>CM065811.1:47935500-49185500 GCA_033398695.1 Orobanche coerulescens
TACGTAGACTCGTCATCGGAGTACTTGGTAATATGATGTGGTTCGGTACTACATTTACGTTGTTAATTCATTAATTTTCATTCGCTTGGTGGGTCCCAGTCGGGGGTCCACGACAATATAATATACGCCTAGTTTGGGGTGTTACAGAGTTGGTATCAGAGCGTGGTTTTGAATACTACCTTCCGAGTCATGTCTCATTTGAAATCATCGTTCATCAGACTAGTATCATTGGACTTTCGCGTCACGTGTGACCTGTGCAAGAGCCGAGCCCCTCAGACCAAAGAACAGTAAGTTTTCTGACGCCATGGTATAATTTATGGCAATAAGAATCACTCATTCATCAGTTAACAATCATCAAACATCATTTTCATTTTGATCATATTGATCATGCTTAACTCATTAATCACTCAGTTCATTTCATTACTCAGCTGTTGATCTTGAGGATCATATCATTAATCTTGTTAACTTGTTCAAGATAATCATTTCAAGAATATCATCGGATAATCATGTCACCTCAGTTAATCATTCATGTAATCACTGTGTTAGAATGCGTATGCTCATTTTCATCATTTCATGACGTAAATCATAATGCGGTACTCATACGAGATATATAATTATCATGCGACCTTCCTACTCTAGTATGGAGAGAGCTGTCAGGGGACGCACGGGGAGAGGCCGCGGTGCGGGCCAAAATCCGGGAAATATTCACTCATTGCCAGGAAGTCGTACCCAGGATTCAGCTCGATCGGAAGATGTTCAGGTTGATCCACTCACTTTTATGCAGGTCATGATGGCCCATATACAATTGCTTAATCATCATTGCGCCACTCTGGCTGAATTAATCGAGAGAACTCTCACGTATGAACCTGCTGCTAAGGAAATTGCTGAGAAACAACCTTCATCTGTCAGCAAGAAATCAACGAAGCGTAATCAGTCCGAAAGCGGTCAGTCAACCTTCAAGAAGACTCATGCGAGTCCTAACTTTTTTGAGCGACCTCCTACGGCGCCTAATCCTGTGGGATCTCAGTCCCGAGCAGCTAGATCAGCCATCACCTGTTTCAACTGTGGAGCGCCGGGTCATTACAGCACTAAATGTCGGAAACCATCTATCACGTGCCATAACTGTGGGATTGTTGGGCATAAGGCCCGTTTTTGCCGAAGGGACTCCAAGACGACTCCGGTGGCATGTCAGGCCCCAAAGCGATCAGCGATTCAGAATCAGACTACTCTGTCAGCGTCGTTTAAGACGACGGAAGCGAATAAAAGCGGTGCTCATATTTATCAGACGGGAGCGTCCGGTTCGGGGGTCGGAATATCCGGATTCACGCGATGAAGTGGACCGACGATCCGAAGGCCCAAATGATCGCAGGTATACTCGTAATTCTATCTCAACCTGTGTGTACCCTTTTTGATACTGGTACATCGCATTCATTCATTTCCGAATCATATGTGAATAGACTTCACTTAGACAGTCCTAATAATTGTGGACCTTATATCATTGGTCTACGTGATGGTAGAAGAATTTTTGGAAATCATGAGGTTAAGAACTGATCGAATTAAGCTTAATGACCACGATTGGTTGGCGGACCTAATCGTGGTGGATTTACCTAAGGACGATGTAATATTGGGTATTAGTGGGATTGATCGTCATGATACCATCCTCAATGTTCGTAAGCGTATGGTCACTATCATTTCGTCGTTGGAGTCAAGTGTGTATTTCAGGGAGGTGATCCCCGTCGTTCCGGAAGAATCATTAATATGATGGAAGCAGTAAAATTACTCAGCCAGAGTTGTTCAATCATTCATTATATCATTGTCATCGATTGACCGTTCTAAGGCAATCGAGATGTTCAATCATTCATTATATATCATTGTCATCGATTGACCGTTCTAAGGCAATCGAGATGTTCAATCCTTCATTATATATCATTGTCATCGATTGACCGTTCTAAGGCAATCGAGATGTTCAATCATTCATTATATATCTTTGTCATCGATTGACCATTCTAAGGCAATCGAGATGTTCCATCATTCCTTATATCATTGTCATCGATTGGCCGTTCTAAGGCAATCGAGGTGTTCAACCATTCATCATATCATTGTCGTCGATTGGCCATTCTCAGGCAATCGAGGTGTTCAACCATTCTTGGTATCATTGTTACCGTTTGACGATGTACTCCCAGACGAGCTACCTGGTTTACCTCCACTGAGGGATGTGGAATTCACGATAGAGTTGGAGGCTGGTACGTCCCCAATATCGAAGGCACCGTACCGGATGGCCCCGACCGAAATGCAGGAATTGAAGAATCAATTAGAGGATTTGACCGAGAAGGGTTATATCCGACCGAGTGCGTCCCCGTGGGGATCACCAGTGTTGTTTGTCAAGAAAAAGGATGGTTCGTTCTGCTTGTGTATTGATTACCGGGAATTGAACCGGGTGACGATCAAGAATAAGTATCCCCTACCCCGTATCGATGATCTTTTGGATCAACTTCAGGGAGCTTCAGTATTTTCCAAGATCGACTTAAGATCTGGATATCATCAGTTGCGAATTCGAGAGTCGGATATCGCGAGGATGGCATTTCGAACATGCTATGGTCATTATGAGTTCGTGATAATGCCGTTGGGGTTAATTAATGCACCTGCGGTATTCACGGAGTTGATGAATCGGATTTCCATCGACTATTTGGATCAGTTCGTGGTTGTCTTTATTGATGACATTTTAATTTATTCTCGTGACCGGGAGGAGCACGAGTTTCACCTTCATCAGGTGCTCGACGTGTTGAGACGAGAGCAACTTGTTGGGAAGTTTTCCAAATGTGAGTTCTAAATGTCCGAAGTGACGTTTCTAGGGCATGTAATTTCATCAGACGGAGTTCGTGTCGACCCTAAAAAGACGGAGGCTATCCGAGATTGGTTACCTCTGAAGAATGCTAAGGAAATCCAAAACTTTCTTGGATTAGCCGGTTATTATCGGCGATTTGTGGAAGGATTTTCTAAAATCACTCAACAAATGACAAACCTTTTGCGAAAGGATAAGAAATACACGTGGTCCGACGCGTGTCAGCGGAGTTTTGAGGAGCTCAAGAGCCGGTTAATTTCAGCACCTGTCCTTTCCTTGCCACAAGGGACGGAAGGATTTGTGATTTATAGTGACGCGTCCGGACACGGTCTGGGATCTGTATTAATGCAGAATGAGAAGTTTATTGCCTATGCCTCACGGCAATTGAAAACTTACTAGGTTAATTATCCGACCCACGACCTAGAGCTAGCAGCTGTGGTTTTCGCGTTGAAGATTTGGCGTCATTACCTTTTTGGCGTCACCTGTCAGATATTCACCGATCATAAGGGTTCAAAGTATATATATTTTCTCAGAAGGAGTTAAATATGCGGCAGAGACGGTGGTTGGAACTAATCAAAGATTATTTTATCGAGATACTTTACCACCCGGGCAAGGCGAACGTTGTCGCCGACGCCTTGAGTCGTAATTTCATTCAGGAGCAGATGCTTGGTCGATTAACAGTTCAGAAGGAACTTCAGCAGGAATTTCTGAGACCCGTGATCGAGGTCTGGTTACAGCGAGTACAAGGGAAACTTTGTACGTTGGAGATTTCATCGCCACTTGAGGAGGCGATCAGGGAGAATTAGGGTTCGGACCCATTTCTGTTACGCATTCGAGAGGATGTGACTCAGGGGAAAGCCCCCGGGATTGTGGTCCACGAGGATGGACTTTTGCGTTTTAAGAATCGATTATGTGTACCGGCGAATGAAGAGTTGAAAAACTCAATTTTGAGAGAAGCTCATTCTACCTCTTATTCCGTTCATCCGGGGTCTAGCTAGATGTATAAAGACTTGAAACAAAATTACTGGTGGAGTAATATGAAGCGAGAAGTCGCGGAAATTGTTTCGAGATGTTTGACCTGTCAGCAAGTCAAGATAGAGCATCAGCGACCGGCGGGTATGCTGAAACCTCTCCCTATTCCAAAGTGGAAGTGGGAAGATATTTCAATGGGCTTCCTCACGAGTTGCCGACGAGTCGTCGTGGCATGAATACAATCTGGGTAATTATGGATCGCTTAACTAAATCAGCTCATTTCCTTGAGATTAAGGATACGTGGAGTCCCGAGAGACTTGCCCAGTTGTTTATCAAAGAGATAGTGAGATTGCACGGTACTCCTAAAAGTATCGTTTCCGATCGTGACAGACGATTCGTGTCTCATTTTTGGAAATCAGTTCATCGTGCTATGGGAACTCAGCTTAATCTCAGTACAGCTTTTCATCCTCAGTCTGATGGACAATCGGAGAGGACTATTCAGACTTTGGAGGACATGTTGAGGGCATGTGTTCTCGATTGGAAAGATGATTGGGAAGCCCAACTACCGTTGATCGAGTTCACGTACAATAATAGTTGGCATGATTCGATTAAGATGGCACCTTACGAGGCCTTGTACGGCCTTGTACGGTCATCATTGTCGATCTCCTTTGTGTTGGGATGACTTATCAGAATCAATCGGCACCGAGCCCGATATGCTTATAGCTGCCTGTGAGAAGGTAGCTTTGATCAGGAGTCGTTTGTTGACCGCTCAGAGTCGACAGAAATCTTATGCAGATAATCGTCATCGACCATTAGAGTTCGAGACAGGTGACCATGTTTTGGTCAAGGTATCCCCGAGTCGAGGTATCTTCCGTTTTGGGAGGAGGGGAAAGTTGAGTCTGAGATTCATTGGACCGTTTGAGATTTTGGATCGAGTAGGCGAGATAGCTTATCGATTGGCCTTACCTCCGGCGTTGAGCCGAATTCATAATGTATTTCACATATCTCAGTTACGGAAGTATGTTGCCGATCCGAGTCACGTACTTGAGTTCGACGAAATCGAGATCGCCGATGATCATTCATACGAGGAGCGTCCTATGCGAGTCTTAGAGCGGCGAATCAAACAGTTGAGGAACTAGGCGATTCCTTTGGTTAAAATTAAGTGGTCTAGACACGGAGTCGAAGAGGCTACTTGGGAAACCGAAGATAGTATGCGGGAGAGTTATCCCGAGTTGTTTCACCCTTAGTTTCGAGGATGAAACTCATTTTAAGGGGGGAAGTATGTAATACCTAGTTGTAATTCAGTCATTTTTATTCAGTAATTATCAATTAGTAATTGTCACTCAGTGAATTCATTCATTAATAATCACTTATCATTCAAACTCATTCAATTGTGTTCACCGTTCGGTGTAATATTTTTCATACTCGTACTTTTGCCCCCGTACTTCTCGAATTCTGTGATTTTTTTACTCGGTGCATCATTATAGCCGAATCGCTTGTCGGCGGGCCGCACGAGCGAGCCACACGAGCAATCGCCGTGCGCGGCGCCGTGCGTTGCGGCCGATTGGGCAGAGACCCGATGCCGAAGCCGCCGCACGAGCAGGCCACACGAGCAACTGCTCATGCGCGGCGCTCGTGTGTTGCGGCTGGACTGGGCAGGAGACCCAGTGGTCGAGTCAATGCCGCACAAGCAGGCCACACGAGCAACTGCTCGGGCGTGGTGCTCGTGTGTTGCGGCTGTACTGGGCAGGAGGCCCAACATTCGAGTCAGGGCCGCACGAGCAGGCCACACGAGTTACTGCTCGTGCGCTAAGAGCAGTAGCCGGCAGAAGCCTCACGCACGACCGGACGCACGGACACTTGGTCGTGCGGGTTGGTCGTGCGTCCCTGTGACCTATATAAGTGGACCGATGGGTTTACTTTCCTCATTTTCCTCCACTTCTTCACCTTGGTCCGACAGAGAGGGTTTGTGGGAGAGATTTTTCATCATCAAACACTGGTGTGTTCGGATTTCTTCATCTTCGTTCGTTTGTGAAGCTTGGATAGTCGATTTAACACGTATTCACCGGATCGAAGTGTTTGGATCTTCAAAAGGTAAATTCTTCAACATCTTGGATTTCGATTTTGAGTTGGGATATGATGTTTTGGATGTGATAATCATGATATATGAAGTGATATACTTCTGATTATGAATTTTTAAGGATTATCATCGGATTAATAGGGATTATTCAAGAACACTTTGAATATTGATTTGGATTTGGGGTTTTTTCGATTAGATGTCGATGTAATCTCGAATTGTGTATTCATTTTGGATTATTGAGTGTATTGAAGATGTTTTGATGGATTTAATCACTCCTTTGAGGTTTGGTATGGATATAACAGAGGTTTATTGTAAAAAACCGAAGATTTGGTTACAACGTGTTCGATATAATGCCCCAATGAACTTGGTTTAGTCGTATCGACGTTTTGAGTTCGTTATATTCGTGTTTGATTCGTATGTTGAACGGATTGTTGGTAATTATGTTATTCAAGGTGGTTCGAGCGACCGACATTTCATTTAGGACGTTTGTTCGTGGAAGGACATTTTTCACCGGTGTTGTGTAAGTTAATTTTTACTCGGTTAAAAGGATATTCATTCCTTTTGTTGTTGTTCATTTATAATCATAATTCATTCATAATGTATTAATCGTATTGAGACTTGTAATTGTCAATTAATCACTTCATTCACAAGGAACGACGGTTCCAATCATTTCATTGAGCTATCATTCGTTTCACTATCATTTCATCTCGGTGAGTCATTCTTGAATTTTTCGGATTGCTATTCATTATTATTCTTCATGGTCATTCTTGTTCATATGACCTTCTGGGTTCATATTGCGCGGCCGGGTGTGGATATGTGGGATTTTTAGTCGGGCACGTGATGGTCATGTGTTGGGATCACCGACACATTGGACTGTGCACATGGTAATGTACCTCCGTGAGACTAATTAGGTACAATGGCGGGTGTGTCCGGACATCCGTCTTGTGCACGTGCAAATTCCATTACAGGTGTACTATGATGCCTCTCTTCAGCTTCATTTCATAATTAAGATATATCATGATTGTGTTTATTTAACTCTTGAGGATTGTTGTTTTGTGTAACTGACCCCGTTGGGGGATATTGTTTTCAGGTCATGGCAAGGCTAAGGCACGGGAAGAGAACGTTGACGACGAGGAGTCCCAGTGACACTAGTAGGGGGCCCCAGTCCGTTTCAGTTATTCATGTCTTTTCATCTTTATTTCCACTGCAGATTTCCGTTTGGATATTCATTTTCATTTAATATTGTATATTTTATCTTCACATAAAATATACATGTATTCAGTATTCTTCCTGGGTGTATTATACTTAGACTCCTCATCGGAGTACTTGGTAATATGATGTGGTTCGGTACTACATTTACGTTGTTAATTCATTAATTTTCATTCGCCTGGTGGGTCCCAGTCGGGGGTCCACGGCACTGTAATATCCGCCTAGTTTGGGGTGTTACAGATATGAGTTAATAGAACCCAATACTCATCGTGTATTATGTTTTTGATGCTATTTTTTGAGTAAACTTGAATATGGTCACAACCCTCCCCTGATCCCTCTCCAGTCACTTTCACTGATTGAAAAAGTATAAATGTCTTGCACAACTCCATAGACAACTTAAATAGATTCGAAACATCACACTGATATATTTGTAAAATTGATCATTTATTTTCAGAAAATGTAGTAGAAGCAGCTAGTCCTTTTATTAAAATTCAAAATTGAATCACCTGGGGGAATTTATCCAGATGGATCAAGGTGGTGAAAGGAGATCAGAATTGAGGTAAGGCCTGATGGTGTGGTGTGCAGATGCATTGTAAATAGACGTGTTAGTGCTGATAAAGCTGTAGAGTGGGAAGAGACATATTCGGAGAAATCAGTCCGCTGATGATTTTGACTATAAGGAACTTGGTTCTGAGAAATCAGGGCTTGACATTACTGGAAATGCTTGGTATGAATTCTGGAAGGAATCCATCTATCAGGCTACTACATGATGAAATATATCGAAGATATCGTTAAGGATGTGAACATTCTAAAAAATGATGTAAGTATCAAAATTTTTAGTGTTGTTAAATTTCTAAGCAGTGTTATCATGGCGTCGCCTTGGCGGTCCAGCCAGCCCGCCTGGAGGCTTCACCTCGCCTGAAATGAAGCAAGGCGGGTAAGTTGCCAATTAGGCGCCGCCCATTAGTGTTAGGCGGCCACCTGGACAACCGAAAACCTGGTCTGCTTCATTATTCAGTTTTTATTAGGTTTACAAATGTGGAAATCTAGTTTGCTTCATTATTAAGTTTTTATTATGTTTATAAATGTGAAAATCGGGTCTGCTTGCTCAATCTCATTAAGTTTACAAATGCTTCACTATTCTGATGATAATCTTATTTTTGTGAATTTGAAATGTCAGTTCAATGGAATCGATAACTACAGCATGAAAGATCTTTCGGAACTACGTGATCGATGGGCTACATATGTTGCCAAGTTAATTACAGCTTACAATCGTGAGGTAATTTTAATACGAGTCATTTATATACAAAATTCTTCTGAATATCTATGGAACATTAGTTAGATATAGTATGTTAATTGATTCTTTACATTAGTTAGATATAGTACGTTAACACGACTTGGTTACATACGTAAAGGGAGGATTGGTCTTCCGACCAGAATCTTTACTTTTGACACGGATTGGGTACATTCGGTGGGCTAGAAGACAAAAGAGTCAACTGCTCGTAAGCTTACGTACGTTAATACCCCTACATACGTAATGAGTAGGGACATTCCAGGCAGTAGTCTCTGGTAGATCATTATGTACGTTATCTAGGGAACACTACGTACGTAATGATCTTTACGCACGTTAACCCATGAGCGTTAACATACATTAAACACAATTGTGTGTTGTAAATCAACACATTCTCCTTCATTTCCCATGACCATAACACTTGTACAACCTCCTGAAAAACCTTCCCCAGCCCCCTTAGATGATTTCTAGCCTTCCAAACACTTGTATTGACATCAAGGAGAGGATTACTCAAGATTCGGAGGAGGTTATCTAGGTCGATCGTTCCATTCTTCGTTACTCCTTGTTGTTCTTTGTTGGTTCGTCATCATTCCTCATTGTTCTTCCTGTATTAATGTAAGTCTATCAATCCTTGAGGTTATCTCTTTGATATTGTTATTGCTATTGGATTATGGGTATTTGGGTAGCTTTGTTAACTCCCGTAGATAATCTAATCAGATGAACTTGTAGTAATCAAAACTATCGTTGTAAGTATATTTTGTTCTCGAGCCTTAATTCATGTATCTTGTTGTAATAATCATATGCGAAATTCCCATTTCAATCAACCTTGGAAACATGAACTTAACGAATCAATTATAGGGGAAATCGTGTTAAGAATCCATTCACCCTATGCTAAACTCATTGAAATCCACCTTAATTATATAATTATAGAATTTTAATTAACTAGATGGAGTCAATCTTGGTAGTATTACCATCATAAAGAATCGACCATTGAAATTTTTGTGTGAAACGGAAACCCACCGAATAGAGAACTCGGAGTAGAGAATTTAATTAGTAGGTTATGGAATTCAATTATGCTATACTCGATTTTTGTCAACCGAAATAATGTGGGGGATGATCTTGTTGAGCAAATTGTTATAACAATCGTTAATCAAATGACTAAACCATGTAATAATGCATATTGCTATTGAGTTAGAAATATGATACTAGTTTTGCGAAATCGAACTAAGTTAAGAATTCGGTTAGGAAAGGGAACGGGAAACTAGTTTCATTCACCGTTATCCATATGAAATGTTAATCGAGGATTATGTGATTAGGTTGAACTCGATCAAACGTGGAAGTTCAAATTGTCGTAAGGCACTTACCGTCGGATTTAAGGCAAGTAAAATGTTGCTCGAGAAGTGTTAATTTTATTTACAATATTCGGAATACATGAATGTGCAGTTGTGTGATGAATGCCGAACGATTGTCTCTCTCTAGAAATTGTGTTACGAATGGGCCGATGTGTTGGGGGTAAAACCTGAATGGTAACCGTGTGGAAATGTGTTGAGGGATAAGACCTAAGATGGCACCCATGTTCCGGAGTATTTCCGTGTAGAAACTTCAGTGACCCTTGGTTGCGACCCTGGGGTTTATGTGTAAAAGAGAAAGACAACGTCGGCCATACTGTGAATTATCATCTATATGTTATGCGATACGGTGTTAATAAATCATGTATTTCATTGCGAAACACTGTTATTGATTATCACTCTCTGACCTCGGTTTGTCTGGCATGATTCGTAGTGCCAGGTAAATTTGTTGAATATGTACAGGACATTCCCAAATTAATGCTATGTAACTGTGGACTCACCCGTTTTCTAATACCTTATTTAAAATATCATTTTCCTAAATAGTCTTGTGGGTCCCACACGGGATTCACGGCACTATAATGCCCCAGGAAATTTTGGGGGTGTTACAGAAAATGGTATCAGAGACTTTTTTTTTCCTTTTTACTTCCGAAAATTTTATCCAAGTCCAACGCCCCAAGCGACCGTAACTCTTCAGGGTAATGCAAAGTAAGTAGTGTATGTGTTTTATGTTTGGGTGCAACATTTAAATTGCATAAGATAACTGTGTGTTGAACTGTCCCTTAGATTAATATTGTCTGTAATGGCACGTCATGGATCTAGGAGGATAGTACACGATGCTCAGGGTTCCGCCGTGAACCAGAACGAGGACATGAACACTGTCTAGACCGTTCCAACTGGGAACCAACCGCCGCCGATTAATCAAAACGATTTGGAGGCAGAGCGCCGGAATAACAACCCTGGCGGTATGGACCCGAATTTCATTCAGGCCCTCGCCCAGGCTATTGCCATGGGGATCGCGCAAGTCAACTAAACAGAACGGATACCGGTCATCAACGTAGAGGAAAATGCAGGGAGAGACCGATAGCTAGGTGAGATGCTGAAAGCTAGACCGCCATTGTTTGACGGAGCAGGGGAAAAACACGTGGACGACTCGATTTCCGAAATGGAGACTGCCTTCGATGTGATCAGTTGTCCAGAAAACCGAAAGGTGCCGCTTGGGCTTAATTAGCTCAATGACACTGCTGCCCGCTGGTGGAGAACTTACAAGCCGGAAAACCGAGTAGTCGGGTGGGCCGAATTTGCCCGACTATTGAGAAATGAGTACTGTCCTAGATCAGCCCAAACCGCTCGTGCACGAGACTTTTTCAGTGCCGGACCACTGAATTTGCCAGTACCGGAGATTATTCGGGCCTACCGTACTAAGTTAAGTTACTTTTCACAGATGGTTCCATCGGGGGATCAACGAATTTGTCACCTTGTGTAGAGGTTGCCGGTAGATGTCCAACACTATGCCGCCGGATTCCACTGTACGACTCTGAGGGCGTACGAGGACGTAGTCACAGCATACGCCGGTACTGTTGTTAACACTGAAACCGAAAACAATTCTAAGAAGCAGAAGGCATCTAATCAGTCAGGGAGTCCCAGCAAGACAAACTAGGGGTCCGTGTCTTCCTTTAAGTCATCAGTTTCATACCAACAGAAAGGTGCATCTGATCGGCCTTACCGTAAAGACTGCATTAACTATGGCGTATCCGGACACACCAAGGACCGGTGTCACAAGGCGGCTACCAAATGTTTCTCTTGCGGAAAGAGTGGACACATGTCTCGTTACTGCTGGCGAGCCAATCTTGAAGCTTCTTCATAAGGGTAGAAGCTTCTTCATGTCTGAAATCAGGGATCATTGGGTAGGCATTGAATCTATTTACGTGTTTCTTCAAGATTGCATATTTCTGGAGCATCTCCCATAGATAGTATTTCTCTATAAACTGATTCCTTGCACTCCCCCCACATGTGTTCTGCCTCTGCAGGCATGAACTCTTCAACATATTGCAGCTCCTTCCTTTCCCCTTGATATCTGACCTCTGGATCATGTCTTGTTCTCCTCCTCTTGGCTATAGGTGGATCAGATGGTGCAACTACTTCTTTTCTTTTGAGGTGAGAGGTTCCTGCCTATAGAAGATGGAAGTCTTGTCTGTCTATCTCTTCTCTGCCTTCCCCCTGCCTGATGTCTCCTTATTTGCCTTTTTCTTCACCCTTATCTTCCCCCTTTTTTCCAGCATCAAGAATTGTGGCAAGCTGCTCCTCTACCCTTGTCATGAAGTAAGTCATGCCAAGAGGCATTCTGTTGTTAGTGGGTGTTGGGGAAGGGTCCTTCTTGTTGATCAGGGTATCCAACTTGCAATTTAGGGACTGCAGTTCAGGCTTGACTTCAGTTGAGAGAAGCTTAGCAACTATCTCTTCAACAATGCCTCTGATCAGCTCAGTCAGATTTGGGGGTAGCTGATACACCGGTGACTCTGCACGAACAACATTTTCTCCCGAATCCTCTTGTAGTCCCTTATCTGTTGTCTGATCCATAGGATTTGTGCACAACAGCTGCCTGCAGCTAGATACTCTGACTCAGTTGTGGAGATTGAGTTGGATACTTGCTTCTTGCTGAACCATGCTATAAGTCTGGTTCATAGGAACTGACATGTTCCACTTGTGCTTTTCCTATCAATCTTGCATCCTGCAAAATCTGCATCTGAGTATCCTGAGAGTTCAAAGTTGTTATCCTTGGGATAGCATAAACCAACATTGATTGTGGACTTAAGGTATCTGATTATCTTCTTAGCTTTTTCATGGTGAGACTGCTTTGGCTTTGACTAAAATCTTGCACATACTGCCACTGCATATGAAATGTCAGGTCTGCTTGCAATGAGGTATATATATATGATCCAATAAGTCCTCTGTAGTGAGTTGGATCCACTTAAATGCCTCCTTCATCTGCATCAAAGTGTAGGGATGTGCTCATTGGTACTCTTGCTAGTTTGGCTGATTCTATGCCAAATCTTTTGATTAAATACCTTGTATATTTAGCTTGATTTATGAAGATTCCTTTGTCCATTTGCTTGACTTTCAAACCAAGAAAACAATTAAGCTTTCCCATCATACTCATCTCAAACTCTCCTTGCATGAGATTTGAGAACTTCTCGCATAGCTACGGGTTGGTTGATCCAAATATCATATCATCCATATATATTTGAACTAGAAATATGTGGTCTTCATGCTCCACTCTGAATAAGGTCTTATCCACCTTTCCTTTGCTGAATCCATTCTTCTCCAGAAACACATATAGTGTCTCATACCAAGCTCTTGGTGCTTGCTTGAGTCCGTATAGAGCTTTCAACAACTTGTATACTTTGTCTCCTTTGACAAATCCGGGGGGTTGCTCCACATAGACTTCTTCTTCTAGTATTCCATTGAGAAAGGCACTTTTCACATCCATCTGGTAGACTTCAAAATCCTTATATGCTGCATATGCAAGGAATACTCTGATATCTTCAGGTCTTGATACGGGTGCATAGGTTTCATCAAAATCTATTCCTTCACATTGAGCATATCCTTTTGCAACGAGTCGGGCTTTATTCCTAACAACAGCCCCATCTTCATCACATTTGTTTTTGTACACCCATTTGGTGCCTATGACTTTCTTGTGATCTGGTCTGTCTGTTAGTTCTCAGACATTGTTCCTCTCCATTTGGTTGAGCTCTTCTTGCATTGTAATTATCTATGAACAATACTCCAGTGCTTGATCTATTATCTTGGGTTCCATCTGAGACATGAAACATGAGAACATTGACATTCCTGCCGGTTCTGTAGATTGTCTGGTTCTGACTCCATCAGTTTGGTTTCCAATTATCTATTGAATGGGATGATCTTTGAGCCATTTAGGGATATCTTCTTCAGGGTTTGTTCCCCCTGTTGAGTTGCTTTGGTGAACTTCGTCTCTCTCTGCATCTGCTTGGTTCTGGCCTTCTTGATCTGCAACTGGATCAGCTAGGATCTTGTCATCTGCAGATGGGAGTCTTGTCTGCTCTGCAGATGCCTCTTTGTTAGCTACAGTTGGGTCTTCATCAGCTGCAGTTGGATCAGGTAGGTTTTGGAATCCTATCTGATCTGCAGTTAAGTCTTCAGGATGATCTGCAGTTAGGTCTTCCGGCTAGTCTGCAGGTGAGTCTATCATTCTTGTGTCATGAATGATAACTTCTTCTAGGGTGGCGTATTTGAGCCTTTTCTCAATGGATTCCACCTGTTTCCTATGCTCAACAGTTGACTCATCAAACACAACATGAGGTGTTTTTTCACAACTAATGTTCTTTTGTTAAATACTTCATGTATGCCTTGCTTATTCGTGAGTATCTCATAGAGAGACCATCATCAATTTTAGTATCAAAGGCATTCAGTTGGGTTTTACCATTGTTGTGGATGAAACACTTACAACCAAATATATGAAAGTATGCAACAATTGGTGTTCTGCCATTCCAAACCTCATAAGGAGTTTTGCCATGTCTCCCTACTATCATACTCCTGTTCTAAGTATGGCATGCTGTGTTGATAGATTCATCCCAGAACCTCTTGGGCAGGTCAGTTTTAGCAATCATTGACCTAGCAACTTCCTTCAAGGTTTCTGTTTCTTCTTTCAGCAACACCATTTTGCTGTGGTGTTCTTGCGGCAGATACTTCATGTTGGAGTCCACTCTGATCACTGTACTCAGTGATTTCCTTGTTGAAAAATTCTCCTCCTCTATCTGATCTGATCTTGATGATTGACAGATATTTCTCATTCTGAATCCTCCTTAGCAGCTCAGGTACCTTTGTTAGTGTTTCACTCTTTTTATAGAGAAAAACAACCCATGTGTATCTTGAGTAGTCATCTACTACTACTAGAGCATGCTTCCTTCCACTTAATGTCATTGGCTTGATGGGGCCAAAAAGATCCATATGAAGTAGATCTAAAATCCTGGTGGTGAGAGTGGTAGGCTGAACTGACTTGAATGATGCTCTGGTCTGCTTTCCTTTCTGGCATGCATCACAGAGAGTTTATTTCTTGAATACTTCTTCTGGAAGTCCTCCGACCAGCTTTTGAGAGCTTATCTTGTTGATGGATTTGAAGTTCAGGTGACATAATCTCTTGTGCCATAGCCATCCATTTTCAGCAATTGTCTTAGATAGAAAATAGGTGTTTGGAGTGTCTGTGTTCCAATCTATCATGTAGACATATCTTCTTCTAAATCCTTGTAACTTCACTTCTCTAGATAGGATATCAATCACCATGCATTTCCAAATGGTGAAGACTACTAGATTCTTCTCATCACAGAATTGGATTATGCTCAACAGATTGTATTTGAGCCCTTTGACATAGTGGACTTTGGATATGGTTATATTTCCTCTGTGCAGCTCTCCAAATCCTTTTGTCTGACCTCTAGAGCTATCTCCAAAGGTTACATCTGGGCCTCTTTCTTTGATGTAGTTTGAAAGCACCTTCTTATTCCCTGTCACGTGCCTTGAGCATCTAGAATCTACAAACCATTCTTCACCTCCTATTGTTGAACTTGAAGAGATGTGGTAGTAGTCCTTCCACCTTTTCTACAATCAGACAAGAACAGATTTAGGTACCCAAATTTGTGTGGGTACTTTGGGGTTAGTAGGCTTCCTGGAGAATTGATTTCTCCTTGGGTTGTAATAGTTATGTTTTCCCCTATAACGTGTGTGCTGTATGGGTCTATATCCTTGGTTAGGATTGTGTACTGGATATGCCTCATAAAATCTGTGGTGTGGGCCATTTCTAAATCTTGGCTGAGACCATTCGTTAAATCATTGGGCTCTCTACACCTGTTCATTTTGGAAATTCGGATAACCTTGAGGTTTCCATTTGCCTATCCAATTTTCAAATCTGTTTTTAGGGAGTCTTTGGTAATAGTTGGCATAATGTCTTGGCTACTGCTTTTGCCTTGTCCATTGCCTAGTCTCCTATCTAGGTGGCTGCCTTGTGAACCTTGGCTGCTGCCTAAACTTTTGACGGGGCTGCTGCCTATTTTGAAATACGGGTTTATATGTAGGCTCAGCAGCTTGGACAATTGTTTCTCCCTTGATAAAAATGGTTTTTGAACTAAGGGAGTGTTGGGGTCATATCCAAGGCCTGATCTGGAATAAAGTGGCCTCTTGTTCCTACACAATTCATCCAGGGTTATAGATGCCTTGAGGGATGTTATTTCCTTAGCTGGTGTATTACTTAGCTGTGTCAGTTTTCAAACTCAGATTTAATATGAGCAAGTGCAGCTGATTTCTCACTGTTTAAAACAGTTAACCTTTTAATCTCAGCTGTAGTATTATCAGCCGAGTTTTTCGATTTTCAACCTGTTTTTCAAATTCAGATTTGATTTTTGTTAACTCTAGGCTGAGTTTTTTATTATTTTTCAGCTGCCTATTCTCATCTTGCAGCTGTGTTTTCTTGGCTGTTACAGTTAAATGTGCCGATTTTAATTTTTCAAAGTCTTTAAGGAGATGATTGACAAATTCATGTAAGTCAATATCTTGAGACATGTCTGAGCTGTTATTATTTGAAATGGAGGGTTTATATGTTATCTCTTCATCAGCTAGGTTGGCCATCAGACAATTGTATTCATCATCATCAGAGAAGAATCCACCACTTGATTCCACTCTTTCTTCAATCCGATCTTCTCTAATGAGATCTTTTATTTCGTATTCTTTTGTGCTCACTTCTTTCTTGGCTTCATCTCTCTTGAGATCAGGGCAGCCAAATTGTATATGCCTGGTTTTGTGGCAGTTATAACATTCCACCTTCCAGTTGCCTGCCTTTTGGTTCCTCCTTGGATTTTCCTTGCAGTTCTTCTTGTATTTGGAACAATTCTTTCTGAAATTACTGAAACTCTGCATGATGAACGCCATCTCTTCTCCGAAATTCAGAGGACTGGGGGGACTGGCTTCAGCTAGGATTTTTGCAGATGATTCTGCTGCAAATGCTATCCCTTTCTTTGCATGTTCATTAGATGATGAACAGGGCAGCTCGAACTTATATGCCTTCAGATCAAAAAACAGCTCCTGGATCTTTATTTTCTTGAGATCCTTGGACTCTCTCATGGCCACAACCTTCATGCTCCATTCAGGATTGAGTGATCTTAAAACTTTTAGGGCCATCTCTTTGTTGTCATATGTATTTCCAAGGGAGTTTATTTCATTTATGATCTCAGTGAATCTTATGTCCACTTGGTTAATTGATTCACCATTCTTCATCTTGAAGTTGTCAAACTTTTGGGTGGCAATTGACAACTTATTTTCTTTTATAAGCTCGGTTCCCTCACACATTACAGCTAATGTGTCCCAAATTTCCTTTCCATTTTTGCAATTCTTGATCTTAACCATGGTTGCTTTGTCAAGGGTCTGGTATAGGATATCTTCGGCCCGGTTGTCTAGGTTTGCCAGATTTCTCTCTTCAGGGGACATCTCGGTCCTCTTCTTGGGAATCTTCTCTGGCTTCCCAGCAGCAATTTCTTCTGGTGTATTATCCTTCTCAAAGATGAAAGGACCTTCCTCAATGATACACCACATGTCGTCATGAATGGATGATAGATGAGCCTGCATTCTTATTTTTCATAAGTCATATTCATCAACAGAGAATACAGGTAATCTAGAGTGCATGTGTTGCATGTGTTCCATTCTAAATGAGAGATTAATATATGTGCTCAGTTATATGGATCTGGTTCTGTAAAAATTGAACCAATGATAAGTGTCAGTTCTATACACTTATCCATGGTTTGTATCGATAAATTTCACCCTTAATTGAGCTATTCTACTTATTTTTTGCTTTTAATTAATTAGTTTTTAATAATTTTATTTTTATCGGATGATGATGTAAATCTAGTCTTAATCGGATTAAATAGCTGATTTACTCAAGAAATAACATGTTTATTAAATATTCTATTTGTTGAATTTTGATATATTCATGTTGTATGGCTTTCCAAGATGAATTCGGCAGTCTTTCCGAATTCAAAATTAGAGTTATATATCAAAAGTTATCATCCGAAGAAGATTTGGGGTAAAAGCGCAATGTCTGAGAAATTCTGGGCTGAAAACGTAACTTTAAAAGCAACCAGTGAACAAATTTACGAAGCCAAGTTACGGCCGTAACTACAGAATGTCACGGCCGTAAGTCATCCAAGTTACGGCCGTAACTCCTTAATGTTACGGCCGTAACTCTTGACAGATTGTTATGATTTGTCTAATTTTTTATACTTTTTGTGTATTATTGAGGGGATGGATGGCATTGATCCGATCTATTGTAATAATGCTGGAGTTTTGGAGCTATTAGATGACTTTAGGTGTATAAATAGACCCCTTAGATCCTTCATCATTCATCATTCATCATATAATTTTTCACTTCTTGTAAACTTTTCTTTTTGTGTGAAGAACACACTTGTGTTCTTGAGTGATTTTTGTAAGTGTGGTATAACATATGTTGTTCAGAGAGTTTATTGCTTCTTTCTCCTTTATCTACTAAGGGAGTGAGGATCAATTCTTTCTCTTGATTCAACTAAGAATGACCACCAAAGCTCGTATAATGTATAATAAACCCTTTATGGGCTAAGTTCCTTTAGTTGGGATTATAAACAAGGTTAGTCATGTTATTTATGTTTGTATAAAGATCTATTGTGAAATACTTATTATTGTGTGTGATTTTCATTGTTTTAACAATCTTTATTTATTTGGCCAATAAATGACGATATTTATGGTCTTCATATGTTTCGAAAGAAAATATGTTTGATTAGATCAAATGATCTTCACTCTAAGTTGTTCTAGGGGATAGAAATATACCTCTAGACCTTAGATGATTCTTTGAGTTATTTTCATAAATCCTAATGCTATGTATTGAAGCCAATCAACAATGAAATATAGTAGATTGATTCAATATGTAAGGGGCGTTTTATAGTTCGAAAGAGAAACCGTCTTTTTAAGGAAAATCGAATCTACACAACATAATAAGTAAATTTATCTTATGATCTCCTATAAATCTTCTATAACTAATGACGAACTAAGTTTGTAATCCCAACTATTTCATTTTATCGTTTAATCAATCTATTATTATTGCAATATTTTTATTTCCTTAAAATATTAGAACTGTTATTGCATTTTCTTTGCAATTATTAAACCAAACTTTTTAATGGTGTGTTTCACTCATCTTAGTATCTATAAAAATAGACTAATAGTGTATAATTCAAATTATAACCAAACTTCCTTGTGGGATCGATAAACCGGACTCAAAAAGTCCACTTTACTACTTGATACGATATCGTGCACTTGCGATAGTTACACTAATAACGTGTCAAGTTTTTGGCGCCGTTGCCGGGGAAGTATAAGAGTTATTTTGAAGTATTACATTATTAACTATTGTTATAAATACAAATTTTCTTTGTTGTTAATTCTCTTGTCTATGCAAAGGACGTACAATCGCGATTTAGTTTCACTAGATCCCGAGATTGAAGCCACATTTAGAAGAAGGCGAAGAGAACAAAAAACAAGCTGTATTTCTTCACCATCAATGGTGGACGAACCAAACCCACCACTCCTCCAAGAAAATGATAACGAAAGAATTCCTCCGGTAGGGGGAATACCTAATGTTCAAAACAATCAACATCAACAACATCCTATTATGCCGGAAATAGATGAAGACAACATGCTATTTGGGGAATTCATGAACCCCCCATCTTTGAGCGTGCAATCAAGTGTGATCTATCCACCATTTGGAGTGGACAATTTTCAAATTCGCCCCGATGTCATCAATCTCTTCTCCAACAACAACTCATTCTATGGAAGAACCGATGGGAATCCATATCTCCATATTAACCGTTTTGTGGAGATTTGTGGAAATTTCAAATATCCAAATGTAAATGACGAGGCGATAAAAATGAGACTTTTCGTGCACACTTTGAAGGACAGAGCAAGAGAGTGTCTAGATACTTTGCCACCACGAAGAATAACAAATTGGCCCGAATTTGTTCAAAAATTCACCACTAAATACTTTCCACCAATAAAAGTGGCGAAACTCAAATACGAAATCTCGACATTTCATCAACAAGATTCGGAGTCATTTCACGAAGCATGGGAGAGATACAAAGATATGCTACGAAAATGTCCTAACCATGGTTTCAATTTGGGAGCACAAGTAAATTACTTCTATTCTGGACTCTTACCTACATGCCGAGCCAATGTCGATTCACATCAAATGGTTCACTTGGAAACAAAACTATGAGAGAGGCTTATAATCTTTTTGAGGTTATAAGTGAACAAAGTGCAAGATGGCCAGACATAAATATCCAAAAGAAACCAAATGGCGTTTTTGAAGTGGATTCTTATTCACTTATGTTGGCAAAAATTGAAGCTTTATCAAAGAAAGTCGAGGATATCTCTTTTTCAACTCCTCAATCTGTGAAGACGGTGCAAACTTCACAAATTTCAGCTCTTTCATGTGAAATTTGTGGAGCAACTCACAACAGCACTATGTGTCCCTTAGCACAACAGGAGCAGTCATTCCCACCACCAGAACAAGTGGCCTATGCTCAGAATTTCCAAAGGCAAACATACAATCCTTACGGGCCAACATACAATCCAGGGTACAAAAATCATCCAAATTTTTCTTATGCAAACAACAACAATGTGTTGAATCCAACACATCAAGAAAAGAAGCCCGTGTGGGAAGAAGCAATCAAGAAGCTAGCCGAACAACAACTGAAGTATCAACAACGCAATGATGCTTCAATTAAAAATCTGGAGACACAACTTGGCCAAATGGCCAAAATACTTTCCGAAAGATCCCACGGAATGCTACCTAGCAATACCGAGGTAAATCCAAGGGAGAGTGTCCAGGCTATCACAACAAGAAGTGGAGTGCAATTGCCTGAGATTTCTGTGGAAAATCATCTGACAAAACAAAAAAATAAACAAAGTCGAGAAACAGAAAAAGAATCTGAATCAGGACCTTCATCTCAAAAAGGTCCAGTTGCTGCCAAATCTTATGTTCCACCTATCCCTTTTCCTCAACGGTTGAAGAATCACAATCTCGATGCACAATTCGGCAAATTTGTGGAAATTTTCAAAAAGCTACACATCAACATACCTTTTGCCGATGCTCTAGCACAAATGCCAAGCTATGCCAAATTTATGAAACATATTCTTTCTAACAAATGAAGGCTTGAAGAATATGAAACTGTCATGCTAACAGAGGAATGTAGCGCAATACTACAAAAGAAGTTGCCACCCAAGCTAAAAGATCCGGGAACTTTTACAATCCTGTGTACAATTGGTGAAGTGAATATTGACAAAGCTCTTTGTGATTTAGGGGCAAGTATCAATTTGATGCCCCTGTCAATTTTCAACAAACTAAACTTGGGAGAAGCAAAAGCAACAACAGTTTCACTGCAATTAGCCGATCGGTCAATCAAATATCCACATGGGATAATTGAAGATGTGCTAATCAAGGTTGATAAATTTATATTTCCTGCAGGTTTTATCATCCTTGACATGGAGGAATATCAGGATATTCCTATTATCTTGGGATGGCCATTTCTTGCAACCGGACATGCTCTTATTGACGTCTACGAAGGCAAGCTAATTCTTAGAGTGCAAGACGAACATGCCACCTTGAAAGTCCTGAAGACATTGAATCATCCCTCCACAGATGATTACTGTCTAAAAATTGATGCAATTGATGCTAGAATATGAACAACGTCTTGGGAATCTGACGTTAAAAGACCCAGTTTGTCAATTTGTAAGAAAATTGGATGGGAAGCTTCTCCCCGACTCATAGAAGGTGTTTAGGCCGTTTCTGAACGTAAAATCAGAGGAAGATGTGAGACACAATCACAACTACTGTACATACGCGTAAGTATCTTTTATTTTTGTCGTGTGGTGAGATTTTCTGAATAAAAAATGTGATTCGCGATAAATGCTTTCATTATTCTATTGAGTAGTTGAAGCGCAATCAACGCAATCACAAACTTGTTAAACAATTTTTACCTTCTTTATCTTCTATAAATAAACTTTGTGCTTGTTTCTTTCATTCATCCCTCAAACTTGCACTTTTCCTTGTTTCTCTGTAAATAATTTCTTTTCAAAAATGGAGTCATCATCTTCAACAAAAAAATTTAGCACAGTCTGCATTTTTGGTGGAGCTAGTTATGGAAAATAGGCATGCTTTACTGAAGCAGCCCACAACTTGGGTCGTACCTTAGGAGAAAAATGCATTCATGTAGTTTACGGAGGAGGAAGTCTAGGATTAATGGGACGAGCTGCTGCTTCTGCCTATATGGAAAGAGTAAGAGTGTTGGGAATAATTCCAAAACCTCTGGCTGAAAGTAAAATTACCGGGTCAACTATTGGAGATGAGTTTAGATCTGTAAATATGCAAGATCGCATAACTCACATGATAAATAATTCTGGCGCCTTTATCACCCTTCCCGGTGGTTTTGGCACTCTTGAGGAACTTTTTCATGTGGTTACCAGCTGACTAAATGTTCATCAAAAACCAATAGGTCTGCTTAATGGCAATGGTTTCTTTGATGGTTTACTATCTTTCATCGACTACTCTGCTGAAAATGGTTTTATTTCCGAGCGTGCTAAACGAATCATCGTCGTTGCAACAACACCAGATGAACTAATCAAAAAACTCAATGAATTTGTTCCTCAACCAGATCCAGCTCTAGCTAAAATTGTATGGATGGAAGATTTTACCGTGAGAAAACGTAAAGTGGATTCATTCCTCTCCCTTTGATAACCCATGTCGGACCTCTTGTATTTTTACTTTCTGTCGTGTGTAATAATCGTGCTAAATGATGGCAGCTTAAGGAGTTTCTTCTTGATCTCTTGACGCGCATCTATTCGCGATTTATGTATTGTTATTTTATTGCTGTAATTTTTATTGTGTGTTTTTTATAAAAGCATTGATGGCAGCGTAAGGCGACTCTTCGGACTTTCTTGATGCGCATCTTAAAAATTGTGTTATACTTCCGACTATATTTTATTTTCTTTTGTTGTGTGCCTCGTATATTTATTCTCTTGCAGATTCTAAAAGGTGTTAGCTCAAACATCAACTTTCTTAACAGGGAGTATTCTGCTTTTCTGCATTGCTTTTTATTTTATTTTCGGCACCGAGCCCGATATGCTTATAGCCGCCTGGGAGAAGGTAGCTTTGATCAGGAGTCGTATGTTGACAGCTCAGAGTCGACAGAAATCATATGCAAATAATCGTCGTCGACCACTAGAGTTCGAGACGGGTGACCACGTTTTGGTCAAGGTATCCCCGAGTCGAGGTATTTTCCATTTCGGAAAACAGGGGAAGTTGAGTCCGAGATTCATTGAACCGTTTGAGATTTTGGATCGAGTAGGCGAGTTAGCTTATCGATTGGCTTTACCTCCGACGTTGATCCGAATTCATAATGTGTTTCACGTCTCTCAGTTACGGAAGTATGTTGCCGACCCGAGTCACATACTTCAGTTCGACGAAATCGAGATCGCGAATGATCATTCGTATGAGGAGCGTCCTATACGAGTTTTAGAGCGGCGAATCAAACAGTTGAGGAACAGGACGATTCCCTTGGTCAAGATTCAGTGGTCTAGACACGGAGTCGAAGAGGCTACTTGGGAAACCAAGGAGAGTATGCGGGAGAGTCATCCCGAGTTGTTTGACCCTTAGTTTCGGGGACGAAACTCTTTTTAAGGGGGGAGTATGTAATACCCGGTTGTAATTCATTCATTATCATTCACTAATTATCAGACAGTATTTGTCACTCAGTAATTTTCACTCATTAATAATCACTCATCATTCATGATTCATTCATTTGCGTTCACTGTTGGCATGTTGTAACCGTATATCAGTTACCGATCGTCATTTCATCTCCGTTTATAGATCGAGACGGGAGTATTATCATTTTCATCGTAATTGGTAGTCTTATACTGGGAATATCATCTTTGTCATGTGTTGGACTTGTTCACTTTCACATACGTATTGTATGTCGGATCATTCATCAATCGTAGCGAGGAATCGGAGTTATCGAATTTTCACCTTGTTCAGCAACGAGTTACGGTCGTAAGGATTGTAGGTTACGGCCGTAACAGGTGTTCGTTGTTTTTAGGCCATTTTGGATGAGCGGGACTTACGGCCGTAAGGTTGCGGCATACGGCCGTAAGTTGAGCAGGTACGGCCGTAAGGCTTGGCCGGTTACGGCCGTACGTGTCGAGCAGGGTGCCCAGGCGTTTTTGGCCGAAGGCGAGTTACGGCCATAAGATGGGCAGGATACGACCGTAAGGAGTGTTCGTGTATTTCAGGTTTTGTCGGAAGAAGAAGGACTTACGGCCGTAAGGGTTTCGGCATACGGCCGTAAGATGAGGCAGATACGATCGTAAGGCTTGGCCGGATACGGCCGTACGTTGCAGGCAGGGTGCTTGGTCAATTTCGACGAAGGGGGTTTACGCCCGTAAGTTTGGCCGGATACGACCGTATCGTCCGAGTTACGCCCGTAAGGTGTACGGATACGGCCGTAAGGCTGACGGCAGGTGTTTCGTCGAAGCCGAGTTACGGCCGTACAAGTTGGCTGGTTACGGCCGTAAGGCCGTTGACCTGGGATGTTACGGCCGTAAGAAGGCCGAGTTACGGCCGTAACTTCCGGCAGTTTATAAGGACTTGGCCGGGACTTTTTCATCATTTTCACCATTTACTTCATTTGTTCCGAGAGAGAGCTTGGGGGAGGAACTTTCCATCATCTATCACTTGGATATTAGATTTATATCATCTTCATTCGTTTGGGAAGCTTGGATACTCGATTTAACTCGTGTTCATCGGATCGAAGTGGTTAGATCTTCAAGAGGTAATTTCTTCAACATCTTGGATTTCGATTTTGTGTTGAGATATAATGTTTTGGACGTTATAATCATATTATATGAAGGGATATGCATATGATTATGAGTTTGTATAAAGATTCATTGGATTATTAAGGGATTATTCAAGAACACTTTGCATATCAAGTTGGATTTGGGGGTTTTCGATTAATTGTTGTTGTAATCACGAATTTAGATATTCATTTTGGATTATTGATCGTATTGAAGATGTTTTGTTGGTTTGAAACACTTCTTGGGGGATTTGATATTGGTATATTGAGGTTTGATTGTAAACAATCGGAGTTGGCCATAACGTGTTTGATATAATGCCTCAATGGACTTGGTTTAGTCGTATCGACGTTTTGAGTTCATTATATTCATGTTTGATACGTATGTTGAATGGATTATTGGTAATTGTGTTATTTAAGGTTGTTCGAGCGACCGACATCTCATTTAGGACATTTGTTCGTGGAAGGATAATTGTCATCGGTGTTGAGTAAGTTAATTCTTACTCGGTTAAAAGGATATTCATTCCTTTTGTTGTTGATCATTCATAATCATAACTCATTCATCATTGTATTAATCATATTGAGGCTTGTAATTGTCGAATAATCACTTCATTAACGAGGAACGGCGGTTCCAATCATTTCATTGAACTATCAATCACTTCATTATTACTTTATCTCGGTGAGTCATTCTTGACTTTGTCAGATTATTATTCATTGATATTCATTATGGTCATTTTTGTTCACATGACCTTCTAGATTCATATTGCGTGGCCTGATGCGGATGTGTGGAATTTTTAGTCGAGCACGCGATGGTCATGTATTGGGATTGATACGTTGGACTGTGCACACGGTAACGATTACCTTCGTGAGACTAATTAGGTACAAGGATGGGTGTGTCCGGTCATTCGTCTTGTACACTTGCACAGAACATTACGGGCGTACTATGATACTCCTCTTCAGCGTAATTCATAATTAAGGATATTTCATAACTAAAGATATATCATGTTTGTGTATTTTCAACCCTTGAGTATTGTTGTTCTGTGTAACTGACACCATTGGGGAATCTTGTTTTCAGGTCATGGCAAGACAAAAGCACGGGAATAGAACATTGACGGCGAGGAGTCCCAATGATACTAGTAGGGCCCCCCGATCTTTTCAGTCATTCATGTTGTTGTCATTTATTTTCCGCTTCAGATTTTCATTTGGTTACTCCATTTCATTCAGTGTTGTGTATTTTATCGTCATATAAAATATACTAGTATTCGGTATTGTCTTGGTGTTTTGTACTTAAACTCCTCATCAGAGTATCTGGTAATATAATGTGGTTCGGTACTACAATTATATTATCTAATTCATCAGTTTTCATTCGCCTGGTGGGTCCCAGTCGTAGATCCACGGCACTGTAATATCCGCCTATTTTGGGGTGTTACAAGAACCTCTTGGGTAGGTCAGCTTCAGCAATCATTGACCTGGCAGCTTCCTTCAAGGTTCTGTTTCTTCTTTCAGCAACACCATTTTGCTGTGGTGTTCTTGCGGCAGATACTTCATGCTGGATTCCATTCTGATCACTGTACTCAGTGATTGCCTTGTTGAGAAATTCTCCTCCTCTATCTGATCTTATCTTGATGATTGATAGATATTTCTCATTCTGAATCCTCCTTAGCAGCTCAGGTACCTTTGTTAGTGTTTTACTCTTTTTATAGAGAAAAACAACCCATGTGTATCTTGAGTTGTCATCTACTACTACTAGAGCATGCTTCCTTCCACTTAATGTCCTTGGTTTGATGGGGCCAAATAGATCCATATGAAGTAGATCTAAAATCCTGGTGGTGAGAGTGGTAGGCTGAACTGGCTTGAATGATGCTCTGGTCTGCTTTCCTTTCTGGCATGCATCACAGAGATCTTCTTTCTTGAATACTTCTTCTGGAAGTCCTCCGACCAGCTTTTGAGAGCTTATCTTGTTGATGTATTTGAAGTTCAGGTGACATAATCTCTTGTGCAATAGCCATCCATTTTCAGCAATTGTCTTAGATAGAAAACAGGTGTTTGGAGTGCTTGTGTTCCAATGTATCATGTAGGCATACCTTCTTCTAAATCCTTGTAACTTCACTTATCCAGATAGGATATCAATCACCATGCATTTCCAAACGGTGAAGACTACTAGATTCTTCTCATCACAAAATTGGTTTATGCTCAACAAATTGTATTTGAGCCCTTTAACATAGTGGACTTTGGATATGGTTATATTTCCTCTGTGCAGCTCTCCAAATACTTTTGTCTGACCTCTAGAGCTATCTCCAAAGGTTACATCTGGGCCTCTTTCTTTGATGTAGTTTGAAAGCACCTTCTTATTCCCTGTCATGTGCCTTGAGCATCCATAATCTACAAACCATTCTTCACCTCCTATTGTTGAACTTGAAGAGATGTGGTAGTAGTCATTCCACCTTTTTTACAATCAGACAAGCAGAGATTTAGGTACCCAAATTTATGTGGGTCCTTTGGGGTTAGTAGGCTTCCTGGAGAATTGATTTCTCCTTGGGTTGTAAGAGTTATGTTGTCTTCCCCTATAACGTGTGTGTTGTCTAGGTCTATATCCTTGGTTAGGATTGTGTACTGGATATGCCTAATAAAATCTGTGGTGTGGGCCATTTCTAAATCTTGGCTGAGACCATTTATTAAATCGTTGGTCTCTCTACACCTGTTCATTTTGGAAATTCGGATAACCTTAGGGTTTCTATTTGCCTCTCCCATTTTCAAATATGTTTTTAGGGAGTCTTTGGTAATAGTTGGCATAATGTCTTGGCTGCTGCCTTTGCCTTGTCCATTGCCTAGTCTCCTATCTAGGTGGCTGCCTTGTGAACCTTGGCTGCTGCCTAAACTTTTGACTCGGCTGCTACCTATTTAGAAATACTGGTTTATATGTAGGCTCAGCGGTTTGGACAATTATTTCTCCCTTGATAAAAATGGTTTTTGAACTAAGGGAGTGTTGGGGTCATATCCAAGGCCTGATCTGGAATAAAGTGGCCTCTTGTTCATACACAATTCATCCAGGGTTATAGATGCCTTGAGGGATGTTATTTCCTTAGCTGGTGTATTACTTAGCTATGTCAGTTTTCAAACTCAGATATAACATGAGAAAGTGTAGCTGATTTCTCACTGTTTAAAATAGTTAACCATTTAATCTCAGCTGTAGTATTATCAGCCAGGCTTTTCAATTTTTGAGCCTGTTTTTCAAATTCAGATTTGATTTTTGTTAACTCTAGGCTGAGTTTTTTAAAGTTATTTTTCAGCTGCCTATTCTCATCTTGCAGCTGTGTTTTCTTGGCTGTCACAGTTAAATGTGCAGATTTTAATTTTTCAAAGTCTTTAAGGAGCTGATTGACAAATTCATGTAAGTCAATATCTTGAGACATGTCTGAGCTGTTCTTATTTGAAATGGAGGGTTTAGATGTTACCTCTTCATCAGCTAGGTTGGCCATCAGATAGTTGTATTCATCATCATCATCAGAGAAGAATCCACCACTTGATTCCACTCTTTCTTCAATCTGATCTTCTCCAATGAGAGCTTTTCTTTTGTCTTATTTTATGCTCACTTCTTTCTTGGCTTCATCTCTCTTGATATCAGGGCAGTCAAATTGTATATGCCCGGTTTTATGGCAGTTATAACATTCCACCTTCCAGTTGCCTGCCTTTTGGTTCCTCCTTGGATTTTCCTTGTAGTTCTTATTGTATTTGGAACAATTCTTTCTGAAATTACTGAACCTCTGCATGATGAACGCTATCTCTTCTTCAAAATTCAGAGGACTGGGGGGACTGGCTTCAGCTAGGCTCTTTGTAGATGATTCTGCTGCAAATGCTATCCCTTTCTCTGCAGGTTCATTAGATGATGAACAGGGCAGCTCGAACTCATATGCCGTCAGATCAGAAAACAGCTCCTGGGTCTTTATTTTGTTGAGATCCTTTGACTCTCTCAAGGCCACAACTTTCATGCTCTATTCAGGATTGAGAGATCTTAAAACTTTTAGGGCCATCTCCCTGTTGCCATATGTCTTTCCAAGGGAGTTTATTTCATTTTTAATCTCAGTGAATCTTATGTCTACTTGGTTAATTGATTCAGATATATGGATCCGGTTCTGTAAAAATTGAACCAACCGCTCTGATACCACTTGTAGGTCACAAGTCATCAGGAATAAGTCTAGGGGGCTGAATAGACTTATTAAAACTCTTTTCTGAAAGTCGGGTGAGTTTCTCAGCTATGATAAGTACAGATGACTTATGTCATCTGCAGACAGATAATGCGGAAGACACAGCTGATGATGATACAGATAACTTAAAGTCGTCTGTAATTAACTTCTAATAGAACACTAAATATGAATGCAACAGTTAAGTATGATGTGTAAAGCAGTAAATCACACAGGTACTTATAGTGGTTTCATAGGTGGGGTAATCCTCTACTAGTTCACTTCTCTCTAAACCAGTTGGAGATAAATTCACTATAACTGTCAACCGGTGATAAAGATTACAATGAATTTTTCCTAGTTACAACACCTTCCAACCAGTGGAAACCCGTGGCCATTGCAACTCCTTTGACTACCTAGAACCTCCTTGTTGAAAACCCTTGGATGCCTCAACAACTCTTGAGCTGTCTATCACCTTCCAATCAAGAACCCGTGGATGCCTTCAGTCGCGACATTTTTGAAACCTCGTTCATAGAAGTACCCCAAACTCAACTTTTAAAGACAAGAGTTTTTGTCTTCTCCAACTAAAGAGCTTCTTCGAATATGACTATTTAAAGCTTTGCTCTTCACGATGCTGTTGTTTGCTTTGATAGTTTTGATTGGCTTGAATACATTGATTGCTTGTGAGTGTTTTTCGCATCGTACTTTGCTCAATTCATATCTTCAGATATTTATAGTATGATCCTTGAGCTTCCTTCATAGCCGTTGCATCACTGTAACAAATCCAACCATTGGAGAGTGGACTTCTTTTTTTATCTTATCATTCCGTTGCACGGCTTGATTTCCCTTTTCAATTCCAGCCGTTTGAAAGACTTTCTTTGTTAGCTCCGTTATTCTTGATTAGAATAATCATAAGTCTTCAGAATGCGGATCTCAAGGAATATTTAATTCCTAGATTTCCGGGAATCTATCCAGTTTGTCTACTTACGTCTGTATGTGGCTTTCCGTGTTTATTGACTTTCAATGCTTGCTGACGTGGACTGAGTTACTTGGACTTGGCTGATATCTTGACTGAGAACCTATCTGATAACTCTTGGTCAAACCTGCCTGATGTGCAGTCAACCTTATCTGATCTGTACTTCTCTGAGATAAAGTTCTTTGCTCTGAAGTTCTATGATATGAAGTCCTCTGATCTGAAGTTCTCGGACCCGATTAATGTTCTCTGATCGGATGGTCAAACTTCAGATGATATTTTGTTGACCAGTTCTCATCTGATAACTTGACTGCAGATGGGTTTTGGTCAAACCTCTCTGATATTCTGCATTGACCAAAACTTGTCTGACGTAGCGCCTTCTTTAGAACTTATCTGCAGTTTGGTTTTGGTCAAACCTCTATGATGTTTTGCGTTGACCAAAACTTCTCTGATAATGAACTTGCCTGATAACTTCTCTGATAAACGGTAGTTCCATACTTAGTCGATTTTCTACTGATCAACATTTGATCAAGACTTAGCCTAACTCTAAAGGCCTATAGAAGATACTCATTTGGTTCTTCTTTACAATTGCCAAGTACTTAAAAACATACATTTGAATAAATCAGAATACATGGATGAAATCATCAAAACCTAACAAGTATTCCTAACACCGACTCCCTGTAAGTTTTTACATTTTACTCATTAATTAAGGGGGAAAGCTGTAAGACCCATGAATACAATATCCACTTTTATTAATCGTACACTCAGAACTCCAAGTTATATCTTTACTAAAGGAAGAAGCAGGCATTATTATATTTCTATAGATGACGTGTGCATTAATTAAAGGAGAATACAGTATGATAGAAGAATACAGTGTTAATCCAAAATTGCTGTAAGAATTGAATCCTGTATGTACCTTTAAGGGAGAACGCTGTATTTTTGCGGGTACAGTGGGATATCAATGATTATGTTAAGCGTATCTAAATTCATACTCTTGAACCTTACAAACTGCTTTTAGTCCCCGTGCATTGTCTGAATTTAAAATGATTTATCTCTCAATACTGAAGAGACACCTAGACTTTAATGCCTTAAAAATCTCTTCAAAATTCAAACTGCCGTATCATGCAATAGTGGAAGTCGAACTGTGCTAGAAGTGGGTGCAATCATTAATTTCGAATATTGGCAGATTAGACGTACCAGTTACATCTAAATCCATCATGTATGTTCATTCGAAGATGGTTCCCATCTCTTTAAATCTGACCCTTCACTGTAACCTAGCTTCCCTGCACACTATAAAAAGGCCAGTATGCTGATCCACAGACTCTTTATGCTTTCAACATAATTACCGAGTTTACAGCATACAACCTATATACTTTCAAAGCTTTCTAACCTACTTTCTATACACTTATGCGAATATATCTTCTCCCAGACTTCATCTCTTTCAGTGAAGAAGAAGGACATGATCATTGACGGATAAATCTTTGCTCGCTTAGTTCTACAAGAGTGTATCATTTTAGAGAATGAATTAGTCTTCTTCAGTATGAAGTATACTGGTCTCTACCGTTTGGGTAGTCTGCATCCTGAAAACTATGATGAGCAAATCGTAGAGGAATTTTATCTTGATGCTGAGTTTCTATATGCATCGTATAGGAAAGGTTTAGACCTCACTGTTGTAGCAGCACTGTGCAAGAGAGGGAGATATCCATTAACCGCGAGCTCCTCGAGTGTCTGTACAAGCTGCCCTCCAATGGTTTGACATTGGAGGAACTGGAATCATTCGGGTCAGATGAACTACTGAAGGCCTATTGGAATGTGTTAAATGGAAACTCTCAGCCTTCACAAGTTCATCTCTCCTGCCATAAGAAGAACTTTACCGTGCCTTATTTATATCTGCATGAATTTTGCTGTAGAGTTATTAAAAATTAGACTGGAGCATTCGAAATGTGCACAAGCTTTAGAATCCAGATGGTGGTGGCCACCAAGACCGGAGAGAAGGTTAACTGGTGCCAGATCATTTTAAAACGGCTTTAGGAGGAGACATCGAGACTGAATTCTGCCTGGAAGTCTTTTGGCCAAATTCTGTACTATATCTTGACTAGCTGGGCATACAGTAGTCCCCTAACGCCAAAAAGATCCTCGCCGGAAAGTTTTTCGGTGGCTCCACCTCTGTCTTAAACAAGGAGCCACTTTTCGCAAATAATCCAAGCCCATTCTCCCTCCTGACATCAAGTGATCCCGGGGACATAGCTGATCTCCCGACCAAATCCAAATCTATTGACAGCAAGAAGGAGGTTGTCAGCAAGAAAAGAAATATTTCCGACAATAACTCTCCTACAACTGGCAAGAAAAGAAAAAAGAAGCAGAAGACAAAGAGGTTTTCAAAGACGGAAGCTGTTCCTACAGCAACCCCAGTGGCTACAGCGGCCACTGAGGCAGTTCCGCCTACTGCACCTGCCACAGTAGTAATCCAACAGGGCGCAACCCTAATGGAAGAAACTCTGGCTGCTCTCACAGCAGATTCCGAGTCTGTGACTGTAATATCCGCAATTTTCATTTTTAGTAATTTCTATTTTTAGTATATTTTTACTTCAAACGACTCACTTGTAAGTGTTTTGATATTCTGAAACTATTTTGTTCTGCATCCATGACCATCGGGACGAGTTTCGGAGTGGTTTTTACGAAATTTTACTTATTATGTAACTTTTCCGCGTTGAGACTCGATTCTCGTAAATCTCGCTATAATCTAATGTTTCGTTACTTCTGCGAGTTCCTTTAATATTTTTGGATACGTTACAAATTTCTGAGATTGTTAGTTGGCCTCGAGTCGTGATTCTCGAGAGTTTGGGTCGTTTTGTATTTTTTCATAGGTCTCGGGAGCCATTATAGGAATTTGTTGTCTGTTCCATCGATTGGTCGGAATCATGTGTTCTGATGAGAGAGTGAACTTTCATGTTGTTGTTTCTTATTAACGCTTCGTTATCTGTTAATAACTAACTGGTTTTATATCTTCCGAGACGTGTACTTTCTGACCGGGGTTCACAAATATGTTCTGTAACAGAGTAGTTAGCGCACGCTAACTATATCTATAGCGTGCGCTAAGGGGAATCTCTAGCGCATGCTAATCTCATGTGTAGCGCGCTAATCAGGCCGGGCAGTAAGCTCTGATTTCTGGAGTGGGTTGGTTAACATATGTTATGGTCTCTATTGCATACGCTACTTTGTAGATTAGTGTACGTTAATTCACTTTGCATATGCTAATGCGTATGGGCAGAATATTATGGAATTAGACAGAAGGTTCAGTGATTCTGGGGTGAACCAGTTAGAGTGCGCTAAGACCTGAGTTAACGTATGCTAACACGAATGTTAGCGCACACTAATTTGACATTAACTTACGCTAACGGGATAGACAGAAGTCTCTGGACTGCATGTTAACCATAATAGCGCACGCTAAGCATGCCTATAGAGTACTGTTGGGAAACCAAAGACCCTGTATCGAAACAGCCGGGATATCCCATCCCTGTATCGAATGGTATTTCATAAAAAGGTTTTGACATATATGCCAATCCAAATACAATAAAGGAAACTGTATCGAAGCTTTGAGGCTTTATCCTGTATCGAAGACCTGCCTCGAATCAGCATATAGTAAAGCCCTTCAGTACAGCAAGAAGTCTTGTAAAAGACATAGTATGGAAACTGTCTCGAAACTCAAAATACAGTTATCTTCCATACAGCTCACAACAGGACAAAGAAGGAATATCCAGAAGTCAAGTCCCGTTGAATAAACAAGTATTTAAATACTCAAGGATAAAGTATTAAATACTGCCAGTCAATAGATCTTCAGAATCCCGCTAAATCCGGATCGTGTCATAATCCCGTTGGAACGAAATCTCATTCAAACGGATACATCTCAACAGATATATATTTCAGAGACTATATATATATCTTATGAAGGTATTGAAGATCACTCACCAGTCACCTAACACTCAAGCTATCAAAAGTTATCATCAGAGCAAAACATATCTCCAAAGCTTACTGCAATTAAGATCTAAAGAGATATATAGTGCTCATCATCCTGAACAACACTTCATCAGCTGAAAGCTCTTAAAGTCAAAGTTGTTGTTCACTATCTGTTCTATACGTTGAACAAACTCAAGATCAGCCCTGTGTGGACTGAACAATCTGTGCTTCTCCGGAACTGTGTGTGAAGGATTTGCATTAAAGAAGACGAAGCTTAAGAACTGTGTGTGAAGAAGCAAGTCAAAGCATTAGCTCAAAACCAATCTGTGTGAACGGTTTAAGCTAAGATCTTTATATCAATCTGTGTGAACGATATATTGATTGTGTGTATTGTTATAATTACGTAGTTGTGTACGCAGTAATTATAATAAACTTTTTACTCCTGTGTGGAGGACCAGTGGACGTAGAGGGGTTTACCTCGAACCACTTTAATTACTGTGTTATTTACCTTCAGCTTTTACTGTTTTAATTACTGTGATAAATTAAGTATACACTATACACTTAGTTGCTGTATCCACAGCAACCTACTGTATCCAAGACTTCCGCTACGCACTCAGATTTAAAATCCATACAGTTTGTTGTTTAAACTATTTTCCAAACTGTATCCAGTATACTTAGTGGCCAACAAGTACGCTAATCGATGTCTGTATAAGTAGGACAGTAGCAGTTATTTTCGTCATTTTTGCTATCTCCTCCTCTTCCTTGGCGAATTTGCGACGATTTGGGGAGCGTAGTACAGATTTCGACCGGTTGTTATCACCCTTCAACAGTTTCGAGTTTCCAACATGGATTTAGCACCTTTTCACCATCTTTCTCCATCCTAATCAAGGTAAATCAGCTTGAACCCTCGCTCGATTTTATTTTTCATGTTTTCCTCAAAGTTTTGTGGATTGGATACTAGTTTTCCTTCGTTGATCGAGTATAACCTATTATGCCTCCGTAGTGTCCGGTATATTGTTCCTATGGAAAGAACTTAGGACGATTCTGAGTTTTCCAGTGAGTTTGTAGTTGTTTGAGTCTCAATTTTTATTAAGAACGGAGTTTGCAGAAATTTCGGACCGAAGCCTTTTTCGTTCGTCGTTTCCGACACACTTTATAAATCAAGGGACTTGGCCGGGTGGTCTTGTCACGAAAATTAGCTTTGAGCGATGGTTTTACTGATGATTGATTATAGATATTCCGGAATATCTTGATAGATGAACTGTTTTGAATTTTTGAAAGAATTTAGAAATGCTTGTGTATTAAAATATTGTAATATTGTACTTGCACTAGAAGTTGTTGCCAACCCCTATTTGGGATGGAATGTTTATGCATTTCAGGTGATCTCGAGGATAAGGAGATTACACGGGGAGCACATGGAGTAGACGGGCAGACTAGATATTAAAGAGCTGAGTCAGTAGTTGTTTTGGAAGAGTCTGTATTGATTTTCATATTCAATGTTGAATTTTATGTCGTTGTTGCGTGTCAGTAAATAATTATGAATTATGTTTGGATTGAGTAAACCTTTCACATTTTGGCCGAGGCCACAGCCCAACTGTCATTTTGGTTAGATATTGGTATTATCGTGTTATTGTGTATGTGTGACGTCAGCCTGGTAAACCCTGGTGGGTCATACGACGTGTAATTACTCGCTATGAAATTGGGGTGTGACATTTATGGTATCAGAACCTATGTTCGGAAACACCTAGGCCATTGGTTATTGGGTCTATCAAGTCCTAAGAGTCGTGTAAACTGACCGAGCTTAACATTGTGTCCTGCTGTCGAACCGTGTGACCCGTGGTAGTAAGACTCCTTGAACTCTTCTTGCATTTTATTGCTTTCGTAGTAGGGAAAACTTGAATTCCTTGGATTTGTGAATTGTTCTAATAATTTCAACTCTTTTATCTCTCAGCATGTTAATGTTAGGAGTATGCCCTCGAATGCCACTCAGCGGATGTTGAGTGAGGGCATTGCACTTGTAATTATGTAATTTATTATCATAAGGCAAATGAATGTTTCTTTATTTACCGGTAGTTACTGGCATTCCTAACTCATAAATATACATATAGAAACTAGTCCGTGTATTTGAGAGCAAAACGTTCCACTCCTTATTGGATAAGGGGGTCGGCACTGGAAAGGTTTATAGCTCAAATACTTAATCGTTCGCAAGTCGATGAAACTTGACTGGGCGATAAGTCTATGTGAAGACTTGTATGACGTGTTCTTTGACATGGAGAGTGCCTGTCGAACACTAATGGTTAGTGGGAGCACACGTTATAGGTATGCTAATTGGATTAGTATACTCGAACCGACTCACCCTCGATTCGTCACACGGATTTCACTCCGGGACAGTCAATGACAGAATCGAAAGATTGTGATAGGTATTCGTGAACCTTCGACTTGAGGATTTAGTAGGGATGTGATTGTGACGTCAAGATTTTCATTAGAGTAGTTCGACCCTGTAAACCGAAAGGTGGGGGTCAACCTCGACGTGCATCTTGATGGGCAAGTAGCAGGTCATACTGAATACTAAGATAGAATTCTTTCTCCCATTAGTGAGCGGGTTATATGTCCTATGTTGTTATTGGCAGATGAGATCATAAGTATTTGTCCAAAGCATTGTAGCTAGTTGTATTGGATACACGAGAGCTCAATGATCTCGATTTGCATTAACGCATGCATGGCGTCAAGTACAGATAGGGTTTGACTGACCGTGACCCTATAACTTGATCGGGACATTTGAAAGAAGGGTTTATACGTGTACTGGTATTCACGACAGAATGGTTCTTGAATGATCCCATCATTCGTTCTCAGTTAGGGTACAGTGTATGCCGCCAGGCTGGCTAGGTGGTGCTACTACTCCTTGGTTCCTCCCATTGCTGACTGAGATGGACCTACCGAGTCGCGCAATAGGATTGACGACGGAATGTATCAAGCTTATTATCTCATTATGAATATTAGATATTAGATATCTAATTTGAGACATTAGATGTTTAAATCGATTTATTGGATAAATTGATTTACGGCCTAACGAATTAAATAAATTACTGGATGATTAATTTAATTCATACATATAATTATTTCTTGGAGAAATTAATTATGTTATTATGTATTTAATGTGATTAATTGATTGGATTAATTGATCAACACAAATACATCGAAACAGAATAGGAGTTTATCTGTTTGGACTCACGGGAGTCCGAAACGAACCGAACTCATTCGTTTTCTTCTAGAGGCCGCCCCCACCTTGATTCCTTACCTTGGTCTTAGTCTTGATTTGGTTGGTGTAAGACTTATGACTTATGAGATATCATATCTCTTATAATAAGGATAAAAGGGATTCTGTGGGATTTGGAAGTAGAATAAAGGAAGACAACTCTCACTTCTCCTCAATCATTCCATCGTGAGTTTTGGCAAAGAGAGAGAAAAGAGTTCTTTTTCTTCATCTTCTTCATTTCACTTCTTGATTGTTCTTGGAGAAAATCAAGATAATATTGAGAGATATAGACTATATACTTAGAGTGCTATAATCATAGCTTCATCACTTGATTCTAGCCGTAACCTTAGAGGTTAATCGGGTGATCGTCGTTCCATTCATTTCTCCGGCGCGTGGCAAGTAGAGACGTGGTTTTTCGGCGTTGGATCATCCAATAGCTTAGAGCGGATTGGATTCGTGGAGAACAACTAAAGCTTGGGGAATATCTCAAGAGAAGGAATCCATTTAATCAACGGACTATAAGGGTGAGTTTCTAATATCTCTAGTGATTTCGTTTATATATTCGTATATACGTAGCTCGATAGATCCTCATAGGGATTCGGATCGAATTAATTTCCGTTTTACCGCTTCCGCTGGGCCTTCGTTTTAGGCACCGAATCCTAATAGTTAAGAGGTCGTGGCGGACGTGGACACGGTAGAGGCCATGGACATGGCACCGCTAATGAATCTGATACACCTTCCAATACCGCATCTGACTCCGCATCTCGTACGGTGACAAACACCGACTCTTTGAACCCTAGCGGTCATCCATAGCCCTATGTTAATCAAGAACCGTCAGCTGGCCCTAATGTGAATGCCGGCATAGCTGCTATACTCCAGAAGGTAGCAGCGCAGTTAGTTCAGTTTAATAAGGCCGGGCACCGTGACCAGCCGACAGACGAGATTGTTGGGGCTAGTAAGTGGCTCCAGGGATTGATGAAGATGCAACCTCCCAGTTTTGCTGGTGCATCTTATGCATTGGGCTGGGAGGGCTGGTTGTTCCAGTTTGGCAAGATTTTCGCATGTCCCGAGGAGAGACGAGTTCCTATTGCGCAATACTTTCTTGACAAGGAAGCTAAGGATTGGTGGGAAGCTGTTGGGCCTACTGATCGTGTGGCCACCTGGGACGAGTTTAAAGCTGCTGTGGAAGAGGATTATTGTCCTTGGCCAGTTAAAGAGAAACGTATAGCAGACTTCTTTACTGTAACTCCACAGGATGTACCTATCACTGAAGCCATTGTTACATATAATCAGCAGTCGAGTCATGTTCGTGAGCAGGTGAGGACCGAAGCGGATAAAATACGTTACTTTAATTTGAGGATGAAACCTAGAATCCGAGAGGGTATGGGAGGCTTCAGATGTGCTACCTTGAAATAATACCAGGATCGTGCTTTGGCCATTGAGATGGTTATTTCTGCATCAGGATCGGGTACTGAGAGCAAGAAGTTGAACACGACTGGTGGTTTTTCGGATAGTGGATTTTGCAAAACCACAGGCTTCTCATTCCACTATCAGGAAGACGGTTCATCAAGCCTATAGTGCTCCAAGTCTATGACCGGGCCAGTCTTCTGCATTTGGCAGAGGGCAATGTTTTAATTGTAATCAAACAGGACACCTATTTAGAGAGTGCCCCTTACCTCCTACGACCTGTTTTACATGTGGACAGCCCGATAACAGGGATGCTTATTGTGACGCTCCCACCAGGCTAGCCAAATATCAGAATTCGGCACTAACTCTGAGTGTGAAACCGGGGACTACAACTAGTCAGCCACAACAGACTTTGGGATGAGGTAGAGGCCGAGGTCGGTCGAACCATCAGAGTGCATTGAGTGTGGGTTTTGTACAACCGAGGGTGTATCAGATGATACGCGCAAACGAAATAGAGGCTCTAGTAGTTGCAGGTACCATGCAGATACTTTCTCAGCCTATTTCCATATTATTTGATTCAGGAGCTACTCATTCATTTATTGCTCTTGATTGTGTGAAACACTTGGGTCTTGATTATGTGATTGAGTGTGAACCATTTGTAGTAACTACTCCTAGTGGGGAGCGTTTGATTGGTAACCAAGAGGTTAAGGATTGTCTTGTGTATATTGGGAGTCGGGATTGGCCTTTAGACCTCATCATGGTAGATCTGAAGGGAGAGGATGTGATCCTCGGGGATGATTGATTGAGTCGGCATGGTGCTATTATGAATTATCGGACGCAAACTATTTCGATATTAGCTGAAGATGGTGTCGAGCATACTTTCGTGGGACGTAAATTGGGTAGTTCAGGCGGAGTCATTTCAGCCGTTAAGGCGATGTAATTGTTGAAACAAGACTTTATCGGTTATTGGTGTTATGTCTGAATGCCAATGATGGTGGAATTGATCTATCATCGATTCCAGATGTGAGGGATTATCCTGATGTATTTCCAGACGACCTTTCGGTATTACCTCCATTTAGAGATTTAGAACATTCCATTGATCTCGAGCCGAGTGCAGCATCTTTTTCTTGTGTGCCGTATCATATGGCACCTACCGAGATGTTAGAACTTAAAAAGCAACTGGGTGAACTTCTTAACAAGGGTATATTCGATCGAGTGCTTTGCCTTGGGGTGCACCAGTTCTCTTGGTTAAGAAGAAGGGCAGATCATTCCATCTGTGCATTGATTGCCGGGAGTTGAATAAGCTGACCATCAAGAACAAGTATCCATTGCCCCGTATAGATAACTTGTTTGACCAGCTTCAGGGTGCTACTATTTTCTCTAAAATTGATTTGCGCTCGGGGTATTATCAACTGAGGATTCGGGATTCTGATATTCCGAAGACTGTCTTTCGTACTCGATATGGCCACTTACGAGTTTGTAGTTATGTCGTTTGGGTTAACTAATGCTACTATCGTGTTTATGCAGCTGATGAACAAAGTCTTCATTGATTATCTTGATAAGTTCATGATTGTCTTTATTGATTACATTCTTATATATTCCCAGAACGAGAGAGATCATGATGAATATCTCCACGTGGTATTGAACACTTTGAGATTGGAGAAGCTTTACGCCAAGTTTCTAAGTGTGAGTTTTGGCTTAGGGAAGTAACATTTCTAGAGCATGTAATTTCAGCTGATGGAGTTAGAGTGGATCCCCAGAAGATAGCGGCAATTCTTGAGTGGGAACCACCTAAGAATGTGAAGGAGACACGGAGTTTATTGGGACTTGTTGGGTATTACCGTAGGTTTGTCGAGGGATTCTCGAAGATCGCTCGGCCGCCTACTCAGTTGCTCCAAAATCCCAGAAGTTCGAGTGGAGTGTAGAGAGACAAAATAGTTTTGATGAGTTAAAGATACGGTTAACTTCGGTGCCAGTATTATCATTACCCCAGGGTACCAATGATTTTGAAGTTTATAGTGATGCTTCAGGACTTGGATTGGGTTGTCTTTTAATGCAGAGAGGTAGGGTAATATCTTATGCATCTCGACAATTGAAACCACATGAGAAGAATTACCCCACTCATGATTTAGAGTTATAGGCAGTCTTTTTTGTGTTAAATATTTGGACACATTATCTTTATGGTTTTTTGTGTAAGATTTACACTGACCACAAGAGCCTAAAGTATATATTTAGCCAGAAGGAGCTAAATATGAGACAGCGTTGATGGTGAGAGTTGTGTTAGGAATACTTGTTAGATTTTGATGATGTCATCAGTATAAATTCAAATGTTTATTACTTGGCAAAATGTAAGGAAGAACCAAATGAGTATCTTCCATAGGCCAGAATATGTTAAGTGTAAAAACTTGGCAAAATGTAAAGAAGAACCAAATGAGTATCTTCTATAGGCCAAAAATAAGTTAGGCTAAAAATCGGCTAAGTACTATAGATCAGCTAAGTCCATCAGAGAGGATCAGACTTGTCAAATCAGAGTAGTTCTGGTCAACAAAAATCATCAGGGATGTTTGACCAGACTGCAGTCAAGAAACCTTAGACAAGTCACCTGATCAGACAAGTCCTAAATAGTGAACATTAGATAGGTCCAGACTGCAGAGAAGTTAACTGCACATCAGCCTAGTCGAAGATCAGCCAAGTACTCCAAGTCCACGTCAGCATGTGTTGAAAAGTCAAGAATTACGGAAAGCCACATGAAACGTGAAGAGACAAATTGGAGAGATTCCCACAAAGGATATAAATTAAATAAGCTATCCTAACCCACCTTGAAGACTTTAATCCTATTATATTCAAAAGATTCGGCGCCTCACATGCAGAGTCTTCACAACGGTCGGAAGATAGATTAAAATAATGGGAATCCAGCGTTGCAACGTTCAGAAAGAAAACAATGAAGTCTACCTCTCCAACGGACGGATTTGTTGAAAAGATTTGCAACGGCTATGAAGGAAAAGCTCAGAGATCGTGACCTATAAATATCCGAAGATTTGAAGCTGAGCTAGAACACACAATAATGGTGTGAACATACTTTCAAGCGATCAAAGCATTTAAGCAATCAAAAAGCAATCTATAGCATCGTGAAAAGAGCGGTTCTAAAAAGTTCATACTTGAAGAAGCTCTTAGTTGGAGAAGACAAAAACTCTTGTCTATAATCCTGAGTTCGGGGTACTTCACTGGTTGAAGTTCAGAGACTGTAAAGGCATCCAAGGATCGAGGATCAAGAGGTGCAAGGCAGTCAAGTGTGTTACAACGGCACGGATTTCCACTGGTTGGAAGTTGTTGTACTTTGGTTTGAATCACTGTAATATTTATCACTGGTTGAGAATTATAGTGAATTCATCTCCAACTGGTTTGGAGAAAAGTGGATTAGTAGAGGATTACCCCACCTCTGAGACCACTATAATCGCCTGCGTTCTTTACTGTTTTATAGCATCATACCTTAACTCCTGCATTCATCATTTAGTGTTTCATTAGTTGTTTTGTATTCGTCATCAGCTAATTTCCGCACGTATTAAGAACAAACGACTCCTAGTCATTTGTTTATCCATCAGCTGAGGAAACTTACTCTTTGTGAAAAAGAGTTTAAGAGTTTCAACAAGTCTATTCACCCCCCCCCCCCTCTAGACTTGTTCCTGGACGACTTGTGACCTACAAGTGGTATCGGAGCGGTTGGTTCATTTTTTTTCACGAACCAGATCTATCAGAGATATATCTTTACTCTCACTTTATAATGGAACACATGCATTCTAGACTCCCTGTGTTTTCAGTTGACGAGTATTATCTTTGGAAGATAAGGATGCAGGCACACTTATCTTCGATCCATGATGACATGTGGTGCATCATAGAGGACGGGCCATTCATCTTTGAGAAAGACAACACTCCAGAGGATATCGCAGCAGGGAAGCCAGAGAAGATTCCCAAGAAGAGGACAGAGATGACTTCCGAAGAAAGAAAGCTGGCCAACCTTGACAACCGGGCGAGAGATGTGCTGTACCAAACTCTTGACAAATCCACCATGGTCAAGATAAAGAACTGCAAGAATGCCAAGGAAATCTGGGACACATTAGCTTTAATGTGTGAGGGAACGGAGCTAATCAAAGAGAATAAATTGTCAATCGCTATTCAAAAGTTTGACAATTTCAAAATGAAGAACGGCGAATCCATAGATCAAGTGGACACAAGGTTCACTGAGATTATCAATGAAATCAACTCCCTCGGCAAATCGTATGGCAACAGGGAGATAGCACTGAAGGTTCTCAGATCTATCAACCCTGAATGGAGCATGAAGGCCGTGGCCATGAGAGAGTCTAAGGATCTGAATAAGATAAAGATCCAAGAGTTGTTCTCTAATCTGAAGGCTTATGAGTTCGAACTTCCAAGTTCATCCTCAACTGAGCCTGCAGAGAAGGGAATAGCATTTGCAGCCGAGTCCCCTGCCAAGAGCTCATATGATATAAAGCCTCCAAATCCACTGGATTTTGAGGAAGAGATGGCATTCATCATGCAATGATTCAGCAACTTCCGGAAAAATTATTCCAAATACAAGAAAAACTATAAGGAGAATCCAAGAAGGAATCAGAAGGCCGGAAGCTGGAAGGTGTAATGCTACAACTGTCACAAGACAGGACACATCCAAATGGACTGTCCTGATCTCAAGAAGGACGAAAGCAAGAAAGAGGTGGGCAAAAAAGAAGATAGAAGGAAGGCCCTCATCGAAGAAGACTAGGAGCATGTAGAATCTAGCAGCGGATTCTTCTCTGATGATGATGAAGAATATGACTGCTTGATGGCCAACCTAGCTGACGAAGAGGTAACATCTAAAACCTCTGGTTCAAATAATAGCTCAGCCATGTCCCAAGATATGGATCTGCACGAATCTGTAAATCAGCTATTTAAAGATTTTGAAACACTAAAATCTGCACACCAAGCTGTATCAGCCGAGAAGACTCAGCTGCAAGATGAGAATAGGCAGCTGAAAAATGATTGTGAAAAACTCAGCCTAGAACTGAATACAGTCAAAACAGATTTTGAAAACCAGGCTGCAGCTAATTTAAAGAACCAGGCTGATATCTCTACAGCCGAGATAAATCGATTAACTGTTTTAATTAGTGAAAAATCAGCTGCACTTGCTCATGTCAAAGCCGAATTTACTAAGTTGACTCAGGTAAATAAGACTCAGGCGCAGGAAATAACCTCCCTGAAGGCGTCTTCAACTCTGGAAGAATTGTGTACCAATAAAAGGTCACTATATTCCAAATCAGGCCTTGGATATGATCCTCACACTCCCTCTAGTTCTAAAAGAAAATTTATCAAGGGAGAAACAATCGTCTCGACTGCTGAGCCTACGTATAAACCGATATTTAAAAATAGGCAACAGCCAAGTCACATGTCTAGGCTGCAGTCAGGTTACACAAGGCAGCCACCTAGACAGGCGACTAGGCAATGGCCTGTGCAAAAGCGGCGGCCAGGACAACATGCCCACTATTATCAACAACTCCCTAAAAATAGATTTCAAAATGGGAGGGGCAGATGGAAACCTCAAGGTTATCCTAATTTCCAAAACGAACAAGTGTGGAGACCTCAAAGATTTAACAAATGGTCTCAGCCAAGATTTAGAAATGGCCGACACTACCAGTATTTTGAGGAATATCCGGGATACAATTCCAACAGGAGATTCAGACCTCGACCTTACACACCGTATAAGGGTAATAATAATAACAATTTTCATAATCCAAGGAGAAATCAATTCTCCAGGAAACCCTCTAACCCGAAAGGACCCACACAGATTTGGGGACCTAAATCTCTGCTTGTATGATTGCAGAAAAGGTGGAAGGACTACTACCACATCTCCACAAATTCAAACTTTGGAGGTGAAGAATGGTTTGTAGATTCTGGATGCTCGAGACACATGACTGGGAACAAGAAGATGCTGACCAAATACACCAAAGAAAGAGGTCCAGACGTAACATTTGGAGATAGCTCTAGAGGACAAACGAAGGGCTTTGGATAGCTGCACCGAGGAAATATTATCATATCCAAAGTCCACTATGTTAAAGGGCTCAAATATAATCTCCTGAGCATAAGCCAGTTTTGCGACGAGAAGAACCTAGTAGTCTTCACCATCTGGAAATGTATGGTGATAGACATCTTGTCTGGAGAAGTGAAGCTACAAGGATTCAGAAGGAGAGATGTCTATATGATAGATTGGAACACAGGAACTCCCAACACCTGTTTTCTATCCAAGACAGTAGCTGAGAACGGATGGCTATGGCACAAAAGACTATGTCACCTGAATTTCAAAGCCATCAATAAGATCAGTTCTCAGAAGCTGGTCAGAGGACTTCCAAATGAAGCATTCAAGAAGGAAGCACTTTGTGATGCTTGTCAAAAAGGAAAGCAGACCAGAGCATCATTCAAGCCAGTCCAGCCTACAACTCTAACAACAAGGATCCTAGATCTACTCCACATGGATCTATTCGGTCCTACCAAGCCAAGGACTCTGAGCGGCCGAAAGCATGCACTTGTCATAGTAGATGATTATTCAAGGTACAGCTGGATTATCTTCTTGTATAAGAAAAGTGAAACCTTGACCAAGCTACCTGAGCTGCTGAGAAAGATCCAAAATGAGAAATTCCTATCCATAATCAAGATCAGATCAGATAGAGGAGGAGAGTTTCTCAACAAGGCGATTACTGATTACAGCGATCAGAATGGGATCCAGCATGAGCTCTCTGCATCCAGGACTCCTCAACAGAATGGCGTTGCTGAAAGAAGGAACAGAACCCTGAAGGAAGCAGCCAGGTCCATGATTGCAGAAGCGGACCTGCCTAAGAGGTTCTGGGCTGAAGCTGTCAACACAGCTTGTCACACTCAGAACAGGAGTATGATAGTAGGGAGACATGGCAAAACTCCCTATGAGGTTTAGAATAATAGAACTCGTACTGTTGCTTATTTTCACGTTTTTGGTTGTAAGTGTTTCATCCACAACAACGGTAAAACACAACTAAATGCCTTTGATGCTAAAGCTGATGACGGTCTCTTTATGGGATACTCACAAAGAAGCAAGGCATATAGAGTATTTAACAAAAGAACCTTAGTTGTGGAAGAAACACCCCATGTTGTTTTTGATGAATCTACTGTTGAGTACAGGAAGCAAGTTGAGTTAATTGAGAACAAGCTCAAATCAGCAACCCTTGAAGAAGTCATTGTACATGACACTGGAATGGTGGACTCACCTGCAGACCAGCCTGATGACCTAACTGTAGCTGCTGAAGACCCAACTGCAGATCAAAAAGGAACATCAAACCTATCTGATCCAGTTGCCGCTGATGAAGACCCAGCTGTAGCTGATAAAGACTCATCTGCAGATCAGACCCAACCAGCAGATGACAAGACGGTAGCTGATCCAGTTGCAGACCAGATCCCAGCTGATGCAGAAATTCACCAGAGCAATTCAACAGAGGGAACAGACCCAGAAGAAGATGATATCCCCAAGTGGCTCAAAGACCATCCAATCCAGCAAATCATCGGGAAGCTGACTGATGGAGTTAAGACTAGACAGTCAACTCTACCAGCAGGAATGGCTATGTTCTCTTGCTTCATGTCTCAGATTGAACCCAAAACAACAGAACAAGCCTTAGAGGATTATTCATGGATAAATGCCATGCAAGAAGAATTGGAGCAGATGGAAAAAAACAAAGTTTGGGAACTAACGGACAGACCTGATCACAAGAAGGTTATTGGCACCAAATGGGTGTACAAAAACAAGAGTGATGAAGACGGAGCTATTGTTAGGAATAAGGCCAGACTTGTAGCAAAAGGCTATGCACAGTGTGAAGGAATAGATTTTGATGAAACCTATGCACCTGTTGCAAGACTAGAGGCCATCAGACTATTCCTTGCATATGTGGCCTTTAAAGATTTTGAAGTTTATCAGATAGACGTAAAGAGTGCCTTTCTAAATGGCGTTCTAGAAGAAGAAGTATATGTAGAGCAACCCCTAGGTTTTGTCAAAGGAGACAAAGTCTACAAGCTGTTGAAGGCTCTCTATGGACTTAAGCAAGCACCAAGAGCGTGGTATGAAACATTGTCTGTGTTTCTTGAGAAGAATGGTTTTTGCAAAGGGAAGGTGGAAAAGACCCTATTCAGAGTGGAGCACGAAGGCCACATACTAATAGTCCAGATATATGTGGATGACATCATATTCGGTTCAACCAATCCAGAGTTATCCGAGAAATTATCCAACCTCATGCAAGGAGAATTTGAGATGAGTATGATGGGAAAGCTTAACTTCTTTCTCGGACTACAAGTTAAGCAGATGGAAAAAGGAATTTTCATCAACCAAGCTAAGTATACCATAGACCTAATCAAGAGATATGGAATGGAATCAGCCAAGCCAGCAAGAATCCTTATGAGCACAAGTACTCACCTGGATGTAGACGAGGCAGGCATATCAGTGGACTCAACCCACTACAGAGGACTCATTGGATCTCTTATGTACCTCACTGCAAGCAGGCCAGACATATCCTATGCCGTAGGAGTTTGTGCGCGATTCCAGTCCAAGCCGAAGCAATCACACCTAGATGCAGCCAAGAGGATAATAAAATACCTAAAGTCTACAGTCAATGTTGGACTATGGTATCCCAAGGATGAAAACTTCGAGCTGTCAGGATATTCAGATGCAGATTTCGCAGGTTGCAAAATCAATAGGAAAAGCACTAGTGGAACGTGCCAATTCCTAGGAACCAGACTGATATCCTGGTTTAGCAAGAAGCAGGTTTCTAACTCTATCTCCACCACAGAGTCAGAATACCTAGCTGCAGGTAGCTGTTGTGCTCAGATCTTATGGATCAGACAATAGCTAAGGGATTATAATATCATTGCCAATGAAGTTCCTATCTGGTGTGACAACAATAGTGCTATTGCAATAACCAACAATCCGGTTTTGCATTCAAGGATAAAGCACATTGATGTTAAGCACCACTTCATCAGAGACCATGTGCTTAACAAAAGGGTTAGAGTTGAAAGAGTCAGCACAGACTACCAAATAGCTGACATCTTTATCAAACCCTTGCCAGAAGAAAGGTTTTTGGACCTGAGCAGAGATCTTGGATTACTAGATTGGGAATCTAGTACAGAAGCAAGCTGAAGAATCAGATCCTAGCTGATGTAGGCAATAAGACAAAGAACAGACAAAGGAACCTAGCTGATCAGAATATCAGGCGAGAAGTTCATGAAGTCAACTCACCTGATGCAGAGCGGTCAACAGTCAACAAGTCAGACTAGCTAAGTTTTCTAAACTCGACCGACCTCTGAATATTTAATTATTATCTGCCATATGTATAATAATATTATATTAAGTTTGGTTCACAAATGGCATTTAAATATATTAATATTCGATTCACAAGTGGCATTTTAATACACGTGGCAATCGCTTATTAAATCGACCTCCACGGTGGCCAATTAAAACCAACCGTCAAATTTTAAAATGGACCACCGATTCAAATTTTGAAATTTAAAAGAATCTCAAAAGGCGTACCACCGTTTCAAAAGAAATATATATTAATTCAAAACGTCTTTTCATCTTCTTTATAAGGACGAAAATCCCTTCACTTTACCTTTTACGCTTACGAGAAACCCTAGATTTTCAGAAGCAAAAATTCCTTGAACTCCAAATACACTAAAACCCTTTGTTTGCAGAAATGGCATCCTATTTCGAAGGCGTCAATCTGAAGGCAGTCAAAGACCAGATTATCTTCTCGCTGGTCGTCGATTTCGAAGGCCTGTTAGAAGCGAATCTGGAGAATTACGATGTGCTTGACCTAATCCGCACAATGAAGCTCAATGGGATCTACCCATTCCTGGACATCAACCATCAACATTTGTACAAGGAAGATGTTATCATGTTCTACCGCGAAGCCTATTTGATTCAGGATCGAATTCGGAGCACAGTTGGCGGAAGACCAGTCGGCATATCACGTGAGTCGATTCGCACAGTGTTTGGTATGAAACACCGGGGTATAGCTGTCGAAGCTCTCAAACAGTCCGTAGCGGAAACCTGGAAGAAGATCAAGGTGGAGAATCTGCCGGAAAAGATGAAACTCACCGCTAAAAGGAGTGAGATTAAGAAGGTTTATCGTTATGCATTGGATATAACCAACAAGATTATTATGGGGATGGCCGGCAGTTACGACCAACTGTCGTCGGCGAAGTTCATGGTGCTTGGAGCACTAATTCAAGATGAGGAAATTGACTGGGCGGATTACATTTTTAGACAACTTGTTCGAGAAGTCAACAAAGCCGAATGGCTTTCTGATGAAAAAAGATTCAAAACCAAGCTGGCGTACGGAACGCAGCTGAGTTGGTTCCTTGAGAAGACAGGTGCGACGAAGGGAAGTACTGACCCCTTCCACCCCAACAAGAGACTTGGTCATCTGGACCAAGAAACGTTAAGAAAATTGGGAGGCACAAAGAGAGCAGCTCAGATGTTGAAGGAGCTGTCTGACACAAGGACTTACCCCAGATATTATTCGTCAGGTGAGTTGGACTGACCTGTAGCCGACAACCCAACTGCAGTTGAGTCAGACTCCGAGTCAGATAACACTCCCATAGCTGTCCGATTTAAGAGAAGGGGACCAGCCCCTGAAGGACCTTCCATCATGCAGTCATCCCCAAAACCCTCTCCCAAGAGGCCCAGGCGACTGCAATTTAGTGAGGAAGAGCAGTCAGATCATCATGCCAGCCCTGCAGCTAGGTCACCCACTCACCTGGAAGACCAGCCTGCCCCAAGCACCCTCGAGACTCAGATCGTGGCTGTCCTCACCCCAGCTTACATTCCAGAGGAAGAAGAAGCAGGTCTAATCATTTCAATCCCTGAAGCCAATTATACCTTTAACCTACTTGAAAATAATGTTTTCAATCTATCCATCGAACAATTACAGCTTGTTAAACCACAAGCATTAAAACACTCTTTTGTCAATATTTTCGAAGAGTGGAAGTTTTTCAAATCCCTATCATTTTCAAATTTTCAGGCTTATATTGAGACTAGTAGTTGGGGATATCCCCAAGCCACAGAGGATGTACTGATTCAGTTTTGTAAAGAATCAGACTTTGTTTTAATCCTCCAGGATAATTGGTTCATGTCTCATTTTAAAAACAACATGGACCTATTCATCCATTCCATTATGCTTAGTATTTTTAATGGTTCATTTGGACAAGAGGATAAGGAGGAAGATGAGAGAGAAATTAGGATTGAAGAGGTAGATGGAGATGAAGAGGTTGTTGTTTCAGACGATGAAGAAGAAGAGCAGGAAGAGAGAAGAAAAGAAGAAAAGATTTTAGTTGAAAATCAACCTAAGGAAGTTGAGAAAACAGAAGAGTTGAGTGAAGAAGAAGAAGAAGAAGAAGGAGAAGAAGTAGAACAGGATGAAGGAGAGGAGGATAATGATGAAGGTGAAAAGGATGATGAGGATGAAGGAGAAAAAGATGGGAAAGATGATGACAATAATGATGATGAGGATGATGATAAAGATGAAGGAGGAGACCAAGGAGCTGAAAAAGAAAAAGAAAAAGATGAAGAAAAAGAAAAAGAAAATATTGAAGAAGAAAAGGAGGAAGAGCAGGAGAAAGAGCAAGAGAAGGAAGAAGGAGAAAGGGAACCGGAGCTAGAGTCGACACAAGAGGCTGCAGATAGGACTGGTGCACCTGCCCGATATACCAGCCTAGATGCAGACCTGGCTGAGGACTCCAGATCAGGGACCCCAGAGAAGACCCCATCTGGAGTACCATCTGCAGATAAGAGCCTACAGTCTGGTGGTTCAATTGCAGAAGGCTCAGGCGAGCACAGATCGAAGAAGAGGCAGGATGTCCAGATGATCACTGCTGGGACATCCTCAGCCAAGAGGAAGGGAGGAACAGAACCAGAAGAACAGGCTAACCAGCCTGAAGGCAAAAAGAGGACTAGAGGAGGTTTTGAGCCTACTCTAGAGTGGGAAGGAAAGGAGTTGTGGTTTGTGGAGGATTTTGTTCCATATGAAGCTCTGCCCATGTGGGGATCTGCAAGAAAGAAATTCATCAGAGACTACTACATCTGGGAAATACTCCAGGATGATAATCTCTCCCCACAGCAGATCTTCATAAATTTCATGGAAGAAGCTCATCCACAACTCTGGGCTATTCTGAAGAAACATGCTGAGGCACTAAATGCTTATCACATGATCCCTCCATTCAGTGCCAAAGATCCTCCTACTTTGGAAAGAGGAGGTGCGCGCTACAAGGGAAAATCAAGAAGCTATGCCTTGAGAACAAGTTTTCATCCCAAGAAGAGCAAGCCTTCGTAGCTCTTGTTGTGAAGAGAAAGTATGGTCTTGCACCTGTCAAGACAAGACCAATCGGAGCTAAACCCTTCAGACCTGCCAAACAGCCTATTCGAAGAGGCAGAGGAAGAGGCAGATGACTTTCACTTATTTTGTACTTATAATGATTTATGTACTTGAAAATTTTCTTGCAAAATTCAGCCATGTACTTGTAATCAACATAAATTAATTTTATAACAGTCTTTTGAATGACAATTTCCAGTTGTCTCAAAAATTAGACTGATTTTAGTTTGTGTCTTGCACTCAAGTGCAGACTTGTTCATTTGAATACTTGTTTAAGTTTTGCCATCATCAAAATAGGGGGAATTTGTTAGGAATACTTGTTAGATTTTGATGATGTCATCAGTATAAATTCAAATGTTTATTACTTGGCAAAATGTAAGGAAGAACCAAATGAGTATCTTCCATAGGCCAGAATATGTTAAGTGTAAAAACTTGGCAAAATGTAAAGAAGAACCAAATGAGTATCTTCTATAGGCCAAAAATAAGTTAGGCTAAAAATCGGCTAAGTACTATAGATCAGCTGAGTCCATCAGAGAGGATCAGATGAGTCAAATCAGAGTAGTTCTGGTCAACAAAAATCATCAGGGATGTTTGACCAGACTGCAGCCAAGAAACCTCAGACAAGTCCTAAACAGTGAACATCAGAGAGGTCCAGACTGCAGAGAAGTTAACTGCACATCAGCCTAGTCGAAGATCAGCCAAGTACTCCAAGTCCACATCAGCATGCGTTGAAAAGTCAAGAATTACGGAAAGCCACATGTAACGTGAAGATACAAATTGGAGAGATTCCCGCAAAGGATATAAATTAAATAAGCTATCTTGACCCACCTTGAAGACTTTAATCCTATTATATTCAAAAGATTCGGCGCCTCACATGCAGAGTCTTCACAACGGTCGGAAGATAGATTAAAATAATGGGAATCCAGCCTTGCAACATTCAGAAAGAAAACAATGAAGTCTACCTCTCCAACGGACGGATTTGTTGAAAAGATTTGCAACGGCTATGAAGGAAAAGCTCAGAGATCGTGACCTATAAATATCCGAAGATTTGAAGCTGAGCTAGAACACACAATAATGGTGCGAACATACTTTCAAGCGATCAAACCATTCAAGCAATCAAAAAGCAATCTATAGCATCGTGAAAAGAGCGGTTCTAAAAAGTTCATACTTGAAGAAGCTCTTAGTTGGAGAAGACAAAAACTCTTGTCTATAATCCTGAGTTCGGGGTACTTCACTGGTTGAAGTTAAGAGTCTGTAAAGGCATCCAAGGATCGAGGATCAAGAGGTGCAAGGCAGTCAAGTGTGTTACAACGGCACGGATTTCCACTGGTTGGAAGCTGTTGTAGTTTGGTTTGAATCACTGTAATATTTATCACTGGTTGAGAATTATAGTGAATTCATCTCCAACTGGTTTGGAGAAAAGTGGATTAGTAGAGGATTACCCCACCTCTAAGACCACTATAATCGCCTGCGTTCTTTACTGTTTTATAGCATCATACCTTAACTGCTGCATTCATCATTTAGTGTTTCATTAGTTGTTTTGTATTCGTCATCAGCTGATTTCCGCACGTATTAAGAACAAACGACTCCTAGTCATTTGTTTATCCATCAGCTGAGGAAACTTACTCTTTGTGAAAAAGAGTTTAAGAGTTTTAACAAGTCTATTCACCCCCCCTCTAGACTTGTTCCTGGATGACTTCTGACCTACAAGTTGATCAAGGATTACGACCATGAGATTCTCTATCATCCGGGCAAGGCCAATATAGTAGCGGATGTGTTGAGTCGTAAGCCGATAACTCTACATATGTTAGAAGTACTTACGCCTCAAAGGAAGATCTAGTAGGATTTAAGTTGTCAGAATATCTAAGTTTGGATTTAGAAAGTTCAGGGTCAGTTATGTGCATTATAAATTACTTCGTCTTTGATTGATGATATCAAGGCGAGACAGTATGATGACCCATTTCTAGTCCAGTTGAGGGAGGACGTGAAGAAAGGGAAAGCTCCTGGGTTTGCAGTTCAGGATGACGTAGTTTTGAGATTTCGAGGCAAATTATGCGCGCCATGTGATATTGAGTTGAGACAAAAAAATCTTTAGAGAAGCTCATACTACGCCTTATTCCATACATCTTGGTACAAGCAAAATGTACAAGGATGTAAGGAGTAACTTCTTGTGGAACAACTTGAAGATGGACATTAGCGAGTTTGTGTCGAAGTGTTTGACCTGTCAGCAGGTTAAGATCGAGCATCAGTGACCCGCGGGGTTAATGTAACCACTTCCTATTCCGGAGTGGGAGTGGGAGGATATTTCTATGGATTTTATTACCTGTATGCCTTGGACTCGGACTGGAATGAACATGATTTTGGGTCATTATCGATCGACTAACCAAATCTGCTCATTTTCTGGGTATTAAGGATACTTGGGGACCGGAGAGACTAGCACGGGTTTTCATTGCAGAAATCGTGAGGTTGTATGGGACTCTTAAGAGTATTGTTTCTAATCGAGATGGTCAGTTCGTATCACATTTTTGGCAGGCTGTTCATCGGGCATTGGGGACTGAATTGAGACTCAATACTTCCTACCATACCCAGACAGACGGACAGTCGGAATGGATAATTCATACACTTGAGGACATGTTGAGAGCATGTGCCTCAGACTGGAAAGGTGATTGGGAGTCGCACCTGCCGTTGATCGAGTTTACGTACAACAATAGTTGGCACACCTCGATTAGAATGGCACCATTTGAGGCTTTATATGGAAGGAGGTGCAGATCGCCATTGTGTTGGGATGATACATCCGAATTAATTGGTAATGAGCCAGATATAGTAGTTGAGACGAGAGAGAAGATTGCTTTGATTCGTGATAGGTTGTTAACGGCTCAGAATCAACATAAGTCTTATGCCGGCACGCATCGCCGGCCGTTAGATTTTGTGGTTGGATACCATGTATTATTGAAGGTGTCGCCAATTCGAGGAGTTTACCGTTTCGGTCGGAAGGGTAAACTTAGTCCGAGGTATATCGGACCTTTCGAGATTTTAGAACGAGACGGAGATCTTGCATATCGGTTGGGTTTGTCGCCGTCCTTGAGTCATGTGCATGACGTATTCCATGTCTCCCAGCTTAGGAAGTATGTACCGGATCCTATCCATGTTATCAATTTTGGAGAGAATGAACTGGGTCCCGACATCACATTTGAGGAGAGATCAATTCAGATTTTGGAGCATCGGATAAAACAACTTAGGCACAAAACAATTCCTTTGGTTAAAATGCAGTGGTTGAGGCACAGATCAGAGGAAGCGACATGGGAAATGGAGGATAGTATGAAGGTGAGATACCCCGAGTTATTCTCTTTGTAAGTTTAGGGACGAAACTTATTTTTAGGGGGAGAGAATGTAATATCCACATTTTCCATTTTTAGTATATTTTCATTTCGGACGACTCGCTTGTAAGTGTTTTGGTATTCTGAAACTGTTTTGTTATGCATCCATGACCATCCATACGGGTTTCGGAGTTGTTTTTACGAAATTTTACTTATTGTGTAACTTTTCCACATTGAGACTCTATTCTTGTAAACCTCATTATAATCTGACGTTTCGTTACTTCTACGCGTTCCTTTAATATTTTTGCATACGTTACAACTTTCTAAGATTGTTAGTTGGCCGCGAGTCATGATTCTTGAGAGTATGGATCGTTTTGTAATTTTTCATAGGTCTGGGGTGCCATTATAGGAATTTGGTGTTCGTTCATCGATTCGTCGGAATCATGTGTTCTGATGAGAGAGTAAACTTGCATGTTGTTGTTTTTTATTAACGCTTCGTTATCCATTAATAACTATCGGGTTTTATACCTTCCGAGATGTGTACTTTCTAACTGGGGTTCACAAATGTGTTCTGTAACAGAGCAGTTAGCGCACGCTAACTATATCTATAGCATGCGCGAAGGGGAATCTCTAGTGCATGTCAATCTCATGTGTAGCGCGCTAATCAGGTCGGGCAGTAAGCTCTGATTTCTGGAGTGGGTTGGTTAACGTATGTTATGGTCTGCATTGCGTACGCTACTCTGTAGATTATCGTACGTTAATTCACTTTGCGTATGCTAATGCGGATGGGCCGAATATTATGGAATTAGACAGAACGTTCAGTGATTCTGGGCTGAACCAGTTAGCGTACGCTAAGACCTGAGTTAACGTACGCTGACACGAATATTGGTGCACGCTAATTTGACATTAACGTACGCTAACGGGATAGACAGAAGTGTCTGGACTGCACGTTAACCATAATACCGCACGCTAAGCATGCCAATAGCGTACGCTAATCGTTGTATGTATAAGTAGGACAATAGCAGTTATTTTCGTCATTTTTCCTATCTCCTCCTCTTCCTTGGCGAATTTGCGACGATATGGGAAGCGTAGTACAGATTTCGACCGATTGTCAACATCCTTCAATAATTTTGAGTTTCCAATATGGATTTAGCACCTTTGCACCATATTTCTCCATCCTAATCAAGGTAAATCGGCTTGAACCCTAATTTCGGGTTCGCTAGATTTTATTTTTCTAACCGATTTAGCTTCGATTGATGGTAGATTATAACTATATAATCATGATTCCATGTTTTCCTCAAAGTTTTGTGGATTGGATTCTAGTTTTCCTTCATTTGATCGAGTATAGCATATTATGCCTCCGTAGTGTCCGATATATTGTTCCTACGGAAAGAACATCGGACGATTCTGAGTTTTCCAGTGAGTTTGTAGTTGATTGAGTCTCAATTTTTATTAAGAACAGAGTTTGCAGAAAGTTCGGACCGAAGCCCTTTTCGTTCATCATTTCCGTCGCACTTTATAAATCAAGGGACTTGGCCGGGTGGTCTTGTCACGAGAATTACCTTTGAGCGGTGGTTTTACTGATGATTGATTATAGATATTCCGTAATATCGTGATAGATGAACTGTTTTGAGTATTTGAAAGAATTTAGAATTGCTTGTGTATTAAAATATTATAATTTATTTGTACTAGCGGTTGTTGCTAACCCCTCGTTGGGGTGGAATGTTTATGCATTTCAGGTGATCTCGAGGATGAGGAGCTTACACGGGGAGCACACAGAGCAAACGGGCAGACTAGATATTAAAGAGCTCGAGTCAGTAGTTGTTTTGGAAGAGTCTGTATTCATTTTCATATATAATGTGAATTTTATGTCGTTGTTGTGTGTCATGTAATAATTATGAATTATGTTTGGATTGAGTAAAACTTTCACGTTTTGGGCGAGGCCACGGCCCAACTGTCATTTTGGTTATATACTGGTATTATCGTGTTATTGTGTATGTGTGACGTCAGCCTGGTAGGCCCTGGTTGGTCATACGGCATGTAATTACTCGCTATGAAATTGGGGTGTTACATTTATGGTATCAGAGCCTAGGTTCGGAAACACCTAGGCCATTGGTTATTGGGTCTATCAAGTCCTAAGAGTCGTGTAAACTGACCGAGCTTAACATCGTGTCCTGCTGTCGAACCGTGTGACCCGTTGTTGGCCACTAAGTATACTGGATACAGCTTGGAAAGTGTTTTAAACAACAAGCTGTACTGTTTTAAATCTGAGTGCATAACGGAAGTCTTAAATGCAGTAAGTTGCTGTGGATACAGCAACTCGAAGTGCAGTGTATACTTAAATAATCACAGTTAAATAAAACAATAAAAGCAGAAGGTAAATAACACAGTATTTAAAGTGGTTCGAGGTAAACCCCTCTACGTCCATTGGTCCTCCACACAGGAGTAAAATGTTTATTATAATTACTACATACACAACTACGTAATTATAACAACACTTAATCAATATATCGTTCACACAGATTGATATAAAGATCTTAGCTTTCAACCGTTCACACAGATTGGTTTGAGCTAACACTTTGACTGGCTTCTTCACACACAGTTCTGAAGCTTCGTCTTCTTATTGATGCAAGTCCTTCACACACAGTTCAGGAGAAGCAAAGATTCCTCAGTTCACACAGGTCTGATAAGAGTTTGTTCAAAGATAGAACAGGGTTGAACAACAGCTATGACTTTCTGGGCTATAAGCTGATGATGTGTTGTTCAAGGTTTTGAGCACTGTATATCTCTTATATCTGAATAGCAGTAAGCTTGGGGAGATATGTTTTGCTGTGATGTATATGATAATAACTTCGTAAGTTTTTTGTAACTGATCTTCAAAGCCTTGAGGGGATATATATAGTCTTCTCAAATATATCCGTTGAGATAAATCCGTTGAGCAGAATTCCGTTCCAACGGGATGATGTGTTTGAATAAAACACGATCCGTATTTTGCGCTTGTTTGAAGATCTCTGACGACTTTGATATTTAAATACTATATCCTTTAGTATTTAAATATATCTTCTTCAACAGGAGTTTGACTTTTGCGAATAACAAAGATTCCTTCTTGTCCTGTTTGAAACTGTATGGAAAGATAGCTATATTGTCGATTCGAGACAGCTTCCATACTTAGTCTTTATGAGACTTCTTTGCTGTATGATAGGTTCCATTGTATGCTGGATCTACGAGAGGTCTTCGATACAGGTTGACACTTTTGATCATCTTTTCGATACAGTTTGCTTACTGTATGCTGGATTGGCATATTTGTCAAAACATCTTATCACCACTTATTCGATACAGGGATTGTTAATCCTAACTGTTTCGATACCGGGTATTGTTATCCCAACAATTTCCCCCTTTTTGACAATTTGCCAAGACTTAAATTTTTCAAGCCATCTTGATGATGCCAAAACCTTCTTCATGAAGCTAATAACCTTCTTGATGACTTCGGGTAGATAACTTGGTCTTGTGTCGAATGATCTGGCTTTCAGCAACTTAGTCTAATTTATGAACTGCTCGCAGGCGAGTTCGATACAGCTAAGAGTTTTTACAGCTTAAGCTTATGATTGGCACACAGGCACAATCTTACAATGTATTCTAGATGCATACAACTGAATCTATGAACTGTTCGCAGACAAGTTCGTCCAGCTTTAATTTTTAAACAAGTTTCTATACTTGTGATTAATTTCAGCAATTAAATTAAATTACGTAATCATACAGTAACACAGTAGATTACGAGTTGTAATATTTCAAGACAGGCAAATATTTTATTGATACTGAAATAAGGATTACAATATTTTGCTGTTTTGAAAACATAATTACAAACAAAAATACAAGGATTTTAACTCCTATAATCTGAGTGTCTCCATGGCCTTTTGTCGGGATCGTTCTCGGTTCCACGCCACCAATGCTGTAGGGAATCATTGCCTCGATATAAGTAGATTGCTCTACCATCGTATGATTTGTCGAAGGCGAGAATCCAGTCCTCTGGATGGGTGATCCGATCTCCTCGTCTATGTTTGGACTTCATTTCTTGTTGGAGAGGAAGCTTTCCTTCTTCTAACAACTTTGTAAATTTATCCGCAACCTTCGCTAAGGTTTTATATCCTTTGACTATGGCGGGTTCCCTGACGAGTTTTGCAAAATATCTCATCAGTTCATTTATCCTCCATTTCTTCACTTCTTCAGCAGTGGGATGGCGGTTGGATGGCAGACGAATTTCAGAAGGCCTTTGGATCATGTTTTGCCATGGGATGCTGGGATCATGGAACTCAGGTCGAGAACCTGAAATCCTGTATCCTTGAGCGGGTGTAGCCAATTTGTTTAGTTCTGCAGTAATGCTGTCTTGAGCAGCATTGAACTCTCTTACTTGCTGAAGCCTCGTTCTCCTCGCGGCTTCTCTCGCTTCTTCCCCCTTTTTGGCATCATCAAGGTATGATACCTTTTCATCAAGACGTCCCAGGATTTCCAGAGCGGTATCTTTTTTTTTCTCTATATTTGATATTCTCTCAACAAGGGAGGAGAGCACTTGCGACATATCCTTAATGTTCTTGTCGTTGGCTCAAAGCTGGGAACCGGTTTCGATCATGGCAGATGCGCTCTTGGCCTCAGACACGCGAGTTTTAGATTCCTCATCTCTCAGGATCTTTTCTTGCTTCTCTTGCAGATTGCTCAGGGCTTGCTTGAAGACTTCTGGCAATACAGTGAAGGCTTCGACTACTCGAGAGACTTCATGCTGTAGTCCAGTCATTTCTTCAACAGCAGATGTATGTAGCCAATTTAGAGCTTTTTCTACTGAATACAAGGCATTAACTGCATCCTGGATAAAGACAGTTTGAAGGCGAAGAGCACGCAATCGCTCTTTCCTAGTTTCAGTGCAGGGAGAATCTGGCTGGGCGAAGTCTTTCGCTGCATTTAACCTTCTCAAGTTCACGTTTGGGCATGAAGTGAGTTGGATATCCTCAGGTATAGTACCGTCGTCCGATTCCATGGCGGTTGATGGGGCGGGAGCAGCTGTTTCGGTTTCGGCGGCAGGAGGTGCGACATCCTCCTGTTTCGAAGAGGTATCTGTAGACATAGATACAGGAGGGACCAAATCATCCTAGTGTCTCTCAACGTCCGCCTGTTCCGGCAGAGGGACTGATTCCTCTTGCTGGAAGGCGCGTGATTCTTCTTCTTCGGCGGCGATAACAGGCTTGGGTGCCTGATGCGAAACATTTTCTCCTTCCTCAACATGAGGGCCTGAATCCTCATTGTCAGGAACATTTTCTTGCTGTGGAGAAGGGGACGATTGATGAGTGGATGTCCCTTCATCTTTCTTGGCTTGAGCTTCCTCTCGACTCATCTGCAAACTGGCTTGGAGTGCGTCGTCATCATCGTCGGAATCAGGATCAGATTTTGGATTGTCGGGAGCTTCCATCGACAAAGCTTTTCCTTTCCTGTTGGCCTCATCTTTATCAAGCAGATTACTCTCAATTAACTACTTGACGAGTAATTGCACTCATGCTATCACACATGATTGGCGTTTCCTTGGATTCAATCCCATAATCTGACAGTTGTTGCTGCATCCAATGGATCTGCATACAGCAACTACCAGCAGCATAGTATTCTGATTCAGCCGTGGAAAGTGAGTTTGCCAATTGCTTCTTACTGAACCAAGAGACAAGTCTAGGTCCAAGAAAGTGACAAGTTCCACTTGTACTCTTCCTATCTAGCTTGCAGCCTCCGAGATCCGAGTCGATGTATCCAACTAAATCGAATCCGCCTTCTTTAGGATACTGCAGTCCTACATCGATTGTTCCTTTAATATACTTCAGGATTAGTTTAGCTGTATTGAAGTGTGATTCTTTGGCCGCTACTTGATATCTCGCGCACACTCCTACAGCAAATTGGATATCGGGCCTACTAGCCGTTAGGTACAGGAGAGAGCCAATAAGCTTCCTGTAGAGTGATTGGTCAACCGGCTTTCTGGCTTTATCATCACTAATTTGCACGGAAGTGCTCATGGTGGTTGACGATGATTTGGAAGTGTTCATTCCAAACTTGTTGAGAAGCTCCTTGCTATGTTTTTCCTGGTTGATGAAGATTCCTGTAGGCAACTGCTTTACCTACAAACCTAGGAAATAGCTAAGTTCTCCCATCATAATCATTTCAAATTTACTTTGCATGAGATGAGAGAACCTTTGACATAAAGCAAGGTTAGTTGAACCAAATATAATATCATCTACATAGATTTGAACCATTAGAAGGTCATCACCTTCCTGTATTTTGGACAAGGTTTTGTCCACAACACCTTTCTCAAATCCATTATCGGTTAGATACTGGGACAGTGTCTCATACGATGCTCTAGGGGCTTGCTTAAGTCCATATAGTGCTTTCCTCAGCCTGTATACTAGATCGATGTCGTCTGTGTTGGCAAACCCTGGTGGTTGTTCAACATAAACTTCTTCGGAAAGGTCTCCATTTAGGAATGCACTTTTGACGTCCATTTGGTATACAATGAAGCTCTTATGGGCGTCAAAGGCTAAGAATATCCTAATGTCTTCTAGTCTGGCTACAGGGGCAAAAGTTTCATCGTAGTCTATGCCTTCTTCCTGTCTATAGCCTTGTGCGACTAGTTTGGATTTATTCCTTATAATCAGTCCATTTCGATCCTTCTTGTTTCTAAATACCCATTTGGTTCCTATAACCAATTGATGCGTAGGTCTGGGTACAAGATACCATACATTGTTTCTTTCAAAACCGTTAAGTTCTTCTTCCATAGATGTTATCCAATGAGAATTATTAAAAGATTCTATGGTAGAAACTGGTTCGGACTGGGCTAAGAATATAGCAATAGTGCACATATTGAGTCTTCTAAGCTCGGATTGAGATTTCCATTAAGAGAATGGTGATATCTCAGTATCTAGTTCTTCTTGTGCACACAGTACATTTCCTTGTGTACTCTGTATTCTCCTTCGGGTAGAAACACCAGCATTTATGCTTCCAATGATCAGCTCTTACGGGTGATCTCTCAACCATCTTCGGTCGGGTTCTAATTCAGGGTCCCATACTGTATCGAGAGTTGTTGTAGTTTCAGATTCAGCTTGTACAGTATCGGCTTCATCTACATCGATTCTTACAGTTGTGGGGTTGATTTCTAGGTCAACAACAGGTTCTACGGGATTTGGGGGATCTAAGATAGAGAGTTGTTGGATGTTCTGAGTAACAACTTCTACTCCTGTAGGTTCATGGTGAGGTTCGTCGAACACTACATGAACTGATTCCTCGATCGTCAGCTTTCTTTTATTAAAGATCCTGTAAGCTTTGCTGACGAAGGAATATCCTATAAAAATTCCTTCATCCGACTTCTCATCGAAGGTTCTAAGTTGATCCTTCCCATTATTCAACACGTAACACCTGCATCCAAAAATATGAAAATACGAAACTAACGGAGTTTTGTTGTTCTATACCTCGTATACTGTTTTGTTGTGGTGTTTGTTGACGATACAAAGGTTTTGAGTGTAGCATGTTGTATTGGTTGCTTCACCCCAGAAACGTTGTGGCAACTTGCTTGCGGCAATCATTGTCCTTGTCGCTTCTTTCAGCGTCCTATTATTTCGCTCGACAACACCATTTTGTTGAGGTGTACGGGCAGTTGAGTATTCGTGTTGTATCCCATTTTCCGAACAGTATTTCTCTATAAAGCGATTAGTAAATTCTGTACCTCTGTCGGAACGAATGGACACGATACTCGATCCCTTTTCATTTTGAAGCTTTCTCAGGAGCTCGGGCAGCTTTGATGTTGTTTCCTTCTTCTTGCTTAGGAAAATTGTCCAAGCATACCTGGAGTAATCATCAACAACAACAAGACAGTATTTCTTACCTCCCAAACTTACTGGGTCTACAGGGCCATAAATATCCATGTGTAGCATCTTCAACACTCTGTGGGTTGAAAGGTAGGATTTGTTATTCAGGGTGGACTTGATTTGCTTGCCTTTTTGACATGGTCCACATATACTGTCTTTTTAGAATGATACATTCGGCAATCCTCTAACCAGTCCTTGTCTTGAGAGCTTGTTGATCGTCTTGAAGTTGATGTGTGACATCTTCTTGTGCCATAGCCAGCTTAGATCTGCAGTGCCTTTGGCAACAAAGCAAGGAATAGTGGAGCTCGTAGGCATCCAGTCAGCAATATACATATTACCTGATCTGGTTCCTGTGAGCACAACTTCTTTGGTCAGGATGTTCTTGACTCTACAGTGATCTATATAGAATTTCACCGAGAACTGTTTGTCACAGAACTGTCTAATACTAAGTAGATTGTACTGTAAGCCTTCAACATAAGCTACATCGGTGACTTTGAATTTTCCGACAAGAAGGTTTCCTTTTCCTCTTGTTCTTCCTTTAGATTTATCACCGAAACGCACTTTTGGACCGCGACCTTCTACGAAATCTGATAGCTTGCTTCTATCTCCTGTCATGTGCTGGGAGCATCCGCTGTCGAAGTACCATATGTCCTTCTCCAAAATGTCCTCATCATCGCTATCTTCTTCTTCCGGAATGTCCTTTGCCATAAAGCACATCTATGCCTTATCTTCGAACTCATCGTCAGATGAATCACTTTCAGTAACCACCTGAAGACATTCTTCGGATTTGGATGGTGTGGGGGAGGCTTCTTATTCTCCTATCAGTGCCTTGAGCTTGTTTTTCCAAGCACGTCTTCGTTCATCCCTTTCTTGTTGCTTGGCTTCCGGCAACCTTTGAACTTTGGGATGAGGACATTTGCTTGCATAATGTCCTGGTTTCCTGCAATTATAGCATATGTTAGCGTCACCGGAGGAAGTTTTAGTACTTACCTTGTGAACATGCTTGGGCCTATAGGGAGTCTTTCCAGACTGTTTGATGGACTTTTTGAATTTGTGCATGAGGAGCACCATTTCATCTTGTGACAGGATATCGTCGTCACTGTCAGCATTCTTGAAATTTGGCTTTGATGGGCTGGGCATGCTATGTCGACGGTTAGATACAGCGGCTAAGGTTGTAGTCCTAGCTGGAGATTCTTCAGCTTTCTCTCTCCTGTCTATATTATACTCGAAAGCTTTGAGGTCAGAAAAGAGATCAAAGGTAAATATTTCACTAAGGTTACACGACACACGCATAGCTGTGGTCTTAATGTCCCATCGGGCAGGGAGAGATCTGAAAATCTTTAAGTTTTTCTCCCTTTGAGTATAAATTTTGCCCAAAGCTTCAAGTTCACCAACAATTCCAGTGAATCTGAGGTCAAGTTCCTCAAGTGTTTCAGTTGGTTTCATTTCAAAAGATTCAAATTGCTGAGTTAATTTTGAAATTTTATTTTCTTTGGAGATCTCAGTTCCCTCACAAATTAACTTGAGTTTATCCCAGATATCCTTGCCTGTTTCACAGCTCTTTACCTTCGAGAATGTGCCTTTGTCGAGAGTGATAAACAACGCATTCTTCGCAACATTGTCGAGGTTGGCGCGCTTTCTTTCATCTGTGGTCCATTGTTCGCGATCCTTCTCTAGCATCTCAGCATGGGCTTGGCCTTCAATCTTTGTGGCCGTATTTACCTTTCATGATCTTAATGGGGCCATCCTGTATAACAAAAATCTTCTCTTCGTGAATTGCTGCAAGATGAGCCTCCATCCTGATTCTCCAATCATCAAATTCATTAATAGAGAACATATGTACTTTGTTGATCATTGATGTATCCATATGAGAATGTAGGAATGAAAAAGACTGTTTTATAAAATAAGTGATTTTGGATCTGATTCGGTCAAAACTACGACTGATTCTTTTTAGAATCAACCGCTCCGATACCACTTGTTGGCCACTAAGTATACTGGATACAGCTTGAAAAGTGTTTTAAACAACAAGCTGTACTGTTTTAAATATGAGTGCGTAGCGGAAGTCTTAAATACAGTAAGTTTATGTGGATACAGCTAGGGGTGAGCAAAACCGAACCCAGAAACCGAGAAACCGAAAAAAACCGACGAAACCGAAACCGAAAAACCGAAACAAAATCAAAACCATCGGTTTGGGTTTAGAACTTTTAAAAACCGAAAAGTCGGTTTCGGTTTCGGTTTATACACTAGAAACCGAACCATTAAAACCGAACCGAACCGATATCATATAATATATATGTATTTCGTAAATTTTATATGTATATATGCATTATGCAGAATAGACAAAAATAGTGTCTGATGCGGTGGTTATAACGCCGGTAGTTCGCGCGTTGGTCCTGTGTTCGATTCTATCCAATGCACATTTTAAGTTTTTTGAAGAATATACAAAAATCGGGTTGGTTGGGTTTAAACCCGAAACCGACCGTAAAACCGAAAAAGCAGAAACCGAACCCATTGGGTTGGTTTCGGTTTCGGTTTCATTTTTTGGAAACCGAAGCAAGTCGGTTTGGGTTCGGTTTTAGCCTAAAACCGACCCAAACCGACCCATGCTCACTCCTAGATACATCAACTCGAAGTGCAGTGTATACTTAAATAATCACAGTTAAATAAAACCATAAAAGCAGTAGGTAAATAACACAGTATTTAAAGTGGCTCGAGGTAAACCCCTCTACATCCACTGGTCCTCCACACAGGAGTAAAAAGTTTATTATACTTACTGCGTACACAACTACGTAATTATAACAACACTTAATCAGTATATCGTTCACACATATTGATATAAAGATCTTAGCTTTCAACCGTTCACACAGATTGGTTTGAGCTAACACTTTGACTTTCTTCACACACAGTTCTGAAGCTTCGTCTTCTTCTCGATGCAAATCCTTCACACACAGTTCAGGAGAAGAAAAGATTTCTCAGTCCACACAGGACTGATAAGAGTTTGTTCAAAGATAGAACAGGGTTGAACAACAGCTATGACTTTCTGGGCTATAAGCTGATGATGTATTGTTCAAGGTTTTGGGTACTGTATATCTCTTATATCTGAATAGCAGTAAGCTTGGGGAGATATGTTTTGCTCTGATGTATATGATAATAACTTCGTAAGTTTTTGGTAACTGATTTTCAAAGCCTTGAGGGGATATATATAGTCTTCTGAAATATATCCGTTGAGATAAATCCGTTGAGCAAGATTCCGTTCCAATGGGATGATGTGTTTGAATAAAACACGATCTGGATTTTGTGCTTGTTTGAAGATCTTTGACGACTTTGATATTTAAATACTATATCCTTTAGTATTTAAATATATCTTCTTCAACAGGAGTTTGACTTTCACGAATAACAAAGATTTCTTTTTGTCCTGTTTGAAACTGTATGGAAAGATAGCTGTATTCTCGATTCGAGACATCTTCCATACTTACTCTTTATGAGACTTCTTTGTTGTATGATAGGTTCCACTGTATGCTGGATCTACGAGAGGTCTTCGATACAGGTTGACACTTTTGATCAGCTTTTCGATACAGTTTGCTTACCGTATGCTGGATTGGCATATTTGTCAAAACATCTTATCACCACTTATTCGATACAGGGATTGTTAATCCTAACTGTTTCGATACCGGGTATTGTTATCCCAACACCCGTGGTAGTAAGACTCCTTGAACTCTTCTTGCATTTTATTGCTTCCGTAGTAGGGAAAACTTGAATTCCTTGGATTTGTGAATTGTTCTAATAATTTCAACTCTTTTATCTCTCAGCATGTTAAGAGGTCGTGGCAGAGGTGGACGCGGCAGAGGCCATAGACATGGTACCACTAATGAATCTGATACACCTTCTAATGCCGCATCTGACTCCGTATCCCGTACGGTGACCAACCGACTCTTTGAACCCTGGCGGTCAGCCAGATCCCTTTATTAATCAAGAACCGTCAGTTGGCCCTATTGTTAATGCCGGCATAGCTGCTATACTCCAGCAGGTAGCAGCACAGTTAGTTCAGTTTAATGAGGTCGGGAACTGTGACCAGCCGATAGACGAGATTGCTGGGGCTAGTAAGTGGCTCCAGGGATTAATGAAGATGCAACATCCCCGTTTCGCTGGTGCATCTTATGTATTGGGCTGGGAGGGCTGGTTGTTCCAGTTTGGCAAGATTTTCGCATGTCCCGAGGAGAGACGAGTTCCTATTGCGCATTACTTTCTTGACAAGGAAGCTACGGATTGGTGGGAAGCTGTTGGGCCCACTGATCGTGTGGCCACCTGGGACGAGTTTAAAGCTGCTGTGGAAGAGGAGTATTGTCCTTGGCCAGTTAAAGAGAAACGTATAGCAGACTTCTTTACTATAACTCCACATGATGTACCTATCGATGAAGCCATTGTTACATATAATCAGCAGTCGAGTCATGTTCGTGAGCAGGTGAGGACCGAAGCGGATAAGATCTGTTACTTTGATTTGAGGATGAAACCTAGGATCTGAGAGGTTATGGGAGGCTTTAGATGTGCTACCTTGAAAGAATACCAGGATCGTGCTTTGGCCATTGAGATGGTTATTTCTGCATCAGGATCGGGTACTGAGAGCAAGAAGTTGAGCACGACTGGTGGTTTTCGGGAAGCAAGGGTAGTGGATTTCGCAAACCACAGGCTTCTCATTCCACTATCAGGAAGACGGTTCATCAATCCTATAGTGCTACAAGTTTATGACTGGGCCAGTCTTCTGCATTTTACAGAGGGCAATTTTTTAATTGTAATCAAACAGGCCACCTATTCAGAGAGTGCCCCTTATCTCCTACGACCTATTTTACATGTGGATAGACTGATCACAGGGCTGCTTATTGTGAGGCTGCCACCAGGCTCACTAAATATCAGAATTTGGCACCAACTCTGAGTGTGAAACCGAGGACTACAACTAGTTAGACACAACAGACTTTGGGACGAGGTAGAGGCCGAGGTCGGTCGAACCGTCAGAGTGCATCGCGTGTGGGTTTTGTACAACCAAGGGTGTATCAGATGACATGCACAGACGACACAGAGACTCCAGTAGCTGCAGATACTTTCTCAGCCTATTTCCATATTATTTGATTCAGGAGCTACTCATTCATTTATTGATCTTGATTGTGTGAAACATTTGGGTCTTAATTGTTTGATTGAGTGTGAACCGTTTGTAGTGGGTACTCCTAGTGCGGAGTGTTTGATTGGTAACCAAGAGTTTAAGGATTGTCTTATGTATATTGGGACTCAGGATTGGCCTTCAAACCTCATTGTGGTAGATTTGAAGGGAGAGGATGTGATCCCCGGGGATGATTGGTTGAGTCTACATGGTGCTATTATTATTTATCGGGCGCGAACTATTTCTATATTAGCTGAAGATGGTGTCGAGCATACTTTCGTGGGATGTAAACTGGGTAGTTCAGGCGGAGTGATTTCAGCCATTAAGGCGATGAAATTGTTGAAACAAGATTGTATCGGTTATTGGTGTTATGCGTGAATGACAATAATGGTGAAATTGATCTATAGTCGATTCCAGATGTGAGCGAAATTCGTGATGTATTTCTGGACGACCTTTCGTATTACCTCCATCTAGAGATGTAGAATTTTCCATTGATCTCGAGCCGAGTGCAGCACCTTTTTATCGTGCGCCGTATCGTATGGCACCTACCGAGATGTTAGATCTGAAGAAGCAACTGGTTGAACTTCTTGAAAAAGGGTATATTCGACCGAGTGTTTTGCCTTGGGGTGCACCAGTTCTCTTGGTTAAGAAGAAGGACGGATCATTCCATCTGTTGATAACTTGTTTGACCAGCTTCAGGGTGCTACTATTGTCTAAAATTGATTTGCACTCGGGGTATTATCAGTTGAGGATTCGGGATTTTGATATTCCGAAGGCTGTCTTTCGTACTCGATATGGATACTTAAGAGTTCGTAGTTATGTCGTTTGGGTTAACTAATGCTACTGTCGTGTTTATGCAGTTGATGAACAAATTCCTCATTGATTATCTAGGTAAGTTCGTGGTCGTCTTTATTGATGACATCTTATATATTCCTAGAACGAGAGAGATCATGATGAACATCTCCACGTGGTATTGAACACTATGAGAATGGAGAAGATTTACGCCAAGTTTTCTAAGTGTGAGTTTTGGCTTAGGGAAGTAATATTTCTCGGGCATGTAATTTCGGTCGATGGAGTTAGAGTAGATCCCCAGAAGATAGCGACAATTCTTGAGTGGGAACCATCTAAGAATGTGAAGGAGACACGGAGTTTTTTGGCACTTGCTGGGTATTACCGTAGGTTTGTCGAGGGATTCTCGATGATCGCTCGGCCGCCTACTCAATTGCTCCAAAATCCCAGAAGTTCGAGTGGAGTGTAGAGAGACTAAATAGTTTTGATGAGTTAAAGATACAATTAACTTCGGCGCCAGTATTATCATTACCTCAGGGTACCGATGATTTTGAAGTTTATAGTGATGCTTCAGGACTTGGATCGGGTTGTGTTTTAATGCACAGAGGTAGGGTAATATCTTATGCGTCTCGACAATTGAAACCATATGAGAAGAATTACCCCACTCATGATTTGGAGTTATCGGCGGTCGTTTTTGCGTTAAAGATTTGGAGACATTATCTTTATGGTTCTTCGTGTAAGATTTACACTGACCAAAAGAGCCTAAAGTATATATTTAGACAGAAGGAGGTAAATATGAGACAGCGTTGATGGTTAGAGTTGAACAAGGATTACGACCATGAGATTCTCTATCATCCGGGCAAGGCCAATATAGTAGAGGATGTATTGAGTCGTATGCCGATAACTCTACAGATGTTAGAAGTACGTATGCCTCAAAGGAAGATCCAGTAGGATTTAATTAGTCAGAATATCAAAGTTTGGCTTCAGAAAGTTCAGGGTCAGTTATGTGCATTAGAAATTACTTTGTCTTTGATTGATGATATCAAGGCGAGACAGTATGATGACCCATTTTTAGTCCAGTTGAGGAAAGATGTGAAGAAAGGGAAAGCTCCTAGGTTTGTGGTTCAGGATGATAGAGTTTTGAGATTTCGAGGTAGATTATGCGTGCCATGTGATATTGAATTGAGATAAAATAATCTTGAGCGAAGCTCATACTACGCCTTATTCCATACATCCTGGTACAAGCAAAATGTACAAGGATGTAAGGAGTAACTTCTGGCGGAACAACTTGAAGATGGACGTTGGCGAGTTTGTGTCGAAGTGTTTGACCTGTCAGCAGGTTGAGATCGATCATCAGTGACCCGCGGGGTTATTGTAACCACTTCTTATTCCGGAGTGGAAGTGGGAGGATATTTCTATGGATTTTATTACTTGTATGCCTAGGACTCGGACTGGAATGAACATGATTTGGGTCATTGTCGATCGACTAACCAAATATGCTCATCTTCTGGGTATTAAGGATACTTGGGGACCGGAGAGACTAGCACGGGTGTTCATTGCAGAAATCGTGAGGTTGCATAAGACTCCTAAGAGTATTGTTTCTGATCGAGATGGCTAGTTCGTATCACATTTTTGGCAGGCTATTCATCGGGCTTTGGGGACTGAATTGAGACTCAATACTTCATACCATCCCCAGACAGACGGACAGTCAGAATGGACGATTCATACACTTGAGGACATGTTGATAGCATGTGCCTTAGACTGGAAAGGTGATTGGGAGTCGCACCTGCTGTTGATCGAGTTTACGTATAACAATAGTTGGCACACCTCGATTAGAATGGCACCATTTGAGGCTTTATACGAAAAGAGGTGCAGATCGCCATTGTATTGGGATGATACATCCGAATTGATTGGTACTGAACCAGATATAGTAGTACAGATGAGAGAGAAGATTGCCTTGATTCGTGATTGGTTGTTAATGGCTCAGAATCGACAGAAGTCCTATGCCGACACGCATCGCCGGCCGTTAGAGTTTGAGGTTGGATACCATGTATTATTGAAGGTGTCGCCGACTCGATGAGTTTACCGTTTCGTTCGGAAGGGTAAACTTAGTCCAAGGTATATCGGATGTTTCGAGATTTTAGAGCGAGATGGAGATCTTGCATATCGGTTAGGTTTGCCGCGTCCTTGAGTCATGTGCATAACGTAGTCCATGTATCCCAACATAGGAAGTATGTACTGGATCCTATCCATGTTATCAATTTTGGAGAGATTGAACTGGGTCCCGACATCACATTTGAGGTAAGATCAATTAAAATTTTGGAGCGTCAGATAAAACAACTTAGGCAATAAAACATTCCTTTGGTTAAAGTGCAGTAGTCGAGACACAGATCAAAGGAAGCGATGTGGGAAACGGAGGATAGTATGAAGGCGAGATACCCTGAGTTATTCTCTTTGTAAGTTTCAGGACGAAACTTATTTTTAGGGGGAGAGAATGTAATATCCGCTCTTTCCATTTTTAGTATATTTTTATTTCGGACGACTCGCTTGTAAGTGTTTAGGTATTCTGAAATTGTTTTGTTCTGCATCTATGACCATCCGTACGAGTTTCGGAGTTGTTTTTACGAAATTTTACTTATTGTGTAACTTTTCCGCTTGAGACTCGATTCTTGTAAATCTCATTATAAACTGATGTTTCGTTACTTTTGCGAGTTCTTTTAATATTTTTGGATACGTTACAACTTTCTAAGATTGTTAGTTGTCCTCGAGTCGTGATTCTCGAGAGTTTGGGTTGTTTTGTAATTTTTCATAGGTATGAGGTGCCATTATAGGAATTTGTTGTCCGTTCATCGATTGGTCGGAATCATGTGTTCTGATGAGAGAGTGAACTTGCATGCTGTTGTTTCTTATTAACGCTTCGTTATCCTTTAATAACTATCGGGTTTTATACCTTCCGAGACGTGTACTTTCTGACCGGGATTCACAAATGTGTTTAGTAACAGAGCAGTTAGCGCATGCTAAGACCTGAGTTAACGTACGCTAACACGAACATTAGCACATGCTAATTTGACATTAACGTACGCTAACGGGATAGACAGAAGTCTCTGGACTGCACGTTAACCATAATAGCGCACGCTAAGCATGCCTATAGCGTACGGTAATCGCTGTTTGTATAAGTAGGACAACAGTAGTTATTTTCGTCATTTTTCCTATCTCCTCCTATTCCTTGGCAAATTTGCGACGATTTGGGCAGCGTAGTACAGATTTCGACCGGTTGTCATCATCCTTCAATAATTTCAAGTTTCCAACACGGATTTAGCACCTTCGCAACATCTTTCTAACCGATTTAGCATCGATTGATGGTAGATTATAACTATATAATCATGATTCCATGTTTTCCTTGAAGTTTTGTCGATTGATTTCGAGTTTTTCTTCATTGATCGAGTATAACCTATTATGCCTCCATAGTGTCCGGTATATTGTTCCCAAGGGTAGAACATAGGACGATTATGAGTTTCCAGTGAGTTTGTAGTTGATTGAGTCTCGATTTTTCTTAAGAATGAAGTTTGGAGAAAGTTCGGACTGAAGCCTTTTCGTTCGTCGTTTCTGTCGCACTTTAGAAATCAAGGAAAGTACATTGTTGCAATGATTTATAGCTTGCATTTCCGTGATGAAAATGCGATTTTTTATGTTATGTGAGATGTCCACTCGGGGAAGGTTCGACGGGACCTCTGGGGATTGGTACTTTGGGGACAGTCCAGGACGCGGTATTCTCAACTAGGGATTGGTTCGACGAGGCCCACAGGAACTTGGACGGGTGGTCTTGTCACGAGAATTACCTTTGAGCGATGGTTTACTGATGACTAATTATAGATATTCCGGAATATCGTGATAAATGAACTATTTTGAGTTTTTGAAAGAATTTATAAATGCTTGTGTATTAAAATATTGTAATATTGTACTTGAACTAGCGGTTGTTGCTAACCCCTCGTTGGGGTGGAATATTTATGCATTTTAGGTAATCTCGATGATAAGGAGCTTTACATAGGGAGCACATGGATCAGACGGGCAGACTAGATGTTAAAGAGCTCGAAAGAGTCTGTATTCATTTTCATATACAATGTTGAATTTTATATCGTTGTTTCGTGTCGGGTAATAATTATGAATTATGTTTGGATTGAGTAAAACATTCATGTTTTGGCCGACGCCACAGCCCAACCGTCATTTTTGGTTATATATTGGTATTATCGTGTTATTATGTATGTCTGACGTTAGCCTGGTAGGCCCTGGTGGGTCCTACAGTGTGTAATTACCCGCTATGGAATTGGGGTGTTATAGTGACGGCTATGAAGGATGACCAGACGTTTGTCAAACTGGAAGGCACAGGTGAATCAGCTGCCCCTTCGAGGCCAACGATCACCTCTCCAAACAGGCCCCCCACACCTGTAAAGAGTCCCTCCCCCGGTAGGCATCCTACCCTGTCAGGTATCCCACTTCTCAACAGGCTCCCTTACCTATCGAGAATCTAACCCGGACAAAAGGACCCTCTACTGTTCATAGTCTTTCCCCCTCAGACATCATCAATAACACTCTCCTCTAGGTCCAGATTGAAGAAGCATATGACCGCTTATGCAACTCCTTGTATAACTGGGAAGACTGGAAAGAGGAAGAGTTGTTCGTTTTGTAAGTCACAGACACCCAGAATGTCGAAGTCTTTATCAGATGGGATGATCCCTTTTTCCATGAAATTGTCACCTCTTATTTTTTGTCAAAAGAAAAGACCCGACTGAAGAAGTCACAGTCCGTCGGCAAGCCACGGTGCCCAAGCCATCACTCAGATCCCGACTCAGACATAGATGAAGATGACCTACAGACAGGTCTGAGGATGAACCGCAAGGAGGCTCGTGAACAATACTTTGCTCAGTCCAAGGCCGCTGATGGTCAAGGAACTTCTGCCGAACCACCTTCTTCAGCTCCCACACAGGAGGAATCAGTCCCTCCGACCGGAGCCGATGTAACCCCATGCCGTCCAACAGGAGGATTTAAGTCCCTCTTGAGGAACAGGCAGTTACTGAGAGCCAACAAGAATACCCAGTCCTTCCCGTACCCCAGGCTACATAAGCAACCCAGAGAAAAGAGGAATCAGTCCCCTATGTCTCTCCAATAGCAAAACAAGCGGAACTATCCGACGTTCCCGCCCCGCAATAGGTTTCCACTCCTCTCTGTACAGGATCCCCATACAGATCAGAATAGGACTTCCTAGCAGATAAAAAGCCCCAAAGGCCTCGATACAATGTCATACTCAAAAAGCTTGGAGAGCCATCTAATTCCAAGCTCGCTCACCCCAACTCTCCACGCACAGAAGCCCGCATCGAACATCTACAAGCAATTGGTCGTCAAACTTCTTACAAGATGCTGTCAAAGCCCTGTAAGATGTCGTCAAGGAGCTCTACTAGATGAGATAAATTTCTTAGGACGAGCTTCCGAAGCTGCAAAGGGCCATACAGGATGTGCAAGAGGCTTTCCGCCTTATGCCCAGTGCATTATGGCGAGCTCTTAACTAATTGAAACAGCATCAGGAGCGCATCCTAAAGCAAGAACAAGAAAAGTTGAGAGTCCCGGAGGCCAAGAAAGTAGCCGCCTTCTAATTCACTGGATCAAAACTAACTGCTCGGGATCAAAAGAAGAATGAACTTACAGCAGTGGTTGCGAGTCTAGTGGATATTCTTTCGGATATTCACAACAAGGTATCTGATCTTGATAATGCCAATAAAGGGGAAGAGGCGCGAGAGGCGTGTTGGAACATTTTGTTCCATACAAGCTTTAATAATGTTTTGATGATTAAGTTGTTATACAATACAAAACAACAAAGAGATGAAGCAAAGCATCAAAGAAGACGAAGTGCAAAAAGCTAGAAAAACACAAGACTAACGTACGTAACATGTGATGTTTAACGTACGTAATTTAAGTAGCTTAGCGCACGTAAGAAGAGTTGGATAGCGTACATAATGGTGTTCAAACCATATGAATGTTGGGAAGAGTCAAAGTCAAAAAGGCGGCAATGGATATATGACATCATCAATGACATATAGCTAACGTACGTAATACCGGAGTTGATAACGTATGTAAGGAAAGAGTCAGATGCTACTGGACTAAAATTGGTACGTGTTAACATACGTAACGAAGTCGATATAACGTACGTAACAAGTTTAGCGTACGTAATGGTTAGAGGATTACGGCCGTAATGAAGAGTCAGGGAGCTAACGGCTAGTTGAGGCTTTGGAGCCTATAAATACCACATCCTTGGTATTCATCCATACAACAACTTCAAGCAAACATCTCATTGATCAGATATTCATATTGATATTATTGTTGTTGTGATATTGAGCTTATATTGTTAGTTTGAGTGTTTATACATTCAACATCATACACGAGAGGTAAAAGAAAAGATACGATTGGATTCGGTGTTATTATGATCAAGGATCCGTCATTATTATAATCGCAATCGATATCTTCGTGAGGTTTATATAGTACCGACAGAAAGCTAGAGCGGTTGATTCCTTGTCCGATAGAAAAGGTAAACGGTTTAACTTGGATCGACAAAAACACAAGTACGAGTGGTTTATCACGGACCAATAGAAGACGTGATTGTAACGGTTATCCCTCGACCGATAGAAGAGAGGTGCAAAGGTTTTTATCTTGAACCTATAGAAAAAGATACCGAGAGAGGACGTAGGCTCGTTTATAGCTGAACCTCTATAAATCTGTGTGTCATTTAATTTCCGCACATTTAATTTACGCTTCCGCAACACGGCGCAAATACCGATCTTGCTCCAACAATTGGTATCGGAGCAGTACCTCCAATACATGGCTTAACATCCGAAGAGTCGATCCAAATGGCGTTTCAATTTGATCCAGTCGAAGGCCTTGCTCTTAACCGACCACCATTTTTGATGGCGCAAATTTCATGACATGGAAGAAAAAGATGTCGATCTTCACTCATGCCTATGATATAGAAATTTGGGAGATCATTTGTCTTGGCCCGAAAGTTCCAATCAAATCCGACGGATCTCTTAAGATTTTCGAAGAATATAATGATGAGGATTGGAAGAACGACCATCTAAATTGTAAGGCTACTCAACTTCTATATTGTTCCTTAAATCCGGAAGAGGTCAATCGTATCTCATCGTGTGAAAGTGCTAAAGAAATATGGAAAATTCTTGAAATCACACACGAAGGGACAACTCAAGTCAAGGAAACGAAGATCAATATGCTTCTCCATGACTACGAGTTATTCATCATGAAAGGTGACAAGTCCATCACCAATATGCTCGACCGATTTTCGGTCATCACCAATGGACTAGCTTCATTCGGTAAACTATTATCTAGTAGTGAAAAAGTCAAGAAAATTTTACGATCACTACCTAGCGAATAGGACGGCACCGTGACTGCGATCATGGAATCTAAAGATGTCAATACGCTTGATTTTAGCGCCCTCGTTGGTTCGCTAATAATTATGAGATAGTGTTAAAATCATGAAGTGTCAAGCCAAAGCCGAAGGAACGATCAATAGCCTTGAAGGCTAAGATGTCTAAGAATAAAGTAATCCCGGTTGAAGAAAGCGACGAAGAACTGGCATATTATGCCAAGAATATTAATAAGTTCCAAACCTTATTAAACCGGAGAAAGAAGGACATCTCGGGCGAATCTAAGAAATTCGACAACTCTTGTCGATTATGTGGAAAACCAGGCCACTTTGCTAAGAATTGCCGAGCTAAACCCAAGAAGGAGGTTCTCGTTGCAACATGGAGCGATGAAGACGAAGATGATGATTTTATCAATCAAAATAATCTCGCTCTTATGGCACGAAGTTCATTCGACGATAGCGACATCGAAAGCCAAGTAAGTAATTCTAACGATGAATTATTTGAAGCATTTGAATTATTGCATGCGGATTATCAAAATGCTCTATCTGAAATTAAATCCCTTAAATCAAAAAATTAAATAATTGGAAAATGAGATTTCCAAATTTCTTGAAAAGAGAAAATCTGTTGAGATCGATCATTCAAAATGCATTGAAAATAAAAATATTTTAAAGGATGATCTTGTTAAAATGCAAACCGAGCTCAAAAATTTAACGAAGAAATTTTCTCTCGGAAACGAGAAATTTGAAAATATGCTCTCGGTTCAAAAGTTCACTTTAAATAAATAGGGGTTGGGATTCACACCTCGTTCTAAAAAAGAATCCTTAAATTTAAAGATACTTCGTTGCGAAAAATGTTTCAAAATCGGGCATCACATTTTTAACTGTAAAAGCCCATGCCGGACAATTAAAATTACAAAGATTTGGGTTCCCAAAGGAACAAATATTTCAAATATCGTCTATGTTTCAAATATCGTCTATGTTTCTCAAAAATTGATTTTTTTCAAAATATTTTACTTAGGGGGAGTAATAATTTTTTTTAAGGGAGATAATATTTTCAGGAGGAGTTTATACCCTATTCATGCATATTGTTATATTTATCATTTGGTATCATGCATATTTTATAATTGGTATCATTATATTTATTTTATTTATTACACTTTTTGATGAAGATAAAAAGGGGGAGAAAGGAGAAAAGAAAGGAGAATGGGATTAACCCTGAAAGGGGGAGAAAAATCGAAGAAAAGTCGAAAAGTTGAAATTGAAAAGAAAAATGGAAGTTGAAAGGAGAAAAGGAGAAGAAAATTCGAAAAGATGAAGTTGAAAAGAAAAATGAGGAGACGTCAAAAAGATGATGAAAATTTGAAAATTCAAAAAGAAAAAGAAAAGGAAATAAGGAGTCGAAAAAGAAATAGGAGAAGAAACTAACGAAACGGACAAAGTCGAAAACTTTGGTCTGTACACACATACATATATTCGTATTTTTGCAGGTAAATCCCATTGATGAATTGTTGTTTTGTAATCATCAAAAAGGGGGAGATTGTTGGAACATTTTGTTCCATACAAGCTTTAATAATGTTTTGATGATTAAGTTGTTATACAATACCAAACAACAAAGAGACGAAGCAAAGCATCGAAGAAGATGAAGTGCAAAAAGCTGGAAAAACACAAGACTAACGTACATAACATGTGATGTTTAACGTACGTAATTGAAGCATCTTAGCGTACGTAAGAAGAGTTGGATAGCATACGTAATGGTGTTCAAACCAGATGAACATTGGGAAGAGTAAAAGTCAAAAAGGCGACAACGGATATATGATGTCATCAATGACGTATAGCTAACGTACGTAATACCGGAGTTGATAACGTACATAAGGAAAGAGTTAGATGCTACTGGACTAAAACTGGTACGTGTTAACATACGTAACGAAGTCGATATAACGTACGTAACAAGTGTAGCATACGTAATGGTGAGAGGATTACGGCCGTAATGAAGAGTCAGGGAGCTAACGGCTAGTTGAGGCTTTGGAGCCTATAAATAACACATCCTTGCTATTCGTCCATACAACAACTTCAAGCAAACATCTCATTGATCAGATATTCATATTGATATTATTGTTGTTGTGATATTGAGCTTATATTATTAGTTTGAGTATTTATATTCAACATCATACACAAGAGGTAAAAGAAAAGATACGATTGGATTCGGTGTTATTAGAATCAAGGATCCGGCATTATTAGAATCGCAATCGATATCTTCGTGAGGTTTATCTATTACCGATAGAAAGCTAGAGCGGTTGATTCCTTATCCGATAGAAAAGGAAAACGGTTTAACTTGGACCGACAAAAAGACAAGTACGAGTGGTTTATCACAGACCAATAGAAGACGTGATTGTAACGGTTATCCCTCGAACGATAGAAGAGAGGTGCAGAGGTTTTTATCTTGAACCTATAGAAAAAGATACCAAGAGAGCATGTAGGCTCGTTTATAGCTGAACCTCTATAAATTTGTGTTTCGTTTAATTTCCACACATTTAATTTACGCTTCCGCAACATGGCGCGAATACCGATCTTGCTCCAATAAGGCGGTAGGAGATGGCGGCTGGAGAAGGAAAAAGAGATGGAAGCCATTCTAGATGACAGTGTTGCATCAGCAATTGGAAGACTAATGGGACCCGGGCTAGGTCAAGGAGCCAAAGGATACGGGGTTTCTGGTTCTCGTCCCGAGTTCCAGGATCCTAACTTTCCTTGGAAGAATAATGTGTAGAAGCTTTTAGAAACCAAACTCCCGACAGAAAGACAGCCAACAACTGAAGAGTTGAAGGCATGGAAGCAAAATGAACTGATGAGATACTTCTGTGTTCTCATCAGGAAACCAGCCATGTTCAATCGCTTTAAAATACTGGAGGATGCCACCAAGGAGTTCTCATGACTTCTAGCAGAAGGAAAGCTCCCACTCCAGATCAAGCTGAAATCCAATATCTAAAAGGGTGAACAACCAATCCACCCAGAAGACTGGATTCTCTCTTTTGACGTCTCCCATGAAGGTAGAAAAATATACATGGATCGAGGAAGATACGCATTAGTCAACTGGTGGAAGGGAACCGAGCATGACCCCTCCCAGAAATCTTGGAAACATCTATCTTGTAGGGGATAGAACTTTTGTTATCTGCGTATTACTGTCTCCTATTTACTTTCCGATGTAATAATATAATGCAAATAGCATTATAATATGTTCATCAATAAAACACCTTTTTATCTCAAAAGATTACAGCTCGTTATCTAATGTTATTACTTTGATTACATTTTATGTTGAAATGTTTTACTAAGTACAAAACATCGATAAGTCTCAGAGTTGTAAGAATTTGTCTGCGAACAGTTCATAGATTAAGTTGTATTCAAATAGGATTACTTCTTGTAAGATTGTGCTTACATGGCAATCATAAATTAATTGTAGTACACTTAGTCATGTAGGATTTATTATTTTAGAACTTGCTTGCGAGCAGTTCAAATATTTAGACTAAGTCTCGAGGATCAGAACATTCGACATATGAAGACAGTCTCCCTTTATTAGAAGTTTTAGCATTATCAAAAAGGGGGAAATTATTGGGAAAAATCCTCCCTATGTTTTGATAATTGCTTCGTACAACAAGAGCTTCAAAATCCAGAATATCATTCTAAGTGTGGAAGACATTAGGAGAACATCATACAGTCTATCCATACCGCTTAAGATCTTCCAGCAAAGTCAGGAGTCATTTCCCTACAGTGCAGTCTTTAAAATACAGCAAAGACGAATATATTGGATACAGTAAACATGCTGTAAAGTGTTTTACTTTGGAAAAGTAAAACAAAAATCCAACAGGACTGAAGAAACTTTAAATCATTGAGAAAGCAAACATTCTTTATTCATAAAGTATCAAGGTTAAAGTAGCATTCAGTGCTGGTAGGACAACATTTAATTCAACCAAAGAGACTACAGTGATGAGCATTTAATGCTAGTAAAAAAGAATGTCGGAAGCATTAAATACTAATCGCCTATAATTCCAAACATTCTGAAGCCTCCAATCAGAGCAGTCTCAATCTCACCAACTGGCCAAGGGCTACATTTATAATGGATATATTTCTAAGGTTATAAATAGCCCCATGCAAGAGGACATTTCTCACCTAACGATTCAAAGAATTGACAATCTGATCATCAAGCTTACAAGAGCAGTATATTTCTTCAAGCATACAGCTTCATCGAAAGATAAGAAATATACAAAGCCCTCAACGCGAACAACACACTCACATCGAAAGCTCATCAAGCATACAACTGCTGTTTCGATCTTGTCATACCAATCTTATCGTTGAGTTTTCTTAGCCCTGTGTGGACTAAGCTTTGCTATCTCTGGCCTGTGTGGGAAGAATAGCGGTAAGGACGAAGCTTCAATCTGTGTGATAGGAAACAAGTCGAAGAATCCAAAGTCAATCTGTGTGCACGGCCCAAGCTGCTGTCAGTTGTATCAATTTGTGTGAACGATATAGCAACATCTTTAGTTAAAGTCACATAGTTGTGTACGACGTGATTTTAATAAACAATTTACTCCTGTGTGGAGGACCAGTGGATGTAGAGGGGTTTATCTCGAACCACTATAATCAATATGTCTTTACTTTCTGCATTTACAATTTTTGATCTGCCTGTGTGATTTTAGTATATATATCATAAAACCGCATACGCATCAAGCTAACAGGAAATCAATCAGTTGCTGTATTTATAGCAACTTTATCTTAAACTTCCGCTATGCAGACAAACTTAGAAAAGTTACAGCTTATTCAACCCCTCCCCTTCTAAGCTATTTATATTGTATACTATGGCCAACAAATATAATAACCAAAAGATCTAGCGATGTGGGGGCTGTTGTCGGGGTGACCGCCTACAGGGATCATCCGATGTTCCCTTCCACAAGTTAACAAGAAGGTCCCATATCTTGTTCATGTAGAATTATTTTCATTCTGGAGTAACATCATGACCAGGCATCCAATATTCATGATGGGTAAGTCATTCTACTCTCATGTACTGGCCTTTATTTTGGATATGCATCGGCAACTTCCCTTCTACAAACAACCTTGAGAACTCACTTGATGCGGCCCTAGTGCATTGTAGGGATTGAACATGGGTGATTCTTTAAGGATACAACATTACTTATCCAATTCATCCTTCATTCATGCTATCATTCCTCAGTTGTGGTCTGCCTGTTTTTGGGAGGATGTCTCAACTGGCTTTTTGACACTTCTTTACGGGAAAAGTTTGGATCAGCAAATTCAAGTCTTGATCCTTCAACCTTGTACTCTGTAGCCCCTTGGATGATGCTTGTCCCAACCAGTCGACTAATTGCCTAGGCTATAGACTCTTCAAGGGTCGCTGTTGGCCACTAAGTATACAGAATATAGTTTGGAAAAGTGTTGGTACAACTCCGTACGTTTTTCAAAATAAGAGTGTGTAGCGGAAGTTTGTTTAAGTGATTTGCTGTAAATACAGCAACTAGGTTTTCTCCTGGTAGCTTGGTGCATACAGGGTATGCAATGTATACCTGTAAATAATCACAGTAATGAAAACAATAATTACAGAAGGTACATAACACGGTATTTAAAGTGGTTCAAGGTAAACCCCTCTACGTCCACTGGTCCTCCACACAGGAGTAAAAGTTTATTATAATCACTATGTACATAACTACGTGACTTATAATCAAACCTATCATTGTATAGTTCATATTGATTGATACAAATACTGTTGCTTTCAACCGTTCACACAGATTGGTTGATGGCGTCTCTTGACTTTCTTCTTCTTATACAGATTGAAGCTTCGTCCTATTCGTCCCACATAGGTCAGAATAGATTTCTTAGTTCACACAGAACTAGGTTTTACACAAAGGTAAAATGGTAAAGCAACTGGTTTAGAATAGCAGCTTGAACACGATGATCTTGAGCTGATGATGTGTTGTTCTTGTTGACTGAGTATATTTCTTCTCTTCAGATAACCGTTACAATCACGTCTTCTATTGGTCCGTGATAAACCACTCGTACTTGTCTTTGTGTCGGTCCAAGTTAAACCGTTTTCCTTTTCGTAGGATAAGGAATCAACCTCGCTAGATTTCTATGGGTACTAGATTAACCTCACTTAGATAGCGATTGTGATTCTAATAATGCCAGATTCTTGATCCTAATAACACCGAATCCAATCGTATCTTTTCTTTTACCACTCGTGTATGATTTTGTGTATAACACTCAATCACTCAATGTAAGCTCAATATTACAACAACAATAATATAAATATGAATATCAGATGATTATCTCGTATGCTTGAAGTTATTGTTCTTGAAACAATACCATAAAATGGTATTTATAGGCTCCATCATCAGACTAGCCGTTAGCTGCCAGATCCATCATTACATATGCTATCTTCTCCACATTACGTACGTAAGCTTGATTACGTATGTTAACCTTGACAGGTTACGTATGTAATCCTCTTCACAAATCAGTTCAGGGAGTTTCGTCATTTTGGTTACGTACGTTAATATACCATCCACTACGTACGTTAAGGCTTATGTCAGTGCTGACATCATATGTCTGTTGCATGCTTTTCTGACTTTGACTCCTCCAATGTTCACTTGGTTTGAACATGTGTTATGTATGTTATCAGCAGTGTGTTACGTACGTTATCATTGAAATATTACGTACGTTAATCAGACTTCGTTACGTACGTTAAGCTTGCACAGAATACCATTTTGAGTCTTCATTTTCTTCGATTCTTGGCTTCGCCTCTTCGTTGTTTTGTTTTGTTTATTGACTTTAATCATCAAAACACTTTTAATTTATGTATCGAACAAAATGTTCCAACATATTTAAAACCTTGGAATAGATCCGTTATAAATATGTCTGTTGGCTGGGTTGGTGAGCTGAGATCCATTCTGATTGGTTGATTGACTTTCATGAACAGGATCCGATTTTTGCTCCTTGTCTGAATATCCTTGTACCTCAATGGGCATGTCGGTGTTAGCAGAGATGGCTTTGAGAGCATTCATGGTGGCTTTGGTTTTGGGGACAGGAATGAAGCAGGAAATGGTATATTGGATTTCGCATTAGCTCATACTTGGGTATTATGAACACTTGGTTCGAGAAAAGGGACTCTCATTTGGTGACATATAGAAACGGAGGTAATGTAAGTCAGATTGATTTCTTTTTAGTAAGGAATGTTTAGAGGAAAAATTTTACTAATTGTAAGGTGATACCCGGTGAGAGTGCTGCAACACAGCATAGGGTTGTGGTTCTTGACTTTCGAGGTAAGAGGCACTTAAGAAATAGAAGACCACAAGTTGACCCTCGAATTAAGTGGTGGAAGCTCCAAGGGGAGAGTCGACATACTTTTGTGGCTAAGATTGCTGATAGTGGTATTTGGTCTGATTGCACGGAGATGGATATAGATTCGATGTGGAACTTGTTAGAGCATAACATAAAGGAAGTTGCAAAAGAAGTCCTAGGAGAATCTAAAGGAAACAGACCATCAAGTAAGGACACATCTTGGTGGAATGATGAAGTTAAGCAAGCGATAAAGACCAAACGTGAATGTTATAAGGTACTGGTAAATGCTCGAGCGATGAGAATTATGAGAAGTACAAGAAAGCTCGAACAGAAGCTAAAAAGGCAGTGCGAAATGCCCGATCAAAGGTCAATCAAGAATTATATGCAAGATTAGATACTAAATAAGGGGAAAAAGATATCTATAAATTTGCTCGAATGAGAGAGAAGAAGACGCGAGATATTGGAAAAGTTAAATGTGTAAAAGATACTGATCAAAAAGTTTTGGTTCAAGATAAAGAGATAAAAGAGAGATGGAGGTCATACTTTGATACCCTATTCAATGGCCATCAAGAACAAGATATTGGGAATTTAAACATCCCCTCAAGTATGTTTAACCAAGAGTTTAAGAGAAGAATTCAAAAGGGTGAAGTGACAATAGCAGTGAAGAAGATGGGGTCAAAGAAAGCAGAAGGACCAGATGGTATACCTATTGAAGTTTGGAGGTGTTTGGGGGAGAGAGGTATCTAATAGGTAACTATGCTTTTCAATAAGATTTGGAGAAGCAATAAGATGCCATCAGCATGGAGGAAAAGTATTCTCGTCCCTTTGTATAAGAACAAAGGTGATGTTCAAGATTGTTCTAATTATCGCGGAATTAAACTAATGAGTCATACCATGAAGTTGTGGGAACGAGTGATTGAACAAAGGATCAGGAAATGTGTGAAGATAACAGAAAATCAGTTTGGATTTATGCCTGGAAGATCGACCATGGAAGCAATTTATCTTATCCGGCAGTTGATGGAACACTTTCGAGATAAAAAGAAAGATCTGCATTTGGTTTTTATTGATTTAGAGAAGGCATATGATAAAGTACCAAGAGAAGTACTTTGGTGGGCCTTAGCAAATAAGGGTGTATCGCGGAAATATATTGACATTATAAAGGACATGTATGAGGGAGCTAGTACAAGTGTACGTACTAATGTTGGGAGGACAGAATAATTCCCTATTACGATTGGGGTGCATCAAGGATCTGCTCTTAGTCCTTTTCTCTTTGCCATAGTCATGGACGAATTGACAAGAGAAATTCAAAATGACGTTCCGTGGTGTATGATGTTCGCAGATGATATTGTGTTGATTGATGAAACGAAGGTTGGAGTGCAATAGAAATTGGAACTTTGGAGGGATACTTTGGAAGCTCGAGGCTTTAGGCTGAGCAGAAGTAAGACTGAATATATGGAGTGTAGGTTTAGCGAAAACAATGATAGAGAGGCGGGGATGATCACATTTGATGGGAAAGTTGTTCATGGATCCACTTTCTTTCGGTATCTTGGATCTATTATCCAAAAGGATGGAGAGATAGATGGCGATGTGGCTCATAGAATAAAGGCAGGGTGGTTGAAGTGGAAGAGTGCCACATGGGTTTTATGTGATCCTGGCATGCCTCATAGATTAAAGGGTCAATTTTACCGCACGGCAATTAGGCCTGCGCTGTTATATGGCACCGAGTGTTGGGCTGTAAAACAGTGTCACGTTCAAAAGATGAATGTGGCAGAGATGTGTATGCTACGATGGATGTGTGGTCATACAAAAAAGGATCGGCTCATAAATGAGGTGATTAGAGAGAAGGTAAGAGTTGTGCCTATAGAAGACAAGATGATGGAGAATCGATTACGATGGTTTGGTCATGTGAGAAGAAGACCTATTGATGCCCCAGTGAGGAGGCTAGAAAGTTGGGGAACTAGTAAGGTTGTGAAAGGTAGAGGAAGACCCAAGAAAACTTGGATAAAGATGATTGAAAATGATATGCGGTTTCTTGAAATTGGAGAAAGTATGGCGATGGAGAGGCAAATGTGGCGAGAAAGAATACGGATGGTGGATGGAGTCTGATTTTTTTTTTTTAAATTCCTATTTTCTTTTATTTCATGTTATCTTTTAATTTATTTTTCAGGATTTTTCATTTTTTTTAACATTCATTCTCTTTTTTTTATTTGCTTTTTTCTCTACTTTTTCCCTCTTTTTTCCTTTTAGGTTATTTATGTAACGATTATTGACGGTTTCAAAGTTTGATTCATGTTAGCCGACCCCAAATCATTTTGGGACTAAGGCTTAGATGTTGTTGTTGTTGTTGTTGTCTGAAGATCCTTGTCGGTTGGTATTTAAATACTCTATCCAGTTAGTATTTAAAAACTTCTTTCAGGCAATGTCTTGACTTTAGTGAGTAAGGTAGATTCTGTTCCAACGGTCTTCAGTCCTGTTGGATAAGTGTTGATGATCCTAACACTTTACGGCCTGTTTACTGTATCCAACATGTTGCATTTATAATGCTGTAGGTGTAGGTTCCAACGTTGTAGGCTATCTCTTAGTGATGCTGTATGGAAGATGTTGTATGAATGTTTCCGGACAGCTTCCATACTTGGTGTCATCGACTCATGAACTCCTCATTGTATGTTGGGCAATTTATCCTTTTGCTATATGTTTGGCATTTGTCATCTTGTTGTATGTTGGAACTTATCAAAATAAGGTACATGATTGTTTATCCCAACAGTCGTATATACCTATATTTCCATGTCCTATCGCTATATTCTAGCAGCTTACCTTGCGGCCTCTGACGATTCATTCCCCTTTTAGCATTATCTAAATAGCTAAATTTATCATGGATTTCATACATGAGACTGGTTGACTCGGACTGGATTTCTTTGACATCCTTCACCACATTGATGCGATCCATGACTGTTGTAGTTAAGGTTTGGATCTTCGTGTCATGATCAGTCAGTCAGTCTCTCGTATGTTCAAGAGAGGTTATAGTTGCTGCTTGAGCAACTCCAGCTTTATATGTTCTCTCTTAAGGATGGAATTATCTTTCTGAGAGAATTGGGCGAAAGCACATCGGAAGGCATTAGGGACCTGAAGAAATGCCTCAGAGATATTGTTTAGTGATCTGCGGAGTGTAGAGGTGTTCGGCGGTTAAACCGCCGGTTTTCTGAACCGCCGGATCCGGCTGTCCGAAAATCGAAACCGAAACCGAACCGCCTTATGGTGTCACGGTTACGATTTTGAACCGTGAACCGCTGGTTCCAAACTGAACCGGAACCGACGGTTCATGGTTTTCTTTTTTTTTTTTTTTAATTTTTAAATTTTAATTTTAAAAAAATATGGGGTAAAAATTGGACTTGAGGTTAATTCAAGTATTTAAAGTTTAAACTTGAATTTTGTAATTTTAAATCTTTGAATTAAGCATCTACGTATCTGATATCCGTAACTTTAGAGTTTAGGAATTAAAATCAAAGTCCTTGTAGTTTATTTTTAAATTTTTTTTTTTGGGGGGGGGGGGGGGGCGAATAAAAATGAACTTGAACTTAATTCAAATATTTAAAGTTAAAATTAAGAATTCCAACTTTGAATATTTAGATTAAGTTGCCTACGTATCCCCTTACCTTAGGAATCAAAGTCTTCGTAGTTCACTTACCTTATACTTACCTTAGGGAGCGGAGCGGAAGCGGAGAGGAGATGGTTCAATCACCCAAGGCAACCGAAACATTGCTAGATCAGGTATCATATGTATCGATGTCTTCTTCTTCATTATAATTTGGTTCTTGTTGGCGTAACTCGGCTTTCACCCAGTCATTCTATAATGATTAGGCTTCAAGATTTCACTACGCCGTAGATGGCCTACGACAACAGATTTTGTTAGTGTTGCGCTTAAAAATGTTGTAGTAGCTCTAAAATTTTTACCTGCTGCAACATTGCTTTTTTGATGTTGCTGTATATATTTACAGAGTGTTGCCTTAGTAGCAAAGTGTTACATGCTATAACATTTTATGACACAGCGTTGCCGTAGATGTACTATTTAAAAAAAAACTTCAATTTTTTTATGTAAAATTAAAATTAAATAATTTTTTACTTAGGAACTAATTAATTTTGATTGAAGTGGAGTATGACATTTATTCAGAAGTAATACTTTTTAATTAGATTTGATATGAACAAATTAAAAAAAACTATAATATTTATAAAATTAAAAATTAAAAATAATAATTTAAAATAATTATCTGGATAGAATAAAAGGTGCCAATAATTATGTGTATTATCCAGGAAATTTTAAATTAAAATTTTGATGGTATTAATTTTTTTTACTGATTTGTTTTATTTTTATTTCGTTTAGCTAGCTGAAAAATAATAATGCATTTTCCTACTTATATATCCTACTTATATATATATATATATATATATATCCTACTACTCTAAAAGTGTGAAGGGCTTCATGGACGAAAACGTGTTTGTTCCTTTTATTTCCTCGCTGAAAACGTCTTCCTCTTCCCTGGTTGTCTCTTCGACAAATCACCTTTCTCTTCTTCGCCCCTCTCTTCGTCCTGCCTCATCTTTCTCAGATACGTGTTCTTCTCCTACTACTCTAAAAGTGTGAAGGGCTTCATGGACGAAAACGTGTTTTCCTACTACTATAAAAGTGTGAAGGGCTTCATGGACGAAAACGTGTTTGTTCCTTTTATTTACTCGCTGAAAATGTCTTCCTCTTCCTTGGTTGTCTCTTCGACAAATTGCATTTATCTTCTTCGCCCCTCTCTTGGTCCTGCCTCATTTTTCTCAGATACGTGTTCTTCTCCTACAACTCTAAAAGTGTGAAGGGCTTCATGGACGAAAACGTGTTTGTTCCTTTTATTTCCTCGCTGAAAACGTCTTCTTCTTCCCTGGTTGTCTCTTCGACAAATCGCCTTTCTCTTCTTCGCCCCTCTCTTCGTCGTGCCTCATCTTTCTCAGATACGTGTTCTTCTACGAGGTGTGTGTTCCTCTACGTATGCTTCCGAATATTACTTTTCTTTTCTTGTTCTTTACTTTTGTTTTTTCCTCTTTTGCTTTTGTCCGCGAATGTTGATCTCGGTTTCTTCTATAGGATGCGATTTGGTTTTGTGAAATCTCCCCCTCTTTGTTGAAGGGTTTGATTTCGCTCTTTTCATGGCTTCTTCTGCGGCGAATATCGACTCCGATTTTTTCTTTCATTTCAATTTTGTTTGTTTATATGTTTTGGGTATATCTTCTATTCTTTGTTTGGGGCGTTTTTTTTGTGATTTTTCCGCCTCTACATAACCTTGGTTCTATTTCTGTTAATTGTTTCTATTTCTTTTTTTGTGATTTTTTCTTTCATTTGAATTTTGTGTATTTATGTGTTTTGGGTATCTGCTATTCTTTGTTTGGGGCGTTTCTTTCTGTGATTTTTCCATCTCTACATAACCAAGGTTTTATTTCTGTTAATTTTTTCTCTTTATTTTTTGTTTATATTGTTAAACTCTTTATCTAACTGACCTGTATAAGAAATAAAGGGACACCACAGTGGAACGAAACGCAACAATATAGGTGTGACAGTTGAGTATAATAACACACGCGTACAAGAGCCTCGCATAGCATAACCTGAGTCCACTTCTATTAATGGTGAGGTTGGCACGAATTAGTGGGGCGTTTGGGGCAGGAAACTTCTGTAGTAGGGTGAAGAATTTATCAACTGTAATACCACGCTCGGATATTTTGTAAAAATTTTTACGTTATTGAGATTTACGGTTATTTTGTAATTTCCGTACTTGCTGTACCAGTTTGTTATTTCATGTCCTTCTCATTCTCATCATCTGACTCTGGGTTTTGATCGTTTTTTCTATCTGGTTTGGTACTCTTTGGTCGCATTTCGGATATTATCGTTGATAAATTGTTGTCGTGGTTCCCAATCGTGCGCTGAGAATGAAGTGGATTGATGGTTTATATATGTATTTGACTATCTGTTAGTATAATTATCATGTCTCAGGACTGTTGTTCTGAAAATTTTAGATTGGAGGATCACTTGTAGGAGTCCGGAGAGTTCTGCCAGTACTGGGCAAACACGACGGTGAACACGGTATTGGGATGTTGTGTCTTGTGCTGCGTGTAAACTGGTGTTGTGCAAATAAACATATCTGTCAAAATGCTGTGTAAATATATCTGTCAAAATGCCACAGGTTGATCCTTGTTTCTTCGCTCGAGTTCATTGTCACTCATTGTTGAGTGGTAAATGTTTATATATTGTTGTAGTAAATCCTTTCGGCATGGCTTAATGACTTTTTTTCGCATTCTGAGGCTCTGAGCAGCATACTTACTTGTGTTTCTCCTTCTGTACAATAAAAGAAATGTGAGGTAGATGATAAAATAAAGAAGGATATTACACTTTTACTATCAGGATTACAAACTAGACATTGTACATTATATATCCAGCTCTCTAATAGGCATAATATATACATATCCTTTACATCACCATCTGCAAATTTGAACAACCATTAAAGAAGTGATTTTAAAACTATTGACAGAAAGCTCAAACTCAAAGTGTGAAAAAAGAGGAAAAAACAGGAAAAAAAACTCAAAATGGATTTCAAATTTATTTCCAGAATTATAAACTTATTTGGGAGATGATGGCTTTGCATGTGATGATTTGCCAGTAATGGCTTTCTTTACTTTGGCAATTGAATGCTTCACTTTTGATCCAACGCCTGAAGGAATGTTGTGTGATTTCCTATGAGCAACTTTCTCGTCTACATCTCCCATATCCACCATGCTCGGAGCTTCAGAACACGACTCCGATATTTTCTGTTCACTTGATTCATGTTCGTCATATTTTCCTTCATCTGTTTTTTTGTCTTCATGATTAGGTCTTCGCTGCGAGGAGTTTGCTCTTTTTCATTGGCAGATTGATTTGTTGTTTGTTCAGATTTTTGCGTAGATTTGGTTGTTTCCTGGATTTTTTGTTCTTCATGTTCACATCTTGTTCTTTTTTTTTTCCTTAAATTTATCTTTCGCCGTTCTGAAATGGATTAAAGTTAGCATTATACTTTTTTCCTTTTTGTGCTTTCAGCCTAGGGGTTTGCGGGAGAACAACCTACAAGGCTCACTCTCTCCTGATATGTGTCAGCTAACCGGCTTGTGGTATTTCTAAGTATTTTATTTTATTTTTAATAATTTTATTTGTTATTACTTTCCTAATTGATTTTGGAGCATATGCGCTATGATGCAGTGATGTTAGGAATAATAGCTTGAGTGGTTTGATTCCTGATAGTATCGGGAACTGCACTGCCTTCCAGGTTTTGTATGTGCTCGAACTCAACTAATTATACTGAAATAAGATACTATAATAATCGACACAGTTTATAGTTAAGAATGGTTTCTCGTGTATGTTAGGGATTTATCGTATAATAATTTTACCGGTGAGATCCCGTTCAATATTGGTTTTCTCCAGGTTGCTACATTGTAAGTGTCTCTTCTGATCCTTCACTCTGTAAATGTTTTTTTTCTTCTGACCATATTTCAAATAAATTATTTTGCATATTTCTTCTGATCCTACACACACAAATTGATCAAGTTGCAAGGGACATTGTTTGATTACAAGTGAATCTAGATAAAGATGTTCTGATCTTCAGGTAGGGCAATTCACACCTAATTTCATATGTATATGATGTCTTTATGTGCTTTTCCCCTGATCGTTGTTTACTCTTGTATGAAAAGGTTGTGCTTTTCATATATAACTTGCATGTCCGACGATCTCTATTGTTGGTGATATGTCTCTGTTCTTGGTGGTTTGCCATCAATTTTGTTTCTCTTGAATTAGCATATAACCTTTTACATGGTCTCTAATATAGTATAATTTTGAATCACAACCTTTTTTTGTTAAGACTCGTAAGCGAAAAGAGGGTCGCGAGTACATGACTGATGTAAAAGTAACTAAGTTCATAATTGTAAGTGTTCTATTATTTAGTTGATCACATGCCAGGTGTATTCTTCCATTCAAGTCTATTTAATTTGACATGGTCGTGGCTTTATTTTGTAGGACAAAATTGAAAAGGTTATTGGTCCTGACTGAAGGTGTCACTCAACTTCTATTGGATGGAAAAGCACATGGTCCTTCATGGCTTATAGGAAGATGTGTAAAGTCTGACAAATGCTCCACTTCTGGCACGACAAACTCGCAGATCAGTGACTTGACGGCCAAAATCAGGCAAGAAGTTGTTGACGAAATGGAAGAAATGCTGGAGAAGAAAGTCCAAGAAGAAGTAGATGCACAGGTGAATAAGAAGGTGCAGGAGAACCTAACTTGGGTGCTTAAGAAATTAGGCGAAGTAAACCCAAGCTTGAACATCAATTTGGTGGAACTTTGTCCCACAATATCAAGTGATAACGATAACAGCACTCCTATTACCAGAGGAGATGCTACATCTTAGATTTTCTATTTTTTAAGTACCGTATTTCATGGCTTTTGGTCGTTGTATTAAACCTTAAGTACTGTTTTTTAAGTAAACCTTAAGTACTGTTTTTTAGATATTTTGGATGGATGGGTTGTATTTTGAATGGATGGATTCAGAATTGTAATAGATTGGTAATTAATATAAATAAATATTTCTTGTCAATTTTTTTTGTGAAAGTGTTGCAATAGACAATAAAACGTTGTTGTAGACAAGAAAAACGTTGTTGTGGACAAAAAAATGTTGTTATAGACAAAAAAAACGTTGCAGTTACTTACTAGAAAGTGTTGCAGAAACTTAAAAAGTGTTGCAACAGGGTTCCCTAACAGGTATGGGGCCCACATCGGACCCCACATATGGGGCCCACAGATGGGGCCCACATATGGGGCCCACTATGTGGGCCCCATCTGTGGCCCCCTACTTCTACAGAAAATTGCCCTCTGCTGCAACACTTGTTTAATGTTGCTGTAGCCTATAGGTACTGATGCCTTGCAGTCTTATGGTAACAAAAGGAGTGGTGTTGCAGTAGGTGACATAAGTGTTGCTATAGGGACCTACGGCAGCGGTGAAAAGTGCAACACCAAAAAAGTGTTGCCGTTTTGATTTTCTTGTCTACAACAACATTTTTTTTGGTTCTTGCAACATTTTGTAGGAGTTGCCGTAGGCCATATATGGCGTAGTGTTTTGAGGCGTCAATCGAGATTGTCGTTCATACAAAATGTATCCTCCTACACTAAAGGCTTGTTCAACATAAACTGTTGAGGCGGGTACAGCTAGTATTTCCTTTGCGATCATGGGAAGTACAGGAAAGATTGTAGACCTTTTTGCCCACCACTTAAGAAGATTGTTATTACCATTTGATCCATGTTCTAAAGCTCCTAATTCATAACTAGTTAAATAATTTTCAAGTTCTTGATAAGCATTACTTTGGTACCTTGTTCGTTTTTGGGATAAATCTTCTTGATATGCATTCCACTCACTAAGATCCGGAATAGCAAAACCAAAACAAGATATACTACTACTACGAGAAGGAATGTGAACAGGAGAAGAAGAACCCATACCAAGATCAAGACCACTATAACTACAAGCATATTCGTGATAAATATAAAGAATTTTTTGCATTTTGAGCACAATCGCTAGGATTTGGAGGAATAAAATTAGCAATAGGATTGGGAAATAAAGCATTATTGTAAAGTGTAAGTAATTTTAGCAAACCTTCCTCTCTAACTTGAGGATCTAAAAGTTAGCAACTAAAAGAACCAGAGGAATGTAGGCGAAATGTTTAATCTATTTGTCTCTCATTTCTTTTATACAATTAAATAAATCGGGAACTTTAATTAAAGACTTGAATACAAGTATAATTTTCACACAATATTCAACAACAAGTGTAGAAGTGGAATAATAAACACCGGACAAAGACTCAGTTGCCTCTTTAAAAAATTTTAAAAGTGCCACTAAACTAGAGCACTTATCCCATTGACTTGGCAATAAGCAAACGGGTACTTGTTCTTCATTACAAAAATTGCACAATGCAATACGATATTCTATCCTTTAACACAAGTAATCCCATATACGAATTTGCTTCCCAATGATCACTCCAAGCATCGAAGCATATATAAAATTTATGATCTAAGTTTAAAAATATGTTAGCTAAAATTAAATTTGCCTCGCTAGTAGTTTTTCGAACATCACGAGTTACGGTAGAGCGTGAAATTTTTTTACTAGCAGGATCAAAACTTAATTGAGTAAAATTTTCATACATTTGGTCGTCGGCAAAGTTAAAAGGAAGAGATTTACCACAAATAAATCAAGCTAATTCTTTTCTAACGGAAATTGGATTAAATTTAAATAAAGAACTAGTACATTGATTGGGTGCATTAGACGACGTCGTCGTGCCTTGGAGTTGGGTTTGATTAGACTCTATGCCAACTTTGTCAGGATCTTGTCTTTGTATATGGCCATTTAGTGTCCCGTAACCTCCTCCTTTTTTAAACTCGTAAATTTTCTCGCAATAGTTGCACTTAGCCAAGAAATGACCGGGACCGGAGGCAACATTGTCCATTTTTGTATAATGCACCGCAAGTAATGGAGATTTGAGCTCAGATGGTTTCCTTTGTTATGATTTTATTGGTTGCTCATCATTTTCATTATCTTCGATATTATGAATCGATTTTGAGGCTTTAAACATTTCGTTGATTTGTTCCTCGGTTATTTCTTCGAGAACATAATCTCCAAAATTCGGACTTGGAATAGAATTAGAACTTGGAGTATGAGTTGGAGTACTAGCACTAGCACCACCTCTTCCTCGTCGAGGAATGCCGGTGATATCCTTTCCCTTTCCCCAGTTGAATTGGCCACTTGACATATTTTTTCAATTAAAAGTATAATACTTGAGAGTTGAGAGAGTAGAAATTATAATGAATGTAGAGAGAAAATAGATAGATAATTAGAGTTGGTGTGATAAAAATAGAGCATGAGAGGGGGTATTTATAGGTGTAAAAATAAATTAAAAAAATTTGGGCTTGTGATCGTTCCGCCATTTCCCGGTTGAACCACCGGTTCCGGTTCGAACCGGTGGTCGAGCAATGGATATAAAATTCAAATTTTGATTTTTTTTTTAAATCCTGCGGTTGAACCTCCGGTTTGCGATTCGTTAAAATGCCGAACCAGAACCGAGCCGTCTTAAAACGGTTGACGGTTCCGGTTTTAAACGGAACTATGGTCAACGGTTAAACGAAACTGCAGTCAATGTTTCAAAATCGTCGGTTCGCCGGTTCGAACCGTAACCGTGAACACCTCTAGCGGAGCTCAGTGACTTCATTATAGTCAATCTCCCGTAGCCAGTCAAGTTCCTTGCCACATTTGTATAAGGCTTGTACAACATCCTCTATGAGGATGGTGGGCTCGACAAGGGTACGAAGATAGGATTGGAGAGCGGTTTCTATCGGAGATTTGGACTGGCATAGGTGTATAAGTGGCACCTAGAGGGGGGCTGTATTCATGTTCTAAAAGGAGGGGTTTAGAATTGTCAGAACTTGTAGGGATAGGAGGGGATCTTACCTTTGCTGGTTCTATCGATGGGACATGAAGGACTAATTCCTCCTACTAAGACTCGCCTAGGATGTGAGATAGGACTGCTTGTTGAGGGACTTGGCCTAATCACCTGTAGGACCGAAATGTTGGGATTCAGTGATGAAAAACGAGATATGCAGCATAAAATAAACCGGTCCAACCGGATAAAACCAAACCCCAAAAACTGATCGATCATGCATCGTATAAACGAAAATAAAATGACGAAGATAAAATTAAGAGATCATACACTCATAGACCTTTGATAACATCTTCTTGAAGGAAAAATTCCCGAGCCAAGCTTTGATCATTTTCGGTCACCAACACGAACACGAATCCGATTCGTTCTAGCTTGATTAATGTTCAAACACCGAATATGCCGAGTGTATTACATTATCTAGCATCGGATATTGATCGGAAAAAATAATATATTCGTTCTCAAAGAACACGACTATGAATTGATACAGTATTTTTCTTCTCTTCTCCCTTTTCTCTCTCTCAAAGATGAACAAGAAAAATAAAAGAAATTTTTTTCTCCCTCTCTCAAAATAGCTCACGGCCAGCACGTGAAGGGTTGGAACTTGAAGTTGAGCTTAGCTAAATTTGCACACAATCATGTTGTCAATCGGAGCACGGGATTCAGCCCTTTCTAGGTAGTCTATTATGTTGTTTCTCGGGGTCCTTTAAACTTATTGCCATTACAGATACGTCTATAGTGCATTAGAGGGCAAAAGCATTTGTCGACCGTCTTAAGGAAGTACACGAAGCTGTTCGAGAAGATCTTAGGAGATCTATGCTAAATACGAGGCAGATGCAGATAAGAAGCGTCGACATGTGGAGTTTGACATGGGATATATGTATGGGATGTTGTTACCAAGGACAAATTTTCTGTCGGCGATTACAACAAGCTGTCGGCAAAGAAGATTGGGCCTGTTGAGATTATTGTGAAAATCAATCCGAATGCCTATTGTCTGAAGCTTCCCAGTCATATTCTAACTGCGGATGTGTTTAACATGTAGCACTTGATTCCTTATTATGGTGATTCATCAGACGAGAAAAATTTGAGGGCGAATTCTGTCCCATCGGGGAGAATGGTGAGTGGATGAGCTTGGTATTCGGTATTTGGAGAAAGAGCTTTTTTTAAAACGTTAAAAATATTTGGAAACTTTTGGGATGAACTCAATTGTTTCTTATCGGAATCGGCCCACTGAGCAATAATCACCATTTTGCGGTGAAACTCGTCGGCTTTTGGCCAAAAAATGTCGTTTAGTTCCTCAATTTTGCGTTTTTCTATGATGGATTGGAGGCTTGGAGCACCTCGGGCTTGGAATTGGCAGAAAAAAAACACCTCGGTCCGCCGTCCGTGACAGTGACTCCGTTCCGTGGTCTCACTTCGCGGCTCGCGCAGCGCCGCAGCAGTAAAAGAAGCAGATGGAGTTGCGCCGCTGCTTAGGGTTGCAACTTGAAAAATCTAATGTTTAGTTTAGTTTTTTTTTTCACAAATGATGTTTAGTTTAGTTTTTTTTAACAAATGATGTTTACTGCCCGTTCAGATTTTTTGGAGTTGGTGGGGGCCTGGGGGACCGGGGCCGTGACTTAGGGAAAAAAGTAAAAAGTCTAGGCTGAGTCATGGCAGTAATAATAAAAGAAATTGGGCCCCTTTTTTCTATGGGCCCTGGGCGCACTCCACGCCTACCCCCAGGGCCGGCCCTGTAATATATATATATATAGGGGCGCGTTCTATGTAGTACCAATATTAGATGTAATACTTTACAGTACTAATTTATGCATGAGTTTTGTACTAATTATGCATGAAATATATGCATTTCGTGCATCAAAATTTCAATGCATTAATCTCACAAAAATTTGATGCATATAATCTAATATTTTAATGCATCGATATTTTGATGCATATATTGCATATTTTAATGCATTGAGATTTTGATGCACGAGATGCATATATTTCATGCATAAATTAGTACTGTAAAGTACTGCATCTAATATTGGTACTGTATAGAACACGCCACTATATTGGTACTGCATCTAATATATATATATATATATATATATATATATATATATATATAAAAGGGGGTTCTTGTGAGAATGATACTTAAATTAAGAAATAAGAATGAATTTGATCCATAGATCTTGATTAAATGGATGGCCTAGATTTATTCTCACAAAAACGTATGCATAGAATGTAATATTTTAGTGCATCGATATTTTTATGCATATAATGTAAAGTTTTTATGCATTGCAAGTTTGATGCACGAAATGCATATATTCACGCATAAGTCAATGTGGACCGTACATCACACACAGATCAATGATTCAGATTTATTTTCAATTCACAACATAAAAAACATTCTCATATGGTCCGATATATATATATATATATATATATATATATGTGTGTGTGTGTGTGTGTGTGTGTGTGTGATTAGTGAGGAAGGTTTTTGGAAGGAGGGGACTCCAAACTAATATGAGAGATTTATGTTGGAAAAAATTGAGAGAATAAGAATGGAGGGGACTAGGACTGTTACCGAGCCGAATCCTACCGAATAATAGCAATATTTGATTTGATTCGAAGGTTTTCGAACCTAGAGTTTGATTCGATCGGTTGGACGGATATCAAAATTCAATATTCGATTGAGTTCGGCAATATTTTTTGGGCTTAATAGTTTGATTCGGTTCGTCAAATCGAATTGAATATTCAAATATAGTTCAATTTGATAGGAATATTGTGTGACAAATCAAAACTTTAGTTCAGACAATTTCAGAAACACCTAGAGTGAATGAGAATGTAGCAAGAATGATTCGAATTCTATAAATTGGGTCTGGAATACAAAATTAGGCAGGCATTGAAATGTTCTTGAGAAACAGGCCTTCAATTTCTCCTCAGTGACATTCAAATGTTGTGTTTAATCAAATTTAAACACAACAACATTAAATTGATTTATAAGTAAAGAACAAAAGGAGTCACTCGATAAGAGCAATAGATTATTAAAACAGGTTAGTCATATAATCTATTGCAATAGCATCACATAACCCCCTTAAATCTTGGCATAATAAAAAAATTTAAAATAAATACGGAAACAAAAGTAATCGTTAAAACAAAAATTTGCCTCATCAATAAGTTTAGCCTAATAAAATAGAACAACTCAGACATATGAATGTCTATAATTTTGTTTAATCATTGGCTACTTGACTTGAGAAATCAAAAAATAAAGCAACTAACCTACAAATATACAGATATGGGGAAGGCTCACTTTATGATAAATCATAATTCTTCATCGCAACCCCATATCAAAATAAAGCTCAAATCTGCAAAGAAATGAAAAAGCAGACTGTAATATTATTATGAATATTGAATACGTTACATTTTACACTGAAACGACAGGCAAGCGGGCAACAAGCTGTGCCGCTAGCCCTTTTTGAATAGCAAAACTAAGTCTTTTAAAAACTACATTCAGAGACCTTGGGGTCGTAACATTGCCATGCATAACTCGTTGGACTCTTTTGAGCAGCTCCACAGCCTCAGGTGCAAGAAAGCCAAATGTATCAAATGCAAAAGGTATAAACGCGTGTTGGTTATCAAGGCACGCTTTCTCGTGTTTGGTTACTTTGCATGAAGCAGCTTCCAAAGCAGCCTGACCTGCCGTAAAAGCATGATTCCCCAATCCCACAAGTGGAGAAACCCCCGTTAGATCTACACAAGCATGTTTCCCTTCTATCCATCCAAAGACCAAAATATCAGCTGGTCTAAGTGTCGATCTTCCTTCCATCGGGTCAGTCAAGAAATTCACAGGTGCTTCTTTCTTAACTGAAATCCCAGCCCGCCTGAATATGTCAAAAAGAACATCCCTAACCAAATCGTGTCGGTATTTGAACCCCGGAAGCTCTCTACAATGAACTGCATGCTCTCCGAATGAATCCAAACAAGCTTTGTGACAAACTGGGCAAATTTCATCAACCGGAAAAATAGGGATCATGAGGCGATATTTGAGGATAGTGCGATACTCAATCGGCGACATATGTTGACCGAGACCATCTATAGGGATGGCAAGGAGAAATTCTTGAGCATGTGGTGCACGCAGACACTCAAAAACAGCTCTTTGTCTAACAGTCATCTCAAAGTGAACTTCCATGTCCTGGACAATCTTGCTAAAAAGAGCACTCGCCAATGTGTGTTGGGCTTTAATGGGGGCGGTGTCCTTTTTAGTGAAACTGCCAAAGTCAAAACTTGGAATCATATCACGAAGACAAGTCAAAGCACAATCATAATCATAATCCATATCACATACACCACTGCTGCGTAAGATGTGGTCCTGAAGCACCCAAGATTGGGCCCTCGAGGCCACAAAGGCATAAGATGAAGCCTCTACCGCCGAATATAGCCCCAAACCACCAAACCTAATAGGTAAAGAGGCAAGTCGCCACTGGAGGTCCCCAAAGAAGGGACCTCCACAAACTACCATATCCTCGATCGCCTCACGCAATCCTTTGTCAAAAAGCATAGCAGCCTCCTCCACATATACGGGTTGACACGTCCTCAAGCCAAAAAAAAGTTTAGCAATACCCATGCAAGATCGAAGCAAGAGGAGCTCACTCTGCGGGTCTCCTAGCTGGGGAAGAAGACGCATCATATCAATAGCACTAGCAGCTCTCTTATTTACCAACCCACTAATGAAACCAGCATCCCTACTAACTGCCCCCCCAAGAACCTTCACCCCCAATGATGGCCTACCGATGTCGTTTGGGAATAAACCCTCACGAAGCTTCCTACCATTACAAGAAGGCCAAAAAAGTTCGGTTTTCCTAATATTCAATTCAAGACCCAAAGCTGGACCCGTCGCCCTAATGATGCCCAGAGCCCTAGCCACCTCCTCAGTGTCACCAATGATCGTCCCATCATCAAGATACCACGCATGAAGAAGAAGCTTGCAATTGTTTCTGATTTGATGCACGAGGGGATGCAACACAAGAGCGAAAAGAAGTGGTCCTAACGGGTCACCTTGTTGAACCCCAGTGGTGGACCATATATGATTATCTCCAAGATACAATCTGGCTGGTTGCCTATATAGAAATTCTACCCATAAAGAAATAGAAGGGCACCTCATCCTAACTTCATGAAGTAAAGCTGATCTATCCACCAAGTTAAAGGCGTTAGAAAAATCCACTGTAAGCATCGCAAGAGACCCGTCAGTGTGACGATCATTTAACAACCTATTAACACTATGTAATATGGCCTCTGCTCCACCCGATACACCGACCCCAAACTGAAAATCATTAAGGTACTTGGTCATTTCTTTGTCAACACCTTTCATAGCCACCTTGGAAACCAACCGCCTCCATATAGTACCCACTGCAATAGGTCGGATCCCGTTGTCGGGTTTCAAGAGCGGCGTAAGAGGAGCAGACGCAACAAACTCCGCAAGATCCGACGGACATTTCCCCCCTAACCAGAAATTAACCACAGCAGTGATAGCACATAATAAACCAGTGGCAACAGCAGACCCATCTCCACACAAAGCATCCAAAATGTGTTGTGACCGCAAGCCGTCCCTCCCACAAGAAGTCCCTTTAGGGAAGGATTTAGTACAACCAATGACGTTATCAACCTCCACAACAAGGGCAGGCTCAGCATAAATAGTGCCCGGCATAGACGGTGGTGGTTTGTGAGGATGTTTAGCCTCCAAAGCCATCACAGTATCACCATTATGCGGAGCCACCCCTGATGAGCACAACACCTTCACCGCTGCTGTAAAGTGACCATCAGCAACAGGAGTACAACACGCGCATGGGACATAATATCGAAGAAGAAGAAGAGTTGCGGCGTGGGACATAATAGGATTAGCCGCAGCAGGAGTACAACACGCGCATATATATATATGTGTGGGTGGGTTCACGTGAGAATGCAATTTAAGTTTAGAAATAAGAATGAATTCCATCTATAGATCTTGATAAATGGATGCCCTTGATTTATTCTCACAAAAATTTATAATGCAATATTTTAATGCATATTTTTAATGCATTGTAATTTTGATGCACGAAATGCATTTATTTCATGCATAATTAGTACAGAACTCATGCATATTCGCAATTCGCAGGATAAAAACAATTCTGATTTGATCCTAAATTTATATATATATATATATATATATATATAGTGGGTTCTGGTGAGAATGATACTTAAATAAAGAAATAAGAATAAATTTGATCCATAAACCTTGATTAAATGGATGGCCTAGATTTATTCTCAGAAAAATGTATGCGTAGAATGTAATATTGTAGTGCATCGATATTTTGATGCATATAATGCAGAGTTTTTATGCATTGCAAGTTTGATGCACGAAATGCATATATTGCATGCATAAGCTAATCTGGACCGTACATCACACACAGATCAATGATTCAAATTTATTCTCAATTCAAAACATAAAAACCATTCTCATGTGATCCTAAATATATATATAGATAGATAGATGGAGAGAGATAAGGAGTGAGAGAATAAGGTTTTCAAGAGTGGGGTTTAGGGTTTGGGCTGTTGGGTTTGGGCCGGGGTCCGGGAAAGAATGAAATGGGGCTGATGTGGATTAAGGCCTAAAGACTTCGCGCGAATCGAATAGTTCGGCTCGATACGGGTCGAATTGATATTTAACTTTTGGCCCTATATTTGACCCCAAGAATCGAGCTCAAACCGAACTTTTCGAACCGAATATTCCGAACCGGATCGAATAGTTTGGCTCTATCACAACCCTAGAGGGGACTCCTAACTAATGCAAGAGATTTCTGTTGTAAAAATTTGAGAGAATAAGAATAAAAAGGAATGCTGGGAGTTGTAATTAACCTTAATTAAATTTTCTTGATTTAATCAATATCCTAAATGACAATTAATTTTCTTAATTAATTTTAAATGGTGGGATTTTCATAATGACAGTACACAATTTATGCAATACCATAAGATTTCAAACGAGTATAATTAAATTAAATTCAATAAAATTGGATTTGAAAAACTCTTTAGGTATAAACTTTGCCAGAGACAGAATGCAATAGGACTGACTGGCTCTTGTTGCTGTCCACAGTGATGCATGGCTATTTTCTGTTGCTTTCGACTTTGGTGCCAAATCCAGTTTTGACAAAGCTGACAGGAAACGTCTATTCAATATGATAAATCTGATGATTTTTGAAGTTGTGACAAGAGCTGCAAAGAAGCAAGTAAAGGACAAGAAGTCATCTGTCTCAGAAACGAGCAAACCGTCCAGAACCCAAGTAAAGGATGCGGATGAGGGATTGGATGGAGAAGAGGAAGACGAGCATGCATGGGGAAACATTGTGTGGAGCATGTGTTAAAAATTATATTGGGAAAAACACGACTAACGTCACAACGAAAAATGTGGAACCTCGTTTGACAATTTCCCAATCTTCAATTGTAGCTTTGTGGTTACCGAAGAGTAGAGCAACAATTACAACTCGACAAAAATAATACAAATGATATATTAAAAGCGATAAATAACGAGACACAATTTTAGCGTGGAAAACCCCTCAAGGCGAGAGTAAAAACCACGGGACCGAAGCCGCTTAAATCCACTAATCACCAATACACAATACACAATCGTCCCTAGTACAAACTAGAGGTATACAACACAATCGTCAAATACTCGGTAATAAATGTTCTTCAAGTATTTGGAATACAATAACAATAACAAGATCGAGAAAAGGAAACACCAAAATAGCTTACACGAAAAGCTAACAAAAATACCCGAACTTCCGGACTCAAACCCTCGATCTATTCCGGTAAAAAGGTTTGCCCAATAGCTACCAAGCTCTTGTCAAATAATCACGACGATCCGATCGATAAACCTCCGGGAAATCAAACAAGTATTTTTCTCCTCTCTTTTCTCTCTTGAATCTCTCTCAAAGTGCTCTCTCAAATGTATGTTGATGAAGTGATGAATGAATCCCGCAGCAAACCTGTTAAAAAGGATCCCCAATGCTGGGTTGACCCCATGTGTCGCGTCTCGAGCAAAGTGTGCCGCGGCACACACCGAAAAAACTGCCCAGGATGCGGGGGGGCACAGCAGGAGGGTGCCACGGCCAAGAGTACAGCGGGCGCTGGCATTTTTAAGAAAGATCCGGGGGCCGCGGCCCGGCTGCTGTGTGCCGTGGCCCTAAGAGAAAAAACTGGAAGTATGTTTTTCAAAGTGTAGTGCCGCGGCCCGGAGGGTTTGTGCCGCGGTCCGGAGTCCAGTCGACCCCGAAAATACCTATATTTCGGAAATGACTCCTACAAATTATGCCTCGGACGAGTTCTGGATTTGTTGCGACATATGCGAGATATGGTTCCATGGGAAGTGCGTATAGATCAAGCCTGCTAGGGGGCTGATCACATCAAGCAGTACAAATGCCCGTCTTGTAGTAACAAAAGGGCCCGCCTGTGATGAAAGCCCGTCCTAGCTCTTACGCGGTTCGACTTTCTTTCATCCAATTGTATCTTTATGGACAGTGCTAATCATCCAGATAGGTCGTTGTTGATAGCCCATCCACCTTGGCATCCACGTAAGCACTCCAGGCAGCTGAACCGGCCGAGCAGAGCCTGAAGCCGAACCAATTATGAACCCAATTTTCTCCCTGGATCGTTAAAAACTAGACCGGGCAGAGACTTCAAAGCCGACCCGATATCCGATCCAGGAGGGCCGAGCAAATCGAAGATAAAAATGCTCCGATTCAAGATTTCAACAAGGCCGACCTGAACGGCGGGAGACCCGAGGACCGACCCCAGCAGATAAGCATCGCCAAAAGCTTGCGGGACAAGCCCGCATGCCAATTAATGCGTGCTGTCATGTCCCTTCCCTAAGCAATCCTTAGAGGCCGCCACGTGTCTAAGGCATATTTACAGTCTCACAAGTGTTTTAGGCATATTCCCCAACATTCGCCAGCTGTCACCTCCTGACTGGCCGAGATTGCCTATAAATAGAAGGAGTATACAGTGAGAGAGGATCTTTGGACTTTTGACTTTAGGCATTTATGAGAAAAGAGAAAAGAGAGAAAGAAGAGAGAATTTGTAATAACTGAGAAAAACAGTTAGACCGAAACAAAAATATTCGGCTCGGCTCTATTTCATATTAAGGTCATTAATAAAATTTAGTGATCTAATCCTTTTCATCTTGTTTATTATTTTCTACGTGGCTTCGATCCATTCGTCCAGATCAGCACACATGACATTGACCAAATCAGACGTCAACAGATTGGCGCTAGAAGAAGGGGCCGACACCTTCGATAAAAAAATATACTACTAACCGGAGATGTCTCACGACAGTTCAAAAAACCCTCAGCCCGCGACGGAGGAAGAAAACCTCCGTAAGGTGGTAGAGTGCTTTAAACATACAGCCTTCATCCAGGGCATGACTGCCCTTATGGCATGGGTTACTGGGGGCGGGACCCTTCAAAAATCCGAAGACCATATGGAGGCGGAATCTCAGACGACCCGCATAGCTGCCTCGAGACGAAACAAAAAGAGGACAGCCTCGGGGGTCGCCGGGGAAAGGGCGGAATGCCATGGCGAAAGCTCAGATCCCTCTCGAAAAAATAGGCTTTCGCGCCCCATATCCATTTTTGATCGCCTCGGGGCAGGGAAGAAAATTGAAAAAGCAGCGCCGGCTCCCACAATCCAGAGTCAGACCCATAAAGAAGAAAAAGCTCCCCACCAGTCCCTAAATCCGACACAAGTATTACCTTCAACTCCCGGCGATAACTCGAGTGAGATCGAGTTTCTTAAAAAACGCCTTACGGAGCTCGAAAACAAGCAACTCCAGCCATCCCGAAGTTCGGAATGGCTTAACAGCCAGGAGAGTCCCCCAGCCCCCAGTGTTCTGGCGGAACCCCTCCCGGAGAAGTTCAAGATCCCTCAGATTCCGCCGTACAATGGGGAGACAGACCCCAACGCCCATCTTGGACATTATAATTCCTCGATGGACCTGCACGGGTCTCAGGACGCGTTCCGGTGCCTAATGTTCTCCTTGACTCTGGGGAGAGGGCCCAGAGATGGTATCGGACGCTGCCCCACCATTCTATTCAGACATGGGCCCTGCTCTCGGAGATGTTCCGATCCCATTTCATGGGGTCCCTTGTGCGAGTCGCCCCGCGCTCATCCATCGCTTCCGTCGTACAGGGGCCGAACGAGTCCCTTAAAGATTATATATTCCGTTTCAATAAACGGATATTGGAGACGGAACCCATGTAGGACGATGCGCTGGCCATTATTGCATAGGCCGGTCTCCTCAAAAATTCTTTTTTCCGCTGGACGGTGTGCCAGAATGTCCCACACACCTTCCAGGAATTCTTGGAGCGCGCCAGCTCCCATATAGCTGCCGAGGAAGCTATGCCGGCACCAGTTTTAGTCATGCCCTCCGATCAGAAAGGGCCCTACAAAAAGAAAGAAGATAGGCATGACTACAAAGAGGCCCGTCAAGAATCCCGCCGGGAGAATAAGGCTCCCGCCTCTTCCTGAACATCCCCAACAACTCACAGCTATCGGGAACGTAGGCCCGAGCTCATGGATAATTTCGCTGAAATATATTCCGTCGGAGCCGCGGCCATATTTGATCAAATAAAGGACAAAAATTTGCTCCCGGTACCTCAGCCGATCTATAAAGATCAGAAGGACATGGACCAGACCCGCTTTTGTAAATATCATGAATCAGAGGGTCACAACACCGAACAGTGACGGGACCTCGTCGCCGTCCTGATCGCGGTATGCGATGATACAGGCTTAAGGAGATTTACCCGGAACCCGCCCCGGGATCGCCAAGATCGGGCTAACCCGACAAGAGCCAAGAACGATCGGGTTCCTCCAGCCCCCAAGTCCCCCCGGGAAATTCTGACCATCATGGGCACAGCCGAGGTCAATGATCATCGGTCAAAGCGGCAGAAAAAGGCATCCATTCGATAGGCTACCACCTCTTATCAACGGACCGAGCGCCGAGCAGAGGGGTTCCTATCAGTGGCCGAAGAAGCCCCCAAAAACCCCCAGCTGGCAGTTACTTTTGAAGAGTTCGATGCAGACGGCTTGGACCATCCCCATTCAGACGCCCTTGTCATCACCCTGCCCATAATGGGGATCCCGGTACATAGGGTGTTGGTAGACTCCGGGGCCTATGCCAGCATCATCTACCTTCATACCCTTCGCAGGATGAAGGTAGACCAATCTTATGTCCGGCCCTGCAAGGAAGACATTAGGGGATTTGCCAACTGCCATACCTCACCACTGGGGGAAATTGACCTCGCCTTGGAGTTCGGTCAGGGGCCGATCAGAAGGACCATGATCACTACCTTCAAGATCATCGATGTGCACAGTTACTATAACGCCATCATAGACCGACCTGTGATGTCAAGGCTGAGGGCCACTCAGTCCACGTATCACCTGTGCATGAAGTTTCCCACCGCGGATGGCGTCGGGGTACATAGGGGAGATCAAAGGGCCGCCCGGTAATGGAATCTCAGCATCCGGGCTCATGAAATCAATGCCGCAGAGGGCACCCCAAAAAATTTATCGGAAGAAATGGGGGCCACCAGCTCCGAACATCTGGCAGGAGACACCCTACTCGAACAGGAGACCGAAGGTCCCGGGGCCGCGCAAACCCTCGAAATGGAAACTGACCAGGAAGCGGACCGGGGCCACAGGCCCGGGAAGGAGCCGATCCTAGAAGATGATCCTGTTGACCCGCGATACCAAAATCCTAAAGGGAAAATTCGCCATGCTGAGCCAACAGAAGAGTTGGACCAAGTCGACATGGACCCATCTGATTCCGTCCGACGACTAAAGATCGGCCACAACCTCCAAGAGCCGATCCGTTTCGAGCTAATCTTCCACCTGAGACAGAATTTGGATGTCTTCGTGTGGACCCATTCGGACATGCCGGGGATTGACCCGGAACTTGCGTGCCACCGGCTGAATATCGACCCCAGTTCAAAGCCGGTTATTCAGAAAAGGAGGAAAATGGGGCCGGAATGACAGAAGGGGCTGGAAGAGGTAGTAGAAAAGCTGATCGACAACGGGTTCATCCGGGAAGCCCAGTACCCGACCTGGGTGGCCAACCTGGTCTTGGTAAAAAATCCGACCGGGCTATGGAGGCTCTGCATTAATTTCTCTAATTTGAATAAAGCCTGCCCGAAAGATAGCTACCCCCTTCCCCATATCGATTACATGATGGATGCAACGGCCGGGCATGAGCTAATGAGCTTTATGGATGCATATTCCGGATACAACCAGATCCCAATGCATCCCACTGATGAAGAAAACACCTCCTTCTACTCGGCCGGCGGCCTATACTGTTACCGAATGATGCCTTTCGGGCTCAAGAATACCGGCGCAACATATCAACGCCTGGTAAATAAAATGTTCAATAGCTTGATAGGCCATACCATGGAGGTGTATGTAGATGATATGTTAGTAAAGTCTTTGCGCTCGGCCGATCATGTAAATGACCTCAATAAAATGTTTGCTATTTTGCGAGAGTACAAGATGAAGTTAAATCCGAAGAAATGTTCATTTGGGGTAGGTTCTGGAAAATTCCTCGGCTACATGGTGAGCCAAAGAGGGATTGAAGCTAACCCCGATAAAATTAAGGCAGTGACCGAACTTGTTCCTCCAAATTCGGTCAAAAAGGTGCAGAGCCTAACTGGCCGACTAGCCACGCTAAGTCGCTTTATCTCTCGCTCAACTGATAAATGCATTCCTTTCTTTGAGGCGATAAAAAAGAACAAAGATTTTCAGTGGACAGAACATTGCCAAAGAGCCTTGGAACTATCAAGGAAGTCCTGGCAGAATCCCCGATCTTACAGCGACCGACCCAAGGGGAACTTCTCAATTTATACCTCGCGGTATCCGACTCTGCGATCAGTGCCACTCTAATACGAACGGAGAACGCAATTCAACATCCAGTCTATTATGTTAGTCAGGCCCTTCATGATGTCGAGCTCAGATATGCCCCAATGGAAAAACTGGCCTATGCGCTCGTAATGGCATCCCGGAAGTTAAGACCCTACTTTCTGGAACATCAGGTAGTCGTGACGTATCCGGATGGATGATCAAATGGGCCGTCGAATTCGGACAGTTTGACATAACTTATGAATCGTGCACTGCCATAAAGAGTCAAGCCCTTGCGGACTTCATTGCAGAGTTCACACCAGCGATCGCACAAGAGAATGACAGATCAGAAGAGTGGTCACTCTACGTATATGGATCCTCAACCACCGACCGGTCAGGTGCGGGAATAGTCCTTGTCAGTCCCGACCAACGTTTGTTCTGCTTGGCCATTCGCTTAGGTTTTCCGACCACCAACAATGAAGCAGAATATGAAGCTCTCTCGGCCGGTCTAGAAATAGCGACCTCCCTCGGCCTTGCCCGCCTCACTGTTTTGAGTGATTCTCAATTAGTGGTGAACCAAATCAACGGCGAATACGAAGCCAAGGAACCCAAGCTGGTTAAGTACCTCAGCCTAGCGCGGGCCCGGCTGCAAGATTTCCGGGAAACTATACAACACATCCCCAGAACCGAGAATATCCAACCCGACTCCTTGGCCAAACTAGCGTCCAGCTCTGGAGCCGAACATATGGACGAGGTCAGCATAGGGTATCATGCCTCATCAGCCCTGGAAATGGCTGAAGTCCGGGCAGCCGAACAATCAGAACCGCAAGGATGGATGCAGCATATAATCCGATATCTTCAAAGCAGCATTTTACCCGAGGACCGAGCCCAGGCGAGATCATTATGAACTCAGTCCGCCCGGTTCACCGTCATGGATGGAACCTTATACAAAAGAGGATATTCGGTTCCATTGCTGAAATGCCTGTCCGAGTCAGAAGCAGGGTATGCCCTTAGAGAGGTGCACGAAGGTATATGCGGTAATCATTCCGGCGGCCCGGCATTGGCCTATAAACTGATCCGACAAGGATATTATTGGCCAAATCTTAAAAAAGATGCCATCATGCTCGTACATAAGTGTGTCCGGTGCCAAATCTTCGCTCTGCAGATCCGATCCCCGCCGGAAACCCTCACTTCCGTATATTGCCCATCGCCATTCGCCAAGTGGGGGATCAACTTGATCGACCCTTTACCTAAAGAACGGGGAGGAGTACAATACGCCATCGTCGCAGTCGATTATTTTACAAAATGGGCAGAGGCCGAGCCTATGGCGCGAACAACCGAACAGAAAATAGTTGATTTATATGGAAGTCACTCATCTGTCGGTTCGGGATCCCTCAATCTATTGTCTCTGATAATGCAAAATAATTTGACAATAAGATGTTTCGGGCCTTCTGCGACGGCCTCCAAATACGAAATAACTTCTCCACACCATACTATCCACAATCCAACGGGCAGGTCGAGGCGGTCAACAAAATCCTAAAGCAGCATCTCAAGACACGCCTCGAAGAACTCAAGGGTTCCTGGCCCGAGGAACTCCCTGGAACCTTATGGGCTTATAGAACAACGCATCGGTCCGCCACCGGAGAAACGCCTTTCTCCTTGGTTTTCGGCTCGGAAGTTGTCATCCCTGTTGAAATCGGGGCGCCTACCTACCGAATAGCCCATTTTGAAGAGAAGATAACGACTTGGCCCTCCAAGTAAACCTAGACCTCCTTGCCGAAAAACGGGCCCAGGCGGAAATGCGGAACGCTGTCTACAAAAGGAGAAGCAAAAATTATTACAACTCCAAGGTTCACCATAGGAGTTTCCAGGTCGGAGACCTCGTTCTTAAACGGGTATTGGGGCCGGATCCCGCACCACTTAGGCCCAAGTGGGAAGGACCGTATAAGGTCAGCGAAGTCCTTCAGAACGGAGCCTACCGGCTGAAACATCTGAACGGCCAGAGATTAACTTATCCATGGAATGCTATGTATTTAAAGAGGTATTATCAATAAAATTTGACGTTATTCCATTTTTAGTATTGGTGCACCTCATAAGACCGGCTCATCCGGCACCATAAGACCGAGCTCGCCTCGGCACCTCATAAGACCGGCTCATCCGGCACTATAAGACCGAGCTCGCCTCGGTACCTCATAAGACTGGCTCATCTGGCACTATAAGACTGAGCTTGCCTCGGCACCTCATAAGACCGGCTCATCCGGCACTATAAGACCGAGCTCGCCTCGGCACCTCATAAGACCGGCTCATCTGGCACTATAAGACCGAGCTTGCCTCGGCACCTTATAAGACCGGTTCATCCGGCACTATAAGACCAAGCTCACCTCGGCACCTCATAAGACCGGCTCATTCGGCACTATAAGACCGAGCTCGCCTCGGCACCTCATAAGACCGGCTCATCCGGCACTATAAGACCGAGCTCGCCTCGGCACCTCATAAGACCGGCTTATCCGGCACTATAAAACCGAGCTCGCCTCGGCACCTCATAAAACCAGCTCATCCGGCACTATAAGATCGAGCTCGCCTCGGCACCTCATAAGACCGGCTCATCCGGCACTATAAGACCGAGCTCGCCTCGGCACCTCATAAGACCGGCTCATCTGGCACTATAAGACCGAGCTTGCCTCGGCACCTCATAAGATCGGCTCATCCGGCACTATAAGACCGAGCTCGCCTCGGCACCTCATAAGACCGGTTCATCCGGCACTATAAGACCGAGCTCACCTCGGCACCTCATAAGACCGGCTCATCCGGCACTATAAGACCGAGCTCGCCTCAGCACCTCATAAGACCGGCTCATCCGGCACTATAAGACCGAGCTCGCCTCGGCACCTCATAAGACCGGCTCATCCGGCACTATAAGACCGAGCTCGCCTCGGCACCTCATAAAACCGGCTCATCCGGCGCTATAAGATCGAGCTCGCCTCGACACCTCATAAGACCGGCTCATCCGGCACTATAAGACCGAGCTCGCCTCGGCACAACCAACAGGAGATGAACAAAAAAAAAAAGAAGAGCAGCTAAAGAGACGTTAAAAAAAAGATTTTATTCATCCAAGGAAACATTTTTACAAATTACATGTGAAAAACAAAAGAAAAGCAAGACTGGTACGCAGGCCATGTAGGAAACGAAATCTAAAAGGAAACTACTCGGCCCCACCCTCCTGGCCGGCCGCCTGGAAGGACTGTCCTTCACCTTCGCCGTGCGGAGCCAACCTGGGATCTTCAACCTCGATCGCCTGGGATGCTATGTAGGCCTCAATCTCCTGAACGGTCTTCCCTCTCTTCATGAGATCTAATATCTCGTAGCAGGTGGAGACGTAATTCATATTGATCAGCTCCTCGAACTCAGGCGTCTCCTTAAAGGCCGCCGCCCCTTCGGCAAGACCCTTGGCGTAGCCCGAAGCCTCACAGGTATTAACACGCTCGGTCAGATTCTCAACTTGGGCCTTGGTTTCTTTCAAATAAGCCTCGTGCTCAGCCCTGATGTCTAACCATTGTTTATGCGCCTTCTCGGCCGCCGTGGTCATCTCTTCAGCCTTTCCTTTCCAAATATCGACCTCGAGAGCCCGACTGTCCAAAATCTCCATTTCACCCTTCATGGAGGTCATCTACTCCTCTAGGGACTTGATTAGCGAAGGACAGAGATGGTGCTCTTCCTGCAAGGCCTTGAAATCGGCCTCCACCTTCTTGTGCTTATCGACCAGGGCCATCAGCTCATCAGTGGCCTTTATGTAAGTGCACAACGCACGGCCGATCAGAGCATTCCCGAATTGAATCTGCTCATCCGGACCCATGTCGTTGGTCACCATCTCCATCTTGGGCGTCCAGCCCCTGATAGAGACATGACTGGACTCAACCACCGCTGGGGGAACCCGGTTGAGCATCTCAGCGGTCGGGGTGGCTGCCCGAACGTAGTCAAGAAACCAGCGTGGCCGTCGCCCCTTCATCTGGGCACAAGGTTCCTCCCGGTCCTTATTAACCGGGAGATAGTGGCCCTCCAAGTCAATTGCGGGCTCCTTACCGGTCGCACGACCCGTCCGGACAGGGCTCTGGGCGGATACAGCAACTTCAGGAATGGACGAGCCCTCCGCCTTGGTCGCACTATCCTCAGGCTCGGCCTCTACCCTCTTCCGCTTTCCCGCATGCTCCCTACGCTCGACGGCCTCAGTAGCCAGCCTCGCCACCCGCTGCGCAGGCGTCTCTTTCCTTCCGGACGGAGTCTTGGCCATAGGAACTGGAAAAAGAAGACATGTTAAAAAAAATACCTGATGAAGACATAATACTCGGATCGGTTTATCGAAGTCGTCCGCCCAGAGATTTTCCTCGGTAACCAGAAGATGCGACTTCCTCTACTCGGTAGGAAGATCCAAAAGTTGTTCAACCCGGTCGTCGAACTCGGAGGAGGTCTCCTGCGCCGGGATGCGTTCTGCACATGCAATAAATGATGAGCGTTAGACAAAAAAGGAACCGGAATACGAAACACGACACTTACTCATTTTCACAATGAAGTGCTCTGGGACCCGAAGCTCGGCATCTATCACACCAGGCTCCCACTCATCCGCCGAGCTCCTCCAAGGTCCCCCTATATAGAACCACTGCTCCTTCCAGCTATGGATGGTCTCCGGCACATCCACCAATTCTTTATGCATAGCATGCCGGTTGTCAGTAAAACCAAATGGGCCGGATCTGCCGACCTCCATAGGAAGAGACTGTTGAACTCCTCAGAGCTGGGCTCGATCCAGCCGTGCTGGTTGAAAAGGATGAAAAGACCCACCACCCGAGCCCATGAATTCGGATGAATTTGGGGGACAGGAAGGGCCCACTGCCTTAACCACCAGGAGAAGGCTAACGGGAGCGGAAACCTCAGCCCTGCCAGCAGAGAGCGGTAGTACACCGCCGTACAACCAACGGGCGGAGTGTGAGGCCTCTCCTCGGGATTCAGAATGAACATCCGCACCCTAGCCGGGATCTTAAATCGCAGCCGCTAATTGCTCTTCCGTAACGGTGCTGCGAATCAAGGCCGAGTCCCACTCCGCTTCCACGAAAGGGGACGGCCGAGGGCGAGTCCAAGACACTACCGACTCAACCCTTTATTCCGCTTGAGTCCCTCCGACCGCCGTCAACGGTGCCGCCACCTCCGCGTCTCCAGAATCCGGCGACCTCGCAACCTCGCCGCCTTCCTCCTCGTTGCTTCAGTCGACGGGAGCATCGCCCATGGATAGATCCGCCACCCCCGTGCGGTCCGGAGACACAGTCAACTCCACCGCTGTCTCATCCCTTAGCTCCGACATCGTAAAATAGAAAAAAGGGAAAAGGCTTACCGGGAAATTCTCTCTAAAATCAGGAAAAGGACGCTGGAAAATTTTCTCTCTCTTCTCTGCAACAAAACACGAAAATGGCGAAGGGAGTAATAAAGAAGAAGACGTCCTATATTTATAAAAGAAAAGAGATATTAAATGCCCAGCGCGTGGCGCGACGATTCATACTGAACCGTCGCAAAAATTGAAAGCGCGTGAATGCGTCGTCAAATCAGATTCTGCCACGTGTCTCCCTCATCATGAAACCTAATAACCTTGAAACTGAATCGACATGACTCCCGAAGAGGCGTCCCTTCGAGAGATCTTATCCTCCCACAAGCTGGATCGGCCTCAGTACGAAACAACCCCAGCCCCGGCCGGCACGGCACGGCCCTAGACTCGGGGGCCCTTGTTGATAGCCCATCCACCTTGGCATCCACGTAAGCACTCCAGGCAGCTGAACCGCCCGAGCAGAGCCTGAAGCCGAACCAATTATGAACCCGATTTTCTCCCGGGCTCGTTAAAAACCGGACCGAGCAGAGACGTCAAAGCCGACCCGATATCCGATCCAGGAGGGCTGAGCAGATCGAAGATAAAAATGCTCTGATTCAAGATTACAACAAGGACGACCTGAACGGCGGGAGACCCGAGGACCCACCCCAGCAGATAAGCGTCGCTAGAAGCATGTGGGACCAGCCCGCATGCCAATTAACGCGTGCTGTCATGTCCCTTCCCGAAGCAATCCTTAGAGGTTGCCACGTGTCTAAGGCATATTTACAGTCTGACAAGTGTTTTAGGCATATTACCCAACATTCGCCAGCTGTCACCTCCTGACTGGCCGAGATTGCCTATAAATAGGAGTATACAGTGAGCGAGGATCTTTGGACTTTTGACTTTAGGCATTTACGAGAAAAGAGAAAAGAGAGAAAAAAGAGAGAATTTGTAATAACTGAGAAAAACGGATAGACCGGCACAAAAATATTCAGCTCGGCTCTATTTCATATTAAGCTCATTAATAAAATTCAGTGATCCAATCATTTTCATCTTGTTTATTATTTTCTACGTGGCTTCGATCCATTCGTCCAGATCAGCATACGTGACGTTGACCAAATCAGACGTCAACAGTTGTAAATCCTTCTTTTGTTGGGGCTGCGCGTATGTGCATTGTGTACAATTGTTGCTAGTCTTGTTCATTCCGAATAGTTTCAGTTGTATGTGCAAAACACTTGTTGTTTAGATCTAATTGTTCATTGTAGAGGTCTGATGTTGTAAGGAGATTTGCATCTTTAACATTCGTTTATCCTGTCAAAGTGTGTGAGAGGTAGACCTCAAACGAACCCGCCAAAAAGGTCCGTTTTTTCTGGCCTAAAAACTGAGGCCCGTGGCCCACCCGGGCGGGCTTGGTCCTGCCCGCAGGCCTTTTCTTATATTTTTTATTTTTAAAAGTCTAAAATATAATATAAAAATACTTAATAAATATAAAGATTTTAATTTATCATTACATTATTTACTACACAACCACAATTAAGAAAATAAATACACAAATATTTTTATTTAATTATTAGATCATCTATAATTACCACTATCTAAAAAAATCATGAGATAATATTATATATTCATATGAGATCATACAAAATAACCACAAATTCCCATAAAAAATAAATTTACATCAATAATGAATATATAGATGTAATACTCCCTCCGTCCATGGTCTCTTGGCCCAAAATGTTGGGCACGATATTTAATGTATTGTGATGTGTTAAATTAATTTTTTTCGGTCCCATTTATTAGAGTAGATTAGCTATTTTAGTTATTGGGTTATGTGTTAAAGTGATTCTTTTGGGTCCCATTTGTGGGCCCATCATGTATTTTAATAATAATAATTTATATAATTGAAGGTATAAATATATATTTTATTGTGGGGTCTACTTCCTAAAATAGAAAGATTCAACGGATTGTGGACGTCCGAAAAAGGCAATAATATCAACCGATCATGGACGGAGTGAGTATAATCTAATAAAATACATAAGGAAAAAATTAAATATTATAATTACACATAACGTTTAAAAAAAAATTAGGTCGGGCGGGCAGCCCGCGGCCGGGCCTCCACGGCGGGCGAAAATTGGGCCATGTGAAAAATGCCTAATTTTTTTCGGGCCACAAAAGTGGTGCCTAATGCCCGCCCAAAAATGGGCGGGTTGGCCCGGCGAGCGGGCCTGGACCTATTTTGCCAGATCTAGTGAGAGGTTGTTTTATTATAGTTCTCTTGGTGGGCAAAAAATAAAATAAAAAATAAAAGGCTAAATGGCTAGAATGGGACCTCAAGTTTGCTCATTTTAGCACTTGAGGACCTGCGTTTTAAAAGGTATCAAACAAGGCCCTGTACTTTGGTCCGTTATACCACATTAGGACATCCGTCCAAAATAGTCCGTTAAGTTTTAAAAATCGTCCTACAAGGCAGTTAAGTTACACATCATCAATTCCACGTAGTCTGATTTTAAATATTAAACATTTTTCATTCTTCTTCTTCTTTCGTTCATCGTCTTCGACCGCTCATATCTGCACTTTCATTCTTCTTCTTCTTTCATTCATCGTCTTCTTCTTCTTTCATTCATCGTCTTAGACTTCAGCCTTTGAATCTTGCACAGTACGACATCTGATAGCTCCCATGAAGGCGATACGAGTACGAATGAAGGCGATACGAGTAGGAAGGCGACTGTGTCGAGCTTGGTTAGGGTTTCTACAACATATTTTGGGGCTTTTACTGCTAAGAGGTTAGATTCTCTGACATAATATCTCTCGTGTTTTCTGAATACATGATTTGTACTTTGGTGAATGATTCTGTGATATTGGTTTCGACAGTAAGCATATAAATGACATCTGGTAGTTGTGCATCAATCAACTTACGAGTTACATGCTTTTGCAAGAAGGAGTCTCCCTTACGAACTGCAAAAACAGAGTCTAATCGAGGACGGAAATTCTATGGATGTGGCAATTATGGTGTTAAGGATAAGTCACCTTGTTCCTTCTTTCAATGGGTTGTGAATGACACACGAACATCGAAAGCAGAGTACAAAAGTTATCGAAAAGCATGGTTTGAAGAAAGGAACACTGAATTGAAGGGTGAATTGGCTGACTTGAGAAAGGAACTTGAAATTGAAAAGAAGAGTAACTCAGAGTTGAAGATGAAATTGTTGGTTTTAAAGATCAAATTTTTTCTGTTTACTTCTTGTTTGATTTGTATTTTATTTGCTATGTTAAGTTGATGAAATTGTGGTTCTTGGAGACTTTTAGTGTAATGAAGGATTCGTGTGATTTGTGTTTACACACTCAATGTCAGTTGTACTCTGTTTTCTGTTTATAATTTCAAATACTTTATTTTGGTAATTTGGTGTTGTATTCATGTTGGTAATTTCAAATACATGGAAAGTTCTACATTACTCATGTTGAGTAAGTAAAATTTAAAAAATCAGTAAGGGTAGTCTGTATGTTGCTGAATTTTCAATCAATACTCTGTTATGGCACTTTGAATGCAACTTTGTAATCTTTAACACCAATACCTAATTGAAAAAGTTACAATAGGATAAGAAATAAGCTGATATTGAAATTACTTAGTAGTTTTACAGACCTCAATAAAGCATACCAAATACCAAAAAAAAAAAACTTAAGCCATCAAAACAACAATGTATCCAAAGTTGTACTTAATACATCAACCAAAAAGTATCCAAAGTTATACTTAATACATCAACCAAAAACTACCACATTGAAAAAAAAAAGAAACCATACCACATACTGTTTAGTAGAAAAAAATTCCAAGTTGTACTTAATACATCAACCAAAAAGTACCCATCAACCAAAAAGAAAATAAAATAAAACACACTCACAAGCCCTGACTTCATTTCTTCTGAAATTTCCTTTTCAATCCTAATGTTTTTCTTGAACCCTCAACTTGTCTTTTGTTCCTTGTGTTGTGTGTTGGTGAGGACATGGTCCTTGTATTGTGAGCTGGTGTTGATGTCTCATTTGAGGATTGTGTTGGTTGTGACTGCTGATCCACATATGAGATTTGTGTAGATTCAGCAAGTTGGTTCATTTCAACAGCTTGACCCTCCAGAATAGATTCTTCAATTCAAAGCCTACAACATGTTTTTTATTTCAAATAAAATAGTTAAAACATAACCAGTTAAAAGAAAACTGATAAAACAAAACAATCAAAACACTTAAAACTTTACCAGTGTGATTTTTCCTCAAGTTGGAGTATATATCCCTTGCACAGCATTTGTGCTCAGAATGTGGTAACAATTCAGCAATGGCATTCTCCAGCCCTTTCTGTTGGTCTAAATTTACAACATCATGCATAAGTTAAGAAACACAGATACAACATAACCATGACAAATAATACATGTAAAAGACACAAGTAAACAAAACAAGAAAATAACAAATTTTACCTGTAATTAAAGTGAGACCAATTACTTGGTCCAAACATAGGTCATCCTACAAGATTTCTACAAACCACTTCCATGAATCATTTGATTCCACTTCCACAGCAGCCCATGCCATAGGGAACATCTGGTTGTTGGCATCTCATGTACACTGTCAACACCCAATTCTTCAAATATAGTATCATCCCTAGCACTGCCTGTGACACATTCATTGTTTACTGTAGCTTCAACATTGACATCTTTATTTTGAACCCCATCAGACAAATGTTCAACATAAACCATGACCCTATTGGTTTTCTTTCCATCTTCTAAGAACATAGGGATTTGGTCATCATTGTACAACATTTTCAACCCAGAATCAATTGACTCTAAAGGGAATTTGAAATAAAGTTTGCACAAGTAAGTGTACTCCAAGTCCTTAACATGTCCTAAGATCTCAAAGTAGGAGATTAAGTCCACATCAATGTTTCTTAAAATTTTGATATGTCCCCCAATATACATCTTGGTTATATTTTGGAGAAATAACCCTTGTGTTTCAACAAATTCTCCGCCATGATATATTACAATGGTTAACTTGTCACCCATAATGTATTACAAATTCCCGTTACTGTCGAAACAAATATCACAGAATCATTCACCAAAGTACAAATCTTGTATTCAGAAAACACGAGAGATATTATGTCAGATAATCTAAGCTCTTAGCAGTAAAAGGCCCAAAATATGTTGTTGAAACCCTAACCAAGCTCGACACAGTCGCCTTCGTACTCGTATCGCCTTCCTGGGAGCTATCGGATGTCGTATTGTGCAAAATTCAAAGGCTGAAGTCTAAATCGCCATTAACCAACTCTATGAATGAAGACGATGAATGAAAGTGCAGATATGAGTGGTCGAAGAGGATGAATGAAAGAAGAAGAAAAAGAAGAATGAAAAATAAATCGGACTAACCAGTTTAATATTTAAAATCAGACGACGTGGAATTGATGATGTGTAACTTAACTGCCTTGTAGGACGATTTTTAATACTTAACGGACCATTTTGGACGGATGTCCTAACGTGGTATAACGGACCAAAGTACAGGGCCTTGTTTCATACCTTTTAAAAAGCAGGTCCTCAGGTGCTAAAATGAGCAAACTTGAGGTCCCATTTTGGTCATTTAGCCAAAATAAAATAATATAAAATAGTCCCTCTGTCTTATGAAACGAGTTATATTCCTTATTCGTCAACTCCATGAAACTGAGTCATTTCATTTTGAAGACATATTTATTTCTTATAGAACTTTAAATAATATATATTCATAACACCACTTTATACTACTTTTCAACTCTCCTTAAATCCTGTGCCCAAAAATTTTGCCTCTAACTTCGTGGGACGAAGGGAGTAACTTTTGCCACAAACACACCTACACACACATATATGTGGTTTACGTAATCGTGCATATTTTAGGTATTGCTACTCATTATAAATAAGTATTTTAAGAATAAAAATCTAAAATGATTTAACAATTAGTTCTAGTAAATCTATAAATAAGATTAACAAATAAAATTAACAAATTAACATATAGAATAAGCTATAGGTTTATAAAATCTATGATTATATGATATAATATAATGAATTATTACATTTCATAAAAAATTGACTAAAGAACAAAATAAAAGTTTAAAAAATAAAGTTTATACAAGTCAAAAGATAAAATTAATGTTCTTATCTTGGTGTCTTTACCACCGACCGTTTTACTTTTGTTTTTGGGCACTCTATAACACCTTAATTGAACTAGGATTGTCAGACACCATAGGTCCAACTATACACAACGACCAAACACAAAAACAACCGAACGTATAAATTTGTAGGTTAGTGTAATACCCGTGATTTCCTCTTTCGGTAAATTTTTGTTTTTAGCATTTTTCTGATTATTAGAACTCGCTTGCGAGCATTTTGATATTTTGATAATATTTTGTTCTGTATATTTGGTCATCCGAGTTTGTTTCTGGGCTGTTTTACCCGAATTCGTGTTTTGGGCGACTTTTTCCGTTATTTGGTTCATTTCATGTGATGGTGGTTCAAAACTATTATTTCGTATTTCCGTAAGTCCCTTTAGTATTGTTAGACGGGTTGTGAACTTTTATTGGTGTTTTGATCAAGTATCATGTTGGATCATTCTGTAATATTCCAAAGTTTTGGGTTTCCACTGCGTTCATTCTCCTTTCGGATCATTTGATCTTACCGTCGTGTTGGGACCGACTTTGTTTGATTTGAAGTCACCATACTACGATTTGTGATAGTTCATTCAGGCCTTTAAATGGTTGGGTTATGCATCGAACGATTATATCATGTTTGGGGGTCGTTTTTCATCAATTTTGGACTCGAACAGTATGTACTACGGCACCTGGGACTGTGAGCCGCGGCACACCCTTAGCAAGAACAATGGCCAGGCTGGCTGTACTGCATGCTGCGGCAAGCAACAGTCTAGGCTGTGGCCCCAGCCTAAAACTTGCTACCCCATTTCAGCTGCAGGCTGCGGCACACTCGACCTGCGTCGCGGCACGCGGGTCAGCAGGGTTATTTCTCAGCGAGTTTTTTGGAGAGGATTTCATTTCCTCTCCTCCCTTCTTCTTTCTCATGGTTTAGGCGATTTAGGGGCGATTTTTGGGCGATTTATCTTAGAGATATCATCTTCCTCGAGCTCTTGGTGTTGATTAACATCATCAATCCGTGTTCTTCGTCTTTGATTCGAGGTAATCATTATGTAAATCCTTCTTTTATATTTCATGAATCTTCAAGATTCGGGTTGTTCTTCATGAATCATGTTGTTGTAAATCATGAATCGGTTGTATTGATTATCTCCTATGATTTGATTCGTATTTCTTGTCGTATTCGGGTTCAGGTGATGCTCTTGTTGTTCTTGGGGAAGTATTGAAGCCCAAGTGTTCGATCTTTTGTTTCTACGAATTCTTGTTGGGAATTTCACATATTTTCCATCCTCCTTGTGATCGACTTCATAGCAATTATGTTGTTCTTGTGTTTTCACCTTAGTTGGAGGATTCGAGGGTTTCCGGTCGAGCTTTCACGTTGCTTCGCATTCTTTGGACTTGAGGCGGGTATCTCGCCTATATTCTTTATAGTTTGAGAATGTGATGTGTCGTGAATGTAACGTGGACTTGTTAGTGATGGTATATTTAACCGTAACGGTACTTTCAAATGAATATGTGAATTCTATGATTCGAATGTAAACTTGAGTTTCGCGAAGAATGATAATAACCATTTCATGTTATTTTGTGCTTAAAACGGGTAATAGAAATGAGTAGTTATCCGAGGAATTGTGGAATCACGTAATACTTGTATTATTCGCTCGTTAGCCTTCTTCCTGAATGATGGTGTGCTGTGAATGTTGTGCCTTTGCGGAAGTTATGATGCATTAACTTATGTGTTACGTGGTTGTGGTTGTGGTGAATATTGTACCTTTGTTGTTGTGTATAATTGGTGAATTGAGATGTTGCCTGGGTAGGGACCCGTCGAGGCCTCCGGAGGCGCGTGCTTGCGAGTACGGCCAGACGTTATGATTTGGCCATAAAGTTATCAATTCGGGTAGGTCTGGAGAGGGCTCCGAGAATCGGTACTTGCGAGTGCGATGTCATGATAACTTATCGGCGTGCTTGAATGATATTATCCGGGTAGGGTCCGTAGAGGCCTCCGGAGGCGCGTTACTTGCGGGTACGGCTAGACGTTACGAGTTGACCATAAAGTTATCTAATCGGGTAAGTCTGGATAGGGCTCCGAGAATCGTTACTTGCGAGTACGATGTCAAGATAACTTATGGGTGTATTTGAGTTGTTTTCGATGAGCTAATCCGGATGGGACCCTTCGGGGCCACGGAGACGATTTGACTGTTGATTTGATATCCCTAAATTGTTTATGTTTGAATCTTGAATCTCGGTTATATTGGTGAATATGGTTTGTCTTTGAGGCTTGGTTGAGAATCGAAGCAATTATATGATTTTGAAATAAACTCCTTTTGAAAAGAAGAATTATAAATCTTTTTATGATTTTACACTGAGACTCCCAACGTCTTCGATTATTCTTTTAAATGTATTTTGAAGTTATTCGTATGATCCTTCCTAGAGGAAACTGTTTTGAAAAGAATTTAGACTCGGGGATCGTGTTACTACCTTGTTGAAAGGTTATTTTTATAACGATTGTATTCTTAATGTATAATTGTATAGCTTGGTTACTTGCTAGCGATTTCCATCGCTAACCCCTCGTTGGGGATAATGTTATGTTTTTTCAGATATTCCGATTTGTGAGAGAGCAACCACAGGATCGGCATGGATGATGATGTAAAGCAGCGATACTAGTCACAGTTGTAGTCGGTTGTCCATCAGTGATTTTTCGGACCAAGTATTTATTTCTAGTTCTTCGCCATCCTTAAGTGGATGGACATGTTGTGTAAATTATGATCGAGTTGTATTTTGGTTTATCAGTTGTACTGATATGTTGTATTTTGGGAGACCTAATCGGTCTACGGTTTTATGTTTTGGTCGAACCGACCATGTGTGGGTTTGTTTTGTGGTTTCTTGCCTGGTAGATCCTTGCGGAATAGATCTACGGCGTGTAATGTTCCTAAGCAGATTGGGGGTGTTACATAAATGGTATCGGAAATTAGGTTTGTGAAAACCTAGGCAATTGGGTCTAGTTAGGTGATCTTGTCGAGTCGTGTCTTGTCGTGTCACCCGGGTGAGCAATTGTGAACAAGCGTGATCATTGTGGTCCGTTGTGATCAATTGTGATTCGTTGTGATTAGTATCGTGGTGCAGCCATCATCTCCATGCGGCTTGTGGACGTAAGTCTCTTCTTTTATGCGAGGTATCTGTATTTCATGATTTCCTGTATGTGCGATGATTGTGGTTCTTAATTTTGTTTGTGTAGTGCTGTAACGTGAAATCCGTGTTTGGTACTTGTGGTATATCGTGTGTATATTGAGCTGAATGTATTGATGGTTGGACACTGATTGGTGCAATACGATGTGAAAACTATGAATCTTGACGTGTTCCAGAAAATGTATCGATGGTAGAGTTCATGAGGAACTCAGATGGGTAGTTTTGACGTATGTTTGAACTTGGTGTTCATGAATTAATTTTGATTGAATTTGTGATCTCGTTGCCGAGTGGGCATGTGGTTTCAAGTTCGATTATTTTTGGACAGTTGTAATTATGTCCGCTGCGTGTAGGTTTGGAAACGGTTTTCTTAATTGAAATTACGAACATGAGTATGTTCTTCAAGAACCGATTTTTGAAAATATTTTGATGGTGCGGTTAATCAACAGTTTTGCATGGATTTTGAAAACGGTTAAACTGTGATGAGTTAGTCTTGTATTTTCAAATGACACCTTCAGACGGTATCTGAAGTAGGCGTTTTGAAGTATTTTGGATATTGTAAAATATTACCGTCATTTTGGTTATGATCGAAAGAATTTTGGAAAATTTTTGCTAAGATTCGTAAGTTTCGCTTCGAAACGGAACAGGATATTGATGTTTTCAAATTTCTTTTTTTTCTTTACTGAGTCCTTTCCGCTTTATGGGGAACGACAAGTCTTCTGAAATATTTTTCACACTTTTCAAAATTTTCAAAATAAGAAATCCTGGATCCGTTTCACGAAGAAGCGATAATTGCAAGCAATTTTGTTGTTTGAGAAAGAAATTCCATTTTTTAATACGTACATTCGACAATTATGTTTGAAAGAAATGTGTGCTGACTAATGTCATTACCCGTGTTGATGATGCTAGAGTTGTGGTCATTAAACTATTTTTCCGTGACTCTTGCTAGAAAGTTTGAACTTTAATATATTTCGGAAAATTCAGTGCTTTAACTCAAAATTTTGACTTGAGATTTTCAAAAGTTCAACTGAATTGAGTTGTTCTTGGTTATTGGTAAATCGATGAGTTTGGTCAACTTTAGTATGAGAGTTTATGACTATTTTATGAACGTTTGGTTTTGTTTAAAAAAACGGTGATAACAGTTGAGAATGGTTCGAAATTTGAACGATATTGCCGTGTGTGCTTTGATAGCTGTGCTTGATGCCTTGGGCAGTGTTGAATGTTTCGAGTGGTTTACTCATGTGCTTGATTATAATGTGTGATGACTTGGTAAATGTTGTCGGAAATATTCATTTCCGAATCTATGAGAACTATCAGATATGAGTTTATTGTGTGAACACTCTATGGTAACTCTTATTAGCAAGAATATTTATGTGCTTCGCAGTGTGTCTTGTATGGACCTTCTTTCGTGATTGATGTTATGTGTTGTTATGTCTCATTTTAACGGATGGTTGTACAGTTTAGTATGTCGAGGGCCAAAGGTCGGGGCCATGGCAATCAATCGCGCGATCAGGATTATGCTGCTGGTGACGGCATAGGTATTGGTGCTGCTACTATACTTTAGCAGGTGGCAAACCAGATGACTCATTTGACCAAGGCGGTTCAGCGTAACACTACCGTGACTGAGAACGTCGGATCGACTTAGTAGCTTAGAGAAGTGGTTCGTATGCGTCCTCCCCATTTTGCGGGCGTAGGTGATACTTTGGGCTGGGACGGTTCGCTTTTCCAATTGGAAAATATTTTCAATGCGGTTGGTTGTCCAGAGGAACGGAGGATTCCTATCGCTCAGTTCCTTCTCGATAGTGACGCTGCTAATTGGTGGGAGGCTGTTGAGCCTCAGAATCATATGGTTACTTGGGAAGAGTTCAAGAAGTTGATGGAAGCGGAGTTCTGTCTGGAGCCGATCCGAGAGCAGAGGATCTGAGATTTTTATTTAGCCGAGCCACAGGATATACCCGTGTCGCAGGCTATTATCGATTATAGTCGACAACTCGCTTACGTGAAGGGGCAAGTGAGGGTCTAGGAAGACAAAATTCGTCATTTCGATATGCGGATGAGACCAGAAATTCGACAGTACATGTCGGGTTTCACTTGTGCTACTTTGAGAGAGTATCAGAATCGAGCCATGGCATACGAGATAGCATCGTTATCTATTGGGCCTTTGCATGAGCCGAAGAGACATAGGAAGTCTGGAGATTTTTCGGATAGTGTGGAAGAGGGAACTTCTTCTCGTCGAGTTTCGCGTAGTCCTTCGGTGAAACCTTCATTTTCTTCGTTCGGTGGAACCAAGAGTTCCAAGTCGTCTTCTTTGACTCCTAGTCAGACTGTGAATGTAATACCCGAGGTTTTTATTCTGATTTCGTTGACTTTCTTCGGCCGAACGGACTGTTGTCGTCCGCGTCTTTGAGAATTTCATGCTTGTATTGTGGTACGTTGAGCTTCGTAGACTGTTCGTTATTGTTTTGAATCTTAGCCGGTGCGTTCGCATGATCGAGATGTCGTCGAGTATCAACCGGGCAGTCGGAGCGCAGGCTAGGCCGATTATGGCCAAAAGGCTGCCGAACAGACTGACCTGGGAGGACTCGGTTACGGCCGTAAGGTCTACCGGATTACGGTCGTAAGCCTTGTTACGGCCGCTAGGGCTGGCCGGTTACGTCCGTAATGTCTCGGCAGAATATAGGCAGTGGCCACTGGGAGTTCGGTTACGGCCGTAAGGCTATGCCACTTACGGCCGTAACGTGCGATCGTTGCGCACGCAAGCTGCCGACCATTGCGCACGCTAGCACGGGTTGACCGAGTTACGGCCGTAAGGCACTGCCGGTTACGGCCGTAAACCTGTCGGCTATTTATAGGCCTGGCCCGGCCAGACCTAAACCCAGTTCATTTTTTCCTCGTTTTTGTGCGGCTGCGGACGGGAGTGACCGGTAGGAGGTCTTCTTGGCCGATTTTACTCGTTTCCATGGCGTTTTGGAAGATCTTTGTTGATTATATCATCGTCTGATCCGTGTTGTTCGTCGAATCAAGGTATTTCCATACTTAGAACCTTTATTGTATGATTTTTGGGGGATTTCTTTGTGATTCATTGATTTGTCCGATTTTGATGGATTGGTTATGGTATTCTTGTTGTCTTGGCCATAATCTTTGGATTTTTGTAAACTCGTTTATTGATTTTCACCACCCGGAACATGAATTTTGATTTCCTTGAAGAACCTTTGGATTCTTGTCATTTTTCCGATAGATTCGGATTTCCGTTTAGCGTTAATTATGCGTGGTGATGTTATTTTCATAGCGTTCGTGAAGTTATCGAAGTCTTGGTTGTTTTTGGAGGTTCGAGGACTAACCGACCATATCCGTTCGTTGTTTCCCGTTGCTCGTGGTATCGAGGCAAGTATCTTGTCCATATGTTTCATGTTTCGTAGGCATGATTATTGATAAATGATTTTATGCGAAATCCAATGTTTAATGAACGTAAAAAGAGATCGGTATGTTCTCGATAAATGTTGTCTTTCAACGATAATTCGTGTACTTTGTGAATATATCTGTTATCGAAATATGTTTGTTGGTTTTGTATGTTGAAAGATGCTATGATCACTTTGAGTGAGTTTAATAGACCGTAATCCTTTGCCGGGGATTACGTAATGTTAGGTGTACTTGTTCGGTAAGAACGTAATGTGTGTGATATTAGTTGTTACTCCTTTCAAAGGGGGTTGTGATGTTTAAGTGTTGCTTGGCTTGATGTTCTGCTCATTGTTATGTGATCGTTGAAAGTGATGTGCCTCCGGGTAGGATTGATAAATCTCCGGGATCCATACTTGTTAGTATGGGTCGGGCGTGAGCGTAGGGTTATCCAATCCGGGTATGTCTTGTGGGGACTCCGAGGTTCGGGGATTGCTAGCCCGATGCCGGGATAACTTGTGGGGGTTATCATCGGGTATGTCTTGCGGGGACTCCGAGGTTCGTGGCTTGTTAGCGCGATGCCGGGATAACTTATGGTTATGGTTTGGTATTGATTCTATGACTGTTGTCACAAGGACATGAGATTTGGTATGGTTTCCTATCGGGTTATTCACTCGGGTATGTTCTGCGAGAGCTTCTGAGGTTCGTGGCTTGTTAGCACGGGGCGCGAGTAACCCTTAGGAATATGTGTTATGTGATTCGGGTCGTGGACCCTGTGTTTCGTGGAATGGGTCGTGGACCCCGTGAATTGTTATCGGAACTTGTATTTTGAAAAAATGATCTTTGGGCTGTGTCCCCTAGTGTTTTCGAAAGACTTGAGAATTCTTTAATTCCAAATGTTTTCAAAACTCCTGAGATTGTAAAATGTTTTGTAAGAGATATATGGTTTTATTCCTACCTTTTATAATTCAAACTGTTTTGATCAAGTAAATTATCTCGGAAAATATGTTGTGTGTTTGTGAGTGTTGTATGTGTGTGTATGTGTTGGTGTTGGAATATGTTGTTAGGCCAACTTCATCAATTTGGAGAGTTGAGAAAATGAGATTGATGAGATTTGATCGATCGATTGTTCATTGGTGTTCCTAAATCGACAGTCGAATTTCGAATAAATTCAGCTACCCTTCGATTTTGACCCAATTCAAGGTATGATGTCATTAAAATATTATCTAGTGATAATTAATCGAATTATTATAATCAAATAAATTAATGATAGTATCTTGATTTATAAATCGTGTATTAAGGTGTGATAATCGAACGTAATTTGGGAACCATTCACGTTCGTTGGATCTAAGGTTGTTCGTTGATTGTTGGATGTTGTCCATTCGATCGTTACTCGTTCGTTCATGGAGGATGTTGTGATCATGCAGAAGCATTTTACGTCTTCAGTATTGAGGCAAGTGAATTCTTGCTTGGTTATGATGATAATATGTCTTATATATGTTATATATATTTGCATTCATTTATGCTTTATGAATTTCGATTCATAGTGATGTTATTATTGATCTGGTCGATCATCCTTTGAGGAACGTTGGTTCCAAGTCTTATTTATACACTCGTTGCGTTTCGGTGAGTTGATTTGATCTTCGTTGGATTCGTATTTCCTTCGTTGAGTCGTTTGGTCCCTTGTTGGGAATTGTTAAGTCATTATTGAATTTCGATGTCACTTTTGTTATCTCGTGGCATTCCGGGTCATACTGGCGTGCCGATTGGTATGTGTAGGATTTTCATGTCGGACACATATAAAGTCGTGTGTTGGTAGTTGACCTCACATTGGACTGTGCACACGAGACGGTTACTTCGTGAGACTGATTAGGTACAAGACCACATGTGTATTCGATCGTTACTCGTTGGTGGCTTGTGCACGGACACATTTCCATCCCGGGCGTAGTGTGGCGCCATCCTTTGAGCCGTACTGTTAGTTGATTCATACAGCATGTTTGATTGCGTATGTTTTCAACAGGATTGGGTTATAATCTGGCCGATTCACATTTGATCGCCTGTGTTCGACGATTTGAGATTTTGATCGAACTTGTGGTTTATACAGCATGTATGATTGCGTATATTCCGGTTTTGGGTGATGATTTGTTAATTCATATAGCATGTGTGATTATGTATGTTTGACATATTGAGATTTATTATCTTGTGTAACTGACCCTGTGGTTTTGGGCGAAATATGTTGTTTTATCATATTTTAGGTCGCCGGAAGGCTAAGGCACAGGAAGGACAATCTGACGGCGAAAGGTCTCAAGAATACTAGTCAAGGTCCCGAGTCTTCTTGTTTTCAGTTGTATTTCTTTTCAGTTCCGCTGCATTTTTATTCTCTTGTATTTTATATTGTATCGGTATATCTATCTTCATATAGAGTATACCTGTATTATGTTGATCACAGTACATTTGGCGCATGTTAGCCAGTATATCTGTATAAACTCCTCATCAGAGTATTTGGTAAACATAATGTGGTTCGGTACTGCATTTATGTTATGTCAATTATTGTACTGTGTTTCGCCTGGTGGATCCCAGTTGGGGATTCACGGCACTGTAATAACCGCCGGGTTTTGGGGTGTTACAGAAGATGGTATCAAAGCGTGGTTTCGAATACTACGCATCTGAATCGTTTCTCCTTGAGAGTCATCATTGATCAGACTAGTATCAAGAGATCTTCGCGTCAAGTGTGACCTGTGCCAGTGCCAAACCCCACCTACGGTGTACGGTATGTGATTTTGTGCCATAATTTAATTATCGGCAATATGAATTGATGACTTGTTTATCCTTCTGTCGATTTGTTGGAGTTTATCATGGTATTGATATTCTCGATTGACTTTGTTAGAGTTATCATAGTGATGCTATTCTCTACTGATTTTATTGGAGTTTATCATTTTGTTGATATTCTCGAATTTCATTTTTGGAGTTTATCATTTTATTGGTATTTTCATATTTATTGGAGTTTATCATTTATTTGATATTCTCGGATTTTATTTTTGTAGGTTATCATTTATTGATGTTTTTGGATTTTATTAGAGTTTATCTTTTGATATTCTCGGATCTTGTTATTGAAGTTTATCGGTTTATTGATCCTCCGAATTAGATTTTTGGCTTCGTTCAGACTTTATGTCAAGATACAAGACAATAAAATGGTGTTGAGAATTCTGAATCATAGTGACTTTATTATGATAGAAATACTGTGGAAACAAACTGCAATCAAGATACAAACTTAAAATGATAGATTCACGAATAGACCTCACATAGAGAGTGCTAGATCCAAAGCACGTTTCCGACTCATGCTAGCATCACTGCATACGATGAGAATTGCACTTGGATCAGGTTCAGGTGTATATGCGAGGAATTTATCGATCAATTCCTCAGGTGTTGTTGCACAAAGAAGGAGTCTTCGTGAGAGTGGAGATGCAAAACCTTTTTCCACTAGAGAATCCAGGAAAGCGAGGAGGCCATCAAAGAATCCGTCGACATTGAGTATTCCCACCGGCTTTTGGTGGATGTTCAGCTGTGCCCATGAGAGCATCTGGAATAAATCCTCCAGCGTATCGAAACCTCCTGGAAGGACGACGAACGCATCAGCATTATTACCCATGCTCATGATTCGATCATGCATGGATAACACTCTAAACTCATTCCCATAAGTCGGGCCAACAAGTGGTGAATCTGCGAAGGGTTTCAATATTACCCCTAAGATTTTTACATCGCCCATCGAAGCAGAGGCTGCCACACGACCCCTTAAACCTGTATTTCCTCCTCCGTATATTAAACTGATTTTTTTTGCGGCCAACACTTCTCCGAAATTGTCAGCTGCTTTTCGGAAGCGGGCATCTTTCCCAAGAGTAGCTCTGGCAAAGACACAGACGGATTGGATGTTATATAAAGGTGATGATGCCATTGATTTCTCGATGAAAGTTATATTGAAGGGAGGTATGTGATAATGAGAATGAGAATAGAGAAAGAACTTGAATGAGTTGAATACGATTAATTTCTCACTGATGCGACTATTTATAGTTGAAAGGCAGCGTGAATCAAGGCAAGTGGAATTACGAATTACGAGAAAAAAGATTTTAAAAATCTATAGAACTGTAACACCCCGAGATATTCGGAGGGCATTACAGCGCCGTGGACCCCTACATGGGACCCACCAGGCTACAACAAGCGAACACCCCTCGACTAACCATCTCGGTTAGCGAGGATACACAATCAAATAATACATCACATGAAAATACACCCGGAGCAACCGACGAAATGAGCAACAATCGACAATGTAGCAATTTAAAATAATACAACACGGAGTTTGAATTGAAAAGCCTAAGTACTCGCGAGTACAGTCTATCAGTTTATAAATATAGGAAACAACCATATCGAAATGGACAAAAGAAATAAGTAGACCCAAATGCACATGTCAACGACCCTGGCCAACATCCTCGTACTGTCCCAGCGCTCGCTCGTCCGGATGATCATAACCTGAAATCCATAACAAGAATTTCCCCGACAATGGGTCCCCGGAGGGGTTAGCAATTACGCTAGTACAAGTAATCAAGGCAAACCAATCGCTTACACATTTCATAGTACATGCACCAATATCATTTCAAAAACCAAAACCAGACATGTCTTTTCCGGAAATAAACAGTCACAATTAATTTTCCTAGGACCGGGATGAAGCCACGAATCCCACTCGAGGCCTCTAAGGACCCTCCCGAGCTGGCCACATTCATAAAACAAACCAAGCACCACACATCACCTAGGACCGGGACGAAGCCACGAATCCCACTCGAGGCCTCTAAGTACCCTCCCGAGCTGGCTAGCGAATCAAACTCATGAATCCATGACGAATCCATAGATTCCCTCGAGGCCCCATCGGACCCTCCCGAGGTGAGTAAAGCACACACAATATACATTACCATTTCATGTTAAGCATAAAGGTTTCCAAGAGTTACTTGCCTTGAATAATTGACGACGCAACGAACGGAAAGGAAAGTCACCAACGAACACTAGGAACCAACGAAACCGAACCTAACGATTCGAAGAATACAATCACAACCATTTCTAAATGAATACGGAATTGGAATACACCCGAAAACCCGCCTACGATTCATGTATATTCGTATATAAACAACAACGAGGGTGGACTACAACCAAACCCTCTCGATTCCGCAAAAACTACGAAATATACCATGAATCCGTAGGGAAACTAAGAATACCAACAAGATTAATCATATTCATCATGAATCCACCAACAAAACGGAATGGATCGGAAGAAAATCCCAAAACCCCCAAATCGCCCAAAAGTAGGGTTCTAAGAGATTTACCTTGGATTGATGATGAAGAACACAAGTAGGTGTTGTTAATATACTTCAAAAACTCAAGGTAGAGGATGCCTGAAATAATCGAAGGGAAGGATCGCTCGGAAATCGCCTGGAGGAGCTCTGCGTCGCGGAGAGGAGAAGAAATGAAAATAATCTGCTCATCTGGGTCAACTCCCTGGTTTATTTAGCCAGGGAGTGTTAGAGCGCGCTAATCCTCAAGGTTAGCGTGCGCTAACGGGATAAAATTACAGGCCAAAAGAGTTAGCGTCCAGTCCAGTAGCCAGACTTCTGGCCGTTAGCGTGCGCTACTCGAGACGTAGCGTGTGCTAAAAACCACTCGGTAGCACGCGCTATCAACCAATAGCGTGCGCTACCTGGACATCAGCCGAGTCCAGAAGCTAACTGTCCAAAACTCACCTGACCCGTTAGCGTGCGCTACCATACATGCGTAGCGTGCGCTAACTGGCACCTGATCGAGTTCGGTAGTAACCTGTCCAGTACTGGAAACTCACGCTAGCGCACGATACCGGGTATTATCAGCGTGCGCTAGCCTCCCGACATTAGCGTGCGCTAGTCTACGTAGCGTACGCTAATACGCCAGTCCAGAAGGCTGGAAAAATAGCACTGCCACTCCCAGGGCTTGCTCTCTAGCGCGCGCTACGAATCAGTCGTAGCGTGTGCTACTAAAGGACCCCTAGCGTGCGCTAGGTTACGAAATATGAACGGTCCAAAACACCGGAATGTGAACGAAACACCAAACGTAACATCTCAACAGGCATCATAACGTAGAATGGATCCACGGCAACCCCGAAACGGCGGTTCCGCACAACAATAACGGGAATCAAATCAATAGATAGTAGGAAAGATACACTGAAAGATACACGAGGGTCACTACTATCGGGAAATATGCCGAAAAAGAAAAATACAAGGGAAAGAAAAATGCGCATATTACATTCTACCCCTCTAAAAATAAGTTTCATCCCGAAACTTAAGAAACAAACAACTCAGGGTACTTCGCACGCATGTTATCCTCGGTTTCCCAAGTTGCCTTTTCGATACCGTGTCTCGACCACTGCACCTTGACCAAAGGGATGGTCTTATGCCTCAGTCGTTTCTCCCGGTGCTCTAAAATCTTCAAAGGACGCTCCTCAAAAGTAATATCTGTTGGAAATATTAGATAAAATGGAGGAAATGGGATGCTTGAGCAGCCCATTTGAGAGGAAATTTTGAGTTGTCTCGACTACGAGTTAAAGTCGGGACTTAGTTGGAATACGTAGTACTCCGTACGAGGTTTCCAAAACATGTAAGAACACTCAAAATGATTGAGGTATGAATGAGATATAATGTTCCAAAGTGAACCCTTTAGAAATGGGTTTGGGATGTTATCCCACATTGGAAAAAGAAGGGAGAAATTGTGAGTATATAAGGAGATGTGGACAAAGGCATGTTCAAAAAGTGAGACATGTGTGGATGTGTGACTAGGCGCCCTTCACGCACACACGCGCGTGCCGCCGCCGCCGTCCGCCCGGCCGGATCGGCTCGGTCCGGGTCGGTCTCGGTCTCGGTCGAAGGGCGATTTGGGCGAAATGTCTCGGCGTCTCGAAGTTATCTTTTTACTGCAATTTTATTCGGTAAAATTTTATTTTACCGAAAATACCTCAATTAATAAATTCCGAATTTTTCGGATCCGGATAAAATCGAATTAAACAGATCGGTTTAGATAAGTATTGAGATACTAATCCTGATCGGTTTAGAGTTCCTCCAGATACCAATTTCGATCGGTTTAGAGTTCCTCCAGATACCAATTTCGGTTGGTATAGAGTTCCTCCAGCACATGTCTCTCTCTCATCTTCATCAATAAATACAGATGTGAGGGGTCTTATTTTTACACAGATAATTTCGTCCGTTTTCTTCACACAAAAATCCCGACTTCAAAATTTTATTTTCGGAAATAATTTCTATTCATATTTTGGGTCACGTCGATGGTAGTTCAGGTTTATTCTAGTTCGCTGAGGGTGCAATGATCGATATATCAACGCATCGAGATGTTGTTTTATCCTGGGAGGCAGACGCTATACACTGCGGTGGAGGCGAATTTGCTTTAAGGAGACAGATTTCTGGACTCAACATCGCCCACATTCGGATTTACCTCAACTGATTAATTATATATATATATATATAGTTTTTTTTACTGCTTTCGTCATTAACGAATCTGCCTCCTAATTTGTTCTTCTCTGATTTGCAGCACAGACAGGAGATTCAAAACATGCGATCCCTTAAATCGTAATTTGACGGATACGGACGAGTCCAAGACAAGCTTTTGGATCTACAGGTGTAATGGAAAATCATCAAATATTATACTTCATGGTATAATTATATGAATTCAAATTTATCGATATAATTTTTAGTAAATTATACCAACAATCTTAAAGCAAATTATTACTTCGTAGCATAAATTTCGAATTCATAAATATCGTATTTGTGCTTTATTTTCCATCTATGGAAAATTTGTTTATGCTGGAAATTAATTTTATACATATTTCGATCTGATCAAACTCTTGAAGACTGCTTTATTATTTCGAAATTATTTTTGGATCTTCTCATGGGCGTCATGAGATATCGGAGATGATGCTCCACTGAACGGACCCCATGATATGTGAAAAGGCATTGACTTAGTTTCCAATAGCCATGAAACAAATTTTGGTTTTGGGTCCAATTTTGAGAATTTGATTAAGTAATTGGATGGTTTGCAAATTTTAACTTGATTTGCAAGTTGTGGTATTAATCTGGAGGTTGTTCTCATTTATTATCTTTATATGATTTTGGCAAGTGAGCCATGCATTTTTACAAGAAAATTCAAATTGCTTGCATCTTATATATGTGTTCACTTGTTCTAAATAATTAACTTATTATTATTTAGAAAGTGCTTATGGGCTCACGTGATATAAAACGAATTTTATGCGATTAATGGTACTATATGGCATGTAAGCTATGTCAATAATTTAATTGTTAAATTATATAGTTAACAATTATTTGACCTTTAAATTTATGGAATAGAGTCACGTCTTACGTGAATTGTGTGATTTGCCCATCACTTTTGTACACTCCTGACCGATACAAGAAAGTATCAACCATATAATTGGATATTGGGTTGCACGAATGATTATTCGAACATCATTTATAATTAATCTTGCTTAGTTATCGTTTGATTATTTGCAATTAAATAATCATTGGAATGTTAAACTATCGTGAATGCTGGGACGTTAAAAACCTAACGGGCCTGGTACCTAGTGAGTACAGGTTGTGGGTCAGCTTGAGAATTATAATTTTTTTTTTTTGGTTGGATTTGTTCTTTCAGTTAAATTATATATTCTCGTATTGGTGTCGTTTTGCTACGGCAGTGACACACGGGCCTATTACGGTGATCCATGTGATACCTAATACGGCAAATATTGATATTAGCTCCATATGCTGAAAATTCAGAGAAATTCAATAATTGAATTTTAGAGCTAAGAACCTAAAAGTTCTTTAATCGAATATTAAAACCAGTGAGGTTTTAAATGATGATGAAACCTACTCTTATGAGAGGTTGTAACAAGAAATGTGATTACTCTATAAATATAGTGACACATTTGTTATGTCTACTCGATAATGAGTAAGGATGAAGCTAAAAAGAGAAATTTACACTCTAAAAGTTTGTACAAAACCAACTTAATCCGGAAATTAAGATGGTTGAATTGCACTCTAACGGAGACGCAAAAACGATGTTAATCAGTTCAAACTATCACTGAATATGAGGATATTAGTCACGTGAAGACTACTTAATTTAAAACAAGATACCATGCAAGGAAATAATTGAAATTTCCTATTAGTTCTGAAATTTAGAAAAACAATTTTAGAAATATTAAAAAATGTGGGGGGGTATGGCTAAGGCAAAAGTTCCTAAGCCAAAGCAAGTGAAGGTCTGACCCAAGACGGTCGACTGCATCTTCACTGGATACGCACATGATGCATGATGCGTACAAATTCGTAGTGCAAAAATCTGATAGTCTGACATGTCAGTATGTACTAATCGAGTTAAGGAAAAGCGTGTATCAAACGCATAACTGATTTAAAAACTAAATCAATTATGAGATACCGTGGATTTATCAATGTGAAATGAATCACCAAGTGATTTTAAAGGTTGAAGCAAAAAGGCTTGAACTTGGAAAATCACTATGTCTGAAATCTCTAGCATGCGTGCTAGAAGATAATTTACAATGCCATATACACTCTTCATATGGTCATATAAGAGAAAGAATAATTCTGTTGTGCAGAATTTTGTCTAATGTTCGGTAGATCTTCCTCTGGAATAGATACCGCTAGGATCCAACGTAAATTCAAATGGATCCATAGATAAATAAAAGGCGAAACTACTAACTGAGGTTGTAGTAACATGAGAGCCTAAAGTACTTTGAGATATATTCTCTAGTAACGAGAAGAAAGTTCATTATTATGATATACATGTAGAAGTATATCAAATGAACATACATGCAGTCTTTCTAAATGGCGTCTTTGAGAAAAGCCAACTTGGAAGAACCAAAGGCATATGTGACTGATGCAGCGATTGAAAGTCTGCAACTTAGTGAAAGTATTATGAATCTAAATTGACATTAAAGTAGTGGCATAAAATCTTTGACACTGTGGTGTCAAGCAATGACTTCAAAGGATGTGATAAAATCTCCATTTTGACAACGCTCAAATATGGTGATTAAATGACCGAAAAGTACCAATTTGGGGACGCTCAAATTTGGTAATGCAGTTAGTCAAAAATTGCTAATTTTGGGGACGCTTAAAATTAGTAATTTGATCTATGAGAAATTGAAGTCTCGGTTAATAGTTGGTAACTTAATTTCAAAACGTTAAAAAAAATGCCAATTTTTAATGTCAAAAAGATTCAAGACAATGAATATGTCAAGTGTGTATATATCAAATACACATGACGACTATGTCATTTTAAGAATGAATTTGAATGATCGAGTCATTGATGTAAGTAATGACAAGGGGATCAATTCAACAAAGTCTGAAAAGATAAATATATGAGACCAAAGAGATGACTTTAAGATGTAAAATCTCAAGTCGTTCACAATGTCTCATATGAAATCAGTCATACTATGATGACATGAATCTTAGAAAGATCAACGGAATCAATTGGAATGCCAATAGATATGGTGCATCTATCCAAGCATAAAGGCAACTGATCTTTCAAGAGTAACTAAAAGTCTAATGTACTAAGTGAATTGTACAAGACTAAACACAGTCTATATCGTGAGTAGACTTTGTGGATACACGAGTAATCAGGAAACTAATCATCAGTTGGTGATTACAATGATATAAAGATTACTTGTTTGTATATGCTGCATGATATGAGATATTCAAAAACTATAAAATGATATAGTAACGCAAATTGGATATCTGACATTATGAATTTAATGTCTAAATAGTGAATATATTTCACACTAGCCAGTGCAGTAGTGGTATGGAAATCTTTAATATAGATGGTTATTGCTCGATTTACAAAGGAATATGAGTTCATAACCTTAGAAAAATATGCATGAGAGGCATAATGCAATACCAATTTCTAGAAGATATTCCAAAATGGGCAAAACTGTGACCGCAATATGTATTTATTGTGATAGTCAATCTACGATTGACAGGGCACAGAACAAAAGAATAATGGTAAGTCTCGTCCTATGAGGCAAAGACATAATACCATTTTGCTATCAACATTGGTTATCACTATTGACTACGATTTGTCAAGAGATAACATCGTGGATCCGCTAACTAAGGGGTTATCAAAAGACCTTGTTGATAAATCATCAAGAGGAATGGGTCTATTGCCATGAGCTAATGGTTTTATGGAGGATACCCAACCTAAGCTGACTGGAGATCCCAAGATCTAGGTTCAATGGGGCAACCAATTCATAAAACTGGGCACGATCACTGTGGGGTTACCCCGAACCGACCATTCCTAGGATGAAAACAGTGATACCCATAGGGAGAGGTTAAGCTTATGCTTTTAATGATTCTTAAGTCGACAACGTATAGTCGGGTGGAGTAAAATACGGGTTTACTCGAAACACTTAACGTGAATCACCTATGTTGGAGTGAAGAGGGGCCGCTTCAAAGGAGAATTGCAAGGCACAATTCTCTAGAAACTCCCGCAGAACCAGGACGGTGTCCACGGCCAAAACGGGCACAATAATGAGAACAGAATAAATCAGGGAGGGTACTTGTGAAGGATATACGATCACTTACACAAACGGTCGGACAGTTCAAAGGCATCTAGTCACACTGTCTAACCAGTAGGAAGAATATATCTTTTCGAGGGAAGGTTCAAGGAGCATACTCTACCTATCCTATGCAATGCCTAACCATAGTAACTATCACCAAGTCAAACTCCGTGTCTGACGTGTGCTGCTGGACCATCAATCTCATTCATGTGGGGGATTGTTGGAAATATTAGATAAAATGGAGGAAATGGGATGCTTGAGCAGCCCATTTGAGAGGAAATTTTGAGTTGGCTCGACTACGAGTTAAAGTCGGGACTTAGTTGGAATACGTAGTACTCCGTACGAGATTTCCAAAACATGTAAGAACACTCAAAATGATTGAGGTATGAATGAGATATAATGTTCCAAAGTGAACCCTTTAGAAATGAGTTTGGGATGTTATCCCACATTGGAAAAAGAAGGGAGAAATTGTGAGTATATAAGGAGATGTGGACAAAGGCATGTTTAAAAAGTGAGACATGTGTGGATGTGTGACTAGGCGCCCCTCGCGCACACACACACACGCGTGCGCGCCGCCGCCGCCGCCGTCCGTCCGTCCGTCCGGCTCGGGTCGGTCTCGGTCTCGGTCGAAGGGCGATTTGGGCGAAATGTCTCGGCGTCTCGAATTTATCTTTTTACTGTAAATTTATTTTACCGAAAATACCTCAATTAATAAATTCTGAATTTTTTGGATCCGGATAAAATCGAATTAAACAGATCGGTTTAGATAAGTATTGAGATACTAATCCTGATCGGTTTAGAGTTCCTCTAGATACCAATTTCGATCGGTTGAGAGTTCCTCCAGATACCAATTTCGGTTGGTATAGAGTTCCTCCAGCACATGTCTCTCTCTCATCTTCATCTATAAATACAGATGTGAGGGGTCTTATTTTACACAGATAATTTCGTCCGTTTTCTTCACACAAAAATCCCGACTTCAAAATTTTATTTTCGGAAATAATTTCTATTCATATTTTGGGTCGCGTCGGTGGTAGTTCAGGTTTATTCTAGTTCGCTGAGGGTGCGATGATCGATATATCAACGCATCGAGATGTTGTTTTATCGTGGGAGGCAGACGCTATACACTGCGGTGGAGGCGAATTTGCTTTAAGGAGACAGATTTCTGGACTCAACATCGCCCACATTCGGATTTACCTCAACTGATTAATTATATATATATATATAGTTTTTTTTAATGCTTTCGTCATTAACGAATCTGCCTCCTAATTTGTTCTTCTCTGATTTGCAGCACAGACAGGAGATTCAAAACATGCGATCCCTTAAATCATAATTTGACGGAGACGGACGAGTCCAAGACAAGGTTTTGGATCTACAGGTGTAATGGAAAATCATCAAATATTATACTTCATGGTATAATTATATGAATTCAAGTTTATCGATATAATTTTTAGTAAATTATACCAACAATATCCTCGGCGACATCAATCTCCCCATAGTCGATGATGTGACTAGGATCCGGGACATATTTCCTCAGCTGGGAAACATGAAAAATGCTATGAACATGACTCAGGGCCGGGGGTAGCGCCAAGCGGTATCCCAACTCACCGACTCGCTCGAGAATCTCAAAGGGTCCAATAAATCTCGGACTCAACTTTCCCTTCTTCCCGAAGTGGAAAATTCCCCTCGTCGGCGACACCTTCAGCAAAACGTGGTTTCCCACCTCAAATTCTAAAGGTCGACGACGGACATCGGCATATGACTTCTGTCGACTCTGGGCAGTCAACATCCGTTCTCGAATTAATTCTATCTTCCGTCTCGTCTCTAAAACGACATCCGGTTCGGTCCCGACCAAATCGGACGCCTCATTCAAACAAATCGGTGATCGACATCGCCGCCCATAAAGTGCCTCATACGGTGCCATCCGAATCGATGCGTGCCAACTATTGTTGTACGTGAATTCGATCAATGGCAAATGCTCCTCCCAGTCGCTGCTCCAATCGAGGGCACAAGCACGCAACATGTCCTCGAATGTCTGGATAGTGCGTTCCGACTGTCCATCTGAATAGGGATGAAAAGAGGTACTCAAATGCAAATGGGTACCCAACGCCTTATGCTCCGCCTGCCAAAAGTGCGATACGAAACGGCCATCGCGATCCGAAACAATAGACTTCGGAGTACCGTGAAGCCTCACAATCTGCGTGATAAACACACGAGCCAACTTTTCTGGACCCCAAGTGTCCTTGATGCCCAGAAAATGTGCCGACTTGGTCAGACGATCAACAATCACCCATACCACATTCATGCCCGACCTAGATCTCGGCAAGCTCGTAATGAAATCCATCGATATATCTTCCCATTTCCATTCTGGAACGGGAAGTGACTGCAATAACCCGATCGGTCGCTGATGCTCGATTTTGACCTACTCACAAGTCAAACATCTCGCTACAAACTGTGTGACCTCCTCCTTCATATCATTCCACCAGAAATTCCTCCTCAGGTCATTGTACATCTTACTCGAACCAGGATGAACGGAATAAGGTGTAGCATGTGCCTCACGCAAAATACTCTGTCTCAACTCTGAGTCGTTCGGCACACAAAGCCGACTCCGAAATCTCAAAACACCATCTTCGTGAATCACAAACCCAGGAGACTTTCCCTTAAGAACATTCTCTCGGATTTGAGTAATCATCGGATCCTCTAATTGCTTCAGCTTAATTTCATCGATCAAAGATGACGAAATCTCTAAAGCACAAAGTTGCCCGACAGCTCCAGGCAACAAAACCTCAACATCTAACTCGATCAAAGCCCGCCGAAGCTCAGACTGAGATGTAAGGACCTCAAGCGTTCGCAACGCAATCGGTTTCTGACTCAAGGCATCGGCCACGACGTTCGCCTTGCCCGGATGATAAAGGATTTCGAGGTCATAATCCTTAATCAGCTCTAACCACATCCTCTGCCTCATATTCAACTCCCGCTAAGTAAATATGTATTTCAGGCTCTTATGATCGGTAAAAATCTGACATGTAGTGCCGAAAAGATAGTGACGCCAGATCTTGAGTCCAAAAACAACTGCCGCTAACTCCAAATCATGAGTAGGGTAGTTAAGCTCATACGGCCTCAACTGTCTCGACGCAAAGGCAATGGTCTTGCCGTGCTGCATCAATACGCACCCAAGACCCTGACCCGAAGCATCGCTATAAACGGTGAATCCCTCGTTGCCACATGGCAACGCCAAAACCGGAGCTGAAGTCAAACGCTTCTTCAGTTCCTCAAAACTCGACTGTCTCTCGTCATTCCAGACGAACTTCTCGGATTTCTGGAGTAACTGTGTAAGTGGCTGAGCTAGTTTTGAGAAACCCTCGACGAACCTACGGTAGTAGCCAGCCAAACCCAAGAAACTACGGACCTCCTTCACATTCGTGGGCGGTGCCCAATCCAATACCGCCTCAATTTTCTGCGGATCCACACGAACTCCCTCGGCTGAAATCACGTGACCTAAAAACATCACTTCCTTCAGCCAGAACTCACATTTCGAGAACTTTGCATAGAGTTGCTCGGTCCTCAAAATGTCTAACACTATCCGCAAATGATGGGCATGCTATTCCTCATTCCTCGAATAGATAAGAATATCGTCAATGAAGACGACGACACACTTATCCAAATACTCGATAAAGACTTTGTTCATCAATTGCATGAACACCGCCGGCGCATTAGTTAACCCGAAAGGCATAACTACAAACTCGTAATGTCCGTACCTCGTCCGAAAAGCTGTTTTCGGCACGTCGGACTCTCTCACCCGAAGCTGATAGTACCCCGATTTCAAATCAATCTTCGAGAATACTGCAGCTCCTTGCAACTGATCGAACAAGTCATCAATCCTTGGCAGGGGATACTTGTTCTTGATGGTCACCATGTTTAGTTCAGGGTATTCGATACACAAACGTAGTGAACCATCCTTCTTCCGCACAAACAGGACCGGTGCGCCCCAAGGCGAGGCGCTCGGTCGAATATACCCCGACTCAAGAAGCTCACTCAATTGCTTCTTCAATTCTGTCATCTCTGAAGGTGCCATACGATACGGCGCCTTAGAAATTGGAGCCGCGCCCGGCTCTAACTCTATAGCAAACTCAACCTCACGATCCGGTGGCAATCCTGGTAACTCGTCAGGATATACATCAGGAAACTCACTAACGACTGGAATCGACTAAAGCTCGACTCCACCATCCTCCGCCCTCAAGGCGTAGCACCAATAACCAGTACACCCCTTTCGTAGGAGTCTCATCGCCTTCAAGGCGTTAATAACAAACTTCTGATTTCCCCTCCTTCGCCCCGCGAAGGAGTGCTCGGTGCCATCCTCGGCTAACATGGTGATGATCCTCGTGCGGTAGTTCATGATTGCGCCATGCCACTCGAGCCAATCATCCCCGAGAATCAAATCCTCACCCTCAATATTAACGACAATAAGATTGGAGAGCCAAGCTCTCTCACAAATAAACACAGAGCAGTCTCGGACCTCTCGATCACCGACAATTCTATCACTGCTAGGAAGTTTAACGATGAAAGGCTCGCAAGGTGACAAACAGTCGAGACTCAAACGGCGTACACACTCTAGATAAATGAATGAATGCGTAGCACCCAAATCGAAAAGCACACTGACAGGATGGGAATGGATATGAACGGTACCTGTCGCCACAGTAGCTGCTGGATCATCGGCCCTCCTCATCTCATAGATACGCGGCTGGGAAGAGCCGACACTGGAAGCTCCACCCCTAGCGGGCTGACCCCGTCCCCTACCTCGGCCGGCACTCGGAGGTGGCGGCGGAGCAAATGAGCCCTGGTTCACACTCGGCTCCAAAGGTGCTGGGTGAGAAGAACGGGCGCCGCGAAATTGTCTGAGCTTCTCACAAAAAGAAGCCTTATGGCCCGATTGGCCACAAGTATTACAAGTCAAAGGTGGGCGTGGACACTCCCGGTTCACGTGGCCTGGATGGCCACAGTTAAAGCATTTAGGGTCCCGGACGAAGGTTTCGGCGGCACTTCGCAAACTCCCAGGGAAACGAGCCGAACCACCCTTAGAATTATTTGCAGGTTGAGAATTCTGTTGACCTCCACCCTTGTGACCCAAAAAATTTCCGGCGGATTTCTGCTTCTTACTCTCTCGAACCGCCGCACTGGCTGTCACCGACATGTGATAGGCAAGAGCTCGACTCTGATAATCCTTCAGGGTAGTACAGACGAGTCCAGACATATAGTCCCGAATGGGCAATTTCATCCTCCTGGAAAAATGGAAAATTTTGTCGCTCTCAGCGACAACTTGGGTTTTCACATAGCCCAGCTCTTTGTTGAAATCAGCAATAGCTTGGGATACGGGAATATCCCGAGGTTGAGCATCGTAGAAAGCATAGACTCGAGCCTGTCTAACCGGCCACGGGCAATATTCAGTCTCCATCAACTCCTGAAACTCGGCCCACGAAGCAACATGGTCTTTGGGCCCAATGGCCTCCCACCAATCCGTAGCGTCCCCCGTGAGGAAGTACTGGGCAATAGGGACCTTACGGTCCTCGGGACAGTTGGTAGCAGTGAAGACTTTAGATATCTCCTAGATCCACCCCTCCCAGCCGATCGGGTCTGATGCTCCTGAAAACTGAGGAGGATGCATCTTGATGACATCTTGGAGCCAACGGTCTGCTCCGCCCCGATTAGCATGGGCCTGATCGGGGTTTTGAACCACTTGAGCTATTGCCGCCATTTGGTTAACCATTTGCTGCATAACAGCCGCAATACCAAGATCAGCGCGCTCCTGAGAGGAAGCATGACTGTGACGGTCACCGGTACTGCCGGCTCCCGAAGAATGCGACGTGGCTGCCCCACCGGCTGCCCCACGTCCTCGGCCGCGCCCACGACCACGACCACGACCACGGCCACGGTTTCCTCCGGCATCCATAATGGTGTTAAGAGATAACAGAAGTATATCGAGGATGAGTAAGGAAGGAAAAAGCAACTACGATGATAAGCAAAGGAGGGAGAATAACCACAGTTCAAGAAACAGAATACAGTACGAGAAAGTAAAGAATCGAGTAAGGAAACTTACGAACACTGGAAGTACTGAGATGCCGGCAGCGGTGTGACAATGTGCAAAACAAAACACGACTAGACCCAAATAACCGACAAACCTAGGTATCCATAAACCTAGAGCTCCGATACCATTTCTGTAACACCCTGAGATATTCGGAGGGCATTACAGCGCCGTGGACCCCTACATGGGACCCACCAGGCTACAACAAGCGAACACCCCTCGACTAACCATCTCGGTTAGCGAGGATACACAATCAAATAATACATCACATGAAAATACACCCGGAGCAACCGACGAAATGAGCAACAATCGACAATGTAGCAATTTAAAATAATACAACACGGAGTTTGAATTGAAAAGCCTAAGTACTCGCGAGTACAGTCTATCAGTTTATAAATATAGGAAACAACCATATCGAAATGGACAAAAGAAATAAGTAGACCCAAGTGCACATGTCAACGACCCTGGCCAACATCCTCGTACTGTCCCAGCGCTCGCTCGTCCGGATGATCATAACCTGAAATACATAACAAGAATTTCCCCGACAACGGGTCCCCGGAGGGGTTAGCAATTATGCTAGTACAAGTAATGAAGGCAAACCAATCGCTTACACATTTCATAGTACATGCACCAATATCATTTCAAAAACCAAAACCAGACATGTCTTTTCCGGAAATAAACAGTCACAATTAATTTGCCTAGGACCGTGACAAAGCCACGAATCCCACTCGAGGCCTCTAAGGACCCTCCCGAGCTGTCCATATTCATAAAACAAACCAAGCACCACACGTCACCTAGGACCGGGACGAAGCCACGAATCCCACTCGAGGCCTCTAAGGACCCTCCCGAGCTGGCTAGCGAATCAAACTCATGAATCCAGGACGAAGCCATAGATTCGCTCGAGGCCCCGTCGGACCCTCCCGAGGTGAGTAAAGCACACACAATATACATTACCATTTCATGTTAAGCATAAAGGTTTCCAAGAGTTACTTGCCTTGAATAATTGACGACGCAACGAACGTAAAGGAAAGTCACCAACGAACGCTAGGAACCAACGAAACCGAACCTAACGATTCGAAGAATACAATCACAACCATTTCTAAATGAATACGGAATTGGAATACACCCGAAAACCCGCCTACGATTCATGTATATTCGTATATAAACAACAACGAGGGTGGACTACACCCAAACCCTCTCGATTCCGCAAAAACTACGAAATATACCATGAATCCGTAGGGAAACTAAGAATACCAACAAGATTAATCATATTCATCATGAATCCACCAACAAAACGGAACGGATCGGAAGAAAATCCCAAAATCCCCAAATCGTCCAAAAGTAGGGTTCTAAGAGATTTACCTTGGATTGATGATGAAGAACACAAGTAGGTGTTGTTAATCTACTTCAAAAACTCAAGGTAGAGGATGCCTGAAATAATCGAAGGGAAGGATCGCCGAAATCGCCTCGGAGGAGCTGCGTCGCGGAGAGGAGAAGAAATGAAAATAATCTGCTCATCTGGGTCAACTCCCTGGTTTATATAGCCAGGGAGTGTTAGCGCGCGCTAATCCTCAAGGTTAGCGTGCGCTAACGGGATAAAATTACAGGCCAAAACAGTTAGCGTCCAGTCCAGTAGCCAGACTTCTGGCCCTTAGCGTGCGCTACTCGAGACGTAGCGTGCGCTAAAAACCACTCGGTAGCGCGCGCTATCAACCAATAGCGTGCGCTACCTGGACATCAGCCGAGTCCAGAAGCTAACTGTCCAAAACTCACCTGACCCGTTAGCGTGCGCTACCATACATGCGTAGCGTGCGCTAACTGGCACGTGACCGAGTTCGGTAGTAACCTATCCAGTACTGGAAACTCATGCTAGCGCACGCTACCGGGTATTATCAGCGTGCGCTAGCCTCCCGACATTAGCGTGCGCTAGTCTACGTAGCGTACGCTAAAACGCCACCCGTAAGGCCGGAAAATAGCACCGCCACTCCTGTGGCTTGCTCTCTAGCGCGCTATTTAATCACCGTAGCGTGCGCTACTAAGGGACCCCTAGCGCGCGCTATACAGAAAAGATAGCGTGCGCTAGGTTACGAAATATGAACGGTCCAAAACACCAGAATGTGAACGACACACCAAACGGAACATCTCAACAGGCATCATAACGTAGAATGGATCCACGGCAACCCCGAAACGGCGGTTCCGCACAACAATAACGGGAATCAAATCAATAGATAGTAGGAAAGATACACGAGGGTCACTACTATCGGGAAATACGCCGAAAAAGAAAAATACAAGGGAAAGAAAAATGCGGATATTACACTTGCTCGTGTAGTCACAGCAAAACGTCATTATCAGTGACATATATCAGTTTTGGCGGGATACAGAATAGGCGACGAACTGCCTTTGTTCTATGTCCTTAAAAAAAAATTCAATTCATAGTGGATGAATTATTTATGCAGAGTACACGATGTCCAAAGTTGAGAGAATATGAACGTAGATAGTGCGATATAATATCATTATATTAGTTCAGATTTAATTTCGGAAATGAGAATTTTTGTATTTTGTATATATATATATATATATATATATATATATATATATATATATATATATATTTACCGAGTACTTTTATTTTGAGAAAAGCTAAAGTCCGCAGTATATTATTTTAAAGCAAATAATTGAAGTATTTAAAATTCTTGTATCATATTACGATCAGAAATATATTTAAGACAAATATATTTTGAACATTTTATTTTTCAAGTAAGTATTTATAATAATCTCTAAATGAAGTTATTTCCGAAAGGTGATGGCAGTGCAATTAAAAAATAAATGATATCAAAATTCTTATTGTGTAATTTTGAAACCTTGGAAAAATAAAAATTTTAAATGAATATTTTCTTGTGGAACTAATCTTCGAACTTCTTTTCGGACGACCTATTATTTTGAGTCATAGAAATATTTTATAACATGTGTGTCGATATCTTAATCAGGTTATTCAGTTTTTGAGGCGTTTATACGTATTGATTAAGAAACCTGATAATTGAGAATTTATAATTTAACGGGTACTAGTGAAAATCTAGAAAAATATATATAGATACTACATATGCGTTGTTTGAGTTACGAGTTAATGCGAGCATGACAATATTGTATAATATGGTTTGAGATGATTGATGATTACTGTGATATCGTGATGATATTTAGTATATGATAAATATTTGAGAATAAAAATATTTTGACTGAAAAGTTTTTAGAATGTATATGATATTTATTGATTTATATTATTAAGCCGATGTAATGTAAGATGTCAGATGGTATTCTCTGATGTCTTTGGATAATTGTTGGTGCGATATGGCGGTGGCCAATGTCTAGTCCCCCGATGAATTATTTGGCGAAGGTTATAGGAACTATCCGGGCCGTGTTTGAACGTATGATCAGAGCGTACTTATCGAGCGAATAATTGGCTAAGTCACAAGGATATTACTTATATTATGGATAGTTCACTGCTTAGGTCGTTGAGAATAGCTATACAGATTTGACGGAGTCATTCTGAATGTTCAGTAATTTTATATATCCAGATGATATAATTACCTAGTGATATCCACATTGGCTTATTATTATTGTATTGAGTCGGTTGTTGGATCAATCGATGAAATGATTTAACATTAATTAACTTACAGATCGAAGTTACACCTCTTGTGAGAGTGAGGTGGTAATGGTAAAAGTGCAGAAAGATTACATGGTGAACAGAGTCTGATATTAGGGGTTGGTACTCTAGTCTTTCTATCTTAAGTTTCGGGACAAAACTTATTTTAAGGGGGATAGTATGTAATATCCGGATTCGATTTTTGACGATATAATTTTTATTTAATTATTTCTCTTTATTTTATTAGCTGACTATTTAAAAAAAATCAGACGAGTTCTCTTGACATTAGGCGTGAATTAATAGAGATTTATTTTCTTATTAAATGATTAAAATGATTAACGTAGACCGGACGAAAATGTGGCAATTCGACTAAATAATTGATTTAATGGATCATTGGATCCATTTATCATATGAGCTGTACCATTTTAATACATCACTTACTTAATCATTAAGTATTATTCTATTATTATTTTATTTTATTATTATTATCATTATTAAACATCATTGGATTCTCTCTCTCTCCCTCACGTTTCTCTCTCTCTCTCATTATTTCTCACCAGTCCTCCTCTCTATTTCTCTCATCTCTCTTTCCTCCCTATCTCTCTCTATCCGTCCCTCTCGACGAGTTTCAGGCGACGGCGAAGGAGGGCGAGGTAGCGGGACTTGGTCTTGGCGGACTTGGGGCCGGACTTCCGACGGCGGCAGAGTTCAAAAGAGGCCGGATTATGAGTCTCAGGTTAGAGTTAATGGAGGTCCGGATGGAGTCGGATATGTACTGGGTTCTTGACCTGGAGATGGTGTTCTGGTGAGATAGATTTCCGACGATCGGAGAGAGATCTTTTGACAAGAAGTCAACTACCTGAGTTGAGTTTTCCGACGATCGGAGATGGCTTCTGACCTGAACGGACGAGATGAACGGAGACGCGGCGAAACTTCCGGCAAAGGGTTGTAGGCGGGGCTGGAGTTGGTAAAGTTCGGCCATGGTCGGAACTGAGTTGGAGCTGGACGAGTTTCGACGGGTCGGTTTTCTGGCGACCCAGAATCTGGTGATGCAGGGAGACGACAGAAGGGTTGATTATCTGGCCGGACTGTGTGTGTTGTGTGAGTTGGCCGGACTGTGGTGTGTGTTTTGTGTGAGTTATGTGTGTGCAGATATATATATATATATATAAGTTGTGTGTGATGTGTGTACAGTGTGGGTGCGCGTGTGTAGTGTGTGTGTGTGTGTGTATATATATATATATATATATATATTGTGTGTTTGTGAGTGTTGTATGTGTGTGTGTATGTGTTGGTGTTGGAATATATTGTTAGGCCAACTTCATCAATTTGGAGAGTTGAGAAAATGAGATTAATCTGGGTTAGAGATTTGATCGATCGATTGTTCATTGGTGTTCCTAAATCGACAGTCGAATTTCGAATAAATTCAGCTACCCTTCGATTTTGACCCAATTCAAGGTATGATGTCATTAAAATATTATCTAGTCATAATTAATCGAATTATTATAATCAAATAAATTAATGATAGTATCTTGATTTATAAATCTTGTATTAAGGTGTGATAATCGGACGTAATTCGGGGACCATTGAGCTCGTGAGCTATCCCGTGATCGGGAATCGCGTTCGTTGGATCTAAGGTTGTTCGTTGATTGTTGGGTGTTGTTCATTCGATCGTTACTCGTTCGTTCATGGAGGACGTTGTGATCATGCAGAAGCATTTTACGTCTTCAGTATTGAGGCAAGTGAATTCTTGCTTGGTTATTATGATAATATGTCTTATATATGTTATATATATTTGCGTTCATTTATGCTTTATGAATTTCGATTCATAGTGATGTTATTATTGATCTGGTCGATCATCCTTTGAGGAACGTTGGTTCTGTAATACCCCGATTTTTCGGATATATTTTTTTTCATTTATATGTTGGATGTCGTTGATGGATAATTGTTCTTGAGGATGATGTGAACGTATGACAATGTTATTGAATGTGTTTATGTATTCATTGTGTCGTATGATCGTTTGGTATGTCGAGTCTGTCAGCCTATTTAAGGCCCAGCAGTCGTTTTTTTTCGCCATTCTTCACCTTCTTCTTCTCCTCTTCCGCAGCTGGGCGTGTTCTAAGCTTGAAGCCATGTTGTTTAACAACATATCCATGGAGTTCTTTGGGTTATATCATCAATCGTTCATCCGATATCATCCCTTGATCCAGCGAATCAAGGTTCTTTAGAACCCTACTTTTGCTAAAATTGGGGGTTTTCACGTTTTTGTCCGATTCGTTCTGTTTTGTCGATTAATTCATGATGAATATGATTAATCTTGTTGGTATTCTTAGTTTTCCTACGGACTCATGGTATATTTCGTGATTTTTACGGAATCGAGAGGGTTTGGTTGTGGTCCGCCCTCGTTGTTATTTATATACGAATATACATGAATCGTAGGCGAGTTTCGGGAGTCTCTTCGTGTAATTTGAGTATGGATAATTAATTGTCATATTCCTTGCGAATCGTTTAGGTGCCGGAAGCGCGTTCTCGGACCTACCGAACTCATACCTTTCCTCCGTTCGATTTCTCGATGTCTCAAAGGCAAGTATATATTTATGAATGTGCGTTCTCGACTTTGAAAGTATGAAATATTGATGGCATGCTTATTTATATCCACTCCGGGACGGACCGACGGGTCCTCTGAGGGTTTCGTAGCCACTGGTGCGATTCCATGGATAATATGAATTAACCACTCCGGGACGGGCCGACGGGTCCTCTGAGGGTTCCGTAGCCTCTGGTGCGGTTCCACGGTATTCATATATGTATTGATGACGGATGATATGAACGAACCACTTTGGGGCGGGCCGATAGGTCCCCTAAGGGTTCCGTAGCCTCTGGTGCGGTTCCACGGTATTCATATACGTCTTGATGTGATGCTATGAGATTTAGTTATTCCGGAATACTAGTCTTGAATTGATGAATTGACGGATATTGATGAATTGACGGATTACATTTACTTTATTGTCGAGAAGTATTATGTTTCATACTGTTATACTTGCACTAGCTATTCGACGGCTAACCCCTTTATGGGGGAAATACGTTTCATGTATTTCAGGTTCCAGGAGAGCGGACAGGCGGGTACCGGGTCGGCATGAAGATGATGGGCAAGTGTGATACTGTGTCTTGTCTCCCGTTATCTCTTTTGGTTTCCTCCATTCAGTTTTGTTGTACCGGAATGGATTTTTAAATACTCGAGTATTGTATTTCAGTTTCCTTGATGTTCCGGCCTGTGTTGTCGAGGTATTGATTTGTGCAGTGATGTATATGGTTTCATTGTTTATGGTTTTGAATACCATTTGTATCGTCTTTCTTTCTATTGTATGTAGACCTTATCGGTCAAGTTTATAGTTCCGCGTATGTTTAGCCTTGTGGGTCCCACGGCGGGGCTCACGGCGCTGTAATATACCCTGAATAACTTGGGGGTGTTACAGAATATGGTATCGGAGCTTAGGTTTATGGATACCTAGGCTGTCGGTCTTTTGGGTCGATTGAGTCGGCATTTGCCCACAGTATCACTACTCTGCCATCATCACAGTGCGACCGGTACTTGTAAGTCCTCTCACTCTCCTTGAATTTTTCTTAATCGTTTCGTTTATAGGTTGGTATTCTTGGGATTTGGTCACTTCGAGAATGTGCGATTCAGATTATACTTACGCACATATGTGCCCTTCAGAATGTTGGCTGAAAGTAGGAAGAATCGTGGCCGTGGTCACGGACGTTAACTCTTCCTTGAGATTTTGTTAAATTGCTAATTGCGATATTGGTGTGTATCGGTATTATGTTGAGACTTTGTTTAGGAGTCGCATGCTAGTATCACGGGAGATCTTCGACTTCATAGACTTGTAAGTATGTTGTTCGGATTATTCGATAATTCTTGGTGAATTTGAATTCCCGTTGAAATGTTGTTTGTGCGAGTGATTGCGAGTTTCGAGGACGAAACTTGTTTTTAAGGGGGGTAGAGTGTAATACCCCGATTTTTCGGATATATTTTTTTTCGTTTATATGTTGGATGTCGTTGATGGATAATTGTTCTTGAGGATGATGTGAACGTATGACAATGTTATTGAATGTGTTTATGTATTCATTGTGCCGTATGATCGTTTGGTATGTCGAGTCTGTCAGCCTATTTAAGGCCCAGCAGTCGTTTTTTCCGCCATTCTTCACCTTCTTCTTCTCCTCTTCCGCAGCTGGGCGTGTTCTAAGCTTGAAGCCATGTTGTTTAACAACATATCCATGGAGTTCTTTGGGTTATATCATCAATCGTTCGTCCGATATCATCCCTTGATCCAGCGAATCAAGGTTAGATCTTTAGAACCCTACTTTTGGTAAAATTGGGGGTTTTCACGTTTTTGTCCGATTCGTTTCGCTTTTGTCGATTAATTCATGATGAATATGATTAATCTTGTTGGTATTCTTAGTTTCCCTACGGACTCATGGTATATTTCGTGATTTTTACGGAATCGAGAGGGTTTGGTTGTGGTCCGCCCTCGTTGTTGTTTATATACGAATATACATAAATCGTAGGCGAGTTTCGGGAGTCTCTTCGTGTAATTTGAGTATGGATAATTAATTGTCATATTCCTTGCGAATCGTTTAGGTGCCAGAAGCGCGTTCTCGGACCTACCGAACTCATACCTTTCCTCCGTTCGATTTCTCGATGTCTCAAAGGCAAGTATATATTTATGAATGTGCATTCTCGACTTTGAAAGTATGAAATATTGATGGCATGCTTATTTATATCCACTCCGGGACGGACCCACAGGTCCTCTGAGGGTTTCGTAGCCTCTGGTGCGATTCCATGGATAATATAAATTAACCACTCCGGGACGGGCCGACGGGTCCTCTGAGGGTTCCGTAGCCTCTGGTGCGGTTCCACGGTATTCATATATGTATTGATGACGGATGATATGAACGAACCACTTTGGGGCGGGCCGATAGGTCCCCTAAGGGTTCCGTAGCCTCTGGTGCGGTTCCACGGTATTCATATATGTCTTGATGTGATGCTATGAGATTTAGTTATTCCGGAATACTAGTCTTGAATTGATGAATTGACGGATATTGATGAATTGACGGATTACATTTACTTCATTGTCGAGAAGTATTATGTTTCATACTGTTATACTTGCACTAGCTACTCGACGGCTAACCCCTTTATGGGGGAAATACGTTTCATGTATTTCAGGTTCCAGGAGAGCGGACAGACGGGTACCGGGTCGGCATGAAGATGATGGGCAAGTGTGATACTGTGTCTTGTCTCCGGTTATCTCTTTTGGTTTCCTCCATTCAGTGTTGTTGTACCGGAATGGATTTTTAAATACTCAAGTATTGTATTTCAGTTTCCTTGATGTTCCGGCCTGTGTTGTCGAGGTATTGATTTGTGCAGTGATGTATATGGTTTCATTGTTTATGGTTTTGAATACCATTTGTATCGTCTTTCTTTCTATTGTATGTAGACCTTATCGGTCAAGTTTATAGTTCCGCGTATGTTTAGCCTTGTGGGTCCCACGGCGGGGCTCACGGCGCTGTAATATACCCTGAATAACTTGGGGGTGTTACAGGTTCCAAGTCTTATTTATACCCTCGTTGCGTTTCGGTGAGTTGATTTGATCTTTGTTGGATTCGTATTTCCTTCGTTGAGTCGTTTGGTCCCTTGTTGGGAATTGTTAAGTCATTATTGAATTTCGATGTCACTTTTGTTATCTCGTGGCAATCCGGGTCATACTGGCGTGCCGATTGGTATGTGTAGGATTTTCATGTCGGGCACATATAAAGTCGTGTGTTGGTAGTTGACCTCACATTGGATTGTGCACACGAGACGATTACTTCGTGAGACTGATTAGGTACAAGACCACACGTGTATTCAATCGATACTCGTTGGTGGCTTGTGCACGGACACATTTCCATCCCGGGCGTAGTGTGGCGCCATCCTTTGAGCCGTACTGTTAGTTGATTCATACAGCATGTTTGATTGCGTATGTTTTCAACAGGATTGGGTTATAATCTGGCCGATTGACATTTGATCGCATGTGTTCAAAGATTTGAGATTTAACTGACCCTGTGGTTTTGGGCGAAATATGTTGTTTTATCACATTTTAGGTCGCCGAAAGGCTAAGGCACAGGAAGGACAATGTGACGGCGAAAGGTCTCAAGAATACTAGTCAAGGGCCCGAGTCTTCTTGTTTTCAGTTGTATTTCTTTTCAGTTCCACTGCATTTTTATTCTCCTGTATTTTATATTGTATCGGTATATCTATCTTCATATAGAGTATACCTGTATTATGTTGATCCTGGTCTGTTTGGCGCATGTTAGCCAGTATATCTGTATAAACTCCTCATCGGAGTATTTAGTAAACATAATGTGGTTTGGTACTGTATTTATGTTATGGCAATTATTGTACTGTGTTTCGCCTGGTGGATCCCAGTTGGGGATTCACGGCACTGTAATAACCGCCAGATTTCGGGGTGTTACAGTACCGGTATGTATGTATGTATGTATCTATATATATACATCTTTGTGTGAAATCGTTTTTACAGGAGCGATGTTTTGGATTGGTTACTCAATAAAAGTTTATCAATGTGGTATTTTAAACTTCAAATGTTTTAGGGAAGTCATGTAAATTCTATTTAAAAACATCCTTCAAGGAGGAAAAATGATTTGATTTTCGTATGATGACCTCGAGATCAAAGATTTTGGGAATTCAACTACATATATTTTATGTTCATCTTGCGTTGAAAATTTTCAAAATTTGATTTTTAAATGCGCAAACGAGATCTATCAAAAGTTTACTTGAGACGTGACTTTCGCCTTCAACTTTTCGGTTTCATAAATTTCGGTTAAAAGTTATGTAGTGAGGATGTAAATTGTTGGCGTTTGGATTCGTATGTTGCTATCTATTTTTAACCTTCGGCTTTTGGTATCATTTAGTATATGCTCATGAATGTGTTGCTGGATTAGAATAGCTAGCGCGCGCTAACATGGCATGGATAACGCACGCTAAGTCTATGTTAAATCATACACTAATTGGTCTAAATAGAAGCTCGGAAACTAAATTCTGGCCGTAAGTCTAACTTTTGCGATTGTTAGGCTGACCGTTTGAGACCGTACTCTATGTGTGTTGTTCAAGAATAACAATTGTTGTGTGTGATTATGTGTAATTTGAACTGTGTTCTTGTCTGTTGCGTGTGTAAAGTTCAAAATGACTTTTTGGTACTTTTGCCAAATCGTGTGTGTTTTAAAATGACCTTTCGGGTATCTCGTAAATTTGAGTTATTTCGTTAACCCTTTTCCTAACTCTTTTGTCGGGTGACTTAACGTATATTTTGAAACTATTGAGTTTTCGCGTCTTTGCCTTGTAATTTCAAATTGTATTTTATGACGCTATTTTGTATTTGGAAAATGACTTTTGGTGAGTATTTGGAAAGTATTACCGTCATCGGCCTTTTTGGCATTTTTGAACGTTTTTGAAAATGGTTTTCAACTTGGTGAGTTCCGGCACGGAACCCGTACAGAAAATGATTTTGATCTAATGAATTACTTTAATTTCATTGCATTTATAATTCACATAACAACGACATTATAAATGAAGATTGTCGGGATAATAGTTTGTATATTGTGCTCTAGTTTGAACTAAATCGTAATATGTATATGATTTAATGGTGTTTGATTAAAGACGGAGATGTGAATATCTTGCTATGTGTTATGATCTTTCATTGCCATAGGTTGTTGTTTGTTAGTATGCCCAGGGGCAGAGGTCGTGGTGGTAACTGTGGTGCTGATGGCCACGGGGATCAGATGCGGAATCGAGAGAATGTCGCTGGGAATGATTTTACTTTGGGTGTTGCTACTATATTGCAACAAGTAGCGACTCAGATGACTCAGTTGACCCAGGTGGTTCAACGTAGCATTGACGCGAGTCAGAACGTCGGTGTAAATCAATGGCTTCGCGAGGTAGTTCGTATGAATCCCCCTCGATTCGCCGGTGCTGCACATGCGTTGGGCTGGGATGGTTGGATTTTCCGGTTGGGAAAGATTTTCGAGGCTGTCGGATGTCCTGAAGAGTGGAAGGTACCTATCGCTCAGTACCTTCTTGACAAAGATGCCTCTAATTGGTGGGAAGCTGTTAAACCTCGTGATCGTGATGTCACGTGGGCGGAGTTCCAAGCATTTATGGAAGCTGAGTTCTGTCCGAAACCGATTAGAGAGCAGAGGATTCGCGAATTCTACTTGGCAGAACCGCAAGATATATCGGTGTCGTAGGCTATCATCGATTATAGTAAACAACTTAGTTATGTGCGAGATCGGGTGAGAACTGAGAAAGAGAGGATCCTTCACTTTGACAGATGGATGAAGCCGGATATTCACATGTATATGTCGGGATTCAATTGCACTTCGTTGAGGGACTATCAATATCGAGCATTAGCCCGTGAACTAGCTTCGTTATCGTCGGAGTGTGTTCCCGAGTCGAAGAAGCAGAGGAAGTCCGATGACCGTATGGACAGTGCAGGAGTTGGTGTTTCTAGTTTTCAATGTCGTAGCATTTCCTCTGTGAAGCTCCATCGCTCGATGCATGGAACTGAGAGTTCCAAGTCGTCTGCTCTGACTCCTGGTAAAGCCAGGAGATGTTTTAACTGTAATGTGGCGGGACTTGTTCATGCACATTGTCCTTCTCCACCAGTAACGTGTTACAGGTGCGAACTCGAGGGACACCGGGTTCAGTTTTGCGAGATGGTTACCGAGCCTTCCGGGGCACGGACTTGAGCACCGATATCAGGATCGACTCCGAGTAGTCCTGGAGGGGCGTGGTCTATCAGTTGTATGTTGAGTTATTTCCCTTGCTTTGTTGTTTCGAATTTCGGAGATTAACTTCTTTAATTTGAAGTGGATCGGATTTTGAACTCTGTATTTTCGACTCTGTCGACTCGTTTATGTTCGTTGACATTTTCTGAACTTGTCCTGTCTTGTGCTTTTGTTGATCGAACGAGCTGTGGTATTTTTTCAGAATAACCCGTTTGTCGTTGTGACTTTCCAATTGCTATTCCATTTCTGTGGATCTTATATAAATGCACATCTTGTTGTCTTCACCGGATCGTATATTGTCTCGAGTCGAGATGTGAACTTTGGGTTTGTTGTTTGAGTATTATTGTTCATCGTGATTCGAACATGATTGATCGACTGTTGTTGTCTCGATCGTTGTAATTCAATCGTTTGATTGTTCGGTTTTTGTTGATCTCGTTTCGTGATTGTTGAGCATTCGGACTCCTTCGTAATTTCCTTAAGTTAGGGAAATTAGTTTTGTGTTCGATCTTCCAACCCTTGGGCTGTGGAATTTCGTATTTGTTCAGCGAATAGCTCGTGTTTTGATTAATGTACTGTTGAGTTGTTCAACCGTATTGATTTTCGTTCGTTGTGTTTTGTTATTGTCGGCAACGGATATCGTGTGTTATCTGAGTTTGCTTTGCGTTGTTCGTTCTATGTTTCAAGTTTCGAGGATGAAACTTCTTTTAAGAGGGGTAGAATGTAATACCCGAGATTTTTATTCTGATTTCGTTGACTTTCTTCGGCTGAACGGACTGTTGTCGTCCGCGTCGCTGAGAATTGCATGCTTGTATTGTGGTACGTTGAGCTTCGTAGACTATTCGTTATTGTTTTGAATCTTAGCCGGTGCGTTCGCACGATCGAGACGTCGTCGAGTATCGAACCGGCAATGGAGGGCGGTGGGCCGACACGGCCGTAAGGCCCGCCAATCTGGCCGTAAGGCTGCCAAACAGACTGACCTGGGAGGACTCGGTTACGGCCGTAAGGTCTACCATGTTACGGCTGTAAGGCTTGTTACGGCCGCTAGGGCTAGCCGGTTACATCCGTAATGTCTCGGCAGAATGTAGGCAGTGGCCACTTGGAGTTCGGTTACGGCCGTAAGGCTATGCCGATTACGGCCGTAACGTGCAATCGTTGCGCATGCAAGCTGCCGACCATTGCGCACGTTAGCGCGCATTGACCGAGTTATGGCCGTAAGGCACTGCCGGTTACGGCCGTAACCCTGTCGGCTATTTATCGGCCTGGCTCGGCCAGACCTAAACCCAGTTCATTTTTTCCTCGTTTTTGTGCGGCTGCGGATGGGAGTGTCCAGTAGGAGGTGTTCTTGGCCGATTTTACTTCTTTCCAAGGAGTTTTGGAAGATCCTTGTTGATTATATCATCGTCCGATCCGTGTTCTTCGTCATATCAAGGTATTTCCAAACTTAGAACCTTGATTGTATGATTTTTGGGGGATTTCTTCGTGATTCGTTGATTTGTCCGATTTTGATGGATTGGTTATGGTAATCTTGTTGTCTTGGCCATAATCTTCGGATTTTTGTAAACTCGTTTATTGATTTTCACCACCCGGAACATGAATTTCGATTTCCTTGAAGAACCTTTGGATTCTCGTCGTTTTTCCGGTAGATTCGGATTTCCATTTAGTGTTAATTATGTGTGGTGATGTTATTTTCATAGCGTTCGTGAATTTGTCGAAGTCTTGGTCATTTTTGGAGGTTCGAGGGCTAACCGACCGTATCCGTTCATTGTTTCCCGTTGCTCGTGGTATCGAGGCAAGTATCTTGTCCATACGTTTCATGTTTCGTAGGCATAATTATTCATAAATGATTTTATGCGAAATCCAATGTGTAATGAACGTAAAAAGAGATCGGTATGTTCTCGATAAATGTTGTCTTTCAACGATAATTCATGTACTTCGTGAATATATGTGTTCTAGGAATATGTGTGTTTGTTTTGTATGTTGAAAGATGCTATGATCACTTTGAGTGAGTTTAATAGACCGTAATCCTTTGCCGGGGATTACGTAATGTTATGTGTACTTGTTCGGTAAGAACGTAATGTGTGTGATATTAGTTGTTACTCCTTTAAAAGGGGGTTGTGATGTTTAAGTGTTGTTTGGCTTGATGTTCTGCTCATTGTTATCCAATCCGGGTATGTCTTGTGGGGACTCCGAGGTTTGGGGCTTGCTAGCCCGATGCTGGGATAACTTGTGGGGGTTATCATCGGGTATGTCTTGCGGGGACTCCAAGGTTCGTGGCTTGTTAGCGTGATGCCGGGATAACTTATGGTTATGGTTTGGTATTGATTCTATGACTGTTGTCACGAGGACATGAGATTTGGTATGGTTTCCTATCGGGTTATTCACTCGGGTATGTTCTGCGAGAGCATCTGAGGTTCGTGGCTTGTTAGCACGGGGTGCGAGTAACCCTTAGGAATATGTGTTATGTTATTCGGGTCGTGGACCCTGTGTTTCAAGGAATGGGTCGTGGACCCCGTGAATTGTTATCGGAACTTGTATTTTGGAAAAATGATCTTTGGGTTGTGTCCCCTAGCGTTTTCGAAAGACTTGAGAATTCCTTAATTCCAAATGTTTTCAAAACTTCCTAGATTGTAAAATGTTTTGTAAGAGATACATGGTTTTATTCCTACCTTTTATAATTCAAACTGTTTTGATCAAGTAAATTATCTGGGAAAATATATTCCAGATTATAATATTATTTGGAGCACGTTGTGTATGGCTTGTACTTCTGTTTTATACTTGCACTAGCAAAACAGTGGAGTTTTGCTAACCCCCGAGTATTTGGGGGGTGGATGTCTGTATTGCCTCCAGGTACTTGCAGGATGCTGGGGAGCAAATCACAGGTTCGACACGAAGGATGATGGAAGACGACGATACTAATCACATAAGACCAATTACAGAGTATTTGTTAGAGTCTTGTTGGTTAACCCTCCGATGGGTTGTTCTCCCGTTTTATGGGAGTGTTATTGTATTCTAGCCCCTGCATCGGTATGTGTTCTGGGAAAGAATCTTGTACGTAATGTTGTGTGTGTTGAGATAAAGATCAAATCGGTCTTATGGTCCTTCATGTAGCCATGTCGGCATATGATTGATGTATTGTTTTTGTATTTAGCCTGGTAGATCCTCACGGAGAGGGTCTGCGGCGCTGTAATATTTCCGATTGGTTTGGGGGTGTTACAGAATATGGTATCGGAGCTTAGGTTGAGGAAACCTAGGCTGTCGGGTTGAGTTGTGTGTTGTCGGGTCTTGTCATGTCAGATTTGGTCTGACTGAGTGGTGTCGTGACGCGTCGTCTGAGTTGTCAGTCGTGATTAGTATCGAGGCGCAACCATCATCTCGTGCAATCTGTGGATGTAAGTCTCCCTACTTTGTTGTGTCTCGTGTTATACGAGTTTATGTGATTCTGTGTTATTATGTGGAGTTTAGTTGTGACTCGTGAATACTTACTCCATACTTGTTTGATTCTCGTATTGTGCTGGGTTGTGTCCCCTAGTGTTTTCGAAAGACTTGAGAATTTCTTAATTCCAAATGTTTTCAAAACTCCCGAGATTGTAAAATATTTTGTAAGAGATACATGGTTTTATTCCTACCTTTTATAACTCAAACTGTTTTGATCAAGTAAATTATCTCGGAAAATATATTCCAGATTATAATATTATTTGGAGCACTTTGTGTATGGCTTGTACTTCTGTTTTATACTTGCACTAGCAAAACAGTGGAGTTTTATACTTTGTAAGACTGATTAGGTACAAGACCACACGTGTATTCGATCGATACTCGTTGGTGGCTTGTGCACAGACACATTTCCATCCCGGGCGTAGTGTGGCGCCATCCTTTGAGCCGTACTGTTAGTTGATCCATACAGCATGTTTGATTGCGTATGTTTTCAACAGGATTGGATTATAATCTGGCCGATTCACATTTGATCGCATGTGTTCGACGATTTGAGATTTAACTGACCCGGTGGTTTTGGGCGAAATATGTTGTTTTATCATATTTTAGGTCGCCGGAAGGCTAAGGCACATGAAGGACAATGTGACGGCGAAAGGTCTCCAGAATACTAGTCAAGGGCCCGAGTCTTCTTGTTTTCAATTGTATTTCTTTTCAGTTCCGCTGCATTTTTATTCTCCTGTATTTTATATTGTATCGGTATATCTATCTTCATATAGAGTATACCTGTATTATGTTGATCCTGGTCTGTTTGGCGCATGTTAGCCAGTATATCTGTATAAACTCCTCATCGGAGTATTTGGTAAACATAATGTGGTTCGGTACTGCATTTATGTTATGTCAATTATTGTACTGTGTTTCGCCTGGTGGATCCCAGTTGGGGATTCACGGCACTGTAATAACCGCCGGATTTCGGGGTGTTACAGTACCGGTATGTATGTATCTATATATATATGTATATATATATACATCTTTGTGTGAAATCATTTTTACAGGAGCGATGTTTTGGATTGGTTACTCAATAAAAGTTTATCAATGTGGTATTTTAAACTTCAAATGTTTTAGGGAAGTCACGTAAATTCTATTTAAAAACATCCTTCGAGGAGGAAAAATGATTTGATTTTCGTATGATGACCTCGAGATCAAAGATTTTGGGAATTCAACTACATATATTTTCTGTTCATCTTGCATTGAAAATTTTCAAAATTTGATTTTTAAATGCGCAATTGAGGTCTATCAAAAGTTTACTTTAGACGTGACTTTCGCCTTCAACTTTTCAGTTTTATGAATTTCGGTTAAAAGTTATGTAGTGAGGATGTAAATTGTTGGCGTTTGGATTCGTATGTTGCTATCTATTTTTAACCTTCGACTTTTGGCATCATTTAGTATATGCTCATGAATGTGTTGCTGGATTAGAATATCTAGCGCGCGCTAACATGGCATGGCTAACGCACACTAAGTCTCTGTTAAATCATACACTAATTGGTCTAAGCAGAAGCTCGGAAACTACATTCTGGCCGTAAGTCTAACTTTTGCGATTGTTAGGCTGACCGTTTGAGACCGTACTCTGTGTATGTTGTTCAGGAATAACAATTGTTGTGTGTGATTATGTGTAATTTGAACTGTGTTCTTGTCTGCTGCGTGTGTAAAGTTCAAAATAACTTTTTGGTACTTTTGCCAAATCGTGCGTGTTTTAAAATGACTTTTTGGGTATCTCGTAAATTTGAGTTATTTCGTTAACCATTTCCCTAACTCTTTTGTCGGGTGACTTAACGTATATTTTGAAACTATTGAGTTTTCGCGTCTTTTCCTTGTAATTTCAAATTGTATTTTATGACGGTATTTTGTATTTGGAAAATGACTTTTGGTGAGTATTTGGAAAGTATTACCGTCATCGGCCTTTTTGGCATTTTTGAACGTTTTTTAAAATGGTTTTCAACTTGGTGAGTTCCAGCACGGAACCCGTACAGAAAATGATTTTGATATAATGAATGACTTTAATTTCATTGCATTTATAATTCACATAACAACGACATTATAAATTAGGATTGTCGGGATAATAGTTTGTATATTCTGCTCTAGTTTGAATTAAATCGTAATATGTATATGATTTAATGGTGTTTGATTAAATACGGAGATGTGAATATCTTGCTATGTGTTATGATCTTTCATTGCCATAGGTTGTTGTTTGTTAGTATGCCGAGGGGCAGAGGTCGTGGTCATAACCGTGGTGCTGATGGCCACGGGGATCACATGCGGAATCGAGAGAATGTCGCTGGGAATGATTTTAGTTTGGGTGTTGCTACTATATTGCAACAAGTAGCGACTTAGATGACTCAGTTGACCCAGGTGGTTCAACGTAGCATTGACGCGAGTCAGAACGTCAGTGTAAATCAATGGCTTCGCGAGGTAGTTCGTATGAATCCCCTCACCCGCCTGCCGCAGATGCATGCGTTGGGCTGGGATGGTTGGATTTTCCAGTTGGGAAAGATTTTCGAGGCTGTCGGATGTCCTGAAGAGCGGAAGGTACCTATCGCTCAGTACCTTCTTGACAAAGATGCCTCTAATTGGTGGGAAGCTGTTAAACCTCGTGATCGTGATGTCACGTGGGCGGAGTTCCAAGCATTTATGGAAGCTGAGTTCTATCCGAAACCGATTAGAGAGCATAGGATTCACGAATTCTACTTGGCAGAACCTCAAGATATATCGGTGTCGCAGGCTATCATCGATTATAGAAAACAACTTAGTTATGTGCGAGATCGGGTGAGAACCGAGGAAGGGAGGATCCTTCACTTTGACATATGGATGAAGCCGGATATTTGCGTGTATATGTCGGGATTCAATTGCACTTCATTGAGGGACTATCAAGATTGAGCATTAGCCCGTGAACTAGCTTCGTTATCGTCGGAGCGTGTTCCCGAGTCGAAGAAGCAGAGGAAGTACGATGACCGTAAGGACAGTGCATGAGTTGGTGTTTATAGTTTTCAATGTCGTAGCCTTTCCGCTGTGAAGCTCCATCGCTCGATGCGTGGAACTCAGAGTTCCAAGTCGTCTGCTCTGACTCCTGGTAAAGCCAGGAGATGTTTTAACTGTAATGTGGTGGGACATGTTCATGCACATTGTCCTTCTCCACAAGCAACGTGTTACAGGTGCGAACTCGAGGGACACCGGGTTCAGTTTTGCGAGATGGTTACTGAGCCTTCCGGGGCACGGACTGAGCACCGATATCAGGATCGACTCTGAGTAGTCCTGGAGGGGCGTGGTCTATCAGTTGTATGTTGAGTTATTTCCCTTGCTTTGTTGTTTCGAATTTCGGAGATTAACTTCTTTAATTTGAAGTGGATCGGATTTTAAACTCTGTACTTTCGACTCTGTCGACTCATTTATGTTCGTTGACATTTTCTGAACTTGTCCTGCCTTGTGCTTTTGTTGATCGAACGAGTTGTGGTATTGTTTCAGAATAACCCGTTTGTCGTTGTGACTTTCCAATTGCTATTCCATTTCTGTGGATCTTATATGAATGCACATCTTGTTGTCTTCACCGGATCGTATATTGTCTCGAGTCGAGATGTGAACTTTGGGGTTGTTGTTTGAGTATTATTGTTCGTCGTGATTCGAACATGATTGATCGATTGTTGTTGTCTCGATCGTTGTAATTCAATCGTTTGATTGTTCGGTTTTTGTTGATCTCGTTTCGTGATTGTTGAGCATTCGGACTCCTTCGTAATTTCCTTAAGTTCGGGAAATTAGTTTTGTGTTCGATCTTCCAACCCTTGGGCTGTGGAATTTCGTATTTGTTCAGCGAATAGATCGTGTTTTGATTGATGTACTGTTGAGTTGTTCAACCGTATTGATTTTCGTTCGTTGTGTTTTGTTATTGTCGGCAATGGATATCGTGTGTTATCTGAGTTTGTTTTACGTTGTTCGTTCTATGTTTCAAGTTTCGAAAACGAAACTTCTTTTAAGAGGGGTAGAATGTAATATCCGAGATTTTTATTCTGATTTCATTGATTTTCTTCGGCCGAACGGACTGTTGTCGTCCGCATCTTTGAGAATTGCGTGCTTGTATTGTGGTACGTTGAGCTTCGTAGACTGTTCGTTATTGTTTTGAATCTTAGCCAGTGCGTTCGCATGATGGAGACGTCGTCGAGTATCGAACTGGGCAGTCGGAGGGCAGGTTGGGCCGATTACGGATGTAAGGCCTGGCCAATTACGGACGTAAGGCCTGGCCGATTACGGCCGTAAGGCTGCCGAACAGACTGACCTGGGAGGAATCGGTTACGGCTGTAAGGTCTACCATGTTACGGCTGTAAGGCTTGTTACGGCCACTAGGGCTGGCCGGTTACGTCCGTAATGTCTCGGCAGAATGTAGGCAGTGGCCACTTGGAGTTCGGTTACGGCCGTAAGGCTATGCCGATTACGGCCGTAACGTGCAATCGTTGCGCATGCAAGCTGCCGACCATTGCGCACTCTAGCGCACGTTGATCGAGTTACGGTCGTAAGGCACTTCCGGTTACGGTCGTAACCCTGTCGGCTATTTATCGGCCTGGCTCGGCCAGACCTAAACCCAGTTCATTTTTTCATCGTTTTTATGCGGCTGCGGATGAGAGTGACCGGTAGGCGGTGTTCTTAGCCGATTTTACTTATTTCCATGGCATTTTAGAAGATCCTTGTTGATTATATCATCGTCTGATCCGTGTTCTTCGTCATATCAAGGTATTTCCAAACTTAGAACTTTGATTGTATGATTTTTGGGGGATTTCTTCGTGATTCGTTGATTTGTCCGATTTTGATGGATTGGTTATGGTATTCTTGTTGTCTTGGTCATAATCTTCGGATTTTGTAAACTCGTTTATTGATTTTCACCACCCGGAACATGAATTTCGATTTCCTTGAAGAACCTTTGGATTCTCGTTGTTTTTCCGGTAGATTCGAATTTCCATTTAGTGTTAATTATGTGTGGTGATGTTATTTTCATAGCGTTCGTGAATTTGTCGAAGTCTTGGTCATTTTTGGAGGTTCGAGGGCTAACCGACTGTATCCGTTCATTGTTTACCGTTGCTCGTGGTATCGAGGCAAGTATCTTGTCCATACGTTTCATGTTTCGTAGGCATAATTATTGATAAATGATTTTTTGCGAAATCCAATGTTTAATGAACGTAAAAAGAGATCGGTATGTTCTCGATAAATGTTGTCTTTCAACGATAATTCATGTACTTCGTGAATATATGTGTTCTCGGAATATGTGTGTTGGTTTTGTATGTTGAAAGATGTTATGATCACTTTGAGTGAGTTTAATAGACCGTAATACTTTTCCGGAGATTACGTAATGTTATGTGTACTTGTTCGGTAAGAACGTAATGTGTGTGATATTAGTTGTTACTCCTTTGAAAGGGGGTTGTGATGTTTAAGTGTTGCTTGGCTTGATGTTCTGCTCATTGTTATGTGATCGTTGAAAGTGATGTGCCTCCGGGTAGTATTGATAAATCTCCGGGATCCATACTTTTTAGTATGGGTCATGCGTGACCGTAGGGTTATCCAATCCGGGTATGTCTTGTGGGGACTCCGAGGTTTGGGGCTTGCTAGCCCGATGCCGGGATAACTTGTGGGGGTTATCATCGGGTATGTCTTGCGGGGACTCCAAAGTTCGTGGCTTGTTAGCGCGATGCCGGGATAACTTATGGTTATGGTTTGGTATTGATTCTATGACTGTTGTCACGAGGACATGAGATTTGGTACGGTTTCCTATCGGGTTATTCACTCGGGTATGTTCTGCGAGAGCATCTGAGGTTCGTGGCTTGTTAGCACGGGGCGCGAGTAACCCTTAGGAATATGTGTTATGTGATTCGGGTCGTGGACCCTGTGTTTCGTGGAATGGGTCGTGGACCCCGTGAATTGTTATCGGAACTTGTATTTTGGAAAAATGATCTTTGGGTTGTGTCCCCTAGTGTTTTCGAAAGACTTGAGAATTCCTTAATTCCAAATGTTTTCAAAACTCCCGAGATTGTAAAATGTTTTGTAAGAGATACATTGTTTTATTCCTACCTTTTATAATTCAAACTGTTTTGATCAAGTAAATTATCTCGGAAAATATATTCCAGATTATAATATTATTTGGAGCACGTTGTGTATGGCTTGTACTTTGTTTTATACTTTCACTAGCAAAACAGTGGAGTTTTTCTAACCCCTGAGTATTCGGGGGGTGGATGCCTATATTGCGTCCAGGTACTTGCAGGATGCTGGGGAGCGAATCACAGGTTGGACACGAAGGATGATGGAAGACGACGATACTAATCACATGAAGACCAATTGCAGAGTATTTGTTAGAGTCTTGTTGGTTAACCCTCCGATGGGTTGTTCTCCCGTTTTATGGGAGTGTTATTATATTCTAGCCCCTGCGTGGGTATGTGTTCTGGGAAAGAATCTTGTACGTAATGTTGTGTGTGTTGAGATAAAGATCAAATGGGTCTTATGGTCCTTCATGTAGCCATGTCGGCATATGATTGATGTATTGTTTTTGTATTTAGCTTGGTAGATCCTCACGGAGAGGGTCTGCGGCGCTGTAATATTCCCGATTGGTTTGGGGTTGTTACAGAATATGGTATCGGAGCTTAGGTTGAGGAAACCTAGGTTGTCGGGTTGAGAAGTGTGTTGTCGGGTCTTGTCATGTCAGATTTGGTCTGACTAAGTGGTGTCGTGACGCGTCGTCTGAGTTGTCGGTCATGATTAGTATCGAGGCGCAACCATCATCTTCGTGCGATCTGTGGATGTAAGTCTCCCTACTTTGTTGTGTCTCGTGTTATACGAGTTTATGTGATTCTGTGTTATTATGTGGAGTTTAGTTGTGCCTCGTGAATACTTACTCCATACTTGTTTGATTCTCGTATTGTGTTGGGATAAAGAGTAGTACCGGTATGTATGTATGTATGTATATATATATATATATGTCTTTATGTTAAATCGTTTTTACAGGAGCGATGTTTTGGATTGGTTACTCAATAAAAGTTTATCAATGTGGTATTTTAAACTTCAAATGTTTTAGGGAAGTCACGTAAATTCTATTTAAAAACATCCTTCGAGGAGGAAAAATGATTTGATTTTCGTATGATGACCTCGAGATCAAAGATTTTGGGAATTCAACTACATATATTTTATGTTCATCTTGCATTGAAAATTTTCAAAATTTGATTTTTAAATGCTCAAACGAGGTCTATCAAAAGTTTGACTTGAGATGTGACTTTCGCCTTCAACTTTTCGGTTTCATGAATTTTGGCTAAAATTTATGTAGTGAGGATGTAAATTGTTGGCGTTTGGATTCGTATGTTGCTATCTATTTTTAACCTTCGACTTTTGGTATCATTTAGTATATGCTCATGAATATGTTGTTGGATTAGAATAGCTAGCGCGCACTAACATGGCATGGCTAGCGCACGCTAAGTCTCTGTTAAATCATACACTAATTGGTCTGAGCAGAAGCTCGGAAACTACATTCTGGCCGTAAGTCTAACTTTTGCGATTGTTAGGCTGACCGTTTGAGACCGTACTCTATGTGTGTTGTTCAGGAATAACAATTGTTGTGTGTGATTATGTGTAATTTGAACTGTGTTCTTGTCCGCTGCGTGTGTAAAGTTCAAAACGACGTTTTGGTACTTTTGCCAAATTATGCGTGTTTTAAAATGTCCTTTCGGGTATCTCGTAAATTTGAGTTATTTCGTTAACCCTTTTACTAACTCTTTTGTCGGGTGACTTAACGTATATTTTGAAACTATTGAGTTTTTGCGTCTTCGCCTTGTAATTTCAAATGGTATTTTATGACGGTATTTGGTATTTGGAAAATGACTTTTGGTGAGTATTTGGAAAGTATTACCGTCATCGGCCTTTTTGGCATTTTTGAACGTTTTTTAAAATGGTTTTCAACTTGGTGAGTTCCGGCGCGGAACCCATACAGAAAATGATTTTGATATAATGAATGACTTTAATTTCATTGCATTTATAATTCACATAACAACGACATTATAAATGAAGATTGTCGGGATAATAGTTTGTATATTGTGCTCTAGTTTGAATTAAATCGTAATATGTATATGATTTAATGGTGTTTGATTAAAGACGGAGATGTGAATATCTTGCTATGTGTTGTGATCTTTCGTTGCCATAGGTTGTTGTTTGTTAGTATGCCGAGGGGCAGAGGTCGCGGTCGTAACCATGGTGCTGATGGCCACGGGGATCAGATGCGGAATCGAGAGAATGTCGATGAGAATGATTTTAGTTTGGGTGTTGCTACTATATTGCAACAAGTAGCGACTCAGATGACTCGGTTGACCCAGGTGGTTCAACGTAGCATTGACGCGAGTCAGATCGTCAGTCTAAATCAATGGCTTCGCGAGGTAGTTTGTATGAATCCCCCTCGATTCGTCGGCGCTACGGATGCATTGGGATGGGATGGTTGGATTTTCCAGTTGGGAAATATTTTCGAGGTTATCGGATGTCCTGAAGAGCGGAAGGTACCTATCACTCAGTACCTTCTTGACAAAGATGCTGCTAATTGGTGGGAAGCTGTTAAACCTCGTGATCGTGATGTCACGTGGGAGGAGTTACAAGCATTTATGGAAGCTAAGTTCTGTCCGAAACCGATTAGAGAGCAGAGGATTCGCGAATTATACTTGGCAGAACTGCAAGATATATCGATGTCACAGGCTATCATCGATAATAGCAAACAACTCAGTTATGTGCGAGATCGGGTGAGAACCGAGGAACAGAGGATCCTTCACTTTGACAGACGGATGAAGCCGGATATTCGCATGTATATGTCGGGATTCAATTGCACTTCGTTGAGGGACTATCAAGATCGAGCATTAGCCCGTGAACTAGCTTCGTTATCGTCGGAGCATGTGCCCGAGTCGAAGAAGCAGAGGAAGTCCGATGACTGTGTGGACAGTGCAGGAGTTGGTGTTTCTAGTTTTCAATGTCGTGGCCTTTCCGCTGTGAAGCTCCATCGCTCGATGTGTGGAACTGAGAGTTCCAAGTCGTTTGCTCTGACTCCTGGTAAAGCCAGGAGATGTTTTAACTGTAATATGGCGGTACATGTTCATGCACATTGTCCTTCTCCGCCAGTAATGTGTTACAGGTTCGAACTCGAGGGACACCGGGTTCAGTTTTGCGAGATGGTTACCGAGCCTTCCGGGGCACTGACTTGAGCACCGATATCAGGATCGACTCCGAGTAGTCCTGGAGGGGCGTGGTCTATCAGTTGTATGTTGATTTATTTCCCTTGCTTTGTTGTTTCGAATTTCGGAGATAAACTTCTTTAATTTGAAGTGGATCGGATTTTGAATCAGATTTTTATCACGTCGACTCGTTTATGTTCGTTGACATTTTCTGAACTTGTCCTGTCTTGTGCTTTTGTTGATCGAACGAGTTGTGGTATTGTTTCAAAATAACCCGTTTGTCGTTGTGACTTTCCAATTGCTATTCCATTTCTGTGGATCTTATATAAATGCACATCTTGTTGTCTTCATCGGATCGTATATTATCTCGAGTCGAGATGTGAACTTTGGGGATGTTGTTTGAGTATTATTGTTCGTCGTGATTCGAACATGATTGATCGACTGTTGTTGTCTCGATCGTTGTAATTCAATCGTTTGATTGTTCGGTTTTTGTTGATCTCGTTTCGTGATTGTTAAGCGTTCGGACTCCTTCGTAATTTCCTTAAGTTCGGGAAATTAGTTTTGTGTTCGATCTTCCAACCCTTGGACTGTGGAATTTCGTATTTGTTTAGCGAATAGCTCGTGTTTTGATTGATGTACTGTTAAGTTGTTCAACCGTATTGATTTTCGTTCGTTGTGTTTTGTTATTATTGGCAATGGATATTGTGTGTTATCTGAGTTTGTTTTGCATTGTTCGTTCTATGTTTCAAGTTTCGAGGACGAAACTTCTTTTAAGAGGGGTAGAATGTAATACCTGAGATTTTTATTCTGATTTCGTTGACTTTCTTCGGCCAAACGAACTGTTGTCGTCCGCGTCTTTGAGAATTGCACGCTTGTATTGTGGTACGTTGAGCTTCGTAGACTGTTCGTTATTGTTTTGAATCTTAGCCGGTGCGTTCGCATGATCGAGACGTCGTCGAGTATCGAACCGGTCAGTCGCCGATTACGGCCGTAAGGCTGCCGAATAGACTGACGTGGGAGGACTCGGTTACTGCCGTAAGGCTTGTTACGGCCGCTAGGGCTGGCCGGTTACGTCCGTAATGTCTCGGCAGAATGTAGGCATTGGCCACTGGGAGTTCAGTTACGGCCATAAGGCTATGCCGATTACGGCCGTAATGTGCGATCGTTCCGCACGCAAGCTGCCGACCATTGCGCATGCTAGCGCGCGTTGACCGAGTTACGGCCGTAAGGCACTGCCGGTTACGGCCGTAACCCTATCGGCTATTTATAGTCCTGGCTCGGCTAGACCTAAACCCAGTTCATTTTTTCCTCGTTTTTGTGCGGCTGCAGACGGTAGTGACCGGTAGGAGTTGTTCTTGGCCGATTTTACTCATTTCCAAGCTGTTTTGGAAGATCCTTGTTGATTATATCATCGTCCGATCCGTGTTCTTTGTCGAATCAAGGTATTTCCATAATTAGAACCTTGATTGTATGATTTTTGGGGGATTTCTTCGTGATTCGTTGATTTGTCCGATTTTGATGGATTGGTTATGGTATTCTTGTTGTCTTGGCCATAATCTTTGGATTTTTGTAAACTCGTTTATTGATTTTCACCACCCGGAACATGAATTTCGATTTCCTTGAAGAACCTTTGGATTCTTGTCGTTTTTCCGGTAGATTCGGATTTCCGTTTAGCGTTAATTATGTGTGGTGATGTTATTTTCATAGCATTCCTGAAGTTGTCGAAGTCTTGGTCGTTTTTGGAGGTTCGAGGGCTAACCGACCATATCCGTTCGTTGTTTCCCGTTGCTCGTGGTATCTAGGCAAGTATCTTGTCCATTCGTTTCATGTTTCGTAGGCATAATTATTGATAAATGATTTTATGCGAAATCCAATGTTTAATGAACGTAAAAAAAGATCGGTATGTTCTCGATAAATGTTGTCTTTCAACGATAATTCGTGTACTTCATGAATATATGTGTTCTCGGAATATGTGTGTTGGTTTTGTATGTTGAAAGATGCTATGAGCACTTTGAGTGAGTTTAATAGACCGTAATCCTTTGCCGGGGATTACGTAATGTTATGTGTACTTGTTCGGTAAGAACGTAATGTGTGTGATATTAGTTGTTACTCCTTTGAAAGGGGGTTGTGATGTTTAAGTGTTGCTTGGCTTGATGTTCTGCTCATTGTTATGTAATCGTTGAAAGTGATGTGCCTCCGGGTAGGATTGATAAATCTCCGGGATCCATACTTGTTAGTATGGGTCGGGCGTGACCGTAGGGTTATCCAATCCGGGTATGTCTTGCAGGGACTCCGAGGTTCGGGGCTTGCTAGACCGATGCCGGGATAACTTGTGGGGGTTATCATCGGGTATGTCTTGCGGGGACTCCGAGGTTCGTGGCTTGTTAGCGAGATGCCGGGATAACTTATGGTTGTGGTTTGGTATTGATTCTGTGACTGTTGTCACGAGGACATGAGATTTGGTATGGTTTCCTATTGGGTTATTCACTCGGGTATGTTCTGCGAGAGCATCTGAGGTTCGTGGCTTGTTAGCACGGGACGCGAGTAACCCTTAGGAATATGTGTTATGTGATTCGGGTTGTGGACCCTGTGTTTCGTGGAATGGGTCGTGGACCCCGTGAATTGTTATCGAAACTTGTATTTTGGAAAAATGATCTTTGGGTTGTGTCCCCTAGTGGTTTTGAAAGACTTGAGAATTCCTTAATTCCAAATGTTTTCAAAACTTCTGAGATTGTAAAATGTTTTGTAAGAGATACATGGTTTTATTCCTACCTTTTATAATTCAAACTATTTTCATCCAGTAAATTATCTCGGAAAATATATTCCAGATTATAATATTATTTGGAGCACGTTGTGTATGGCTTGTACTTCTGTTTTATACTTGCACTAGCAAAATAGTAGCGTTTTGCTAATCCCCGAGTATTCGGGGGGTGGATGTCTGTATTGCGTCCAGGTACTTGCAGGTTGCTGGGGAGCGAATCACAGGTTCGACCCGAAGGATAATGGAAGACGATGATACTAATCACATGAAGACCAATTGCAAAGTATTTGTTAGAGTCTTGTTGGTTAACCCTCCGATGGGTTGTTCTCCCGTTTTATGGGAGTGTTATTGTATTCTAGCCCCTGCGTGGGTATGTGTTCTGGTAAAGAATCTTGTACGTAATGTTGTGTGTGTTGAGATAAAGATCAAATCGGTCTGATGGTGCTTCATGTAGCCATGTCGGCATATGATTGATGTATTGTTTTTGTATTTAGCCTGGTAGATCCTCACGGAGAGGGTCTGCGGCGCTGTAATATTCCCGATTGGTTTGGGGGTGTTACAGTGAGGTGTTTCAATTGCAACATTGTGGGTCATGTGCAAGCTAATTGTCCTTCGCAACCGATTACTTGTTATAATTGTGGACTTGAGGGCCACAGAGTTTAGTTTTGTGAAATATTCCATGAAGTTTCCCAGAATCGTGCTTCGGCATCGGTATCGGGAGCGATTCGTCGGGACCACTGAGATTTTGTCGGCCGTGCTTTGTTGTTTGTGACTTCACCCTTTGTTTCTTTTTAAGTTTCGGGATGAAACTTCTTTTTAGAGGGGTAGAATGTAATACCCGTGATTTCCTCTTTCGGTAAATTTTCATTTTTGAAATTTTTCTGGTTTTCAGAACTCGCTTGCGAGCGTTTTGACATTTTGATAATGTTTTGTTCTGCGTATTTGGTCATCCGAGTTTGTTTCCGGGCTGTTTTACTCGAATTCGTGTTTTGGGCGACTTTTTTCCGTTATTTGGTTCATTTCATGTGATGGTGGTTCGAAACTATTATTTCGTGTTTCTGTAAGTCCGTTTAGCATTGTTAGACGGGTTGTGAACTTTTATTGGTGTTTTGATCAAGTATCGTGTTGGGTCCTTCCGTAAAATTCCAATGTTTTGGGTTTCCATTGCGTTCATTCTCCTTTCGGATCATTTGATGTTAGTGTCGTGTTGGGACCGACTTTGTTTGATGTGAATTCACCATACTAGGGTTGTGATAGTTCATTCAGGCATTTAAATGGTTGGGATTATGCATCGAACGATTATATCATGTTTGGGGGTCGTTTTTCATCAATTTTGGGCTCGAACAGTGTGTGCCGCGGCACCTGGGACTGTGAGTCGCGGCACAGCCTTAGCAAGAACGATGGCCAGGCCTGCTTTCCGCGGCCCCAGCCTAGAACCTGCTACCCCATTTCAGCCGCTGGCCGCGGCACACTCGACCTGCGCCGCGGCACGCGGGTCAGCAGAGTTATTTCTCAGCGAGTTTTTGGGAGAGGATTTCATTTCCTCTCCTCTCTTCTTCTTCCTCATGGTTTAGGCGATTTAGGGGCGATTTTCAGGCGATATATCTTAGAGATATCATCTTCCTCGAGCTCTTGGTGTTGATTAACATCATCAATTCGTGTTCTTCGTTTTTGATTCGAGGTAATCATCTTGTAAACCCTTCCTTTATATTTCGTGAATCTTCAAGATTCGGGTTGTTCATCATGAATCGTGTTGTTGTAAATCATCAATCGGTTGTATTGATTCTCTACTGTGATTTGATTCGTATTTCTTGTCGTATTCGGTTCAGGTGATGTTCTTGTTGTTCTTGGGGAAGTATTGAACCCCAAGTGTTCGATCTTTTATTTCTACGAATTCTTGTTGGGAATTTCGCATATTTTCCATCCTCCTTGTGATCGACTTCATAGTAATTATGTTGTTCTTGTGTTTTCACCCTATTTAGAGGATTCGAGGGTTTCCGGTCGAGCTTTCCCATTGCTTCGTGTTCTTTGGACTTGAGGCGAGTATCTCGCCTATATTCTTTATACTTTGAGAATGTGATGTGTCGTGAATGTAACGTGAACTTTTTAGTGATGGTATATTTAACCGTAACTTACTTTCAAACGAATATGTGAATTCTATGAAAGTAAATTCGAATGTAAACTTGAGTTTCGCGAAGAATGATAATAACCATATTTCATGTTATTTTGTGCTTAAAACTGGTAATAGAAATGAGTAGTTATCCGAGGAATTGTGGAATCGCGTAATACTTGTATTATTAGCTTGTTAGCCTTCTTCCTGAATGATGGTGTGCTGTGAATGTTGTGCCTTTGTGGAAGTTATGATGCATTAACTTATGTGTTACGTGGTTGCGGTTGTGGTGAATATTGTACCTTTGTTGTTGTGTATAATTGGTGAATTGAGATGTTGCCTGGGTAGGGACCCGTCGAGGCCTCCGGAGGCGCGTGCTTGCGAGTACGGCCAGACGTTACGATTTGGCCATAAGGCTATCAATTCGGGTAGGTCTGGAGAGGGCTCCGAGAATCGGCACTTGCGAGTGCGTTGGCATGATAACTTATGGGCGTGCTTGAATGATATTATCCGGGTAGGGTCCGTCGAGGCCTCCAGAGGCGCGTTACTTGCGAGTACTGCCAGACGTTACGAGTTGACGATAAAGTTATCTAATCGGGTAAGTCTGGAGAGGGCTCCGAGAATCATAACTTGCGAGTACGATGTCAAGATAACTTATGGGTGTATTTGAGTTGTTTTCGATGAGCTAATCCGGGTGGGACCCTTCGGGGCCACGGAGACGATTTGACTGTTGATTTGATATCCCTAAATTGTTTATGTTTGAATCTTGAATCCCGGTTATATTGGTGAATATGGTTTTGTCTTTGAGGCTTGGTTGAGAATTGAAGCAATTATATGATTTTGAAAGAAACTCCTTTTGAAAAGAAGAATTATAAATCTTTTCATGGTTTTACACTGAGACCCCCAACGTCTTCAATTATTCTTTTAAAAGTTATTCTTATGATCCTTCGTAGAGGAAACTGTTTTGAAAATATTTAGACTCGGGGATCGTGTTACTACCTTGTTGAAAGGTTATTTTTATAACGGTTGTATTCATGATGTATAATTGTATAGTTTGGTTACTTGCTAGCGATTTCCATCGCTAACCCCTCGTTGGGTATTATGTTATGTTTTTTCAGATATTCCGATTTGTGAGAGAACAACCACAGGATCGGCATGGATAATGATGTAAAGCAGCGATACTAGTCACAGTTGTAGTCGGTTGTCCATCAGTGATTTGTCGGACCAAGTATTTATTTCTAGTTCTTCGCCATCCTTAAGAGGATGGACATGTTGTGTAAATTATGATCGAGTTGTATTTTGGTTTATCAGTTGTACTGCTATGTTGTATTTTGGGAGACCTAATCGGTCTACGGTTTTATGTTTTGGTCGAACCGACCACGTGTGGGTTTGTTTTGTGGTTTCTTGCCTGGTAGATCCTTGCGGAATGGATCTACAGCATGTAATTTTCCTAAGCAGATTGGGGGTGTTACATAAATAGTATCGGAAATTAGGTTTGCGAAAACCTAGGCAGTTAGGTCTAGTTGGGTCTTGTCGAGTTGTGTCTTGTCAGAGTCGTGTCTTGTCATGTCACCCGGGTGAGCAATTGTGAACAAGCGTGATCATTGTGGTCTGTTGTGATCAATTGTGATTCGTTGTGATTAGTATCGTGGTGCAGCCATCATCTCCGTGCGGCCTGTGGACGTAAGTCTCTTCTTTTATGCGAGGTATCTGTATTTCATGATTTCCTATATGTGCGATGATTGTGGTTCTTAATTTTGTTTGTGTAGTGCTGTAACGTGAAATCCGTGTTTGATACTTGTGGTATATCGTGTGTATATTGAGCTGAATGTATTGATGGTTGGACACCGATTGGTGCAATATGATGTGAAAATTGTGAATCTTGACGTGTTCCAGAGAATGTATCAACGGTAGAGTTCATGAGGAACTCAGATGGGTAGTTTTGACGTATGTTTGAACTTGGTGTTCACGAATTATTTTTGATTGAATTTGTGATCTTGTTTCCGAGTGGGCATGTGGTTTCAAGTTCGATTATTTTTGGATAGTTGTAATTATGTCCGATGCGTGTAGGTTTGGAAGCGGTTTTCTTAATTGAAATTACGAACTTGAGTATGTTCGTCAAGAACCGATTTTTGAAAATATTTTGATGGTGCGGTTAATCAACAGTTTTGCATGGATTTTGAAAACGGTTAAACTGTGATGAGTTAGTCTTGTATTTTCAAATGACACCTTCAGACGGTATCTGAAGTAGGCGTTTTGAAGTATTTTGGACATTGTAAAATATTACCGTCATTTTAGTTATGATCGAAAGGATTTTGAAAAATTTTTGCTAAGATTCGTAAGTTTCACTTTGAAACGGAATAGGATATTGATGTTTTCAAATTTCTTTTTTTTTCTAGACTGAGTCATTTCCGCTTTATGGGGAACGACAAGTCTTCTAAAATATTTTTCACACTTTTCAAAATTTTCAAAATAAGAAACCCTTGATCCGTTTCACGAAGAAGCGATAATTGCAAGCAATTTTGTTGTTTGAGAAGGAAATTCCATTTTTTAATATGTGCATTCGACAATTATGTTTGAAAGAAATGTGTGCTGACTAATGTCATTACCCGTATTGATGATGCTAGAGTTGTGGTCATTAAACTATTTTTCCGCGACTCTTGCTAGAAAGTTTGAACTTTAATATATTTCGGAAAATTAAGTGCTTTAACTCAAAATTTTGACTTGAGATTTTCAAAAGTTCAACTGAATTGAGATGTTCTTGGTTATTGGTAAATCGATGAGTTTGGTCAACTTTAGTATGAGAGTTTATGACTATTTTATGAACGTTTGGTTTTGTTTCAAAAAAAACTGTGATAACAGTTGAGAATGGTTCGAAATTTGAATGATATTGTCGTGTGTTCGGTCATAGCTGCGCTTGATGCCTTGGGCATGTGTTGAATGTTTCGAGTGGTTTACTCATGTGCTTGATTCTAATGTGTGATGACTTGGTAAATGTTGTTGTCGGAAATATTCATTTCCGAATCTATGAGAACTATCAGATATGAGTTTATTATGTGAACACTCCATGGTAACTCTTGTTAGCAAGAATATTTCTGTGCTTCGCAGTGTGTCTTGTATGGACCTTCTTTCGTGATTGATGTTATGTGTTGTTATGTCTCGTTTTAACGGATGGTTGTACAGTTTAGTATGTCGAGGGCCAGAGGTCGGGGCCATGGCAATCAATCGCGCGATCAGGATTATACTGCCGGTGACGGCGTAGGTATTGGTGTTGCTACTATACTTCAGCAGGTGGCAAACCAGATGACTCATTTGACCAAGGTGGTTCAGCATAACACTACCATGACTGAGAACGTCGGATCGACTCAGTGGCTTAGAGAAGTGGTTCGTATGTATCCTCCCCGTTTTGCGGGCGTAGGTGATACTTTGGGATGGGACGGTTGGCTTTTCCAATTGGAAAAGATTTTCAAGGCGGTTGGTTGTCCAGAGGAACGAAGGATTCCTATCGCTCAGTTCCTTCTCGATAGTGACGCTGCTAATTGGTGGGAGGCCGTTGAGCCTTAGGATCATACTGTTACTTGGGAAGAGTTCAAGAAGTTGATGGAAGCGGAGTTCTATCTGGAGCCGATCCGAGAGCAGAGGATCCGAGATTTTTATCTGGTCGAGCCACAGGATATACCCGTGTCGCAGGCTATTATCGATTATAGTCGACAGCTCGCTTACGTGAAGGAGCAAGTGAGGGTCGAGGAACACAAAATTCGTTATTTCGATATGCGGATGAGACCAGAGATTCGACAGTACATTTCGGGTTTCACTTGTGCTACTTTGAGAGAGTATCAGAATCGAGCCATGGCATACGAGATAGCATCATTATCTATTGGGCCTTTGCATGAGCCGAAGAGGCATAAGAAGTCTGGAGATTTTTCGGATAGTGTGGGAGAGGGAACTTCTTCTCGTCGAGTTTCGCGTAGTCCTTCGGTAAAACCTTCATTTTCTTCGTTCGGTGGAACCAAGAGTTCCAAGTCGTCTTCTTTGACTCATAGTCAGACTGTGAGGTGTTTCAATTGCAACGTTGTGGGTCATGTGCAAGCTAATTGTCCTTCGCAACTGATTACTTGTTATAATTGTGGACTTGAGGGCCACAGAGTTCAGTTTTGTGAAATATTCCACGAAGTTTCCCAGAATCGTGCTTCGTCATCGGTATCGGGAGCAATTCGTCGGGACCACTGAGATTTTGTCGGCCGTGCTTTGTTGTTTGTGACTTCACTCTTTGTTTCCTTTTAAGTTTCGGGATGAAACTTCTTTTTAGAGGGGTAGAATGTAATACCCGTGATTTCCTCTTTCGGTAAATTTTCATTTTTGGAATTTTTCTGGTTTTCAGAACTCGCTTGCGAGCGTTTTGACATTTTGATAATGTTTTGTTCTGCGTATTTGGTCATCTGAGTTTGTTTCTGGACTGTTTTAACCGAATTCGTGTTTTGGGCGACTTTTTTCCGTTATTTGGTCCATTTCGTGTGATGGTGGTTCGAAACTATTATTTCGTGTTTCCGTAAGTCCGTTTAGCATTGGGTTGTGAACTTTTATTGGTGTTTTGATCAAGTATCGTGTTGGATCATTCCGTAATATTCCAAAGTTTTGGGTTTTCATGGCGTTCATTCTCCTTTCGGATCATTTGATGTTACCGTCGTGTTGGGACCGACTTTGGTTGATGTGAATTCACCATACTAGGGTTTGTGATAGTTCATTCAGGCCTTTAAATGGTTGGGATTATGCATCGAACGATTATATCATGTTTGGGGGTTGTTTTTCATCAATTTTGGACTCGAACAGTGTGTGCCGCGGCACCTGGGACTGTGAGCCGTGGCATAGCCTTAGCAAGAACGATGGCCAGGCCGGCTGTCCGTGGCCCCAACCTAAAACCTGCTACCCCATTTCAGCCGCGGGCCGCGGCACACTCGACCTGCGCCGCGGCACGCGGGTCAGCAGAGTTATTTCTCAGCGAGTTTTTGGGAGAGGATTTCATTTCCTTTCCTCTCTTCTTCTTCCTCATGGTTCAGGCGATTTAGGGGCGATTTTTGGGCGATTTATCTTAGAGATATCATCTTCCTTGAGCTCTTGGTGTTGATTAACATCATCAATCCGTGTTCTTCGTCTTTGATCCTAGGTAATCATCTTGTAAACCCTTCCTTTATATTTCATGAATCTTCAAGATTCGGGTTGTTCTTCATGAATCGTGTTGTTGTAAATCATCAATCGGTTGTATTGATTCTCTCCTATGATTTGATTCGTATTTCTTGTCGTATTCGGGTTCAGGTGATGTTCTTGTTGTTCTTGGGGAAGTATTGAACCCCAAGTGTTCGATCTTTTGTTTCTACGAATTCTTGTTGGGAATTTCGCATATTTTCCATCATCCTTGTGATCGACTTCATAGTAATTATGTTGTTCTTGTGTTTTCACCCTAGTTGGAGGATTCGAGGGTTTCCGATCGAGATTTCCCGTTGCTTAGCGTGCTTTGGACTTGAGGCGAGTATCTCGTCTATATTCTTTATACTTTGAGAATGTGATGTGTCGTGAATGTAACGTGGAATTGTTAGTGATGGTATATTTAACCGTAACTTACTTTCAAACGAATATGTGAATTCTATGAAAGTAAATTCGAAGGTAAACTTGAGTTTCGCGAAGAATGATAATAACCATTTCATGTTATTTTGTGCTTAAAACGGGTAATAGAAATGAGTAGTTATCCGAGGAATTGTGGAATCGCGTAATACTTGTATTATTCACTCGTTAGCCTTCTTCCTGAATGATGGTGTGATGTGAATGTTGTGCCTTTGTGGAAGTTATGATGCATTAACTTATGTGTTACGTGGTTGCGGTTGTGGTGAATATTGTACCTTTGTTGTTGTGTATAATTGGTAAATTGAGATGTTGCCCGGGTAGGGACCCATCGAGGCCTCCGGAGGTGCGTGCTTGCGAGTACGTCCAGACGTTACGATTTGGCCATAAGGGTATCAATACGGATAGGTCTGTAGAGGGCTCCGAGAATCGGCACTTGCGAGTACGATGTCATGATAACTTATGGGCGTGCTTGAATGATATTATCCGGGTAGGTTCTGTCGAGGCCTTCGGAGGTGCGTTACTTGCGAGTACATCCAAACATTACGAGTTGACCATAAAGTTATCTTATCGGGTAAGTCTGGAGAGGGCTCCGAGAATCGTTACTTGCGAGTACGATGTTAAGATAACTTATGGGTGTATTTGAGTTGTTTTCGATGAGCTAATCCGAGTGGGACCCTTCGGGGCAATGAAGACGATTTGACTGTTGATTTGGTATCCCTGAATTGTTTATGTTTGAATCTTGAATCCCGGTTATATTGGTGAATATGGTTTTGTCTTTAAGGCTTGGTTGAGAATCGAAGCAATTATATGATTTTGAAAGAAACCCCTTTTGAAAAGAAGAATTATAAATTTTTTCATGATTTTAGACTGAGACCCCCAACGTCTTCAATTATTCTTTTAAATGTATTTTGAAGTTATTCTTATGATCCTTCCTAGAGGAAACTGTTTTGAAAAGAATTTAGACTCAGGGATCGTGTTACTACCTTGTCGAAAGGTTATTTTCATAACGATTGTATTCTTGATGTATAATTGTATAGCTTGGTTACTTGCTAGCGATTTCCATCGCTAACCCCTTGTTGGGGATTATGTTATGTTTTTTCAGATATTCCGATTTGTGAGAGAGAAACCACAGGATCGGAATGGAGGATGATGTAAAGCAGCGATACTAGTCACAGTTGTAGTCGGTTGTCCGTCAGTGATCTGTCGGACCAAGTATTTATTTATAGTTCTCCGCCATCCTTAAGAGAATGGACATGTTGTATAAATTATGATCGATTTGTATTTTGCTTTATCAGTTGTACTGCTATGTTGTATTTTGGGAGACCTAATCGGTCTACGGTTTTATGTTTTGGTCGAACCGACCACATGTGGGTTTGTTTTGTGGTTTCTTTCCTGCTAGATCCTTGCGGAAAGGATCTACGGCATGTAATGTCCCTAAGCGGATTGGGGGTTACACTTAGGTCGTGACATCAGCCAAAGTATTGAAGTTTTACAAGTTCAAAGACAATAATAGAATAACTCCATATGCCCACGTATTGGACTTCCAAGATAATCCAACGAAAGTAGATCAACAACCAATATCCAGATATGAGACATAAAACTGATAAATAAACAACTATAACTCGTGCCTTTAATTTCGTTGTTGTCCACCAGTTACATGAGAACCCCGTATCGACTCTTCAAATGGACATTAACCTAAATTGCATAAAAAAAATTTCTCCCTCGAAGGTGTTAGTGTTGAAATCCCTAGAGAAGTATATAACTATATGAAACATACGTAGTCATTTATCAAAAATCTCAATTTCAGAAAACAGTTTAATATTATTATTCAACAATTTCATGAAACAACGGTGATTCAACCACCCAAAACATGTGAACATAATTCAAAGATAATCAGTATTTCGGCCCTCAGGTATGGAACTCTATACACCTCGTCAGATCATCCCTAAGTTGATAATCACATACTTTTGCGGTTCGCCCCTCAAGGTATAAATTGCATACGCCCCGTCGATCATTCCTGAGTTAAAAGTGTGGTCCTTTCCTACTCATATGCACAACTAATCATTTTATTTTTGTAAATGACAAAAATACATATAATATAATTAGATACTTGCCTTGACAGAATATACATGAAGACACGATGAAATGCTTACACGGACGGTTCGGATCAAGTCCTTCTCAAACTTCCTAACATTTGCACAATTACAGCGCTTAGTAAACAGTAATGAAGTCGATCGGATAAGGAATACTCCTGAAAACCCCACCTAGAAAACATATCGAATACACTGGAGATGAACAAACTCAACATTAAAACTCAATCAAAAGTAGTTTACATCATCAACACTTCAAAAAAGTTCGAAGGAGCAAGACTAAATGATGGAATAGATATCAAATTACAGCAACAACTACCACTGATTCAAAAAACTAAGGTTCTAAAAGGATTTACCCTGATTTAGAGGATAAAGATTGATGATTAGATGTTGGGATTGTGTTTAAAACTCCAAAATCACCCATCCTAGTGGAATGCATGAGTAGCCTTTGAGGAATCGCCCTAAATCGCCGAGACCGTCGCTTGAGACAAGAAGAATGATGAAAGACGCAGAGAAGTATGTTACCTCGTACTTAAGTACTAGGGCGTGTTGGGTACGGGGTCGGATATTTGCGCCGTTTGCGGAAGCGTAAATATAAGTGCGGAAAATAAAGAACACGAGGATTTATAGAGGTTCGGCTATAAACGAGCCTACGTCCTCTCTCGGTATGTTTTTTTATAGGATCAAGATAAAAAAAACTCTACGCCTCTCTTCTATCGGTCGAGGGATAACCGTTACAATCACATCTTCTATTGGTCCGTGATAAACCACTCGTACTTGTCTTTGTGTCGGTCTAAGTTAAACCGTTTTCCTTTTCGTAGGACAGGGAATCAACCTCTCTAGCTTTCTATTGGCACTAGATAAGCCTCACTAAGATAGCGATTGTGATTTTAACAATGCCGGATCCTTGATCCTAATAACACCGAATCCAATCGTATCTTTTCTTTTACCACTCGTGTATATGTTGAATGTATAAACACTCAAACTAACAATTAAGCTCAATATTACAACAACAAGTATATCAATATGAATCTTTGATCAATGAGTTGTTTGCTTTTTGTTGTTGTGATGAATCAATACCATAGACATGGTATTTATAGGCTCCATCTTCAAACTAGCCGTTAGCTGTTGAACCTTCTTTACGTACGTTATATCCATTCCATTACGTACGTAAGCATTGTTACGTACGTTAACCTCTACAGGTTACGTACGTAAGCCTCTTCACAAAACAGTTCAGGGAGTTTCGTCATTTTGATTACGTACGTTAACAATTTCTGCATTACGTACGTTAGGCCTTATGTCACTGCTGACGTCATATGTCTGTTGCATGCTTTTCTGACTTTGACTCCTCCAACGTTCACTTGTTTAAACTGTGTTACGTACGCTATTCATCATCCATTACGTACGTAAGATTCATCATATTACGTACGTTAATATAGTATCGTTACGTACGTTAGCTTTGATTTTCTCCAGCATTTTGCACTTCGTTTTCCTTCGATGCTTGCTTCGTCTCTTCGTTGTTTTGTTTTGTTTATCGCCATTAATCATCAAAACACTTTTAATTTATGTATGGAACAAAATGTTCCAACAATCTCCCCCTTTTTGATGATTACAAAACAAAACTTCATCAATGGGATTTACCTGCAAAAATACAAATATATGTATATCTTTACAGACCAAAGTTTTCGACTTTGTCCGTTTCGTTAGAATCTTCTCCCATTTTTTTTTCGACTCCTTCTTTTCTTTTCTCCTTTTATTTTTGTATGCTATCGATTTTCTCCGATTTTTCTCCCCCTTTCATGGTTAATCACATTTTCGACTTATTTCTCCATAATCCTATCTCTCCCCCTTTTTTCATCAAAAATGCAATAAAATACCAATAAAAAATTCAATAAATAATGAAATATGCAAAAATAAATACAAGGGTATTAACTCCCCCTGAAAATATTATCCGTTTTTTTTTTCAAAAAATTACTCCCCCTGAGTAAAATACCAAAAATCAATGTTTGGGGATCCAACCTATAGTTGGTTTTTGTTTAGAAACATAGACGATATTTGAAACGATTGTTCCTTTAGGAACTCAAATTTTCTTAATTTTTATCGTCTGTCTCGGGCTTTTGCAACTTGAAATGTGATGCCCGATTTTTAAACACTTTTCGCAATGGGGTATCTTGAAATTAACGGATTCGTTTTTCAAACGAGTTTTGAATCCTAACCCCTCTTTATTCAAAGTAAATTTTTGAACACCAAGCATTTGTTCAAATTTTTCGTTTCCGCACGAGAATTTCTTTGTCAAAGATTTAAGCTCGGTTTGGATTTTAGCGAGATCATTCTTCAAAATATTTTCATTTTCAATACACTTTGAAAGATCGATTTCAACAAATTTTCCCTTTTCGATAATTTTGGAATTTTCAATTTCCAAGGATTTAATTTTAGACTTAAGGGATTTGATTTCCGATAATGCATTTTGAAAATCCGTATGAAGTAATTCAAATGCATCAAAAAGTTCATCACGGGAGGATGTACTAACCTGGCTTTCGACGTCGCTGTCGTCGAACGAACTCCGGGCCATGAGAGCGAGATTATTTTGTTCGATAAATTCGTCGTCTTCGTCTTCATCGCTCCATGTTGCCACGAGAACCTCCTTTTTCGGTTTGGCTCGGCAATGCTTAGCGAAGTGGCCTGGTTTTCCACATAGTCGACAAGAGTTGTCGAATTTCTTCGTTTCGCTTGAGATATCCTTCTTCCTCCGGTTTAATAAAGTTTGGAATTTATTAATATTTTTGGCATAATATGCCATTTATTCATCGCTTTCCTCCACCGGGATTTCTTCTTTCTTGCTCGATATCTTAGCCTTCATGGCTAACGATCGTTCCTTCGGCTTTGGCTTGACACTTCGTGATTTTAACATGATCTCATAATTAATTAGCGAACCAACGAGGGCACTAAAATCGAGCGTATTGAGATCTTTAGATTCCATAATTGCGGTCACGGTGCCGTCCCATTCGCTAGGTAGTGATCTTAAAATTTTCTTAACTTTTTCACTACTAGATAATGGTTTTCTGAATGATGCAAGTCCATTTGCGATGACCGAGAATAGGTCGAGCATATTGGTGATGGACTCGTCACCTTTCATCATAAATAACTCGTAGTCATGGAGAAGCATATTAATTTTCGTCTCCTTGACTTGAGTCGTCCCTTCGTGTGTGATTTCTAGAATTTTCCATATTTCTTTCGCACTCTCACACGATGAGATTCGATTGACCTCTTCCGGATTTAAGGCACAAAATAAGAGTTGAGTAGCCTTACAATTTAGATGGTCATTTTTTCAATCGGCATCATCGTATTCTTGGAAAGATTTGAGCGTACCGTCAGATTTGATAGGAACTTTTGGGCCAAGGCAAATGATCTTCCAAATCTCTATATCGTAGGCACGAATAAAGATCGACATCTTTTTCTTCCATGTCAAATAATTTGAGCCATCAAAGAATGGTGGTCGGTTGAGAGCAAGGCCTTCGACAGGAGCAAATTGAAACGCCATTGGATCTTTTCTCATCGGATGTTAATCCGCGTATTGGAGTACTGCTCCGATACCAATTGTTGGGTACGGGGTCGGATATTTGCACCGTTTGCGGAAGCATAAATATAAGTGCGGAAAATAAAGAACACGAGGATTTATAGAGGTTCGGCTATAAACGAGCCTACGTCCTCTCTCGGTATCTTTTTCTATAGGATCAAGATAAAAACCTCTACGCCTCTCTTCTATCGGTCGAGGGATAACCGTTACAATCACGTCTTCTATTGGTCCGTGATAAACCACTCGTACTTGTCTTTGTGTCGGTCCAAGTTAAACCGTTTTCCTTTTCGTAGGACAAGGAATCAACCTCTCTAGCTTTCTATTGGCACTAGATAAGCCTCACTAAGATAGCGATTGTGATTCTAACAATGCCGGATCCTTGATCCTAATAACACCGAATCTAATCGTATCTTTTCTTTTGCCACTCGTGTATATGTTTAACGTATAAACACTCAAACTAACAATTAATCTCAATATTACAACAACAAGTATATCAATATGAATCTTTGATCAATGAGTTGTTTGCTTTTTGTTGTTGTGATGAATCAATACCATAGACATGGTATTTATGGGCTCCATCATCAAACTAGCCGTTAGCTGTTGAACCTTCTTTACGTACGTTATATCTATTCCATTATGTACGTAAGCATCGTTACGTATGTTAACCTCTACAGGTTACATACGTAAGCCTCTTCACAAAACAGTTCAGGGAGTTTCGTCATTTTGATTACGTACGTTAACAATTTTTGCATTACGTACGTTAGGCCTTATGTCACTGCTGATGTCATATGTCCGTTGCATGCTTTTCTGACTTTGACTCCTCCAACGTTCACTTGTTTGAACTGTGTTACGTACGTTATTCATCATCCATTACGTACGTAAGATTCATCATATTACGTACGTTAACATAGTATCGTTACGTACGTTAGCTTTGATTTTCTCCAGCATTTTGCACTTCGTTTTCCTTCGATGCTTGCTTCGTCTCTTCGTTGTTTTGTTTATCGCCATTAATCATCAAAACACTTTTAATTTATATATGGAACAAAATGTTCCAACAGGGCGTGTTACGACCGTAATATGTAGGGTTTATGGCTATAATTCCATGAAAGTATGGACGTACGTGAGGATATTACGGCCATATATTTATCCACTGGAACCGTCTGTATTGGGACATCCAAAATTACGGTCGTAAGGTGAAATACATTACGATCGCAACATACTGACGCTTATGGCTGTAACCTGCTTCTGAACATCAGGTTCTATTCAGCAGCTCCGAAATGCTAGTTTAAAGATTGCTCTGGTCGAATCACTTCACCTATATTTTCGTACCCAACCATAGAGTCTATATTACAACCTCATAAAGGTCCTTTTTTATTCACGATATTACATACACACCGAGTAGTAGAGATGCTTGACCACTTGCAAGCTTGTGGTAGTTTTTGCTTCATTGGATGAGTTTGAGCGTAAACACGCCCTGTATACACTTTAGAGTATAGGTTTTTCGGTTCATTGGATTTTGCAAGCAGTTTTTTTTCTTCATTCGATGACATCTTAAGCGTTCCAATAACACCAATTGCTTCTAAATCAATGTTTAGTATGGATGGTCGTATATTGACTAAATATAGCAGTTGTTTGCTCCCATAAACTATGAAAGCTCTCATTTGTACGCGTAATTGGTTCATTTGGTTGCATGGTTCCAAAAAAATGGAGCTTTAGGTATGTATTAATACATAATATTATATTGATTCCCTTCTTGCTCACTTGCAATTGGTTGCATTTAACTCTAGCTTTTGACTTGTTTTTTAATTTGTGATACATATGCGCAATGTGGAGAAGAGACATATCTATCGGAGATTCCAATGTGCTCGACGATGAGCGACTTTGAGAGTTTAAAAAATTTATCTTTCTTTACAGTTTGCGCCTTTGTATTATTTTTAATAAAATGATGTTAATTGTTCGGTAAAAGTGATTGGGGATCGTTGGTATATATTTCAAACTTTGAAAATTAAATTTTGACGATATAGATATTTAGTATTTTGTTATCTTTTGAGTAGAGTTGTAACGAATCAAATCGAAGCAGATACCACTGTATTCGATTAATATTCGTGAAATTTTTTGAATTATTTGACTTGACTCTAAACTATTTTCAAATATTAAAAGTTGATTCAATTCGATTCGATATGGATATTCTAATATATTCGATTTGATTTAGAACTCATTTTCTTTTAGTATTATCCAATTGAATTATTTAAATTATAACTACAAATAAATATAATAATATATAGTATATATATAAAATATAATTGATAAATATACAATAAATAAATGATCTATACATTAATATATGTATATTATATAATAAAACCACATTTAATAAGTATATATGATAATTATATATATAATATTATATATATGTATATAAATAAACGAATCAAATATTCGCATGGAATACAATTATATTTGAATTTGGATTCGAATATTATACGAATATAAAAGATGATTCTTATTTGAATGCAGATTCGAATATTATACAAATTTGAATATTATACGAATATAAAAGATGATTCTTATTTGAATGCAGATTCAAATATTATACAAATTCGAGTTTTTTCGAATACGAACTAGAGTTTTTCAAATTATAATCATGTTAAAAGAATTCAAATCACGAATCAAATCAAGAAAATTTATTTTATGCAATCCTACTTTTGAGATTTTAAACAACAAATAAGTCGTAATTGATGTTTGTTATGTATAAATGTGGATGACTCTTGGCTCTTAGTATTCTCATATTAATGCATGAGACTCTTAACCTTTCAAGAAGATCTTTGACCTTCCATTAATTTTGTAACTTATGTTTTCAAGTCCTATATAAAGGAACTTGTATGTGTTGGAGATAAATGAGATCCCTTAAATAGTGTGAAGTACATACAAACAGGCCTTAGCCAAATCCTAACTAGGAAAGGCCATAAACTAACAGACTTAGGCACACAACGGGTATTATTCCTTTAACACTCCCCCTTGTGCCTAGTCTACAAGCGCATGTCGTGTTGTCTCGTTAAAACCTCGTCAAGCAAAAACCCAGTGGGAAAACTGTCTTGATCGTAGGGAAAAGAGTACAGCATCTAGACACATCAAGTTTAGACTTCGTCCTTTGAATCTATCCTCTCATATGATCGTTACATTTGATCATAGTGCTACTAAGGTGACCATTCCATCAATCCTTAAAATCGTACATCTTGTTACCTCGTTAAAAACCTTTCCAAGTGATAAAAACCCTGTGGGAAAAATGATCCTTGGAAGGAAAAGAGTATAACGTACGGTATGGATGTAAGACTCCCCCTAAAGTCTACATCTCCCCCTGATTTGTACATCAATCAAGGATACTTTGAAAAACTTGTGCATGTATCGTTTGCCTCATTAAAAACTTTGCCAAGTAACAAAACCCAATGAGAGAAAATAAACCTTGGTCAAAGAAAAGAGTACAACGTCGGTGAGTAAGTTTCTTTATGACTCACCCCTCTCCCTATACCTTTACATCGATTTCGGGAGTTCGGAAATTCTCCGCATTCCGATACTTCTCACATGTTTTTCAAACACGGCCTTGGGCAGAGATTTGGTGAACAAATCAGCCACATTCTCCTCGGATCTGACTTGTTTTACTTGAATATTGAGGAGAGCCTGTTGTTGCTAATTATAGAAGAATTTTGGAGATATGTGTTTTGTGTTATCCCTCTTGATATACCCAAGCTTCATCTGTTCGATGCAAGCTGCATTATCTTCATATATGCATGTGGGTGCTCCAGTGACATTACTTAGTCCACTGTTACCTCGGATATGTGTAATGATAGCTCTGAACCAAATACACTCACGTACTGCCTCATGCAAAGCGATAATTTCGGCGTGATTAGATGAGGTAGCTACAAGGGTTTGCTTTGTGGATATCCAAGATATAGCGGTGTTCCCAATAGCAAATACATAGCCAGTTTGGGAACGACCTTTGTGTGGGTCGGAGAGATACCCTGCATCAGCAAATCCTACCAATACGTTCGTCGGGGTAGGTTCTATGGCATTAGCATTTACTTTAGCATTTGTGTTTACGGAAGCAGCTTCCTTTGCCTGCTTGTAGAGAAAGAATAGTCCCAAGTCAATGGTTCCTTTTAGGTATCGGAATATATTCTTGATACCATTCCAATGACGTTGCGTCGGTGCTGAACTAAATCGAGCTAGTAAGTTTACTGAGAAGGCGATGTCCGGTCGCGTACATTGAGCTAAGTACAATAGAGCGCCTATTGAACTTAAGTAGGGAATTTCATCTCCCAAAAGCTCTTCGTCATCTTCCTTTGGACGAAATGGATCTTTCTTCGCATCCAAGCTACGACCGATCATGGGAGTGCTAACTGGGTGTGCTTTGTCCATGTTAAAATGTCTAAGCATCTTCTGGACATAAGCAGACTGGTGGATGAGAATTCCACAGACTCTATGTTCTATCTGAATACCAAGACAGAAACGAGTCTTCCCAAGATCTTTCATCTCAAACTCAGTTTTCAAGTATCCGGTGGTTTCTCTTATTTCATCAAGAGTGCTGATTATATTCATATCGTCGACATATACTGTGATGATCGCAAATCCGGAACTTGTTTTCTTTATAAAGACGCAAGGACACAGTTCATCGTTCTTGTATCCCTTTCCAATCAAGTATTCACTCAGACGGTTATACCACATCCTTCCGCATTGTTTCAAACCGTAAAGTGAGCGTTTCAAACGAACTGAATACGCACTCCGTGGTCTGGAGTTACTTGATTTGGGCAATGAAATGCCTTCGGGAACTTTCATGTAAATCTCTGTATCTAGATCCCCATAGAGATACGCAGTGACCACGTCCATTAGCTGCATTTCCAATCCTTCGGAAATAACTAGGCTGATTAGATAGCGGAACGTAATAACGTCCATTACGGGGGAGTACGTTTCCTCGTAATCTATACCAGGGCGTTGTGAGAAACCTTGTGCAACAAGGCGAGCCTTGTACCTCAGGACTTCGTGATTCTCATTACGCTTTCTGACAAGAACCTATTTGTGTCCAACAGGCTTTACACTTGGCGGAGTTAGCACTACTGGGCCAAGTACCTTGCGTTTTATCAGAGAGTCAAGCTCTTCCTGGATAGCTTCTTTCCATTTAGGCCAATCGGCTCTTTGTTGACATTCTTCAACAGAGCGTGGTTCGCCATCATCGTGTCTTATGATTTCTTGAGCAACTGTGTATGCAAACACATCATCAATATGAGTGGTCGATCGTTCCATCAAACCAGACGCACTTTCATAGTTGATCGATATTTCTTTGTTTTCTAATGCTGAATCGATCTCCGGGGCGTCCCCCATTAATGATTCGTGGACATAGCTATAGTCAGAGATGATCTCATGGGAAGGATTCCCAGTATTGATGATTAATGGATTGGTTTGTGCCTCACCTGCCCTTTTCTTCCTTGGGCGGGTGTCTGTCGAACCGGGTGGCCTCCCCCTTTTCCTTTTGCGAGCCACGGCCTCGATCGCGCTTCCACTGGGTGCGATCGCATCACTCGGTATGTTGGTGATGTGCCCTTTATTGGGTACTTCTAACCTTGCAGGCACATTTTCAGCTGGAATGTGTGATCTTGTCACTTTGGCGATATCAGTAAACGCATCAGGCATCGAATCTGCTACGTTCTGAAGATCGAGGATTCGTTGTACTTCACGATCACATAGTGAGGTAACGGGATCATAATGAGACAGACTCGGGACGTACCAGGACAATTCCTGTCGTTCCTTGAGAAACTTCTTTTTCTCCACTCCCCCTAACGACGGGAATTCTGACTCATTGAAGTGACAATCCGCAAAACGCGCAGTAAAGAGATCACCTGTCAAGGGTTCTAAGTAGCGGATAATTGTTGGGGATTCGTATCCAACGTAAATACCTAAACGTCTCTGAGGACCCATTTTATTGCATTGTCGGGGCGTAATCGGCACATATGTTGCACAACCAAATATGCGTAGGTGTGAAATATCTGGTTCATATCCAGTTACCAACTGGTACGCAGAAAATGGTTGGCCAATGGTGGGTCTGAAACGAATAAGTATGGCTGCATGTAAGACTGCATATCCCCAAGCAGAGATGGGCATATTGGTGTGCAAAACCAATGCCCGTGCTACCATTTGGATTCTTTTAATGGTTGCCTCTGCGAGACCATTTTGTGTATGCACATGGGGAACGGGATGCTCTACATCGATTCCAATTGACATGCAGTAGTCATCAAATACTTTAGATGTAAATTCTCCTGCATTATCGAGTCGAATAGACTTGATAGGGTGATCAAGATGGTGAGTCCTTAGACGAATGATCTGAGCTAGGAGTTTTGCAAATACAGCATTTCGAGTGGAAAGAAGTGCGACATGTGACCAGCGTGTCGAAGCATACACCAATACCATAAAGTACTTAAATGGTCCGCATTCTGGGTGGATGGGTCCACAAATATCTCCTTGTATACGTTGTAAGAATGGGATGTTCGCTTTAGAATCTTTAGTATAGGAAGGTCTCGCTCCTACTTTAGCTAAAGAGCAGGCTTTGTAGAATGAGCGATGTGCTTTTGACATAGTCAATTGCTTAGAAGGGGCATATGTCTCTATTTCTTTAGATGACATAGCATGATTAACATCAATATTGTTCTTCGTGTTGAGTTGTTGCCCCTTTTTCACTCGAAAGAAAGGATGTCCCTGCGAGTTCTTTAGGATACGGATCATCATATCTCGACCAGGATGACCTAGTCTATCATGCTAAATCCTATATGAGTCTTTGTCCCAAATTTCATTTATGGTGACAGCATAGGATTCGAATACCCTAATGGTTGTGGTGTACAGTCCACTATTTTGACTCTTAAGTTTTTCTAATATGCGTTTATGTCCACATTCACTAGATGTAATATAAAGGAACTCGATTCCATTCTCACAGTGGGTTTCGACGTGGAAACCATTGCTACGTATATCTTTAAAGCTTAGTAAGGTTCGAGGGGCCCTATGTGCATATAGAGCATCGGTAACTCAGATAAGAGTGCCGTTAGGCAATAAAACTCGAGCATTGCCTCGCCCTTGGATGAGTTGGGAGGACCCAGTCATCGTGGTTACCGAGGTTTGACATGCAATTAATTCTGTGAATAGAAGCCTATTCCTAAGAATGGTGTGGGTGGTCCCACTGTCAACCAAATATTCAAGTTCTCCCCGATTCATTCCTACGAAAAGGAGAGAAAAAAATTCGAACCATAAACATGCAAGCAATATTCATTTCTTCGAAATAAAGCTAACGATATAACGTAAGCAATAATAATATCTTGTTCTAGAAAAACAAAGTTTCATCACACCATTATTGAAAATAAAATTTAACAATGCCAAATGTAAACGAGAAAGTAAACATAATAAAAACATTCAGTCATAAAGGGGTGCCTCTAATGACTGTGACACGTATGGCTCATTGCGATTATCAGTGACTGTGAAATTGACGTCGGGGGACTCATCGAGAGCATCTTCCTCCATATAGTGAGACTCCCGTTCTTTGGACTCTCTATATTTCTTGTAGTGTACTGCAACTTGTTTACTTGCATGGCAGTTCTTGTACCAATGTCCAGCATCTCCACATCAATAGCACGGTTCATCGCCAACTCTGACTTTGGGAGCGACATGGGGGGTAGGTGCTTTGTTTCCTTGGCCAGAAGATCCGGGAGCACCAAGTATTCTCATTACATTGGAAGAACCCCCACATCCTCGACCACGTCCTCGACCACTGTGCCCTCTTCCACGTTGTGGTTTGGGGTTGCCATGACCAGTCCCCTGTGCATTGGGATTCTTTCCACCTTTCACGTTGCCATAGTTGGCCTCGGGAACTTTCTTTGTCCCAGCCGGCCTGGCATTGTTGCTCACTAATACTTCATTGTGCCTCTCAGCCACTTGCAGTAGGTTGATAATCTTATTGAAGGTAGTGATGCGTTTATTGTCATACTCCAGCCTATATTGGCTCGCTAGTATAAGGGCAAAAGTAGGAAAAGTGGAAAGAGTTTTCTGAATCATATCATCTTCTGTGAGGTCCTTTCAACAGAAATTAAGGCGTGCCTTCAGACGGAGCATATCTTTGTTGAAATCGTTGATCCGTTTATAATCAAGCAAGCGGATTTCATTCCACTGCACGGTCAACTCTGGGAGCAAAGTATTGTGGATGTTCCCAAAACGGCCCTTAAGGGCATCCCACAGTTCTTTCGGGGATTTCAACTGCAGATATTCCCACCTTAGGCTCGGGTCAATATGTCGCCTAAGGAACATTAATGCACTAGCTTTGGTTTTGTCAGACGGTACTTCGCCTGCTTTTTCAAATATAGTAGCACTATAGTCCTTAGCGATAAAAGTGGTCTCTACGTCAGAAACCCATCTATGGTACTCAAGCCCTTCTGAGTCCAAGATGTCAAATTCAGGACGAGTTGGATCAGCCATCTTGAGACAAGAAAAAAAAAGGAAAATGAATTTTCACAGTATATCATGAGTACTTTCCATGATAAAATTTTCAATAATGTGGAGGGTTATTATTTTTCAGAACCAAGATATGGTCAAAATTACTTTCGATGCTATTGGGGTTTTTACCGATGAAATTACTTTATCACGGTTCGAGTTGATATAGATAGTTGAAATAAGTCCTCTAGGTTCTACTAATGATGAACTTAATATACATGCCATAACTAACAATGCATGCAAAATATATATATAGTTATAGATATAATCACATAGCCCTATGAATATATCTATACACGTATAAATGCAGTCAAAGAGGTATCTTATGCCGCAATAATTTTTAATTCAACGTGAATTTATTTTAATTTAAATTGCTTAAGCAATTTATTTTAATTTAGTTAAAATTATGAATGCATCATGCTTTTGGTTTAATTAAGCATAAATAAATTGCAGAGTATAAATATGCAATCAATAGTAATTAAAAATATATAAATTCGCACATTGCAGATAGTAGGGTTCGTATTTGTGTACTTTGTTTCGTGAATAGGAGCAGAAAATCTGGACTTGAGAGAAAAAAAACGGGACTGCTGGCGGGTTGGGCCCGGTCAGCAACCGGGTCTGGATCGCGGGCTGATTTCTGGGCTTGGATCTGGGACGAAGACGTCACTGGGGAGATGAACGGACTGGCTTGTCGGAACTGGCAGCGACGGAGGCTGGAGAAGGGCCGGGGTTGATTGGTGCATAATTGATCTAAAACTCATATACAAAATATTCATTTTTCCGGGCATAATTGTACTGATTTGTGATTAAAAATATATATTTTACAGATATGTCCAAACATGAGCTAAAAATGGTTATTTCTGATTCGACATGAAGCATCAAAAAGGACGGAAAACAAGATCAAATCCAACGACGGGAATTTTTCCAGGACAAACGACCATACAAAACGACGCAAAATGGACCGTGTTCTGACGGCCGTTTCGCATACGGCGCAAAAGAGGCCGTGTCTTGGGCCGTTTCACACACGGCCGGCATTTAGCGCCGTGTCCTCGCGCGTATTCCGGAAGAGACCGAGTCACCACAAAACGGCGCACAAACACGGGCAACCGGGCCGCTTTTTCATCGCCGTGTTTCAAGAGATGCCATGCAAAATTAGTCCACTTTTGACCAACTTGTGAAATCAACCACAAGATATTTTTTGGTCAAAAATCTGAAAATTCAAAGACATGGGTGAAGTGTGAACAAAGAATTAAAAAATGATATTACAATAGATATTTTGAATTAAATAATCAATTGTATTGTTGAAAATCTGCTATAAAAGGACATGTTCATCCATTGCAAAATCCCAACCCACATTCTTACCAAGAAATCCTCAACTTCTTGCTAAGAAATACTCCTTTCCTTTAGCAATATATTTTCCTTAGAACTTTCAATTTTAGTTTGTATTTTATTTTTGGTTTGAAGTTTTTCTTTCATTTAGTTTGTAATTGAAAAGTGCTTGATCAATAAGCACTTAGTATTTTACTTTCAATTTTTGTAAGCTTGTAACCTTTAAACAAGTTTGAAGTTATATTTTGAAGTTTGTTTCTTGCACTTTGATTCATCATATTCAAGTAAGTTTTATTTAATTTCTAGTAATTAAAAGTTTCTATATATATATATATTATATATATCAATTATTTCTATTATAATTTTAGTTTGTATGAACCAATGAGTAGCTAATCTTTCTTCCTAGGGGAAGGGGGATTTCTATTAGGTTATATATTGAGTATTTGATTGATTTAAACTATTTTTAGGACTAATTGGTTTAAATAGAGATTGATCATATCCTATTTTTACTAATGAAACCTTCTTGATTGATTGTTGAGTGAATTGGAAACATATCTTTTCAATCTATCAAATGTTAATCTTGTTATCAACATCTTAAGATTGCGAAAGTGGTTAAGACACCTTTGATTACGAAAGTACGGAGGTGAAAAGTTGATTACTCGATGAACGATCGTTTATCCTAAAAATAGTCAAGTTAGAGAAATGAAAGGACTAATTGGTTTAAATAGAGATTGATCATATCCTATTTCTACTAGTGAAACCTCCTTGATTGATTGTTAAACTGTATTGGAAACACATCTTTTCAATCTATCAAGTGTTAATCTTGTTATCAACATCTTAAAAAGTGACAATGATTAAGACATCTTTGATTACGAAAGTACGGAGGTGAAAAGTTGATTACTCGATAAATATTCATTTTTCTTTTATATCCATATAAATCAATTCCTATACTTAATTAAATACCTAATTTAATGAACCCGTAATCCCCTAGATTTTATAAATTCCCAACTCATTTTAATTCTATTCATTTTCACTAGTTAAAAATAGTCTAGTATAAAAATAGTTTTCTTAAAACTAGTAGTATTAAAAATAGTCTTAATATAAATAGTCTAGTATAAATAGTCTTAATATAAATAGTCTTAATATAAATAGTCTAGTTAAAAATAGTCTAGTTAAAAATAGTCTTATATAAAATAGTCTTATATAAAATAGTCTTATATAAAATAGTTTGGTTTAAAATATAGTGCATTTAGTTAATTTTTAAAAACCCAAAAATATTTTTTTTATTTTTGTATTTATTTCTCGCAATTTGTAACAAAAATTATACGAAGCCATTGGACAATCCTCGAGAGAAAAGACCTTGGTAGAACTTACCACAAACTACTTCTACCTCGTATATATTTGCGAGCGACTCAAGAACTCCTATTTTTAGGATAAGTTTTTGGCCGATCAAATTTTGGCGCCGTTGCCGGATTGTTTTAGGCCAAATATAATTTTTCTCCGGTCAAGTGGCGGATAACGGTACTCGTGACTATTAAAGTCGGATTTTTCGCTTCCCACAAACAAGCGATATTTGTAGATATTTTATCGCTTTTCATTTTAATTTTTTTGGTCTGGATGAAACATTGTTTAAAATTGAAAAAGATTTCCTTTCTAAGCAAAAATGCAATTTTAAAATTTACAAGACAAGGCTTGAAAGGATGAGGTTGCTTACGAATAAAAGCATACCTTTTGACATAAGATTCATTATCGCCAAAGTAAGAATAGAAGGTGAATTCACGAAACACCAACTAGATTCTTACCGGGCTTGGAAAAAGTTCATATGCCAAGAAACGACGAGCAAAGATTCTAGCCGTTTGCTATAAATGTGCTAGATGGAACTGTAATGCAAAATGTCGATCTTTAGGAATTCCATCTACAAACAGAGAAGATAAAATTCGGTTCATCAATGATGGTCCGAATAAGGAGAATTTAGATAATATCGAAATTTCTCTTGACACGCATCCTAGTGGACTTGTGTATTACGGAATTCAATGTTTGTGGAATAAATTCAAACCAGAATATGAACAACGTCTTGGGAATCGGCGTTAAAAGACCCTGTTTGCCAATTTGTAAGAAAATTGGATGGGAAACTTCTCCCCGACTCATAGAAGGCGTTTAGGCCGTTTCTGAACGTAAAATCAGAGGAAGATGTGAGCCACAATCACAACTACTGTACATACGCGTAAGTATCTTTTATTTTTGTCGTGTGGTGAGATTTTACGAATAAAAATGTGATACGCGATAAAAGCTTTCATTATTCTATTGAGTAGTTGAAGCACAATCAAACGAAATCACAAACTTGTTAAGCAATTTTTCCTCATTTTTCTTCTATAAATAACCTTTGTGCTTGTTTCTTTTATTCATCCCTCAAACTTGTACTTTTCTCTTTTTTCTCTCTAAATAAATTTCTTTTCAAAAATGGAGTCATCATCTTCCGAAAAAAATTTTACACACTGCATTTTGGTGGATCTAGTTACGAAAAGAGGCATGCTTCTTGAAGGCCCACGACTTAGGTCGTACCTTAGGAGAAAAATGCATTCATGTAGTTTACGAGGAGGAAGTCTATGATTAATGGGACGAGTCACATCGCCTATATGGAAGGAGTAAGAGTATTGGGAGTAATCCCAAAACCTCTGGTGAAAGTAAAATCACCGGGTCAACTATTGGAGATGAGTTTAGATCTGTGAATATGCAAGATCGCATAACTCACATGATAAATAATTAAGCGCCTTTATCGCCCTTCCGTGGTTTTGGCACCCTTGAGGAACTTTTTCATGTGGTTACCAGAGCCCGGCTAAATGTTCATCAAAACCAATAGGAGTGCTTAATGTCAATGGTTTCTTTGATGGTTTACTGTCTTTCATCGACTACTCTGCCGAAAAGGGCTTTATTTCCGAGCGTGCAAAACGAATCATAGTCGTTGCAACAACACGAGAAGAACTAATCAAAACTCAATGAATTTGTTCCTCAACCAGATCCACTCTAGCTAAAATTGTGCAGGTAGAAGATTTTACAGTGAGAAAACGAAAAGTGGATTCATTCCTCTCCCTTTGATAACCCATGACGGACCTCTTGTATTTTTACTTTCTGTCGTGTGTAATAATCGTGCTAAATGATGGCAGCTTAAGGAGTTTCTTCTTGATCTCTTGACGCGCATCTATTCGCGATTTATGTATTACTGTAATTTTTATTTCGTGTTTTGCTTTTTTTTTTTAAAAACTTTGATGGCAGCGTAAGGCGACTCTTCGGACTTTCTTGATGCGCATCTAAAAAATTATGTTATACTTACGAGTATATTTTATTTTCTTTTGTGTGTGCCTCGTATATTTATTCTCTTGCAGATTCTAAAAGGCGTTAGGCTCAGACTGTAACACCCCCAGGATATCCGAGGTATATTACAGCGCCGTGAATCCCTATATGGGGCCCACCAGGCTGAACAGCATCATACACAATGACTCACAGAAACGATAGAATAACACCACGTCATAAAGACGCAAAACAGAACAATCCATCCGGTTCAACCGGTCAATAGAACATCATCATCCAACACAACATAAACACAACAATACAATCTGGACAAACAAGAACTCTTAAGTACTCGAGTACAGCTATTAGTTCAAAAGCCATAAAAGATGAAAAGACAAAAAGACATCTCTTATGCACAATCATCACGCATGGCCATCATCCGTATCTTGGTCAGTAGCTCGTCTAGAAGAACCCGACTGAAATTCATAAAGCGAATTTCCCGAAGCGGGTCCCGGAGGGGTTAGCAATTACGCTAGTACAAGTAACCAGATGAACAACTTACATCTTACACATATAGTAATGCATGCAATAAAGAAAACCGTTCGAAAACACTCATTTCCGGAAATGCCAATATCAAATCACATTTGTAAAATTCACCACAATTAACCGTCGATCCACACCTCCGTGGACCCCTACCGAGACCCCGTCGAGTCTAACCCGTAGTGAGCATACACACACACACACAATTTCTCATACAAAACTACTATGCCAAGATTGTAAGTTCATAAGGATACTTGCCTCGATTAATAGACGGTGACGCGAACGGAACGGAAGAATCAAGCACGACCGTGAGGAACCGACGGATGAACCTAACGATTCGAACAACACAATCACAACCAACTCTAGACGATTACGGAAAAGGAATACACCCGGAAACCCGCCTACGATTCATGTATATTCATACAAAAATAACAACGAGGGCGGACCACAACCAAACCCTCTCGATTCCATAAAAATCCACAAAATGTCCATGAATCCGTAGGAAAACTAAAGATACTAATAATATCAATCGTATACATCATGAATCCACCAACGAAACGGAACGAATCGGAAGAAAAACCCAAAACCCCCAAATTAATCGAAATAGGGTTTTAGAGCATTACCTTGGAAGATTCGAGTACTAAGATCCGTAGAACGCGCGTTAGATTGATTATCCGAGCCTCACAACCGAAAAGAAATGATGAAAATCGACCCCCGGATGAAGAACTCTCTCCCTCTCTATCTCTCTCTCGCGACTCGGTGGAAAAGAAGGGGAAATAGTGAGCTGCTCACGCTCAAAACCACATTTATAGTGCAACACAGCAGAACCTATCGGCCGGCCTATCTAGACAGCCCAACCGATAGTCACACGGATTTCCGGCAGTAGGGTCTATCGACCCCCCTTATCGGCCGAAAGGCTACTGGAAGTTCGAAGGTGAAGAAATTTACATATCGGCCGGCCTATCGGCCGATAGGCCCAACCGATACCCAGACCGGATGCCGGCAGTAGAGTCTATCGGCCCCCTATCGGCCGAAAGGCTCTGGGAGTGCTCGGCCAAAAACTGAAACGACCATAACTCTCTCGTCCGGACTCCGATTGACTCACCGTTTGAACCATTGGAAAGCTAATTCGATGTTCTATAATATTGCAAAGATTTATAATTTTTGGAGTCACCAAAAATTAATGATGATCTAACAAAGTCGAACTCAAGCAAGGAAAGTTGAAACAACGAACAATAACGAGAGTACAATTCAACAATTGACAGGAAGGACATACTGAAAGATGCATGTGGGTCACTATGACCGAGAAATATACCCAAAAATGAAAATACAAGGGAAAGAAAATACCGGATATTACATTCTACCCCTCTAAAAATAAGTTTCGTCCCGAAACTTAAGAAACAAACAACTCGGGGTACCTAGCACGCATGCTATCCTCGGTTTCCCAAGTTGCCTCCTCGACACCGTGTCTCGACCATTGCACCTTGACCAAAGGGATGGTCTTATGCCTCAGCCGTTTCTCACGATGCTCCAAAATCTTCAAAGGACGCTCCTCAAAAGTAATATCTTCGGCAATATCAACCTCGCCATAATCGATGACGTGACTAGGATCCGGAACATATTTCCTCAATTGGGAAACATGAAAAATGCTATGAACATGACTCAAGGCTGGAGGTAACGCCAAACGGTACGCTAATTCACCGACTCGCTCGAGAATCTCAAAGGGTCCAATAAATCTCGAGCTCAGCTTTCCTTTCTTCCCAAAACGAAAAACTCCCTTCGTCGGCGACACCTTTAGCAAAACGTGGTCTCCCACCTCGAATTCCAAAGGTCGACGACGGACGTCGGCATATGACTTCGCCGACTCGGGCGATCAACATCCGTTCTCGAATTAACTCTATCTTCCGCCTCGTCTCTAAAACGACATCCGGCTCGGTCCCGACTAAATCGGATGCCTCATTCCAACAAATCGGCGATCGACATCGCCGCCCATAAAGTGCCTCATACGGTGCCATCCGAATTGACGCATGCCAACTATTGTTGTACGTGAATTCGATCAATGGCAAATGCTCCTCCCAGTCACTACTCGATCGAGGCACAAGCACGCAACATGTCCTCGAATGTCCGGATAGTGCGTTACCGCCCATCATTTGGGGATGAAAGGAGGTACTCAAACGCAACCGGTACCTAACGCCTTATGCACCGCTTTGCGGAAGTGCGATACAAAGCGGCCGTCACGATCCGAAACAATAGACTTCGGAGTACCGTGAAGTCTCACGATCTGCGCAATAAACACACGAGCTAACTTCTCCGGGCCCCAAGTGTCCTTGATGCCCAGAAAATGTGCCGACTTGGTCAGGCGATCAACAATCACCCATACCATATTCATGCCCGACCTCGATCTCGGCAAACTCGTAACGAAATCCATCGATATATCTTCCCATTTCCATTAGGAGCGGAAGTGATCGCAATAACTTGACCCGGTCGCTGATGCTCGATTTTGACCTGCTGGCAAGTCAAACATCTCGCCACAAACTGTGCGACTTCCTCCTTCATATCATTCCACCAGAAGTTCCTCCTCAGGTCCTTGTACATCTTACTCGTACCAGGATGAACGGAATAAGGTGTAGCATGGGCCTCCCGTAAAATACTCTGCCTCAACTCGAGTCGTTCGGCACACAAAGCCGACTACGGAATCTCAAAACGCCATCCTCGTGAATCACAAACCCAGGAGACTTTCCTTTAAGAACGTTCTCTCGGATTTGAGTAATCATCGGATCCTCTAATTGCTTGATTTAATTTCATCGATCAAAGGCAGCGAAATTTCTAAGGCACAAAGTTGCCCAATGATCCAGCGGCAAAACTTCAACATCTAACCCGATCAAAGCCCGCCGAAGCTCGGAGGCGAGGCGTAAGGACCTCAAGCGTTCGCAACGCAATCGGTTTCCGACTCAAGGCGTCGGCCACGACATTCGCCTTACCGGATGATAAAGGATTTCGAGGTCATAATCCTTAATCAACTCTAACCACCTCCTCTGCCTCATATTCAACTCTCGTTGAGTAAATATGTACTTGAGACTTTTATGATCGGTAAAAATCGACATGCGAGCCGAAAAGATAGTGACGCCAAATTTTGAGTGCAAAGACAACCGCCGCTAACTCCAAATCGTGAGTAGGGTAGTTAAGCTCATATGGCCTCAATCGTCTCGACGCATAGGCAATGGTCTTGCCGTCTTGCATCAATACGCACCCAAGGCCCCGACCGAAGCATCGCTATAAACGGCAAAACCCTCGTTGCCACATGGCAATGCCAAAACCGGGCTGAAGTCAAACGCTTCTTCACTCCTCAAAACTCGATCGCCTCTCATCGGTCCGCACGAACTTCTCGGATTTACGGAGCAAGCGTAAGTGGTCGGGCCACTTCGAGAAACCTCGACAAACCTACGGTAGTAGCCACCAAACCCAAGAAACTACGGACCTCCTTCACGTTTGTGGCGATGCCCAATCCAACACCGCCTCAATTTTCTCGGATCTACACGAACTCCTCTACTGAAATCACGTGGCCCAAAAACATCACTTCTTTCGGCTAGAACTCACATTTCGAGAACTTCGCATAGAGTTGCTCGGCCCTCAAAATGTCTAACACTATCCGCAAATGATGGGCATGCTCTTCCTCGTTCCTCGAATCAATAAGAATATCGTCAATGAAGACGACGACACACTTATCCAAATAATCGATAAAGACTTTGTTCATCAACCGCATGAACACCGCCGTAGCGTTAGTTAACCCGAAGGCATAACTACAAACTCATAATGTCCGTATCTCGTCCGAAAAGTGTTTTGCACGTCGGACTCCTACCCGAGCCGATAGTACCCGATCGCAAATCAATCTTGAGAATACCGCAGCTCCTCAATCGGTCGAACAAGTCGTCAATCCTCGGCAAAGGATACTTGTTCTTGATGGTCACCTTGTTTAGTTCGCGATAGTCGATACACAAACGTAGCGAACCATCCTTCTTTCGCACAAACAGGACCGGTGCGCCCCAAGGCGAGGCGCTCGGTCGAACATACCCCGACTCAAGAAGCTCACTCAACTGCTTCTTCAACTCGGACATCTCTGAAGGTGCCATGCGATAGGGTGCCTTCGAAATAGGAGCCGCACCCGGCTCTAATTCTATAGCGAACTCGACCTCACGATCCGGTGGCAATCCCGGTAACTCGTCAGGAAAAACATCAGGGAATTCATTAACGACTGGAATCGACGAAAGCTCGACTCCACCATCCCCCGCCTTCAAGGCATAGCACCAATAACCGATACATCCCTTACGCAGGAGTTTCATCGCCTTCAAGGCGTTAATAACGAGTTTCTGGCTTCCCCTCTTTCGCCCCGCGAAAAAGTGCTCGGTGCCGTCCTCGGCTAACATAGTGATGACTCTCGTGCGGTAGTTCATGATCGCACCATGCCGCTCGAGCCAGTCATCACCAAGGATCAAATCCTCACCCTCGATACTCACAACAATAAGATTAGAGGGCCAAGTCCTCTCACAAATAAGCACAGAACAGTCTCGAACCTCCTGATCACCAACGATCCTATCACCGCTAGGAAGCTTAACGATGAAGGGCTCACAAGGTGTCAAACGGTCGAGACTCAAACGGCGCACACAATCCAGAGATATAAACGAATGCGTAGCACCGGAATCGAAAAGCACACTGACAGGATGAGAAAGAATATAAACGGTACCTGTCGCTACGGTAGCCGCTGGATCATCGGCTCTCCGCATCTCATAGACACGCGGGTGGGCGGAGCCAACACTAGAAGCTCCCCCCTTAGAGGGCTGAACTCGACCTCTTCCCCGACTAGCACTCGGCGGAGACTGAGGAGCAAACGATCCCTGATTCACACTTGGTTCCCTAGGCGCTGGAATGGAAGCCCGGGCACCAAGAATTTTCTCCCTCTCAGCACAGAAAGCAGCCTTGTGGCCCGGCTGGCCACATTGATTACACGTCAGCAAAGGGCTCAAACAAGTACGACTGATGTGGCCCGTACGACCACAATTGAAACACTTCACATCACGGAAAGGAGCACTGGTAGTTCCACGAGGACCCCCAGCGGAACGAGCTGGACCACCGCCGGCGGGGAAGTTAGCAGATTGGGATCTCTGCTGACCCCCACCCTTGTGGCCCGAAAAGTTCCCAGCGGACTTCTGCTTCTTACTCTCGCGGGCCGCCTCACTTGCCGTCACCGACATATCATAAGCAAGGGCCCTACTCTGATAATCCTTCAATGTAGTGCATACGAGCCCCGACATATAGTCCCGAATCGGCAACTTCATCCGTCTGGAGAAATGGAAAATCTTGTCACTCTCCTCGACAACTTGGGTCTTCACATAACCCAACTCCTTATTAAAATCGGCAATGGCTTGGGCTACGGGGATATCCCGTGGTTGAGCATCATAAAAGCATGTACCCGAGCACATCGGCGGCCACGGGCAATATTCGGTCTCCATCAACTCTTGAAACTCGGCCCACGGCGGCATGGTCTTTGGGCCCAACGGCCTCCCACCAATCCGTAGCGTCCCCGTGAGAAAGTATTGAGCAATAGGGACTCTACGTTCCTCGGGACGATTAGTGGCAACGAAGACCTTAGATATCTCCTTAATCCACCCTTCCCGGCCCATCGGGTCCGAAGCTCCCGAAAACCGAGGAGGATGCATCTTGATGACATCTTGGAGCCAACGGTCCGCTCCTCCCGATTAGCGTGGGCACGATCCGGGTTACGAACGCCGAGCTATCGCCGCCATTTGGTTCACCATCTTTGCATAACGGCCGCGATACCAAGATCGGCACGCTCACGAGAAGAAGCATGGCTATGACGGTCGCCGTCTTGCCGGCTCCGAAGACCGTGACGTGGCCGCCACCGGCCCCACGTCCCTGGGCCGCGTCCACGACCACGACCGCGACCACGACCTCTTCCGGCATCCATGCCGGAGTTAAACAAGTAGCAAAAGCCATACGAGGGTAAGTACGAGAGAAGAACAATTACAAGTCGAGAATCAAAGGTACGATACAAGGAATTAATGAACAGAGGAAAGAAAACTTACGGACACTGTAAATCTAGGAATCATGGCAGCGTGACGATGATGTGCAAAACCAAACACCACAAGACCCAATAAACCAACAAGCCTAGGTATCCATAAACCTAGAGCTCGATACCATTTTCTGTAACACCCCGGATATCCGAGGTATATTACAGTAGTGAATCCCTATATGGGGCCCACCAGCCGAACAAAGATCATACACAATGACTCACGAAACGATAGAATAACACCACGTCATAAAGACGCAAAACAGAACAATCCATCCGGTTCAACCGGTCAATAGAACATCATCATCCAACACAACATAAACACAACAATACAATCTGGACAAACAAGAACTCTTAAGTACTCGAGTACAGCTATTAGTTCAAAAGCCATAAAAGATGAAAAGACAAAAAGACATCTCTTATGCACAATCATCACGCATGGCCATCATCCGTGTCTTGGTCAGCGCCCGCTCGTCCCGAAGAACCTGACCTGAAATTCATAAAACGAATTTCCCCGAAACGGGTCCCCAGAGGGGTTAGCAATTACGCTAGTACAAGTAACCAGATGAACAACTTACATCTTACACATATAGTAATGCATGCAATAAAGAAAACCGTTCGAAAACACTCATTTCCGGAAATGCCAATATCAAATCACATTTGTAAAATTCACCACAATTAACCGTCGATCCACACCTCCGTGGACCCCTACCGAGACCCCGTCGAGTCTAACCCGTAGTGAGCATACACACACACACACAATTTCTCATACAAAACTACTATGCCAAGATTGTAAGTTCATAAGGATACTTGCCTCGATTAATAGCGGTGGCGAACGGAACGGAAGAATCAAGCACGACCGTGAGGAACCGACGGATGAACCTAACGATTCGAACAACACAATCACAACCAACTCTAGACGATTACGGAAAAGGAATACACCCGGAAACCCGCCTACGATTCATGTATATTCATACAAAAATAACAACGAGGGCGGACCACAACCAAACCCTCTCGATTCCATAAAAATCCACAAAATGTCCATGAATCCGTAGGAAAACTAAAGATACTAATAATATCAATCGTATACATCATGAATCCACCAACGAAACGGAACGAATCGGAAGAAAAACCCAAAACCCCCAAATTAATCGAAATAGGGTTTTAGAGCATTACCTTGGAAGATTCGAGTACTAAGATCCGTAGAACGCGCGTTAGATTGATTATCCGAGCCTCACAACCGAAAAGAAATGATGAAAATCGACCCCCGGATGAAGAACTCTCTCCCTCTCTATCTCTCTCTCGCGACTCGGTGGAAAAGAAGGGGAAATAATGAGCTGCTCACGCTCAAAACCACATTTATAGTGCAACACAGCAGAACCTATCGGCCGGCCTATCGGCCGATAGGCCCAACCGATAGTCACACGGATTTCCGTGAGGGTCTATCGACCCCCTTATCGGCCGAAAGGCTACCTGGAAGTTCGAAGGTGAAGAAATTTACATATCGGCCGGCCTATCGGCCGATAGGCTAACCGATACCCATACGGGATGCCGGCAGTAGAGTCTATCGGCCCCCCCTATCGGCCGAAAGGCTCCTGGGAGTGCTCGGCCAAAAACTGAAACGACCATAACTCTCTCGTCCGGACTCCGATTGACTCACCGTTTGAACCATTGGAAAGCTAATTCGATGTTCTATAATATTGCAAAGATTTATAATTTTTTGGAGTCACCAAAAATTAATGATGATCTAACAAAGTCGAACTCAAGCAAGGAAAGTTGAAACAACGAACAATAACGAGAGTACAATTCAACAATTGACAGGAAGGACATACTGAAAGATGCATGTGGGTCACTATGACCGAGAAATATACCCAAAAATGAAAATACAAGGGAAAGAAAATACCGAATATTACACAGACATCAACTTTCTTAACAGGGAGTATTCTGCTTTTCTGCATTGATTTTTATTTTTTATTTTATAAACTGAGGACAGTTTTATTTTCAAGTTTGGGGGTGGTTTGTTTTAGTATTTTGGTGTGTTGTAATTTTGGTGTGGTTTGTTTAATAATTTTGGTGTGTTTTGATTGATTTGGTTATTTGCCTTAATTTTTTTTTTTATATATATATATATATTATTTTGATTTGTGAGATTTCTAGATCTGGCCATAACACCAATAAATTAGCTATATACAAGCTTCTAAAATTGTTTTAACCGGTAAAAAAAATGTATATTCCAAAAAAAAATTTTTGAGCCTTAATCTCTCTTTCCAAGCCTTGTAATTATCATATAAAATCGAGTCATTCGTTACCTTGAGAAAAGAAGAATCAATTGGTTGATGAAAAAAAAAACTGAAATTTACTTAATTTGTGGAGTTTTTGATTTTTCATGCTTAACTAAAAAATGATTTTCTGCAAAAATTCTATTCCCTAAAAAAAAAAGGAGTCATTGGTGAAAAGAGCTACACGTTAGCAAATAACGGTGTGAAAGCTATCACCTAAAAAAATAAATGACGAAAAGTAGAATTTTTGAGAAACAACAGCTGCCTAATTTTGGAAGTCTTAAATTTTGCGAAAAATAAAGGACTAACCATTGTTGGTGCGTAGCTGCCGTCTCAGAAAAATTGGTGAAAAGAGCTACACGTTAGCAAATAACGGTGTGAAAGCTATCACCTTTTTACGAAAGAAAATAATGAGATAGAAATTGTGTTAGTGAAAAGAGCTACACGTTAGCAAATAACGGTGTGAAAGCTATCACTAAAAGGGATGTAGTTTATGAGCAGATTTGAATTAATTAGCAGCTAAATTTCAATACACTCAATTTTGTGAAAATCACAATATTTGATGACGCCGATGAAATTCTTCTTCATATTGAGTCGAAAAATAAACGAGTGATCGAGAGCAACCATCAAAGGGAGTCGTGTGAAGTCACGAGTGGGAAAGAAATAATCAACCTTTAGGGGGGGAAACCTTGCATTTTGGAATTACAAAAATAAAAACCGTGTTTTAAACTTCAAAATCGTTAGTAGATTTATTTTGAATCTTGATTCATTTTCTATCTACTGTATAAAGTTGGTTATTGTGTATTAATGGCATTTTGATCTCTTTTTATCTTTATATATAATTATTTTTCTTAAATTTGTGTGTATTATTTTTTTATTTTTTATTTTGTGTCTTATTTTAATTTTTATTTTGTGTGTGATTAATAATGAGTCTTGCTCGGGATTAGCAAGAATTTAAGTGTGGGGTATTTGATTGGTGCATAATTGATCTAAAACTCATATACAAAATATTCATTTTTCCGGCATAATTGTCTTGATTTGTGATTAAAAATATATATTTTACGATATGTCCAAACATGAGCTAAAAATGGTTATTTTACAGATTCGACATGAAGCATCAAAAGGACGGAAAACAAGATCAAATCCAACGACGGGAATTTTTCCAGACAAACGACCATACAAAACGACGCAAAATGGACCGTGTTACGTGGCCGTTTCACATACGGCGCAAAAGAGGCCGTGTCTTGGGCCGTTTCACACACGGCCGGCATTTAGCGCCGTGTCCTCACGCGTATTCCGGAAGAGACCGAGTCACCACAAAACGGCGCACAACACGGCAACCGGGCCGTTTTTAAACGCCGTTTTTCAGCACATGCCATGCAAAAATACTACACTATTGACAAAATTGTGAAATAAACCACAAGATATTTTATAGGACAAAAATCTGTAAATACAAAGACAGGGGAGAAGAGTGAACAAAGAAATAAAAATGATATTACAATAGATATTTTGAATTAAATAATCAATTGTATTCTTGAAAATCACCTATAAAAGGACATGTTCATCCATTGCAAAAATCCCAACCCACATTCTTACCAAGAAATCCTCAACTTCTTGCTAAGAAATACTCCTTTCCTTTAGCAATATATTTTCCTTAGAACTTTCAATTTTAGTTTGTATTTTATTTTTGGTTTGAAGTTTTTCTTTCATTTAGTTTGTAATTGAAAAGTGCTTGATCAATAAGCACTTAGTATTTTACTTTCAATTTTTGTAAGCTTGTAACCTTTAAACAAGTTTGAAGTTATATTTTCAAGTTTGTTTCTTGCACTTTGATTCATCATATTCAAGTAAGTTTTATTTAATTTCTAGTAATTAAAAGTTTCTATATATATATATATATTATATATATCAATTATTTCTATTATAATTTTAGTTTGTATGAACCAATGAGTAGCTAATCTTTCTTCCTAGGGGAAGGGGGATTTCTATTAGGTTATATATTGAGTATTTGATTGATTTAAACTATTTTTAGGACTAATTGGTTTAAATAGAGATTGATCATATCCTATTTTTACTAATGAAACCTTCTTGATTGATTGTTGAGTGAATTGGAAACATATCTTTTCAATCTATCAAATGTTAATCTTGTTATCAACATCTTAAGATTGCGAAAGTGGTTAAGACACCTTTGATTACGAAAGTACGGAGGTGAAAAGTTGATTACTCGATGAACGATCGTTTATCCTAAAAATAGTCAAGTTAGAGAAATGAAAGGACTAATTGGTTTAAATAGAGATTGATCATATCCTATTTCTACTAGTGAAACCTCCTTGATTGATTGTTAAACTGTATTGGAAACACATCTTTTCAATCTATCAAGTGTTAATCTTGTTATCAACATCTTAAAAAAGTGACAGCGATTAAGACATCTTTGATTACGAAAGTACGGAGGTGAAAAGTTGATTACTCGATAAATATTCATATTTTCTTTTATATCCATATAAATCAATTCCTATACTTAATTAAATACCTAATTTAATGAACCCGTAATCCCCTAGATTTTATAAATTCCCAACTCATTTTAATTCTATTCATTTTCACTAGTTAAAAATAGTCTAGTATAAAAATAGTTTTCTTAAAACTAGTAGTATTAAAAATAGTCTTAATATAAATAGTCTAGTATAAATAGTCTTAATATAAGTAGTCTTAATATAAATAGTCTAGTTAAAAATAGTCTAGTTAAAAATAGTCTTATATAAAATAGTCTTATATAAAATAGTCTTATATAAAATAGTTTGGTTTAAAATATAGTGCATTTAGTTAATTTTTAAAAACCCAAAAATATCTTTTTTATTTTAGTATTTATTTCTCGTAATTTGTAACAAAAATTATACGAAGCCTGTTGGACAATCCTCGAGAGAAAAGACCTTGGTAGAACTTACCACAAACTACTTCTACCTCGTATATATTTGCGAGCGACTCAAGAACTCCTATTTTTAGGATAAGTTTTTGGCCGATCAAATTTTGGCGCCGTTGCCGGGGATTGTTTTAGGCCAAATATAATTTTTCTCGGTCAAGTGGCGGATAACGGTACTCCGTGACTATTAAAGTCGGATTTTCGATTTCCACAAACAAGCGATATTTGTATATATTTTATCGTTTTTCATTTTAATTTTTTTTGGTCATGGATGAAACATTGTTTAAAATTGAAAAAAGATTTCCCTTTCTAAGCAAAAATGCAATTTTAAAAATTTACAAGACAAGGCTTGAAAGGATGAGGTTGCTTACGAATAAAAGCATACCTTTTGACATAAGATTCATTATCGAAGCCAAAGTAAGAATAGAAGGTGAATTCACGAAACACCAACTAGATTCTTACCAGGGCTTGGAAAAAGTTCATATGCCAAGAAACGACGAGCAAAGATTCTAGCCGTTTGCTATAAATGTGCTAGATGGAACTGTAATGCAAAATGTCGATCTTTAGGAATTCCATCTACAAACAGAGAAGATAAAATTCGGTTCATCAATGATGGTCCGAATAAGGAGAATTTAGATAATATCGAAATTTCTCTTGACACGCATCCTAGTGGACTTGTGTATTACGGAATTCAATGTTTGTGGAATAAATTCAAACCAGAATATGAACAACGTCTTGGGAATCGACGTTAAAAGACCTGTTTGCCAATTTGTAAGAAAATTGGATGGGAAACTTCTCCCGACTCATAGAAGGCGTTTAGGCCGTTTCGAACGTAAAATCAGAGGAAGATGTGAGCCACAATCACAACTCTTTGTACATACGCGTAAGTATCTTTTATTTTTGTCGTGTGGTGAGATTTTACGAATAAAAAATGTGATACGCGATAAAAGCTTTCATTATTCTATTGAGTAGTTGAAGCACAATCAAACGAAATCACAAACTTGTTAAGCAATTTTTCCTCATTTTTCTTCTATAAATAACCTTTGTGCTTGTTTCTTTTATTCATCCCTCAAACTTGTACTTTTCTCTTTTTTCTCTCTAAATAAATTTCTTTTCAAAAATGGAGTCATCATCTTCCGCAAAAAAATTTTACACACTGCATTTTTGGTGGATCTAGTTACGGAAAAGAGGCATGCTTCACTGAAGCAGCCCACGACTTGGGTCGTACCTTAGGAGAAAAATGCATTCATGTAGTTTACGGAGGAGGAAGTCTATGATTAATGGGACGAGCTGCTGCTTCTGCCTATATGGAAGGAGTAAGAGTATTGGGAGTAATCCCAAAACCTCTGGCTGAAAGTAAAATCACCGGGTCAACTATTGGAGATGAGTTTAGATCTGTGAATATGCAAGATCGCATAACTCACATGATAAATAATTCTGGCGCCTTTATCGCCCTTCCGGTGGTTTTGGCACCCTTGAGGAACTTTTTCATGTGGTTACGAGGCCAGACTAAATGTTCATCAAAACCAATAGGAGTGCTTAATGTCAATGGTTTCTTTGATGGTTTCTGTCTTTCATCGACTACTCTGCCGAAAAGGGCTTTATTTCCGAGCGTGCAAAACGAATCATAGTCGTTGCAACAACACGGAAGAACTAATTAAAAACTCAATGAATTTGTTCCTCAACCAGATCCACTCTAGCTAAAATTATGCAGGTAGAAGATTTTACGGTGAGAAAACGAAAAGTGGATTCATTCCTCTCCCTTTGATAACCCATGACGGACCTCTTGTATTTTTACTTTACGTGTGTAATAATCGTGCTAAATGATGGCGGCTTAAGGAGTTTCTTCTTGATCTCTTGACGCGCATCTATTCGCGATTTATGTATTCTTGTAATTTTTATTTCGTGTTTTGCTTTTTTTTTTTTAAAAACTTTGATGGCAGCGTAAGGCGACTCTTCGGACTTTCTTGATGCGCATCTAAAAAATTATGTTATACTTACGAGTATATTTTATTTTCTTTTGTGTGTGCCTCGTATATTTATTCTCTTGCAGATTCTAAAAGGCGTTAGGCTCAGACATCAACTTTCTTAACAGGAGTATTCGCTTTTCGCATTGATTTTTATTTTTATTTTATAAAGCGAGACAGTTTTATTTTCAAGTTTGGGGGTGGTTTGTTTTAGTATTTTGGTGTGTTGTAATTTTGGTGTGGTTTGTTTAATAATTTTGGTGTGTTTTGATTGATTTGGTTATTTGCCTTAATTTTTTTTTTATATATATATATATATTATTTTGATTTGTGAGATTTCTAGATCTGGCCATAACACCAATAAATTAGCTATATACAAGCTTCTAAAATTGTTTTAACCGGTAAAAAAATTGTATATTCCAAAAAAAAATTTTGAGCCTTAATCTCTCTTTCCAAGCCTTGTAATTATCATATAAAATCGAGTCATTCGTTACCTTGAGAAAAGAAGAATCAATTGGTTGATGAAAAATAAAACGAAATTTACTTAATTTGTGGAGTTTTGATTTTTCATGCTTAACTAAAAATGATTTTCTGCAAAAATTCTATTCCCTAAAAAAAAAAAAGGAGTCATTGGTGAAAAGAGCTACACGTTAGCAAATAACGGTGTGAAAGCTATCACCTAAAAAATAAATGAATAAAAGGAGAAGTGTTGAGCGGAATAAATGCCTAATTTTGGAAGTCTTAAATTTTGCGAAAAATAAAGGACTAACCATTGTTGGTGCGTAGCTGCCGTCTCAGAAAAATTGGTGAAAAGAGCTACACGTTAGCAAATAACGGTGTGAAAGCTATCACCTTTTTACGAAAGAAAATAATGAGATAGAAATTGTGTTAGTGAAAAGAGCTACACGTTAGCAAATAACGGTGTGAAAGCTATCACTAAAAGGGATGTAGTTTATGAGCAGATTTGAATTAATTAGCAGCTAAATTTCAATACACTCAATTTTGTGAAAATCACAATATTTGATGACGCCGATGAAATTCTTCTTCATATTGAGTCGAAAAATAAACGAGTGATCGAGAGCAACCATCAAAGGGAGTCGTGTGAAGTCACGAGTGGGAAAGAAATAATCAACCTTTAGGGGGGGAAACCTTGCATTTTGGAATTACAAAAATAAAAACCGTGTTTTAAACTTCAAAATCGGTAGTAGATTTATTTTGAGTCTTGATTCATTTTCTATCTCCTGTTTAAAGTTGGTTTTTGTGTATGAATGGCATTTTGATCTCTTTTTATTTTTATATATAATTATTTTTCTTAAATTTGTGTGTATTATTTTTTTATTTTTTATTTTGTGTCTTATTTTAATTTTTATTTTGTGTGTGATTAATAATGAGTCTTGCTCGGGATTAGCAAGAATTTAAGTGTGGGGTATTTGATTGGTGCATAATTGATCTAAAACTCATATACAAAATATTCATTTTTCCGGGCATAATTGTACTGATTTATGATTAAAAATATATATTTTCTGAGATATGTCCAAACATGAGCTAAAAATGGTTATTTTACTGACATCGACATGAAGCATCAAAAAGGACGGAAAACAAGATCAAATCCAACGACGGGAATTTTTCCAGGACAAACGACCATACAAAACGACGCAAAATGGACCGTGTTCTGTCGGCCGTTTCACATACGGCGCAAAAGAGGCCGTGTCTTGGGCCGTTTCACACACGGCCGGCATTTAGCGCCGTGTCCTCACGCGTATTCCGGAAGAGACCGAGTCACCACAAAACGGCGCACAACACGGGGCAAACTGGGCCGTTTTTCATCGCCGTGTTTCAGCAGATGCCATGCAAAATTAGTCCACTTTTGACCAACTTGTGAAATCAACCACAAGATATTTTTTTGGTAAAATTTCTGAAATTTCAAAGACATGGGTGAAGTGTGAACAATGAATTAAAAAAATGATATTACAATAGATATTTTGAATTAAATAATCAATTGTATTCTTGAAAATCACCTATAAAAGGACATGTTCATCCATTGCAAAAATCCCAACCCACATTCTTACCAAGAAATCCTCAACTTCTTGCTAAGAAATACTCCTTTCCTTTAGCAATATATTTTCCTTAGAACTTTCAATTTTAGTTTGTATTTTATTTTTGGTTTGAAGTTTTTCTTTCATTTAGTTTGTAATTGAAAAGTGCTTGATCAATAAGCACTTAGTATTTTACTTTCAATTTTTGTAAGCTTGTAACCTTTAAACAAGTTTGAAGTTATATTTTCAAGTTTGTTTCTTGCACTTTGATTCATCATATTCAAGTAAGTTTTATTTAATTTCTAGTAATTAAAAGTTTCTATATATATATATATTATATATATCAATTATTTCTATTATAATTTTAGTTTGTATGAACCAATGAGTAGCTAATCTTTCTTCCTAGGGGAAGGGGGATTTCTATTAGGTTATATATTGAGTATTTGATTGATTTAAACTATTTTTAGGACTAATTGGTTTAAATAGAGATTGATCATATCCTATTTTTACTAATGAAACCTTCTTGATTGATTGTTGAGTGAATTGAAAACATATCTTTTCAATCTATCAAATGTTAATCTTGTTATCAACATCTTAAGATTGCGAAAGTGGTTAAGACACCTTTGATTACGAAAGTATGGAGGTGAAAAGTTGATTACTCGATGAACGATCGTTTATCCTAAAAATAGTCAAGTTAGAGAAATGAAAGGACTAATTGGTTTAAATAGAGATTGATCATATCCTATTTCTACTAGTGAAACCTCCTTGATTGATTGTTAAACTGTATTGGAAACACATCTTTTCAATCTATCAAGTGTTAATCTTGTTATCAACATCTTAAAAAGTGACAATGATTAAGACATCTTTGATTACGAAAGTACGGAGGTGAAAAGTTGATTACTCGATAAATATTCATTTTTTCTTTTATATCCATATAAATCAATTCCTATACTTAATTAAATACCTAATTTAATGAACCCGTAATCCCCTAGATTTTATAAATTCCCAACTCATTTTAATTCTATTCATTTTCACTAGTTAAAAATAGTCTAGTATAAAAATAGTTTTCTTAAAACTAGTAGTATTAAAAATAGTCTTAATATAAATAGTCTTAATATAAATAGTCTAGTATAAATAGTCTTAATATAAATAGTCTTAATATAAATAGTCTAGTTAAAAATAGTCTAGTTAAAAATAGTCTTATATAAAATAGTCTTATATAAAATAGTCTTATATAAAATAGTTTGGTTTAAAATATAGTGCATTTAGTTAATTTTTAAAAACCCAAAAATATCTTTTTTTATTTTAGTATTTATTTCTCGCAATTTGTAACAAAAAATTATACGAAGCCCTGTTGGACAATCCTCGAGAGAAAAGACCTTGGTAGAACTTACCACAAACTACTTCTACCTCGTATATATTTGCGAGCGACTCAAGAACTCCTATTTTTAGGATAAGTTTTTTGGCCGATCAGGGGTCGCGGCGGTTCTGGTGCGAGAGGTGACGGGTCAGCGGCGATTTCTGCAGCGGGCAAAAAAAAACGGAACGGTGGTTCGCGGTGCAGGGGGGCGCGTCAGTCGGAACTGAACAGGCCGCACGAATCAGATCGGAACTTGGCTGGGTTTTCAGTGACGGATCTGCTCTTCAACTCTTTGTAGCGGCAGGTCGGATGGTGTTGCAGGGATTTTGGACATCCAATCTGGACGGGAAAGGGGATGACGACGGCGATGGAGGTCTAGGGTTCGCAGGCTGCGGCGGCGGCTAGGGTTTCGGCCACGGGATTTCAGAAAAAAAAGACGGAACGGGATTTTTCGTGCTCAACCGGGAACTACGTGCTGATAACGTGTTGAAGGAAAAATAACTTGAGACAGGAAGTAGGGCAAAAGTGTTGCATTATTCCATCAATGATATCCCTTAAATAGGGTGAAGTACATACAAACAGGCCTTAGCCAAATCCTAACTAGGAAAGCCCATAAACTAACAGACTTAGGCACACAACGGGTATTATTCCTTTAACAATGACCTATTATCCAGTTTTCTCTATATATATTATATTATATTTATAGCATGTTATCAACGGATGGTGCTTAGTAAATAGATATTATTTTTATTGTTCCTGGGGGAAGAAGGCTGAAGAGAAGTTGTGGAAGTATACAAAATTCAAGCACAGAAGAAGGGACTTAATCAAGTACTACTACCAATTCACTTAAGGTGTGAAACTTTACTCCTTCACCATTATGTAAGTATAGATCATCATCTATATGACTATTTGTTCATGCATGTTTGGATATTCCGAATTATTCTAGTTATTCATATAATACTTTGTAAAATAATTGCTTTAATATGTAAATTTTGGTTTTAACCAAAATATCTTGTTTAGTATCCCTATATTATATAAACAGTGCTCTATATGTTATATGTAAATCATAACATGCATGTATTATAATTTCATATACGTTATGTTTTCTTTGAATAAGATTGAAATTCTAAGTTAGTATACCTTAAATTAAACTATAAAACTGTGGAACTGAGATTTGTTGTTAGACTAGTGATCTCTGTTTTGATCTTGGAGTACGACATACATGCTTCTTAGTGTCTATGTTTCTTTGGAATATAAATAGGGAAATTTTTATATACATCGTCCTTTGTGAAGAATTTAATATAAAGTAAAGTTGTAATAGGAATTTTTTTCATGCTTGACATATTCTATGTTGTGCTAGTTTGCCTCTTCCGTTCTTATCTCCAAAAAAAATAGTGCAAGCTTATTATTAAAATTAATTATTTAGAATATTTCTATTTTTTTTAACATCAAAATATTATATTAATTGCATAATAATTTTATGTTTTATTTATATTATTGTGCAACTCAAGTTTTATAACCAGTTATATATATATATATATAAAATTGATTTGTATTATTTTAGTTGCAATGTCGAATCTTACGAAGCTCGAGTTCAACGTTCTTGACACTTGTGGAAAAATTTACTTTATATGGATTCTTGATGTTGAAATCCATTTGAATGTTATGGATCTTGGAGATACCATAAAATAAGAAAATAAAGCTTCTGAACAAGAAAAGGCAAATGCCATGACATTTCTTCGTCATCATCTCCACGAGGGATTGAAAACTGAATACTTGACAATTAAGGATCCTTCAACCCTTTGGAAGGATTTAAAGGAAAGATACGACCATCAGAAAATAGTGTTACTTCCAAAAACTCGCTATGATTCGCTGCACGTGCATTTACAAGATTATAAAGTGTCAGCGAGTATAATTCAGTAATGTTTAAGATTACTACTCAACTGAAGTTATGCGGTGAAAACATATCTTATAATGATATGTTGAAGAAAATCTACTCCACTTTCCATGCCAATAAGATGCTCCTGCAGCAACAATAACGTGAACGAGGATTTACTAAATATTCTGAGCTTATTTCAGTTTTACTTCTTGCTGAACAAAATATGAGCTCTTAATGAAAACCACCAACCACGTCCAACTGGTTCAACACCATTCTCTGAAGCGAATGTTGTGACTAGTAATGAATATGGACAAAATAAACAGTTTGGACGTGCACGTGGGCATGGGCATGGATTTGGACGCGGTCGTAGACATGTCCGTGGACGTGGTTTTGGGCATGATCAAGGTCATAATCACCAAAATTTCTCAAACTTTAAAAAAGAAACCTCAACATCAGAAGTGAAAAAAAAATGAGGAGAAACCTAAGTGCAGTACGATGGTTAAAAGGGTTGAAAATACTTGTCACCGCTGGATGAAAGGTCATTGGTGCCATATATGTTGTACCTCCAAACACTTTGTTGACCTTTACCAGGCCTATTTGAAAGGTGTTGAAACTAACTTCACTAAAAAGAATGATCTTTTGGGAGTTGCCCATCTAGAAGCACACCTTAGAGGTGGAGATTAAGTTGATCCTGCTGGCCTTACTCACATGGAAGTCAGTGATTTCTTTGAAGATGTAAATCTGGAGACGGTCAAATTTGGTGGCGATGAGGCCAATAATAATTAAATTATATAATAAGGCCTTGCTTTACAATTAATTATGTAATGAGGTCTTACTTTGGTGTTTTAAGTGTTTGTGTTTGAACTTTAAAATAATTGGCTCTATTTTAATCATATTATGTAATTTTCTTTTATCACGAATAAATATTTGGAATATTATATCTATAATCTTTATACATTCATTTTGTGAAGAAATATGGCCAGCAACCTCTCATTATTTGTTATAAAAAATGAAGAATCACTTTGTTTGGAGGATGGTGCAACAACGCATACAATTCTGAAAAATCAAAAATAATTTCGGCATCTGACATTAGCTAAAGCTAATGTAAATACAATATCTAGTGCATTAGATCTTATTGAGGGCTCCGGTGTAATATCCGCAATTTTCGATTTTCGGTAAATTTCTTTTTTTGGTCGGAGTCTGTTTTGACGACTCTCTCATGACCGTTTCGTCATTCGGAGAATATTTAATTCTGCACTTTTGTCATCCGAGTTCGTTTCGGTGCTGCTTTGTTGAGTTCCGTGCTTTTTAGCGACTTTTCCGCGCTTGAGTTCGGTTCTTGCGAATCTCGCTCAAGCTGTCGTTTGGGGTTTTTCGTAAGTTCATTTAACGTTGTTATACGTGTTGTGAGCTTCGGTTTGATTATTCGTTGTCGTATGGTGATTTTCGGGCATTTGGGCCATTTTCGTAATTTCCCAAAGTTTGGGGTAATTACCTTCCGTTGTCGAATTTCGAGCCTTCGGGTGGTCGGAATCGTGTGTTCTACTAGCTCTTAGATTCGTCTTTGTGAGTACTTCGTAACCGTATCTTCGGTTCGTATTCGGAGTTCGGGTTTCGGTGTCGTTTTGTTGAATTGGATTTCTAAACGACTTTTCTAAGTATGAGTTCGACTTTGTTGGATCACCATTAATTTTTGGTAACTCCAAAAATTCTGAATCTTGCAATATTATAGAGAATCGAGTTAGCTTTCCAATGGTTCGAGCGGTGAGTCAATCGGAGTCGGGACGAGAGAGTTATGATCGTTTTCGTTCACCCGCTCATTTGGCGATCACGCCCGGCCGGACTCGGCCGTGTCGTCGACACGGCCCGTGTCGTACTCGTCCGGATAAGCGGTAGCCGCGCCTGCAGGCTCGACCGTGTTCCAGACACGGCGAGTCGATGCCGAGCGCCCCGCCGCGACACGGCCGTGTCATGCGGACACGGTCGAGTCCTGCCCGGCCGCTGCGCGCCACGACCGTGTCGGCGGACACGGTCGAGTCTGTCACCTATTTAAGGCCCGGAATCGGGTTTTTCTTCATTTTTCTCACTCGTTTCTTCCTCTTCCGCGGCTGGAGCTTTGATTGTCATGAAGGGATGTTGTTAGAGGTTAAATCCATGAAGTTTGGAAGTTCATAACATCGACTAATACTTCCATAACTTGCTCCGATCGACCGAATCAAGGCAAGTTTTCCTAAATTATAGTTTTGGGAATTTTGTTCGATTTGTCCGTTTAATCCGTTTTAACTCAGAATATTGATGGATTGATGATTGTTAAGATATATCATATCTAATTCCTTGTTATTCCACGGTTGGATTGCCACGGATTTGTCGTTTTATTGAGTATTTTATCGACGCCTTGAAGGTGTTCGATAAAATGTCACAAAGAGAATTCGAGCGTTCTACGATTATTTCTTCCTCTTATGATCGATGATTTATTGATTATATGTAATTAGGGTCGAATTCTTGTGAAGAACTCGAGTCGGAACCCTTCCGTTCGTTGTCTCCTTCGGGGTCCGAGCTTCCCGGTCGAACCGTGTTCTTCGGAGCGTTTGGTAGCGGTTATTAAGGCAAGTATCTTATTATACGACTTGTATCTTGTGAATAGTAATTACGTATGATTTGTATGACGATTTTTCTTGCCTCCGTAAATATGTTCCGTTTGAGTAGGTTGTGTTTTCCGAAATTTGAAGGCTTTGTGATAATAGTGATATATTGGTATCCGTGTTAGGCGTTGTACCATTTGTGCAGGATTGCGATGTACATATGAGATGGTTGCACACGTGGTTGTTCAATGTATTGTGTACCGAATGTGTGTTATGTTGGTTAAATGTCGTTGATTGATGATAGTTGTTGCGAGTGTCGAGGTTGTGTTATGTGCGTGCAACGTACGATTTTGTGGTGATCAAGGTGATTGATTAATTGTGCTCATTGTTGTATGTAATGTGAATGTGAATATGTGTGTGACCGCTAAGTTCACTCGTGTTGGTTCGACGGGACCTACGAGGATTCGTGGCAGTGGACTACGGGATCGAACTTAGTGAGTGCGAGGTCCAATCGTGCGGGGCTGACGAGGCCTACGATAACGCATGGCAGTGGACCATGAGTTTCGGACACAGTGCGTCCAACCGGGTGAGCTCGCCGGGGCTTACGGTGACACGTGGCAGTGGACTACGGTGTCAGGACTGTGTGTGTGATTGTTGTGATTGATATGGTCCGTGCGGGTTGTTATGCCTACGGAGACACGTGACAGTGGATCACGGTGTCGGGATTGGTTATGTTTAGTTAATAGTCCGTGTGGGTTGTTGAACCTACGGAGACACGTGATGGATCACGGTGTCGGAATTGATTATGTTTGTTTAATTGTGCGTGATGTAGTCCGTGCGGGTTGTTGAACCTACGGAGACACGTGACGGTGGATCACGGTGTCATGAGCATGATACTTTCAAATCAAAGTTTTTAAAGGAAAAGTTTTAAGAAAGAACGTTGGGCGAGCCCCACGAGATTTATGGAAATGTTTAGGTATTGTAAATCGTTGAATTATGAAACAAGTTTTGGGTTAAGGCCCTAATGTTTACGAAAAGGTTTTGTAAATTGGGACTCGAGGTCCAAAAGAATTTCTGTTTCAAAAATCCCGAGATGATGTGTTCCTTTTCAAATATCTCTTACTTGAGTTCGAAATTCTAAAACTTCTCGGGAACATTTTGATAATGGATTTCCGTATTAAATTCGTAGTTGCTATTTGCTTGTTACTTTTCGTATGGTTTGATACTTGCACTAGTAAAACAGTGGAGTTTTACTAACCCCGAGTATTCGGGGTGGATGTCTGATCTGCGTCCGGTACATGCAGAGTTCAGGGGAGCACACAGGATTTGCTCAATGGGTTGACGAGCTGCTATACTAATCAAGAGTTGAGAGTTGGTAGAGTTTAGTTGTATTGCTAGAGTTGATTCAGTCTTCCGTTGTATTGTATTTCGACCCCTGTGTGGGTAATGTTGTTAGTCAGTCCTGTTGATAGAGTTGTGTGACCTCATCGGTCTGTGTGTTTATGTGTAAGTGACCTTGGCCAGTGCAGTATTATTATATTGTTTGACCTGACGGGCAAGCTTTTGGTTGTTTACGGACGTTTAGCTTTGGTAGATCCTTGCGGAAAGGGTTTACGGCGTGTAATATTCCCATACGGTTTTGGGGTGTTACATCTATGGTATCGAGCTTAGGTTGCGGAAACCTAGGTGTCGGGTCGAGTCAAGTCGTGATTTGTCGAGTAATGTGTTGTCATGTCGTTTGAGTCATCAGGTGACAAGTTGAGTTGTGCGTAGTCACAACGTGTCGGTTATGTTGTCGGACGAGATTGGTATCGTGGGCGACCGTCACCTCCGTGCGACCTGTGGATGTAAGTCTCCTCTTTTATGCGAAGTACCTGTGTATCTCGATTTTTATCTTAGTGAGTTAATTGCGGTGCATGATTTTCTTTACACGTATTGTGTAATATAATTGTGTTTAGTACTTGTGGCATATAGTATGTGTATAGGATGGGCACATTATTGTTTTATCTTTGAACCACCGGGTGGTGTGGTATGGTGTGGAAGTTGTAAACCTTGACGGATTTCGAAAAGGTATCGGCGATCGAGTTTTAGTTTGAAAACCGATTCCTTTAACCGAGTTTTGGCGTTATGGCCTTGAACGTTTTGGCAAAATTCTTGTGACGGTACTTAGTATTTTGTAAATGGCTTTTGTGAGTTTTTTTGAAATATTACTGTCATCTGCCCTTTTGGCGTTTTTGTAAATATTTTTTATCTGGTGGGTTCGTGCAGGACCCACAACGCTATAATGTTCCGTGTAATTACTAGAGATTTTTGGGCATTCTAGCCCATTGAATTATCTTTGAAAATCTTGAGTATCCTAGAAATAAATTTCGAGACGTACGTTTAAAATGAATTGTTTTCTCATGGTACTTCCAAGGTGCCACGATATGTTTCCGAATTCTTCTACCTCGAGGACCAAAATGTTTTGAGATATTTTTCAATGTTTTATAAACACTTTTACTTAGACCCGAGGGTCGAATATTTCCGAAAGTTTTTCACGAAAAGAAAGTGTCCTCATTTTTATCGAATGCGAAATGGTTTTCCAAAGTCTCGATAACGATGTTTCACGTTTGTACTTTTTTTGAAAGGTGATACTCAAGATCAACCGGTGTTTTTCTAAATTATTTTCAAAAGGAGGTTTTCGTTAATTTAAAAACCTATCCATTCCCGTTTGAGTGATGGTTATGTATGTATGATGTTCACGTTGTCGTTATGATGTTTGCTCCAGTATGATCGAATTGGTGCCATGAACGTCGAGGCGTAGCCACGCATTTCTGTACTAGCCCTCTGTGAGAGGTGTGAACCGGTGTTTACTGTTTATCGCCTCGTGGCGATTTGCGTGTTGTCACACGAGTGTGAGATGTTGAAGCTTGGGTTTGTACGCTTGTGTACATGTGTGATTGTTTCATAATGTTTGTAATTATGTGCTGATTATCGTTCGGGCCGTTGGTGTCGCGAACGATCTTGTCGTTGTTGTAGTGTTTGTGTGTGTATTACTTTACGATGGTAATCGTTGTATATGATATGTGTTATGATTCTTTATTATCTTTGAGTTGGCATCTCCGGTATGTTGTTTTGCGGTGTTATGTTCCATTGTATCTAGCATCTGTATTTTCGATATGCCGAGCCGAGGCATTTGAACGTATTATCTTTGAGGGCATGTGCGTGCCAATTGTCCTTCTCGTCGATGCGCTTTTCAAGTGTGGACCCGAGAGACACAGGATCCGATTTTGCGAGTTGGGTTCCGAGTCTTTCGGGCGCGAACTTCGATATAGATATGAGGATCGGATCCGAGAGGCCCATGGGATATATTTCGACGTTTGCTTTTGTGTTGTCACCTTACTCCGGTTGTTGTGAGTTGCGGGAACGACATTTCTTTTATAAGAGGTCGAATGTAATGCCTATCGTTTTGACTTACGCATTTCCTCTTTCTCAGTCTATCGACTCGTCGTGTTCGTTGATACTTTATGAACTTGTTACGTATTTCGGTTTCATCGTTCGAGCAGCGTGATCTTGTTGTGAGTCGATCCGGTTATCGATGTGACTTTTTGGGTTCGATTCGATTCTTGTGAACCTTGTTCGGGAGTGACCTCATCCGGTTCCATTAGTTCTTTTATTCGAAGTGGATCGGATTTGGAACTCTTGTGTTTTCGACTCTTTCGACTCATTATGTTCGTTGACATTTCGAGCTTGTCTGCCCCTTGCTTTTGTTGATCGAACGAGTGTGGTATTGTTTTGGAATAACTCATTTGTCGTTGTGACTTTTCAATCGCTATTCCCTTCCTGTGGATCTTATGGGAATGCACGTCTTGTTGTTCTCACGGATCATCCCGGGAGTTGTTGTTTGAATTTTCTTATCCTTCGTGTTTGAACATGATTGTTCGATTTTTGTTGTCTCGATCGTTGTGGTTCGATCGTTTGTTTGTTCGGTTTTGTTCTCGTTTCGTGATTGTTGAGCATTCAGGCTCCTTCCTAATTCCCTTAAGTTCGGGAAATTAGTCTCGTTTTCGATCTTCCAACCCTTGGGCGGTGGGATTCCGTATTTGTTCAGCGGTTGGCTCGCGTTTTGATTGATGTACCGTTGGGTTGGTCAATCATATTGATTTTCGTTCGTGTGTTTTGTGATTGTCGGATAATTGACTTGGCTATATTATCCGTTTGATGACGCTTGTCATTTGTTGCTTTTATTATATCCCTAACGGCGACGTTGTTTTGGTCGCCGTGGAGCGTGTTTTCACGCCGTATATTCCTTTGCGTTGTTTGTAACATTTCGCCGTTGGGCGTTAGTTACGCATTCTTGTGTATCTTGTTGAGTTTTGCACAGCGGAATATTTCTCCTCCTACTTGTTTTAAGTTTGAGACGAAACTTCTTTTAAGGAGGGTAGAATGTAATATCCGCAATTTTCGATTTTCGGTAAATTTCTTTTTTGGTGAGTCTGTTTGTGACTCTCTCATGACCGTTTCGTCATTCGGAGAATATTTAATTCTGCACTTTTGTCATCCGAGTTCGTTTGGTCCGCTTTGTTGAGTTCCGTGCTTTTTAGCGACTTTTCCGCGCTTGAGTTCGGTTCTTGCGAATCTCGTTCAAAGCGTCGTTTGGGGTTTTTCGTAAGTTCATTTAACGTTGTTATACGTGTTGTGAGCTTCGGTTTGATTATTCGTTGTCGTATGGTGATTTTCGGGCATTTGGGCCATTTTCGTAATTTCCCAAAGTTTGGGGTAATTACCTTCCGTTGTCGAATTTCGAGCCTTCGGGTGGTCGGAATCGTGTGTTCTACTAGCTCTTAGATTCGTATTTGTGAGTACTTCGTAACCGTATCTTCGGTTCGTATTCGTGTTCGGGTTTGGTGTCGTTTTGTTGAATTCGGATTTCTAAACGACTTTTCTAAGTATGAGTTCGACTTTGTTGGATCACCATTAATTTTTGGTAACTCCAAAAATTCTGAATCTTGCAATATTATAGAGAATCGAGTTAGCTTTCCAATGGTTCGAGCGGTGAGTCAATCGGAGTCCGACGAGAGTTATGATCGTTTTCGTTCACCCGCTCATTTGGCGATCCGCCGACCGGACTCGGCCGTGTCGTCGACACGGCCCGTGTCGTACTCGTCCGGATAAGCGGTAGCCCGCGCCTGCAGGCTCGGCCGTGTTCGAGGACACGGCCGAGTCGATGCCGAGCGCCCCTACGCGACACGGCCGTGTCATGCGGACACGGTCGAGTCCTGCCCGGCCACTGCGCGCCACGACCGTGTCAGGCGGACACGGTCGAGTCTGTCAGCCTATTTAAGGCCCAGCAGTCGGGTTTTTCTTCATTTTTCTCACTCGTTTCTTCCTCTTCCGCGGCTGGAGCTTTGATGGTCATGAAGGGATGTTGTTAGAGGTTAAATCCATGAAGTTTTGAAGTTCATAACATCGACTAATACTTCCATAACTTGCTCCGATCGACCGAATCAAGGCAAGTTTTCCTAAATTATAGTTTTGGGAATTTTGTTCGATTTGTCCGTTTAATCCGTTTTAACTCAGAATATTGATGGATTGATGATTGTTAAGATATATCATATCTAATTCCTTGTTATTCCACGGTTGGATTGCCACGGATTTGTCGTTTTATTGAGTATTTTATCGACGCCTTGAAGGTGTTCGATAAAATGTCACAAAGAGAATTCGAGCGTTCTACGATTATTTCTTCCTCTTATGATCGATGATTTATTGATTATATGTAATTAGGGTCGAATTCTTGTGAAGAACTCGAGTCGGAACCCTTCCGTTCGTTGTCTCCTTCGGTCCGAGCTTCCTGGTCGAACCGTGTTCTTCGGAGCGTTTGGTAGCGGTTATTAAGGCAAGTATCTTATTATACGACTTGTATCTTGTGAATAGTAATTACGTATGATTTGTATGACGATTTTTCTTGCCTCCGTAAATATGTTCCGTTTGAGTAGGTTGTGTTTTCCGAAATTTGAAGGCTTTGTGATAATAGTGATATATTGGTATCCGTGTTAGGCGTTGTGCCATTTGTGCAGGATTGCGATGTACATATGAGATGGTTGCACACGTGGTTGTTCAATGTATTGTGTACCGAATGTGTGTTATGTTGGTTAAATGTCGTTGATTGATGATAGTTGTTGCGAGTGTCGAGGTTGTGTTATGTGCGTGCAACGTACGATTTTGTGGTGATCAAGGTGATTGATTAATTGTGCTCATTGTTGTATGTAATGTGAATGTGAATATGTGTGTGACCGCTAAGTTCACTCGTGTTGGTTCGACGGGACCTACGAGGATTCGTGGCGGTGGACTACGGGATCGAACTTAGTGAGGTGCGAGGTCCAATCGTGCGGGTCAGACGAGGCCTACGATAAAGCATGGCTGAGGACCATGAGTTTCTGACACGGTCGCCCAACCGGGTGAGCTCGACGGGGCTTACGGTGACACGTGGCAGTGGACTACGGTGTCAGGACTGTGTGTGTGATTGTTGTGATTGATATGGTCCGTGCGGGTTGTTATGCCTACGGAGACACGTGACAGTGGATCACGGTGTCGGGATTGGTTATGTTTAGTTAATAGTCCGTGTGGGTTGTTGAACCTACGGAGACACGTGACAGTGGATCACGGTGTCGGAATTGATTATGTTTGTTTAATTGTGCGTGATGTAGTCCGTGCGGGTTGTTGAACCTACGGAGACACGTGACAGTGGATATCGGTGTCATGAGCATGATACTTTCATATCAAAGTTTTTAAAGGAAAAGTTTTAAGAAAGAACGTTGGGCGAGCCCCACGAGATTTATGGAAATGTTTAGGTATTGTAAACTGTTGAATTATGAAACAAGTTTTGGGTTAAGGCCCTAATGTTTACGAAAAGGTTTTGTAAATTGGGACTCGAGGTCCAAAAGAATTTCTTTCAAAAATCCCCGAGATGATGTGTTCCTTTTCAAATATCTCTTACTTGAGTTCGAAATTCTAAAACTTCTAGGGAACATTTTGATAATGGATTTCCGTATTAAATTCTTAGATGCTATTTGCTTGTTACTTTTAGTATGGTTTGATACTTGCACTAGTAAAACGGTGGAGTTTTACTAACCCCCGAGTATTCGGGGGGTGGATGTCTGTTCTGCGTCCAGGTACATGCAGGTTCAGGGGAGCAGTCACAGGATTGGCACAATGGGATGACGAGCTGCGATACTAATCAAGAGTTGAGAGTTGGTAGAGTTTAGTTGTATTGCTAGAGTTGATTCAGTCTTCCGTTGTATTGTATTTCGACCCCTGTGTGGGTAATGTTGTTAGTCAGTCCTGTTGATAGAGTTGTGTGACCTCATCGGTCTGTGTGTTTATGTGTAAGTGACCTTGACGGTCTGTATTATTATATTGTTTGACCCTGGACGGGCAAGCTTTTGGTTGTTTCTGGACGTTTAGCCTGGTAGATCCTTGCGGAAAGGGTTTACGGCGTGTAATATTCCCATACGGTTTTGGGGGTGTTACATCCGGAAGATCTATTATAATATTACCTAATGGTACACAATTTTTTTCTTGATGATGCAATATTTTCCACCAGATCTAAGAGAAATCTTTTGAGTTATAAACATATACGTCGAAATGGTTATCACATTGAGACAACAAATGAAAATTATAATGAATATTTACATATAATGTCAGTTGTCTCAATGGGGAAGCAAATAATGAAAAGCTCACATCATATAAATATGGATTATGTTAAACTTTTATAACTCTAATTGAGTCATATACTGGGATGAACCAAAAATCAGCTGGCCCAACGAATTTTTTTATATTGCATGATCATTTAGGCCATATGGGTTCAACAATAATGCGAAGAACTATAAAAAATTCAAATAGACATCCTCTAAAGAACAAGATTATTCCATTGTCCAAAGATTTTTCATGTGTCCCTTGTTATCAAGGAAAGTCAATAACAAGGCCATCTCCTGTGAAAGTTACGATTGGATGTCCAATATTTTTAAAAAGAATTCAAGGACATATATGTGGACCTATTACTAGGGTTGTTCATAAGTGGGTACCCGGCTTTTCGGGTACCCCGAACTCCGGGTACCTATTTAGGCGACCCATGGCCCAGCCCATAAAATCTGGGTACCCATTTTTTCGGGTACCCGGCTTTCCGGGTCGGGTCACCCGGGTACCCGAGTTTTTTTAATCATATATTATTATTATTATTATTATATATATATATATGTGATTTTTTTTGCTATATTTTTTTCAACTTTTAGTTTAACAAAAATATTTAATTTTAAATTAGCAAGAATTGAGTCTATTTTGAAGTCATGCATTATGATTAAATCAAATATTAAGAAAATTGAACTTTAATTTAATTTATTTGTTCGATTGATTTCTACAAAAAAAAATTAAATTAAAAGTAAGAAAATTATTTACAATAATTATAACATTCATTTTATTATCATTGGTTCTAACAGATTAAGATATTATATGAAACTTTAATCTATTCACTTTGAAATTAGACTACTATATTATATTAATACATACTCAGTTTTGTAATTTTGATGTCATAATTTAAAATAGTTAATGATATTTAAATTATAAACAAATATGATTCATGAAAAGGAAAAAAATAGAGCACAAGATTAATATGGACCAAATCTTACATAGGTATTGTAATGTTAATATTATTAAAATGTAAGTAAATACATACTAATTCTATACATAATTTTAAAATGGTTAAAATAAAATATGTAGTGAGAAAATAAAAAAAATAAAAACAAAGTTACCGGGTGGTGGTACAGTAATTTTATTCAATGACCCATTACGGCCCATTAACTCACATAATTAGCGGTAGGTGCATTACCATTTATCTGGGTAATTAAAGAAATTACCCGGTAAAAATTTCCCGGGTAGTCGGGTACTTGGGTCGGGTTAACCGGGTCGGGTAGTTTTGAACACCCCTACTTTATGGTACTTATAGATGCATCGACACGTTGGTCGCATGTTAGTTTATTGTCCACTCGTAATATTGCATTCGCAAGACTCCTTGCTCAAATAATTCGATTAAGGACATATTTCCCAAATCATACAATTAAAAAAATTCGAATGGATAATGCAGGCGAATTTACATCCCAATCTTTTAATGACTATTGTATGTCTACTGGGATTAGAGTGGAATATCCTGTTGCACACACACATACTCAAAAATGGGACCCCAAAGAATCTTTAGGTGTGCAGTTTATGTTCCAATATCTCCACCCCGACGAACAAAATGGGACACCCAAGAAGATTATGGGTATATATTGAGTTTGATTATCCCTTAATTATTAAATACCCGTAGCCCATTACGGATGATATTTGCAATATCCGGATTAATTATTGAGTATATCATCTGTAAATGAGCCCTGTATTATTTGGATTTGTGATATCAATAATCGAAGTATGATATTTCTCATATTTGTATCCTGGTGCATGATTATAGCAACATGTAAATTTCTCATGTAATTACGTGATAACGTACGCTAAGAAGGAACCTTAACGTACGTTATCCACCAAAGTTAGCGTACGCTATGAATGAAGCGTAGCGTACGTAGAGTGGCCAATAATTGAGCTGGGCGGATAGCACATGCGCCATCCGGACGATGGGTCCGGATAAGATTCCCGCGGATGAACCTGGACAGTTTTGAAGTCAACGAGTGTTAACGTACTCTAAGGAATGTGTCTAGCGTATGCTAATAGGTGTTACTTACGTACGTAACCTGATGGTGTAGCATACGTAATCGAGTACAGGATGAGAACAGTTAACTATCGGTGACGATAGCATATGCTAAGTATACTGGGTAGCGTACGCTAAGCGACTAACGTACGTTATGCATGAAGGCTAACGTACGTTAAGGTCAGAAAGTTATAAATAGGACATCACCCCATTTCATTTCATTTATTTTTTTCACTTGGCTTTCCACCTACTTCATTCCTAGAGAGTTCCCAGCCACTTTCTATACCATTAGAACATCTTTTATTGATCATTGAAGTTTGGAGATTACTTATACTTGATCATTGAAGTGGAGAATCATTTTGGATTGACACACAAGCAATCGGAGTTGGATTCTACCTATTATCTTGGTGTTTTCTTCATCTTAAGGTATGTTAATGCTATCTCCAACCTTGAATTCGTGTTCTTAAGGATATGATGATCATGCTATCAAGATATTAAGTTCTATAGATGATTTATTCAACAAAAAATCATAGTTGGAATCCTGTGTCGTCAAATGATGAGATTAATGTTCTGAGATTGATTATCCGAATTGAATAGTGTTGCCATAATGGGCGTAGATTTAGTATTGGTATCCCTTTTGCTTAATGGAATTAGATGAAGGATCACCAAAGGTTGAAATTGATTTAGTAAATTAATCTTCATGATGAAGCTGGAATATGTTGATGATATTGGTAACTAGATTATCAACCTCAGAATAACTGAATTACGTAAGAGAATTTGTGATCAAAGATTAGAGTATGACATCATGATGATATGCTTATCCTTGAAGTTGTAAGACATTGAACACCATTAGATCATTCAAGTTTTCATGAGTGTATCATGCATGAAGTTAATGTACGTTAATACTGAGAATTTCGTACGGCGAGTCAGTTGTCTGATCAGGGAAGAGACTGTCGGATGCATGTTTAGCATACGCTAGGCTCTGCAGCTTACGTACGCTAACGGGCAGAATTAATGTACGCTACGTTTGGTACGTAACGTACGTTATATCATCAGATGAGTTAGTTAACTGATTAGAGAAGATACTGTCAATGTATGATTAGCATACGCTAGACTTCGTAGTTTACGTACGCTAACGAGCAGCCTTAACGTACGCTACGTTGGATACATAACGTACGTTACGCAGACCAGGCAGGATACATTTTATGAACTTTCGACCGTAATTTCGATTGTTATATGTTCGTACGACGTGAGATGAATTCTATATTATTTATTTTGTTTAAGGTGTAACACCCCAAACTAGGCGGCTATTACAGTGCCGTGGACCCCCGACTGGGACCCACCAGGCGAATGAAAAATGAATGAATTACACAGGTAAATGTAGTACCGAACCACATTACACAATTAATTACTCCGATGAGGAGTTTCATACAACACACCCAGGATGATACTGAATACAAGTATATTTTATATGGAGATAAAATATACAACAATGAGTGAAATGAATATTCAAACGGAATGTCTGCAGCGGAATAAAATAAAAGAAACATAATGACTGAAAAAGTAGGGCCCCTACTAGTATCACAGGACTCCTCGCCGTCACCATGCTCTCCCGTGCCTTAGCCTTGCCATGACACGAAAAACAACATCCCCAACGAAATCGATTACACAGAACAACAATCCTCAAGGGTTGAAAATACACAATCATGATATATCTGAATTTATGAATTATCCTGTCGAAACATACGCAATCAAACATGCTGTATGAATCGACTATCAGTACGGCTCAAAGGAATGGTGCCACACTACGCCCGGGATGGAAATGTGTCCGTGCACAAGCCACTATCACACGTGGTCTTGTGCCTAATCAGTCTCACGAAGCAATCGACTCGTGTGCACAGTCCAATGTGAGGCCAACAACCATCACACGACATAATTGTACCCGACATGAAAATCCTACACATTCCAACCGGCACGCTAGTATGACCCGGAATGCCACAATATGACAAAAGTGACAACGAAAATGAATAATGACTCACCAAGATTGAATGATGGTGAAATGAATGATAGCTCAATGAAATGATCGGAACCGTCGTTCCTTATGACTGAGGTGACTAATTGACAATGACAAGTTTTGATACGATTAATACAATGATGAATGAGTTACGATTATGAATGAACAACAACAAAAGGAATGAATATCCTTTTAACCGAGTAAGAATTAACTTACTCAATACCGATGAAGAATGTCCTTCCACGAACAACGTCTTAAATGAAATGTCGGTCGCTCGAACCACCTTGAACAACAATAATTACCAACAACCGATCAATACACGAATCAAATACGATCATAACCGACCCAAACGTCGATACAACAATATCCGAACTCGTAGATGTACTCTAACGAAAACGTTGAGATACCCGTTGGTTAAAACCAAACCCGAATAATCGAACCAACTCCAACATGATTGATTCAAACCAGCAAAACATTATCAATGACATCAATAATCTCATAGAAATCCACAATTCAAGTTTATAATAACGACAATCGGAAATCCCCAAAATAACCGAAGTCAACCCCAAGGGTTCTTGAAATAATTCCGAAAATAACCATTAAATCCGTAGGAATATATTTATCCAAGGTAGATAATCCATATCTAACATATTCCAATGATAATCCAAGCTTACACGAAGAAATCGGAAGGAAAACCCAAAAATCCGAAATTCTAGATCCAAGAGATTAATACCTTTGATTCGATGCGATGAAGATGATGAAATGATGATTAATCCGAAAGATGAGCTTGAAGATGATGATTGATGAGCACACCTCGAAGAATCCCCTCCGAATCGCTCGAAATCGCCCAAAATACCGAAGGAATGAAGTGAGATGAATAAATGACGAACTCTGACTAAACTGTCCAATTTATAGTCAGTCCAGGTTAGCGTGCGCTAGCCCTTGTGCATAGCGTGCGCTAACGAGTAATTTGGGTAGTCCAGTACCCACTGTCCGAACACGGTAGCGCGCGCTACGTACCTTCTTGTAGCGTGCGCTACGGCCATACTACTAGCGTGCGCTAAAATCCATTGTTAGCGTGCGCTAGCGAAATATTTGACGCCCAGTACTGGAGTCCAGAAAACCGTCTGCCCTCTGATCTGACCTCGATAGCGTGCGCTACAACCATTGTTTAGCGTGCGCTAATATATCGGTTGCGTACGCTAACAACAACACATAGCGTGCGCTATGAATTAATCCAGTGCAGTCCAGTAGCCACTGGACTCAACCTGATCCGTCCCTAGCGCGCGCTACTCCACACATACAGCGTGCGCTACTACAACCCGTTAGCGCGCGCTACTTACCACTCGTAGCGTGCGCTACAAATAACCTCACCTGCAGTCCAGTACCTTCTGGACTGCAGCCAGGGCAACCTTAGCGTGCGCTAAAGCTGAGTGGTAGCGTGCGCTACCTATACCCAATTAGCATACGCTAAAAAAGGAGTACGTAGCGTGCGCTACTCCTCACGCACAGCTCGCAACGAAAATGACAATGACGATAAACACAGCACGAAACTCCAATCAGAATAATGATGAATGACGATTGATACATGATACAATTACTCTGAATGATGAATACCATGACTGAATCTGAGTGACAAATGATCAATAATGAATGAAACTACTGAGTGATAATCACTGAATGATAAATACTGAGTGATAATTACTGAGTTACAACTGGGTATTACATACACCCCCCCTTAAAAGAGTTTCGTCCCCGAAACTAAGGGTCAAACAACTCGGGATAACTCTCCCGCATACTATCCTCGGTTTCCCAAGTAGCCTCTTCGACTCCGTGTCTAGACCACTGAATTTTAACCAAAGGAATCGTCTTATTCCTCAACTGTTTGATTCGCCGCTCTAAAACTCGAATAGGACATTCCTCATATGAATGATCGTCGGCGATCTCGATTTCGTCGAACTGAAGTATGTGACTCGGGTCGGCAACATACTTCCGCAACTGAGAGACGTGAAACACATTATGAATTCGGCTCAATGCCGGAGGTAAAGCCAATCGATAAGCTAACTCGCCTACTCGATCCAAAATCTCGAATGGTCCAATGAATCTCGGACTCAACTTCCCCCTCTTCCCAAAACGGAAGATACCACGACTCAGGGATACCTTGACCAACACGTGGTCACCTGCCTCGAACTCTAATGGTCGAAGACGGTTATCCGCATATGATTTCTGTCGACTCTGAGCTGTCAACAAACGACTCCTGATCAAAGCTACCTTCTCACGGGTGGCTATAAGCATATCGGGCTCGGTGCCGATTGATTCTGATAAGTCGTCCCAACACAAAGGAGATCGACAACGACGACCGTACAAGGCCTCGTAAGGTGCCATCTTAATCGAAGCATGCCAACTATTATTATACGTGAACTCGATCAATGGTAGTTGGGCTTCCCACTCGTCTTTCCAATCGAGGACGCATGCCCTCAACATGTCCTCTAAGGTCTGAATAGTCCTCTCTGATTGTCCGTCGGACTGAGGATGAAAAGCGGTACTGAGATTAAGCTGAGTTCCCATAGCACGATGAACTGATTTCCAAAAGTGCGACACAAACCGTCCGTCACGATCGGAAACGATACTTTTAGGAGTACCGTGCAGTCTGACTATCTCTTTGATGAACAGTTGAGCAAGTCTCTCGGGACCCCACGTCTCCTTGATCTCAAGGAAATGAGCTGATTTAGTTAAGCGGTCCACGATCACCCAGATCGTATTCATGCCACGGCGACTCGTCGGCAAACTCGTGATGAAATCCATAGAAATATCTTCCCACTTCCACTCGGGAATAGGAAGGGGTTTCAGCATACCCGCCGGTCGCTGATGTTCAATCTTAACTTGTTGACAGGTTAAGCATCTCGAAACAAATTCTGCGACTTCTCGCTTCATATTACTCCACCAGTAATTTTGTTTCAAGTCCTTATACATCTTGCTAGACCCCGGATGCACAGAATAAGGGGTAGCATGAGCTTCTCTCAAAATAGAGTTTTTCAACTCGTCATTCGCCGGTACGCACAACCGATTCTTAAACCTCAAAAGTCCATCCTCGTGGACCACAAATCCAGGGCTTTCCCGAGCCACATCCTCTCGGATGCGCCACAATGATGGGTCCGAACCACGATTCTCTCGGATTTCCTCCTCGAGTGACGATGAAATCTCTAACATACAAAGCCGCCCGAACTCGTGAAGCCGGACCTCGATCTCGGGTCTAAGGAATTCTATTGAAGCTCCTTCGAACTGTTAAGCGGGCAAGCATCTGCTCTGAACGGACTTACGACTCAAGGCGTCGGCGACAACGTTCGCCTTGCCCGAGTGGTAGAGGATCTCAATATCATAATCTTTGATTAATTCCAACCACCGTCTCGACGCATATTTAACTCCTACGAGTAAATATATACTTTAAGCTCTTATGATCGGTGAATATCGGCGAGTAACGCCATAAAGATAATGGCCTTGATTTTCAGCGAACACCACGGCTGCTAGCTCCAGGTCGTGGGTCGGATAATTAACCTCGTAAGGTCTCAATTGCCGTGAAGCATAGGCAATAACCTTCCCGTTCTGCATGAGTACACATCCGAGACCCTGTCCGGACGCATCACTATAGACCACAAATCCTTCCGTCCCCTGCGGCAAGGAAAGTACAGGTGCTGACATTAACCGGTTCTTGAGTTCCTCAAAACTCTGTTGACACGCGTCGGACCACGTGTATTTCTTATCCTTCCGCAAAAGGTTCGTTAAGGGTTGAGCGATTCTAGAAAATCCTTCCACAAACCGCCGATAATAACCCGCTAATCCGAGAAAACTTCGGATTTCCTTAACGTTCTTCGGAGGTAGCCAATCCCGAATAGCCTCCGTCTTCTGAGGATCGACACGAACTCCGTCTGATGAAATTACATGTCCGAGAAAAGTCACTTGGACATCCGTAACTCACATTTGGAAAACTTCCCAAAAAGTTGTTCTCGTCTCAACACGTCGAGCACTTGATGAAGGTGAAACTCGTGTTCCTCCCGGTCACGAGAATAAATCAAAATGTCATCGATGAAGACAACAACAAACCGATCCAAAAAGTCGATGAAGACCCGATTCATTAGCTCCATGAATACCGCAGGTGCATTAGTCAATCCGAACGGCATAACCACAAACTCATAATGACCATAGCGTGTTCGAAACGCCGTCCTCGCGATATCCGACTCTCGAATCCGCAACTGATGATATCCAGATCTTAAGTCGATCTTGGAAAATACTGAAGCTCCCTGAAGTTGATCTAGGAGATCATCAATACGGGGTAAGGGATACTTATTCTTGATCGTCACTCTGTTCAACTCCCGATAATCAATACATAAACGGAATGAACCATCCTTCTTCTTGACAAACAACACTGGTGCTCCCCACGGGGACGCACAACTCTTCAAGTTGGTTCTTTAATTCCTGCATTTCGGTCGGGGCCATCCGGTACGGTGCCTTCGATATCGGGGACGTACCAGGCTCCAACTCAATCGTGAATTCCACATCCCTCTGTGGAGGCAAACCAGGTAACTCGTCTGGAAAAACATCGGCATATTCCCTCACCACCGGAATATCCGTTAACATTACTGATGATTTCTCGGTCTTGGCCATATAACACCAATAACCGACACATCCCTGATTGAGTAACCTTACTGCTTTCATCAAATTAATGACTTTACCAGAACAGCCGGGATTACCTCCCTGGAACACACATTCGACTCCATCGTCTGAAATGATAGTGACCAAACGCTTTCGGACACTAATGATGGCATCATGACGATCCATCCAATCAATACCCAAAATGACGTCGTCCCTCGGCAAATCTACTACGATTAGGTCCGCTGGCCATACACGACCATGGCCCAGATCGGACAATTACGAATCTCACGTTTACCGATAATTAGTATACCATCAGGTAGGCCAATGACATAAGGCTCAAAACTAGCAGCACTACCCAGACGTAGTCTACTCAAACATGACTCTGAAATGAATGAATGAGATGCAACAGTATCAAAAAGGGTACACACAGGTTGTGATAGAATATCGAGTGTACCTGAGATCACTCGGGACTCGGGATCATCGGTGTTCTTCATCTCATAAATTCGGGGCTTGCCGGCCCCCGAACCGGACGCTCCGTCGAAAGCTCTTGGCTCCGCCTTTAGCTCTGTCGTCTTGAGCAGCCCGAGTGGCTTTGATTACGCACATTTGAATGACTTGGGGCTTGAGATGACGCCGGAGTGGGTTTAGAGTCCCTACGGCAAAACGGGCCCTATGCCCGGCAATCCCACAATTGTGGCACGTGATGATCGCTTCGGACATTTGGTGCTGAAATGACCCTGTTCCTCACGGTTGAAACAGGTGATGGCCGGCGCCGCTCATGGCGAGATTCCGCGGGTTTAGACGCCGTGGGAGGTCGCTCGAGAAAAGTAGAGCCCGCACGTGGTTTCTTGAAAGTGGCACGACTCCGTCGGTGATTCACGGTTCTTGGACTTCTTGCTAGCGAGACGAAGGTTCTTTGCTAGCAATTTCCTTAGCGATAAGCTCGTAGGTAAGAGCTTTCTCAATGAATTCACCAACGTGGTGCAATTATGATTAAGTAAATGAAGTCTCATACGGGGTTTGACCTCTTCTTTGAAATACTTGATCTTGTTCGCACGAGTGAATGATAGATGAGGCGACGGAAGAAGTTCCTGAAATTTTTCGGCAATGGCGAGAACATCATCATCCGCCGAAAGGTCGGGAGTGAGTAATTCCGACAACTTGGCCTCCCTGAGTGGGGCCGGATAGTACCTCTCCATCATGAGAGTCTTGAACTGATCCCAAGTACATGTTCCGTCTGTGGGCTTCAACGATAACCACCATGAATGAGCGCTCTTACCGAGATAGTAAGCCGCAACTGAAACTTTATGCCCTTCAGGGCAATCCACCATAGCAAATAACTTCTCGAAATGCTCAAGCCAATGAACAATATCCGCCGGCTCAGATGAGCCCTCAAAGGTGGGTGGTCGCTGGCGAGAGATATCGCTAATGATATTGCTTACACCCCTCTCTTGCCTCTGAGGTGGCGGCGGAGGAGCCTGCTGATTTTGATTGACGGAGTTATGCATCGTCTCCATCAACTGAGCCATCTGGGTCATTTGGGCCATCATGCCCTGCATAAATGCGAGTGGGTCAACCCGGACACCCTCTGACTGAGCCGTGTCCCGGGTACGACTCCCCGACAGTGAATGATCGCGTCCAGGTGAATGAGTGGCAGCGTCGCTGCTCGATGAATTAGCATTATTCCTGGCATTTGCACGTGTATTCGCACGAGTTCTCGGGATTCGGCCCGCTCCACGGCCTCGTCCTCCACGTCCTCTGCCAGCCCTTTCCATACTGAAGTGGAAAGTCATATGATGATTATATATCTCGCATGAGTATCACATTATGATTATATTATGAAATGATGAAAATGAGCATACGTGCTCAAATACAGCAATTACATGAATGATTAGTTGACGTGACATGATTATCTGATGAAGTTACTGAAATGATTATCTTGAATGAGTTAACAAGATTAATGATTTGATCTTCCTGATCAACAACTGAATAACGAAATGAATTGAGTGATTAATGAGTTAACCTGACCGTCTTGGTCAAAATGACAATGATGATTGAGGTTTGTTAACTGATGAATTATGAATGAATGATTAATGCCAGAAATTATACCATGGCATTAGAAATCTTACAGTTCTTGGTCTGATTGGCTCGGCATTTGCACAGGTCACACGTGACACGAAAGTCCAATGATACTAGTCCGATGACGATGATTTCAAATGAGACATGACTTGGAGGGTAGTATTCAAAACCACGCTCCGATACCAACTCTGTAACACCCCAAACTAGGCGGCTATTACAGTGCCGTGGACCCCCGACTCGGACCCACCAGGCGAATGAAAAATGAATGAATTACACAGGTAAATGTAGTACCGAACCACATTACACAATTAATTACTCCGATGAGGAGTTTCATACAACACACCCAGGATGATACTGAATACAAGTATATTTTATATGGAGATAAAATATACAACAATGAGTGAAATGAATATTCAAACGGAATGTCTCAATGGAATAAAATAAAAGAAACATAATGATTGAAAAGACTGGGGCCCCCTACTAGTATCACTGGGACTCTCGCCGTCACCATGCTCTCCCGTGCCTTAGCCTTGCCATGACACGAAAAACAACATCCCCAACGGAATCGATTACACGTAACAACAATCCTCAAGGGTTGAAAATACACAATCATGATATATCCGAATTTATGAATTATCTCAGTCGAAACATACGCAATCAAACATCCGTATGAATCGACTATCAGTACGGCTCAAAGGAATGGCGCCACACTACGCCCGGGATGGAAATGTGTCCGTGCACAAGCCACTATCACACGTGGTCTTGTGCCTAATCAGTCTCACGAAGCAATCGACTCGTGTGCACAGTCCAATGTGAGGCCAACAACCATCACACGACATAATTGTACCCGACATGAAAATCCTACACATTCCAACCGGCACGCTAGTATGACCCGGAATGCCACAATATGACAAAAGTGACAACGAAAATGAATAATGACTCACCAAGATTGAATGATGGTGAAATGAATGATAGCTCAATGAAATGATCGGAACCGTCGTTCCTTATGGTAGGAGTGACTAATTGACAATGACAAGTTTTGATACGATTAATACAATGATGAATGAGTTACGATTATGAATGAACAACAACAAAAGGAATGAATATCCTTTTAACCGAGTAAGAATTAACTTACTCAATACCGATGAAGAATGTCCTTCCACGAACAACGTCTTAAATGAAATGTCGGTCGCTCGAACCACCTTGAACAACAATAATTACCAACAACCGATCAATACACGAATCAAATACGATCATAACCGACCCAAACGTCGATACAACAATATCCGAACTCGTAGATGTACTCTAACGAAAACGTTGAGATACCCGTTGGTTAAAACCAAACCCGAATAATCGAACCAACTCCAACATGATTGATTCAAAACAGCAAAACATTATCAATGACATCAATAATCTCATAGAAATCCACAATTCAAGTTTATAATAACGACAATCGGAAATCCCCAAAATAACCGAAGTCAACCCCAAGGGTTCTTGAAATAATTCCGAAAATAACCATTAAATCCGTAGGAATATATTTATCCAAGGTAGATAATCCATATCTAACATATTCCAATGATAATCCAAGCTTACACGAAGAAATCGGAAGGAAAACCCAAAAATCCAAAATTCTAGATCCAAGAGATTAATACCTTTGATTCGATGCGATGAAGATGATGAAATGATGATTAATCCGAAAGATGAGCTTGAAGATGATGATTGATGAGCACACCTCGAAGAATCCCCTCCGAATCGCTCGAAATCGCCCAAAATACCGAAGGAGTGAAGTGAGATGAATAAATGACGAACTCTGACTAAACTGTCCAATTTATAGTCAGTCCAGGTTAGCGTGCGCTAGCCCTTGTGCATAGCGTGCGCTAACGAGTAATTTGGGTAGTCCAGTACCTTTGTCCGAACACGGTAGCGCGCGCTACGTACCTTCTTGTAGCGTGCGCTACGGCCATACTACTAGCGTGCGCTAAAATCCATTGTTAGCGTGCGCTAGCGAAATATTTGACGCCCAGTACTGGAGTCCAGAAAACCGTCTGCCCTCTGATCTGACCTCGATAGCGTGCGCTACAACCATTGTTTAGCGTGCGCTAATATATCGGTTGCGTACGCTAACAACAACACATAGCGTGCGCTATGAATTAATCCAGTGCAGTCCAGTAGCCACTGGACTCAACCTGATCCGTCCCTAGCGCGCGCTACTCCACACATACAGCGTGCGCTACTACAACCCGTTAGCGCGCGCTACTTACCACTCGTAGCGTGCGCTACAAATAACCTCACCTGCAGTCCAGTACCTTCTGGACTGCAGCCAGGGCAACCTTAGCGTGCGCTAAAGCTGAGTGGTAGCGTGCGCTACCTATACCCAATTAGCATACGCTAAAAAAGGAGTACGTAGCGTGCGCTACTCCTCACGCACAGCTCGCAACGAAAATGACAATGATGATAAACACGGCACGAAACTCCAATCAGAATAATGATGAATGACGATTGATACATGATACAATTACTCTGAATGATGAATACCATGACTGAATCTGAGTGACAAATGATCAATAATGAATGAAATTACTGAGTGATAATCACTGAATGATAAATACTGAGTGATAATTACTGAGTTACAACTGGGTATTACATAAGGTTCGAGCTTTGCAATGTGATTGATCGAAGGGGCGACCTTCAAGTGTATTGATATTCGTCGAAGTTTTATTATTGTCATCGAATCGAGGCAAGTACTTTAATTAGAATTGTTCATATTATGTCGGTTATGTTATGATTGTACTGTGTACATGTGTTGTGATTAATTATCCACCATGCGTTGATCCGACGGGAATCATCATGGGAAATCTATAGCTGTGTGTGCTGGATCGTTGGACAGGTGTTCCACCATGCATTGGTCCGACGGGATAATCATGGGAATCTATAGCTGTGTGCGCTGGATCGTTGAAATACCATGAGTATGTTGAGACTGTCATGATGTGATATGTGTTGTTATTATTTCTCGTTGGAGAAACTTGTCCTGATTATTGTTAATTAAATCATTATTGTATAATTATCGTACTTGTACTAGCATCGTTGTGCTAACCCCTTCGGGGGTGAGCATTTGTTTATGTTCAGGATCCAGGAGAGCAGGAAAACAACCACTGGATCTTCATGACGACGAGGGTGCAAAGTGATGTTCCGGTCGGGTTTAATTGTCTGTTGTTTGTGTTGTTTTTAATAAGTACTCGAGTACGTCGTCGTTTGTGATGACTGGATTTGGTGATGTATTAATATTCTTCATTTGGATATTTATATTCTCGGTATTGGCCCAGAACTGTTGTATTTTATTTCAGTTACTTTCATATGTTGGTATCTGTTATTGCCTTTTCATTTCTTCATCCTTGTAAATTCTTATGTAAAGGATTTACGGCGCTGTAATATCCCTGAATATATCGGGGGTGTTACAGAATATGGTATCGGAGCTAAGATTATGGATATCTTGGCCATTGGGTTAAAATAGGGGTCATATATGTCTTTTGAGGTAATCGGCCGTGAATAACATCACTGTACTGCCTACGTCTTCGTGCGAGCGATGGTTGTAAGATTCCTAAACTCTATATCGTCATTCACATGTTATACTTCTTTATACTTGAACATTAGAATGATATTGTTTCCTGTATATTGAGTATTTATGCTTACAGTATGTTGAGAGGTGGACGTGGACGTGGTCGCGGTCGCGGACGCGGACGAAAGAATGCTGAAAGAGAAACTTCGCCTTCTAATCAGGTCAGGCGAGCCACAAAGATCTATTAACAATGAACCAGAACATGCTGTTCCCGAAATCCTTCGCCAAGTGGTTAACCAGCTGACTCAGTTTGCCCAGGTCGTGGACCGAATGCAGGTGGCAGTAGGATTATAACAGGGAGATAGACAGCAAGGTATCCCAGACCTAGGAAATCGAGGCGACCGGTGGCTGCAAGAGGTGGCGAAGATGAAACCACCCAAATTCGACGGATTCTATGAGACACCGACGTGGGATCATTGGTTAAAATAATTGGAGAAAATTTTTGCCGGGATTAATTGCCCAGACGACCGGAGAGCCTCTATTGCTCAGTACTTTCTGATAGGGGAAGCGTCCGAGTGATGGGAAGCCATCCGTCCTGTAGATCATGATGCCAACTGGGAAGAATTTGAATTGATGATGGAAGCTCAGTACTGCCCTCGTCCAGTGAGGGAAGCCAAAATTCGGGAATTTTTCTCCGCATAGCCGTCAGACGAGCTAGTATCACAGACGATTAAAATGTTTAATCAGCAGATGGCATTTGTTCGGCACCTGGTCAGAATAGACGCGGAAATGATGATCCATTTTGATATGAGAATGAAACCAGAGATCCAGAGGTACGTGTCCGGTTTCGAATGTACCACTCTCCGTCAATACCAGGATAAAGCATTAGCGTATGAAATCAAAGAAGCAGCGATGGAAAAGTTTGCAGAATTCAAGAAGCAGAAAGTCTCTGGTAGTTTCACAGAGTACAAGAGCAGTGGGCCCCACAAGGCCCAATCATCCTTTCATTCGTTCAATAAACCTATCCAAGAGCGGAAAGAACTTCGGAGCAGTATCAGCCACGACGGATGTAACAAGGAAGTGCTTTAACTGTGGTCGCCCTAAACACCTTTGGCATGATTGTTTCCGTACTCCGGTGACATGTTATGACTGCGGATAGAAGGGGCACCGTGCAATGTTCTTCAAGGATGCCCACTAAGTTTAATGGAACTCGTACTTCACAACCGTCTCAGAAGGAAGCAAGTATTCAGCAGACACATCAAAGTGTTCAGCTGCCCCAAAATTTCGATCGAGGTCGAGGCAGAGGACAGTTCGACCGCAAGGGAGCCTCGAGTGTCGGATCCGCTCCCCCACGTCTGTACGAGATGAGGAGGGCAGACGACTGTGATCTTGCTTGTCGCATCGCACTGCTCGATCCTTTCACAGCCAATTAGCATTTTATTCGATACAGGAGCTACGCATTCATTTATATCCCTGTCTTGTGTAAATCGTTTGAATATTTCTACTTTTCATAATTGTGAGCCTTATGTTGTGGGTTTATCGAGTGGAGAGAGGATTGTGGGAAACTTAGAAACTAGAGATTTTCCTGTATCATTTGAAGGTAGGGAGTGGCCCTCAAATCTGATTGTGATAGAAATGCAAGAAGACGACCTGATACTCGGAGATGATTGGATTAATCGATATGGAGCTATTGTAAACTACCGAAAGAGGAATATCTTGGTGATAGCTGATGATGGTTCCGAAATACTATTTGAAGGATGGAAACCAGGAAGCTCGGGAAAGATGATCAAGGCGATGAAAGCTGTCAAATTGTTGAAACAGGGCTGTACCGGATACTGGTGCTACGCAATGAAGAAAGAAGACGGAAAAGTAGAACTCTCATCCATTCCTGTTGTGAACGAATTTACGGGTGTGTTTCCTGAAGAATTACCTGGACTACCTCCACGACGGGATGTAGAATTCACCATCGAGCTGGAACCAGGAGCTACACCAATTTCTAAGGCGCCGTATCGTATGGCACCTACTGAGATGTATGAATTGAAGAAGCAATTGGAAGAGTTACTGTAGAAAGGCTATATCCAGCCAAGCGTTTCGCCCCGGGGTGCACCAGTTCTTTTTGTCCGGAAGAAGGATGGATCGCTTCGATTGTGTATTGACTATCGAGAGCTGAATAAGATGACGATCAAGAACAAGTATCCGCTGCCACAGATTGATGATTTGTTTGACCAGTTACAAGGAGCAACAATGTTTTCTAAGATCGATCTAAGGTCGGGATATCATCAGTTGAGGATTAAGGAATCCGATGTTCCAAAATCAGCATTCAGAACTCGCTACAGACACTATGAGTTTGTAGTGATGCTGTTTGGTCTCACTAACGCACCTGCTATATTCATGCAATTGATTAACCGAGTGTTCATAGAGTATTTGGACAAATTCGTGGTCGTATTTATTGATGACATTCTGGTTTATTCCAAGAGCCCGGAAGAGCATGCACAACATCTGGGGATCGTTTTAGACCTTCTAAGAAACGAGCAATTGTACGCCAAGCTTTCTAAGTGTGAATTCTGGCTAAAGGAAGCAATGTTCCTCGTTCATGTGGTATCAGCAGAAGGAGTCCGAGTAGATCCCCAGAAAATCGAAGTAGTTATGGATTGGAAGTCTCCTAAGAACATGAAGGAAGTCCGGAGTTTCTTAGGACTTGCTGGGTATTATCATCGGTTCGTGAAAGGGTTTTCCAAAATTACCTGCCCACTTACTCGACTACTGCAGAAACCCAAAATTTTGAGTGGAATGAGATGTGCCAGACTAGCTTTGATGAATTGAAGAAGAGATTGACGACGTCACCGATTTTAGCACCCCCACAGGGAACTGGAGGATTCATAGTTTACAGTGACGCTTCGAACCAAGGTCTTGGGTGTGTATTGATGCAAAATGAGAAGGTAATCGCCTATGCGTCACTTCAGCTGAAACCTTATGAAGTAAATTACCCAATGCATGATTTGGAGCTGGCAGCGGTAGTTTTTGCTTTGAAAATCTGGAGACATTACCTGTACGGGACTCACTGTCAAATCTTTACGGATCACAAGAGTCTCAAATACATCTTCAGTCAGAAAGAGTTGAACATGCGGCAAAAGAGATGACTGGAACTGATTAAGGACTACGACTTGGAGATTCTTTATCATCCAGGCAAAGCAAATGTAGTGGACGATGCACTTAGCCGCAAGCCTGTTTCTATTCAGATGCTGGAGACTCTGACCTCCCAGCCCAGCATTCAACGGGAATTGATTCGCGAAGGAATTGAAGTATGGTTGCAAAGAGTCCAAGGACAACTGTGTGTGATGGAATTAACTTCATCGTTAACCAAAGAAATCAAATCTAAGCAAGTAGATGATCCTATGATGATTCGGTTACGTGATGAAGTGATCAAGGGAAAGGCCCCAGGATTTGTAATTCATGATGATGGAGTTTTGAAATTTCAGAACCGACTTTGCGTTCCCAATGTCGATGTTCTGAAGCAGACAATTATGAAGGAAGCTCACAGCACGCCCTATTCTATCCACCCGGGAACCAGTAAGATGTATAAGGACCTAAAGCAGAACTTCTGGTGGGGCAACATGAAGAAAGATGTAGCGGATTATGTCTTGAAATGTTTGCCTTGTCAACAGGTTCAGATCGAGCATCAGCGACCTGCCGGAATACTGAAGCTGCTCCCGATTCCTGAATGGAAGTGAGAGGACATATTGATGGACTTTATCACTAATATGCCGAGAACCAAGATAGGAATGAACATGATTTGGGTGATAGTTGACTGTCTAACCAAATCGGCTCATTTTCTAGGCATTAAGGACACTTGGGGACCCGACAAGTTGACACGAGTATTTATTTCAGAGATAGTCCGATTGTATGGTACGCCAAAGACCATTATTTCTGACCGAGACGGTCGCTTTGTGTCTCATTTTTGGAAAGCAGTTCATAAAGCCTTGGGAACCGAATTGAACTTCAGCACAGCTTATCATCTGCAGACAGACGGACAATCTGAGAGGACTATTCAAACGGTGGAAGATATGCTGAGGGTTTGTGCCTTATATTGGTCAACTGATTGGGAAGTTCATCTATCGTTGATTGAATTCACCTACAACAATAGTTGGCAGGCTTCCATTAATATGACACCGTTTGAGGCATTATACGGGAGGAGATGCAGATCGCCCCTATGTTGGGATGATTCATCAGACTTGATCGGGACGGAACCGGAATTGATCGTGCAGACACGAGAGAAGATAGCCTTGATTCGCGAAAGGCTATTGACCGCCCAGAGTCAACAGAAATCTTATGCATACGTGCGCCGTCGTCCATTAGAGTTCCGTATTGGAGATCACATGCTTTTAAAAGTTTTTCCTACTTAGGGAATCTTTTGTTTTGGGAGGAAATGAAAGCTGAGTCCGAGATATATCTGTAACAGCCCAAAAACAGTGGCTATTACAGTGCCGTGGACCCCTACCGGGACCCACCAGGCGATATCACAATATACATTTATAATCTGACAACGTGGCACCGTACCACAATATTTATCAAAACCCCGGTATGGAGTATGAGTTATTCATGTCTTTAAATACGAGCAAACATACACAGGATCCAAATTCGGTACAGACCATATGACGATGGGCAGTACCTAACAATTTTTAGTACATTCATCTGACACAAAATAAAATGAAAGTCACAATAAAACATAACCGAACAACCAAAAGACTCGCCCCCCCCCCCCCGAAATAGCATACTTCAGAATCCTCCGTCGCCATTGTGCTCCTCCTGTGCCTTGCCCTTTCCTCGCCCTGAAATACAAGTATTTCGCCCCAAACCACAGGGTCAGCTATACATGATAATAATTCTCATGACATTATACAATTCATATATACTGATCTCAAAGAAAACCACCTACTACTGAATATACCCCGAAGGCGTATAAACAATCAGTCCCAATTGTCGAACATAACCAAATATACGAACGACCATATAATATGGCTCAAGACGGACGTCACAGTATGCCCGATCCGGAAATGTGTCCGTGCACATGTCCACCCCGTATACGGAATCCAGAATATACGTGGGACGATGTACCTCATTAGCCTCACGAACTACGTCTCGTGTGCACGATCTAAATGCGGAAAACATCCACGCATGATCATCAAGTGCCCGGCTAAAAATCCTACACATAACCAATCGGCGCGCAGATATGACTCCAGAGATGTCACGATACAACATGACAACAAAACTCAACGAATTACACTTTTACCAAGGAATCGAACAACTCACCGAAGTGTCAACAAAGCTCAAAAGGACTAATGGTAACAAGGACGGTAATTTTGGGTATATCATCCCCAACACCATGACAATACGATCAAGGGTATCACCATATCACGAATCATAGATTATCAGAACATTTCATACACACGAAACGCATAATAATCACAAGAATTCAACCATCATTATAACCAAGCAAGATAACTTGCCTCAATTCCGTAGTTGAATAATCCTCCTTTGAATGGTCAAACGAACGGTATCCTCGTCTAACAATACTCACGTGAACAAGCAACCTTGAATGAAATGTAATTCATTCAACAACACATTCGTACGATAACGGTATTATTACATAAATAATATTCGTAAATTTACTTGAATAAATCAATTATCCTATTGATCATTTTAATGTTCTTATTACAAATCATCGTATGTTTATCATGTTCATTCACATATTCTAACCTTAATGTCAAATACTTGATGTCTAGTTTATTATCAATGTAATATCGTGAAAATATCTTTTCAAATCATCGACACTTCCAATTACGATATAAGTTTGTGTTTAATTACATTCTTCATTATTTTACCAACAATTACATTCAAAACTTGATTACTATATGAAACATAAGTTTAAGTTTTTAGTGAACTAAGAACATCATCTTAATTTACGTCTCTTAACACGCACGGATTAATGAAATGGAATTCGGCTACTCATCTACCGCATTTGTATCATCATATTCAACACAATCCTCTTAAGAACATTATCAACCTATTAATGTAGTGATTAACACCCTTTAACGAAGTCGATTAATTTGAACATATGAAGATTACAACTTCCTTCTATCAACATCCATTGTTTTACTTTGAAGAATTTATTAAAAGCCTAGTTATATCATTGGATACTTGAAATTTTTGAAGTAACTTCATCCCATCTAGCGAAGATCATCTTCAAAGGGTTAACATAATCTCTCCAACAATTTTATTACAAAGGTTTTAGAGGCCAAAAATCATGGTTCCATATTACCTTCAAGAATCAATTGAATGTTCAAGACAAATTTAACATTTCTCACCTTTAATCATTAAGGATATCATCCCTAACATGTTCCTAGTGTTGAGACTGTAATCAACTTCCGATTATCATGTTATACATCAGGTTTTATGTATATCATTATCAACACAATCACATTATGAAGTTTTTTACATCAAGAAGTAACACTAATACCTTCAATGTTAATCTTCACTTAATTTGAGCATGATTCAATTAACTTATCATGTTTGCACTAGTTTAAACTAACATTATGTGAAGTATTTATCTACTAACATCATCATAAGCATGGAATTGATATGAGTTAAAGAAAGACCAACCTTAAAATGAAGAACAACACCAACACTTCAAGGGATACACTTCAATCTCTAACTCTCCAAGTCAGCAATCAAGTGCTGAAGCTCCAACACAAGTTAGAAAGGCTTAGAAACGAAGTTGGAAGGGAAAGGAATCGTTTCTCAGTTGGGAGGTTGAAAGGGTCGAGTAGGAAATGAATGGCAAGTCATACTTTTATAATCTGAACTCGGCATTACGTACGTTAACGAAAGTGATTAACGTACGTTATATCCCTTACGTACGTAATCTTATGATCATTACGTACGTAACCAATTTCATCAGATCTTTCTGCCTCAAAACACGCAATTCGTTACGTACGTAACTATATAGCTATTACGTACGTAATAGCCGTTGACTTGGCTGTCGCGATCGACTCCCGACCACCTACCCCCGCTCGGCCCAACCCGCCGAAAGGCGGACTGCTGGAGGATCTCCCACATTACGTACGTTAACGTATTGATGTTACGTACGTAAGGCAACATACATAGCGTACGTTATGAAGATAGGTTAACGTACGTTAAGTACTATAACAAGCATAAATGGAATTCTCCCAATATCACCCAACAACTAATATAGTATGAATGACCATGATTTCAACTTAACATAATTCGTCGATACTTGCTACAACATCACAGATATGGTGCAAAAATACTTAGCTTAAATCATAAAATACAATATTAAAGGCGAGGGTATTACATACTCCCCCCCTTAAAAGGAGTTTCGTCCCTGAAACTAAGGGGTAAATAGTTTGGGGTATTTCTCTCGTATGCTATCTTCAGTCTCCCACGTAGCTTCCTCGACTCCATGTCTCGACCACTGAATTTTTAATAAGGGAATCGTCTTGTTCCTCAGCTGTTTAATTCTCCTCTCGAGTATCTGCACAGGCCGTTCTTCATACGAATGGTCATCGGCTATTTCGACCTCGTCGAATTGAATAACGTGACTTGGATCAGCAACATACTTCCTTAACTGAGATACATGGAATACGTTGTGAATCCGGCTCAAAGCTGGTGGTAATGCTAAACGATAGGCTAGGTCGCCTACTCGTTCCAGGATCTCAAACGGACCAATATACCTTGGGCTCAATTTGCCTCTCTTCCCGAATCGAAAAACACCTCTAGTAGGAGATACTTTGACTAGTACATGGTCACCAATCTCAAACTCGAGTGGTCGTCGATGATTATCTGCATATGATTTCTGGCGGCTTTGGGCCGTTAATAGACGACTCTTGATCAGGGAAATCTTCTCGCGGGCTGCCAATAACATATCAGGTTCCGTACCAATAGATTCAGACAATTCGTCCCAGCACAAAGGGGACCTACAACGACGACCATACAATGCCTCATAAGGTGCCATCATGATCGAGGCGTGCCAGCTGTTATTATATGTGAATTCTACCAACGGCAGTTGGGCTTCCCAGTCAGGCTTTCAATCGAGAGCACATGCCCTCAACATATCCTCTAGAGTTTGAATTGTCCTCTCAGACTGACCATCGGTCTGAGGATGAAAAGCCGTACTGAAGTTCAACTGTGTACCCATAGCACGATGAACCGCCTTCCAGAAGTGCGACACGAACCGTCCATCCCGATCTGATACAATACTCTTAGGGGTGCCATGCAGTCTCACAATATCTTTGATGAATAATTGGGCCAATCTCTCAGGGCCCCAAGTATCCTTGATCTCCAAGAAGTGGGCTGATTTAGTCAATCAATCCACAATCACCCAAATCGTATTCATGCCTCGACGGCTCGTCAGCAAGCTAGTAATAAAATCTATCGATATGTCTTCCCACTTCCACTCGGGAATCGGAAGCGGTTTCATCATGCCAGCTGGTCGTTGATGCTCAATCTTGACCTACTGACAGGTCAAAAATTTCGAAACGAATTCGGCAACCTCCCGTTTCATGTTACCCCACCAATAGTACGGCTTCAAATCCTTATACATTTTGTTCGATCCCGGGTGTATGGAATACGGGGTAGCATGAGCCTCCTTCAGAATAGTATTCCACAACTCTTCGTCTGCTGGTACACATACTCGATTTCTAAAGCGTATCAGTCCATCCTCGTGAACCACAAATCCAGGGGCCTTCCCTTGATCGATTTCTCCTCGAATTCTGGATAAGAATGGGTCCGTCATCTGTTTCGTCCTGATCGTCTCATCAAGGGATGGTGAAATCTCAAGCGTGCACAGTTGTCCCTGAATGCGTTGTAACCAGACCTCAATCTCTGGTCTCATGAACTCTAATTGCAACTCCCTCTGGGCGGTCAAACGAGCTAGTATCTGTTCCTGCACCGTCTTGCGGCTCAAGGCATCGGCAACCACGTTTGCCTTGCCTGGATGATAAAGGATCTCGATATCATAGTCTTTGATTAGCTCTAACCACCTCCTTTGTCTCATATTCAACTCCTTCTGGGTAACAATATACTTCAGGCTCTTGTGGTCCGTAAAAATCCGGCTGGTAACTCCATACAGATAGTGGCGCCAGATTTTTAAAGCAAACACTACGGCTGCTAACTCCAAGTCATGAGTCGGGTAGTTGACCTCGTAAGGACGCAACTATGTGGACGTATAGGCGATCACTTTCCCGTCCTGCATTAATACGAAGCCAAGGCCCTGTCTCGATGCATCGCTATATACCACGAATCCTTCCATTCCTCTAGGTAGTACCAAAACAGGTGCTGAAATTAATCGACCTTTGAGTTCATCAAAACATTGCTGACATGCTTCCGACCACAAGTACTTCTTATCTTTTCTCAACAGATTAGTCATTGGTTGAGCAATTTTGGAAAATCCTTCCACGAATCGTCTGTAATAGCCTGCTAGACCCAGAAAACTACGAACTTCCTTCACGTTCTTCGGGGGTAGCCAGTCTCGGATAGCTTCCGTCTTCTGTGGGTCTACTCTTACTCCCTCTGCTGATATCACATGTCCAAAAATAACTTCGGACATCCAGAATTCACACTTAGAAAATTTTCCATAGAGTTGTTCTCGCCTTAATGCATCGAGAACACGGCGGAGGTGACACTCATGCTCCTCATGATCACGAGAGTAGACCAAGATGTCGTCAAAAAAGCGACTACAAAACGATCCAGATAATTAATAAAAACCCGATTCATCAATTCCATGAACACTGCAGGTGCATTAGTCATCCGAATGGCATGACAACGAACTCATAATGCCCATAGCGAAAAGTGCATTGTCTTGGGGACGTCAGACTCTCGAATCCGCAATTGGTGGTACCCGGACCTCAAGTCGATCTTGGAAAATACAGCGGCTCCCTGGAGATGATCCAATAGATCATCGATGCGAGGTAAAGGATATTTGTTCTTAATTGTTACTTTGTTCAGCTCCCGGTAATCAATACACAAACGCAGCGATCCGTCCTTCTTCCGTATGAATAACACCGGCGCTCCCCAAGGGGATGCACTGGGTCGAACATATCCTTTCTCAGTTAATTCTTCGAGTTGTCTTTTCAACTCTTGCATCTCAGTCGGGGCCATATGATATGGTGCTTTCGAGAGCGGGGACGTCCCTGGCTCCAACTCAATGGTGAATTCTACCTCTCGCTATAGGGGTATTCCTGGAAACTCTTCTGGAAATACATCTGGATAATCTCGAACTACTGGAATATCAATCAATTTGACTGGCCGGTCAGTTGTCTTGGTCATGTAACACCAATAACCAATGCATCCCTGGTTCAGTAATCTCATAGCCTTCACAGCGCTGATGACTCTCCCAGAATGATTGGGATTATCACCCCGAAAAATACACTCGACGCCATCATCCGATGTGACGGTCACCATTCGCTTACGGACGCTAAGCACGGCATCGTGACGATCCATCCAGTCGATACCCAAGATTACATCATCTTTAGGTAAATCAACCACAATCAAGTCGGACAACCACTCACGGTTGTTCATGCTAATCGGACAGTTCTGTACTTCACGACTCCCAATAATTCTTCTACCATCGGGTAGACCAATTACATAAGGTTCACAATCGGTAACATGATTCAAATGCAAACGACTCAAACAAGAACTAGACAAAGCACCAGTATCAAAAAGAACACAAACGGGCTGAGAGTGGATCTCGAGAGTACCTGCAATCATGCTGGCTTCGGGATCATCGGCTTTCTTCATCTCGTAGACTCTGGGTTTTGCAACCCCTAAGGTGTGTACCAGCCTGATTTCCACGGCCCATCCCTTTGTTCGCCCGGTAGTAAGAAGCGGATGGAGGAGCACGTTCTGAGCAAGAAGATCTGGAGCAAGAGATGCCACTGAGCACGCCCGAGTCCACCCCGGCAATAGCGAGCACGATGGCCGTTCTTCCCGCAAGTGTGACAGTAACGGCGGCCGGACACTTGGAGCTGATATGCCCCTGGTCCCCACAGTTATAACACACGACAGGTGAGCTGATTGCCCGAGAGTGCGTTCCTGCCGGTTTCGGTGCCATAGGTGGCCTCTCAGAAGGATTTGGTACCGGCTGGGGTTTCTTGAATACCCCCGGTTACTGTCTCATTGGGTCTGGTTCCTGGATCTCTTGTTGGAAAACTGAGGCTGCTTCTTAGAAATCTCCTTCGCAGTAAGTTCATACTCCAAAGCCTTCTCAATAAACTCCGGTAAGGTCGTACAGTGGTGATTGAGTAATTGCATCCTCATTCGGGGTTTAAGCCTCTTGAGTAAATATTTGATCTTATCAGCTTCCGAACGGACAACTGACGTAGGAAAAGGGAGAAGTGCTTGGAATTTTTCGGCAATCGCTAACACATCCTCGTCTTCCGATGGGTCGGGGTTTAGTAATTCGGACAGTTTGGCTTCACGGAGGGGTGCAGGATAGTAACGATCTAGCATAAGATTCTTGAATTCCTCCCAAGTACTCGCGCCTTCGGCAGGCCTCACAGAAAGCCACCAAGTATGGGCACTCTTACTAAGGTAGTAGTCACACAAAGAACTCGATTATCCTCTGGCACTCCACCATCTCGAACAGTTTCTCGAAATGCTCTATCCAGGTACAATGTCGCAGGCTCGATGAGCCTTCAAAAGTCGGAGGTCGCCGTCGTGATATGTCGCTAATAATCCGGCTCACGATCCCGCCAGCACTGAGGCGGAGGCCGCTCGCCGCTGTTGACCAAGAGTATTCCTCTGCATAGCTTCCATCAGCTGACCCATTTGGGTCATCTGGGCCATCATGCCCTGCATCACGGTGTAAGGATCGACACGTGCATTCTCTCCGGTGTGGTGTGATTGGTCCCTAGAAGGCGAATCACTGCCTGCGGAACTCTATTCCACATTCGCGCGTCTGTTGGCTCGTGGTATCGGAATTCGGCCTCTTCCGCGGCCTCGTCCCCCTCTGCCACGGCCTCTCGGATTCCTTTCCATACTGAAAGAATCAAGTCACAAATCTGATTCGATTTATCAATCATAATTCATGCTAAGTTAATAGCAACAGGGAATTTCCTATCCAACAAAGCAGTTTGTAAAGAATCACTGACACTACAGGTGTTACACACTCAATATCATATCAACATCAAGTCGAAACAATTCCAATCACATAATTAATTTAGGTTCACCTCAAACAGATGACTTTTACCTCATGTTAGTAAGATGCCAAGATAAGTAAGGAGACCAATACATCGTCAATATCATGCCAGTAATCAAATTATGGTTCATGAGAACATACCGTATTTGTGGTCGCGCTTGCACAAAGTTACACGTGGCACGAAGGTTTCTTGATGCTATTTCGATTCTACAATGACTCAAAATAAAAATACACTCTCTGATACCATCTTCTGTAACAGCCCAAAAACAGTGGCTATTACAGTGCCGTGGACCCCTACCGGGACCCACCAGGCGATATCACAATATACATTGATAATCTGACAACGTGGCACCGTACCACAATATTTATCAAAACCCCGGTGTGGAGTATGAGTTATTCATGTCTTTAAATACGAGCAAACATACACAGGATCCAAATTCGGTACAGACCATATGACGATGGGCAGTACCTAACAATTTTTAGTACATTCATCTGACACAAAATAAAATGAAAGTCAAAATAAAACATAACCGAACAACTAAAAGACTCGGGCCCCCCCCCCCCCCCGAAATAGCATACTTTAGAATCCTCCGTCGCCATTGTGCTCCTCTTGTGCCTTGCCCTTTCCTCGCCCTGAAATACAAGTATTTCGCCCCAAACCACAGGGTCAGCTATACATGATAATAATTCTCATGACATTATACAATTCATATATACTGATCTCAAAGAAAACCACCTACTACTGAATATACCCCGAAGGCGTATAAACAATCAGTCCCAACTGTCGAACATAACCAAATATACGAACGACCATATAATATGGCTCAAGACGGACGTCACAGTACGCCCGATCCGGAAATGTGTTCGTGCACATGTCCACCCCGTATACGGAATCCAGAATATACGTGGGACGATGTACCTAATTAGCCTCACGAACTACGTCTCGTGTGCACGATCTAAATGCAGAAAACATCCACGCATGATCATCAAGTGCCCGGCTAAAAATCCTACACATAACCAATCGGCGCACAGATATGACTCCAGAGATGTCACGATACAACATGACAACGAAACTCAACGAATTACACTTTTACCAAGGAATCGAACAACTCACCGAAGTGTCAACAAAGCTCAAAAGGACTAACGGTAACAAGGACGGTAATTTCGGGTATATCATCCCCAACACCATGACAATACGATCAAGGGTATCACCATATCACGAATCATAGATTATCAGAACATTTCATACACATGAAACGCATAATAATCACAAGAATTCAACCATCATTATAACCAAGCAAGATAACTTGCCTCAATTCCGTAGATGAATAATCCTCCTTTGAATGGTCAAACGAATGGTATCCTCGTCTAACAATACTCACGTGAACAAGCAACCTTGAATGAAATGTAATTCATTCAACAACACATTCGTACGATAACGGTATTATTACATAAATAATATTCGTAAATTTACTTGAATAAATCAATTATCCTATTGATCATTTTGATGTTCTTATTACAAATCATCGTATGTTTATCAAGTTCATTCACATATTCTAACCTTAATGTCAAATACTTGATGTCTAGTTTATTATCAATGTAATATCGTGAAAGTATCTTTTCAAATCGTCGACACTTCCAATTACGATATAAGTTTGTGTTTAATTACGTTCTTCATTATTTTACCAACGATTACATTCAAAACTTGATTACTATATGAAACATAAGTTTAAGTTTTTAGTGAACTAAGAACATCATCTTAATTTACGTCTCTTAACACGCACGGATTAATGAAATGGAATTCGGCTACTCATCTACCGCATTTGTATCATCATATTCAACACAATCCTCTTAAGAACATTATCAACCTATTAATGTAGTGATTAACACCCTTTAACGAAATCGATTAATTTGAACATATGAAGATTACAACTTCCTTCTATCAACATCCATTGTTTTACTTTGAAGAATTTATTAAAAGCCTAGTTATATCATTGGATACTTGAAATTTTTGAAGTAACTTCATCCCATCTAGCGAAGATCATCTTCAAAGGGTTAACATAATCTCTCCAACAATTTTATTACAAAGGTTTTAGAGGCCAAAAATCATGGTTCTATATTACCTTCAAGAATCAATTGAATGTTCAAGACAAATTTAACATTTCTCACCTTTAATCATTAAGGATATCATCCCTAACATGTTCCTAGTGTTGAGACTGTAATCAACTTCCGATTATCATGTTATACATCAGGTTTTATGTATATCATTATCAACACAATCACATTATGAAGTTATTTACATCAAGAAGTAACACTAATACCTTCAATGTTAATCTTCACTTAATTTGAGCATGATTCAATTAACTTATCATGTTTGCACTAGTTTAAACTAACATTATGTGAAGTATTTATCTACTAACATCATCATAAGCATGGAATTGATATGAGTTAAAGAAAGACCAACCTTAAAATGATGAACAACACCAACACTTCAAGGGATACACTTCAATCTCTAACTCTCCAAGTCAGCAATCAAGTGCTGAAGCTCCAACACAAGTTAGAAAGGCTTAGAAACGAAGTTGGAAGGGAAAGGAATCGTTTCTCAGTTGGGAGGTTGAAAGGGTCGAGTAGGAAATGAATGGCAAGTCATACTTTTATAATCTGAACTCGGCATTACGTATGTTAATGAAAGTGGTTAACGTACGTTATATCCCTTACGTACGTAATCTTATGATCATTACGTACGTAACCAATTTCATCAGATCTTTCTGCCTCAAAACACGCAATTCGTTACATACGTAACTATATAGCTATTACGTACGTAATAGCCATTGACTTGGCTGTCGCAATCGACTCCCGACCACCTACCCCCGCTCGGCCCCACCCGCCGAAAGGCGGACTGCTGGAGGATCTCCCGCATTACGTATGTTAACGTATTGATGTTACGTACGTAAGGCGACATACATAGCGTACGTTATGAAGATAGGTTAACGTACGTTAAGTACTATAACAAGCATAAATGGAATTCTCCCAATATCACCCAACAACTAATATAGTATGAATGACCATGATTCCAACTTAACATAATTCGTCGATACTTGCTACAACATCACAGATATGGTGCGAAAATACTTAGCTTAAATCATAAAGTACAATATTAAAGGCGAGGGTATTACAATATCGGATCATTCGAGATTCTTGAGAGAGTTGGCATACAGGTTGGCATTACCTCCGTCATTGAGTCATGTTCATAACGTATTCCACGTATCCCAGTTACAGAAGTACATACCAGATCCTAGTTATGTCATTGATTTCGGCGAGATCGAATTCGCTCAGGATGGCATGTTTGAAGAGAGACCGATCAGGATACTCGAGAGTCGAGTTAAGAAATTGAGAAACAAACCGATCCCTTTGGTTAAGGTTAAGTGGTCGCGCCATAGAGTGGAAGAAGCCACTTGGGAAACGGAAGATAGCATGAGGTCCAGATATCCAGAGTTATTTTGGTCTTGAGTTTCGGGACGAAACTCCTTTTTAGAAGAAGAGTATGTAATATTCGGATTAATTATTGAGTATTTCATCTATAATTGAGCCCTGTATTATTCGGATTTGTGATATCAATAATCGAAGTATGATATTTCTCGTATTTGTATCCTGTTGCATGATTATAGCAACATGTAAATTTTCTCATGCAATTACGTGATAACGTACGCTAAGAAGGAACCTTAACGTACGCTATCCGCCAAAGTTAGCGTACGCTACAAATGAAGCATAGCGTACATAGAGTGGCCAATAATTGAGCTGGGCGGCTAGGACATGCGCTAGCTGGACGATGGGTCCGGATAAGATTCCCGCGGATGAACCTGGACAGATTTGAGTGTTAACTTACGCTAAGGAATATGTCTATCGTACGCTAATGGGTGTTACTTACGTACGTAACCTGATGGTGTAGCGTACGTAATCAAGTACAGAATGAGAACAGTTAACTATCAGTGACGATTGCGTACGCTAAGTATACTGGGTAGCGTACGCTAAGCGACTAACGTACGTTATGCATGAAGGCTAACGTACGTTAAGGTCAAAAAGTTATAAATAGGACATCACCCCATTTCATTTCATTTGTTTCTTTCACTTGGATTTCAACATATTTCATCCCCAGAGAGTTCCCAGCCACTTTCTATACCGTTAGAACATCTTTTATTGATCATTGAAGATTGGAGATTACTTATACTTGATCATTGAAGTGGAGAATCATTTTGGATTGACACACAAGCAATCAGAGTTGGATTCTACCTATTATCTTGGTGTTTTCTTCATCTTAAGGTATGTTAATGCTATCTCCAACCTTGAATTCGTGTTCTTAAGGATATGGTGATCATGCTATCAAGATATTAAGTTCCATAGATGATTTATTCAACCAAACATCATAGTTGGAATCCCGTGTCATCAAATGATGAGAGTAATGTTTTGAGATTGATTATCCGAATTGAATAGTGTTGCCATAATGGTCGTAGATTTAGTATTGGTATCACTTTTGCTTAACGGAATTAGATGAAGGATCACCAAAGGTTGAAATTGATTTAGTAAATTAATCTTCATGATGAAGCTGGAATATCTTGATGATATTGGTAACTAGATTATGAACCTCAGAATAACTGAATTACGTAAGAGAATTTGTGAGATTGGAGTATGACATCATGATGATATGCTTATCCTTGAAGTTGTAAGACATTGAACACCATTAGATCATTCAAGTTTCATGAGTGTATCATGCATGGAGTTAACGTACGTTAATACTGAGAATTTTATGCGGCGAGTCAGTTGTCTGATCAGGGAAGAGACTATCGGATGCATGTTTAGCGTACGCTAGGCTCTGCAGCTTACGTACGCTAATGGCCAGAATTAACGTACGCTACGTTTGGTACATAACGTACGTTATATCTTCAGACGAGTTAGTTAACTGATCAGAGAAGATACTGTCAATGTATGATTAGCGTACGCTAAACTTCGTAGTTTACGTACGCTAACGAGCAGCCTTAACGTACGCTACGTTGGATACGTAACGTACGTTATGCAGACCAGGCAGGATACATTTTATGAACTTTCGACCGTAATTTGGATTGTTAGATGTTCGTACGACGTGAGATGAATTCTATATTATTTCTTTTGTTTAAGGTTCGAGCTTTGCAACGTGATTGATCGAAGGGGCGACCTTCGAGTGTATTGATATTCATCTAAGTTTTATTATTGTCATCGAATCGAGACAAGTATTTAATTACAATTGTTCGTATTATGTTGGTTATGTTATGATTGTACTGTGTACATGTGTTGTGATTAATTGTCCATCATGCGTTGATCCGATGGAAATCATCATGGGAAATCTATAGCTGTGTACGCTGGATCATTGGACAGGTAGTTCCACCATGCGTTGGTCCGACGGGATCATCATGGGAATCTATAGCTATGTGCGCTGGATCGTTGGAATACCATGAGTATGTTGAGACGGTCATGATGTGATATGTGTTGTTAATATTTCTCGTTGGAGAAACTTGTCATGATTATTGTCGATTAAATCATTATTGTATAATTATCATACTTGTACTAGCATCGTTGTGCTAACCCCTTCGGGGGTGAATATTTATTTAAGTTCAGGATCCAGGAGAGCAGGGAAACAACCACTGGAGCTGCATGACGATGAGGGTGCAGTGTGATGTTCCGACCGGGTTTAATTATCTGTTGTTTGTGTTGTTTTTAATAAGTACTCGAGTACGTCGTCGTTTGTGATGACTGGATTTGGTGATGTATGAATATTCTTCATTTGGATATTTGTATTCTCAGTATTGGCTCAGAACTGTTGTATTTTATTTCAGTTACTTTCATATGTTGGTATCTGTTATTGTTTTTTCATTTCTTCAGCCTTGTAAATTCTTATGTAAAGGATTTACGGCGCTGTAATATCCCTGAATATATCGGGGGTGTTACAATATTCAAGGCAAAATCTGCTGACTGTCAGTTTGATGAGACAGTTTTACCTACATTAGGGGGAGAAAAGCCGAAATTTGAAAAAGAAAAGCAGGAAATTTTATGGAATGCAGTATCTATGTCTCATTATGATCCTCGAACAAATCAATGTGAACCTTAAGTTCAAAATATTATCCACCTACAAGAGGTTGCACAAAAATTGCCTGATGCATTTACTGATGTTACGACAATGACGAAGTCACATGTACCAGTTGTCAATGTTCCTTGTAAAATTAAACTTTCTGATGAAGATAATAAAATTATGCTAACGAATGAGTCTAAAGCATGCCAAAAGCATGGTAGACCTATTGCATCCAATGATAAAAATCCAAGAAAAATAAGAAAACTTTATAAAAAAGATGGTACACCAAATGACATCATTACAAAAGAAACAGATTGTATAATTGAAGAGACGTCTTCAAAGGATGATCAAATACCTGAAATTGATAACAATTAAGAGATCTCGATAAACTACATCGTTTCAGAAAAGAGGTGGAAAAGAAAAGAAATAATCATGGATGATATATTCGAGTATGCAGCTGCTCATGATATTATTGAAGAAATTGAGGATCATGAACCTAGATCGATTTATGAATGTAAAAGAGGAAATGACTGGCCAAAATGGAAAGATGTTATTGAGACAGAATTGAAATCACTTAAAGAACTTCAAGTTTTTGGACCAGTTGTCCAAACACCTATAGGTGTAAAACCCATTGGTTATAGATGGTATTTGTGTGCAAACAAAATCAGATAAATGAAGTTGTGAGATACAAAGCGCGCCTTGTTGCACAAGGCTTCTCACAAAGACTGGGAATTAATTATGAATACTTATTCACCGGTAATGGATGCAACGACATTCAGATTTTTGCTAAGTCTGTCAATTTTAGAAGGGCTCTGAATGAACTTAATGGATGTTGTGACTGCCTACTTATATGGGTCACTTGATAATGACATCTATATGAAAATCTTTGAAGGATTGAGAATGCCTGAAGCATATAGCTCAAAACCCTGAGAGGTATACTCAATTAAGTTACGAAGATCCTTGTACGGGTTAAAATAATCAGGACAAATGTGGTATAATCCTCTTGGTGAGTACCTTCTGAAATAAGGATATGTTAATAATGTAATTTGTCCATGTGTCTTTATTAAAAGGACAAAGGGGGGATTTATTATCATTGCAGTTTATGTTGATGATTTGAACAACATTGGGACTCCTGTTGAACTTGATGAGACGATTATATATCTACAGAAGAAATTTGAAATGAAAGACTTCGGTAAAACAAAAATTTTCCTTGGTTTTCAAGTTGAACATTTATTGAAAGGAATCGTTGTTCATCACTCATTGTATATTAAAAAGATCCTTAAACGATTTATTATGGATAAATCATATCCTGCCAGTACACCTATGGTTGTACGTTCACTTGAAAAGAAAAAGGATCCATTCCGGAAAAGAGGGAGAAGAACTTCTTGGTCCTGAAGTACCATATCTTAGTGCTTCTGTTGCATTAATGTGTCTTGCCAATTGTACACGTCCCGATATTGCTTTTTCAATTAATTATTGGCAATACATAATTCTGCTCCAACTCGAAGATATTGGGCTGGTGTGAAACAGATATTTAGATATCTTCAAGGAATAATGAATATGAGTTTATTTTATTCTAAAGACTCAAAGGCAGAATTGATTATTTATGCTGATGCTGGATATCTGTTTGATCCCCGTAGAGGAAGATCACAAACAGGTTACATATTCACATATGGCGATACCGCAATATCTTGGCGGTCTACAAAGCAGACTTTTGCAACAACTTCTTCGAACCATGCTGAACTTTTAGCACTTCATGAAGCAAGTCGAGAATGCGTTTGGCTAAGTCTTTGGTCCACCATATCCGAGAATTATGTGGTCTTTCAATCAATAAAGGAAGTACTACTGTTTTATTCGAAGATAATGAAGCATCTATCACTCGGACTAAAGAATTTTACATTAAAGGAGATAGAACGAAACACGTTGATCCAAAATTCTTTTTCACCCATGAACTTCAGCAAATGGGAGAAATTAATATTTGCCAGATTCGCTCATGTGAAAATCCAGCAGACTTGTTCACAAAAGCACTTCCTACATTTTCCTTCGAGAAATTAGTACACAAAAATGGGATGCGCAAATTTCGAGATATATATTGACAGTAATAGTCATGTTGCAATGAGGGTGAAACATACAAGATTCACTCTTTTTACCATTAGTACAACACATGTACTCTTTTTCCTTCAGTAAGGTTTTTCCCACATGGTTAGTAAGATTTTAACGAGGCATGATGTTAGTACAAGTCATCCAAGGGTGAGTGTTGTGTTATGCATAAATATGGATGACACCTGCCTCTTAGTTTTCTCATATTAATGCATGATACTCTCAACCTTTCAAGAAGACCTTGACATTTCATTATACTTTGTAACTTATGTCTTCAAGTCCTATATAAAGTCATTTATATGTGTTGGGATGAATGAATAACAATATGATGTCTCTACTCCCTATTATCTAGCTTTCTCAAATTTTCTCTATATATATTATATAATTTTTATAACAATGTTATGATTTTTAAATAACAACCTATATTTGTCACTTTGTTATTTGAAATGTATGCCCGATGTAGGACTAGACTGGGCTCAGAAATCAGCAGCCCATTCGAGTTTCAGGCCAGCTCGGCCCGATCAAAAAAGTTCAAGTGGCCCATCGTTCTGTCCCTGTCATTTTGACAGTTCTAATTTCAAGTATGAGTTTTTCAAGATATTCATATATAATTAGTTATTGCAAGGACATATTTACCAGTCCTATTCCATTCATGGCCAATTTTACATAGATAATTCCCACATTGCCAATCAGAAAGATTTGAAAATGTAGTGGGACGGCAAATCGAAAAACAATCAAACAAACAATGTTGTGTAGAAAAAAATAATAAATATTTAATTCTTACATGGGTTTACTAAAACTTGATTGGTTTATGGTATGTGGTAACTTACTGTTTTCTAATTCATTTGGCTAACATGTTTACAAAAATAGACCTATGCCCTTTTCTCCATATGCTCCATGAATGGTACAGGTACTAGTATGCAAGAAGGTTAACTCATAAAAAATCCCACAAGTCTCCAAGAATGACCACTTTCTCAACTCGAGCACATTGGACAACAGTTGACTGCCAGCCAATAATGCTGTTGAAAATGCACGAGTGTCTCTTGATGTGGGCGCCTCGCATTACGGCGCAACTTGAGAGCCGAACACCTGATTCAACTACACAACCAGGGCCGATTGCAACATCAGGTCCAATTGAGCAACCTTCACCAATTTTGGAACTCTCGTCCACAAGGACATTCCCAATAATATGAGATCCAGAGGCTAATTTCGGGCACGACCTCTTTCTCAACGACTCCAAGTAAAGTCTGAGGCCGGTGATGTAATCCTTTGGTTGTCCGATGTCCATCCAAAACCCAGGCAAGACCATCGCGTATAGTTTTTCCTGTTCCGCAATTTTCGGGAACACCTCCTTCTCGATTGAGGTGGGACGTAACTCTATATAATCAAGAACTGAAGGGCCCAAAAGATAAATGCCGGCATTAATCTTGTTACCCACAAATATGTTTGGTTTTTCAAAAAATCCCTCCACTTGTCCAGTCGAATCGTCCATAACCACAACACCATATTTTGAAGGATCTTCTACCTGTGCCAGCAGAAAAAATCTCCTTACCAACAAATTTTAACTGAAAAGCAAACTTGAAATCAAAGTGGTGTGTCACCTTGGTCACCATTATAGTTGCCTCACCACCATGTGATTTGTGGAACTCAATCATCTCCTTGAGCGGATATTCACAAATAATATCACTATTAAGAACAAAGAATGGCTCATCACAACCGTCTATCAGTTTATCCCTGGCCAAAGCAATGGGACCTGCAGTTCCAAGCGGCTCACTCTCTTGTGAGCATGTAATCTTGATATCAAGCTTCCCCTCAAAATCCTTCACGAAATTCAGCATTACCTGCAAGAGGTGGCCTCTCCGTTAGCCACCTACCCACTTGTTTCCAAAAATTCCAATCACAAATAAAATCAACAGTCATCATCATTACTAAAAAATCCAAGGTTCACCTCGGGATGGTAATTTATAGCTAAGACCACCTCAGTCACCCCAATAGCCTTGAGAGCTTCAATCTGATTCAGTATCGAGCAACATATTTACGAAGTGATGGAGAAATATTAGCAGCACATTTAGCAAGGAGGATCGATTAACTTTGGACAATATTGCAAAAAATAAAATGGAGCAACTTTTTGGTTCGTTACGTTAGTTTTCCAATTTCCAGTGCCTTGGAGAGTTTAATCACAGGTTCATGACATCAACCAACACCTTATTATACCTGATGCAGGATCATAGGCTTGTTAGCAAACTCAACAAGTGGCTTAGGGACACTTAGAGTCAGTGGCCTCAATCGAGTCCCGAAACCTCCAACGAGAATTAAAGCTTTCATCCTGAAAAAAGAATATCCCATTTTACTGTATTCACTGTGTATAAAAACTGAAATTATCCTGATAAAATTTGAGTTCTTAACTCTATTTATGCATGAGAAAAGGAAGAAGAAAGCCGCTCGAAACGACTCTACATCGACATCTATAACAGGAAAGGTATCACCTCTCGTGATATCTGTTCGGTCCACTTTGACATGAAAAACAAACATAAAACAATCATCATCAACATCACCAGTTGCACCTTAATTCTCTCTATGTTGGGATCGGTGGCATGAAGATCATAGTGCCAATTAACTGTCTAAAATTAGTTAACACTGTAATTCATCCAAAAAACAAGTGGCAAATTTTTACACCTGATGCCCTTCATGTCGCAACCTTCATACGAAGAAGAAACGAGATGAAATTCCAAAACCATCAACATCATAGGTTTTTCCACTTACATGAAAAATATCATGAGACAACCATGAGTTGAAATGATTTATATAGTCATGTTACATGACGTGATTGATATTTTAAAATCAACACGTACATAATGGAACATGACTGCAAAGGTAAACACAATAATAGTATTATGGCCATTCAACCAGCATCCACGCAAACATGGACGGATCCAGGATTTCATAGTGGGGAGGGCTGAAAATTAAGAACTTGGACGCATTAATTTAATACATACCAAAATATATTTTGCTATTCACACACAACTACATAAGTTGTTCCCTACGAGACTTCAATACATAAAATTAATCAATAACGAGTCTATATCTATATCTTTTACAAAATCTCTCTCAATATAAAATATTAGAGAATCTTCCAATAAATCATCTCTCATCTCGTTAGGAAGTGCCGTCTTCACCTGCTTCGTTATGGGATGCTAAGGTAAATTTTCCTCTGTACAAATTCCAAAGATTATTTGCCCATTTCTCTTCAATTTATTTTTATTATTTTTTAAAGTAATTTAGGGCTTCATACTTTAAAGTACTAAATGTATACAGTTTCCATACCTGAGTAAATGACACGAGGAAGCTGTAAATCGTAATCGTTTCCGTTGCCTGACCGCGACGGTGGTGCGTGATTTGACTCGGGAAGAAGAGCGGCGACTGTGGCATGGAATACACTCGGGTAGAGAACAAAAGCAGCGAGCAGAGTTTTTCAATCTGCCCGTTTAATGCGTTTAATGTATTTTTGTTTTTAATATATTTTGGGCTGGGCTTAAAATTTTTTTAGGACTTACTATTAAATAAGCATAAGGGGAAATTTTCTTGCACTGAGCTGGAGCCCAGTCCAGCCCATATGAAGATCCCCCCTTGCACGCAAAGTCCAAGTTAATACAACCACCAAAACACACTGGCAACATAAACGAGTAACAATTGATGTAAACTCCACATAAAGTCTAGAGTAATCAACAGAGGCAACTCGGTTTTACGGCCCTATGGTTTCGTACCTTTTGAAACTCAGATTACATTTACTTTTACCAATTTTCATCAAGAAAGCATCTACCAAAATTAGGGCTGCAGAACCGGTCGGGTATACCCGGGTTCGACTCGGGTCCGACTCGGATTTTTGGGCTCGACTCAGATTTTTGGGCTTGACTCGGGTCGAGTTCGGCGCGATCTCTCAACTCGTTTTTGTAGTCGATTTGGGTCGGGTGTACTCGACTACCCGGCCGGAGTGTTTGAATCTTATACCCGGGTTCGTCTCGACCCGAATCCTACCCGGATTTTGTACTGGACTGTAATTTTTTTTTCGTTCTGCGCTTCTTAGTTACTTCTTGTTCTTGGTAATTTTTTCCTTATTTTATGTTGTTTTTTTCCTTGCTTTTATTTTTTAACGTTATGATTTTCTTTTCTTGTTTGATGTTTATGTAAAAATTAAATTTTTGTAGAATAAAAAGATTTGAGTTTTACAGAAAAATATGCAGAAAATGTCAAAAAAATAGGTACAACCCGACTCGACCCGAATTCTACCCGACCCGCCCGACTCGACGAGCTACTCGGGTGACCCGAGTGTACCCGAGCGGGTCGAACTCGGCAGCCTCATGCGCTGCCCGACTCGACTCGGGATAACTCGACCCGAATTCAAAAAATAAAAAACCCGACTCGAGTTCGGGTGTACTCGACTCGAGTCTGACCCGTTTGCAGCTCTAACCAAAATTCATTTTCAACCTACTATATTTCAAATTCTTAAGTGTAGAAAATACACAAAAATTACATTTTCACTTCGGATCCAAATAGTCGTCATTGAAAATGACATTCAACAAAATAAAAATCTGCACTACAGCAAATAAACGATGGCAGACCAAACGAGAACCCAACGACCAAACGAGAAATAGAAGATTATACCAAATACACTATGGAACCCCAAAATCTTGGCAAATTAACAGATCCACACATGCAAAACAAAAAATAAACGACACATGAGGGTCAAAAGAAAGAAACGTAAGACCAAAAAAATCATCCAAAAATTCATATCGTCACCAACAATAGCAGTTCGCATAAAAGAAGAGTTAAAACATAATGAAGAAAATGCACCTTAATTATCTTGCGGCCCGTGATTCAGAGCTCGATGTCGATGGCATGAGCGCAGAAGCGCAACAGAGTTTTGTCACACTTTTTAAGCAAAATTAGTTGAAACATACAAAACATTTGTTTAATTAAATAACCCTCGACCAAAATAGGAATATAGAACAAAAAGAAAAAATATATTAATGTTTCAAATGATATTTTTATCCTTAAAATAATAATGAGATTGAAATTCTTACTATATACACATAATGATTAAATTTATTTTCGGTAAAAATACTAAAATTAATTTCGAAATGCCTTAAGCTATGAACTTTTAAAGTCGTTACGGTGTACACATAACAATATTAAAGTCGTTACTGACGTAAATGTTAAAAATAATTTTGAACTATCTTAGAATTCGAACCTTGCACCTAAAAAAATAATTTGAACTTGACAACTTAACCAATTCCACCAAAAACCTTATATTTACTAATTTATCTTTATCAGTAATATATATTGCAATAATAATAATAATAACAATAAAAACATTAATAATAATATATACTTCAATAATAATTATTATAATAATGACAATAATAATAATACTAATAATATATACTACAATAACAATAACAACAATAATAATAATTAGAATATATTCTACAACTACAACAACAACAACAATAATAATAATAATAATAACAATAATACTAATAATAATGATATATACTACAACAACAACAATAATAATAATAATAATATGTACTGTTAACCTCTTTAAAGTAATAAGGTTGGGACCAAGAAAAATATTACTTTATCGAATTTATCATGTCATCAATATAATGATATTTTATTACTTCATCGATAAAGTAATATTTATTACTTTAGATATTTATTCGTATATTATTTGTAATTATAATTTTTTTAAATAATATTTATACTCCCTATAATATATTGTATCTATGTAGAATTAAATAACTTGCATGCATTGACCCAATAAATTTTATTTTAGCGTAGAACTTTCAGATTTTATTGAATACCAAAGAAATTGTAATAACACATTACAATAAGATGGCAGGCAAACGGGCAACAAGTTGCGCCGCAACCCCCTTTTGAATGGCAAAACCAATCCTACTAAAAATGAAGTTTTGTTCCTTGAGGACCGAAAAATTACTTTGCACCACCCGTTGAACTCTGGACAAAAAGTTCGCTGCTTCAGGAGCTAAGAAACCAAAAGTATCAAAGGCAAAAGGGATGAACACGTGTTGATTCTCCAAGCAAGCTTTCTCGTGTTTAGCCACTTTGCTCGATTCAGCTTTCAACGCAGCTTGTCCTGCAATAAACCCATTGTCCCTGAGCCCAACAAGAGGGGACACTCCAGTAAGATCTACACAAGCATGTTTCGCTGACCCACACCCAAACACAAGTATATCAGCTGGCCGTAAAGTAGACCTCCCTTCAAGCGGATCCGTCAAAAAGTTCACGGGGGCCTCTTTTTTAGAAGAAATACCTGCTCTCTTAAGAACATCATATAAAACATCCCTGACCAAATCATGCCTATATTTGAAACCAGGTAACTCCTTGCAATGGACCGCATGCTCGCCAAAAGAATCCAAACAAACCTTGCGGCAGACTGGGCAAGGCTCATCAGCTGGAAACAGAGGGATCATAAGCCGGTACTTAAGGATAGTCCGGTACTCCAGGGCCGACATATGTTGGCCTAGACCTTCAATGGGGGTAACCGTCAAAAAATTCTGAGCATGAGGAGCACAGAGACATTCAAACACCGCTTTTTGGCGAGGGGATAAATCAAACTTCCCTCCCAAACTCTTGACGATTTCACTAAATAGGGCACGCGCCAGAACATTCTGGGCTTTAGGGGGGGCGGTGTCCTTATTAGAGAAGCCGCTAAGATCGAAATCAGGAAGGGACATGCGCAAGCGATCCATCGCATACCCATAATTAGAGTCAACTCCATCAATAACACATCCCTGAAGAATGTGGTCCTGCAAACTCCAAGATTGAGCCCTCGAGGCCACAAAAGCATATGTAGATACATCCTCAGCAGAACATAAACCCAAACCACCAAATCGAGTCGGAAGTGATGCTAGCCTCCATTGAAAATCCCCAAAAAAAGGACCACCGCAAACCACAATATCTTCTATCGCCCTCCGAAGGCTATTGTCAAAAATAGAAACAGCTTCCCCCATATACATAGGTTGGCACGTTCTAAGACCGAACAATAGTTTTGCGACACCCATACATGAGCGGAGCAACAAGAGCTCGGATTGAGGGTCCCGTAGACTTGGGAGATGACTCATGAGCTCCACAGCTCGAGATGCCCTGTTCGCCGCCAAACTACTAATAAACCTAGCGTCCTTGCTAACAGCACCTCCAAGGAGTTTTACACCCAACGACGGTCTCCCAATCCCACTAGGGAACAACCCATCCTGCACCTTCACCCCATTGCATGACGGCCAAAAAACTTCTGTTTTCTTAATGTTGAGAACAAGGCCCAAGCGGGGCCCCTCAGTCCTGATAATATCTAAGGCTTTAGCTACCTCTTCAGTGTCACCGATGATCGTACCATCATCCAAATACCAAGCATGGAAAAGAAGTTTGCAACAATCCCTGATCCGGTGAAACCAATGGGTGCAAAACTAAAGCAAAAAGAAGAGGCCCTAAGGGGTCCCCCTGCTGAACTCCAGTAGTGGACCAAATAAGGTCATCACCCACATATAACCTCGCCGACTGACCATATAAAAATTCCACCCATAGGGAAATAGACGGGCATCGAGTCCGAACCTCGTGTAGAAGGGTAGTTCGATCCACCAAGTTGAAGGCATTAGAGAAATCAACAGTAAGCATAGCCAACGACCCATCCGAGTGAAACACATTTAAGAATCTATTCGCGAGATGAAGCAAGGCCTCAGCCCCTCTTGGGACTACTTCCCCAAACTGAAAATCACAAAGGTATTTGGACATCTCCTTCCTGACACCCCTCATAGCCACCTTCGAGACAAGCCTCCTCCAAAATGCGCCTACGGCAATAGGCCTAATCCCATTGTCCGGTTTGAGCAACGGCGTGAGGGGCGCTGAAGCAACAAACTCCCCCAAAACCTTAGGGCACCTCCCCGCCAACAATAAGTTAACCACCACGGAGATAGCCTTGAGAACCTCGGCGGCAATCGGCGACCCCTCTCCACAAAATGCATCTAAAATGTGTTGGGCTCTCAATCCGTCTCGCCCACAAGAAGTCCCTTTCAGGAAGGATTGAATACACCCACGAACGCTATCAACGTCCACAACAAGAGGGGGCTCGGATAGCAAAGAAGCAGGCATAACCGGAGGGGGCAATGAAGGATGCTTAGCCAACAACGCTGTCAAAGTATTCGTACCTAAAGGTGCAACCCCTGAAGAAGATAATACCTTAACAGCAGCAGTGAAATGCCCGTCCGCAACTTTTCTCAAACATTGTTTAACATTGGCGCACACCGATGAGCTATCGGACCCAGATATCAGCTTATCCTTTCCAGAGACCACCCTTAAGGGTTGGGCAAAAAGCGACAGAATAAGATCATTAAAACCATCCCCACTCCAAGCTGCCAACGCCCTTTGAATACTAAGGCATTGCAAAGACTTCCTATTACCCGACCTGCGTTCCTGACGGTTAGAAGGCCTGATAACACGCAACGTGCAACGTGGTAACAACAAAAGTTTTACCCATGCCTCAATAGACGTTGGCATAGCCGCCACCTTACCCAAAGCAGCAACTAGAGCATGAGAAAAAGCCATGCGACAAGTATGAGGGATGCTCTTAACAGTTGTTATAGGTAGCGAGAACACACGGTCAAGGAGAACCTCATCCGCCACCATCCCTCCCAAAGGTACCACTGCCCTCTCAACATATGGCCTAGTGATCCCTACAATAAACTCCTCCACATCACCCACAACCCGCATGAACCGAACCAACCCATCAGTATGATGGCATGACCGACTCAGCGCATATAAACGCATACACGCCCCGCACAACCACTGATCCGAGACCTTTAAAGCCTCCCCAACTGAAACAAACAATTCACAATCCGTGGAAAGCGCCTCTCTCAAGGCACCCCTCCGATCGTCTGAGGACAAATGGAGACGCTTTATATGCGCAACCAACCAAGGAAACCCCTTGGACCCCGCCATACCATCTGGGCAACAGTGGAAACCTCTAAATGGACATGGCCAAACACCCCCTGAAGAACAAACACTTGCCTCCATGGATGAAACCCAAACAGAGAAACCCCGTTTCAGGGACTGAGAAAGTCCAAGAACCTTAAACCAAACACATATTTTGATTGTTTGACCAAGACAGTCAAAGGATCAGAATAAAGAGGATTTGTTTGGTTGAGGCACTATACCGAACACTTGGTGTGCAAACTCGGAATACAAGGAAATGAAGGAAAGGGAAATCTTCATTGAAGGCGAGTATTCTTCATTGAAGGCGAGTATTCTCCAAATAATGAAATTGAAAGTTTAAGAAATTAAGCCGGAAAAGGGTGGGAAGCCCGATGTCGAGTCGGAAAATTCATCTGTAGTGAAAGGAAATGAACACACAAAAACAAAGGAAAAACAAAGATGCCGAAGGGCGTAACAAGATGAAGTTGTTTTGAAAATAAAGGAAAAACAAATTGTTGAATTAATATTTCAGGCTGCTCGAATGAGAAACATATATAATTAGGGTTTGTAATTACGAGATTTTACCTGAATGAGCCGGAACTCGAATTTTCACGGAGGTTACCAAACCGCCAATAAATCTCTCCCTGTTCTTCTCCCTTTGCTTTCTCTGTCTAGAGCTATTTAGACTGTGGAGGGTTATTTCTCTGCAGTTGAATGCAGAATGGTACAAGTGCTGTCTGTATCTGTTGAATGCAGAATGGTTATTACGAGAATATGACTATATAATATATAATTACGAGAATGGTACAAGTGCTGTCTGTATTTGAATTTAAAAAATAATTTTTTTGTAATTAATTGTATTTAAAAACTAAATTCATGTATACAAAAACAATAACATTATTTTCTGCACCATATACTTGTTTATTCATTGTATACATTCTGTATAGAGAAACTCAAATATTTATTATACAGTATATGGAATTTAAATTCATGAACCTATAATATAGTAATAAAGAATAATAGTTTGTGTTTATCTATAAGAAGTAATTAGGTGGGTTACAGAATAACATTCTACAAACAGATATAGTTCAGTTTTTATATACAACAATGTTTTCACATTATTTGGCAAGAGTGAAAAAATCATCATTGATATATAAAATACGGAATGCAATTTGTGAATACAATATATAAAATTTAGTGAGGTCAAAAAGCATAAATCGGCAAAATATCCAGAGTTGGAGAAAGTTTTGTTTGAGTGGTTTATTCAGAGTCAAGATAAAGTTAATATGTCTGGAGAAATTATTCAAGAAAAAACAAAAGAGCTTCTGCAAAAAATGTATGGCGAAATTAAGTCAGATATTAGCTTCTCCAGTGGATGGTTAGAACGTTTCAAGGTGAGATATGGAATCAAATCTTATCGACGTTTCGCTGAAAGTGGTTCAGTGATGATGGAAAGCATTGAAAATGCATTGCCTGACATACGAGCAAAACTAGATCAATTTCAGTTGAAGGATATCTATAATATGGATAAAAATGGATTTCTTTATCGACTTGAAGTTGACCATTCACTTGCTACAGAACAGCTTGAAGGATGCAAAAAAGATAAAGAGAGAATTACTGTAGTTGTGTGTTGCAATTGTGATGGATCAGACAAGGTGCCTCTTTGGATCATTGGTAAGTATGCAAATCCTAGGTGTTTAAAAATATGAACTTGAACAATCTTAATTGTGTGTATCGGTCTAACAAGAAAGCTTGGATGACTGGTTCGTTTTTTCAAGAATTTGTCGGTTGGTTTGATAACAAAATGAATGGTAGGAAGGTACTTCTAATTGTTGTCCATTGTCCGGCTCATCCAAAAATAGTTGAAGGCTTGAGAAACACATAGCTATTTTTTACCTCCGAACACGACATCTAAGATCCAACCATGTGATGCTGGAATCATTCGAGCTTTTAAAGTTCACTATCGTCGTCATCTATGTTCTAGAATCTTACAAATCTTGAGGTAGAAGTAACAAATCCTGAAAAAATTAATATTCTGGATGCTCTTACTATTGCTAACATGACTTGGAATATTAGTGTGAGGACAACAACAATCGCAAATTATTTTAGGCATAGCAAGATTCGGTCAGAAGAAAATGATATACCAGATATCGGTGACACAAATGAAGATATCGAAGGACTAAATGAGGTCACCTCTAATTTACACTATAAGAATGTCATGGATGTCGAGCATCTCCTAAACTATCCAGGTGAGAATGATGCAGTTATGGAATCACCTACGGATGAAGAAATTATTCAGTCAGCGATGAACACTAATGACGAAGAGACTGATCCCCAACCGGATGATAGTAACATTGTCCCAAATGTGTCATCAAGTGAAGCATTTCAAGCAATCAACATCTTGAAGAATTATTTGTTGCAACATGAACAAAATATACCAGAAGTCATGTATGCTTTACAAAAATACAAGGACGAGGTTAGTTTTGGTTTTGGTAAAAAGAAGAAGCAAGTGACTATAGATTCATATTTTAAAAAGAATTAATATTGTACAATGAATATATAAATTATCTACAAAATTTTGGAATTATTAATTTATATATTTATCGAGCCCTTAATGATTTCCAAATTTTTTATTATCATATGCATTTAGCGAAAATATTACTTTACAACATTGCCCCAAGTCTGGATCGAACAAATTTATTACTTAATCGAGGTTATTATTTCATCGGATATTACTTAATCGAGGTTTAACTGTACCACAATAACAATATTAAAATAATAATAATATGCTACAATAATAATACCGCTAATTTTATAATAAAAAATCATATTGATTCTAAACTGAACTTTATTGGACTGAACTAACTTAAACTGAACTTCGCTAAACATATACAAAATATGGCATGATTCATCATGTCATACAATCAGAAATAGAGATTGTACTTGTAATATCCGCGAATTCGATTTCCGGTAATTTCTTTTTTTTTTCGGCGGAGGTCCATTTTGACGACTCTCTCATGACCGTTTCGTCATTCCGAGAATGATTAGTCATTCGAGTTCGTTTCGGTATCGTTTTATTGAGTTTCGTGTTTTTGAGCAGCTTTTCCGCACTTGAGTTCGATTCTTGCGAATCTCGTCCGAAACTATTGTTTCGAGTTTCTCGTAAGTTCATTTAATGTTATTATTCATGTTGCGAACTTCGGTTTGGTTATTCGATCACATATCGTGATTTTCGGGCGTTTTGGGCCGTTTTCGTAATTTTCCAAAGTTTGGGGTAATTACTTTCCATTGTCGAATTTCGAGCCTTCGGGTGGTCGGAATCGTGTGTTCTCTTAGTGCTTGGATTCGTCTTTGCGAGTACTTCGTAACCGTATCATCGATTCATATTCAGGTTCGGGTTTCGGGGTCGTTCGGACCGTCGGAGTTGGCCACAGCCGAGTCATGGCCGCATGTGCTGGGCATTGGCACACCTGGCCGGTTACGGCCGTAAGGGTCCCGATAGTTACGACCGTAAGGCCTGTTACGTACGTAAGGCCATGGCCGGTTACGTACGTAACACTGCCAGCAGATTGGGGCAGTTTGGCCGGCCTGGTCTGTTACGTACGTAAGGCCATGACCGGTTACGGCCGTAAGTGTCCGACAATGTCCGGCTATATAAGGCCTGGCAGCGGGTTTTTGCTCATTTTTTCACTTTTCTTGCGGCTATCGGACGGGTGCAACGGCAAATAGGGTTCTTGGTCGATTCTACTCAATTTCAAGGCATTTTGGAAGATTCTTGTTGATTATATCATCATCCAATCCGTGTTCTTCGTCGAATCAAGGTGCTTGAGGATTCCGATGTTTAATCCCGTTTGGTGATTGATGATTCGTGTGGTGTTATTCTCGTAGTACTCGTGGTGCTATCGCGTTCTTGATATTGTTCGGGGGTTCGGGGCTATTCGACCGCATCCCATCCGTCGTCTCGTTGCGATCGTGATTTTGAGGCAAATACCTTGTCCATACAATTCTTTTTTTGTGGATATGATAATTAGTGATCGTCTCTATGTGTTTGTTTGATCGTTTGATTTTGAACTTTCAAAAGATTCGGTTTAGCCCCGTTAAGGGCTAACTGCCAAACACGCGTGTGTTTTGGTGAATATTGTGCTCCGTGAATGGTTAAGTGAACCCTATGATTTCGCTTGTGGTTGTTATTATGCTTTGATAATATATTTACATATATTATCTCTTTTCGGTGCGTTGTGATTTGACAATTTTCTCGTGCTTGCGTTTGATGCCCCTGAATGAATTATTTGGATATCCTTGGTGTGCTATGTTATTTGTGATGATTGTTTCGCTAGCCAGCTCGGGAGGGTCCTTCGAGGCCTCAGGTGGGATTTGTGGCTTCGTCCCGGTCCGAGGCGATGCCTGTACTTGATTGTTTCGCTAGCCAGCTTGGGAGGGTCCTTCGAGGCCTCGGGTGGGATTTGTGGTGGCGTCCCGGTCCTAGGCGATGCCTGTGCGTGTATGTTTTGTGAATGTGTTTGCTCACCTCGGGAGGGTTCGACGGGGCCACGGAGGGAGTACAATGGTTTCGCCCTGTATTCACGAGTGAAACTTCACGAGTCCGTGTATATGTTTTGTGAATGTGTTTGCTCATCTCGGGAGGGTTCGACGGGGCCACGGAGGGAGTCCAATGGTTTCGCCCTGGATTCACGAGTGCGTGTGTATGTTTTGTGAATATATTTGCTCACCTCGGGAGGGTTCCACGGGGCCACGGAGGGAGTCCAATGGTTTCGCCCTAGATTCACGAGTGAAACTTCACGAGTGCGTGTGTATGTTTTGTGAATCTATTTGCTCACCTCGGGAGGGTTCCACGGGGCCACGGAGGGAGTCCAATGGTTTCGCCCTAGATTCACGAGTGAAACTTCACGGGTGCGTGTGTATTTTATGTCCGTCGAGGACACGTGACGTAGGTTTTAACCCTGTGTATTGTTGTTGGTTTCATTTGTGAAAACAAAACCTTTGGGCTGTGACCCCTGTTGATTTTGGAAAGATAAGGATTCAGTAATCCTAAATTGTTTTCTATTAAAACTCTCGATGGCATGTTAAACAGTTTTATAAATTGTTTTCCTTTGATTTGTGACCTTTCGGTTTTAGAATGTTTTACCCAAACTCTTGCCTCGGGAAGTACTTTTCGTTACGTTTGGATCTTTGAGGATTCCTGGTTATTATTGTCCTTGGAACTTGTATTGTATGGCTTGTATTTGCACTTTATTCTTGCACTAGAAAAGCAGTGGAGTTTTGCTAACCCCCGAGTATTCGGGGGGTGGATGTCTGTTTTTGCATTCAGGTTTGGGAGCATAACACAGGGTCGGCACGAAGGATGATGAAAGATGAACGATACTAATCACGCGAGGATCTGTATGATGTCATTGGTTTAGTTGTATTTTATTTCCGCTGCAGTATTCTTTCCCATTGTACGGGAGTGTGTTGTATTCGATCCCTGCGTGGGCATGTAATGTGTTTGAGTTGTATGTATTTATTGAAAGACCAAATTGGTCTACTGAGTCATTTTAGCCTTAAAGGCATTGTGGAGATGTTCTATGTTGTTACCAGCCTTGTAGATCCTTGAGGAAAGGTTCTACGGCGTGTAATATCCCTGAGCGGATTGGGAGTGTTACATAAATGGTATCGGAGCTTTAGGTTGTGGAAACCTAGACTGTCAGGTTTAGTGGTGTCTGTTGAGTTTTTGTCTCGTCGGATTTTGTCTGACTGAGTCGTGTCGCGACGCGTCGTCTGAGTCTGTTGGTCGTGATTAGTATCGTGGAGCGATCATCATCTTCGTGCGACATGTGGATGTAAGTCTCCCTTCTTTGTGTTGTGCCTCGTGTGACATGAGCTGCTTGTATGATTATATCGTTGATTGATTGAATCATTCTATGCATTTTGATTCTGTGATATGTGGGTATTTGACTCTAATATTTTGTTTATATGAGGAGCGGTGTTTCTGCTAATGTATTTTCGAACTGTATTTTATCCGCTGCATGAGTCCTTTCAAAATGACTTTCAATATTTTGCAAACTGAGTTCTAATTTGTAAAATCGATTCCCTAAATCGAGTTTTGGCACTTTGGCCTTGAATATTTTATGACGGTTTGATAAAGGATTTTGTGAGTTTTGGGCATTCTGGCCTATTGAATTTTTGAAAACCTTGAGTATCTTAGAAAATTAAATTTCGAGACGTACTTTTAAAACGAATTAATTTCTTGTGGTGTTTTCAAAGTGCTTTCTAGTGCCGCAATATATTTCAAAAAAAATTCAGTTGAGGACCAAATATATTTTGAGATATTTTCAATTATTTAGAAATGCTTTGCTTAGACCCGAGGGTCGAATATTTCTGAAAGTCTTTCACCAAAAGGGAAGTGTCCTCGTTTTATCAAGCGCGAGATGGTTTTCAAAGTCTCGATAATGGTGTCTGTGCTACTTTTTGAAGAGTGATACTCAAGATCAACTAGTGTTTCCAAAATCATTTTTTTTCAAAGGTGGTTTCCATTTTTAAAAACCTATCGTTCCTGTTTGCAGTCCGGTAATAATTATATGATGTTTTGTGATTATGTGCTGGTTATCGTTCAGGCCATTGAGATCGCCGAACGATGTCGTCGTTGCTATGATTCTGTGTATGCGGGCTACCTTACGTTGATATGTTGTGTGGAATTGGCATCTCTGGTTTGTTGCTTTGTGATGTTATGATCCACCGTATCGAGCATTTGTATATTCGGTATGTCGAGCCGAGGTGTTTCAACCGTGGTGTGCCGGGGGCATGCACGTACCAATTGTCCTTCTCGCCAGTAACGCATTTCAAGTGTGGACCTGAGAGACACAGGATCCAGTTTTGCGAGTTGAGTTCCGAGTCTTTCGGGGCGCAAACTTCAGTACAAATATCAGGATCGGCTCTAAGAGGCCCATGGGAAATGTTTCCGTCGACTGCTTTTGTGTTGTTTCCGGTAATTTCTTTTTTTTTAGGCAGGAGTGCATTTTGACGACTCGCTAATAACCGTTTCGTCATTCCGAGAATGATTAATTCTGCACTTTTTGTCATCCAAGTTCGTTTCGATATCGTTTTATTGAGTTTCGTGTTTTTGAGCGGCTTTTCCGCACTTGAGTTCGATTCTTGCGAATCTCGTCCGAAACTATTGTTTCGAGTTTCTCGTAAGTTCATTTAATGTTATTATTCATGTTGCGAACTTCGGTTTGGTTATTCGATCACATATCGTGATTTTCGGGCGTATTGGGCCGTTTTCGTAATTTTCCAAAGTTTGGGGTAATTACTTTCCATTGTCGAATTTCGAGCCTTCGGGTGGTCGGAATCGTGTGTTCTCCTAGAGCTTGGATTCATCTTTGCGAGTACTTCGTAACCGTATCATCGATTCATATTCAGGTTGGGGTTTCGGGGTCGTTCGGACTGTCGGAGTTGGCCACGGCCGAGTCATGGCCGCACGTGCTGGGCATTGGCACACCTGGCCGGTTATGGCCGTAAGGGTCCCGGCAGTTACGGCCATAAGGCTTGTTACGTACGTAAGGCCATGGCCGGTTACGTACGTAACACTTCCGGCAGATTGGGGCAGTTTGGTCGGCCTGGCCTATTATGTACGTAAGGCCATGGCCGGTTACGGCCGTAAGCATCCGACAATGTCCGGCTATATAAGGCCTGGCAGCGGGTTTTTGCTCATTTCTTCACTTTTCTTGCGGCTATTGGACGGGTGCGACGGGAAATAGGGTTCTTGGTCGATTCTTCTCAATTCCAAGGCATTTTGTTAGATTCTTGTTGATTATATCATCATCCAATCTGTGTTCTTCGTCGAATCAAGGTGCTCGAGGATTCCGATGTTGAATCCCGTTTGGTGATTGATGATTCGTGTGGTGTTATTCTCGTAGTACTCGTGGTGCTATCACGTTCTTGATATTGTTCGAGGGTTCGGGGCTATTCGACCGCATCCCATCCATTATCTCGTTGCGATCGTGATTTTGAGGCAAGTACCTTGTCCATACAATTCTTGTTTTGTGGATATGATAATTAGTGATCGTCTCTATGTGTTTGTTTGATTGTTTGATTTTGAACTTTCAAAAGATTCGGTTTAGCCCTGTTAAGGGCTAACTTCCAAACATGCGTGTGTTTTGGTGAATATTGTGCTGCGGGAATGGTTAAGTGAACCCTATGATTTCGCTTGTGGTTGTTATTATGCTTTGATAATATATTTACATATATTATCTCTTTTCGGTGTGTTGTGATTTGACAATTTTGTCGTGCTTGCGTTTGATGCCCCTGAATGAATTATTTGGATATCCTTGGTGTGCTATGTTATTTGTGATGATTGTTTCGCTAGCCAGCTCGGGAGGGTCCTTCGAGGCCTCGGGTGGGATTTGTGGCTTCTTCCCGGTCCTAGGCGATGCATGTGCTTGATTGTTTCGCTAGCCAGCTCGGGAGGGTCCTTCGAGGCCTCGGGTGGGATTTGTGGTGGCGTCCCGGTCCGAGGCGATGCCTGTGCGTGTATGTTTTGTGAATGCGTTTGCTCACCTCGGGAGGGTTCGATGGGGCCACGTAGGGAGTCCAATGGTTTCGCCCTGGATTCACGAGTGAAACTTCACGAGTGCGTGTGTATGTTTTGTGAATATGTTTGCTCACCTCGGGAGGGTTCGACGGGGCCACGGAGGGAGTCCAATGGTTTCGCCCTATATTCACGAGTGAAACTTCACGAGTGCGTGTGTATGTTTTGTGAATGTGTTTGCTCACCTTGTGAGGGTTCGACGGGGCCACGGAGGGAGTCCAATGGTTTCGCCCTGGATTCACGAGTGAAACTTCACGGGTCCGTGTGTATTTTATGTCCGTTGAGGACACGTGACGTGGGTTTTAACCCTGTGTATTGTTGTTGGTTTCATTTGTGAAAATAAAACCTTTGGGCTGTGACCCCTGTTGATTTTGGAAAAATAAGGATTCAGTAATCCTAAATTGTTTTCTATTAAAACTCTCAATGGCATGTTAAACCGTTTTATAAATTGTTTTCCCTTGATTTGTGACCTTTCGGTTTTAGAATGTTTTACCCAAACTCTTGCTTCGGGAAGTACTTTTCGTTACGTTTGGATCTTTGAGGATTCCTGGTTATTATTGTCCTTGGAACTTGTATTGTATGGCTCGTATTTGCACTTTGTTCTTGCACTAGCAAAATAGTGGAGTTTTGCTAACCCCCGAGTATTCGGGGGGTGGATGTCTGTTTTTGCATTCAGGTTTGGGAGCATAACACAGGGTCGGCACGAAGGATGATGAAATATGAACGATACTAATTACGCGAGGATCCGTATGATGTCATTGGTTTAGTTGTATTTTATTTCCGCTGCAGTATTCTTTCCCGTTGTATGGGAGTGTGTTGTATTCGACCCCTGCGTGGGCATGTAATGTGAGGAAAGGTTCTACGGCGTGTAATATCCCTGAGCGGATTGGGGGTGTTACAGTACTTTTAGTACATAGAATATTAAGCTTTTGGGCTCAGATAGCCTATGGCTTAGAGTACTCACTACTAGAAAAAACACATTTTAAATCGGTTAAAATAGGCCTTTTAAATCGGGTCTCGAACCGTTATAGATCCACCCGATGTAAAAAATCGACACATTTAAGATCGGTTATTTAACCGATGTAGAAAATACATTTTACATCGGTTATTTAACCAATTTAGTAAGTGAAAATAACCGATTTAGAATGTCACATTCCAGATCGGATATTCAGAAACCCGATTTAGAATGCCAGACATTCTAAATCAGGTACTGCTTTAACCGATTTAAAATGTCTGACATCCTAAATCAGGTACTGCTTTAACGGATTTAGAATGTCTGACATCCTAAATCAGGTACTGCTTTTACCGATTTAGAAAGAATATACATTTTACATCGGGTTCTGCTTTAACCGGTTTAGAAAAATTATATTCTTTTTAAAAAAAATAGCAGATTTAGAAAAGCCCTGTTCATAAAAGTGGCAATTTTTTTGAGTACCTGACAAAACTGAATAATGAACAGCATTACAAAACACAATATCTAAACTCAAACTGACAAAAACAAACATTAAGCAGCTTTAACTGCTATAAACTTTGGACTCTAACAAACATTAAAACAATCATTGTACGTGATGGATTACAAGAAAGTTCAAGTATTTTTCTGAAAAGTATTTAAATAATATTTCGTAGGAGGGTTAATGTTTAATATAGCATTTTTTAGTCGTGTGCTCAATATTTAAAGTATTTTTTAATATTTATGTTAGTTAAATATAGTAAAATCAATACTTACAATCTTATCACAAACAACACGAGCATCCTCATTTACGAACTTTCCTTCAGGGTTAATGCGTGTTCTCTTCCAAGTCTCATGACGAGAGGGAGGAGATGGAAGGGAGAGAACAATATATAGATCCGACGAAGCCTCTTTCCTCGCCCTAAATTTCTCATCAATTATTTTTTTCTTTAAATTCTTGTAGCCTCCACGAGATAATTTGTGTGGACACTTATTATTTGCTTGGATATCTTGAGCTTTCTTTCGTTTTGCCTATAAATATAAAAATAAAATATAGTGAAATAAGTGTATATCATTTATATTTTTGGAAGAGAAACATAAAAAAAACACCAATCATCGACAACTCAACAAATTAAGTTACCAAAAACTCTGGAGTCTGACGCGATCTAACAAAAGCCTCCCAAGTTTCCGGATCAAGGAACTTATAATCCTCCACGTACGGAAGAATGCCACGGAGACCTCCAAAATATATCTCGCCTGTGCTAGTCTTGAAGGCCCTCCAACGCGTCCCAAAGATATTTTATCCACTTATCCTTCAATTTATCCTGATCAGGCACGTCAAATGTCTCCTACAATAATTATGGATAAAAACAAGTTGGTGTTCAATAAGAAAGGTACTACGTGACTACAATAAGACAAAAAAGGAAGAGGGACCATATTATGGCAACATATTGGGGAAAAATATGTTACCAAAGAACGCTTGCCAAAACTTCCTTATTCGTATCGGCACACTATCCCAGTCGTTAATCAATATGTTGATTTTGCTTCGTGCTAAGAAAGAGATATAACTGATAAAGTTGTCGACGCTTTCTTTGTCGGGTCCGATTGGCTCCAAATGATTATCAAAAACCATCTTTACCTTATTTGACCGTACCCCTTTTAAGGGTAAGCTTCTTCATTCGTGTTCCCTTCCGCTTGATTCTTTTCGTGGTGTTTTCATCATCACCTCTAGATTCCTCCATTCACTGTAAAAAAATACACCAATGAAAATTTTCACAAAAACGAATCACGTTGTGTAAACTTGATATAGAAATTACAAAACATCCCGATTTTATATAAATTACAAAACTGCCCCAATTTCTAGAAATTTTGTATATATTACATAAAATATATGTACCTAAAATACATTATTTGGGATACAGGGAACTTATTGTCTTGAATTTTAACTTCCATCGTCGTTATTAGTTTGGCTTGTATGTAAAGGTTAACCTTGAACTGAAGCTGGATGTAGATATTCATGGTAGAGAGGTGTTCGAGATTTTACCTCTATATGCTTGTTGTAATATAAGTTTTGCAGGAATTCTTCGCCTTGTTGGAAGAAGCAAAGAAATATGATCACAGAGTGCTGGGAAAGAAGCAAGAACTATTCTTTTTTCAAACTGAAGCAAACATAGGAGAGTAAGTCCCTGAATCTATGACCATGTCTGATGCTAGAGTAGAACTAGATATATGACCAAATATATCAAAGAACTCCATGTTATCTGGAATAGAGAAAATAACTGAACCATAAGGAAAAGAAGCAACCTCAGGAGCAACATCGCGCTCAGGGCTGGTCAGGTCTATCGGCGGAATAAGAGCTGTCTGGACCTCAATAACCCTAACCTCACTACTAAAATCAGATACTGGCTGTTCTGATGGATCACTATCTGGTCCTGAACTTACTGCATCTACCTCAATATCTGCCTGGTAACCAATGGGATAGGGTGTAGGTGGTCAAACTTTAGGTTTGAAAGACTGGAAAGAATCTACTAATATAAGTCTAACTTATCACGATTTCATCAAAGTTTTAAAAGTTATAATCAGTAAAGGTAAAGCTATTAAAGAAGCTTACATCTTACTACTTTCGATGTACTATGCGCAACCCCAAAGCGAACTCTATGCGAGTCATAAAACTAAGTTATATTCTAGCTCTCGATTCAATGAATATCACTACAACTCTGATACCAAACCTGCCATGCCCCCAAACCCAGGGTCCAACTGATTTAGGACGTCATGCACCACAATACAAAACTAATATAATAACCTGCATTATCATCACTTATACAGGTACAAATTAGCCACATGCAGTGAAATGCGGTGAAAGAAAAAGTGAAATATTACAAAAATACTGAAAAGAACCATATCATGGTGACTCAGCTGCACTAAAGCGTCCCAGAGTAACATAATGTTAGTATTCCTCCGATTAGGAGTTCAACTAACCAACTACCATACATATAATATCAAATATTATAAAGTCTTACACTTTATATAATATAAATCTGTAATAAAATAACCCAACTTCAGACTTCCAACTCAATCTTCACCAACTTTCTATTTTCCCTTATTCCATTCGTAGCAGATTCACCGGGCTCAGTCTTCACTGTGTGGAAGAAATAAGAAGAAAGGTGAGCGAAAAAATGCTTAGCAAATACTACTGTTAGATTCAATAATAATTTAGATAAATCTTCAACATCACATATAAAGTGTATAAGTGGTAATTTAACCACAAATAACAAAATTTATAAGCAAAACTATGCCTCAAGTGTGGAAATGATCAATATTGGCTAAAAAACACATCAAACAACTTGCAATCAAGACATACTTCAGTTTCTTGATTTCCAAAAATCTTAAACCAAACGAACAAACTTCGAAAAGTAAATTACAAATCCCAAAAAAAAAACTAACACCAAAAAAAAAACTGAATAACAAACTAATAAATTGGTGTGTTCTCCCATATCCCTTCCCGATGATCGTTTCTTGCGGCATGAACACAATCAAATTCATCTTCTTCATTTACGTCAGGTAGCCTTGATGAAAATGAAGGGATCTCAGAGATATCTTCTTCATCCGTATCATCACCATATATTTTCCTTTTACTTTGAAGGACAACTGACCAATTCTTGTTACTCGGGTCGGTGACAAAAAAATACTTGCTTTGCTTGGCATGCCATGACAAATGGCTCATTTTTGTAGCCCACTTTACTAAAATCAAGCAATGTAAATCCTAACTCATCTACCTTCACACCGCTATTACCATCAACCCATTTATATTTGAAAACAGGAACGGTAAATTTAATATAGTCAACCTCCCATATATCTTCAATAATTCCAAAATAAGAGCTATTTGCACACAACGGGTTTCTATCTTTTGCGTTAGAGAAATGCATTGATTCAGCCACTATTGTAACCCCACTATTCTGCATAGTACTCTTCTCATCTTTGTCTTTTGTGTAGAAGGAATACCCGTTTATGTCTTATCCGCGCCAACATATGACATCAAAGTTCGGTCCACCAGCTAACCATGTAACTATATCTGGAACTGAGTGATCATTTGCAACATGATCCTTGAACCAAGATAAGAATGTCTTGTTATGCTCATTCACCAACCACATTTCAGATTTTCGAGGATTTTGTTCTTTTATGAGTGCCTTATGTGCGTCTAAGTAAGGTTGAACTTCAGGAGTGTTTGTTAGGATGTATAGATGTGCTCGTAGCATCTCTTCACGATCAACACTCTTCATTTTCCCCCCATGTGTTCCCTTTCCAAGACCTCTACCATCGTGGCGAGACTTAGGAATCCCAATGATTTCGTTTGAGATAAATATTCGTTACAAAATTCATGACCTCTTACGCAACATATCTTTCAACAATAGAGGCTTCCGGCCTACGATGATTTTTCACATACCCCTTAAGTATTTTCATGTATCGCTCAAATGGATACATCCATCGTAAATGCACAGGTCCACATAATCGTATCTCCCTCACTAGATGAATGATTAAATGTACCATAATATCGAAAAAAGAAGGTGGGAAATACATTTCAAGCTGACATAAAATAATTGCAGCTTCATTCTCAAGATCATCCTATACCCGAGGGTCAATCACCTTCATACAAATAACATTGAAGAAGAAACACAATCTACTTATGGTACGTCTTAATTTCTTTGGGAGTATACCTCGAATAGCCACAGGTAAAAGTTGTTGCATCAACACATGATGGTCATGAGACTTTAAGCCTACCAATTTCAGGTCCTTCATTGATACCAACCTCTTAACATTCGAAGAATAACCTTGAGGAACTTTTATGCAACGTAAGCACTCACAAAAACTTCTTTTCTCCTTTTTAGATAATGTATGACAAGCTGGTGGTAGATAAGTTCTCTTACCGCTGATCGGAGCTAACTCCTTTCGTATTCGCATATCAACCATATCCTTTCGCGCATTCATGTTATCCTTAGTCTTCCCTTGTATGTTGAGAAGTGTTCCTGTAAGACTATCACAAACGTTTTTCTCCACATGCATCACATCAATACAGTGTTTCACTTCAAGCTCTTTCCAGTACGAAAGCTCAAAAAAGATAGATCTCTTTTTCCATGAGCTTCTCTCAATAGGCTTTTGCATCTTACCAAGTGTCACATTAATATCTTTCACTCGCTCATACACTTCCTGTGAACTTAATGCTTGTGGAGCAGCTTTAAACTCTTGTTCACCGTTGAAAGCTTTCTTCAATCTATGATAAGGATGGTCCGACTTGAGAAATCTTCGACTACCAAGGTATACGGTCTTCCTTCCGTGCTCAAGCTGATGGTAGCATGTGCCTTCTTCACATATAGGGCATGCTTTATGCCCCTTGACACTATAACCAGACAAGTTTCCATATGCTGAGAAGTCATTAATTGTGCAGAACACCATTGCACGCATCTTAAAAGTTTCATTTTTATACGCATCAAATACATCAACACCTTCCTCCCACAACATTTTCAAGTCTTCAATCAACGGCTGCAAGTAGACATCTATATCATTTCCTGGTTGCTTTGGACCAGAAATCATCATAGACAACATAATGTACTTGCGTTTCATACACAATAAAGGAGAAAGATTGTAAATGGCCAATAGAATCGGCCATGCACTGTGCTTGCTGCTAAGATTGCCGAATGGGTTCATACCATCAGTACAAAGTCCCAGTCTCAGGTTTCTTGGCTCATTGCCAAATGAAGGAAACAACTTATTAATTTTCTTCCATTGAGGCGAATCACCCGGGTGTCGGAGCTTCCCATTAGTTATCCTCTCGTCTTCATGCCATCTCAAGTTTTTTGCCTCCTTTGCACTAGCAAACAAGCGTTTGAATCTTGGTATTATTGGGAGATACCATAACACCTTTGCAGGTGGTTTTTTATTACCAACATCAGAACTAGCATCACCTTCACCGTCGTTTTTGAAACGTGAAGTCCCACATACTGGACAGGCATGAAAACTTTTGTACTCATTTCGGTACAAAATACAATCATTAGGACATGCGTCAATCTTCTTATACCCCATGCCCAATGGGCACAAGATTTTCCTCGCCTTATAGTTAGAATCTGGTAATTCATTATCCTCCGGAAGCATATGTTTTAACAAACAAAGTAACTCTGTGAAACTTTTGTAACTCCACCCATGAGATGCCTTCAACGTGAACAATTTTGTTAGGCGTATTTTTATACGCTTATTTATCATTATTTTGTATTGTTTTGAAGAGTGAATTTGCTTAAATGAGCTTGTAATGCCTTAATTTTGTATGTTTGTTAGGAGATTGGAGTCCGGAAGCTAAAACAAGGCAAAACGGGCGAAAACGGAAAATTTTGGCTGTGAGCCGCGGCACAGGAAGACAACCAGCGAGCACAAAGTAATCGACCGTGCCGCGGCACACCAGTGTGAGCCGCGACGATTTAATTAAATGGCGCCCAGGCATCCAGCTGAAGGCAATGTGCCGCGGCACACTAGGCGGTTTTTGTGTCCTTCGCGCGGATTTGGGCTGTTTCGAAGCCAGTTCTCGACCTACTCACACGGACGCGATTTGGAGACTGTGCAAAGCTATAAATAAGGGTTTAAGACCCTAATCTTTTGATCTTTTGATCTGGGGAATTAAAGAATCTTGGTGAGATGGCAGAAGAGGAAGAGAAGCAGAAGACTTCAAGAGCAGAGGGCGGAAGCCGAAGAACGGAGGAATCCGAGCTTCATCTGCGTTTGATTTTAATGCTTTCATTCATTTATTCTGTATTTTCATTTATTAGTATGTCAGGCTAAAACCCTAATCTAGGATTTTGATGAAACCTACGTTTTGACGGATTTGCTTGAGATTATCTAATTAATTACCTTTTTGTTGAGTTTTCCCAATCGTGTTTAATGCTTTCAATTATCTGGCCAATAGTTGTATTGATTTAATCATTCAATTCGAATCGGGAGAGGAGAATTGGTGAGGAACTATTGGTGAGGACCGTTTTATTCTGTGAGATAGGAATATACTCATAGGAACTACGTGGCCTTTTGGAGATTTTATGCTTTTTGCCTATTGACGAATTAATTCACCTAGGGATAGAGTGCGTTATTCGCCTTTAGAAAAATCTAGTGACCTCGGGAGAGGCGGTAGAATATATTAGCAATCTCCGCCTTCAATAAATTGGGAAAATTATTAACTTCAGATAATCGAGAGTAAATTCGGATAAATCGAGGTGGATTCAGAATCCTAGACTTATTCATCATTTGATTTTCTTTCCTCAAGCGATCGTTTTTACTATTTAGTCTTTTAATAATTCTCTTAGTAATTAATTGCAAAACCCAAATTCGATTGTTCGAATAAAACTAGAATACATAAAAATCGGTAGTTAGTGATTCAGTCCTCGTGGAAACGATACTCACTCATCACTTTATTACTTGTATACGATAACGTACACTTGCGTTCAGCAAAAATCGCAACAAGTTTTTGGCGCCGTTGCCGGAGACTGAAATTTTGCTAATATCGATTTCAGTATTTCTAGTCTTAGTTTGAACGTTTTTATTTTATTATCTTTGTGTATTTAATTTTATTTATTTGTTTTTCCTTTCAGGATCTTTCGCGTAGTGCATGAGAAAACTCGGTAACGAAGGCCTACTACCTTTGAATACCGAACTCGAGCACTCTTAGGAGAAAGAAGAAGGAAAAACGAGAGTTACAGACGACGGTGACCATGGCCGAAAATATCGAAATTCAAGGAGGAAATAATATTGTGCAGCAAGCTCAACCGAAAATGGCACTTTGAGACTATGTCGTGCCGCAAATCAACGCAAACTTTTCGGGGATTCGGCGTCCCACTATCCAGGCGAACAATTTCGAGATCAAGCCTGCGATCATTCAGATGGTGCAGGCGAGCCAATTCTGTGGATTGCCGAATGACGACCCAAACGCTCATATTGCTTCTTTTCTTGAGACTTGTGACACGTTCAAGAACAATGGTGTTACCGACGATGCTATCCGATTACGGCTTTTCCCTTTTTCTTTGAGGGATAAAGCGAAATTTTGGCTGAATTCTTTACCGCCGGGGTCGATCACAACATGGGCAGAGTTAGCGCAAGCCTTCCTTGCTAAATTCTTCCCACCTTCTAAGACGGCGAGATTGAGAAATGAGATCACCACCTTTGGTCAGTATGATATGGAATCGCTCCACGAGGCATGGGAGCGATACAAAGATTTGTTACGAAGATGCCCACATCATGGCCTTCCAGACTGGCTTCAAATTCAGACGTTTTTCAATGGTTTGAGTGCTTCTACACGCACTCTCGTGGATGCAGACGCCGGTGGGGCTTTGATGGGAAAGACTATGGCCGAGGCACACTCATTGTTGGAAGCTATGGCCGCAAATGCATATCAATGGCCATCTGAAAGATTAACGCCGAAGCGAGTTATGGAAGTTTCTAATAATGATCCGATATCCACATTGTCAGCCCAAGTCGCAGCATTAACGCAACAGCTCCAAGCATTTTCGCATGCTCCTTCCCCCGTTACCATTGAGACTTGCAATTGGTGTAACGGATCTCACCCTAGCGCGGAGTGCCAAGTTGGAAACCCATTCGAGCAACATCCGATGGAGCAAGCTCAATTCGTGGGAAATGAAAATCGACAAAATAACTCTTACCCCAGAACTTATAATCAAGGGTGGCGAAATCAACAAACTTTTTCATGGAGGAACGGGCAAGCTTTAAAACCTCCACAAGCTCACTTCAACAAGAAATGACCCCTCAATCACCAAAGGTATCATTGGAAGATGCTCTTGCTCAATTGGCGGCTAACACGAGCCAATTCATGACCCGCACCGAAACGACCCTCCAAAATCATTCTACCTCCATCCGAAATCTGGAAACACAAATGGGGCAGATTGCTAATCTATTGTCTTCTCGGTCTCAAGGTGCATCGCCCAGCGCAGCTGAAATGAAACCCAAGGAAAACGTGCAAGCAATCGAATTACGAAGTGGAAAGGAGTTGAAAGGGCAGCCTATCAATAACAAAGAGCAGCCGATCGAGCAAAACGAGAAGGAAAAGGATGAGGCGCCCAAGCCAAAGGAAGTATCGACTACTCAGCCCACTCCTCAAATTCCATTCCCACAGCGTTTCCAAAAGCAAAAACTGGACAAGCAATTTTCAAAATTCCTCGACGTCTTCAAGAAATTGCACATAAACATTCCATTTGCCGACGCGTTGGAACAAATGCCGAGTTATGTTAAATTCTTGAAAGAAGTCTTGTCAAACAAAAGAAAGCTCGAGGAATATGAGACGGTCGTTTTAACGGAGGAGTGTAGCGCTATTTTACAAAAGAAGCTCCCACCTAAATTGAGAGATCCGGGAAGTTTTACCATCCCTTGCATCATCGGAAATTCGTCTTTTGAAAGAGCCCTATGCGATCTCGGACCCAGCATAAATCTTATGCCCCTTTCTATTTTTAAAAAGCTGGACATTGGGGAAGCCAAGCCGACGATGGTCTCCTTGTAATTAGCGGATCGATCTATCAAATATCCGAGGGGAGTAATAGAGGACGTGTTAGTAAAGGTTGACAAATTTATCTTTCCAGCGGATTTTATTGTGCTCGATATGGAGGAAGATCAAGATATCCCGATTATCTTGGGAAGACCATTCTTGGCGACCGGCCGAACTTTGATCGATGTGGAAAAGGGGAAGCTGACTCTACGTGTTCAAGAGGAGCAAGTAACATTCAATATCTTTCGATCCGTAAAATATCCGAGTGACGCTGAAAATTGTTTCCAAGTTGACGTCATTGACTCGTGCGTGAGTAGAACTTTTCGAGAAAATTATCCACCCGATCCATTGGAATCCATTTTGATTGGGGCTGTTTCCGAACTAAATGCAGAGCATGCACCTACGACGCCACATGGATGCCTCCCCGCCAATTTTCATTCGTAAACCATTCGAGGAGCTCGGAAGTTCACTAACTCGACCAACCCCATCGATCGAAAAACCTCCAAAGTTGGAACTCAAGAAGCTGCCGCCTCATTTAAAATATGCATTTTTGGGGCCCGACGACTCCCTTCCAGTTATTCTTTCGGCCACTTTAGCGGGGGATCAAGAGGCGAAATTATTAAGAGTTTTGAGGGAGTACAAATCTGCTCTTGGATGGTCTATTGCGGATATTAAGGGGATCAGCCCGTCAATTTGCATGCACAAGATTTTGATGGAGGAAGACTACAAACCATCCGTGGAGCATCAACGCCGGTTGAATCCAAACATGAAGGAGGTGGTAAAAGTCGAGGTTTTAAAACTCCTCGACGCAGGTATGATCTTTCCGATTTCTGATAGCAAGTGGGTAAGTCCGGTCCAAGTTGTGTCGAAAAAGGGTGGGATAACAGTTGTTCAAAACGATAATAATGAATTAATTCCCACTAGGATTGTCACGGGGTGGCGTATGTGCATAGATTATAGGAAATTAAATAAGGCCACTAGAAAAGATCATTTCCCCTTGCCTTTTATTGATCAGATGTTAGATAGATTAGCCGGACACGATTTCTATTGCTTTCTCGATGGTTACTCGGGGTATAATCAGATTTACATAGCCCCCGAAGACCAAGAGAAAATGACGTTTACATGTCCTTACGGCATTTTCGCTTATAGGCGCATGCCTTTTGGATTGTGTAATGCGCCGGCTACTTTTCAACGGTGTATGATGGCTATTTTTTCTGACATGGTAGAGCAGTGTATTGAGATTTTTATGGATGATTTTTCTGTTTTTGGAGATTCGTTTGATATTTGTTTGAAAAATTTGCAGAAAGTCTTGAAAAGATGCGAAGAGACAAATTTGGTCTTGAACTGGGAGAAGTGTCATTTTATGGTGCAGGAGGGCATTGTGCTTGGCCATCGAATATCCTCACATGGAATTGAAGTCGACCGAGCGAAAATTGAAACAATTGAGAAGATGCCTCCGCCCACTTCGGTCAAGGGGATTAGAAGTTTTTTGGGACATGCCGGTTTCTATCGCCGATTTATTAAGGATTTTTCGAAGATCACGAAGCCGCTGTGCAATCTACTCATGAAGGATGTTCCATTTACTTTTGACGAGTCATGTAAAGAAAGTTTCGATTTATTGAAGAAAGCTCTAAGCACGGCACCGGTGATAGTCGCTCCGGATTGGGACCTTCCGTTCGAGTTAATGTGTGATGCAAGCGACTTTGCCATTGGGGCTGTTTTGGGGCAGAGACGAGGGAAGGTGTTCCATGTCATATACTATGCGAGCCGAACACTCGATGACGCCCAAAGAAATTATGCCACAACGGAGAAGGAATTATTGGCGGTGATCTTTGCATTTGATAAATTCCGGGCGTATCTACTGGGAACGAAAGTGATAGTGTGGACCGACCATTCAGCAATAAAATACCTTTTGGAGAAGAAGGATGTCAAACCAAGGTTGATTCGGTGGGTGCTACTCCTTCAAGAATTCAACTTGGAGATTCGGGACAAGAAAGGGACTGAAAATGTTATAGCCGATCACCTTTCACGATTAGAGAGTCCCCTCGAGAAGGGAGAAAGTCAGCCACAAATCATAGAAACCTTCCCCGACGAGCAGCTCTACAAGTTGGATTCAAAACACGTGCCTTGGTATGATGATCTAGTGAACTACTTGGCAAGTAAAACAATTCCGAATGACCTCTCACGCCATCAAAAGAAGAAGCTAATCTCGGACGCTAAGTATTATTTGTGGGACGATCCTCTTCTTTTCAAGAGATGACCTGATCAAATCATTCGTAGATGTATTCCGGATGAGGAAATCCACAGTGTGCTAAACCATTGCCATGCATCACCCTACGGTGGACATTTTAGTGGAAATAGAACAGCGGCGAAGGTCTTCCAATCGGGGTTCTATTGGCCGTCCTTATTCAAGGATGCTCACTCCTTTGTGTCCGCGTGTGATCGGTGTCAACGGACGGGAAACATCTCAAGACGAAACGAAATGCCGCTGAACACCATACTTGAAGTTGAATTGTTCGATGTATGGGGGATCGACTTCATGGGTCCATTTCCTCCATCAAATAAGAATCTCTATATTTTGGTGGCCGTAGATTATGTCTCAAAATGGGTTGAAGCGGTGGCACTACCAACGAATGGGTCCAATGTCGTAATCAAGTTTATAAAACAATATATCTTCACACGTTTTGGGACTCCACGTGCTATTATCAGTGATGGTGGGTCACACTTCGACAACAAATTTCTTGATGCGGTTTTGAGAAAATACAGAGTCACTCATCGTGTTGCTACAGCATACCATCCTCAGACGAGCGGTCAAGTCGAGATATCAAATCGAGAGATGAAGTGGATCCTAGAAAAGACGGTCAGCTCGTCTCGAAAAGATTGGTCATTTAAACTCGATGATGCACTTTGGGCGTACCGGACTGTGTATAAAACACCTATCGGAATGTCGCCTTACAGATTGGTTTATGGGAAAGGTTGCCATTTACCCGTAGAGATGGAACATCGTGCTTACTGGGCGATAAAGAAACTAAACTTTGATCTGAAATCTGCTGGTGAAAAGCGTTGTTTGCAGCTGAACGAGTTGGAAGAAATTCGCCACGACTCATACGAAAATGCGAAACTTTATAAGGAACGGACAAAGGTTTGGCATGATAAGCACATCACGCAGAGAGAATTTGTCCCGGGACAAGAGGTGTTGCTTTTTAACTCTCGCTTAAAGTTATTTCCCGGGAAATTGCGTTCAAGATGGTCGGGACCGTTCACCGTAGTTCAAGTGTTTCCACATGGTGCGGTAGAAGTACAAAAAGATGCCCGAAAATTCAAAGTTAATGGACAACGGTTGAAGGCATACTTGGGAAATCCAATAGACACGCAAGAAACGAGTGTCGTCTTATCCACCGCCGGATGAATGCGAGAATAGTCCGGCTGAAGACTATAAACTTAGCGCTTCTCGGGAGGCAACCCGAGTATTAGTTGTAGAACCTTTCTTGTTTTCTTGCATTCTTAGAGTCTTTATTTGTCATCATTTTTATTTGATCCATCCTTCCCTCTCGTCTTTATGTTTTCGTTTAAAAATTCTGTGCAGGAATCACCCAAGGGGAGGAATTCAATGATGGGCCGCGGCACAATTAAAGTGAGCCGCAGCACGCACCAGTTGATGAAACATGGCCAAACAAACTGTACTCTGTGCCGCGGCACGATCTTACTGAGCCACGGCACACCAGGACACTGAGCCGCGGCACACATACCCTGAGCCGCGGCACACCAAATGTTCAAGAAACGCCCAGGAGACTGTACTTTGTGCCGCGGCACGGGGCAAATGAGCCGCGGCACACTAACACGTTGAGCCGCGGCACGCCTACACTGAGCCGCGGCACCCGACGGTATTGCAAAGAGTCCCAGGCCGACTGTACCTTGGGCCGCGGCTCACTTATATTGTGCCGCGGCCCCCGTCGCAAAATAAGAACACCCAGGTAGGCCTCATACAGTCGATCGGCCTGCACAAGGTCCCTTCCTCCCTTCCTTCCTTCCTTCCTTCCTCCGCACAATGAGGTCAGTGGATACCATTCTCTTAGTCTACTTCTCAAATTTTTCAGGTAATTCTTGATTTCTTAATCATAAGTGATACTTGATTTGAAAAGAATGGAAGTTATATATTGCTAGTTGTTCTTCAATGTTTTCTCTAAAATGGAGTTGGAATATGGGGAATTTGGTTATTGATTGTGAAGGAATTGATATTTATGAATGAATTGGTGATGATAGTTGTCGTTATTCATGGTTATTATCTGTGTTATTATTTTGGGATTTGGAGTTAACCATCAAAATTCTTGTTCTTCATTTTAACTTGTGCACACAAAGTGTTTGATAAATTGCAGCAATGAAAAATTGGTAAGCCAGGCATTTTTAAATTATATGCAATGAATCATGTTATCGAATTTCATTGTCTCCAACCCTTACATCATGTTAAACTTGAGAGCTCGTACTTAACTTCCTTTTTGATGATGCAAGCTCATTTATTCACACTCCGCATGATGTAGTCAAGAAGCGTGCAAGCTCACCGGATGATGCCGGCACCAGCTCGTGAGAGGACTGGAGGGGAGTACTTGACCTTTTACTTTTATTGCATATCATATTTTGTCCATTGAGGTCAATGTACGTCCTAAGTTTTGGGGGGGTTGTACTTTCTGTTGCTACATTCATTGTTGTACTAATTTTGTTGCACTTTTAATTACTTTGCGTTATTTTTTTTGATAGCCTTGCTTGTCTTGATTTTACTCTATTCGTGAATTTTTCGTGCTTCTATTTGTGTAATACTGATGTCACGACACTGTTTTTCTCTCTGAAGAAACGGTCGAGTTTTAGTCGAGTTGTATTCAGTGATTTCTGTTTCTGCTTGGTATTCATTTAGGTTCGAAATTTTTTTCGTGATTGTAGAGGTCTTGGCGGATAAGAGAGGATACATACGTGTTTTAAAATCACCATCGATACGTTTGGTTATATTTTTCGGTTAGCTAGTCGTCCAGTTATATTAGTCGTGTTGGCACTTAGATTGAGTTTAGAGTCGGTCAGTTTTTCCCAAAAGTTGAGATATTTTTGTTCTATGATGGGAAGTCTAGTAACCGGGGGTATTCACGTGACCCGTTGTTTACTCTCGCGTAAAATGACGACCCTGATTAGACTAGTGATTTAGAAATTTCACATGTGCCGATGATAGGGAGCCTAGTAACTGGGGGTATTCACGTGACCCGTTGCTTACTCTCGCGTAAAACGGCGACCTTGATTCGGACATGCGGGAATTATATATTCGAGTTGTTTCTCCGATGTAGAAGGGAACTTAGTAACTAGAAGCATCCATGTGCCCCATGAGTGTCTTTTACGTCAAACGGTTTCCCAATACATGAGAATGGAAGTTCCACCCTAGGATTGTCCCGATAAAACATCCCGAGATCCGAACCTAGTGGTCAACTCGAATCAATTTCTTGAGCACATATATATAAGGGAATACTGTCCGAGGATTATTTTTATGAAACTCGTGAAAATTTTGCCATTAGACTGTGGAACGGGACGAACTAGCTTGTTTATCTTAACCTTTCTTATTGACGATCGATTTGGTTCACGTTTGTTAATCTTTGAGCTGGATTTTCTTCATGAACGAGTAATTAGGACTGAACTTGGGTACTTTGTAGAATCAGTGTTCTGAGTGTAGCTCGCTATTACGGTACTCGTATTATTCAGAGAAAATTTCAGGATAGTATTGATTAGGTAGAGCACTACGAGTTGCACGATGATTCACGACATTCTTTTGTTGAAATTAATTCTTTTTGCTTGAGGACAAGCAAAGGCTTAAGTTTGGGGGTATTTGTTAGGCGTATTTTTATACGCTTATTTATCATTATTTTGTATTGTTTTGAAGAGTGAATTTGCTTAAATGAGCTTGTAATGCCTTAATTTTGTATGTTTGTTAGGAGATTGGAGTCCGGAAGCTAAAACGAGGCGAAACGGGCGAAAACGGCAAATTTTGGCCGTGAGCCGCGGCACAAGGCAAGTGGGCCGCGGCACAGGAAGACAACCAGCGAGCACAAAGTAAATCAGTACTGTGCCGCAAAGATACCAGTGAGCCGAGGCACGATTTAATTAAATGGCGCCCAGGCATCCAACTGAAGGCAATGTGCCGCGGCACAGATTTAGTGAGCCGCGGCACACTAGGCGGTTTTTGTGTCCTTCGCGCAGATTTGGGCCGTTTCGAAGCCAGTTCTCGACCTACTCACACGGACGCGATTTGGAGACTGTGCAAAGCTATAAATAAGGGTTTAAGACCCTAATCTTTTGATCTTTTGATCTGGGGAATTAAAGAATCTTGGTGAGACGGCAGAAGAGGAAGAGAAGCAGAAGACTTCAAGAGCAGAGGGCGGAAGCCGAAGAACGGAGGAATCTGAGCTTCATCTGCGTTTGATTTTAATGCTTTCATTCATTTATTCTGTATTTTCATTTATTAGTATGTCAGGCTAAAACCCTAATCTAGGATTTTGATGAAACCTACGTTTTGACGGATTTGCTTGAGATTATCTAATTAACTACCTTTTTGTTGTGTTTTCCCAATCGTGTTTAATGCTTTCAATTATCCGGCCAATAGTTGTATTGATTTAATCATTCAATTCGAATCGGGAGAGGAGAATTGGTGAGGAACTATTGGTGAGGACCGTTTTATTCTGTGAGATAGGAATATACTCATAGGAACTACGTGGCCTTTTGGAGATTTTTATGCTTTTTACCTATTGACGAATTAATTCACCTAGGGATAGAGTGTGTTATTCGCCTTTAGAAAAATCTAGTGATCTCGGGAGAGGCGGTAGAATATATTAGCAATCTCCGCCTTCAATAAATTGGGAAAATTATTAACTTCAGATAATCGAGAATAAATTCGGATAAACCGAGGTGGATTCAGAATCCTAGACTTATTCATCATTTGATTTTCTTTCCTCAAGCGATCGTTTTTACTATTTAGTCTTTTAATAATTCTCTTAGTAATTAATTGCAAAACCCAAATTCGATTGTTCGAATAAAACTAGAATACATAAAAATCGGTAGTTAGTGATTCAGTCCTCGTGGGAACGATACTCACTCATCACTTTATTACTTGTATAAGATAACGTACACTTGCGTTCAGCAAAAATCGCAACAAATTTCAATACGGCAGACAACCGTGAAAACTTTGTACAATTGTTGTACAAAGGCTTATCTGGATCAGCGGACAAGGTCTCACATGTCTTGTATGCATGTGCTTGCTCAAAGGCCTCCGCGCCAACATCATTGATCATGTCTTCTAGTCGATCATACATATTCTCATCAACTTCTTCGTTTCGGGATACACTTGGCATTTCAAATTCACCATGCCATATCCATCCTGTGTAACTCCTGTTGAAACCATCACAGAGGACGTGTTCTCTGATTTCTTCAACACATAATCGTCTATCATTCAAACAGTTGACACACGGACAGTAAAACCTCCCATTATTGTTTGGAACATATCTCCTAGCAAACTCCAAAAATTCTTCCACACCATTCTCATATTCATTACTTGTTCGTGCAACATTTATCCAACTACGATCCATAATTACCTAATTGAGAATAGAGTTCACGCGACATTAGTTTATGAGAGGGTTCAAGGTAAGAAATATCCAACAATCTCACTGATAAAACTTTCCAATATCCAACAAGATATTTAGCGGTCTGAATTTTTGATGAGGCTTTCAAGTGTATGGACTTTATATTTAAGCTAATCTTAATAATATTAAAAATTACTTTCTCTTGTACACATTAATATCAATGGGTTATTTTCTCGCATTCTTTGTTGGTTATTTTCCCTCATAAGTTGTAAGTAAACGGGATAATTCATTTAACATCCGTCCCATACAACCGCTGTTAATATATTCATTTAACATCCGTCCCATACAAACGGGATAATAATATTTTATAAAAATAATAAGAATGTTATATATATATATATATGTACATATATTTGATGTAAAAACTTGATAAAATTAACTTATATATACGTTATATAATTCGCGTAACTATAGTTAATTTTTAACGATATATATATAACGATACATTTATTCATTTCTTTTGAACTTTTATCGTAACATATCGTCTACACACTTTGACTTATTCATGATGATTTTCCATCACACATCGGTCATTGATCATTGTACCCACAAGTTATATGTATATATAACTTTATTAGCTGCTATTGATTTTCTTAACAGACAATGACACACCTTTTCATCAACATGTGTGACTCTTCCCGCCAACCATTTTTAACAGAATATAACTAACTTTTGGTTGGGTTATATACACCAGAATTGATCTCTTCCAGAACACAACTTTTTGTGTATTACTTTGATTTCTCGTGCCTTAGAAACAAATTGTAGTTCTCTGTATTATCCAATTGAGGATTTCGTGATACCCGATGCATATAGGGATGAAATACTTAAATCTGAAAGTGATCTCAACACAACTTAGAGAATATATCAGGATTATTAGCACTCACACACACCCAAATTCTAACAAAAATGTCGAGGAGGGAGGCTAGGAGAACGATGATACATAAGTGGAAGACTATGAGTAGAGAGTTCTGAGTGGGGTAAAAGCAAAGTGATGAATCATGCAATGAACTTAGACATAAGACTCCCTACAATTAATAAACCAACTTGAATTTGCAGTCATTTAATAAGCTGAACCAATTTTACTATGCCTAAAGTTCATATTTTGGTAATTTTGTGTCATTTAATAGTGGGAAATCTTCTTTGTTCTTACATTTGCTATATGGTTTTACATTTGTAATTTTGGTTTAAGGTTTAAAACATGTCTCTTTCGGTAAAAGGATTCCCCGGTAAAATTATTACTCCAAAAAACAATTAAATATAACGAATGTGAGTGAATCTCACATCTAAACCCAAAACTAGGCGAAAACAAATACACCAACTGTGCTCAAACCTAAACTTTCATAAGAATGACGTGCCACACTTATAATACCTACTAGAAATGCTATCTAAGTTGACCATGAAGACTAATGTCAAAGGCATTAGCAAACAACATTTGAGCAACAATCAAACCATGATCATCAAAATCATCATCATCGTACAGGTGTTCACCATGATAATGAGCTATAAAGCAACGATATTCCTAAAAGGTGGAAGTATGATATGAAAAACGGAGAAAACAAAATCTCAAACCTAATATTATGACAAGAAAAATGGAGAAACCAAAATCCATATTGATATGAAACATACCGATATTCAAGCAGCTTTACCGGACGAGGGCTAGGCGCTTTCTAAGCAAGCTAGTATCGAATAGCAGCTCGTCCCTATTTGACTGGAAGGAAGCTAACCGGCGTAATATTTTTTTCAGGAGATGAATCGCAAGCTAGAATCGAATCGCAGCTCGCTCCAGTTGTAATATCCGGAATTTCTACTGCTGTTGTTTGATATTATTTTATCCGAGTTATATTGTACAGCGTGGAATCTGTACAGTATGGATAAAATAAATAAATAAAGGACTGAGATGTCAGTATCGGTATAATTGTCGTATTTGGTCGACAGTTGCATTTGAGGATATTGTGTATCAGGTTATCGTACTTTCGATATAGAGTATATCGTATAAGGATGTTATTGGATTCAGTATATGTATTCAGTAAGTGTATATGTGTCTTCGGTATGTCGAGACAGGCGGTAACAGTTGAAATTGGCTAAGTATAGAATACTTAGCGTACGCTAATGTTGAAGACTTACGTACGCTAAATCACAAGAGTTACGTACGTTATGGCCGAGACATTACGTACGTAACAAGAGGAATCGGACAGTTGGGGCCCGGTGTCGGCGGCTTTCGGCGCAGATGTGGACAGGTGAGTCAACGGATGGAGTTACGTACGTTATACAGGGTGTATTACGTACGTAATACGAGTATAATACTGTAGCAAGTCAACGTATGTATTACGTACGCAACGGAATAAGTGTTACGTACGTTACGGGGCGGCTGGCCGAGTCGTGGCCGAGATGACCTGGATGGCCGAGCATGGCCGGTCGTGATTCGTTGGAATGGCCGAGCATGGTCGGCAGTGACTCGCAGGGGTGGCCGATCACAGTCGGCAGTGACTCACTGGGCGTAAGGACTGGCTGATAACGTACGTAAAGCTGTGTCCGGTTACGGCCGTAAGTGCCCGTTACGTACGTAAGCAGCTTCCGATTACGTACGTAAGGCTGCCGAGCGAAATGGACAGAAGGTTAGGCCGCCCGCCACGTGCGTAAGGACCCACCGTTACGACGTAATCGCCGGCAGTCTCGGCCAATAAAAGGCACGACCGAGTCACCCTTGTCATTTTCATTTTTCTTCGTTCCTCTCGCGATTTCTTGACAAAGTTGATGGATTTGAGTAATAACATCATGTAGCAACATGTTTTGGAAGTTGGAATCATGGATTAACATCATCTTCCATCCGGATCGAAGGTAAGAACACCTAAACACTTGGTTTTGGATAGTTTTGGAGTTTCTTGATGATTTGGCCGAATGGATTCGCTTTTAACTCAGATTATTGATGGAACCTTGTTGTATTCTTGAGATTATACATTATCCTTGAAGTTTTGTGGAACAAATTCGAGTATTTCTTCGTTAAAATGATTGATTTGGATTATGCCTTCAAAGTGTTCGATGAAATGCCTCAATGAGTAGAACTTGGGAAATTCTACATGTTTTCGTATGAATGGTGATGGAATTGATAGTGTTGTGATTATTCTTGGTCATTATGGGAATTTTGTTAAGGGAAGATAATGAATTGATGATCAAATACCTTGATTATGTCGTTATGATTATGGAATCGTAGTAATCTCGATGTTCTTGATAGTTTGTTGTAATCCATGATGTTATGAGAAGTGTATATGTTGAAGAACATGATTGCATACACCTTGAATTGTGAATAAGGATTGTTTAGATGTTAGAACACATCGGATTATGCCGTTTGGGGACTTTGAATGTGATTTCGGAATAAGTTGTAGAACTCTTGGAATATGATTATCTATAATTAATTGGATTGTACGGATTGATGATGATAATCGGTAATTGGTTTTATTACGAATATACAAGGAGGAAACTTGTAAGTATTTAAGATTGAATGTGGAATCATAGTGTTGTCTTGAATTCGTGTTTGATTGGTTTGAGTTGTATTGTTTGGTTTTGTGTATGATCGAGGTATTGTTGAGCCGTTGAGTTTGATTGGTTAGCTATGTCGGTTATTGATTGTTATCGGATTGTATGTTAATCGATTATTTCAATAGGTTGAGATTATTGATCGGTGAGTATAATCGTATGTTGCGGTCATGTTCGAGTATGTTCGTGAATTGCTTTGGTCGGGACCGAGGAGCCCGTAGATGAAGGCATTGTGACTGGTAGCGGCTTCATCATCATCGTATCGGTATCGAGGCAAGTTATTACTTGCTCAGTTTATAATATTTAATGAATGGTTTCAGTTTCATTCGTTTATAATTCGTATAGCAATGTTTATAATCGTAATCACAGGAGATTTGGAATTATAGGTTGTATTCGAGTTTTGGGAATTTAAATCATAATGTATATGATTTACAATTGTCGTTGGTATACTTGTTATCGAGGATACATCATGGTATTGACAAAGTGTGAATTATCTACCGTCCGCGATGTTTTGGATCGGTGAATATTCAGAATAATGGTTGGTGATGGTTTAGATATCGAGATTGCTCTCGAAGGACTCGGAGCAAGTATTTTAATCATTTCTGTCATTTGTGTCGATCATGTCGTGATACATTCGTGTATCGTTGTTGTCATGCATTTGTGCATTGTTGTTGTCGTGTATTGTGCACTGTTGTTCTGTGCAGTTGTACATTGTTGTCATATGTCTGCGTTGGTCCGACGGGATCATCATGGGAATCTATAGCTGTGTGCGCTGGATCGCTGGACAGGTAATGCCACCATGTGTTGGTCCGACGGGATCATCATGGGAATCTATAGCTGTGTGCGCTGGATCGTTGGATTACCATATGTATTGTTGTTGTGCATATGTATATTATGGGTTTGCCATAAGTATACATTGTCGTTATTGTTGTGATCATATTGACGTTGTCATATGAGTATGTATTTGTAGGTCTTGTGTTAGGACCATGTCCGTATGTTGTGTTGATCTGATCTCGGATTAGACTGACGTGATGGTAATGGTATTTCGTATCTCGAGGTATGTTCTATATTTCTTTTGGTATTTGTCCTTGATGGACAATCGGTTATCGTATTGGGATTTGATGATGTTATTTGAGGGATCGTATTGGTCAGAACTGGTATATTTCCATATCGTGAGTTGGTTATGACAGATTAAGAATCTTGAGTATTGTTTGAGGTACAATACAGATATTATGTTCGAGTTTATTGGTTAATCGAGTACAGGATGTGAAATGTGATAATGGTTATTCTGATGGGAATTGGTTGAGTAAGCAAAGTTATGGCGGTAAGATTACGTTGGTCGTATTCTTATGTTGTATTCTCATTGGTATGTAATTATTAATGTGATGTGACGGTTATCATTGTTGGATATTATGGCTGACCCCATCGTGGGATTTCTTTTTAGGTTCTTGGAGTATCGAGCTTGTAGCGGTCGTGAAGAGATGAGCTTCCCGGAGGATACTGGCTAGGACATGTATTTGTGTATTGAGTTTCTGATCAGTCGCTGTATTCCGCTGCTAGAGTATTTTAAGTTGTTTGTCTTTTCCGCTGCGTGAGTATTTTTAAATGACCTTTCGTTTCTGGTAATTTGAGTTACTTTGGAAATCATTTTCTAAAATGTTGAGTTCTGGCGTTTCAGGCCTTGCCCTTTTCAAAACGAGATTTCACGACGGTTTTGATAGATAGATTTTATAAAGTTTTCGAATGTTTTAAAGATAGTACCGTCATTAGCCTCTTGGGCGTTTGTAAATGTTTGCGAAAATTTCTTTTAGCCTTGTGGGTTCCATCTCGGGACCCACGGCGCTGTAATATTCCCGGTCGGCTCTGGGGGTGTTACAGATTATGGTATCAGAGCTTAGGTTGAGAAAACCTAGACATTTGGGTCGAGTTGGGTCGTGTTTTTGTTGCGTCATTCGAGTTGTCGATTGAAAAATATTAGAGCCGTGAGTCTTTGTTGTTCACTCAGGCTTGTGCGTCATCAGATTTGCCAGTATCGTACTGGGCTTGTTATAACTTTTCCAAATGGTGTTAACGAGATTCTCTGGAATGAGATGTATTGTGTTCTTGAGTCGAACTGATTTGGCAAACGTGTGTTTTGATAATATCTGTGTCGAGTATTTCCTTGAGTCGAGACATGTGCCAATATCGCGGGGAATCGTCGGCTTCACGATCTGTAAGTATTTGGATTTTTGAATTGCATTGAGATTTATTGCCGTTCTAAGTTGATATGGTTTGAGATTCAGAAAGATATTATGCTTCACAAGATGAGATGATGATTTGGGACAGGATTGATGATCTTGAGAAACTATGATTTTGGAAATCGGTATGTTGAGTAGATTTTGGAACGGAATTGTGCATTTGGGAGAAGGTTGTGGATGGTTGAGAAAAACATGTAGTCATGATAGATCATTTTGTGATACATGAAGCGCTTTTGAGCATTTGAAAATGATACTTTTCAAAATGAATGTCTTACTGATGTTTTATGGAAAATGATTTTGGGCCGAGACCCAATCGATTTTGAAATGGTTTTATAACTCAGGACTTGGGGTCCGAAATGAGTTTTCTACTTTTTAAACTTCTTGTAATGTGGAATGAGATACGGACTGAGACCCTAATGTTTCAAAAGACTTTCCTATTTTCTAAAACTCCCGAGATTTGTAAAACACGTTATCAATTGTTTATCTACTTTATCACTACCTTTCGGGGTTTTGATTTATTGGTTCAAATGGAAATTCTCGGGAAGTCTTTCGCCGTGTTTGATTTGTTGAATTGTTTCAACGTTTTGTCATATCATATTTGAGGTGATCCAGGATGGATTAAGGATTTACGTTGCGAGTAGTATGTGGAGAGGAGTTTTATCAGAGTCTATATATTTGAGATTTTGGAACTCTATCGTGTGGTTTTCCGATGGAATATCAGTGAATTTGGTGACGAGCTGAATTGGTATACAGGAGTATGGATATGGTCAAGCATTTGCATAAATCCCATTTTATTTAATCGTGTGTATTTGAAAAGAATTTTTATCGAGAACTTGACACGAGCGAGCCGGTTGGTTCGAAAATTGATTTTGTGGTCTTACGAGAATTTATGTTTTGAGTTTTCAAAATTTTGAAAGAATTTTCGAAAATTTGTCTTTTGACAAGACTATATGATTTCAAACTAGTTTTGAAAATGTGATTGATAACCATACGCATTTAGTGTATATTCCATATCATGGTGAAGTTGTGAGTGTGACTCACGAACTGGTTATGACATTCCTATGGTGCGATGAAAAGGGATCCGAACTTTGGTATGGTCGTTTGGTTATGCAAGGATGATCAATTGATTTATCGGATAAAGGAAATATGTCGTGTGTTGTAGAATCATGCATATAATATAATTTTGGAACTTTGGATTTTGTGAAACTGGGGCATATGTGCTATGTGATTCCATTGGTATGGTAATATTATGACTTTACCATAATGATTTTGAATGATTTCTTTTGTAGATTTGGGGATGGTGACCCCATGTTGGTTGTTTTAGATGTCGAGCGGTCGTTTCCACTTCAGGTATGATTGGTTATTTTCGTCGACTTGATTGGTTGTTCGTATGCCGAGGAGTATGCTCACCAGTCGAGTATGTTTATTGAGATCCACGGTATGTGATTGGTGTGTCGTTTTGAGAACTTTATTCGTCCGTATATATGTCTCTATGGTTCTGTGTGTATCGTGTTGGAATTTACCGTGTGAGGGTATTCCTGATTATTATCGCTCCTTCGTTGGTAATATTAGAGTTTATCATGTTTATGATATACTCGATTGTGCTTTAACCATTGGATTAGTCGTATTGGAATTTATCATGTCGATGGTATTCTCAGTTAATTTGTTGGTTGATCATTGTTGATGATCGTATAAGTGTTCGGATTTTGTGTCGATGTTTCGAGATTGGTTGCCATTGTTTTGAGCAGTTGTTTCACAGATATATCGGATATTATTTGTCTTATCAGAATTGGAACTTGATCATGCGATCAGGCAAACAGGATTTGTCACGAATAGATTATTTCATCTGACGATGATTAAATTTTGTTGAGACTCAAGGAATTGTGATTGTAAGCGTATTGGGACTGTACAGTGAGATCGCTTGCTAGTATCTCAGGAGATCGTCGACCTGCGTATTTGTAAGTGTACGCTTTTGATTATTCAGTAATGATGATGATTGATCGTTGTCGTGATGGTTTTGGGATATTTTAGTTGAACGGTTTGTTTCCTTTATGACGGATTTCAAGTTTCGAGGACGAAACTTATTTTAAGTGGTGTAGTATGTAATATCCGGAATTTCTACTGCTGTTGTTTGATATTATTTTATCCGAGTTATATTGTACAGCGTGGAATGCATGCAGGTATGGATAAAATAAATAAATAAAGGACTGAGATGTCGATATCGGTATAATTGTCGTATTTGGTCGTGATTTGCATTTGAGGATATTGTGTATCAGGTTATCGTACTTTCGATATAGAGTATATCGTATAAGGATGTTATCGATTCGATATGTATTCGAAGTGTATATGTGTCTTCGGTATGTCGAGACAAAGTGTAATGATTGAAATTGGCTAAGTATAGAATACTTAGCGTACGCTAATGTTGAAGACTTACGTACGCTAAATCACAAGAGTTACGTACGTTATGGCCGAGACATTACGTACGTAACAAGAGGAATCGGACAGTTGGGGCCCGGTGTCGGTGGCTTTCGGCGCAGATGTGGACAGGTGAGTCAACGGATGGAGTTACATACGTTATACAGGGTGTATTACGTACGTAATACGAGTATAATACTGTAGCAAGTCAACGTATGTATTACGTACGCAACGGAATAAGTGTTACGTACGTTACGGGGCGGCTGGCCGAGTCGTGGCCGAGATGACCTGGATGGCCGAGCATGGCCGGTCGTGATTCGTTGGAATGGCCGAGCATGGTCGGTGACTGCAGGGTGGCCGATCACACGGCGGTGACTCACCGGGCGTAAGGATCGGGCCGATAACGTACGTAAAGCCGTGTCCGCTACGGCCGTAAGTGCCCGCATGCACGTAGCGGCTTCCGATTACGTAAGGCCGCCGAGCGAAATGGACGAAGGTTAGGCCGGCCCGGCTACATACGTAAGGACCCGCCGGTTACGTACGTAATCGTCGCGTGTCTCTCGGCTTATAAAAGGCCAGGACCGAGTCACCCTTGTCATTTTTCATTTTTCTTCGTTCCTCTCGCGATTTCTTCACAAAGTTGATGGATTTGAGTAATAACATCATGTAGCAACATGTTTTTGAAGTTGGAATCATGGATTAACATCATCTTCCATCCGGATCGAAGGTAAGAAAACCTAAACACTTGGTTTTGGATAGTTTTGGAGTTTCTTGATGATTTTGCCGAATGGATTCGTTTTTAACTCATTATTGATGGAACCTTGTTGTATTCTTGAGATTATACATTATCCTTGAAGTTTTGTGGAACAAATTCGAGTATTTCTTCGTTAAAATGATTGATTTGGATTATGCCTTCAAAGTGTTCGATGAAATGCCTCAATGAGTAGAACTTGGGAAATTCTACATGTTTTCGTATGAATGGTGATGGAATTGATAGTGTTGTGATTATTCTTGGTCATTATGGGAATTTTGTTAAGGGAAGATAATGAATTGATGATCAAATACCTTGATTATGTCGTTATGATTATGGAATCGTAGTAATCTCGATGTTCTTGATAGTTTGTTGTAATCCATGATGTTATGAGAAGTGTATATGTTGAAGAACATGATTGCATACACCTTGAATTGTGAATAAGGATTGTTTAGATGTTAGAACACATCGGATTATGCCGTTTGGGGACTTTGAATGTGATTTCGGAATAAGTTGTGGAACTCTTGGAATATGATTATCTATAATTAATTGGATTGTACGGATTGATGATGATAATCGGTAATTGGTTTTATTACGAATATACAAGGAGGAAACTTGTAAGTATTTAAGATTGAATGTGGAATCATAGTGTTGTCTTGAATTCGTGTTTGATTGGTTTGAGTTGTATTGTTTGGTTTTGTGTATGATCGAGGTATTGTTGAGCCGTTGAGTTTGATTGGTTGGCTATGTCGGTTATTGATTGTTATCGGATTGTATGTTAATCGATTATTTCAATAGGTTGAGATTATTGATCGGTGAGTATAATCGTATGTTGCGGTCATGTTCGAGTATGTTCGTGAATTGCTTTGGTCGGGACCGAGGAGCCCGTAGATGAAGGCATTGTGACTGGTAGCGGCTTCATCATCATCGTATCGGTATCGAGGTAAGTTATTACTTGCTCAGTTTAAAATATTTAATGAATGGTTTCAGTTTCATTCGTTTATAATTCGTATAGCAATGTTTATAATCGTAATCACAGGAGATTTGGAATTATAGGTTGTATTCGAGTTTTGGGAATTTAAATCATAATGTATATGATTTACAATTGTCGTTGGTATACTTGTTATCGAGGATACATCATGGTATTGACAAAGTGTGAATTATCTACCGTCCGCGATGTTTTGGATCGGTGAATATTCAGAATAATGGTTGGTGATGGTTTAGATATCGAGATTGCTCTCGAAGGACTCGGAGCAAGTATTTTAATCATTTCTGTCATTTGTGTCGATCATGTCGTGATACATTCGTGTATCGTTGTTGTCATGCATTTGTGCATTGTTGTTGTCGTGTATTGTGCACTGTTGTTCTGTGCAGTTGTACATTGTTGTCATATGTCCACCATGCGTTGGTCCGACGGGATCATCATGGGAATCTATAGCTGTGTGCGCTGGATCGCTGGACAGGTAATGCCACCATGTGTTGGTCCGACGGGATCATCATGGGAATCTATAGCTGTGTGCGCTGGATCGTTGGATTACCATATGTATTGTTGTTGTGCATATGTATATTATGGGTTTGCCATAAGTATACATTGTCGTTATTGTTGTGATCATATTGACGTTGTCATATGAGTATGTATTTGTAGGTCTTGTGTTAGGACCATGTCCGTATGTTGTGTTGATCTGATCTCGGATTAGACTGACGTGATGGTAATGGTATTTCGTATCTCGAGGTATGTTCTATATTTCTTTTGGTATTTGTCCTTGATGGACAATCGGTTATCGTATTGGGATTTGATGATGTTATTTGAGGGATCGTATTGGTCAGAACTAGTATATTTCCATATCGTGAGTTGGTTATGACAGATTAAGAATCTTGAGTATTGTTTGAGGTACAATACAGATATTATGTTCGAGTTTATTGGTTAATCGAGTACAGGATGTGAAATGTGATAATGGTTATTCTGATGGGAATTGGTTGAGTAAGCAAAGTTATGGCGGTAAGATTACGTTGGTCGTATTCTTATGTTGTATTCTCATTGGTATGTAATTATTAATGTGATGTGACGGTTATCATTGTTGGATATTATGGCTGACCCCGTCGTGGGATTTCTTTTTAGGTTCTTGGAGTATCGAGCTTGTAGCGGTCGTGAAGAGATGAGCTTCCCGTAGGATACTGGCTAGGACATGTATTTGTGTATTGAGTTTCTGATCAGTCGCTGTATTCCGCTGCTAGAGTATTTTAAGTTGTTTGTCTTTTCCGCTGCGTGAGTATTTTTAAATGACCTTTCGTTTCTGGTAATTTGAGTTACTTTGGAAATCATTTTCTAAAATGTTGAGTTCTGGCGTTTCAGGCCTTGCCCTTTTCAAAACGAGATTTCACGACGGTTTTGATAAATAGATTTTATAAAGTTTTCGAATGTTTTAAAGATAGTACCGTCATTAGCCTCTTGGGCGTTTGTAAATGTTTGCGAAAATTTCTTTTAGCCTTGTGGGTTCCATCTCGGGACCCACGGCGCTGTAATATTCCCGGTCGGCTCTGGGGGTGTTACACCAGTCGTGCCGGTTGAACCGTGAAGGAGAAATGGAGTATCCGGGGGAGAAGGTTAATGAACGGGAGGAGATAAATCGCGGGGAGATGTGAAGGAGAAGGGAATAAACGGGGGAGACGCAGTGAAGGGAGAAAGGAATAAACGGGGGAGAAGGTTAATGTCCTTAAGATGGCCCGTTTAATGTGTTGTTATATGACATCGGTTCTTTATTAACCGATGTCAAATATGTATATACTATATCGGTTTCTGAGTAACCGATATGAAAGACTGATGTTTTAAATCGGGTCCAATATAACCGATTTTAAAAAGTGATATACTAAATCGGTTGCTTAATAACCGATGTAAAATGAAACCCAATCACTTTTTAAATCGGTTATATTGCAACCGATCTAGAAAGTGCGATATAAAATGGTATTTTTCCACTAGTGACTCTGTATAGAAATACACGTAAAAATATAACAGAAACTAGTTATGTGTTTAATAATTCGTATTGTATTCATATGTGATACATATAACCTCACTAAACTTATACATACCCTAATTCTTATAAAATATTTTCAGGTTAACAGAGGAAGCGTTATACTGGTGGCGACTGTAAATAAAAATATTAAGCTTTTAAAATTATATGTTATGTATTTTTTCTAATAAGAATCCCCGATTTGTAATTTCTAGAACAATTCCTATGACTTTATATTAATAAAAGGTGTTCGCTGGATTTTATTTATTTGTGAATGTGAGACAAATTATGCACCAAACAATTATGTTTAAAATTTAATTTAGAGATTTTTCCTTAGGCCTCCAACTATGATTTATTATTGTGTTACAAAAATTCGTTCTTCTCTTTTATTAAAGAGTACAATGATTTTTTTTATTAGAATCCAAAATTAGTTTTATTACTAAGTGGTATTTCGTGTGATTTGAAATTAATTATAGTTTTGCACATTCTTCTCAAAAGTAAGATTTCTTCTCAAAAGTATGATTGATCATTTCTTTTTATTTTTTAATATTATACGGTCTATCTTCTACAATACAACTCCTACAATGGTAAAATAATTATCAATCATGTCTATCTTTAAGTTCGTCCGATTTTAATTTCATTTCGAATGGCAACCAACGATCGAATTATCAATTTTAGCCGTAACTAAATTCATGTCGTGTTCTATATGACGACACAATATGTAACCCGTTATAATTATATTTTATACTGAAATGATATTAGATTCGTAAAATTTCTTCTAAAACAATATACAACACGTTATCATCAATATTTTTTTACAGAACGATGGCCAAGTTATTTTCTTGAACAAACAATTTGTATCTCGTGATAATATAAATTTTGACTGGAACGATCTTGAGTTTTTATAATTTATGAAGAAACGATATATATATATGGTTTTGTAATATCTTTATAAGGGAGCAAATCGAACTTGAGGTCATTACATGTTTACATAAACGACTTATAAATTATTGTGATTATATTTTCAATTAACACGATATGAAATTCGTTATTTAAAGACTGTAATGATTTTTAATACATAAACGACTTGGAAGTCGTTATAATGACTTAGACATCGTTATTAGAGTTCATGCAATACATGAGCATTATTATGAATATAATGTAATGATGTTGAATTCGTTATATCAATAGATTAACTATCTAGAAATCATGCCGAGAAACACATCAAGGATATTTTAGTAATTGAATAAATGATTTGATTTATTATTTTAAAGAAATGGCTATATAAACAAAAAACATACATTGATGTCTTTTAAAGCAAAAAATTTGTTTGACTGGATCATTTAAACCAAGACAAGAAGCTAACTTTTTAATCGGGAGTCAATTGGGTCAGGAGCTGATGCCGAGCCAGGTGGGAGATTAGTTTTTTTACGGGCCGCTCTATCGGTTGGAGAGCTCATCCCTCTAATAAATTCTCTAATAATTAGAAGATTTCAATATTTGAATAATAACAAACTATTTCAAGATAATAATAAATTGATCCATTTTTTAGAATATTAGGTAATTAGTTTTTGTATTTTTTGGACCATTATGTTATTGTTGAGATTTTAGAAACTTTTTTGAGAAAAAAATATCTTACAATTAGGGCCGTGAGTGAACGTAAAAGTTCGATTCGGCTCGCATTATTCGGCTCGAAAAATTCTGGCTCGAGGCTCGATTCAATGATGCAAACTTCAAACTCAAACGTTAAAATAGGGAGTTTGGTCTGATTTATAAACAGTGCGAAATTGTCCGGCTCGCCATAACTGATTTTTGTCCATTAATTAAGGCATGGATTTATAAGATTATACTTTTCTTGGGCTATTTTATCTCATTTTCCCACTCTCATCTGTTCTCATACTTTGTATCAATCTCTCATAAAGGTGTTTAGAGTTTTATTCAAATGATTCGATCCGATTCGCATAGTTCAGCTCGATCCGGAGCTTTCAAATATATACTCAAACGTTAAATTCTAAGGTTCGACACTTTCAAACGTGTTCATACATAAGGTTCAACACTTTCAAATACATACTCAAACCAGGGAGATTTGGTATAGTTCGATTCGTTTACAGCCCTACTTACAAGGAGACCTAATATAGTTTTCCCTAATTAACTCCACCTAAATGACTAGGGACGTCAACGGTAGGGCTGGGAAATATACCGAAAATATCGAAATACAGAAAATATCCTATCGAAAAATATAAAAATACTGGAATTTTTGGTATACCAATTTTTTTGGTACGGTATGATACTATTACCGATATTTTCGGTACCCTAACGGTATCAGCTTTTGAAATTTTCGATATACCGAGGTATACCGAAAATTTTAGGTATACGGAATTTTTTTCGACATATACCGAAATTTTTTGATATACCAAAAAATTATCGGTATATCGAAATTTTTCAGTATACCAAACTTTGTATAGTATATTGAATTTTTTTGATATATCTTAAAATTTTCGGTATACCGCAGAAGTTTCGATATACCGAAAAATTAATGGTATACTGACTTTATTTCAGTATATCGATATTTCGGTAATAACGGTATGTAAATATGTCATACCGAAATTTTAGGTATACCGGTTTGTAATATCCGCAATTTTCGATTTTCGGTAATTTTCTTTTTTTGACGGAAGTCCATCTTAGCGACTCACTTGTGACCGTTTCGTTATTCTGAGAATGATTAATTCTGCACCTTTTGACATCCGAGTTCGTTTCAGTGTCGTTTTGTTGAGTTCCGTACTTCTTAGCGACTTTTCCGCACTTGAGTTCGATTCTTGCGAATCTCGTTCGAAACTGTCGCTTCATGTTTCCCGTAAGTTCGTTTAACTTTGTTAGACATATTGTGAACTTCATTTGGTTATTTGATAACGTATCGTGATTTTCGGGCGTTTGGGCCATTTCGTAATTTTCCAAAGTTTTGGGGTGTTTGCCTTCATATCGTCCTTTCAACCTTCGGGTTGTCAGAACCATGTGTTTGTTTAGTGCTTAACTCGTGTTTTGATTGTTATACTATTTGTCGTGTTCATTCTGTATGTTTTCGGAAATTTGAGTCGTCGAGTCATGGCGGCTGGGCACTGGCCGGACAGGTGCGCACGAGCATGGCGTATGAGCTGGGCGCACGATCCGGCGCTCGTGCGGCCCTGACTGCACGCGCACGAGCAGGTGCTCGTGCTCGGTGCTCGTGCATCTCGACACACTCCTGGCACTGGCGCGCACGACCCGACGCACGACTGGCCGCTCGTGTGTTTTTGCTTGTGCGTCGCTGGGCAGTATTTATATGATCGAGCAGTCAGGTTTACACTCATCTTCTCATTTCTCTTCTTTCCTTTACGCGGCTGGGGCTTGAAGAACACCAAGACATGATGTTAAACTATCAATCCACGAAGTTCCTGAGTTGATAACATCGATTAATCATCCATAACCTCCTCTGATCGACCGAATCGAGGATAGATTTCCTAAAAATCTAGTTTTGGGGAAATCGGGGATTTTGTTTGATTTCGTCCGTTTGATCCGTAATAACCTAGATTAATGATGGATTATCGATTATTAAGTTGTATTCTACCAATTTTCTTATTGTAGCATGGTTTGATTACTAAGGATTCGTCGTTTTGAGGAGTTCATAATCGACGCCATGAAGGTGTCCGGTAAAATGTCATAGAGGGGTTTCAGGCGTTCTACGATTATTCTTTCTCGTACGATCGTTGATTTTTTAATGATATGATGATAGGGTCGAGTTCCTTGCGAAGAACTCATATCGAACCCTTCCATTCGTTGTCGTCCTCATCAAGGGTTTCCGGTCGAGCTTTCCCGTTGCTTCACGTGCTTTGGACTTGAGGCGAGTATCTCGTCTATATTCTTTATATTTTGAGAATGTGATTTGTCGGGAATTTAATGTGGACTTGTTAGTGATTTAACATTGAACCGTAATTTACTTTTAAATGAATTTAATGGGTCTCCGGTGGCGCGTGCTTGCGAGCACGTCCAGATGATATGTTTTGACCATAAGATTGTCGAATCGGGTAGGTCTAGAGGGGGCTCCGAGAATCGTCACTTGCGAGTGCGATGTCACGATAACTTATGGGCGTGTTTGAGATGTTATCCGGGTAGGGACCCGTGAGGCCTCCAGCGGCGCGTGCGTGCGAGTACGGACAGTTTATATATTTTGACTATAAGGTTATCTAATTGGGTAGGTCTGGAGGGGGCTCCTAGAATCATCACTTGCGAGTGCGATGTCAAGATAACTTATGGGTGTGTTTGAGCTTGTTTAGATAGCCAGTCCGGGAGGGTCTGTAGAGGCCTCGGATGGGACCAGTGGTTTAACCCCGGTCCTAGGTGTAACACCCCGAGATATTCGGAATAATTACAGCGCCGTAAACCCTTTAAGTAAGGATTTACCAGGCTGATTAAAAGAAAAATGAATATAATCCAACTGTACAACTGAATTTCAAACATAGAACTTATTCAACTGATCCAAAGAGTTAAACTTTTACAACCATATCGAATATGACACTTATTAAATCAGACGTACTCGAGTACTAAGTAGACCAAGGAAACACATCATAATAACAATAACATCAACCACATCACTGAGCCATTTCATCGTCCTGTCGGTACTGTGGTTGCCTTCCCGCTCCTCGGCTACCTGAACATCAAAACAATGTCCACCCCGAAGGGGTTAGCAAAACAATGCTAGTACAAGTATCATAATTCATAATCGTCAATACATTATAAACAAGCAAAACGGACTTCCGTCATCGGAATCCAACGATGCGAATCCTCACGATTCCATCAACATAATACAGGGTAATCCAGCGATCCAGCGCCCTTGGTATAGATCCCCATGATGATCCCGTCGGACCAACACATGGTGGAAAACCCGTCCAACGATCCAGCGCCCTCAGCATAGATCCCCATGATGATCCTGTCGGACCAACGCATGGTGGACATTCGATCCAGCGCCCTCAGCATAGATCCTCATGATCCCCTCGGATCATTTAAACCATAAATCAATCAACTGTGCATACACATATGCACTTCAATACGTTCATCAATACGAACGATTAACAACGAATATCACGAGAAATTTCAGAAATACATCTCATATTCAACAATATGAATAAAACCACAAGCATGATCAACGTTTCAATATAAATCGAACTCGACATATGATACTTGCCTCGGAAATGGCAAGAATGTAATACTCCGACAAACGTCACGCGTCCGTATGTCACCGCCCCACGATCGTCCCCTATGCAAGGCTCGCACCTTGTTCAAAAAGAGATACAAGGAACTTAACATACCACTCGGCACTAACATACGCTCACCGAATACTAATATTAAGATCGTAAAGTAGTGACACTAGGTTGGTTCACGGTTAGAACACTAAGTAAGAACTAAACCGAGAACGATAAGGTACTCTATAAGGGCTGAACGATCGTTTCGAAAATGAAGTACCGTTGTTTAAAAGTTCATTGTTTCACAAGGTGTTGAGGGTTTTGTGTTAAATAAGGAAATGAATGTCAAATCCCCATATGATCGGCCAAGATGATTCGACCCCCAATATTACTCACGACGACAAGCATGCTTAAATATTTCGCAAGGAAAACGACACTACGGTGATTCGGTTTAAGTTCAAGGACCTAGTCGATACATATATGTATTACCTCAAGAACATGGAGGACATTGTCATAACAATTTCTTCTAACATATATGAATTTCTCCAATGGAAACATAAAAAGGAATCGGAGAGTATAACTGAAATCATGCTTATTACTCCCATGAATTAAGGATGCTACAAGTTAAGGTTTCATCCACCGAGGCTAAATCAAGACTCTACGTAATGAAAGAAAGATAAGGTATAATCGGGTTCTAAACTACAAAACATGGTGATTGAATCAAAAGATCATTATCTAGTCCAAATATTTCCAAAACAAGCTCAAAGTATAGTTTAAGAATGTAAACTCTAGCTTGGTGAATCGTAACATACCTTAAGAGATGAAAGAATAAGAAAATCTTCAATAAACTCTTCACCGGAAGCTTGATCACCAACTCACCCGGCCTAAGCTTCCCAAATTCGGAGGCAATTGATGATATGAGGGATATGAGGTGAAGGATAGTCTCAAGAACGCAAAAATCGGCCAAGGCAAAAGTGGGAAATGAAGTGAGGGTCATGTTCTATAAATAGATTTCTAAGTATTACGACGTTATGCAATAACCCCTTACGTACGTAACAAGCTTAACGACGTTATACCCTAGCCTTAACGCACGTAATCGCGACGAGTTCACCGGGTGATTTCGCCATTCCTTTACGTACGTAGTCACGCGGGTTTTACGACGTAATACTCGTGTCTATAGCGTACGTAACACATGTACCATAGCGTACGTAACGCCTATGTCCAGGTTCATGCGGGAATCACACGAATCTTCCCCGGCCCTCTCTTCGGCCCCCACAAGCCGACCCTTATCCGAACCCAAGTTGACTTAGCTTACGACGTTAAGGACATCGATAACGACGTAACATCAATCCTTAGCGACGTTATGAACGTCTGTTAACGTACGTTAGTACGTGCAAAATCATGCATGCAATGCTTAAAGATATAAAAACATAAGGGCACAAATACGGGAAACCAATCTACGATTTATAACATCACGAAGTCGAAATAATACAAGGTTGAGTACAAGGTAAATACACCATTTATTCGGGCATTACATACTACCCCTCTAAAAAGAAGTTTCGGCCCGAAACTTAAGACGAAAATAATTCCGGGTATCTCGACTTCATACTCTCCTCCGTCTCCCAAGTTGCTTCTTCGACTCCATGTCGAGACCACTGAACTTTTACCAAGGCGATCGGTTTATTCCTCAACTGCTTGACTCGACTCTCGAGTATCTTTATTGGTCTCTCTTCGAAGGTGCCGTCATTAGCTATCTCGATCTCGTCGAAATCAATAATATGACTGGATGCAGTACATACTTCCACAATTGGGATACGTGAAACACGTTGTGAACGTGACTCGCCGATGGCGGTAAGGCCAACCTGTATGCTAAATCCCCAACTCTCTCGAGGATCTCAAACGGTCCGATATATCTCGGACTTAGCTTGCCTTTCCTCCCAAAACGGAAAATTCCCCGTGTAGGAGACACCTTCAATAGTATGTGATCCCCAATGTCGAACTCCAGAGGGCGACGACGTACGTCCGCATAAGACTTCATCGACTCGGCGCCAACAGCCTTTTCTCTAATCAAAGCTATTTTCTCTTGAGTCCGAACTATCAATTCCGGTTCCGTCCCGATCAAATCCAAGAATCATCCCAAAGACAGGGGTGATCGACATCTCCTCCGTACAAAGCTTCAAACGGTGCCATCTTAATAGAAGCATGCCAACCGTTATTGTAGGTGAATTCAATCAATGGCAAATGGACTTCCCAATCGTTGACCAATCCAAAGCACAAGCTCTAAGCATGTCTTCTATCTCAGATAGTCCTTTCTGACCGACCGTCCGTCTCGAGGATGATAAGCCGTGCTAAAGTTTAGCTCGGTCCCCAAAGCCCCGTGAACCGCCTTCCGTAAGTGCGACACGGCGACCATCTCGATCCGAAATAATGGTCTTCGGCGTTCCATGCAACTCCGACTATCTCCGCAATAAATACTCGCGCCAACCTCTCGGGTCCCCATGTATCTTTAATTCCCGGAAATGAGCCGACTTGGTTAGTCGATCAACTACAACCCAAATCATGTTCATTCCCGTCCTAGTCCTTGGCATACTAGTGATGAAGTCCATCGAGATATCCTCCCACTTCCATTCAGGGATCGGAAGCGGTTTTAACATTCCCAGTGTCGTTGATGTTCAATCTTAACTTGCCGACAAGTTAAACACTTCGAAACGTACTCCGCTACGTCCTTCTTCATATTCCCCACGGAAGTTTTGCTTTAAATCCTTATACATCTTACTACCGCTGGGTGAATAGAATAGGGCGCGCCATGAGCTTCCTTCAAAATTGTCCGTCTCAAATCATCATCCTCGAACGCAAAGTCGACTCAAATCTCGAACTCCATCGTCTTGTACCACGAATCCAGGGCTTTTCCCTTCTTTACTTCATCACATAATCTAAGGATCAGAGAATCGTTCAATTGTTTAGACTTGATCTCCTCGACTAGTGATGAAGTCGGTTCCATCACATAAAGTTGCCCTTGGATTCTGGTGCCCATACTTCGATCCCTTCGCGGATCGGTTCTCGTTGAATCTTGGTTTGGGACGTAAGTGCTTCCAACACTCGAAGAGAAACAGGTTTTCGGCTCAAGGCATCGGCTACTACGTTTGCTTTCCCGGATGATAGAGAATCTCCAAGTCGTAATCCTTGATCAATTCCAACCACCTTCTCTCGCCTCTGTTTAATTCTTTACATGAAAATGTACTTGAGGCTCTTATGATCGGTAAAGATCGACAATGAGTGCCGTACAAATAATGTCTCCAAATTTTCGGTGCAAAGACTACAGTGCTAACTCCAGATCATGAGTCGGGTAATTAACCTCATACGGCTTCAATTGCCGAGAAGCATAAGCAATCACTCTATCCTTCGCATCAATACACAACCTGGACTCGATTCAAGCGTCGTATACCATGAATCCATCGGTCCCTCGGGCGGTGCTAATATAGGTCTTGTCGTCGGCCTCCTCTTAAGTTCGTCAAAACCACTGGCACTTCTCATTCCACATGAATTTTTGAGTTTTCTGTAATAGCCGAGTGAGTGGACGAGCAATTTTGGAAAATCCTTCTACAAAGCGGCGATAATATCCGGCAAGTCCTAAGAAGCTTCGTACTTCTTTCACGTTTTAGGAGCTTCCCAATCCAAGATTGCTTCAACTTTCTTGGTCCACTGAACTCCGTGGCTGATATCACATGCCCAAGGAAGGTTACTTCCTTAAGCGAACTCGCATTTTGAAAATTTTGCATACTTTGTTCCTTCCTCAAGGTGCTCAAAACCACACGCAAATGCTCGGCATGCTCCTCTGCGTTCTTGAATATATCAGGATGTCATCAATGAAGACGACCACAAATTTATCCAAGTATTCCAAGAATACCCGATTCATCAATTGCATGAATCTGCGGGAGCATTGGTAAGTCCAAACGGCATCACTATGAATTCATAATGCCGTCTGGGATCCGAAAGCGATTTGGTATATCCGATTCCTTAATCCTCAATGGTGGTATCGACGATCGCAAGTCAATCTTCGAGAATACCCTTGCCCCTTGCAGTTGATCAAACAAGTCGTCGATCCGAGGTATAGGATACTTATTCTTGATCGTCATCTTGTTGAGCTCCTGTAATCAATACGATCGGAGGGATCCGTCTTTCTTAGGACAAGAGAGCAGGCGCTCCCCAAGGAGAAACGCTAGGTTGGATATAGCCCTTCCGTAACAATTCCTCCGATTGCTTCTTGAGTTCATACATCTCGGTTGGCGCCATGCGGTATGGTGCTCTGGAAATAGGAGCTGCTCCGGGCTCTAATTCGATAGTGAATTCCACTCCCCTTTGCGGAGGTAACCCGGAGTAGTTCGTCGGGAAATACATCGAGAACTCATTCACAAGCGAAATAGGCAGAGCTCTACTCCTTCCTCTTTCCTCATGGCATAGCACCAAAGTCCTTGACATCCACCTTGATAATTTCACGGACTTTCATTGCCTTGATCAATTTTCCCGAGCTTCGGTCTCCATCCTCGGAATAAGTGTTCGATCCGTCATTAGCAATGATGGAAATGACTCTCTCTCGGTAATTGACCATGACTCCATAACGGTTGAGCCAATCATCCCGAGAATTAAATCATCACCGTAGATGTCAACTACAATAAGATTCGATGGCCAATCTCTTCCTTCTATAGATCTTGGGAAATCCCTAGCTTCTAGGGTCCCCACAATTTTCTCTCGCTCGGTAATCCCACAACATAAGGTTCACGGTTATACAAGCACGAGATTTTCAAACGATTAACACGGTTCAAAGATATAAAAGAATGCGTGGCTCTGAATCGAACAAGACACTAGCTGGTTGCAAAAGGATCTGAATCGTGCACGATGCAACGGATGTGTTCGATCCTCGAATTTCCTCATTTAAATGCAGGCGCGGAGGAACGGACCCGACCTTGGATGCCTCTCTCTTCCCGGCGTTACTGCTGAAATCCACTCTGCTGTATGCGGTTCACACTCGTCTCCTCGGATTTGGGTGAGTACAGTACCAAAAGATCGGGTCGCATTCCCACAAAATGTTGCACGATGTCCTTCCTGTCCACACTCGAAGCAGTCACGTGGTAGCGAAACAATCACGTCGAACATGTCCCGCCTTGCCACGCTTATAGCACTTCTTCCCCGTATGCAAGCTTGATTGGTCTTGCCGAACTTCTTTCCACCTCGAGAAGGATGTGGAGGTCTCTGGATGAATGAAAAGAGGATGACCCTGCGAGGCCCTCTGCTCTTATCCTCCGTGAAGTTGCTGACACCTTGTTTCTTTGCTTCCGTCGATTTCTCTCTGCTGCCTCTTTCATATCATAGGCTAACGCCTTGTCCCGATCTGTCGCAAGGTGGTACATTCAAATCCGGACATATCTGCTGAATTTCCGGCTTCATTCGCATGTCAAAATGAAAAATCTTCTCCGCCTCGGTCTGACCAAGTGGCGCACATAAGTTAATTTGGTGATTAAAAGTCTTAATCACGTCCGTCACAGATGTTCCCGAATCTTGTGGTGAGAAAAACTCCCGAACTCGGGCTTCTCTAACTGGGCGAGGACAATACTGCGCCTCCATCATCAACTTGAATTCCGTCCAGTCAACATTGTGCTCCTCCGGTCGAATGGCCTCCCACCAGTCGAAAGCATCCTGTCAGAAGATCTGGGCGACCGGAACCTTTCTGTCGTTGGGACAGTTAATCCCTGCAAAAATCTTCTCCAACTCCTTCAGCCAGTGATCCCAAGAAAGCGTCTCAGCCGAACCATCAAATTTCGGAGGATGCAATTTGATCACCTCGGTAAGCCATCTATCTCCTCGATTATCCACGTTATGCTGTTGTCCCATCGCCGTCTGCATGCGATCCACAACTTGAGCAAACTGGTTTATCTGGGCAACCACTGTTGAAGCACTCCCGGCACGTTAGGATCTGCATTATTATTTGCCGATACCTGCTGTCCCCCGGAATGGGAATCCGTTCGACTAGCGGTTATCTCTGGGGTAGATACCGACTCTTCTTGTCTCGCATTTCCACGTCCGCGTCCACGACCGCGTCGGCGTCCACGACCTCCTCTCAACATACTGTAAACATAAATATTCAATATCCAGGGCAAACTTTCTAAAACACATCCATCAATGCTCACAAAACATGAATTAAATAAAACGGTAGTATTTGAGATTAGGAAGCTTACAACCACGGTCCACTCGGCGATCTTGGCTCGGCAGTGATGTTACGACCAAAAATCAAATAACGTAAACAGACCCAACTAACCCATTGCCAAGATATCCATGAATCTTAGCTCCGATACCATATTCGTAACACCCGAGATATTCGGAATAATTACTGCGCCGTAAACCCTTTAAGTAAGGATTTACCAGGTGATTAAAAGAAAAATGAATATAATCCAACTGTATAAATGAATTTCAAACATAGAACTTATTCAACTGATCCAAAGAGTTAAACTTTTACAACCATATCGAATATGACACTTATTAAATCGACGTACTCGAGTACTAAGTAGACCAAGGAAACACATCATAATAACAATAACATCAACCACATCACCGAGCCATTTCATCGTCTGTCGGTGCTGTGGTTGCCTTCCCGCTCCTCGGCTACGAACATCAAAACAATGTCCACCCCGAAGGGGTTAGCAAAACAATGCTAGTACAAGTATCATAATTCATAATCGTCAATACATTATAAACAAGCAAAACGGACTTAGTCGCCGGAATCCAACGATGCGAATCCTCACGATTCCATCAACATAATACAGAGGTAATCCGGCGATCCGGCGCCCTTGGTATAGATCCCCATGATGATCCCGTCGGACCAACACATGGTGGAAAACCCGTCCAACGATCCAGCGCCCTCGGATAGATCCCCATGATGATCCTGTCGGACCAACGCATGGTGGACATTCGATCCAGCGCCCTCAGCATAGATCCTCATGATCCCCTCGGATCATTTAAACCATAAATCAATCAACTGTGCATACACATATGCACTTCAATACGTTCATCAATACGAGCGATTAACAACGAATATCACGAGAAATTTCAGAAATACATCTCATATTCAACAATATGAATAAAACCACAAGCATGATCAACGTTTCAATATAAATCGAACTCGACATATGATACTTGCCTCGGAAATGGCAAGAATGTAATACTCCGACAAACGTCACGCGTCCGTATGTCACCGCCCCACGATCGTCCCTATGCAAGGCTCGCACCTTGTTCAAAAAGAGATACAAGGAACTTAACATACCACTCGGCACTAACATACGCTCACCGAATACTAATATTAAGATCGTAAAGTAGTGACACTAGGTTGGTTCACGGTTAGAACACTAAGTAAGAACTAAACCGAGAGCGATAAGGTACTCTATAAGGGCTGAGCGATCGTTTGAAAATGAAGTACCGTTGTTTAAAAGTTCATTGTTTCACAAGGTGTTGAGGGTTTTGTGTTAAATAAGGAAATGAATGTCAAATCCCCATATGATCGGCCAAGATGATTCGACCCCAATATTACTCACGACAAGCATGCTTAAATATTTCGCAAGGAAAACGACACTACGGTGATTCGGTTTAAGTTCAAGGACCTAGTCGATACATATATGTATTACCTCAAGAACATGGAGGACATTGTCATAACAATTTCTTCTAACATATATGAATTTCTCCAATGGAAACATAAAAAGGAATCGGAGAGTATAAGCGAAATCATGCTTATTACTCCCATGAATTAAGGATGCTACAAGTTAAGGTTTCATCCACGAGGCTAAATCAAGACTCTACGTAATGAAAGAAAGATAAGGTATAATCGGGTTCTAAACTACAAAACATGGTCTTTGGACTCAAAAGATCATTATCTAGTCCAAATATTTCCAAAACAAGCTCAAAGTATAGTTTAAGAATGTAAACTCTAGCTTGGTGAATCGTAACATACCTTAAGAGATGAAAGAATAAGAAAATCTTCAATAAACTCTTCACCGGAAGCTTGATCACCAACTCACCCGGCCTAAGCTTCCCAAATTCGGAGGCAATTGATGATATGAGGGATATGAGGTGAAGGATAGTCTCAAGAACGCAAAAATCGGCCAAGGCAAAAGTGGGAAATGAAGTGAGGGTCATGTTCTATAAATAGATTTCTAAGTATTAAATGCGTTATGCAATAACCCCTTACGCACGTAACAAGCTTAACGTCGTTATACCTAGCCTTAACGTAATCGCTCGCGACTGAGTTCACTGGACTGATTTCGCCATTCCTTTACGTACGTAGTCACGCGGGTTTTACGTACGTAATACTCGTGTCTATAGCGTACGTAACACATGTACCATAGCGTACGTAATGCCTATGTCCAGGTTCATGCGGGAATCACACGAATCTTCCCCGGCCCTCTCTTCGGCCCCCACAAGCCGACCCTTATCCGAACCCAAGTTGACTTAGCTTACGTACGTTAAGGACATCAGATAACGTACGTAACACTGAATCCTTAGCGTACGTTATGAACGTCTGTTAACGTACGTTAGTACGTGCAAAAACATGCATGCAATGCTTAAAGATATAAAAACATAAGGGCACAAATACGGGAAACCAATCTACGATTTATAACATCACGAAGTCGAAATAATACAAGGTTGAGTACAAGGTAAATACACCATTTATTCGGGCATTACACTAGGCGATTCTCATGCTTATTTTGTAAATATTTAGACCTTGAGTCTCGGATGTACTTGAATTGTTAATTAGTCGTTGAAACTTGGTTGTGAATAGAATCATTTCGATGTTTTTTGGTAAACTCTTTTGAAAAGAAGAATTATAAACTTTTCATGATTTTACACTGAGACCCCCAAAGTATTCAATTATTCTCTTAAATGTATTTTGGAGTCATTCTTATGATCCTTCCTAAAGGAAACTATTTGGAAAGGAATTTAGACTCGGGCATCGTGTTACTATCTTGCCGAACGTTATTTTCTTAACGGTTGTATTCTTGAGGTACAACTTTATAGCTTGGTTACTTGCTAGCGATTTCCATCGTTAACCCCTCGTTAGGGACTATTTTATATTTATTTTTAGGTGTCATGATTGGAGAGAGCAACCACAGGATCGGCTTGGAGGATGATGTAAAGCAGCGATACTAGTCACAGTTGTAGTCGGTTGTCCGTTAGTGATTGTCGGTCAGAGTGTTCATTTCTAGTTTCTTTGTCATCCTTAAGAGGATGGACATGTTGTGTAATGTGTGATCGAGTTGTACTGCTATGTTGTGTTTTGAGAGACCTAATCGGTCTACGGTTTTATGTTTTGGTCGATGTGACCACGTGTGAGTTTTGTTTTGTAGTCTCCTGCCTGGTAGATCCTTGCGGAAAAAGGGGTCTGTGTAATATCCCTGAGTGGATTGGGGGTGTTACAGGTTTTCGGTCTACCGAAATTTCGGTATGGTAACGGTATGATTTTTGTCATACCGAAAATTTCGGTATGATATACGGTATGAATGATAATTTTCAGTATACCATACAGAACTCCTCCTAATCAACGAGCGGGTAGAGCAGAGACATTCTCCATCTGTGTTGAATTTTTTAGACAATAAAGATTAAAATAGTGACTAAACATACTAAATTTGACAAATTGTTAAAATTCAAAACCCCGTGATTCGAATTTATGTATTTATTTTTCCAAATCTTTGAGTTGAATGAATAAGAAACTAATGATTAAATGTTTACCTTTGTAGATTGAAAGATAAGAAAAATTTAGTTTTTACGTAGATATATTTTCTTGTGGGATGCGCCTTATTTCCTTATAAGTGAAAAGGATATAGGAAAACAAACTCTTGTAGAAGTGTGAAGGTGGAAGAGGCCACACATGCTGACATGCGTGTGTCCGTCCGTCCATCCGCCTAGCTCGGCCTCGACTCAGACCATTGGCCCGTCCCGACTGGGTGAAACCCAATTTTGATCAGAGTTTAATTGTTTTCTTCGAATTTAATTAAATATGGGACTCGAATGCCTCAAAGAATTTAATTTTAAAAAGAATTATCCTCTCCTCTAACCTAATTTACACATATAAATATCACCTCATACATTGAGGAAAAACTGCAACTCATAGCACAAAAAAACCGTGCATCACAATCTCTCTATTATCTCTCGCGAAATTTATGCATATTCACACTAGAAAAAAATTTAGGTATGTTGCTTAGTGTTTGGCCACGACAAATTCGCGAGAGTGATTGGTTCCGAAGCTCCGGCCCGATACTAAATCGTTGTATCTTTGGGGGTAAAAATCACAATGCCATCAAGCCGATATGAATAACGAACTCAATTTCTGTTCCAATAGAATCTATAAGAATAGTTTACAAATTAACATTATACGTTATAATCAAGAGATCATTATAAACCCTAAGGATTAGAAAATTAGGAATAGACTTTATAAACCTTGATTTGGAGGAAAAACAATCAATCAAATGAAAAAAAGGCCGTTAACCCAATTCCCCCACGTTATACGAACGAATTAAATCCAAGATTTGTGTCAATATCACTAATGTAAGAGTGAGGGCCGAGGACTTGAGAAAGAAGGTGAAAAGTGGTTGAAGAAATGCCCAAATACTCCATATATACTTGGTGCCCTGTACAACACCGTGCAACACATGATGCTTGATGCATTGTGTTGACCGCCTTGTGTTAACAACGTACGGAGACACGATATGTGACACGGCTGTGCCTCTCTCGCGCGCTAGCACCAGTCCTGACGAAGTCTCCTGAAAGATCCTATACAATACAGTGCACAACCCGCACGATATGGAGCATTTACTCAGCCGTGTATAATATAGCGCTGGGACATGGCGGTGGCATAATCATGTTCTATGCCATGTTGCCCATAGTTGGTCGGAAAATTCAGCCTTCTAAGTCGAGCTCCGAAAATGGCAAAATCCAATGATATGATATTAGGAACAGTAAATCAAACACTCGTGATCGATCAACATATGACATACGAATACACCTGAGATATCAATATATCAATAACATATAACGAAACACTCAATGACGCTGTGCATCCACTGTCGTTAATAAATCCCAAAATCACACCATGATGAGCTAATATACCCAGGGTAACATTAAACAAAATGATTTCACATGCTTAATAAAAAAACTGACTTCATATGCAACATAAACCGTGAGATTATACAAAAATGATCAACTGATTCCCCAATTAAATACATAAATTAAACAAAACATAGCCCCATCACAACGTCAATTAGTGAAATTTACAAAAATAAAAGGGTGCAGATATAATAGCTAACACGTTGCAACCTGCATCAAACCGCTCGTAGCCACATAGAGAGACGCGCAGACATGCTATCACCCACCAAGACGAGCCATCATACACCTGCATCCGACTCTATACACCTGCAAACACGTATAAGCTCCCATAAACTGCCTTCATCCATCATGATACGTTGTCAAACACTAAAAAAGCCGCCCTACTTAATCTTACAAACGCCAGCAAACACTCTCGGTTCCAAGCTCCCTATCCCCTCAAGCGATTGTCTCAGATTGAACCGGGATGATAGCTTCTCAAACTCCTTATAGCTTTTGAAGTAGGAAAATCTTTCTATAAACAGTTGACAAATATTATAGTTCCATAGCACGCCACAAATACGTCAAAAACCCAATTTAAAATACATAATCATGACACAGAAGTTTCATAATTCCCAATTCATAGCACTACCTACTTTTAATCAAAACACTTTATTTCATGTAAATTTATTATTGTACTTTTATAAGTTAAGTTCGTACGATTCTACCAAGTTGTTTAGATCATTTGGAGTTATGGATTAAATTTCCTCTGCAGTACCACTTGTTGGAATAATTCGGTACTTGCACGTGTATTACAAATAAAATTCTGAACTTAACTATAACAAAGAACAGAAAGAAAATATTACACTTGAAACTAACGAACAATTTTTAGTAAAAGGACTAAAGATCGTCCGAAGCTAGAGCTTCTGCCCGCAAGACGAGAATACGCCCCGGTAGTGCTCACGGTGAAGCATCTCGTCCCGAAAGGTTAAAACGATCTGAACGTCTCGCGATGTGACACGCAAATGGCCCGAGCACTGCGAATCGATTGGAGCAGAAGGCTGTATATGCTATGATAAAAATGCACTGATTTTCGTGTGTTATGCAATGACCAAAATGCTGATATATATAGCACTCCTTGATCAGGTGAAGGGACTCTTCACCATTACTCCTGCCATGATGGCTGGCGGTTTCAGACGCCCAAAGGGCTGGTCGGATGAAGAGTCTTGCCTTTACTGGGCAACTCAAGAGTCAAGGCAACTCAAGAGTCTTGTTCATACCAAAAGGCTAGTGGACTTACGGATTTTGTCCAAAAATATAAGCCCAAACACCAGCCCAAAGCAGCAATTGCCAAGATCCAAGTCCTGGGCCTGGACTGAGACTGAGTCCGAGCCCGAGCCCATGCCCGACCCGACGGACAGATCGGTCGGTCGGTCGATCGTCGGCGGCGGCGGCGCATGTGTGTGTGTGTGTGTGCGCGAGGACACCCATACAGACCAACCCACTTGTTATTAAGCCTATAAAGGCAAAGACTTTAAATACAAGCCAAAACATCCTTCCACAATCAATGTGGGATAACTAACATCATATACCTCATGTTAGTTCCTACTCCAACATCCAACTTTAACATATAATATCTCACTCACCGGAAATCGGTTTAGAAATATTAAATATACCACGTTCATCTACTCACGACGTAGATTAACATTCAATAAATATTTTAATTAAATAATAAATATTTAATTAACAATATTTATTCTTAATAAATGGTTAATTACTAAACCATTTCCAATAATCCCCCACATGAGTGAGAATGCCAATGCAAAATGAATGCAAATGCATAGTTCAGTCCTCAAAAGACAATATTGCATTTGGCTAGGTGGCTTGTGACCTTGAACCTATCCATTGTCAACATCATCGAGTATACTGGCGGCATAGTGGTCATGAAAACCTTGAACTAGTTCTCCATGGTGTATACTGAGACAATAATATAGACACAATATCATCTCAATTCCGTCCGTTCTAACGTTTTGTGTCCTTTTCGGCCTTGGACACCCCTTTGGATTCATAAGTGTATCAACTAAAGCGGCCCTCACTTCACACTTATATAGGTGATTCTTATTCCCAAGTATCCTACTATACTTGACCTCTCCGAGGTAATCAAGAATTATTAAAAATAATAAGACTTAAACCTCACCACATATAGGTAAACAATCACTCACTGTTCTCAGAGAATAGGTATGTTCGATTGTTTTAACACACGGATTATTATAACTTTGTTATCCCATTGAACCAAGCTCTTGGGATCCTCCAATCTACAAGGTTGGGTTTACGCTATAATCATCCTTAAGATGTGGATTTAACACCCATTCCCTCTAACAATTTATACATTTGATCTCGATTAATACTCTTCGTCAGCGGATCCGCCAAATTATCTATTGACCTTACATAGTCAATTAAGATAATCCCACTCAAGATCAAATGCCCCACGGCATTATGTCGTCGACGAATATGTCGAGACTTACCGTTATAAAACATATTTTGTGCCCGTACAATAGCAGCTTGGCTATCACAGTGTATCAATACAGACGGCACAGTTCTCGTCCAACATGGAATATCCTCGAGGAAATTTTTAAGCCATTCAGATTCTTCACCAGCTTTATCCAAAGCTATGAATTCAAATTCCATGGTAGACCTAGCAATACAAGTTTGTTTCTTGGACTTCCAAGATACAACACCACCTCCAATAGTGAACACATATCCACTCGTAGAAAATGAGTCTTTCGATTCGGATATCCAATTAGCATCACAATACCCTTCAAGTACAGCAGGCTCTCTTGAATAATGAATCTCAAAGTTCTGAGTACATTTTAAATAACTCAGTACTCGTTCTAGAGCCCTCCAATGTTCTTTACTTGGATTAGTTGTGTAGCTACTCAACTTGTGAACCGAGCATGCTATATCAGGATGGGTACAATTTGACAGATACATCAAACTCCCAATGATCTTAGCATATTCATCTTGACCCACAGGTTCACCCTTATGATAATTCAGATGAACATTCGGTTCCCAAGGAGTCTTAGCAATGGGTTTATCAAAACCGTTGAATTTTTTTAACACTTTCTCAACATAATGAGATCGCGTCAAAGCAATTCTGTTAGGCGTTTTCAGAATCTTAATTCCAAGAATAGTATCAGCCAAACCCATATCTTTCATGCTAAAATTCTTATTTAGCATTCGTTTCGTTTCACCAATCACACGAGAGTTGCTACCCATTATCAAAATGTCATCTACATATAGATAAACAATGACGTAATTTTCACCCGTTTTCTTAACATAGACACATTTGTCACTCTCATTGATAGTGAAACCATTTGACAACATCACTTCGTAAAATTTCAAATGCCACCGCAGAGGTGCTTGTTTCAAACCATATAAAGACCGTTGTAGTTTGCATACCATGTGCTCTTTCCCAAGTACTACAAACCCTTCCGGTTGTTTCATATAGATTTCATCTTCCAGCTCCCCATACAAGAATGCAGTCTTAACATCCATTTGATGAATATCGAGATTGCGCAAAGCATCAATAGCGAGTAGCACCCTAATAGAAGTAAGTCTTGTCACGGGCGAGTAGGTATCAAAGAAATCATAACCAGCTTTTTGCCTAAAGCCTTGAACTACAAGTCGGGCCTTATATTTTTCTATAGTACCGTCAGACTTGTACTTCTTCTTTAGGATCCATTTGCATCCTAAATCCTAACAACCCTGTGGTAGTTCAACTAACACCCAAGTATGATTCAGCATAATAGACTCAATCTCAATGTCTATTGCCTCTTTCCAGAAAGCCGCATCTGGACCGGATAAAGCTTCTTTTACAGATACCGGTTCACCGTCTAACATTAAAACGACGTAGTCGGGTCCGTATATCTTTACTTTCCGTATTCTAGTACCTCGTCTAGGTTCTACATTGACTGGCATAGACCTAGGTCGCTTTCTGTTCGGTCGTTCATATAACATCGGATTCGAGCTAGAGGCTTCATCTATGGCTTCATAACACATAGGCTCGTCTACAAGGTTAGAACTTGTAGCTTCATCATCAACTCTTTTGTTAAAGTTAGGATCAACCTTATTCTTATAAGGATAGATATTTTCAAAGAATACAGCATTCCTTGATTCAATCGTTGTATTTACATGAATGTCGGGTATCTCGGATTTGTGTACAACAAACTTGTAAGTGCTGTTGTTAAGTGCATAACCAATAAAGATACAATCGATCGTCTTAGGACCAATTTTAACTTGTTTAGGTAGAGGCACCTCAACTTTCGCCAAACACCCCCACACTTTGAGATATTTGTATGATGGTTTTCTTCCTTTCCACAACTCATAAGGAGTAACATCCTTACCTTTGCGTGGAATTTTGTTCAATATGTAGTTGGCTGTCAAGACAGCTTCCCCCCACATGTTCTGGGGCAACCCTGAACTAATTAATAAGGCATTCATCATATCTTTAAGTGTTCGATTCTTACGTTCGGCAATGCCTTTAGATTGTGGAGCATATGGAGCCGTGGTTTGATGAATTATACCACTTTCGTTGCATAATTCCTCAAATGGAGCTACATATTCACCTCCTCTATCACTTCGAACCATCTTAATACGACAACCTAATGGATTCTCGGCTTCATTCTTGAAGTTCTTAAAGGCTTCAATAGCCCCATCTTTACTTCTCAAAAGATAAAGATAACAATATCTTGTGCAATCATCGATGAAAGTGATAAAGTACTTCTTACCACCTCTAGTTTGCACAAATTTTAAGTCACACACGCCTGTGTGAATTAATTCAAGGGGTTTTGTGTCCCGTTTTACCGAATGAAATGGTAGTTTCGTCATTTTTGCCTCAACACAAATCTCACATTTGTTTTGATTTTTGATTTCATTTAATTTTAGTAAATCTAAGTTTGCTAATCTTTTTATAGCATTTAGATTCACATGACCTAATCTACAATGCCATAAATTTGAGCACTCAAGCAAATAAGCAGGAGTAGTAGCATTATTATTAGCAACTGCATTTGGACGCTTACAAGTACGAACGCTAAGTTTGAACATGTCCTCGAAAATATGACCTTTCCCGAGAGTCTTGCCAAACTTGCGTATTATCATAAAATCGCTACGAAGGTCTACATCAAATTTAGCTCTAACTAATTTGACACCAGACACCAAATTCTTGCGGATTGCCGGAGCATGCAGCACATCCTTCAGAGTTATCTCCACACCGGAGGTGAATTGAAGCACAACAGTTCCAATTCCAAGTACTAGAGAGGTACGATCACCTGCCTCTGTGATGAAGCGGTCTTGAATCTCCTTGTAATTGAAAAAGAAGTCTCGGTTCACACAGATGTGAACAGTCGCACCTGTGTCAAGAAACCAAGTAACAGGGTTAGGTTCCGAGACATGATTTACCTCAGTGATCATGGCAGCAAGATCATCTTTGTCCCAAGAGTCAAAGTCCTTCTCGACATGGTTGACTTTGCCTTTTCCCTTGTTCTTCTTCGGCTTTCGGCAGTTTTTCACCATATGGCCGGGCTTGTAACAGTTGTAGCACGTTCCGGTAAACTTCATCGGAGGTGCCACGTCCTTTCCCTTGCCTTTGGTAGGAAGTGGACGCTTTTTGGAAGGTCCGCCCCTACCTTCAGTCAGATTAGCCTTAGCATCCATAGGAGCTTTGGTTTTCAAGTCTTGATCACGGACTTGAGCTTCAGTTTGGAGCTTAGCAACCAAAATTTCAAGAGTCATTTCCTTTCGCTTATGTTTAAGGTATCCCTTGAACTCCTTCTAACTAGGCGGCAACTTGTCGACCAAGAGCGCCACAGTGTATGCCTCGGGTAGAGGCATCCCCTTAGAATGAACATCATGTATAAGAGTTTGGAACTCTTGTACTTGGGGCATCACTGGACGAGAATCCACCATTTGGAATTCGGAGAGCCTCGTCACAACAAACTTCTTCGTGCTAGCAGGATTAACACGGTATTTCAACTCAAGAGCATCCCAAATTTCTTTGGCAGTCTCCTTGATGTTTAACACATTGAACAGGCCATCATCAAGCCCATTCAGCAACATATTCTGACACAGATAGTCGGAATGAACCCATATATCATAGTCGGTATGCACTTGAACATTCGCCTCGTTCTCAGCAGGGACAGGAGGCTTTTCTTCATGCAGGAAGCTCGCAAGCCCCATTGTGGTAATGTAGAACAGCATCTTTTGAGACCAACATTTGAAGTCGGTGCCCAACAAAACAGGAGGTTTCTCAGCGATAGGAATTAGCCGAGCAGCATTGTGAATGGGAGCCATTGAAGAGCTTGATGATCCAATGGTTCCAGAACCGGTGGATGGATTAGTGGCTGCGCTGGTGCTAGCATTGAATGACATTTTTCTCCAGCAAAAGGTTGAGGATGACACGAACAAGTAAGGTCGATTATTCTCGTGTTGCGATTTTGCGATTGTTGGAATAATTCGGTACTTGCACGTGTATTACAAATAAAATTCTGAACTTAACTATAACAAAGAACAGAAAGAAAATATTACACTTGAAACTAACGAACAATTTTTAGTAAAAGGACTAAAGATCGTCCGAAGCTAGAGCTTCTGCCCGCAAGACGAGAATACGCCCCGGTAGTGCTCACGGTGAAGCGACTCGTCCCCAAAGGTTAAAACGATCTGAAGGTCTCGCGATGTAGCACCATGGCCAGAGCACTGCGAATCGGATAGGCAAGAATCTGTATATGCTATGATAAAAATGCACTAATTTTCGTGTGTTATGCAATGACCAAAATGCTGATATATATAGCACTCCTTGATCAGGTGAAGTGACTCTTCGCCATTACTCCTGCCATGATGGCTGGCGGTTTCAGACACCCAAAGGGCTGGTCGGATGAAGAGTCTTGCCTTTACTAGGCAACTCAAGAGTCTTGTCCATACGAAAAGGCTAGTGGACTTACGGATTTGGTCCAAAAAGATAAGCCCAAACACCAATTACCAAGATCCAAGTCCTGGTCCTAGGCCTGGACCGAGACCGAGACCGAGACCGAGACCGAGCCTGTCCCGACCCGACCCGATCCGACCCGACGGTCGGCGGCGGCGCGCGTGTGTGTGTGCGCGCGCGAGGACACCCATACACACCAACCCACTTGTTATTAAGCCTATAAAGGCAAAGACTTTAAATACAAGCCAAAACATCATTCCACAATCAATGTGGGATAACTAACATCATATACCTCATGTTTGTTCCTACTCCAACATCCAACTTTAACATATAATATCGCACTCACCGGAAATCGGTTTAGAAATATTAAATATACCACGTTCATCTACTCACGACGTAGATTAACATTCAATAAATATTTTAATTAAATAATAAATATTTAATTAACAATATTTATTCTTAATAAATGGTTAATTACTAAACCATTTCCAACACCACTTTCATTCGGTTTTCAGTTTAACGTAATTATGCCAAGTAAGTTTCTTATCTTTGTTGTATATGCCAAGTAAGTTTCTTATCTTTGTTGTATTTATTATGTATATGGTAATATTTATCAATATTATATATTTGTCTATAATATGAAGATGAGCTAAATTTTACATTTTATGAGTTATGATGAGTCAACTATAATACTCGAGAATTTATTGCCGTGCCTACTTTACATAACTAAAAAATAGCCACATTGGCTTCACAAAAAAGTGAAGCAAATGAAGTTGACTCTGAATCCTTTGTACTTTGCCTTCACATATGTTGAGTCAATATGTGAAGCTAAACAAGTTGAAGCTACATAAACTTTAGTTTTAAGGTTTGACCACGTGAAGCTAAATAAAGTAACATTACCGTCAATTATGTGAAGCTAAAGAAAGCACGGAACAAATGAAATAATTACGTTAGCTTCACATGAAGCTAAAACCGTATGAATAGAAAGGCCATCAATTTTAAATTATTTATCTTTGGGTTCACATATGTGTCGCTATAGTAAATAATAAACGAGTATATATTTCCAGCTAAAGTAACTTCCGTTTTGAAAAAAAAAAAAAAAATTAGCCAAAAAGAATTTTCGGATAATTTCAGATATATATATTAATTTAATCAAAAAATATATTCTAAATATAATTTTTTATTGTAATTAAAAAATAAATGTAAAAAACTACACATTAATTGTTATTAAAAAATAAACTATATTATACTAAAAAGATATTTGTTATTAAAAAATAAACTATATATATATTTGTAAATTGATTTTAAAAAGAGATAAATCACATTATGTTATTTCTAACAATATTAATATTGAAAAAAATATAATCCATTTATATTTAAATAAATAAAAATCCTGCAAAACAAAAAAAATAAAAGAATATTCATAAGTTAGTATAAACAAAAAATAATGTAAGTAAAATTATTAACAAAACTAAAAGTAATTTAGAAGTTACCTTGAAGATTGAGAGATGAAGGTTGAAGTGAATGAGATGAAATGAGGAGTGAAAGGAATGAAGGTTTGTAGTGATGTTGTATTTATAATATATTATGGAATTAATAACTTCACATATGTGAAGCCAAAATATTTTAGTAAATTCAAAATTCCCCCTCATTCACGCCAAAAAATTTCAAGCTTCCGCCAAAATTGTTGAAAATTTTCGTATTGGTATCACATATGTGACGCCTTTAGGCCTTGGCTTTTGTTCATGGTATTAGCTTCACATATGTGAAGCTAAAACTTATGAACTGCTATATCCGCGTACGCCACCTACCGCGCTTGTCATTAGGAGGGTGTTGAATATGAAGGCAAATGAGGAAGACAGCAAGGAACAACGAGAAAAGCTTTTTCACACTAGATGTTTTGTGAAAAATAAAAATTATAATGTGATCATTGATAACGGATGTTGCACCAATATGGCTAGTGCAATGCTAGTCGAGGGTTTAGAATTACCAACAAGCCGACATCCTAATCCTTATAGACTTCATTGGCTAAATGATTGCGGAGAGGTTTGGGTGAATAAACAGGTACTCATAACCATCACAACTGGAAAATACCATGATGATATCCATATGACGTTGTACCAATGCACGCTTGCCATATTTTGTTGGGTAAACCATGGCATTACGATCGAGATGCCCAACTTAGCGGGAAGAAAAATCGTTACTCATTTGAGAAAGATGGGAGTAAAATCACATTAGTTCCCATGACGAAATTACAAGTTCATGAAGATCAAATTCGACTCCAGAAAGAAGTTAAAGGAAAAGAAAAGAAAAAGGAAATGAAAAAGAAAAAGAAAAAGAAAAAAAAAGAAAAAAATGAAAAAAAATGTTTATTTATAAGTGCAAAAGAAATTGTTAAAGAAGTTGAGGAGGGGCAACCCGCATACTTAGGGGGAACGGCTGGAGCCCTAAGGCAATGTCCGGGGATGAAACCATTAACCCTGACCGGGCCCAGTAAGCGCGGGCCTGTAACCCAAGCGGGGGACAATGAGGCGATCAGGTCATGCTGGCAAACTTACCTCTAGATCGGGGGTGAGCTCGAGCCTCTTGGGGGGTACTTAGGACAGGGGACGATCCCCCTCGTGTGCGTGTGTGAAAAAAAAAACCGCATACTTACTTCTTACCAAACGAATTTGCACTCTTGACGATGATAAAAACTGGAATGTTCCGAGTACTATAAAAATTCTATTGCAGGACTTCAATGATATTTTTTCGGATGAGATACCACCCGGTTTGCCACCAAAAAAAGGGATCGAGAACCGACTTTGTGCCAGGAGCCATCATTTCATATCGACCGGCATACCGAAATAATCATGAAAAACTAAGGAGATTCCGTAAGTCGAGGAGTTATTAAGTATTGGGTACATCCGAGAAAGTTTGAGTCCTTGTGCCGTTCCGATAATTGTCGTACCAAAGAAAGACGGGACTTGGAGAATGTGCACCGACTGCCGAGCGGTGAATAATATCATGGTAAAGTATCGACATCCAATTCCAAGGTTAGATGATATGTTGGACGAATTACATGGTTTGCATGTGTTTAGTAAAATTGATTTAATAAAAGGCTATCACCAAATTCGTATGAAAGAAGGGAGTGAATGGAAAACGGCTTTTAAAATTAAATACGGATTATATGAATGGTTGGTAATGCCTTTTGGTCTTACAAATATACCGAGCACTTTTATGAGGCTAATGAATCATGTTTTGCGTGCTCATATGGAAAATTTTTTGTCGTATACTTTGATGATATTCTCATTTATTGCAAGAGTATAGACGAAGACGTTGGACATTTAAGATTGGTTTTAATTACCTTGAGAAAGGAACAATTATATGCTAGTTTTAAGAAATGTATTTTTTGCATGAGTGAGGTTATATTCCTTGGCTATATCGTTAGTATTAACGGCATAAAAGTTGATGAAAAAAAAAATAAGGGCCATACGGGAATGGCCTAGACCTGTAACACCCCCAAGACGTTCAGGGCATATTACAGCGCCGTGGACCCCACACTTTGGAATCCACCAGGCTAACGTACCAACTCGGCATTCGACAAAAGACAAACATCATCAACATACACACGATTCCATAATTCATGACATCCAAAAACAAAAGACTAAACTCAATAATACCATTCAATATCAAATCTTACCCAAAACGGGTACACAACGATAATGAATCCATGAAGGAAGTACTCGAGTACTTAAGCAAATGACATAATAAATAAATTTAAAAGACATGACACCAAGCGGACGACCACTGAACAGAATCACTCTTGCCCATCATCCTCGTACGGCCTACATGCTCGTTCGCCTCCAAAACCTGTACCTGAAATACAAAAGTATTACCCCATTTAAGGGGTTAGCGACAACTGCTAGTGCAAGTACAATCATTTGAACTACCATTCTAATCAGATGAAATATGTGCCAAAATCATTTTAGAAAATATTTATATTCCGGAATATTTCGGTGCACGAGCACAAAACACATTTCTCCAACAAAACATTTCAAAGGCTAACCGTTGGTACGAGACTCACAGCCACCGTACCCCACAGAGGCCCCGCTGAACCATCCCTGGGTGGTTGACCCCAGTTCGTGATACGCACACACATGACAATACGTATCCCCAGAGGCCCCTTCAGACCATTCCTAGGTGAACATACATATATACATCCACAACATACACGGAAAACCATAATCCAAATACTAGAATATGCAAACAAATGTAAAGTACTTGCCTTTGCGACATCTTCAATGAAACGGGAACGAACAACGACTACGAATGAACCGGAGGGAACACGGCCCTTCCTAAATGAAGTATTAATACAATTCAGTCCTATACGATAACAATAATCGAATGGAATACGCCCACAACCCCGATTACAAGCTATGACAACGTACGTACAATTGATACTGCGAGGGTTTTCAAAAAACCTCCCCGAATCAACAATCTATGGATTAAACACAACGAAATCGGATTGGAAATTACCCAATAACAATAATCGATAAGGAATATTACAACATAACCGAACAATTTGAGTTTAAACAAACAAAACCCAAAACCCCCCAAAATTGACAAAGTTAGGGTTCTAAACTATTTACCTCGGATTCAGAAGGAGTAGGGTGATTTCGTTGTTGATAATATGCTACTAAAACACTACGGTGATGGGAAATGAAGAACACACGGATTGAAAGTGGTGGAAATCGCCCCTGGAGGTTTTCTGATGTCGCCCGACGAAGAAAAACGAAAGGAGAGAATGAAAATGAGGTTTCTGACCTCTGCCCGCTGTTTTAAAATAGCGGGCTGTTACGGCCGTAACAGGGGGTGACTTATGGCCGTAACATGGCCAACTTACGGCCGTAACTGCTAGGTGTTACGGCCGTAACACCCTTCTGGACAGCAGTCTGGGAAGCTGCTGTCCAAACCGTCCCGAACGACCCCAAAACTCGGACCTGCTAACGAACCAAAAATATGGTTACGAAGTATTCCCGATGACGAATCTAAGCGCTAAAAGGAAACATAATTCTGACTTCCCGAAGGTTCGGAGTTCGACGACGGAAGCAAATTTCCCTTAAGTTTAAGGAAATTACAAAATAGCCCAAACGTTCGATAATCACGATACAGCGTCGGATTAACAAACCGAAACTCACAACAAGAACAACTCAACCATACGAACTCATGCAAACAAAGAAACAATGAAAACGGATGAGTTTTACAAGAATCGAACGTACATACGACAATATCATAACATAAGGCAAAATCACGTAAAAACACATCCGAAACTCCACTAAATGGAAAAACACCAATAACAAAATAGATTCAAAACGTCGAAATGGTTACAAGCGAGTCGATAAAAATAGACACACACCAAAAATGGAAACTGCTAAAAATGGAAAGGTACGGATATTATAATCTCCCCCTCTAAAAATAAGTTTCGTTCCGAAACTTAAGAATAAAAAAGCTCGGGGTGACTCGCACTCATATCCTCTTACAATTCCGACGTTGCTTCTTCCACTCCATGCCTCGACCATTGTACTTTAACCAAGGGAATGGTTTTATGCCTTAACTGTTTGTCCCGATGTTCCAAAATCCTCACCAGCCTCTCCTCAAACATAGCGTTCTTCTCAATATCCACGTCCCCGAAGTCAATAACATGAGTCGGGTCTGGAACATACTTCCTCAACTGAGAGACATGAAATACCCTATGCATATGAATCAACGACGGAGGCAAAGCTAAACGGTACGCACATGACCCGAAGGTGTCCGGTAGAATGTCATAGAGGGGTTTCGGGCGTCATACGATTATTCTTTCTCGTACGATCATTGATTTATTAATGATATGATGTTAGGGTCGAGTTCCTTGCGAAGAGCTCATATCGAACCCTTCCGTTCGTCGTCATCCTCATCAAGGGTTTCTGGTCGAGCTTTCCCATTGCTTCACGTGCTTTGGGCTTGAGGCGAGTGTCTCGTCTATATTCTTTTATACTTTGAGAATGTGATTTGTCGGGAATTTAACATGGACTTGTTAGTGATTGAATATTGAACCGTAATTTACTTTTAAATGAATACGTGGTTTCTATGAAAGTAAATACGAACGTAAACTTGAGTTTCATGAGAAATGGTAACAACCATTTCATGTTGTATTTTGCTTAAAATGATGCTAGAAATGAGTAGTTATCTAAGGAATTGTGGAATCGTGGAATATTTGTATTATTCACTTGTTAGCCTTTTTCGTGAATGATGTTGTCAGGCGAATGTGGTACCTTTGTGGAGGTGTATGATGCGTTTACTTATGTTTTACGTGTTTGCGATTGTGGTGAATATTATACCTTTGTTGTTGTGTATCTTGGTGAAATGAGATGTTACTCGGGTAGGGACCCGTGAGGCCTCCGGCGGCGCGTGGTTGTGAGTACGGCCAGTTGATATGTTTTGAAAATAAGATTATCGAATCGGGTAGGTCTGGAGGGAGCTCCGAGAATCGTCACTTGCGAGTGCGATATCACGATAACTTATGGGCGTGTTTGATATGTTACCCGGGTAGGGACCCGCGAGGCCTCCGGAAGTGCGTGCTTGCGAGTACGGCCAGTCGATATGTTTTGACCACAAGGTTATCTAATCGGGTAGTCCTGGAGGGGGCTCCGAGAATCGTCACTTGCGAGTGCGATGTCAAGATAACTTATGGGTGTGTTTGAGCTTGTTTAGATAGCCAGTCCGGGAGAGTCCAAAGAGGCCTCGGATGGCACCAGTGGTTTAACCCCGGTCCTAAGCGATTCTCGTGCTTGTTTTGTGAATATTTGGACCTTGAGTCTCGGATGTACTTGAATTGTTAATTAGTCGTTGAAACTTGGTTGTGAATAGAATCATTTCGACATTTTTTGGTAAACTCTTTTGAAAAGAAGAATTGTAAACTTTTCATGATTTTACACTGAGACCCCCAAAGTTTTCAATTATTCTCTTAAATGTATTTTGGAGTCATTCTTATGATCCTTCCTAAAGGAAACTGTTTTGAAAGGAATTTAGACTCGGGGATCGTGTTACTACCTTTCCGAACATTATTTTCTTAATGATTGTATTCTTGTTGTATAACTTTATAGCTTGGTTACTTGATAGCGATTTCCATCGCTAACCCCTCGTTCGGGACTATTTTATATTTATTTCTAGGTGTCATGATTGGAGAGAGCAACCACAGGATCGACTTGGAGGATGATGTAAAGCAGCGATACTAGTCACAGTTGTAGTCGGTTGTCCGTTAGAGACTGTCGGTCTGAGTGTTCATTTCTAGTTTCTTTGTCATCCTTAAGAGGATGGCCATGTTGTGTAATGTGTGATTGAGTTGTATTTTGGTTTATCAGTTGTACTGCTATGTTGTCTTTCGAGAGACCTAATCGGTCTACGGTTTTATGTATTGGTCGATGTGACCACGTGTGAGTTTTGTTTTGTAGTCTCCTGCCTGGTAGATCCTTGCGGAAAAAGGGGTCTGTGTAATATCCCTGAGTGGATTGGGGGTGTTACAGGTTTTCGGTATACCGAAAATTTTGGTATGGTAACAGTATGATTTTTGTCATACCGAAAATTTCGGTACGGTATACAGTATGGATGATAATTTTCGGTATACCATACCGAACTCCCCCTAATCAACGAGCGGGTGGAGCAGGGACATTCTCCATCTGTGTTGAATTTTTTAGACAATAAAGATTAAAATAGTGACTAAACATACTAAATTTGACAAATTGTTTGTAATACCCGGTTGTAATTCAGTAATTATCATTCAGTAGTTATCATACAGTAATTTCACTCATTAATGATCATTTGTCACTCATATTCAATCATGGTATTTCACCGTTCAGAGTAATTGTATCGTGTATCAATCGTCGTTCATCACTAATATAATTGGAGTTCCGTGCCGTGTTTATAATCTTTGTCATTTTTTCATTGTGGGCTGTGCGTGAGGAGTAGCGCACGCTACGTACTCTTTCTAGCGTGTGCTAATTTAGTACAGGTAGCGCATGCTAATGTTACCCTGGCTGCAGTCCAGAAGGTACTGGACTGCAGGTGAGTTATAAGTAGCGCACGCTACGAGTGGTAAGTAGCGCGCGCTAGTGGTTGTAGTAGCGCACGCTAATAATTGGCCGAGCGCGCTAAGGACGGATCGTTGAGTCCAGGGCTACCGGATCACGGCCGATTAAGTCATAGCGCACGCTATGAGTTGTTTTTAGCGTACGCAATCGATATCATAGCGCACGCTAAATATTGGATGTAGCGCACGCTACCGGGGTCAGATCAGAGGACAGACGGTTTCTGGATTCCAGTACTGGGCACCAAATAATTCGTTAGTGCACGCTAACTATGGGTATTAACGCACGCTAATGGTATGGTTGTAGCGCACGCTACAAAAGGTACGTAGCGCACGCTACCGTGTTCGGACAGTGGGTACTGGACTACCCAAAACACCCGTTAGCGCACGCTAAGAGCTGGGGCTAGCGCGCGCTAAACTGGGATTGCTATAAATAGGACATTTCAACCCTTATTCCGCCATTTATCATTTCTATTCGTTTCTTTGGTGGTTTCGGGCGATTCCGGGCGTCTTGGAGAGTGTTCTTCGAGGAGTAATCATCAATCATCATTTTCAAGCTTACCTCTTGGATTAATCATCATTTCAACATCCTCATCACATCAAATCTAAGGTATTAATCTCTTGGATCTAGAATTTCGGATTTTTGGGTTTTTCCTTCCGATTTCTTCGTGTAAGCTTGGATTATCATTTGAATATGTTAGATATGGATTATCTACCTTGGATAAATATATTCCTACGGATTTAATGGCTATTTTCGGAATTATTTCAAGAACCCTTGGGGTTGACTTCAGTTAATTGGGGATTTTCCGATTGATGTTGTTGTAATCTTGAATTGTGGATTCCTATTGGATTATTGATATCATTGAAGTGTTTTGTTAGTTCGAAATACTCATTTTGGTGTTGGTTTCGATAAATTCGGGATTAGATATTTTCGAAGTTGTGTGGTTGGTTACGTATTCGTTAGAATGCCCCTATGAGTTTGATTATCGTTGTATCGACCTTTGGGTTAGTCGTGTTTTGTTGCTTGATACGTGTATTGAACGATTGTTGTTAATTATTGTTATTCAAGGTTGTTCGAGCGACCGGTATCTCGATTAGGACGTTGTTCGTTGAAGGACATTGTCATCGGTATTGTGTAAGTTGATTCTTACTTGGTTAAAAGGATATTCATTCCTTTTGTTGTTGATCATTCATAATCATAACTCATTCATCATTGTATTAATCATATTGAGACTTGTAATTGTCGAATAATCACTTCATTAGCGAGGAACGGCGGTTCCAATCATTTCATTGAAACTATCAATCACTTCATTATCACTTTCATATCGGTGAGTCATTCTTGACTTTGTCAGATTATTATTATTCATTGATATTCATTATGGTCATTCTCGTTCATATGACCTTCTGGGTTCATATTGCGTGGCCGGGTGCGGATGTGTGGAATTTTTAGTCGGGCACATGATGGCCATGTATTGGGAGTGATACATTGGACTGTGCACATGGTAACGATTACCTCCGTGAGACTAATTAGGTACAAAGACGGGTGTGTCCGGTCATCCGTCTTGTACACTTGCGCAGAACACTACGGGCGTACTATGATACTCCTCTTCAGCGTAATTCTTAACTAAGGATATTTCATAACTTCAGATATATCATGATTGTGTAATTTCAACCCTTGAGGATTGTTGTTCTGTATAACTGACCCCGTTGGGGGATTTTGGTTTTCAGGTCACGGCAAGGCAAAGGCATGGGAAGAGCATGTTGACGGCGAGAAGTCCCAGTGATACTAGTAGGGGGCCCGAGTCATTCCGCTTAATTCAGTCATTTCAGTCATTTTTATTTCTCTTCATTTGTATTTTCCGCTGCAAATTCCGTTTGAGATGTTTATTTGTTCAGGGTGGTGTATTTTATCTCCATATAAAATATACTAGTATTCGGTATTGTCCTGGTGTGTTGTACTTAAACTCCTCATCGGAGTACTTGGTAATATAATGTGGTTCGGTACTACAATTATATTATTTAGTTCATCATTTTCATTTGCCTGGTGGGTCCAAGTCGGGGATTCACGACACTGTAATATCCGCCTAGTTTGGGGTGTTACAGAGTTGGTATCGGAGCGTGGTTTTGAATACTACCCTCCAAGTCATGTCTCATTTGAAATCATCGTCATCGGACTAGTATCATTGGACTTTTGCGTCACGTGTGACCTGTGCAAATGCCGAGCCAATTAGACCAAGAACTGTAAGATTTCTAACGCCATGGTATAATTTCTGGCAAGAATCATTCATTCATAATTCATCAGTTAACAATCCTCAACCATCATTTTCATTTGACCAGGACGGTCATGTTAACTCGTTAATCACTCTATTCATTTCATTATTCAGTTGTTGATCAGGAAGATCAAATCATTAATCATGTTAACTTGTTCGAGATAATCATGTCACTTCAGTTAATCATTCATGAAATCACTGTGTTAGAGCGCGTATGCTCATTTTCATCATCTCATGTTATAATCATAACGTGATATTCATGCGGGAAATATAATCATCATCTGACTTTCCTACTTCAGTATGGAGAGGGCAAGAAGAGGACGTGGAGGACGAGGCCGTGGATCGGGCCGAATCCCGAGAGCTCGTGTGAATACACGTGCAAACGCGAGAAATAATGCTAATTCATCGAGCAGCGACGCTGCCACTCATTCACCTGGACGCGATCATTCACTAACGGGAAGTCGTACCCGGGACACGGCTCAGTCAGAAGGTGTCCGGGTTGACCCACTCGCTTTTATGCAGGGCATGATGGCCTAAATGACCCAGATGGCACAACTGATGGAGACGATGCATAACTCCGTCAATCAAAATCAACAGGCTCCTCCGCCGCCACCTCAGAGGCAAGAGAGGAATGTGAGCAATATCATCGGCGACATCTCTCGCTAGAGGCCACCTACTTTTGAGGGCTTGTCTGAGCCGGAGGATATCATTCATTGGCTCGAGCATTTCGAGAAGTTGTTTGCTATGGTAGAGTGTCCCGAAGGACACAAAGTTTCTGTTGCGGCTTACTACCTGGGTAAGAGCGCACACTCTTGGTGGCTGTCGTTGAAGCCCACCGAAGGATCATGTACTTGGGATCAGTTCAAAACTCTCATGATGGAGAGGTATTATCCGGCCCCGCTCAGAGAGGCCAAACTGTCAGTATTACTCACCCCCGACCCCTCAGCAGACGAGGATGTTCTCGCCATTGCCGAGAAATTTCAGGAACTTCTTCCGATCGCCTCATCTATCATCCATTCCGAGGCAGATAAGATTAAGTATTTCAGCAAGAGGCTGAAACCCCGTATGAGACTACAGTTGCTTAATCATAATTGCACCACGTTGGCTGAATTCATTGAGAAAGCTCTTACCTATGAGCTTACTGCTAAGGAGATTGCTAAGCAGCAACCTTCATCTGCTAGCAATAAGTCCAAGAACCGTAATCGATCGGCATGTGCCACTTTCAAGAAACCTCGTGCGGGCTCTTCTTTTCTCGAGCGACCTCTGTGACGTCTAAACCCACGGAATCTCACCACGAGCGCGCCTGCCATCACCTGTTATAACCGTGGGGATCTTGGTCATGTCGCACTAAGTGTCCGAGACAAATTGTCATGTGTCATAATCGTGGAATTGTTGGGCATAAGGCCCGCTTTTGCGAAGGGACTCCAAACTCGCTCGACGTCATCTCAGCCCCTAAGCGATGCTCGTTCGAATCAGGCCACTCAATCGCCGGGCTGCTTAAAATGACAGGAGCGACTAAAGGTGGAGCCTATAGCCAGCAGACGGGAGCGTCCGGTGCCGGGACTAGCAAGCCTCGGACTTATGAGATGAAGAATACCGATGATCCAGAGGCCCGAATGATCTCAGGTACACTCGATTTTCTATCTCAACCTGTGTGTACCCTTTTTGATACTGGTGCATCGCATTCATTCATTTCCGAGTCATGTTTGAGTAGACTACGTCTGGGTAGTGCTACTAGTTGTGAGCCTTATGTCATTGGCCTACCTGATGGTAGACGAATTATCGGTAATCTTGAGATTCAGAATTGTCCGATTCAGTTTCATGGTTGTCTATGGCCAGCAGACCTAATTGTAGTAGATTTGCCGAGGGACGACGTCATCTTGGGTATTGCTTGGATGGATCGTCATGATGCCATCATTAGTGTCCGTAAGCATATGATCACTATCATTTCAGACGATGGGGTTGAATGTGTGTTTCAGGGAGGTAATCCCGGCTGTTCTGGTAAGGTCATTAATTTGATGAAAGTAGTAAGATTACTCAATCAGGGATGTGTCGGTTATTGGTGCTATATGACCAAAACCGAGAAGTCATCAGTAATGTTGACGGATATTCCGGTAGTGAGGGAATATGCCGATGTTTTTCCAGACGAGTTACCTGGTTTACCTCCACAGAGGGATGTGGAATTCACGATTGAGTTGGAGCCCGGTACGTCCCCGATATCGAAGGCACCGTACCGGATGGCCCCGACCGAAATGCAGGAATTAAAGAACCAACTTGAGGAGTTGTTCGAGAAGGGTTATATTCGACCGAGTACGTCCCCGTGGGGAGCACCAGTGTTATTTGTCAAGAAGAAGGATGGTTCTTTTCACTTGTGTATCGATTATCGGGTGTTGAACAGGGTGACAATCAAGAATAAGTATCCCTTACCCCGTATTGATGATCTCTTAGATCAACTTCAGGGAGCTTTAGTATTTTCCAAGATCGACTTAAGATCTGGATATCATCAGTTCCGGATTCGAGAGTCTGATATCGTGAGGACGGCGTTTCGAACACGCTATGGTCATTATGAGTTTGTGGTTATGCTGTTCGGATTGACTAATGCACCTGCGGTATTCATGGAGTTAATGAATTGGGTTTTCATCGACTTTTTGGATCAGTTTGTTGTTGTCTTCATCGATGACATTTTGATTTATTCTCGTGACCGGGAGGAACACGAGTTTCACCTTCATCAAGTGCTCGACGTGTTGAGACGAGAACAACTTTATGGGAAGTTTTCCAAATGTGAGTTCTGGATGTCCGAAGTGATGTTTCTCGGACACGTAATTTCATCCGACGGAGTCCGTGTCGATCCTCAGAAGACGGAGGCTATTCGAGATTGGCTACCTCCGAAGAATGTTAAGGAAATCCGAAGTTTCCTCGGATTAACGGGTTATTATAGGCGATTTGTGGAGGGATTCTCTAGAATCGCTCAACCCTTGACGAACCTTTTACGGAAGGATAAGAAATACGCGTGGTCCGACGCGTGTCAACGGAGTTTTGAGGAACTCAAGAGCCGGTTAATGTCAGCACCTGTACTTTCCTTGCCGCAGGGGACGGAAGGATTTGTGGTTTATAGTGATGCGTCCGGACAGGGTCTCGGATGTGTGCTCATACAGAATGGAAAGGTAATTGCCTATGCTTCACGGCAATTGAGACCTTACGAGGTTAATTATCCGACACACGACCTGGAGCTAGCAGCCGTGGTGTTCGCTTTGAAGATTTGGCGTCATTATCTTTATGGCGTTACCTGTCAGATATTCACCGATCATAAGAGTTTAAAGTATATATTTACTCAAAAGGAGTTAAATATTCGACAGAGACGGTGGTTGGAATTAATCAAAGGTTATGATATTGAGATCCTTTACCACCCGGGCAAGGCGAACGTTGTCGCCGACGCCTTGAGTCGTAAGTCCGTTCAGGAGCAGATGCTTGCTCGTTTAATATCCGTATGAGCTTCAATAGGAATTCCTTAGACCCGAGATCGAGGTCTGGCTTCAGCGAGTTCAGGGACAACTTTGTATGTTAGAGATTTCATCGTCACTCGAGGAGGCAATCCGAGAGAATCAGAGTTCAGACCCTTCATTGTTGCGCATCCGTGAGGATGTGACTCAGTGGAAAGCCCCTGGAGGTCATCGTTGTCGATCTCCGTTGTGTTGGGACGACCTATCAGAATCAATCGGCACCGAGCCCGATATGCTTATAGCCGCCCGTGAGAAGGTAACTTTGATCAGGAGTCGTTTGTTGACCGCCGTAGTCGGCGTAAATCATATGCAGATAACCGTCGTCGACCTTTAGAGTTCGAATCAGGTGACCATGTTTTAGTCAAGGTATCCCCGAGTCGTGGTATCTTCCGTTTCGGGAAGAGGGGGAAGTTGAGTCCGAGATTCATTGGACCGTTTGAGATTTTGGATCGAGTAGGCGAGTTAGCTTATCGACTGGCTTTACCTCCGGCGTTGAGCCGAATTCATAATGTGTTTCATGTCTCTCAGTTGCGGAAGTATGTTGCCGACCTGAGTCACATACTTCAGTTCGATGAAATCGAGATCGCCGACGATCATTCATATGAGGAGCGTCCTATGCGAGTTTTAGAGCGGCGAATCAAACAATTGAGGAATAAGATGATTCCTTTGGTTAAGATTCAGTGGTCTAGGCACGGAGTCGAAGAGGCTACTTGGGAAACCGAGGATAGTATGCGGGAGAGTTATCCCGAGTTGTTTGACCCTTAGTTTCGGGGACAAAACTCTTTTAAGGGGGGGTGTATGTAATATCCGGTTGTAATTCAGTAATTATCATTCAGTACTTATCATTCAGTAATTTCACTCATTAATGATCATTTGTCACTCATATTCAATCATGGTATTTCACCGTTCAGAGTAATTGTATCGTGTATCAATCGTCGTTCATCACTAATATAATTGGAGTTCCGTGCCGTGTTTATCATCTTTGTCATTTTTTCATTGTGGGTTGTGCGTGAGGAGTAGCGCACGCTACATACTCTTTCTAGCGCGCGCTAATTTAGTACAGGTAGCGCACGCTACCACTCAGCATTAGCGCACGCTAATGTTACCCTGGCTGCAGTCTAGAAGGTACTTGGACCGCAGTGAGCAGGCAGCGCACGCTACGAGTGGTAAGTAGCTCGCGCTAGTGGTTGTAGTAGCGCACGCTAATAATTGCTGTAGCGCGCGCTAAGGACGGATCAGGTTGAGTCCAGTGGCTACTGGACTGCGCTGGATTAAGTCATAGCGCACGCTATGAGTTGTTTTTAGCGTACACAATCGATATCATAGCGCACGCTAAATATTGGATGTAGCGCACGCTACCGGGTCGATCGAGGATGACGGTTTCGGATTCCGATCGGGCACCAATAATTCGTTAGCGCACGCTAACCATGGGTATTAACGCACGCTAATGGTATGGTTGTAGCGCACGCTACAAAAGGTACGTAGCGCACACTACCGTGTTCGGACAGTGGGTACTGGACTACCCAAAACACCCGTTAGCGCATGGTAAGAGCTGGGGCTAGCGCGCGCTAAACTGGGATTGCTATAAATAGGACAGTTCAACCCTTATTCCGTCATTTATCAATTCTATTCGTTTCTTTGGTGGTTTCGGGCGATTCCGGGCGTCTTGGAGAGTGTTCTTCGAGGAGTAATCATCAATCATCATTTTCAAGCTTACCTCTTGGATTAATCATCATTTCAACATCCTCATCACATCAAATCTAAGGTATTAATCTCTTGGATCTAGAATTTCGGATTTTTGGGTTTTTCCTTCCGATTTCTTCGTGTAAGCTTGGATTATCATTGGAATATGTTAGATATGGTTTATCTACCTTGGATAAATATATTCCTACGGATTTAATGGCTATTTTCTGAATTATTTCAAGAACCCTTGGGGTTGACTTCGGTTAATTGGGGATTTTCCGATTGATGTTGTTAATCTTGAATTGTGGATTCCTATTGGATTATTGATATCATTGAAGTGTTTTGTTAGTTCGAAATACTCATTTTGGTGTTGGTTTCGATAAATTCGGGATTGGATATTTTCGAAGTTGTGTGGTTGGTTACGTATTCGTTAGAATTCCCCTATGAGTTTGATTATCGTTGTATCGACCTTTGGGTTAGTCGTGTTTTTTTGCTTGATACGTGTATTGAACGGTTGTTGGTAATTATTGTTATTCAAGGTTGTTCGAGCGACCGGTATCTCGATTAGGACGTTGTTCGTGGAAGGACATTGTCATCGGTATTGTGTAAGTTGATTCTTACTCGGTTAAAAGGATATTCATTCCTTTTGTTGTTGATCATTCATAATCATAACTCATTCATCATTGTATTAATCATATTGAGACTTGTAATTGTCGAATAATCACTTCATTAGCGAGGAACGGCGGTTCCAATCATTTCATTGAAACTATCAATCACTTCATTATCACTTTCATATCGGTGAGTCATTCTTGACTTTGTCAGATTATTATTATTCATTGATATTCATTATGGTCATTCTCGTTCATATGACCTTCTGGGTTCATATTGCGTGGCCGGGTGCGGATGTGTGGAATTTTTAGTCGGGCACATGATGGCCATGTATTGGGAGTGATACATTGGACTGTGCACACGGTAACGATTACCTCCGTGAGACTAATTAGGTACAAGGACGGGTGTGTCCGGTCATCCGTCTTGTACACTTGCACAGAACACTACGGGCGTACTATGATACTCCTCTTTAGTGTAATTCATAACTAAGGATATTTCATAACTTCAGATATATCATGATTGTGTAATCTCAACCCTTGAGGATTGTTGTTCTGTATAACTGACCCCGTTGGGGGATTTTGGTTTTCAGGTCACTGCAAGACAAAGGCACGGGAAGAGCATGTTGACGGCGAGGAGTCCCAGTGATACTAGTAGGGGCCCCCAGTCATTCCGCTTAATTCAGTCATTTCAGTCATTTTTATTTCTCTTCATTTGTATTTTCCGCTGCAAATTCCGTTTGAGATGTTTATTTGTTCAGGGTGGTGTATTTTATCTCCATATAAAATATACTAGTATTCGGTATTGTCCTGGTGTGTTGTACTTAAACTCCTCATCGGAGTACTTGGTAATATAATGTGGTTCGGTACTACAATTATATTATTTAGTTCATCATTTTCATTTGCCTGGTGGGTCCCAGTCGGGGATTCACGGCACTGTAATATCCGCCTAGTTTGGGGTGTTACATTGTTAAAATTCAAAACCCCGTGATTGGAATTTATGTATTTATTTTTCCAAATCTTTGAGTTGAATGAATAAGAAACTAATGATTAAATGTTTACCTTTGTAGATTGAAAGATGAGAAAAATTTAGTTTTTACGTAGATATATTTTCTTGTGGGATGCGCCTTATTTCCTTATAAGTGAAAAGGATATAGGAAAACAAACTCTTGTAGAAGTGTGAAGGTGGAAGAGGCCACACATGCTGACATGCGTGTGTCCGTCCGTCCATCCGCCTAGCTCGGCCTCGACTCAGACCCTTGGCCCGTCCCGACTGGGTGAAACCCAATTTTGATCTGAGTTTAATTGTTTTCTTCGAATTTAATTAAATATGGGACTCGAATGCCTCAAAGAATTTAATTTTAAAAAGAATTATCCTCTCCTCTAACCTAAGTTACACATATAAATATCACCTCATACATTGAGGAAAAACTGCAACTCATAGCACAAAAAAACCGTGCATCACAATCTCTCTATTATCTCTCGCGAAATTTATGCATATTCACACTAGAAAAAAATTTAGGTATGTTGCTTAGTGTTTGGCCAGGACAAATTCGCGAGGGTGATTGGTTTCGAAGCTCCGACCCGATACTAAATCGTTGTATCTTTGGGGGTAAAAATCACAATGACATCAAGCCGATATGAATAAGGAACTCAATTTCTATTCCAATAGAATCTATAAGAATAGTTTACAAATTAACATTATAAGTTATAATCAAGAGATCATTATAAACCCTAAGGACTAGAAAATTAGGAATATACTTTATAAACCTTGATTTGGAGGAAAAACAATCAGTCAAATGAAGAAAGGCCGTTAACCCAATTCCCCCACGTTATACGAACGAATTAAATCCAAGATTTATGTCAATATCACTAATGTAAGAGGGAGGGCCGAGGACTTGAGAAAGAAGGTGAAAAGTGGTTGAAGAAACGCCCAAATACTCCATATATACTTGCTGCCCTGTACAACACCGTGCAACACACGATGCTTGATGCATTGTGTTGACCGCCTTGTGTTAACAACGTACGGAGACACGACATGTGACACGGCTGTGCCTCTCTCGCGCGCTAGCGCCAGTCCTGACGAAGCCTCCCGAAAGATCCTGTACAATACAGTGCACAACCCGCACGATATGGAGCATTTACTCAGCCGTGTATAATACAGCGCTGGGACATGGCGGTGGCATAATCATGTTCTATGCCTGTTGCCCATAGTTGGTCGGAAAATTTAGCCTTCTAAGTCGAGCTCCGAAAATGGCAAAATCCAATGATATGATATTAGGAACAGTAAATCAAACACTCGTGATCAATCAACAGATGTCATACGAATACACCTGAAATATCAATATATCAATAACATATAACGAAACACTCAATGACGCTGCGCATCCACTGTCGTTAATAAATCCCAAAATCACACCATGATGAGCTATTATACCAAGGGTAACATTAAACAAAATGATTTCACATGCTTAATAAAAAAACTGACTTCATACGCACATAAACCGTGAGATTATACAAAAATGATCAACTGATTCCCCAATTAAATACATAAATTAAACAAAACTTAGCCCCATCACAACGTCAATTATCGAAATTTACAAAAATAAAAGGGTGTAAATATAATAGCTAACACGCTGCAACTGTAACGCCCCGAGATATTCGGAGTATATTACAGCGCCGTGGAACACTACATGGGACCCACCAGGCTACAACAAGAAAAACCCCACTCGACTAACCATCTCGGTTAGCGAGGACACACATTTTAATAATATGACATATAAAGATACGCCCGGAGCAACCGGCGAAATAAGCATCATCCAACAATGTAAAAATTCAAAATAATACAAAACGGAGTTTAAAATGAAAAGCCTAAGTACTCGCGAGCACAATCTATAAGTTTATAAAAATGGGAAACAACCAAATGAATTAAATGAAAGAAAATAAGAAGACCCAAATGCACATGTCAACGACCCTGGCCAACATCCTCGTACTGTCCCGGTGCTCGCTTGTCCGGATAATCATAACCTGAAATCCATAACAAGAATTTCCCCAAAACGAGTCCCCAAAGGGGTTAGCAATTACGCTAGTACAAGTAATCAAGGCAAACCAATCGCTTACACATTTCATAGTACATGCACCAATATCATTTCAAAAACCAAAACCAGACATGTCTTTTCCGGAAACAAACAGTCAAATAATTTGCCTTGGGAACAGAGTAATATCATTGATCCCGCCCGAGGCCTTTAAGGACCCTCCCGAGCTGGCCATATTATAAAACAAAACACGCACGTGCATCGCCTTGGGAATAGAGTAATATCATTGATCCCGCCCGAGGCCTCTAAGGACCCTCCCGAGTTGGCTAGCTATACAAACTCATGAATCCAGGACTCAACCCTTTGGATTCCCTCCGTGATCCCATCGGACCAACCCGAGGTGAGCAAATCACACACAAAATACATTACCATTCCACGTTAAGCATAAAGGTTTCCAAAAATACTTGCCTTGAGTAATTGAAGACGCAACGAACAGAAAGTATAATCACCGACGAACTCTAAGAACCAACGGAACCGAACCTAACGTTTCGAAGAACTTAATTACAACCAACTCTATACGAATACGGAAATGGAATATACCCGAAAACCCGCCTACGATTCATGTATATTCGAACAAAAATAACAACGAGGGCGGACCACAACCAAACCCTCTCGATTCCGTAAAAACCACAAAATATACCATGAATCCGTAGGAAAGCTAATGATACTAACAATATTAATCGTATTCATCAAGAATCCACCAACAAAACGGAAGGAATCGGACAAAAATCCCAAAACCCCCAAATTATCCAAAAGGTAGGGTTCCAAGAGGTATTACCTTTGAAGATCCAAGTACTTTAATCCGATGAAATCGCGTTAGATCGACAATCCGAGCTTCACAACCGAAAGGAAATGATGAAACTCAAACCCTCAAGTGATGAAAGATGGGAAGATCTCCCCTCAGCTCTCTCTCTCTCGCCCAGGTGAAGGAAAAGGAAGAAAATGAGCTACTCACGCTCAAAAACGCAATTATAGGGGTTGACTGCCCTGTGTGCCGTGGCTCAGCCGAAGTGTGCCGCAGCACAGGGCCAAAAATCGCGCCAAATGATCGGCAGACCGCTTTGTGTGCCGCAGCCCAGCAGAAGTGTGCCGCGGCACAGGGCCAAAACTGCGCCCAGTGGTTCGACAGTGTGCCGCGGCCCGGCCGACATGTGCCGCGGCACAAGGTACAGGAGGTTATGGCCGAAAATGTAACACAAGTGTGCCGCGGCCCGGACGGGTGTGCCGCGACACTGACTCAGCTATGTGACGCGGCCCGGCCGACATGTGCCGCGGCACACAGTACAGGCCGCTCGTCCAAAAGCTGGAAAATGTGTGTGCCGCGGCCCATACCCCCCTTGGGTCTTAAAATGAAGAAAAATGACCCAGGAAGAGAATAAAAGCAATAGGAATCAATATTGGGAAAACAGTAACACGAGATGGAAGTACGGCAACCCCGAAACGGTGGTTCCGCACAACAATAACGAGCATCAAATCAATAGATGACGGAAAAGATATACTGAAAGATATACGAGGGTCACTAAAATCGAAAAATACACCGGAAATGAAAAATACAAGGGGAAGAAAAATACGGATATTACATTCTACCCCTCTAAAAACAAGTTTCGTCCCGAAATTTTTTGAGACAAACAAATCGGGGTACCTAGCACGCATGCTATCCTCGGTTTCCCAAGTTGCTTCCTCGACACCATGTCTCGACCACTGCACTTTGACCAAAGGAATGGTCTTATGCCTCATTCGCTTCTCACGGCGCTCCAAAATCTTCAAGGGATGTTCCTCAAAAGTAATATCATCGGAAACATCAATCTCCCCATAGTCGATGACGTGACTAGGATCCGGGACATATTTCCTCAGTTGGGAAACATGAAAAACGTTATGAACATGACTCAGGGCCGGGGGTAAAGCCAAACGGTATGCCAACCCACCGACTCGCTCGAGAATCTCAAAGGGTCCAATAAATCTCGGACTCAACTTCCCCTTCTTCCCGAAACGGAAAACTCCTCTCGTCGGCGACACCTTCAGCAAAACATGGTCTCCCACCTCAAATTCTAAAGGTCGACGACGGACATCGGCATATGACTTCTGTCGACTCTGGGCAGTTAACATCTGTTCCCGAATCAATTCTATCTTCCGCCTCGTCTCTAAAACGACATCTGGCTCGATCCCGACCAAATCGGACGCCTCATTCCAACAAATCGGTGATCGGCATCGCCGCCCATAAAGTGCCTCATACGGTGCCATCCGAATCGACGCGTGCCAACTATTGTTGTACGTGAATTCGATTAATGGCAAATGCTCCTCCCAGTCGCTGCTCTAATCGAGAGCGCACGCACGCAACATATCCTCGAACGTCTGGATAGTGCGTTCCGACTGTCCATCCGACTGAGGATGAAAAGAGGTACTTAAACGCAAACGAGTACCCAATGCCTTATGCACAGCCTGCCAAAAGTGCGATACAAAACGGCCATCACGATCCGAAACAATAGACCTCGGAGTACCGTGAAGCCTCACAACCTGCGCGATAAATACACGAGCCAACTTCTCCGGGCCCCAAGTGTCCTTGATGCCCAGAAAATGGGCCGACTTGGTCAGACGATCCACAATCACACATACCATATTCATGCCCGACCTCGACCTCGGCAAACTCGTAACGAAGTCCATCGATATATCTTCCCATTTCCATTCCGGAACGGGAAGTGACTGCAATAACCCAGCCGGTCGCTGATGCTCGATTTTAACTTGCTGACAAGTCAAACACTTCGCTACAAACTGCGCGACCTCTTCCTTCATATCATTCCACCAGAAATTCCTCCTCAGGTCCTTGTACATCTTACTCGAACCAGGATGAACGGAGTAAGGTGTAGCATGGGCCTCGCGTAGAATACTCTGTCTCAACTCTAAGTCGTTTGGTACACAAAGCCGACTCTGGAATCTCAAAACACCATCCTCATGAATCACAAACCCAGGATACTTTCCCTTAAGAACGTTCTCTCGGATTTGAGTAATCATCGGATCCTCTAACTACTTCAGCTTAATTTCATCGATCAAAGACGACGAAATCTCTAAAGCACAAAGTTGCCCGACAGCTCCAGGCAACAAAACCTCAACATCTAACTCGACCAAAGCCCACCGAAGCTAAGACTGAGATGTAAGGACCTCAAGCATTCGCAACGCAATCGGTTTCTGACTCAAGGCCTCGGCCACGACATTCGCCTTGCCCGGATGATAAAGGATTTCGAGGTCATAATCCTTAATCAGCTCTAACCACCTTCTCTGCGTCATATTCAACTCCCGCTGAGTAAATATGTATTTCAGACTTTTATGATCGGTAAAAATCTGACATGCAGAGCCGAAAAGATAGTGACGCCAAATCTTAAGCGCAAAAACGACTGCTGCTAACTCCAAATCATTAGTAGGGTAGTTCAGCTCGTATGGCCTCAACTGTCTCGACGCATAGGCAATGGTCTTGCCGCGCTGCATCAATACGCACCCAAGACCCTGTCCCGAAGCATCGCTATAAACAGCAAAACCTTCGTTGCCACACGGCAACGCTAAAATCGGGGCTGAAGTCAAACGCCTGTTCAGCTCCTCAAAACTCGACTGCCTCTCGTCATTCCAGACGAACTTCTCGGATTTCTGAAGCAACTGTGTAAGTGGCCGAGCTAGTTTCGAGAAACCCTCGACGAACCTATGATAGTAGCCAGCCAAACCCAAGAAACTACGGATCTCCTTCACATTCTTGGGCGGTGCCCAATCCAACACTGCCTCAATTTTCTGCGGATCCACACGAACCCCCTCAGCTGAAATCACGTGACCCAAAAAACATCACTTCCTTTAGCCAGAACTCACATTTCGAGAACTTTGCATAGAGTTGCTCGGTCCTCAAAATGTCTAACACCACCCGCAAATGATGGGCATGCTCTTCCTCGCTCCTCGAATAAATAAGAATATCATCAATGAAGACGACGACACACTTATCCAAATACTCGATAAAGACTTTGTTCATCAATTGCATGAACACTGCCAGCGCATTAGTTAACCGGAAAGGCATAACTACGAAATCATAATGTCCGTATCTCGTCCGAAAAGCTGTTTTCGGCACATCGGACTCCCTCACCCGGAGCTGATAGTACCCCGATCTCAAATCAATCCTCGAGAATACCGCGGCTCCCTGCAACTGATCGAACAAGTCATCAATTCTCGGCAAAGGATACTTGTTCTTGATGGTCACCTTGTTTAGTTCGCGATAGTCGATACACAAACGCAGTGAACCATCCTTCTTTCGTACAAACAGGACCGGCGCGCCCCAAGGCAAAGCGCTCGGTCGAATATAACCCGATTCAAGAAGCTCACTCAACTGCTTCTTCAGCTCGGCCATCTCTGAAGGTGCCATGCGATACGGCGCCTTCGAAATCGGAGCCGTGCACGGCTCTAACTCTATAGCAAACTCAACCTCATGATCCGGTGGCAATCCCGGTAACTCGTCAGGAAATACATTAGGAAACTCACTAACGACTGGAATCGACGAAAGATCGACTCCACCATCCTCTGCCTTCAAGGCATAGCACCAATAACCAGTACACCCCTTTCGCAGGAGACTCATCACCTTCAAGGCATTAATAACGAACTTCTGGTTTCTCTTTCGCCCCGCGAAAGAGTGTTCAGTGCCGTCCTCGGCTAGCATGGTAATGATCCTCGTGCGGTAGTTCATAATTGCACCATGCCGCTCGAGCCAATCGTCCCCGAGAATCAAATCCTCACCCTCAATACCCACGACAATAAGACTAGAGAGCCAAGCCCTCTCACAAATAAACACAAAACAGTCCCGAACCTCTCGATCACCGACAATTCTATCACCGCCAGGAAGTTTAATGATGAAAGGCTCGCAAGGTGACAAGCAGTCGAGACTCAAACGGCGTACACACTCTAGAGAGATGAATGAATGCGTAGCACCCGAATCAAAAAGCACACTGAAAGGATGTGAATGGATATGAACGGTACCTGTCGCCACAGTAGCTGCGGGATCATCGGCCCTCCTCATCTCATAAATACGCGGCTGGGCAGAGCCGACACTGGAAGCTCCTCCCCTAGCGGGCTGACCCCACCTCTACCTCGGTCGACACTCGGTGGAGGCGGCGGAGCAAATGAGCCCTGGTTCACACTCGGCTCCATAGGTGCTGGGTGAGAAGAACGGGCGCCTCGAAGTTGTCTGATCTGTTCACAAAAGAGGGCCTTGTGGCCCAACTGACCACAAGTATGACAAGTGAACTGCGGACGAGGACACTGCCGGTTCCTATGGCCCTGCACGCCACAGTTAAAGCATGTGGGTTCACGAGCGGAGGTTCCGGCGGCACCCCGGAAGCTCCCAGAGAAACGAGCCGAACCGCCCGTAGAAATATTGGTAGCCTGAGATTTCTGCTGGCCTCCACTCTTGGGACCAGAAAAATTTCCGACCGACTTCTGTTTCTTGCTCTCACGAGCCAAATCACTAGCCGTCACCGACAAATCATAAGCGAGGGCCCTACTCTGATAATCCTTCAAGGTAGTGCAGACGAGGCCAGACATATGGTCCCGAATGGACAGCTTCATCCTCCTGGAAAAATAGAAAATTTTGTCGCTCTCTTCGACAACTTGGGTCTTCACATAGCCCAACTCCATGTTAAAATCGGCAATGGCTTGGGACACAGGAATATCCCGAGGTTGAGCATCATAGAAGGCATGCACTCTAGCTTGTCTGACCGGCCACGGGCAATATTCGGTCTCCATCAATTCCTGAAATTCGGCCCACGAAGAAACATGGTCTTTGGGCCCAACGGCCTCCCACCAATCCGTAGCATCCCCAGTGAGAAAGTACTGGGCAATAGGGATCTTACGATCCTCGGGACAGTTGGTGGCAATGAAGACTTTAGATATCTTCTTGATCCACCCCTCCCAGCCGATCGGGTCCGAAGCTCCCAAAAACTGAGGAGGATGCATCTTGATGACGTCCTGAAGCCAACGATCCGCTCCGCCCCGATTAGCATGGGCCGGATCCGGATTCTGAACCACCTGAGCTATCGCCGCCATCTGGTTAACCATTTGCTGCATAACAGCCGCAATACCAAGATCGGCGCGCTCCTGAGAAGAAGCATGACTGTGACGGTCACCAGATCGCGGCCTCGAAGAATGCGACGTGGCCGCCCCAACGGCTGCCCCACGTCCTCATCCGCGTCCACGACCACGACCACGACCACGGTTTCCTCCGGCATCCATACTGGTGTTAAGGGATAACAGAGGTATATTGATGATGAGTAAGGGAGGAATAAGCAACTACGATTCGAAAAGCGGAAATACTATGCAATGAAACAAAAGACCGAATAAGAAAACTTACGAGCACTGGAAGTACCGAGATGCTGGCAGTGGTGTGACAATGTGCAAAACAAAACACGACTAGACCCAATTAACCAACAAGCCTAGGTATCCATAAACCTAGAGCTCTGATACCATTTTCTGTAACGCCCCGATATATTCGGAGTATATTACAGCGCCGTGGAACTCTACATGGGACCCACCAGGCTACAACAAGAAAAACCCCACTCGACTAACCATCTCGGTTAGCGAGGACACACATTTTAATAATATGACATATAAAGATACGCCCGGAGCAACCGGCGAAATAAGCATCATCCAACAATGTAACAATTCAAAATAATACAAAACGGAGTTTAAAATGAAAAGCCTAAGTACTCGCGAGCACAATCTATAAGTTTATAAAAATGGGAAACAACCAAATTGAATTAAACGAAAGAAAATAAGAAGACCCAAATGCACATGTCAATGACCCTGGCCAACATCCTCGTACTGTCCCGGTGCTCGCTCGTCCGGATAATCATAACCTGAAATTCATAACAAGAATTTCCCCAAAACGGGTCCCCAAAGGGGTTAGCAATTACGCTAGTACAAGTAATCAAGGCAAACCAATCGCTTACACATTTCATAGTACATGCACCAATATCATTTCAAAAACAAAAACCAGACATGTCTTTTCCGGAAACAAACAGTCAAATAATTTGCCTTGGGAACAGAGTAATATCATTGATCCCGCCCGAGGCCTCTAAGGACCCTCCCGAGCTGGCCATATTATAAAACAAAACACGCACGTGCATCCCCTTGGGAACAGAGTAATATCATTGATCCCGCCCGAGGCCTCTAAGGACCCTCCCGAGCTGGCTAGCTATACAAACTCATGAATCTAGGACTCAACCCTTTGGATTCCCTCCGTGATCCCGTCGGAGCAACCCGAGGTGAGCAAATCACACACAAAATACATTACCATTCCACGTTAAGCATAAAGGTTTCCAAAAATACTTGCCTTGAGTAATTGAAGACGCAACGAACGGAAAGGATAATCACCGACGAACTCTAAGAACCAATGGAACCGAACCTAACGATTCGAAGAACTTAATTACAACCAACTCTATACGAATACGAAAATGGAATACACCCGAAAACCCGCCTACGATTCATGTATATTCGAACAAAAATAACAACGAGGGCGGACCACAACCAAACCCTCTCGATTCCGTAAAAACTACAAAATATACCATGAATCCGTAGGAAAGCTAATGATACTAACAATATTAATCGTATTCATCAAGAATCCACCAACAAAACAGAAGGAATCAGACAAAAACCCCAAAACCCCCAAATTATCCAAAAGGTAGGGTTCCAAGAGGTATTACCTTTGAAGATCCAAGTACTTTAATCCGATGAAATCGCGTTAGATCGACAATCCGAGCTTCACAACCGAAAGGAAATGATGAAACTCAAACCCTCAAGTGATGAAAGATGGGAAGATCTCCCCTCAGCTCTCTCTCTCTCTCTCGCGCAGGTGAAGGAAAAGGAAGAAAATGAGCTACTCACGCTCAAAAACGCAATTATAGGGGTTGACTTCCCTGTGTGCCGCGGCTCATCCGAAGTGTGCCGCGGCACAGGGCCAAAAATCGCACCCAGTGATCGGCAGACCGCTCTGTGTGCCACGGACTAGCGTATGTGCCGCGCATGGCCAAAATCGCGCCTTGTGGTTCGGCAAGAAGGTGCCGCGGCCAGCTCGACACGTGCCTCGCACAAGACAAGGTGGAGGTTATGGCCGAAAATGTAACACAAGTTTGCCGCGGCCCGGCCGGGTGTGCCGCGGCACTGACTCGGCTGTGTGCCGCGGCCCGGCCGACATGTGCCGCGGCACACAGTACAGGCCGCTCGGCCAAAAGCTGGAAAATGTGTGTGCCGTGGCGCACAATCCTTGTGCCGCGGCCCACACCCCCCTTGGGTCTTAAAATGAAGAAAAATGACCCGGGAAGAGAATAAAAGCAATAGGAATCAATATTGGGGAAACAATAACACGAGATGGAAGTATGACAACCCCGAAACGGTGGTTCCGCACAACAATAACGAGAATCAGATCAATAGATGACGGAAAAGATATACTGAAAGATATACGAGGGTCACTAAAATCGAAAAATACACCGGAAATGAAAAATACAAGGGGAAGAAAAATGCGGATATTAGAGCAACCTGCATCAAACCGCTCTTAGCCACATAGAGACACGCGCAGACATGCTATCACCCACCAAGATGAGCCATCATACACCTGCATCCGACTCTATACACTTGCAAACACGTATAATCTCCCATAAACTTCCTTCATCCATCATGATACGTTGTCAAACACTAAAAAAGTCGCCCTACTTAATCTTACAAACGCCAGCAAACACTCTCGGTTCCAAACTCCTTATCCCCTCAAGCGATTGTCTTGGATTGAACCGGGATGATAGCTTCTCAAACTCCTTATAGATTTTGAAGTAGGAAAATCTTTCTATAAACAGTTGACAAATATTATAGTTTCACAGTGTTGTGTCGCGATTAACACATCTCGACGGCGATCGGCATAGGGGCCGAGCGACCGAGTCAGTGTCAAATGAACCACGGCACACCTACCAAACGGAGATCCCGGACCAAGTCCAAGTTCCGAGCGATCGACTTCCAGGGCGATCGTCTCTTGGCACCTGGCGATCGACTCTGATGCCCGACCAAGGACGACCGCCTCATGCCACGTGTAAAGCCAACATTCGTCAAGTCTACGAAGACTGGATCACGGAGTGAGGACCCATGTGCAGATCCGCGAACGGCACCGCAGGATAAGGATCTTTGACTCCAGCCCATCAACAGCTGTCATTGACAAGGACGGCCTCACCTACCAACAGACCCGCCGAAAGGTCCCAGGTGGGGCCTCCCAAGACAGCGACTCCGGACGCATGTGGTCTTCTCATTGGTTCGTGCATCCGGCTGCCAGCAGCTGCTGCGGACTCTAAGGAGACCAACCCATGTGCTAAAGACGATCGCCTGCTTATTATAATACAGCAGAGGCGATCGCCCAGCGACTCCCAGTCCTATAAATAGAAGGCTTCCTGCAATTGGAAAGCTCTCGGCTTTTCTCTCGACTCTATCTAGAATTTCTCTCTCAGAACCTCTTAACCAAAAGACGGTCGGCAGAAACGAGAACTCCCTACAGTTCAAGAACTCACAAAGCAGCACTCAAGAGCTAGATAACTAGAGTCTTTACACTCATTGTAATTGTACTCTTACCTTAATATCTGTACTCCAAAAGTATTCGTATTAATTATATCTCGCGAGAGCGTTCAAGCCCGGGCCTAACAAACCCGGCAAATCTTGTGTTATTTACATTCCCTCGGACGTTCTCTCGCATTTTGTTTGTTACTCACCCATAGCCATATCCAGCAATCCCTTCTGTATAATATTTTGGGTAACAACAATTGGCGCTAGAAGAAGGGTTCTACCTTCATTTTCTTTCCGACCGTTTCGAAGAACACTCACTGTTCTCCGGAGCATATACTTGAAGAAACACTCACTGTTATTCAAAGAAAAACCTTCAGAATCATGACATCTGCCACCACATCGAAGAGAGCCACTCTTCGATCCACCGGGCACCTTATTCCGGTTCAATCCGAGCCCCAACCTACGGCGGAGGGTCCGCGGCGGTGCAAGACTCTCGATCCCGCCCCCGAGGGACGGCCCTAGCCTCTCGCTCGATCAGTTACAAACCGCGGAATAGATCGAGGGGGACATGGCCATCCTACGGGAGCGACGGAGAGCATGCGATGCGCCCGCTATTACTCCATCAGCCATCCATCGCGCGGGCAAACGAAAGCTCAAGGGGTTACTTGTCGAGCAATCGTCAGGAAGCCCCGATTCACGAGCAGAAGCACTCGCGAAGTGGGACGGTTCCATTTTCAGCCGCCTAGGAAGCGACCCATCATGGCGGCCGGGGCATTCTGGCCCGAGCCATGAGACGACGGAGCCCGAATCCGTCACCAGGAGTTCGGCGTACCCAACTCCCAAAAGGCAGGTCGGCCACTTGGCTCCCCCTCGCTAAAGAACCAAGATCGGCGGCAACGTCCTCATCGCCTACCGCGGAGCCAGGAGATTGGTACACGATCACCTCGGCTCCCGCTCCGAGAGCCAAACCACGAGCGACCAAGCTACGACGTTGGCCGCAATGCAACGCCAGCTTGATGGCATGAAGGCGCTCCTAGAAACTGGGGCAGGCACCAAGAGAGTGATCGCCGAGCCAGTGAGCCGCTCGCGGTCCAGATCGAAATTGCCCCCGTGCAGCCAAGGATCACTCCTCCTGGAACACCTTTGTACGAGGGGAGATCGGACCCCGAGACTCACCTGAGCGAGTTCCGGATGCGGGGCATTAGACGTGACCAGGTGCCGAATGTTCCCGTTGACACTGGGCAATCTGGCCCATAGGTGGTACATTTCATTGCCACCGCGATTCATCAGTTCCTTTGAACAACTGGCGAGCGACTTCACATCGTACTTCGCCGCCAAGGTCGCTCAACCAGAAGGTCCCCACCGCATGATAAAAATCAGGCAGGGGGAAGACGAATCCGACGAAGACTACATCGACCGGGTGGATGAGATAATCCTCAATGGCGAGCCCGTAAGTGACGAGATCGCCCTCTACTCGGTCCTAGGGGGATTCAATGGTCTTTCGCCCATGTTCAGGCACCTTACGAAGGACATCCCCCCGACCTACGCAATCTTCCGCGCCAAGGCCGCAGATTTTTGGCCAGGCGGAGGTTGCTCGCCCTTCGCCAAGGCGAGGGGGCAGAGACGGCGATCGCCAAGTCCAACAAGGCGGTCGCCAAGCCACCCGGTGATTTCAGGACCTTCGAGGATGTAGAAGCCCATCTCTACCACAACCTAAATCTATCTCCGGCTCATATTTTCTACGCCATCCAGGGGCGCGAGCAGCTAAGCAAGCCGAAGGCGGTAAGGGACCACGGTCATCTGGACCACAATAAGTTTTGTGCTTACCACAAGAGTCCCGGCCACAACACCGATCAACGCCGCGACTGTAACACCCCCAATCCACTCAGGGATATTACACGCCGTAGAACCTTTCCTCAAGGATCTACCAGGCTGGTAACAACATATAACAACTCAACCATGCCTTTAAGGCTAACATGACTCAGTAGACCGATTTGGTCTTTCAATAAATACATACAACTCAAATACAACTCATGCCCACGTAGGGGTCAAAATACAACCACACCCGTACAACGGGAAAAATATAGCAGCGGAAAATAAAGTACAACTGAACCAATAAACAAAGTACGGTTCCTCATGTGATTAGTATCGATCATCTTTCATCATCCCTCGTGCCGACCCTGTGTTATGCTCCAAAACCTGAATGCAAAAATAGACATCCACCCCCCGAATACTCGGGGGTTAGCAAAACTCCACTGTTTTGCTATTGCAAGAACAAAGTGCAAATATGAGCCATACAATTCACATTCCACGAATAACAATAACCAGGAATCCTCAAAGATTCAAACGAAAAGTACTTCCCGAGGCAAGAGTTTGAGAAAACATTTCAAAATCGAAAGATCACAAATCAATGGAAATAATTTATAAAAGGGTTTAGAATGCCATCGAGAGTTTTAATAGAAACCAATTTAGGATTATCAAATCCCTCTTTTCAAAACCCAAAAGATGAAAGGGGTCACCGCCCCAAAGGTTTTGCTTTCCGTAAAATGACCTTTACCAAACCGTTGGGATTTTAGCCCCAAATCCGTAAAATGACCTTTACAAAACCATTGGGATTTTAGCCCCAAATCTCATCAACTCACAGTACACAAGAACGACCACAAGGTTCGTCTCCCAACATCAAAATCCGCAAATAAAGGATTTAACATAAACGACAAAATACTCTAGAGCCATCCTAGCCAAGTAGGCCAAACGAACAACTTATCTCTTACACACTTAGTCAATGCATGCAATCATGAAAACCGTTCAAAAGCACTCATTTCCGGAAATGCCGATATCAAATCACATTTGTAAAATGCACCACAATTAACCGTGGATCCACCCCTCCGTGGACCCCTACCGAGACCCCGTCGGATCTAACCCGTAGTGGTTAAAAGCAAGCTCGTGGATCCACCCCTTCGTGGACCCCTACCGAGACCCCGTCGGATCTAACCCATAGTGAGCATACACACACACACGTTACTCATGCAATACTACTATGCTAAGAATGTAAGTTCATTAAGAATACTCACTAGAGATGGCCACTAACTCGACACCGTTATCAAACTCTTCAAAACACAATAACAAGATTAAACACGGAATACGCGATTCCATCACTTTAAACAACAGGGATATAATCAAAGTCTTCAACGTTCAAAATGATCGAATCATAATCAATTTCCAAAACACACCGTTCACAAAACACACACGCGTTTTGAAAGAGAGCCTTTAGCGAGGCCAAACCAAAATCTTTTGAAACTTCATTTCAAACAACCAAACAAACACGCCATGACGATCACCGATCATCATATTCACAAAATAAGAAATGTATGAGCAAGGTACTTGCCTCGAATAACCACAACGCGGAGAATCGGCCGAAGTAGGTTGGCACGAACCGACTATGAACTCACCGACTACACCGAACGACAATCCACAAGAATGAACTACGAACGAAAACAATAACAACGAAAATGAATTCCAAAGTATGATCCAAAGCCGCTGAATTCAAAGAACAAATGCCGAAAGTTCAAGGATTTCCCCCAAAATGGCCAAGAACACGATTCGTCCCAACAAAACACGAAAACGGAATTCCAAGTTGAAATATGGATATACAATCCATAGAGTGTGTTTAACAACATCATTTAACCACAATCAATCCATCAAAAACGGTTGAAAAATGAGATCGAGAACAAATCCCCCAAAAAGTTAATTCGAAGGAAATCAAGAAATATACTTCGATTCGACGAAGAACAATGGATTAAATGATGTTAAACACAAGAATACTACCAAGATTAATCATACCCATCATGAATTAATCAACAACACGGAACGAATCGGACAAAAATGCAAAAACCCTCAAATTCACGAAATTAGGGTTCTAAGGTAAGATTACCTTAATTCGCTGGATCAAAGGATGATAGATGTTATGAACTCAAGAACTTCATGAATTTGTTGTCAAACAACATGGCTTCGCCACTCTCGAATCGCCAGCCGCGGATAGAAGAGGAAGGAAGTGAGAAATGAATGAAAATGTGACTGCTCTGTCACATTTATACTGGGCCGGAACTAGCGTGCGCTAGCCTTCCCGGACTAGCGTGCGCTATCGGACGGTATCGGACGAGTACCCTCGGCCAGGGCCCGCACGACCTGGAACCATCGACCAAACCTGCCGACCCGACTCCCGCTAGCGTGCGCTACGGCCGGAAGCCTGCGCGCGCTAGCCGACTGCCCAAAGAACCTCGACTAAAAAGTTCGCCAGTAACGACGCTAGTTGGCCGACAAAGATGCACTACCCCCGCCGGTTAGCGTGCGCTACACGACCGATGGCGTGCGCTACCCGCCGATCCCGACCGAGTCGAACCTCGTAACCCCACCGCCTGCACTCCGATGGCGCGTTAGGCGGCCCAATAGCGTGCGCTACACCTACCGGTTAGCGCGCGCAGCCTTTCGGCCGTAACGTGCGCTACGCCGGTTCCTGCCGCACCTGTCCGGCCGGTGCCCGCAATCGTCCGGCCATCCCAAGAACCGTCCGGCGATGCGACCACTGTGGCTCGACGACCCGATTTCCGAAAACGCACGGAACGAACACGACGAAAAGTTAACGGACGACATCAACAACCCGAAATGAAAACATAATATAATAATTAATCATACGCGACCAAGAAATGGGTCGAGACAACAATTACAGATACGGATACCCGTAACTTTTAAGAAATTACAAAATGGCCCAAAACGCCCGGAAATCACGATACTTGATCGAATAACCAAGACGAAGCTCGCAACATGAATAATAACATTAAATGAACTTACGAGAAACTCGAAACAACAGTTTCGGACGAGATTCGCAAGAATCGAACTCAAGTGCGGAAAAGTCGCCAAAAAGCACGGAACTCAACAAAACGACACCAAAACAAACTCGGATGACAAAAAGTGCAGAATTAATCATTCTCAGAATGACGAAACGGTCATGAGCGAGTCGTCAAAACGGACTCCGGCCGAAAAAAGAAATTTACCGAAAATTGAAAATTGCGGATATTACATTCTACCCTCCTTAAAAGAAGTTTCGTCCCGAAACATAAAACAAGTAGGGAGCAGCAATATCCCGCCAGGAAAACTCAAAGAGATACGCAAGAAACGCATAACTAACGCCCAACGGCGAAACGTTACAAACAATGCAACGGAATATACGGTGTGAAAACACGCTCCACGACGACCAACACAACGTCGCCGTTAGGGATATAATAAAACCAACAAGTGACAAGCGTCATCAAATGGATAATACAATCAAGTCAATTATCCGACAATCACAAAACACAACGAACGAAAATCAATATGATTGACCAACCCAACGATACATCAATCGAAACGCGAACCATTCGCTAAACCAATACGGAATTCCACCGCCCAAATGTTGGAAGATTGAAAACGAGACTAATTTCCCGAACTCAAGGGAATTACGAAGGAGCCTGAACGCTCAACAATCACGAAACGAGAACAAAAACCGAACACACAAACGATCGAGACAACAAAGAATCGAACAATCATGTCCGAAACACGAAGGATAATAAAATTCAAACAACAACTCCCAGGATGATCTGGTGAGAACTACAAGACATGCATTCCCATAAGATCCACAAGAAAGGGAATAGCGATTGAAAAGTATCAACGACAAATGAGTTATTCCAAAACAATACCACACTCGTTCGATCAACAAAAGTAAGGGGCAGGACAAGCTCAGAAATGTCAACGAACATAAATGAGTCGACAGAGTCGAAAACACAAGAGTTCCAAATCCAATCCACTTCGAATAAAAGAACTAATAGAGCCAGATGATGTCACTCCCGAACAAGGTTCACAATAATCGAACTGAACCCGAAAAAGTCACATCGATAACCAGATCGACCCACAACAAGATCACAGCTCGTTCGGACGATGAAACCGAAATACAGAACAAGTTCATAAAGTATCAACGAACATGAGCGAATCGATAGACTGGAGAAATAGAAAATACAGAAGTCAAAATAGTACGGGTATTACCTCCGACCTCGTCCACGAAATTCACAAAAACAGGAGCAAGGTAACAAGACATTAAACAACCGACACATAACAGAACGATCACCGATGCACACGGTCATACCAAACCAAGCTCTAACAGCTCGCACATGCGCGATAACGCAGAAATCACCACGAGATGGCAACATTCAATACCAACATCCCACCTCTCACAGAGGGCTAACACAACAAATGTGTGGAAAATAACTCAACGCTCACGCCGCCAACTCGATCATACTCGGGAGCAAACATCAAAATGACAATGCGAACATCATACATACATACCCATCCCTCAAACGGGAATGGATAGGTTTTAAAAATGAAAACCTCATTTTGAAAATAATTTAGAAGAACACCGGTTGATCTTGAGTATCACCTTTCAAAAAGTACAAACGTGAAACATCGTTATCGAGACTTTGGAGAACCATTTCGCATTTGATAAAAATGAGGACACTTTCTCTTGGTGAAAACTTCCAAAATATTCGACCTTCGGGTCTAAATAAAAGTGTTTCTAAAACATTGAAAATATCTCAAAGCATTTTGGTCCTCGAAGTAGAAATTTTTTGAAATATATTGTGGCACCTAGGATGTACCACAAGAAAATAACTCATTTGAAAAGTATGTCTCGAAATTTATTTTTCTAAGATACTCAAGGTTTTCAAAAATCCAATAGGCCAGAATGCCCAAAACTCACACATATCGACGTTCACTAAAACAACTCCTAGTACACGCATCAAAACGTTTAAAATCAAGACAATACATGTCTTTAAACGGAAATAAACGATAAAATACCACATTCAGAACAAAACCACTGACCCCATTCGAGGCCTCTAAGGACCCTCCCTCACTGGCTAGTGAACAAGTCGAACGCGTATAAGCACAAAGCCTCCACAAGAGAACTTGTAAAATGTGCAAATCGATTCGAAAATCATCAGCAACGGACAAAAACAACAATAAAAAGACATCACAAGCGACGACACTCCTCGTATAAATCAAATACGAGAGTCGACTAAATACATATCGTGAAATCAAAATCCAAATAAGGATTCCATCACTTAACAAATAATCATAAAAATAGCTCGTGTCACACGAGGCACAACACAAAGAAGGGAGACTTACATCCACAGGTCGCACGAAGATGATGATCGCCCCACGATACTAATCACGACCAACAAACTCAGACGACACGTCGCGACACGACTCAGTCAGATAAAATCGGACGAAACAAGACTCAAACAACACGACTTGACCCGACAGCCTAGGTTTCCTCAACCTAAGCTCTGATACCATTTATGTAACACCCCCAATCCGCTCAGGGATATTACACGCCGTAGAACCTTTCCTCAAGGATCTACCAGGCTGGTAACAACATATAACAACTCAACCATGCCTTTAAGGCTAAAATGACTCAGTAGACCGATTTGGTCTTTCAATAAATACATACAACTCAAATACAACTCATGCCCATGCAAGGGTCAAAATACAACCACACCCGTACAACGGGAAAAATATAGCAGCGGAAAATAAAGTACAACTGAACCAATAAACAAAGTATGGTTCCTCATGTGATTAGTATCGATCATATTTCATCATCCCTCGTGCCGACCCTGTGTTATGCTCCAAAACCTGAATGCAAAAATAGACATCCACCCCCCGAATACTCGGGGGTTAGCAAAACTCCACTGTTTTGCTAGTGCAAGAACAAAGTGCAAATACGAGCCATAAAATTCACATTCCACGAATAACAATAACAGGAATCCTCAAAGATTCAAACGAAACGAAAAGTACTTCCCGAGGCAAGAGTTTGAGAAAACATTTCAAAATCGAAAGATCACAAATCAATGGAAATAATTTATAAAACGGTTTAGAATGCCATCGAGAGTTTTAATATAAACCAATTTAGGATTATCAAATCCCGCTTTTCAAAACCCAAAAGATGAAAGGGGTCACCGCCCCAAAGGTTTACTTTCCGTAAAATGACCTTTACCAAACCGTTGGGATTTTAGCCCCAAATCCGTAAAATGACCTTTACAAAACCATTGGGATTTTAGCCCCAAATCTCATCAACTCACAGTACACAAGAACGACCACAAGGTTCGTCTCCCAACATCAAAATCCGCAAATAAAGGATTTAACATAAACGACAAAATACTCTAGAGCCATCCTAGCCAAGTAGGCCAAACGAACAACTTACCTCTTACACACTTAGTCAATGCATGCAATCATGAAAACCGTTCAAAAGCACTCATTTCCGGAAATGCCGATATCAAATCACATTTGTAAAATGCACCACAATTAACCGTGGATCCACCCCTCCGTGGACCCCTACCGAGACCCCGTCGGATCTAACCCGTAGTGGTTAAAAGCAAGCTCGTGGATCCACCCCTTCGTGGACCCCTACCGAGACCCCGTCGGATCTAACCCATAGTGAGCATACACACACACACGTTACTCATGCAATACTAATATGCTAAGAATGTAAGTTCATTAAGAATACTCACTAGAGATGGCCACTAACTCGACACCGTTATCAAACTCTTCAAAACACAATAACAAGATTAAACATGGAATACGCGATTCCATCACTTTAAACAACAGGGATATCATCAAAGCCTTCAACGTTCAAAATGATCGAATCATAATCAATTTCCAAAACACACCGTTCACAAAACACAAACGCATTTTGAAAGAGAGCCTTTAGCGAGGCCAAACCAAAATCTTTTGAAACTTCATTTCAAACAACCAAACAAACACGCCAAGACGATCACCGATCATCATATTCACAAAATAAGAAATGTATGAGCAAGGTACTTGCCTCGAATAACCACAACGCGGAGAATCGGCCGAAGTAGGTTGGCACGAACCGACTACGAACTCGCCGACTCCACCGAACGACAATCCACAACAATGAACTACGAACGAAAACAATAACAACAAAAATGAATTCCAAAGTACGACCCAAAGCCGCTGAATTCAAAGAACAAATGCCGAAAGTTCAAGGATTTCCCCCAAAACGGCCAAGAACACGATTCGTCCCGACAAAACACGAAAACGGAATTCCAAGTTGAAATATGGATATACAACCCATAGAGTGTGTTTAACAACATCATTTAACCACAATCAATCCATCAAAAACGGATGAAAAAGGAGATCGAGAACAAATCCCCCAAAAAGTCAATTCGAAGGAAATCAAAAAATATACTTCGATTCGACGAAGAATAATGGATTAAATGATGTTAAACACAAGAATACTACCAAGATTAATCATACCCATCATGAATTAATCAACAACACGGAACGAATCGGACAAAAATGCAAAAACCCTCAAATTAACGAAATTAGGGTTCTAAGGTAAGATTACCTTGATTCGCTGGATCAAAGGATGATAACGGATGATTGATTGATGTTATGAACTAAAGAACTTCATAGATTTGTTGTCAAACAACATGGCTTCGCCACTCTCGAATCGCCAGCCGCGGATAGAAGAGGAAGGAAGTGAGAAATGAATGAAAATGTGACTGCTCTGTCACATTTATACTGGGCCGGAACTAGCGTGCGCTAGCCTTCCCGGACTAGCGTGCGCTATCGGCGTATCGCCGAGTACCTCGGCGTGGCCCGCACGACCCGCACCACCGACCAAACCCGCCGACCCGACTCCCGCTGGCGTGCGCTCTGGCGGAAGCTGCGCGCTGGCTTAACCCAAAGATCCGGACTAAAAAGTTCGCCAGTAACGTACGCTAGTCACCGACGGCGCTACCTGCCGGTAGCGGCGCTTCGACCGACAGATGGCGTGCGCCACTGCCGATCCCGACCGAGTCCGAACCTCGAACCCCAGCCTGCCCGGACGATGGCGTCGTTAGGCACCGATAGGCGTGCGCTACAATCGCGGTTAGGCGCGCCTTCCGGCCGTAACGTGCGCTTACGCGGTTCTCGCCGCTGTCCGGCCAGCGTCTGCAATCGTCCGGCGCCCCAGAACCGTCCGTGCGACGACCACAAGGGCTCGACGACCTGATTTCCGAAAACGCACGGAACGAATACGACGAAAAGTTCGCGGACGACATCAACAACCCGAAATGAAAACATAATACAATAATTAATCATACGCGACCAAGAAACGGGTCGAGACAACAATTACAGATACGGATACCTGTAACTTTTAAGAAATTACAAAATGGCCCAAAATGCGCGGAAATCACGATACTTGATCGAATAACCAAGCCGAAGCTCGCAACAAGAATAATAACATTAAATGAACTTACGAGAAACTCGAAACAACAGTTTCGGACGAGATTCGCAAGAATCGGACTCAAGTGCGGAAAAGTCACCAAAAAGTACGGAACTCAACAAAACGACACCAAAACGAACTCGGATGACAAAAAGTGCAGAATTAATCATTCTCAGAATGACGAAACGGTCATGAGCGAGTTGTCAAAACGGACTCCGGCCGAAAAAAGAAATTTACCGAAAATCAAAAATTGCGGATATTACAGCGACCTCCTCAGACAACTCTGGAGATTGTTCAAGGAGGGCAAGCTGGACAGTCTAGTAACTTAGCCGGAGCCCCGGGCGGAAAGGATCAAGTGCCGCGATCGACGTAGAACGACGGTCACCAGTCTCCAATCCGATCGCCAGAATCAAACGCGGCGAGCCAGAAGATTCATACGAGTCGATCCTCCCGATCAACCCTGGCGGCCAGATCTTTATGCTTCAATCAAGAGGTGGAAACTTCGGAGGTCTTTCCCCAGTTTCCACCATGTCAAACGAAAGGCTACTGCCCAAGCAACATCTCCAAAAATGGAGGACCCGCTTGCCCTCTAAAGTTCATCATCTAACATGATGGATCTAGGCACGAGATCGCCTCCCTCAGCACAATGTATACCGTCGAGGATCGCCATCCAACATGAAGATTCGAAGTAGAAGAGTGCAGCCATAGTCCTGGAGGTCGATAGAACCGACAACTTCGTCCATGCAAGGTTCCTTTGGGCTGAGATCGCTTGCCCTTCGTTTAAATATGAGGAGGGCGTAGCCGAAGGACCCTCCATACAGATCTGTGGACACGCTCGCCCGCCCTCAAAGGTTCATCATCTAACATGGTGGACCCGGACAATGCGACGCGTCCCTACCCTCGTCACAACGTATACCGTCGAGAATCGCCTTCTAACATGACGATCCGAGGTAGAAAAGTGCTAGCAAGCCGCGATCGTGGAGTCGATTCATCCGACGACGCCCCGTGCAAGGACTCCTCCAGACCAAGACCGTTCGCCCTTTGTTTAAATACGAGGCGGGCGCAGCCTACGGAGGACCCTCACAATAAAGTGAGTCGCGAGACAAACCTACAGCTGGAATGTCGCTCGCGCACAAGACATGGTTGCGGAGGTCGGTCCATCGAACTCCGCGACCGTGCACGGTTCCTCAAGACCGAGATGATCGGCCTTCCTCGAGGAATCTGCAAAATTAAAGACCGCAAAGAGCTGAACCAAGAATCAGTCCGCTCAAGAAAATGATCGTCTGGTCCATAAAGAGTTGAGTCGCTCGTCTGTAATTCAAACGATCACCGGTAAACACCACCTCACCCAATGCCTTCAACATCGGAGTGAGCTGGGGGGCAATTGTTGTGTCGCGATTAACACATCTCGACGGCGATCGGCATAGAGGCCGAGCGACCGAGTCAGCGTCAAATGAACCACGGCACACCTACCAAAAGGAGATCCCGGACCAAGTCCAAGTGCCGAGCGATCGACTTCCAGGGCGATCGTTGTAATATCCGCAAATTTGATTTCCGGTAATTTTCTTTTTTTGGCGGAAGTTCGTTTTGACGACTCGCTTGGGACCGTTTCATCATTCTGAGAATGATTAATTCTGCACTTTTCGACATTCGAGTTTGTTTCGGTGCTGTTTTGCTGAGTTCCGTGCTTTTTAGCGACTTTTCCGCGCTTTAGCTCGATTCTTGCGAATCTCGTTCGAAACTGCTGTTTCGAGTTTCCCGTAAGTCCGTTTAACTTTACTAGACGTGTTATGAATTTCGGTTTGGTTATTCGATCAAGTATCGTGATTTTCGGGCGTTTTGGGCCATTTTGTAATTTACCCAAAGTTATGGGCATCTGTATCTGTATTTGTTGTCTCGACCCTTTTATTGGTCGCGTATGATTAATTATTGCATTATGTTTTCATTTCGGGTCGTTGATGTTTACCGCGAGCTTTTCGTCGTGTTCGTTCCGTACGTTTTCGGAAAATCGAGTCGTCGGGTCGTGGCCGGGTACCGGTGGCCGGACAGTGCGGCAATCGAAGTCGGGCACTGGCCGAGCAGGCACGGCAGGAACCGGCGTAGCGCACGCTACAGCCGGAAGTCTGCGCGCGCTATCTCGACAGGTATAGCGCACGCTAGCTTGGCCGACCAACGCACGCTATCGGACCGGACAGTGGGGTTTCTGGGGTTCTAGACTCGGGAAGGATCGGCAGGTAGCGCACGCTATGCCGAGCGTAGCACGCGCTAGTCGGCAGGCGTAGCGCACGCTGTCGGCCGGCTAGCATACATTACCTGGCTGGGCAGTTCAGTCCAGAGGGTTCTGGACAGATCGGCTAGCGCACGCTAGCGCCCGCGCAGCGCGCGCTATCGCGGTCGGGCAGGCAGGATCCGGCCGGCAGATTAAGTCTTCAGTACTAGGCCATGCGGGCCCCGGCTGAAGGTTCTCGGCCGAGGCTGCCCGTTAGCGCGCGCTAGTCCGGAAGGTGTAGCGCACGCTAGTCCGTGCCTTTATAAATATGACAGAGTAGTCATATTTTCACCCGTTTTTCATTTCCATCTTTTCCTCTCCGCGGCTGGAGGCTTGGCGATCCAGGAAACATGTTGTCAAGCAACTAATCCACGAAGATTGGGAGTTCATATCATCGATTAATCCCTCCATAACCTCCTTTGATCCAGCGAATCAAGGTGAGATTTCCTAGAACCCTATTTTGGGAAAATTTGGGGTTTTTGCATTTTTGTCCGATTCGTTCCGTGTTGTTGATTAATCCACGATGGGTATGATTAATCTTAGTATTATTCATGTGTTTAACATCATTTAATCCATAGTTTTTCGTCGAATCAAGGTATATTTCTTGATTTCCTTCGAATCGACTTTTTGGGGGATTTGTTCTTGATTTCGTTTTCTATACGTTTTTGATGGATCAATTGTTGTTAAATGATGTTGTTAAACATATCCTAGGGATTGTATATCCATATTTCGGTTTGGAATTCCATTTTCATGATTTAACGGGACGAATCGTGTTCTTGGCCGTTTTGGGGGAAACCCTTGAACTTTCGTCGTTTGTTCCTTGAATTCAGCGGCTTTGGGTCGTACTTTGGAATTCATTTTCGTTGTTATTGTTGTCCTTCGTAGTTTATTTTTGCGGGTTGTCATTCGGTGGAGTCGGCGAGTTCGTAGTCGGTTCGTGCCAACCAACTTCTGTCGATTCTCCGCGTCGTTGTTTCGAGGCAAGTATTTTACTATACGAATTGTGTCTTGTGAATAGGGACGTCATGTTATGGTTTTGATGCATTGGTTTACTTTCGTGAATATGTTTCGTATGAATTGATTTTTATGAATGATTGATGGTAGCGATAATACCATCACCTAGTTAACATCGTGGAATTGTGTTGGATGTGCAAATCATCTAAGTTGTGCCGGGCGTGATTGTTCATTTTTTAGTTGTTGTGATGATTATGATATTTGTGTTGTTTTGATTTACATACTTGATTATGCATTTCGGTGTAATGTGGAATGGCTTGACATTTGATGATTATGAATTGTGTCGTGTCGAGGTGTGTGTGTGTTCCAGGTAGGGTCTGACGAGACCTCTGGAGTTCGGTACATGATGTGTACGAACAAGGTGTGTGATCCAGGTAGGGTCTGACGAGGCCTCTGGGGTTCGGTACATGATGTGTACGAACGATGTATGTGGTCGGGTAAGGTCTGTCGAGGCCTCCGAAGTTCGGTACATGATGTGTACGAACAGAGTGTGTGGTCCGGGTAAGGTCCGTCGAGGCCTCCGGAGTTCGGTACATGATTTGTACGAACAACGATTGTACAGTGATTGTTTGGATAACATTTTGAATACGGGTCTCGGACTCATATTGATATCTATCCAGTGTGTTTTGAACGAGAATCGGGCTAAGGCCTCAATGTTTACGAAAAGGTTTTGTAAATTGGGACTCGAGGTCCAAAAGAATTTTTACTTTAAAAATCCCCGAGATAATGTGTTCCTTTTCAAATGTCTCTTGCTTGAGTTCGAAATTTTGAAACTTCTCGGGAAACTTTTGATAATTGATTTCTGTATTAAATTCGTAGTTGCTATTTACTTGTTGCATTTCGTATCGTATTATACTTGCACTAGTAAAACAGTGGAGTTTTACTAACCCCCGAGTAATCGGGGGGTGGATGTCTGTTTTGCGTCCAGGTACATACAGGTTTGGGGGAGCAGTCACAGGATTGGTACGAGAGGATGACGAGTTGCGATACTAATCATGAGTCGAGAGTTGTTCAATTTTTGTTGTGTTTTCAGAGTTGATTTCAGTCTTCCGCTGTATTGTATTTCAACCCCTGTGTGGGTAATGTCGTTTAAGTCATTTTTGTTAATTGGGTTGTGTGACCTCATCGGTCTGTGTATTCACGTGTAAGTGACCATAACGGTCTGTATTATTTTATTGTTTGACCCTGGCCGGGCAAGCATTTGGTTGTTTATGGATGTTTAGCCTGGTAGATTCTTGTGGAAAGGGTCTACGGCATGTAATATTCCCATATGGTTTTGGGGGTGTTACATTTATGGTATCGGAGCTTAGGTTGCGGAAACCTAGGCTGTCGGGTCGAGTCGAGTCGTGATTTGTCGAGTAATGTGTTGTCTTGTCGTTTGAGTCGTCAGGTGACAAGTTGAGTTGTGCGTAGTCACAACGTGTCGGATATGTTGTCGGATGAGATTAGTATCGTGGGCGACCGTCATCTCCGTGCGGCCTGTGGACGTAAGTCTCCTCTTTTATGCGTAATACCTGTGTATCTCGATTTTATCTTTAGTGAGTTAATTGCGGTGCATAATTTTATTTACATAGTATTGTGTAATATAGTTGTGTTTAATACTCGTGGCACATAGTTTGGGTATAGAACTGGGCACGTTATTGTTTTATCTTTGAAATACCGGGTGGGGTGGTATGTTGTGAAAGTTGTAAACCTTGATGGGTTTCGAAAAGGTACCAACGGTAGATTCTGTGAGAAACTCCGATGAATGATTTTGCTGTGTGCTTAAACTTGATACCACAAGATGCATTTGATTGAATTGGCGACCCTGGTTGCCATTTGAGTATGTAGTTTTAAATTCGACTGTTTTTGGAATGTTGAAATTTTCGTCCGCTATGGGTAAGTTTGAGAATGTTTTCTGAAGGACTTTATAGTTTGAGAATTTTTGTAAAAATCGATTTTTGGAAAATATTTTGGTGGTGCGGTCAAACAACGGTCTATATGGAATTTTTAAAATTTGTTAAATTTTGACAAATGGGCCGAGTATTTTCAAATGACACAATCAGACGGTATTTGAAAAATGTGTTTTGAAGTACTTCAGACATTGTAAAATATTACCGTCGTTTTGGTTATGAACTAAAGGATTTTGGAAAATTTTTATTTTGCAGAACGATTTTTGGTTTTCGGAATTTTGAACTTCATATGTCCACGTGTTGGGGCTAGGTGGTTGTGATAAGTTTGTGGTGTTGTTGTGCTCGCCGGAGAATGTTTCAGTGTTTTCTAAATGTTGAGATACATGGTTTTGATTGAACGATCGAGGTATTAAAAGTGTTTTCAAAAATTTCATTTCACCAAATTTTTCAAACTTGAGAATTTTAAAATTTTATCATTTGAATAATACCCCGGAAATATTTTATTTTGTTGCTAGTGTGTGGTCCCTACGATACGTGTGTGGTTTTGACCGTGTTCGATTTGATAAAACCCAAACATCTCTGTTAATGTGACTGTGTGAATTATTTTTGAATGAAGTTCTAAAATTACAGTGTTAGTTCGTGTACGCGTGTAATGACTTGGGGTTGATGTTATATCGTGCTGCTATTTATCGACCTATGTTGACGTTGTGATGTTTATTTGGTTGTGTTATTCTGACTGAACATCCGTTCAGTATGCCGAGAGGTCGAGGCCGAGGACGTGGTCGTAAGGTCGACATTGGCGCTGCTACGATCCTTCGTCAGGTGGCTGACCAGTTGGCGCATGTGAATCAGATCGTAAACCGTGACGGGATTCCGGATAAGGATAACGGAGCTAGTAAGTGGTTACAAGTTGTGATGAGATTGCACCCGCCCCGTTTCGTAGGTTCTTCGGACTCATTAGGCTGGGAGGACTGGCTCTTCCAGTTGGACAGGACATTCGATGCTGTAGCTTGCCCCGATGAGAGAAGAGTACCCATCGCCCAATACCTGCTTGACAGGGAAGCGGCACACTGGTGGGAGGCCGTAGCGCCTAGTGATCGTACAACTACTTGGGCCGAATTCAAGACTGGTATGGAGGCCGAGTATTGTCCGCCGCCTGTTAAGGAACGTAGAATTGTTGAGTTTTTATCGGCTATGCCCCGGGATGTGTCTATATCTCAAGCAATAGTCGATTACAATCAACAACTGTGTTACGTTCGAGATCAAGTGCGAAGTGAGACAGATAAGGTTCGTTACTTTGATATGCGTATGAAACCTCAGGTTCGGCAGTGTATGGCCCCTTTTATGTGTACAACTCTAAAGGACTATCAAGATCGAGCCTTAGCATTTGAAATGGCTATAATGTCTACCGAGTCCGTATCAGTAGCGAAGAAGCAGAAGATCTCCATTGACGCATCGGAAAGTAAAGGAATTGGGATTCCCACGCCTCAACCCTCGTATCAGCCGAGTATGGGACCTTCTCGGTCAGCTAGAGAATCCAAAGGACCCAAGCCGGTGTCTTTGAGTTCTGGTAATGCTCCTAGGTGTTTCAGCTGTAACGTTCTAGGCCATGAATGCGCGCATTGTAAGAAACCACCAGTGACTTGTTATAATTGTGGACACGAGGGGCATCGAGTTCAGTACTGCGAGATTGTTGCCGAGATGATAAGGGACCGGAGTACCATTCCTACTTCCGGAGGGCACAGTGATGTCCAGTGATAGTGTTTTTGGTACTAGTTGCGCGGATTGTTTCTCGTGTAGAGAGGTATCTTGTGACGTTTTTACGTTTGAAACTTGTTAAATGATATTCTGTTTTTGAATAAGTTCCCGTTTAGTTGTTGAACATACAGAGGCGTGACAGTGGACCGCGGGGTCATGAACATGGTATTTTATTATGTGCCGTTATATTTTATTTCGTATCACTCTGATAACCTTAATTTAAGTTTCGGGACGAAACTTATTTTTCGTATGATAGAATGTAATATCCAGTATTCTCGTTTTCTGTTATCTTGAATTGTTTGTGTTTTGACGTCGGACATTTTCTTGTTGATGAGTAACGGAGTGATTCCTATCATGATATTCTATTTGTTTATTTCACATAGCCGTTCTAGTCAGGTGCGACTTGTTGTCGCGTGCGTTTCTTTGATTTAATGTGTGCATGTGATGTGACCTAAATTGCTCGTTATTGTTTCAAATCATAGGCAGTGGCGTTGTGTTGGTCGTCGCGGAGCGTGTTTTCACGCCGTATATTCCTTTGCGTTGCTTGTAACGTTTTGCCGTTGGGCGTAGGTTACGCGTTTCTTGTGTATCTCGTTGAGTTTTTCTGGCGGGATGCTGCTTCTCCATACTTGTTTTAAGTTTCGGGACGAAACTTCTTTTAAGGAGGGTAGTATGTAATATCCGCAAATTTGATTTCCGGTAATTTTCTTTTTTTGGCGGAAGTTCATTTTGACGACTCGCTTGGGACCGTTTCATCATTCTGAGAATGATTAATTCTGCACTTTTCGACATCCGAGTTCGTTTCGGTGCTGTTTTGCTGAGTTTCGTGCTTTTTAGCGACTTTTCCGCGCTTGAGCTTGATTCTTGCGAATCTCGTTCGAAACTGCTGTTTCGAGTTTCCCGTAAGTCCGTTTAACTTTACTAGACGTGTTATGAATTTCGGTTTGGTTATTCGATCAAGTATCGTGATTTTCGGGCGTTTTGGGCCATTTTGTAATTTACCCAAAGTTATGGGCATCTGTATCTGTATTTGTTGTCTCGACCCTTTTCTTGGTCGCGCATGATTAATTATTGCATTATATTTTCATTTCGGGTCGTTGATGTTGACCGCGAGCTTTTCGTCGTGTTCGTTCCGTACATTTTCGGAAAATCGAGTCGTCGGGTCGTGGCGGCTGGGCGGTGGCAGACAGTGCGGCAATCGGAAGTCTTGGGCACCGCCGAGCAGCACGGCAGAACCGCGAGCGCACGCTATGGCCGGAAGTCTGCGCGCTAGCCCGACAGGTATAGCGCACGCTAGCTTGGCCGACCAACGCACGCTATCGGACCGGACATTGGGGTTTCTGGGGTTCTGGACTCGGGAAGGATCGGCAGGTAGCGCACGCTACGCCGAGCGTAGCGCACGCTACGCCGAGCGTAGCGCGCGCTAGTCGGCAGGCGTAGCGCACGCTGTCGGCCGTCTAGCGTACGTTACGTGGCCGGGCAGTTCAGTCCAGAGGGTTCTGGACAGATCGGCTAGCGCACGCTAGCGCCCGCGCAGCGCGCGCTATCGCGGTCGGCGAGGGATCTGTCCGTGATTAAGTCTTGATCTAAGCCATGCGGGCCCCGGCTGAAGGTTCTCGGCCGAGGCTGCCCGTTAGCGCGCGCTAGTCCGGAAGGTGTAGCGCACGCTAGTCCGTGCCTGTATAAATATGACAGAGTAGTCATATTTTCACCCGTTTTTCATTTCCATCTTTTCCTCTCCGCGGCTGGAGGCTTGGCGATCCAGGAAACATGTTGTCAAGCAACGAATCCACGAAGATTGGGAGTTCATATCATCGACTAATCCCTCCATAACCTCCTTTGATCCAGCGAATCAAGGTGAGATTTCCTAGAACCCTATTTTGGGAAAATTCGGGGGTTTTGCATTTTTGTCCGATTCGTTCCGTGTTGTTGATTAATCCACGATGGGTATGATTAATCTTAGTATTATTCATGTGTTTAACATCATTTAATCCATAGTTTTTCGTCGAATCAAGGTATATTTCTTGATTTCCTTCGAATTGACTTTTTGGGGGATTTGTTCTTGATTTCGTTTTCTATACGTTTTTGATGGATCGATTGTTGTTAAATGATGTTGTTAAACATATCCTAGGGATTGTATATCCATATTTCGGTTTGGAATTCCGTTTTCATGATTTGACGGGACGAATCGTGTTCTTGGCCGTTTTGGGGGAAACCCTTGAACTTTCGTCGTTTGTTCCTTGAATTCAGCGGCTTTGGGTCGTACTTTGGAATTCATTTTCGTTGTTATTGTTGTCCTTCGTAGTTTATTGTTGTGGGTTGTCATTCGGTGGAGTCGGCGAGTTCGTAGTCGGTTCGTGCCAACCAACCGCCGATTCTCCGCGTCGTGGTTTCGAGGCAAGTATTTTACTATACGAATTGTGTCTTGTGAATAGGGACGTCGTGTTATGGTTGTGATGCATTGGTTTACTTTCGTGAATATGTTTCGTATGAATTGATTTTTATGAATGATTGATGGTAGCGATAATACCATCACCTAGTTAACATCGTGGAATTGTGTTGGATGTGCAAATCATCTAAGTTGTGCCGGGCGTGATTGTTCATTGTTGAGTTGTTGTGATGATTATGATATTTGTGTTGTTTTGATTTACATACTTGATTATGCATTTCGGTGTAATGTGGAATGGCTTGACATTTGATGATTATGAATTGTGTCGTGTCGAGGTGTGTGTGTGTTCCAGGTAGGGTCTGACGAGACCTCTGGAGTTCGGTACATGATGTGTACGAACAAGGTGTGTGATCCAGGTAGGGTCTGACGAGGCCTCTCGGGTTCCGTACATGATGTGTACGAACGATGTATGTGGTCGGGTAAGGTCCGTCGAGGCCTCCGGAGTTCGGTACATGATGTGTACGAACAGAGTGTGTGGTCCGTGTAAGGTCCGTCGAGGCCTCCGGAGTTCGGTACATGATGTGTACGAACAACGATTGTACAGTGATTGTTTGGATAACATTTTGAATACGGGTCTCAGACTTATATTGATATCTATCCAGTGTATTTTGAACGAGAATCGGGCTAAGGCCTCAATGTTTACGAAAAGGTTTTGTAAATTGGGACTCGAGGTCCAAAAGAATTTCCACTTTAAAAATCCCCGAGATAATGTGTTCCTTTTCAAATGTCTCTTGCTTGAGTTCGAAATTCTGAAACTTCTCGGGAAACTTTTGATAATTGATTTCTGTATTAAATTCGTAGTTGCTAATTACTTGTTGCATTTCGTATCGTATTATACTTGCACTAGTAAAACAGTGGAGTTTTACTAACCCCCGAGTACTCGGGGGGTCGATGTCTGTTTTGCGTCCAGGTACATACAGGTTCGGGGGAGCAGTCACAGGATTGGGACGAGAGGATGACGAGCTGCGATACTAATCATGAGTCGAGAGTTGTTCAATTTTTGTTGTGTTGTCACAGTTGATTTCAGTCTTCCGCTGTATTGTATTTCAACCCCAGTGTGGGTAATGTCGTTTAAGTCATTTTTGTTAATTGGATTGTGTGACCTCATCGGTCTGTGTATTCACGTGTAAGTGACCATAACGGTCTGTATTATTTTATTGTTTGACCATGGCCGGGCAAGCATTTGGTTGTTTATGGATGTTTAGCCTGGTAGATCCTTGTGGAAAGGATCTACGGCGTGTAATATTCCCATATGGTTTTGGGGGTGTTACAATTGTCTCTTGGCACCTGGCTGTAATACCCGTAATTTCGATTTCCAGTAATTTCTTTTTTTTCGGCGGAAGTCCGTTTTGACGACTCTTTCATGACGGTTTCGTCATTCTGAGAATAATTAATTCTACACTTTTTGACATCCGAGTTCATTTCGGTTCCGTTTTGTTGAGTTCCGTGCTTTTTAGCGACTTTTCCGCACTTGAGTTCGATTCTTGCGAATCTCGTTCAAAACTGCTGTTTCGAGTTTCCCGTAAGTCCGTTTAACTTTGTTAGACGTGTTGTGAACTTCGGTTTGGTTATTCGATCACGTATCGTGATTTTCGGGCGTTTTTGGCCATTTTCATAATTTCCCAAAGTTTGGGGTAATTACTTTTCGTTGTCGAATTTTGAGCCTTTGGGTGGTCGGAATCGTGTGTTCTCTTAGTGCTCGAATTCGTCTTTGCGAGTACTTCGTAACCATATCTTCGATTCGTATCCAGGTTCGGGTTTCGGGGTCGTTCGGGCCGTCGGAGTTGGCCCCAGCCGAGTCATGGCCGGGCGATGCAGGCCAGATCGGCCGAGTTACTGGCCGGTAGTGCTCGGCGATTACGTCGTAAAGTGGTTACGACGTAAGCCTCGGTCGATTACGTACGTAACAATGCCGGCATTTCGGCGAGATTTCGCCATGGCGATACGTATGTAAGGGCCCGGCCGTTACGACGTAAGCGTCAGTGATGTCCGGCTATATAAGGCCTGGCAGCGTGTTTTTCACCCATTTTCTCATTTTCTTCCTTCTCTTCCGCGGCTAGAGGTGTGGGAATCATGGAGGCATGTTGTTATACAATGAATCCATGAAGTTTTGAGGTTCATATTATCAATCATCCGTCCTATAACATCCTCCGATCTACCGAATCAGGTCAGATTTCCTAGAAATCTAGTTTTGGGGAATTTGGGTGTTTTGGTTGTTTTCATCCGTTTAATCCGATTTAACTTAGGATTGTGATGGATTGATGATTATTTAGATGTATTATATCATTTCCCTTGTTATTCCATGGTTGGATCGTATCGATTCGTTGTTTTGGTCGAGTTCTTGATCGACGCCTTGAAGGTGTTCGGTAGAATGTCTTAGAGGGGTTTTCGGACGTTCTACGATTATTCCTCCTCGTATGATCATTGATTTATTAATTATATGTTGTTAGGGTCGAGTTTCTTGCGAAGAAACCAAGTTGAACCCTTCCGTTCGTTGTCGTTTTCCTTTTCGAAAGCATCGGGCGTTTCGAAGCTTTCCGGTTGAGCCGTGTTCGTCGGAATACTTGCGTGCCGATTTCAAGGCAAGTACCTTGTCCATATAATTCTTGTTTTATGGATACGATAATTAGTGATCGTCTAATTGTGGTTGTTTGGTCGTTTGAATTGAACTTTCAAAAGATTCGGTTTAGCCTTGTTAAAGGCTTGCTTTCAAAAACGCGTGTGTTTTGTGAATGGTGTGATTTGAGAATGACTATGTGAACTCTATGGATATGTTTGGTGTTGATGTTACACTTGGTATTGCGTGTGGACGTATATTATTTTATTTCGGTGCGTTGTGGTTTGACGTGGTGTTTTGCTAAGTGTTTGATGCCTCTGGGTGAATTGTTTGAATATATGTGTTGTATTGTGCTGTGTGTGAATGTATGGATATGGGCGGGGCCTACGGTGGCACATGGCATGCGATCATGTGGCCAGGATGCAACAAGCGATTGGTCCAACCGTGAGAGCCTAATAAAACTACGGTGGCACATGGCATGCGATCATGTGCCAGGATGCAACAAGTGATTGATCCAACCGTGAGCGCCAAAGATAATCTACGGTGGCACGTGGCATGCGATCATGTGGCCAGGATGCAACAAGCGATTGATCCAACCGTGAGATATGTGTGATTTGTTTCGCTAGCCAGCTCGGGAGGGTCCTTCGAGGCCTCGGGTGGGATGTCTGTGGTGGCGTCCCGATCCTAGGCGATGCGCGTGCGTGATTATGTTTCGTTGATTTTATGTCCGTTGAGGACACGTGATGTTGGGCTCTAACCCTGTAAATTGTTGGTGGCTTCCTATTTGCGAAAACAAAACCTTTGGGCTGTGACCCTGTTGATTTTGGAAAGACATGGATTTGATAATCCTAAATTGTTTTCTATTAAAACTCCCGAGGGTATTTTAAACTATTTTGCAAACCGTTCTCGTTAATTGTGATCTTTCGGATTTGGAAAGTTTTACTCAAACTCTTGCCTTGGGAAGTATTCGTTTCATTGTATTTGAATCTTTGAGAATTCCCGGTTATTGTTATTCTTGGAACTTGAATTATATGGCTCGTATTTGCACTAGCAAAACAGTGGAGTTTTGCTAACCCCCGAGTATTCGGGGGGTGGATGTCTGTATTGCATTCAGGTTTTGGGAGCATAACACAGGGTCGGCGCGAAGGATGATGAAAGATGATCGATACTAATCACATGAGGAACCGTACATTGTTGTATTGGTTCAGTTGTATTTTATTTCCACTGCAGTATATTTTTCCCCATTGTACGGGAGTTTTTGTATTCGACCCCTGCGTGGGCATGTAATGTGTTTGAGTTGTATGTATTTATTGAAAGACCAAGTCGGTCTACTGAGTTATTGTAGCCTTAAAGGCATCGTCGAGTTGTTCGTTAGTTGTTACTAGCCTGGTAGATCCTTGAGGAAAGGTTATACGGCGTGTAATATCCCTGAGCGGATTGGGGGTGTTACACTGGCGATCGACTCTGGTGCCCGGCCAAGGACGACCGCCTCAAGCCACGTGTAAAGCCAACATGCGTCAAGTCTACGAAGACTGGATCACGGAGCGAGGACCCATGTGCAGATCCGCGAATGGCGTCGCAGGATAAGGATCTTTGACTCCAGCCCATCAACAGCTGTCAGTGACAAGGACGACCTCACCTACCAACAGACCCTCCGAAAGGTCCCAGGTGGGGCCTCCTAAGACAACGACTCTGGACGTGTGTGGTCTTCTCATTGGTTCGTGCATCCGGCTGCCAGCAGCTGCTGCGGACTCTAAGGAGACCAACCCATGTGCTAAAGACGATCGCCCGCTTATTATAATACAGCAGAGGCGATCGCCCAGCGACTCACAGTCCTATAAATAGAAGGCTTCCTGCACTTGGAAAGCTCTCGACTTTTCTCTCGACTCTATCTAGGATTTCTCTCTCAGAACCTCTTAACCAAAAGACGGTCGACAGGAACGAGAACTCCCTACAGTTCAAGAACTCACAAAGCAGCACTCAAGAGCTAGATAACTAGGGTCTTTACACTCATTATAATTGTACTCTTACATTAATATCTGTACTCCCAAAGTATTCGTATTAATAATATCTCGCGAGAGCATTTAAGCCTGAGCCTAACAAACCCGGCAAATCTTGTGTTATTTACATTCCCTTGGACGTGCTCTCGCATTTTGTTTGTTACGCACCCATAGTCATATCCAGCAATCCCTTCCGTATAATATTTTGAGTAACAACAGACAGCACGCCACAAATACGTCAAAAACCCAATTTAAAATACATAATCATGACACAGAAGTTTCATAATTCCCAATTCATAGCACTACCTACTTTTAATCAAAAACACTTTATTTCATGTAAATTTATTATTGTACTTTTATAAGTTAAAGTTCGTACGATTCTACTAAGTTGTTTAGATCATTTGGAGTTATGGATTAAATCTCCTCCGCAGTACCACTTTCATTCCGATTTCAGTTTAACGTAATTATGCCAAGTAAGTTTCTTATCTTTGTTGTATTTATTATGTATATGGTAATATTTATCAATATTATATATTTGTCTGTAATATGAAGATTAGATAAATTTTACATTCTATGAGTTATGATGAGTCAACTATAATACTCGAGAATTTATTACCGTGCCTACTTTACACTACTAAAAAATAGCCACATTGGCTTCACAAAAAAATGAAGCAAATGAAGTTGACTCTGAATCCTTTGTACTTTGCCTTCAGATATGTGGAGTCAATATGTGAAGCTAAACAAGTTTAAGCTACAGAAACTTTAGTTTTAAGGTTTGACCACGTGAAGCTAAATAAAGTAACATTACCGTCAATTATGTGATGCTAAAGAAAGCACGAAACAAATGAAATAATTATTTTAGCTTCACATGAAGCTAAAACCGTATGAATAGAAAGGCCATCAATTTTAAATTGTTTATCTTTGGGTTCACATATGTATCGCTACAATAAATAATAAACTAGTATTATTTCCAGCTAAAGTAACTTCCGTTTTGGAAAAAAAATTTAGCCAAAAAGAATTTTCGGATAATTTCAGATATATATATATTAATTTAATCAAAAAATATATTCTAAATATAATTTTTTTTATTGTAATTAAAAAATAAACGTAAAAAACTGCACATTAATTGTTATTAAAAAATAAACTACATTATACTAAAAAGATATTTGTTTTAATTAGAAAATCAATATCATCATTTTTGTAAATTGATTTTAAAAAGAGATAAATCACATTATGTTATGTTCTAACAATATTAATATTGAAAAAAATATAATTCACTTATATTTAAACAAATAAAAATCCTACAAAACAAAGAAAAAATAAAAGAATATTCATAAGTTAGTATAAATAAAAAATAATGTAAGTAAAATTATTAACAAAAATAAAAATAATTTAGAAGTTACCTTGAAGATTGAGAGATGAAGGTTGAAGTGAATGAGATGAAATGAGGATTGAAAGGAGTGAAAGTTTGTAGTGATGTTGTATTTATAATATATTATGGAATCAATAACTTCACATATGTGAAGCCAAAATATTTTAGTAAATTCAAAATTCCCCCTCATTCACGCCAAAAAATTTCAAGCTTCTGCCAAAATTGTTGAAAATTTTCGTACTGGTGTCACATATGTGACGCCTTTAGGCCTTGGCTTTTGCTCTTGGTATTGGCTTCACATATGTGAAGCTAAAACTTATCAACTACTATATCCGCGTACGCCACCTACCGCATGTGTAATCATTCTGAACGTCTTATTTGGTTTCACATATGCGAAGCCAATATTTGAGTAAGTATTTTCTAGAACTCATACATCGTTTGACACTGAAAGTTATCAGGAAACTCTCATTTTTCTGGAGCACCATATTTTTTTCTGAAGATATTTTCCGAAATATATATTCAAGGATATATTGAGCATTTTGAAGCAATATTCGCCGATATTTCAAGGTATGTAGAAATAGTTGAAATTTAGTTTGCATTTGAATATATTAATTTTGTATGCAAAATTGATTATACTTATTTTCTTGTTGTTAATACGAAATAGAATTATCTTTTTAATTGATAATTTAATTGTAGTTTTATAATAATTTAAAATTTAGTTTGATGAAAGTTAGTTAATTTTCAATTTATAAGTTGAAATAAATTAGCCTATTTTTATAAGGTACGGATATGAATTTTCTATTCAATTTAAAGTTAGTTGATTATACTTAATTTCTTGTTGATTATAAATTTTATATTAAATCCAAAAATATTATTTATGTTTTAGTTGATAATATATTATTTTGGAATGCAATAAAAATATTTTTTATATTTTGTAGTTATTTATTTTGTATGCAGTGATAAAAATTGTCAACTTTTAGAGACTGGATGTACGAAAAACGTCATGGTCCCGACGGTATGATTACTAGAGAATTTATTGATGGTGCTAATATGTTTCTGGATTTTGGATTTCCTCAGTAAGATAATTATATCCGTGCAAAAAGTGCAAGAGGTGGCGTGAATATGATCGCAATACAATCATGCAACATTTATATCTATGTGGATTTGCACCGAATTATCGTGTTTGGGTATGCCATGGTGAAGATTATCAAAATTGCGGGATCAATGATTACAATATAGGAGGATCATCTTCTACATTCGTAGAAAATTATTTTACATCACAAAGAGATATGGTCATGGATAGTTTTCCTCAGTTTCGCAATTACACTAATAATGAGCCGGCAGAGCCAAATCGTGAAGCAACATTATTTTATGATCTGTTAGAGTATGCTGATCGGATTTTGTATGAGTTGCATACTAATTCGTTGTTGCAGTGGGTTACGGAGGTAACGAATTTCAAGACGACGTATAATACATCACAAAAAGCAATCGATTATTTCATCAAAAGCAATAAAGGCATGGCACTGGAGCAATATCAGAGCCAAATCCCAGATAATTATTATGAAGTAAAAATATCATGTCGAAACTTGGGCTTCGAGTGATCTAGTATGATGTTTGTAGCAACAATTGTTTTCTGTACTATGGGGAAGGTGAGAGTTTGAAATTTTGTTCTAGTTGTGCAGCGCCATGGTATGAGGAAGGTCAATCGAGTGCACAAAAGAATTATGGTATTTTCTGATCACCGATAGGTTGAAGCGGCTGTATATGTCGAGCAAAACTGCTGAACATATGACATGGCACACAAAGTGCCATGATGAGTCAGAAAGAGTAATTCATCCTGGCGGCACTGAAGGTTGACGACACTTGGATCGTACACATCTTCGTTCACTGCAGACCCTCGAAATGTCAGGCTCGATCTTTGTACTGATGGTTTTAATCCGTTTTGAGGAATATGTGCCCAGTACTCTTGTTGGCCCGTCTTCGTAACTCCGTATAATTTACCACCAACTTTATGCATGCGTGAGGAGTTTATTTTCTTAAGTCTTATTATATCTGGCCATAAAGGGCCGAGGATGAACATAGATATGATGTCCTCGATCGACGAGCTAAAAAGTTTGTGGACAGATGGTGATGTGAATCAAGAAGCAATCTGCCAGACGGAAGAAGAACTATACATTCCCGTGGGACCAATAACAAGATCGCGAGCAGATGTGATAAATAATTTATTAACAATGCCCGTGCAAAATTATTTCAATCAGATTGATAACCATAAATATAATAACATCTTTATTTGTGTCATTGAAGCAATCACATGTTAGATCAAAAGTGTCGATGTCATCATTCCAAGCGATAAGCCTAACTGAAGCAACTTTCGTAATTTAGATGTATCTCCTACATACAATATTCAATTAAGCTTATATTTATACCATCAGAAAGTTAAGATAAAGTCCTAAAATTTTTATTCTCAGCATGATATCAAAATCGAATATTTGCAGTGGTGATAATGCGGTACAAATGAAAGCAAGAGTTGGAACTTTCGGATACGATACACTTCCGTATTTTTGTCATAACATTCACGCCAGATATCCTATTTAGACGATTTAGGTGGATTTGAAAAGCTAAGAGACGGTCTACAATCACCTAGAAGACACCAAAATCAAAATCAGAAGTTTAGAAGCCCTTATGCCACTAAAACGACAACAACATATTTTTTAACTTTGATTTCTTATTTTCAAAACATAAGTCTTGGTCTTTGATCTTGTCCCCCCAAAAATGTGTTGACTCCTTAACTTATGGGTTGATTAGTCATTGATCATATTTTAGGAGCTTCGAATGTTGAACTTATAATTTCTAATTTCTTAGTCTTCATAAGTTTTATTTTATATTTTTATATTGTAATAGTTGTAGGAATTTTGGCTATAAATAGCCCTTATTTTCATTTGGAAAAAACACCTTGAAATTTATCAAAATTGTGAGTGTTTGTGTTAACAAACTTTCTTCTTATTTTGTTGAGTGTGTCCCCAAAATATAAATCGTGATTTCAGTTCACTTATCGAGGCGTTAAAAACCTCGTGGCGTGTTTGAATCGCACATTCTGGTTTGCTACGGTGCGTCACATAGAGGGCTTGAAGTAAAACAATATTTTGCTTAATATTGGAACGATCTTGGGAACTAAAATTATACTAGCGATAGCAATTACCACGACACGTCGTGTGGGGGTCGCATCAGTTGGCTTTAGAGCTTGGTTTTTCCATTACTAAGTGGTATCATCTATTTTACTTCATTTTCATATTCTTCTTATCTTACCAACCTATCATTTCTTTCTATCTTCTAAACCTTCCGCCTTCTTAATAAAAAAGAACCATGACGATCGGTTCTACCATCACAGTGATCATACACTAATATATATATATATTATTTGATATAAATCATCAAGTGTATGCAAATGGAATTATAATCCTTAGCATTTTGAATATCTAAAAAAAAGTATACAAAAAAATACAAAAAAAAAAGTATACAAAAAAAATAAAAAAAAGGATACAAAAAAGGGTATACCAAAAAAGAAGGGTATACAAAAAAAAGAGTATACAAAAAAATAAAAATACTTATATATAAATATACCTATTTATCACAAAGGTCGGTTCTACCACCACAGTAAATATATATATATATATATATATATATATATATATATATATATACACACACATATCTATCACGAAGGTCGGCTCTACCATCACAATCAAATATAAGAATAAATATAAAGCTGGAATGTGGATTACCGCCTCTGTAAAATTAAAACTTGTCACGATACTCGTCTATATAATCACCTTGTGAGTTGTGGGATATTTATATAAAGCCGATAAAAGATAAGAACCGTGCAAAAAAAACAAGAAGAGTGATACACGAGCATTGAGTGATCGAGCGATACACGTGAGGATCTTGTGAGGATTAATTTGTGTGTATGTGTCAAAAAAAGGACAAAAAATTGCAAAAAAAGCAGAAAAAATAGAACAAAAGAAAAGGCAAAAAAAAGCCCAAAAAAAAGCAAAAAAAAAAGAGCAAAAAAAAATGTCGAAATCCGTATTGAGAAAAATAAAGGAAACCGAGCCCTTCAAAACATACAAGAAATGCTCACCCAATTATTTACAAGACAAGATCGATAAGAAGAAGCGATCAAAAATTTACAAAAAAATATAGATGACGAGCACCACCGTAGAAGAAGGAATCCGAGTCCCATCTCATATAGAGAGTACGGGGATGAAACATTCTCCGAGGATGAAACTTACCAAAATCAAGGAGGACATGGTCGAGGAGGTCGGAGAGAGAACAAGGTAGACGGTATGAAAAGGATGGACAAAACAAGGAAGCCGAAGTATGGGAAATATAAAAATGAAAATTCCAGCATTCGAAGGACGGAGCGATCCAGACACATACCTTGACTAGGAGAGGAAGTTGAAAACTATATTTGACTCCCACAACTATGCCACTACTAAGAAAATGAGGTTAGCAATAACCGAATTTTCCGAATATGCCAGCATTTGGTGGGACCAACTTGTGACGGATAGAAGGAGGAACGGAGAGAGGCCAATTAATAGTTGGGAGGAATTAAAGATTGTAATGCGTAGAAGATTTATTCTTAATTATTATCATAAGGAACTATTTTCTCGTCTTCAATCCTTAAAACAAGGTCCAAGGAGCATCGAAGATTTTCGAAAGGAAATGGAGATATTAATGATCTGGCCCGATGTGAGGGAGTCGAGGGAGGCGACAATGGCGAGATTTCTACATGGCATGAGGGCGGAGATTTCTAAAGAAGTTGATAAACAACATTATGTTGAGTTTGAGGACATGATATATGCAGCAATCAAAATTGAAAGGAACTTGCAAAGGGAAGGCAACAATACTTACTCCACGGGGTACACAACTCCTTGGAAGCCTCAAACAGGAAATTGAGATGTACCTAATGGCAGTTTGATAGAAGCACCATGAAGGGGAAGTTTGAGCTGGGGAGTGCTAGTAGAACAAAATACGAAGTCAAATCTACATCCGTAGAAAACACAAACACGAGAAACAGGGACATCAAGTGTTTCTGATGCCACGAGCGAGGACACATTGCATACCAATGCACTAATAAACAAGCAATGATACTTACGGAGGGCAGAGAATATGAAATAGATGATGAAGAGGAGGAAGAAGGGAAAGAAGAAAGTGATGAAGGAGAGCTAGAATTCGCACCCGCTCTTGTCATTAGGAGGGTGTTGAATGTGAAGGCAAATGAGGAAGAGAGCAACGAACAACGAGAAAATATTTTTCACACTAGATGTTTTGTGAAAAATAAAAATTATAGTGTGGTCATTGATAACGGATGTTGCACCAATGTGGCTAGTGCAATGCTAGTCGAGGGTTTAGAATTACCAACAAGGCGACATCCTAAGACTTATAGACTTCATTGGCTAAATGATTTCTGAGAGGTTCGGGTGAATAAACAGGTACTCATAACTGGAAAATACCATGATGATATCCTATGTGACGTTGTACCAATGCACGCTTTGTTAGGATTGTATACTGCAAAGCATACTTTATGCTTGTATTACCTAATTTCCCTGTTACTACCTATGAGGATATTAATTACACTTAATCACATGTTTTGCATATTAATTCACGTTATGGTTATGCAAATAAAATGTCTAATTATTTTATATTGTAGATAATGTGGTGTGTTGGTGTCACACGGAAGATCACATTATCGGTGCCTTATAAAATAATATAATAGTTCACAACCTATATAATTATTAGACAAATTATATGAAAGGTTGTAGTGTGTGCTTGAGAATAGTTGGTCTTGACTATTAGCATACATTAGCGTATTTGCATACGTTGAACAGGATCGAGGTGAGATAATGTCTTCTGTACTGACTGAAAGAAGAACGTAAATCTCGGATAATTATTATTTCTTAATTCTAAGTATATAATATTTAATTATGTATTTATAATAATTATTGCTTTGATTTATCATAGGTGAGAGTTAAAATGATCGACTCAATAAGCCTCGTATCTTGGGCAATAATATTGTTTATACGACAATTATTATTATTACTAGAAATCGTGTCCCGACTCGTGCGGGTTGATGATGTCCCCTTGAGGAGCTCGATAATGATTATTATATTAAACCCTGCAGGTGGATTTAATTCCGATATAATAATAAGGTTCGAGTGGTACTACTCTTGGATAAGATATTAATTAATTAAAGCTGTCAATAGCTTATAATTAATTAATGGACATTCGATATCTTAAACACGGGAAATAATATATTTAACAAGGAGACCAATTTCGTAATTTGGGATTTTGGTAGGAAGTGCAATATCAAACTTTTTAGTGGACTAAGTTGATATTAATTAATTCATCATATATTAGGAAAAGTCCTAATAAGGTAAGATGAATTAATTGGGAGTCCTTCCATAATCCTCCTTTAGATCCCTAGTAGTAGTCCAAGAGCCTATAAATAGGACATTATGGTTGATGGCCGATTTTATGCTTCTTCATACACAAGGAATTTCGATTTTTCTTCTAAGTGTTTAATTGTGGATCTTGACTTGTGTCTTTGATTCCACAATTGAGAGAACACTTTAATTCTTGCTACACATCGGAATTACTTGAAGAAAAGAAAATCGAGAATTGTGAGGCATATTGTTTCGGCCGATCCATAAGGTGTCCAAGCAAGATCCGGTAGTTCGTTGCCCACACGACGTCCGATTCAATGCGGATCATACTCTAAAAGGTCTGAAGGTAGAAATACAAGGCGATTAAGAAGGAAGTAACCAACGCGCTTCAAAAGGTAATATCCTATGATCTTGGATCTAGATTAGGATATTTTAATTAATCAACATATTTAATTAATAAATAATAAATAATATTTAAATTGCTTATTAATCTTAGTAATTAATTAATTAGCATGGCTAAATAGATCTAATGCTCGTAGATGCGTAAAACGCTATTATCAACTTTCCCAAAACTTCGCTTCCGCTGCATTTTACTTTCCAACAATTGGTATCGGAGCCGGATTTTTTAGGCTTTTGCTATTTTAATTAATTTTAGTGATTAATTGATAGCAATTTAAATATTCATATATTTTTATGTTGGAATATTTTGCTAGATGTGTTCTTGCAGGTGATATGATCCAATTATCATGGTTTATATAAATGGTGTGTTTATTTATTTATTTTTATTAATTATGCAATTGTTGGTTTGGCCCGGTTTTGAGGCATGTAATGGTTTTTCCCGTGAGAAAATCCGCGGGTAGTTCTAGGTGGTTTTATTTTTTTCGTGTAAATCTTGATGTAATTTCGATGTATTTTATTTTGTATAAAATTGTAATCGAATTCGGAAAAGATGGGATCGCGAAGAAATAGAGCAGAACCCGGACTGCTGGGCAAATAAGAAGCAGCGCTGGCTGAAAGACACGGCCGCCGAAAGCAGCTGCCGAAGCAGCCTAAGGCGGAAGCCCGGTCCGGGCTTTAGTCGGGCAGTTGTTCGGCCGGGTAAATCGTCGATTGGTCGTCCGTTTTCGCCGTTCGTTGGGTCCGCTGGGAAGTCAGGATTTAAAATTAAATTTATTTTATGTAATTAATTTTGCATAAAAGTGAAATTTTTAATTTTGGAAATCCACGGCCCGGCCGGGGAGGAGCGACGAGATGCTTGATTCAGTGGGAGAGATCGAGTCGAAGATTTTTTCGGATTCAACTCAAGGAAGAAGACCATGATAATTGGATAATTAATTATCCATGTTTTATTTTTGGTTCTTTTTTATTGTTTTGATGTATGGCATGTATGGATGTATGCGTGATATGTTTCCTTGCATGTTAGGACGAGAAAATTAAAAACCTCAAGGCTAAAATAACTAAGTGATTAAATTGATTTTTATTTTAAATAAAATCAAATTGGCCTCCATAATTAATTTAAATTGTGAAGTAATTAGCATGCGCGTTGACATTAGAGTCTTCCTCCATATCGGAAGTGCTAATTATAGGTTCACTAGTTTTAAATTTCAAAATGATAACATAAGGTAAATATTACTTTTTATGATAGGACCTCTCCATCTGTAGGACTATTATTTAAAAGATAATATTTTAAGGATGTTAAATTATGGTGTTCACTTAGGTGTATTAATTAATAAGCTCCCCATCGGAGTCTATGTTAATTAATACATGGCCAAGAGGAACCAACTATTAATTTTACTTGTCATAACGTAATTTGACTAGATAGTAAAATTAAAGACGTAAAACTCTACTTGAGAAATGTGTGTAAACGTCCACACGATCGTGGCTTGCATGTGCGGATTTTTCGAGGTGTTGGTTGCTAGCATATATATTGTGTTTTGAGGTTTTTCGATATATTTTGCTATGCATTATGTGATGGATGTTTTTAATTTTTATTCTCAGATGTCTTTCAATCCACTAGCTGTTATTCTCAAAGAAAATAAACTAGATGGCACTAACTTTGCCGATTGGGAAAGAAATCTTGACATTGTCTGACTGCCGAGGGCATAAGTTTGTCTTAATCGAGGAGAGCCCTCTAGAACTGGAACCGGATGCCACTCCCGAAGAGTTGGTGAATTCGAAAATGGAAAAGTCCGATGAGATGGCTCACGTTACATTTTGCTTCACTAACAAATGTATTGCAACATCGGCATCGGACGATGGGTTCGGCCATGAAATGATGAAAAGTCTCACCGAGATGTTTGGTCATCGAACCGCGGATAGACAAAATGCTATGAGGTATTGATGACAACCCAAATGTCCAAGGGACTCGATGAGGATCATGTTACGAAAATGATGTCTCATTTGAACGAATCGAGCATCTCGGGGCTACTATCGATGCGGAAACGCAGGTCGAGATTATCTTAGGCAGCTAAACTAGAAGGTTTGAGCAGATACGCATTAACTACAATATGAACCGTAGGACATATAGTTTGGCGGAACTTCTGACAGAGCTTCAGTCTGCTGAAGGTCTCTTCAAACAAGGTTATCATCAGATTCTTGCGGGAACCGGCTACTTCTTCCAAATCCAAATGGGGAAAGAAGAAGAAGCAGGTTGGCCAGAAGCAAGTGGCAACCCTCAAGGTGAAAAACAAGGCTCCTCACCCCGAGGCGAACAAAAAGCCAAAGGGAAAGTGCTACAAGTGCGGTCAGAAAGGACATTTTAAAGCGGACTGCCCTGCTCTTAAGAAAGGTATGTCTCGTGCACTAGTAGTCAAAACATGTTTGGCAGCTTGTTCTTCCACTTCGTGGATAGTTGATTCAGGCTCCACTGATCATGTTTGCTTTGACTCGCATGGTTTTCAGGTAACCAAGCAGCTTAGTGCGGGCGAGATTACCATCAACTGGGGCGATTATTCCAGGCTTATGGCTGTTGCAGTGGGAGTTGTGCAGTTGAAGATTAATGATAAATTATTAGTTCTCAATAATGTATTATTAGTAACGGATTTTAGAATGAATTTAATTTCGGTTTCTAAATTAAAATGCGATGGTTATTCAGTTTCTTTTGATGATGATGCCATTATTAAGAAAAGAAGCGGTGAATATATTTGCAGAGGTACTTTTAATGATGGACTATATAATGTTAATACTGCACAAACTCCTATGCATAAATCACTTAACTCTTTGTCTAAACCTAAAAAGAGAAAAGAACCTTCAAGCATAAACCAAACATATCTGTGGCATTTACGGTTAGGACATGTAAACCATAGAAGGATTCAAAGATTGGTAGATGATGGCCCATTGGATGATCTCCAAGTTGAGTTATTTCCAATTTGTGAATCCTGTCTGGAAGGTAAGATGACCAAAAGGGTTTTTAAAACCAAGGGAAACCGTGCTTAGAATGTGTTAGAATTGGTTCATACGGATGTATGTGGTCCAATGAATATCCAGGCTAGGGGTGGTTTCGAATACTTCATCACGTTCATAGATGATTATTCGAGATATGGATACATCTATTTGATGCGACGTAAGTCTGAAGCCTTTGACAAGTTCAGAGACTTCAAGGCTGAAACGGAGAAGCGTCATGGGAAGAGTATCAAGTCGCTACGATCTGATCGTGGTGGCGAATACCTTAGTGGAGAGTTTTTGGATTTCTTGGCGAATGAGGGGATTTCGTCCCAGCTCACCGCGCCGGGAACTTCACAACAAAATGGTGTGGCTGAAAGAAGGAATAGGACTCTTTTAGAAATGGTTAGATCAATGACGAGTTATTCAGATTTACCTATTTCGTTTTGGGGATACGCCTTAGAAACAGCGGCGTACATTCTAAACACAGTGCCTTCAAATCGGTTCCAAAACACCCACGAATGTGGAGTGGGCGTAAGCCCAGTCTAGGACATGTTCGGATTTGGGGTACTCCAGCACATGTGCTGAATAAGGAAGCTGATAAGTTGGCATCTCGTACAGAAGTGCGAGTGTTTGTAGGATACCCTAAGGGAACGAAGGGTGGCTTGTTCTATAGTCCCCAGGATCAGAAGGTCATTGTTAGCACCAATGCCCGATTTCTGGAAGAGGATTATATGATTAGTCACAAGCCCATGAGCGAGATAATTCTGGAAGAGCTGAGGGGCGAGACTCCGTCTATACCAATCGTACAAGCACGAACTGACACTGCACCACGTATCGATTCTGAAACTTTTACACCAACTCATGATTTGCCTCGTCGTAGTGGGAGGGTTGTTCGTCAGCCCGAACGATTCATAGGCGTGGGAAAGTCTTCGGACTCTATCCCAGACGAAGATGAATCAGTTCCCTGGACCTATAAGGAGGCAATACAAGATAAAGATGCTGACTCCTGGAAAGAAGCAATGGAATCAGAAATCGGATCTATGGATTCCAATCAAGTGTGGGAGTTAGTAGAGCTACCTGATGGTGTACAAGCCATTGGGAGTAAATGGGTCTACAAGCGAAAGAAAGGACGTGACGGGAAGGTTGAAACCTTCAAAGCGAGGCTTGTTGCAAAAGGTTACACTCAGAAAGAGGGTATCGATTATGATGAAACCTTTTCGCCGGTAGCCTGATCGCTAGAATTCGCGTAGTATGGTTTTCAAATCCGATCAATTTTAAAATTTGTAAAACCTCGAAGTATTTCCAAGGTGTCGAACCCAAGGGAATTGATGTGTCGAAAATAAAGGAAGTAACTCTACTCAAAATTTGACTGCTATTTAGGAATCCGAAAATTTGGTTTGTTTCTAATTATCTAACTTCAAAAATCGAAAAATAAAAATTAAATAAAAGATGAATTATCTAAATCAAGCAAATAAACAAATTAGCAAGATAAAATCACAAGTCGAAAGGTAATTGATCCTAGGGTAGTATCATCTAATTGAGTTCACACAATCCATTCACTTGATTCCTTTTCCCCAAATTTTAATTCAATCCTAGAAATAATCACTCAGCCGATCTAGAATTCCGATCAAGGTAACCTAGAAAGATAGTTAATTTAAACCCTTTTTCCCGCTAAGGCTCAAAGAATTTAAATCACTTAAAAGGCGCCAACTTATTTATCTATGATTAATCTTACTCCACTTAGGTCTTAAGATCAAATCATATTGTGCATCAAGTATCTCCACTAATTAATTAATCCTTCCGGGCAAAATCAATCAGCTAACATGCATCGATTAAGGGCCCTTTAATCTAGCATGAGATTTAACACATCTTGATCACAAGCCTAGGATGAAAGGTAAAAAGGTAATCAAAGGAACATCATGTGAACATCAATTAAATTTACTAACCCTAGAATCAATCAATGAATTTAGCCAGACATAATTGAAATTAAACAAGAAATAGATGAAGAATGCATATTATTAATATGAAAAGAGAGATTACAACCCTTACGGATGAACTCCGAGTCTTCAATCTCCGAAAAAGTAGAAATACAATAATAATTCTCCTCCAAAAAGTTCTCGTCTCCAAGGAATTAATCTTCCTAAAAAGATGTAAAAATCTGCTAGAGATGATAAAGGATGAAAAAGAATGATGATAGATGGTAAAACTAGGTCTAAAAGGAGGTTTATATAGCCTAAAGGGGTTAAACTCCCGATTAGCCCTAATCTAGGAAACAAAATCTATCCAAAAGAGTTATAATCCGTCAAAACACGAGAGTCCGCTGGGCAGCCTATCGGCCTGGCCTATCGGTCGATAGCTTGCCCGATAGTTGGTTCGTCGGTCGACTTTACTCGATAGGGCAGGAACACCTTTCGGACGCACCTATCGGCCGATAGGCTACCCGATAGGTTCGTCTGTCACTTGCAAAAATCCGTTTCTTCCGTCCGTTTGACTCGACTCTCGGTCCTTTGTCTCGTTTTGGGTCCTTTTGGCTCTAAAAACCTGCAAACACACTAAAACCAACCCAAACGCGTAATACGGCTCGACTAATCATAAATAAGCCAAATACGAGCACATTAATCACGAAACGAGATAAAAACCTAGTATAAAATCCTAGAAATAAGTGGTAAAATTACCACTTATCAAACCCCCCCAAACTTAAGCCTTGTTCGTCCCGAACAACAAAAAGAAAAGAAAAAGAATGTCGTGAATCATCGTGCAACTCATAGTGTTCAACCTAATCAATACTATCCTGTAATTCTCTCTAAATAATCCGAGTGTCGTAAAAGCGAGCTGCACTCAGAATAATGATTCCGCAAAGTTGTCAAGTTCAGTCCTAATCATTCGTTCATGAAGAAAATCCAGCTCAAAGATTAACAAAACTTGAGTCAAATCGACCGTCAATATGAAAGGCTAAAATAAACAAGCTAGTTCGTCCCGTTACACAGTCTAGTGGCACAATTTTCACGAGTTTCATAAGAAATAAACCTCGGGCAGTATTCCCTTATATATATGTTCAAGAATTTGATTCGAGTTGACCACTAGGTTAGGATCTCGGGATGTTTCATCGGGGTAATCCTAGGGTGGAACTTCCATTCTCATGTATTAGGAAACCGTTTGATGTAAAAGACACTCATGGGGCACATGGATGCTTCTAGTTACTAAATTCCGTCTACTGTGAGAAACAACTCGAATATATAATTTCCGCATGCCCGAATCAAGGTCGCCGTTTTGCGCGAGAGTAAACAATGGGTCACGCGAATACCCCGTTACTAGGTTCCCTATCATTGGCACATGTGAAATATCTAAATCACTAGTCTAATCGGGTCGCTGCTTTACGCGAGGGTAAACAACGGTCACGCGAATGCCCCGGTTACTAGACTTCCCTTCATAGAACAACATTATCTCGACTTTTGGGAAAACTGACCGACTCTAAACTCAATCTAAGTGCCAACACGACTAAAGAAACAAGACGACTCACTATCCTAAGATGTAACCAAACGTATTGACGGTGATTTTAAAACAAGTATGTATCGTCTCTTATCTGCCAAGACCTCTACAATCACGAAAAATTTTGGACCTAAATGAATACTATGCAAAACAGAAATAACTGACTACAACTCGACTAAAACTCGACCGTTTCTTCAGAGAGAAAAACAGTGTCGTAACATCGGTATCACACAAATAGAAGCACGAAAAAATTCACTAATAAAGAAAAACTAAGACAAGCAAGGCTATCCAAAACAAACAACGAAAAGCAAATAAAAGCAAACACGAAATCTAAAAAAAAACTACTATGACCTAAAAAAAATAGAAACTAGCAAACACACCAAACGAAAATGAACATAAAAAAAATCTAAAAACTAAGCCACAAAAACCAAATCCACGCAACACCAATATGATAAGCACAAATAAAAACAACGGGCACCAACACAAGCAAATAATGATACAAGGCAAACAAGGTACTCACACGTAAAGAAATTAACAAAGCCGCACTTCTCCCCCCCCCAAACTTATTTCGCATCCCAAAGGAGGAATAAGTTTGAAAAGAGAAAGGAGTGGCTTTGTTAATGGAGTACCTGATCACTGTGGCGGAAATGGCGGGTTTGTCGGCGAGCTCGGATCATAGCGGGCATGTGAATCGGGGAAAGGAGCAAAGTGGTACATCTCGTGTAGCATTCGGTTGTAGTGGTCCTCCTGGGCCCACCTATCTTCCTGCCTCTTCCTCTCTTGCTCCCTCCAAGCAATCTCCTCTAGTCGCCACACTCTGTCCTCTTCGGCTCGTTTCTCCACGAGCTCGTACAACTCATTGACCCGAGTGGCAACAACACCCACCCGAGTCTCAACCTCGCCCAGCCGAGTTCCCAAAGAACCAAACTTGGTTGTCAAAGAACGCATACTCGCCAAATGATAATTATCTTGCGCCTGCATACTCTCTTCGTGCATCTCTCTCTCTCTCAAAAAATCTCGACTCAAAAGCATCAAAATCCGGAGCTCTCATCTGAAAACTACTACCTCCACCGGTGGGAATCTCATCACGGCTACCCCCCTCGGGTATATCATCCAGCTCCTCCTCGGCTCCCTCCAAGAACGGCTCATCAATGGTCACCTCCCGGCGTTGCCTCTTACGAGAAGCATCCAACGGTCGGATAAATGCCAAATGAGCCTCGGAGCTCATACTCCACCTCGCATATACATCGGGCGTGTCGCCCATCACAGAGGTCAAGGTCGGAGAGGGGAGTCGGAAGAGGGACACGATTTTGTTCCGACCGTGCAATTTCCAGTCGAACCCCTCGGTGAAGGCAAGCATCTCTTGCCTCTACAGTGTCGGTTTATCCAAATAGATGTCTCGGGACACCGGCTCTCCTCTAATGCGCACCCCGAGATGCTCCGCGATAGGGGTCACGAACGCCCCAATCCCAATCCTCTGCTTCCCGGTCAGCCGGGCTTGTTTCTCCATGTGCTCAATCAGAAAACATCCGGCGTGCTTCCGTGTACCGTTCAAGGCCGACCATAAAAGGTGAAGATCAGTGGACAAGCACGTCCCCGAGTCGGTACGGCTCAAAATCGTCGAGGTGAACAGACGGTGGATATAACGGAGAACTGGGTTCCTGATCGAGGAGGCCTTGGCATACGTCGGATTATAAATGAGAAGCGTCTCCTCCCTGTGGTAAATCATCTTGGACCACAGCTCTAAGTTTTCTTTGGCATGATCGCCCTGCTGAAATGACCCGTCCTCGGCCCCGTTGATAATGGCATTAACTTCGTCGGCCGAGAGCTCCCTTTCTATGTTGTCTAGGTTGAAGCGAATAGATGCCGGAGTCCCGTTCTCCCTAAAAACCTCAAGTGTGGACAGAAACTCCACGGTGAGCACGTGGTAAGCGAGATAGTTTGCCTGAAAAATTTGCTCAAACCCGCACTGCCTCGCTAGCAACATAATATCATCATATATTCCCATACCCCGAGCCGTCTCCTCATGCAAAAATCGGCAATGGTTGTGTGACATTCCGATAAGGTGCGACCACCTTCTTTTAGACTCTGGCCCAGTCAATCTTAGCTTGAACTTCTTCGGGTCGAGCGCAGCCGGGATCGGAATAGCCGGCACTACCTTCGTCGGAGCCTTTTCCTTCTCTGTGGTTGCCTTAGACTTTCCGGCCGTACTCGGCTTCGACTTCTTGCTTTGCTTTCCCATTTCAAAGTTCCTACAAAACAACCATCCAATCAATATCCAATAAGCAACTCATAATACAAACATTCAACGAGCATCGACATAATCCAATAATCCCACAATATCAACTAAGGGCCCTATAATGCCCAATAAACATCAAAATCATAGACCCGACAGCCATATACTACGATCAACAAATCACACAACCTCCCCCAAACTTAGACTCCCCCATTTCATATTCAAAGGATCAAAATCACAACCCACAATAACAAAACAACACACTACGATCATATTAGGGCAAATTCTCTCCAATCCAATCTATTTCATCAATAATTCAACTCATATCAATCCCAATTAACAATTCAATTCAACAAATTTACCCAATTTCAACAATTTCGAAATTAGGGTTCTTCCAATTTGGGGTTTTTTTCAAAATTCGTTCAATTTCATCAATTAATCCCCCAATTCGAAGTACCCATGAACAATCAAGCATAGATAACATGTTTCCATCAAGATTCTATCAACAATCGGGCATAAAATTCAAAGAACATCAAAGTCTAACAAAAGCCCCAAAAAAATGGATCCCCAATTAGAAATTCAACAAAACTCCAAGAAGAATCCGTCAAAGTGCTTCAAAACATGTATAGAATTGAAAAACAAGAGGATTAAGTGTCGAAATTAAGTACCTTGATCGAGTTTTGAAGGAAGAAAAGTAGAAAAAATCGCCCCTTTCGTTCTATCGCCCAATATGTGTGTGAGTGTGTGAGAAAATCGGGTGGTGAAGGTGTTTAAAAGGGGTATTAATCAACCGGGTCGAAGCGGGTACTGGGCCGGGTATGTCCTATCGGGCAGGCCTATCGGCCGATAGGCTGGGCCGATAGGAACTACTGAAACTTACGTACCTCATATCGGGTGGGATATCGGTCGATAGGGTCTGCCTATCGACCACTGATTTCAACATGTAATTTTTTTAATTTTCCTCAGCCTATCGGCCGGGCCTATCGGCCGATAGGCTCGTCCGATAGGATCGTCTGTCTCAAAAATTTTCCAGCTTTTTCTCTTTCGCATAATTGGTCCCGTTTTTGCTTGGATATGGCGATTAAAGACCTGCAAGTATCCAAAACTTGGCGTGCATGGATTAGAACTAAACAAAACTAACAAAGCTACTACGAAACTAGCAACTACAAAAATCACGCAAACGAAAAATCGAAAACAAACGAATAAAACGAACTAATATACATACGTTGGGTTACCTCCCAACAAGTGCTACGTTTAACGTCTTTAGCTAGACGATACCTCATTCATTCCGGGTCTTCAGCGACAACTCCCCCTTGAACAGGTTTGTTGATATCAAGATAGCATACGTCCCTCTCATTAGATCGACTCTCGTTCGCCTCCAACATTCGAACATACTTTGGCAAATCCTCGTAAATTTCTTCAACATCGGAATGTGAGTAAATGGAGTGTGAAATGCAATGCTCCAACAAGTCGGTCGGGGGCGGCATAATAGACTCAATTTCAAAACATTCCTCGGGCGCATCATCGGGCTTCTTCATCGCGTCATAGATGGAATTTTTCAGATTTTGATCATTAACCCGGAAGGTAAGATCACCTTCTTGGACGTCGATTAGTGCTCTCCCCGTCGCTAGAAACGGTCTCCCAAAGATCAATGGTTGATTCTCGTCCTCGGGCATGTCAAGAACTACGAAATCGGCCGGGAAGACTAAGTGTTGGACTCTAACGAACACATCCTCCACAATTCCCCTCGGATAAGCGATCGACCGGTCCGCCATGAGTAGAGAAATGGTAGTCGGCTTCATCTCCCCAATCTTCAACTTCTTAAAGATGGATAGAGGCATAACATTGATGCTTGCCCCGAGATCACACAACCCATTACGGAACGTTTGGTCGCCAATCATGCATGTAAAAGTAAAACGTCCCGGATCCTTCTGCTTGAGCGGGAGCTTGTTTTGAATGATAGCGCTACACTCCTCTGTCAAATTTATTGTTTCAAACTTTGCCAACTTCCTCTTGCTTGCCACAGCGTCTTTCAAGAATTTCACGTACCCCGGCATGTCTCTCAAAGCGTCTAGAAGTGGAATGTTGATATTCACCTTTTGAAACATGTCGATAAATTGTTGAAGCTTTTCATCATGTCTCGACTTGGCCAATCGCTGTGGAAATGGAGCTTTTACCTAAAAATCCTTCACATTCGAACTTCCAGGAGCCTTTCGACCGATAGGGGGGTCGATAGGCTCAACTGCCGGCATTCTGTCTGGGTATCGAGCAGGCCTATCGGCCGATAGGCTTGGCCGATGGGCCTGCTGCATTCCATCTTCTTTCTCGTTCTCGGCTCCCGTTTCTAGTGCATCCTTGTTTCCAGATTCCTCAATTTCAGTCCCATGATTACTGTACCTTGTCCCACTCCGAAGCTCGATTGCGTTGCATTGTTGCGTCTTCGGGTTGGTCTCGTCTTTGCTCGGAAATGGCCCGGCTTATGAAATCCGGCTTGGGCGTTCGCCATTTGACTCATTTGGGTCTCCACCATCGACATCTGCTTTGTCAAGGCTATCACTGAGTTTCCAATAGATGTCACACTATGCTCGAGAGCCCCGAACCTCTTGTCTACTTTATAAATAAAATCTTTTTGACTCGCCTCCAATCGTTCCAACATCTCTTCCATAGGTGTCTTAGCAATCGGCTCTTGAATAACCCCGTTTTTCACGTTAAATCCCGGTGGTGGCTGAAGAGCATTGTTCGGGTTGGCATAGGAGAAATTAGGGTGGTTTCGATTGTTCGGATAATAGTTTCCCCTATTTCCCCCTTGCCAGAAGTTTCCTCCTTGCACGTAATTTACATCCTCCTTAACTGCAATAGGCTCGTTTAGCTCTTCAAAAACTGAATTGACTCCCAAAGTATTCTTTTTTAGCATCTCAAGTTCTTTTTGTTGTCTTTCAAATTTCGCCTTCAAATCACCGTAGGCGTCCTCGTCACCGGATGGAACCTTTCTTCTCGTCATATTCCTATCGGTCACCTCCTCGTAATCATTGTTGACCGCTAGCTCGATGAGATTCTTGGCCTCTTCATAATCGTTAGCAAGAAATCCCCCTTTCGAGGAATAGTCCAACTCTCTTCTAGCCTTCCTCGTCAAACCCCGATAAAACCGAATGTAGATTTCTTCCTTGTCAATTCCATGCTGTGGGCATTTGCGAAGTAGCTTCTTAAATCGGATCCATGCCTCGTATAAGTATTCATCCTCATATTGCTCGAATTGCAAGATATCGTTGATTTGTTTTTGCACCTTCGAGGGAGGATAGAACTGTGCTAAGAACAACCGAGTCATCTCTCTCCAAGTACCAATTTCCTTCCGATCTAGGCTCTTGTACCAATCTAGCGCATCGTCTTCTAAAGAGAACCAGAATAGGCGGAGCTTAATGACATCCGGAGGCACTCCGTTTTGCTTGATGGTGGCACATATGTCCAAAAACGACTCAAGATGAGCGTTTGGATCTTCATTAACTCCTCCTCCGTATGTTTGAGACTTCACCGTAGCGATGAGGGACGGCTTAAGCTCGAAGTTGTTGGCATCAATCTTTCCCCAACCTCCTTCTTGATAATCGTCCAGCTTAGGTCGAAAGCGGGCATTCAAAGGGATCTTCTCGGGACGAGCGAGTTCTCGTGGTGGGTCACCAATGCCGGCCATGGTATCAACGAAAGGTATAGAAATAATCTCGGTTCTAGCTTCTTGCTTCTTCCTCCTCAAAGACCTCTCGATTTCCGGATCCAAAGGAAATAAGTCCTTTCCTTGGGATCTCGTGATCATGCACCGCCTACAAGGAAGAGAAAACAAGATGTGAGGAAACGAGATCGAATATTAATAATAATAGTAAACAACCTAAAGTAACAATCTCTTCTTTTTCGAATTATCCCCTTAAGTTTTCTATCAATTCCCCGGCAACGGCGCCAAAAATTGATCGCTAGAATTCGCGTAGTATGGTTTTCAAATCCGATCAATTTTAAAATTTTTAAAACCTCGAAGTATTTCCAAGGTGTCGAACCCAAGGGAATTGATGTGTCGAAAATAAAGGAAGTAACTCTACTCAAAATTTGACTGCTATTTAGGAATCCGAAAATTTGGTTTGTTTCTAATTATCTAACTTCAAAAATCGAAAAATAAAAATTAAATAAAAGATGAATTATCTAAATCAAGCAAATAAACAAATTAGCAAGATAAAATCACAAGTCGAAAGGTAATTGATCCTAGGGTAGTATCATCTAATTGAGTTCACACAATCCATTCACTTGATTCCTTTTCCCCAAATTTTAATTCAATCCTAGAAATAATCACTCAGCCGATCTAGAATTCCGATCAAGGTAACCTAGAAAGATAGTCAATTTAAACCCTTTTTCCCGCTAAGGCTCAAAGAATTTAAATCACTTAAAAGGCGCCAACTTATTTATCTATGATTAATCTTACTCCACTTAGGTCTTAAGATCAAATCATATTGTGCATCAAGTATCTCCACTAATTAATTAATCCTTCCGGGCAAAATCAATTAGCTAACATGCATCGATTAAGGGCCCTTTAATCTAGCATGAGATTTAACACATCTTGATCACAAGCCTAGGATGAAAGGTAAAAAGGTAATCAAAGGAACATCATGTGAACATCAATTAAATTTACTAACCCTAGAATCAATCAATGAATTTAGCCAGACATAATTGAAATTAAACAAGAAATAGATGAAGAATGCATATTATTAATATGAAAAGAGAGATTACAACCCTTACGGATGAACTCCGAGTCTTCAATCTCCGAAAAAGTAGAAATACAATAATAATTCTCCTCCAAAAAGTTCTCGTCTCCAAGGAATTAATCTTCCTAAAAAGATGTAAAAATCTGCTAGAGATGATAAAGGATGAAAAAGAATGATGATAGATGGTAAAACTAGGTCTAAAAGGAGGTTTATATAGCCTAAAGGGGTTAAACTCCCGATTAGCCCTAATCTAGGAAACAAAATCTATCCAAAAGAGTTATAATCCGTCAAAACACGAGAGTCCGCTGGGCAGCCTATCGGCCTGGCCTATCGGTCGATAGCTTGCCCGATAGTTGGTTCGTCGGTCGACTTTACTCGATAGGGCAGGAACACCTTTTGGACGCACCTATCGGCCGATAGGCTACCCGATAGGTTCGTCTGTCACTTGCAAAAATCCGTTTCTTCCGTCCGTTTGACTCGACTCTCGGTCCTTTGTCTCGTTTTGGGTCCTTTTGGCTCTAAAAACCTGCAAACACACTAAAACCAACCCAAACGCGTAATACGGCTCGACTAATCATAAATAAGCCAAATACGAGCACATTAATCACGAAACGAGATAAAAACCTAGTATAAAATCCTAGAAATAAGTGGTAAAATTACCACTTATCATAGCCATGCTTAAGTCAATCCGGATTCTTTTAGCTATAGCTGCGCATTTGGATCTGGAGATTTGGCAGATGGATGTCAAGACTGCATTCTTGAATGGGAGTCTAGACAAGGAAATCTATATGCGCCAAGCAGAGGGATTCATTGCTAAAGGAGAAGAGCACTTGGTGTGCAAACTTAAGAAATCCATTTATGGACTTAAGCAAGCATCCAGATCTTGGAACACTCGTTTTGACGAAGTTGTCCAGTCATATGGATTCGTTCAATGTCCGAGTGAGAGTTGTGTGTATAAGAAATGCGATGGAAACGTGTTGGTGTTTCTCAGATCGTATGTAGACGATATCCTTCTGATTGGAAACAACGTGAAGGAATTGTCGGACGTACGGGTATGGCTATCTGAGCAGTTCGATATGAAGGATCTAGGAGCAGCAGGACACATCCTTGGAATCAGGATCTTTCGTGATCGGAAGAAAAGGATGTTGTGCTTATCCCAGGCATCCTATATCGATATAGTGCTGAAGCGGTTTAGCATGGAGAATTCTAAGAAAGGTTTTCTACCTTATAGACATGGAATTCAACTATCTAAGAACATGTGTCCTAAGACACAAAAGGATATAGATGACATGAAGATGGTCCCTTATGCATCTACTGTGGGAAGTCTCATGTATGCTATGCTTTGCACTAGACTAGATATCTCATGTCAGGGCATGGCCGCTAGATATCGATCCAAACCCAGACTGTGACACCGGATTGATGTCAAGCACATACTCAAGTACCCGAGAAGGACTAGGAGTACATGCTTGTATATCAATCGACGACTGCTCCTGGGTTACATTGACTCAGATTTCTCATCGGACAAAGAAAAGTCCAAGTCTACTTCGGGTTATGTGTTTAGCCTGGGAGGTGGAGCCATTAGTTGGAGGAGTGTGAAGCAGAAATGCATCTCGGACTCTACCATGGATGCCAAGTACGTGGCAGCCTCTGAGGCAGCCAAGGAGGCAGTGTGTCTCAAGTACTTCCTGCAGGACTTAGATGTGATTCCCGATTTGCCAGAGGGTATTACACTTTATTGTGATAATACTGGTGCAGTCGCAAATTCAAGGGAACCACGAGCCCATCAGGCAAGTAAACATATCAACCGCAAGTACCACATCATACGACACTTCGTGAAGGAAGGAGACGTAGTTGTAGCCAGGGTTGCATCGGAAGATAATCTTGCTGACCCTTTCACGAAAGGCCTACCTTCAAAAGTTTTTGAAAGGCATGTGGAAGGAATGGGATTACGGTGTATGGCAGCATTGCTTTGAGTATAAGTGGGAGAAATGAGAGACTATGTAATAGAGTAGTATACTTAAAAGCATGCTTTGAGTATAAGTGGGAGATTGTTAGGATTGTATACTGCAAAGCATACTTTATGCTTGTATTACCTAATTTCCCTGTTACTACCTATGAGGATATTAATTACACTTAATCACATGTTTTGCATATTAATTCACGTTATGGTTATGCAAATGAAATGTCTAATTATTTTATATTGTAGATAATGTGGTGTGTTGGTGTCACACGGAAGATCACATTATCGGTGCCTTATAAAATAATATAATAGTTCACAACCTATATAATTATTAGACAAATTATATGAAAGGTTGTAGTGTGTGCTTGAGAATAGTTGGTCTTGACTATTAGCATACATTAGGGTATTTGCATACGTTGAACAGGATCGAGGTGTGATAGTGTCTTCTGTACTGACTGAAAGAAGAACGTAAATCTCGGATAATTATTATTTCTTAATTCTAAGTATATAATATTTAATTGTGTATTTATAATAATTATTGCTTTGATTTATCATAGGTGAGAGTCAAAATGATCGACTCAATAAGCCTCGTATCTTGGGCAATAATATTGTTTATACGACAATTATTATTATTACTAGAAATCGTGTCCCGACTCGTGCGGGTTGATGATGTCCCCTTGAGGAGCTCGATAATGATTATTATATTAAATCCTGCAGGTGGATTTAATTCCGATATAATAATAAGGTTCGAGTGGTACTACTCTTGGATAAGATATTAATTAATTAAAGCTGTCAATAGCTTATAATTAATTAATGGACATTCGATATCTTAAACACGGGAAATAATATATTTAACAAGGAGACCAATTTCGTAATTTGGGATTTTGGTAGGAAGTGCAATATCAAACTTTTTAGTGGACTAAGTTGATATTAATTAATTCATCATATATTAGGAAAAGTCCTAATAAGGTAAGATGAATTAATTGGGAGTCCTTCCATAATCCTCCTTTAGATCCCTAGTAGTAGTCCAAGAGCCTATAAATAGGACATTATGGTTGATGGCCGATTTTATGCTTCTTCATACACAAGGAATTTCGATTTTTCTTCTAAGTGTTTAATTGTGGATCTTGACTTGTGTCTTTGATTCCACAATTGAGAGAACACTTTAATTCTTGCTACACATCGGAATTACTTGAAGAAAAGAAAATCGAGAATTGTGAGGCATATTGTTTCGGCCGATCCATAAGGTGTCCAAGCAAGATCCGGTAGTTCGTTGCCCACACGACGTCCGGTTCAAGGCGGATCATACTCTAGAAGGTCTGAAGGTAGAAATACAAGGCGATTAAGAAGGAAGTAACCAACGCGCTTCAAAAGGTAATATCCTATGATCTTGGATCTAGATTAGGATATTTTAATTAATCAACATATTTAATTAATAAATAATAAATAATATTTAAATTGCTTATTAATCTTAGTAATTAATTAATTAGCATGCCTAAATAGATCTAATGCTCGTAGATGCGTAAAACGCTATTATCAACTTTCCGAAAACTTCGCTTCCGCTGCGTTTTACTTTCCAACACGCTTGCCATATTTTGTTGGGTAAACCATGGCATTACGATCGAGATGCCCAACTTAGCGGGAAGAAAAATTGTTACTCATTTGAAAAAGATGGGAGGAAAATCACATTAGTTCCCATGACGAAAATACAAGTCCATGAAGATCAAATTCGACTCCAGAAAGAAGTTAAAGGAAAAGAAAAAGAAAAAGAAAAGGAAAAAGAAAAAGAAAAAGAAAAAAAAGAAAAAAAATGAAAAATCAAAAAAATATTTATTTATAAGTGCAAAAGAAATTGTTAAAGAAGTTGAGGAGGGGCAACCCGCATACTTACTTCTTACCAAATAAATTTGCACTCTTGACGATGATAAAAACCGGAATGTTCCGAGTACTATAAAAATTCTATTGCAGGACTTCAATGATGTTTTTTCGGATGAGCTACCACCCGGTTTGCCACCAAAAAAGGGATCGAGCACCAAACCGACTTTGTACCAGGAGCCGTCATTTCATATCGACCGGCATACCGAAATAATCTTGAAGAAACTAAGGAGATTCCGCAGCAAGTCGAGGAGTCATTAAGTATTGGGTACATCCGAGAAAGTTTAAGTCCTTGTGCCATTCCGATAATTGTCGTACCAAAGAAATATGGGACTTGGAGAATGTGCATCGAATGCCGAGCGGTGAACAATATCATGGTAAAGTATCGACATCCAATTCCAAGGTTAGATGATATGTTGGACGAATTACATGGTTTGCATGTGTTTAGTAAAATTGATTTAATAAAAGGTTATCACCAAATTCGTATGAAAGAAGGGGGTGAATGGAAAACGACTTTTAAAACTAAATATTGATTATATGAATGGTTGGTAATGCCTTTTGGTCTTACAAATGCTTCGAGCACTTTTATGAGGCTAATGAATCATGTTTTGCGTGCTCATATTGGAAAATTTGTTGTTGTATACTTGATGATATTCTCATTTATTGCAAGAGTATAGACGAACACGCTGGACATTTAAGATTGGTTTTAATTACCTTGAGAAAGGAACAATTATATGCTAGTCTTAAGAAATGTACTTTTTGCATGAGTGAGGTTATATTCCTTGGCTATGTCGTTAGTATTGACGGCATAAAAGTTGATGAAGAAAAAATAAGGGCCATACGGGAATGACCTAGACCTGTAACACCCCCAAGAGGTTCAGGGCATATTACAGCGTCGTGGACTCCACACTTTGTAATCCACCAGGCTAACGTACCAACTCGACATTCGACAAAAGACAAACATCATCAACATACACACGATTCCATAATTCAAGACATCCAAAAACAAAAGACTGAACTCAACAATACCATTCAATATCAAATCTTCCCCAAAACGGGTACACAACGATAATAAATCCATGAAGAAAGTACTCGAGTACTTAAGCAAATGACATAATAAATAAATTTAAAAGACATGACACCAAGCGGACAACCACTGAACAGAATCACTCTTGCCTATCATCCTCGTACGGCCCGCATGCTCGTTCGCCTCCAAGACCTGTACCTGAAATACAAAAGTATTTCCCCCATTTAAGGGGTTAGCGACAACTGCTAGTGCAAGTACTATCCATTTGAACTACCATTCTAATCAGATGAAATATGCGCCTAAATCATTTTAGAAAATATTTATATTCCGAAATATTTCGGTGCACGAGCACAAAACATGTTTCTCCAACAAAATATTTCAAAGGCTAACCGTTGGTACGAGACTCACGGCCACCGCACCCCGCAGAGGCCCCGTCGGACCGTTTGGAGAAGTTGAGCAATTTGAGTTCTTTCCATTCTTCATATATATTAATAAAAGAGTAGTGTAGAACTTCTTTCCTTACCATTTGTAGTGGTCAGGTTCACATAGTTGTTTTCCCTAAGATTGAACGAGTAGCCTGCTTAAGGTACTTCAACTGTCTCCTCTACTGCTTCTTCCTTTGTTTGGCTTGGAAGAGTTAGGAGATGAACCACATTGGGCACCAGCTCAGATGAGTGTTGGGTTGATCTTCAGATTCTATAGGTGCAGGTGATGAGGGAGGCTGCACCTCTTGTTCTTCGTCTAAAGGATAGTCCACCAGCCCTCTTGGTCTCTTTGGGGACTGATCTAGTGAAGAAGTGATGTGGACAACTTTCTCTTTTGCAGGTAACTTTCTCTTCAATTTGGCCAGAGGAGTATTGTCTGAGTCAGTGTCACCTGCAGGTAGTTTTCATGTGCAGGTGACTTTTGAGAAGTCTCAGCTGCAGCTGCATCTGACTTCTCTGATTCAGTGTCTGAAGGTCCTCTGTACTTAGATGTCCTAGATGTCATTCCCTTGATTTCCGCAACTGCATTTTTCCTCTGGTCTCCGATATGTTTTAGGGTTTCATGGTGTAAATGACCAAGTCTCTTGATTAGATGAAAGGGGTCTGCCCTTCATTTGGCCTTTCCCAGGAACTCGAAGATCCAACTTATTTGAGTTCCATATGCTAGCTTCTGCCTGAATTTCTTCTCTTCCTCATCCCAGCTCACTTTGTTTACCTCTCGGACTAACTGCTTGTATATGTAGTAAGTCCAGTTAATCCTCTTCTGCAGTAAAAGGCTCTCATCACGACATACTTGGCAGAGGATAGTTGGTCATAGCTTTGCTGCCATGCCCATGACAATTTTGTTGTTTATGTCCAGGACATATTTGTATTCCTTTTTAAGGTCATTTTTCTTCGCCGTGAGTTTGACCTTAGATAACTCCTTTGGCAGCTTGATCTCATACCAAGTCTCGGTTGGGTTTTGCTTCGGGGCTTCGACAGCGATGCCCTTATTCTCCATCTGGAATGCATCAGCGATGGCTTGAGGGGTGATGTTGACTTCTTCTCCGAGAATAGAGCTTGAGATACAGTGTTCGGTGACTTGAGCCTCCTTGTAGAAGCATATTACAGACTCCTTGAAAAGCTGTTTCGGAGAAATATCGAGAAAACGGCAAATGCCGTTTTTGTTCATCATTCGGATCACATACACCATTTCCCCCGAGTTGTTTGTTGCCAGTAACCCTTCAAAATCGACAACAATGCTGAAAATAATTTGTTCTTTCACCAACTTGAGATTGACACCTTCGAAGTAAGATTCCATTTATGCAAAAGATTTTTCGCTTGAGTGTAGTATATATTCGAAGATTTTTTCTGCTTTTGAAAATTAGGGTTCGTAAGCTTGAAGATGAGAAAGTTTTTGAGAAATGATTTCGACCATCTTATATAGCCATTTGAAAGGTCGCTTTGATTTGAATAGTAAAATAAGTATGCGGCGGTCCAATTTTTGAGAAGTTAAAATGACGGTTGAATTTGATTGGACGTCGTGGAGGTAGTGTGATCATGTGTTTGTCCACATGTAATATAATAATTAAATCGGTCTAAGATTTAGAAACTTAGCTGGTTGACCGGTTGACTTCTTATTTGCTCTGCATTAGGTAAGTTTTTTCGCCAATGGTTGATGTCAGTAGGGGTGTTATCGGTACGGTTCGGTCCGGGTATTGGCTTAGCAGGCCAGACCCGGTAAGGTTACCGGGTATACCCAGAACCTAACGGGTACTTTAGACCCGAGACCGGTAAGACCCGAACTGGTTAAGAACCGATAAGACCCGGTTCGTGTACTCATTAATTACCCGAAATAGAATCAAAAAATTACTCGTTAAGGGTTCAAAAATCTGCATAACTTAAGTTTCAAAATACATAGAGAAATTAAGTACATCTAAATTAGAGCTTCAGAACATATTCTTTATTGACACGAATAGATAGACAAATTTTAAATAATTTCAATAGCTACTTTGCAGTTACATTCAAAATACCAGCCTCCGAACAGGTTCATCATAGGCTCAAAAAGATCATAAGCAGGTTCACCAATCATCATAGGCTCTCAAGCGACTAATGAAGGGGTGTCTCTAATATCCAACTACATTAAAAAAAATATTCAAAAGTTAGTATCACAAACAAATAAACAACAAAGTCGTTCAAAGGTACAATAAATCAGAATAGTGATACTTAATAAATTACCTGCCCAAAGTCGTAGTTCAAACGCTCTTCATCTGTTTCAAGCTAAATAAATAAATACAAGTGTCAGTACTCAATAGTAAGAACAGAACATATACATAAATCGTTTAGTTCTTATACTTGGACCTTAAGTACATGTTTGGAAGGATATCTTTGGTATGATTTAAGAGTACGGATATATTTGGTATAAATAAAATAATTGAAAAATTACTGGGTTTTTTACCGGGTTACCGATTTCGGTCCTTATCGGTTTTGGTTCTTATTTCAGTACTAGTATCCGTACCGCTAACGTTTCGGGTGAGTATCGGTCCCGGGTATTATCGGGCGGTTCTAGGGTGGTTCTCGAGTATGCTTGGACCGCTAACAGCCCTAGATGTCACTTAACATTTCCTTGTCTGGTCTGATCTGGTAGCTTTCTTGTCTGGTCTCCACATCAGGTAGCTTTCTGCATCAGGTAGCTTTCTTGACATCTGGTCTGATCATCAAGTAGCTTTATTGTCGTCTGGTCTGATCATCATGTAGCTTTCTCGTTTGTACTAGATTCCCAATCTAGTAGTCCAAGTTCCCTGCTTAGCTCCAGAAACCTTTCTTCTGGTAAAGGTTTAGTGAATATGTCAGCAATTTGGAATTCCATGCTGACTCTTTCCACTCTAACTCTCTTATTTAGAACATGTTCTCTGATGAAATGATGTTTGACATCAATGTGCTTTGTCTTTGAGTGCAATATTGGATTGTTTGTTATTGCAATTGCACTATTGTTGTCACACCATATTTGGACTTCATTTGCAGTGATGTTGTAGTCCCTTAGCTGTTGTCTGATCCATAGAATTTGTGCACAACAGCTGCCTGCAGCTAGGCATTCAGACTCAGTTGTAGATATTGAGTTGGATACCTGCTTCTTGCTAAACCATGATATAAGTCTGGTTCCTAGGAATTGGCAGGTTCCACTGGTGCTTTTCCTATCAATATTGCATCCTGCAAAGTCTGCATCTGAGTATCCTGAGAGTTCAAAGTTGTTATCCTTGGGTTACCATAGACCAACATTGATTGTGGACTTTAGGTATCTGATTATCCTCTTAGCTGCTTCCTGGTGACACTGCTTTAGCTTTGACTGAAATCTTGCACATACTCCCACTGCATATGAAAATATAAGGTCTGCTTGCAGTGAGGTATAGAAGTGATCCAATAAGTCCTCTATAGTGGGTTGGATCCACTGAAATGCCTCCTTCATCTGCATCAAGGTGTAGGGATGTTCTCATTGGTATTCTTGCTGGTTTGGCTGAATCCATACCAAATCTTTTAATTGAAGAGTTTATGGTCGAATAACACGAAAGATGCGGTAGTATAGTTTGTGGCTAAGTGTTTGACTTGTCAGCAGGTCAAAATCGAGCATCAGCGACCAGCCGGGTTGTTGAAACCACTTCCCATCCCGGAATGGAAGTGGGAATATATCTCTATGGATTTTGTCACGAGTTTGCCGAGGACGAAGACCGGAATGACTATGGTGTGGGTGATCGTGGACCGACTGACTAAGTCGGCACAGTTTCTGGACATCAAGTACACTTGGGGTCCAGAAAAATTGGCTCATATTTTTATCGCGCAGATCGTGAGACTTCATGGTACGCCGAAGACTATTATTTCGAACAGAGATGTCCGGTTTGTATCGCATTTTTGGTAGGCGGTACATAAGGCATTGGGGACACGTTTGCATTTGAGCACATCCTTCCATCCTCAGACCGACGGGCAGTCCGAGCGTACTATTCAGACATTCGAGGATATGCAGCGCACGTGTGCGCTAGACAGGAGTAGCGATTGGGAGGAGCATCAGGCCCTAATCGAGTTTACTTATAATAATAACTGGCACGCATCAATTAAGATGGCACCGTATGAGGCGCTTTATGGCCGACGGTGTCGATCACCGATATGTTGGGACGAACCGTCCGATTTAGTTGGCACTGAGCCAGATCTTGTGTTAGAGACAAGGAAAAAAATTGAGTTGATTAGAGAGAGGATGTTGGCGGCTCATAGTCGACAAAAATCTTATGCGGATGTGAGGCGTCGACCCTTGGAGTTTGAGGTAGGGGATCATGTTTTGTTGAGAGTGTCTCCATCGAAGGGAGTTTTCCGTTTTGAGAAAAAGGGGAAGCTCAGTCCAAGGTATATTGGACCTTTCGAGTTATTAGAGAGAGTTGGTGAGTTAGCATACCGTTTGGCTTTGCCCCCGTCGTTGAGTCATGTGCATAGTGTATTTCACGTCTCTCAGTTGAGGAAGTATGTTCCGGACTAGACTCATGTTATTGACTTTGTGGACGTGGAGATTGAGAAGAACGTTACGTTTGAAGAGAGGCCGGTGAGGATTTTGGAACGTCGGGACAAACAGTTAAGGCACAAAATCATTCCCTTGGTTAAAGTGCAATGGTCGAGGCATGGAGTGGAAGAGGCAACGTGGGAATTGGAAGAGGATATGCATGCGAGTCACCCCGAGCTTTTTGATTCTTAAGTTTCAGGACGAAACTTCTTTTTAGAGGGGGAGAATGTAATATCCGTACCTTTCCATTTTTAGCAGTTTCCATTTTTGGTGTATGTCTATTTTTATCGACTCGCTTGTAACCGTTTCGACGTTTTGAATCTATTTTGTTATTGGTGTTTTTCCATTTAGTGGAGTTTCGGATGTGTTTTTACGTGATTTTGCCTTATGTTATGATCTTGTCGTATGTACGTTCGATTCTTGTAAAACTCGTCCATTTTCGTTGTTTCTTTGTTTGCATGAGTTCGTATGGTTGAGTTGTTCGTGTTGTGAGTTTCGGTATGTTAATCCGATGCCGTATCGTGATTTTCGAACGTTTGGGCTGTTTTGTAATTTCCTTAAACTTAAGGGAAATTACTTCCGTCATTGAATTCTGAACCTTCGAGAAGTTGGAATTGTGTTTCCTTTTAGTGCTTAGATTCGTCATTGGGAATACTTCGTAACCATATTTTTGGTTCGTTAGCAGGTCCGGGTTTCGGGGTTGTTCGGGACGGTTTGGACAGCAGCTTCCCAGACTGTTGTCCAGAAGGGTGTTACGGCCGTAACACCAGTAGTTACGGCCGTAAGTTGGCCATGTTACGGCCATAAGTCACCCCATGTTACGGCCTCAACAGCCCGCTGTTTTAAAACAGCGGGCAGAGGTGAGAAACCTTATTTTCATTCTCTCCTTTCGTTTTTCTTCGTTGGGCGACATCAGAAAACCACCAGGGACAATTTCCACCACTTTCAATCCATGTGTTCTTCATTTCCCATCACCATAGTGTTGTAGTGGTATATTATTAACAATGAAATCACTCTACTCCGTCCGAATCCGAGGTAAATGGCTTAGAAGCCAAACTTTGTCAATTTTGGGGGGGTTTCGGATTTTGTTTGTTTAAACTCGAATTGTTCGGTTATGTTGTAATATTCTTTATCGATTATTGTTATTGGGTGATTCCCAATCCGATTCCGTTGTGTTTAATCCATAGATTGTTGATTCGGGGAGGTTTTGTGAAAACCCTCACCCGTATCAATTGTACGTACGTTGTCATAGCTTGTAATCGGGGTTGTGGGCGTATTTCATTCGATTATTGTTATCGTATAGGACTGAGTTTTGTTAATCCTTCATTTAGGAACAGTCGTGTTCCCTCCGGGTCATTCGTAGTCGTTGTTCGTTCCTGTTTCATCGAATATGTCGCAAAGGCAAGTACTTTACATTTGTTTGCATATTCTAGTATTTGGATTATTACTTTCCGTGTATGTTGTGGATGTATATGTGTATGTTCACCCAAGGATGGTCTGGCGGGGCCTCTAGGGATACCTATTGCCGTGTGTGTGCGTATCACGAACTGGGGTTAATCACCAAACCATTGAGGTCACTCCCTCCGACAAGGCAGCAGATCAGAGGAAGAGGGAGAGGAAGATAATCTTGCCTTGTAATTTTATTTTGTAATTTACTTGTAATTTTTGCATTACCTGTAATTTTTTTAATACTTGTAATTTTCTTGTATTTTGTTTCATTCAACAGCACTATAATGTAAACATCAAATAAAAATTTATAACAGTCACTTGAATGACAACCACTAGTTGTCTCAAAACAGACTGAGTTTTATTGTGTCTTGCACTTTATTTTGTGCAGACTTGCCTTATATTTGAAATTCTTTAGTTTTGTCATCATGAAAATAGGGGGAATTTGTTAGGAATACTTGTTAGATTTTGATGATATCATCCCTGTATGGATAATTATCCAAATGTATGTTTTAAGTACCTGGCAAATTGTAAAGAAGAACCAAATGAGTATCTTCTATATGCCTTTAAATTTGGGCTAAGTTTTAACACCCCCAAACCACTCGAGAATATTACAGCGCCGCAGACCCTCTCCATGAGGATCTACCAGGCTAAATACAAAAACACCACAATACAATACATGTCGACATGGGTAATTAACGAACCATTAGACCGATTTGGTCTTTTACCACAACATACACATCAACCATACATTACTCTTTTTCGCAACTCATACCGACGCAGGGGTTAACATAAATCAACATTCCCATAAAATGGGAAAAATAAACATAACGGAAGGACAAAACAACAAGACATCACCAAATACTCAACACCGATCTTTATGTGATTAGTATCGTCGTCTTCTATCATCCTCTGTAACGATCCTGTGAATTGTTCCCCAGCAACCTGCAAATACCTGGACGCAATACAGACATCCACCCCCTGAATACTCGGGGATTAGCAAAACTCCACTGTTTCGCTAGTGCAAGTATAAATACAAAGACAATCCATACATATCATACTCCAAGAACATAGAAATCGTAAATATACTTCCCGAGATAATTCACTTGATCAAATAAGTTTGAATTATGAAAGATAGGAATAAAACCATTTTACATCTTACAAAACATTTCACGATCTCGGGAGTTTTGAAAACGTTTGGGATTTAAGAATTCTCAAGCCTTTCGAAACACCTAGGGACACAGCCCAAAATTTATTTTTTTCAAAATATGATTCTGATCAAAAAATACGGGGTCCACGACCCAACCATAACATTCCAATCACAAAAACGGGGTCCACGACCCAAATCGTCCACATCACATACTCGCAAGAATAACCCAATGGAAATTACACAGTGTCAAACAGTCGCACAGAACGACATCAGAGAGCACAACTTTGCAACTTAACCATATGGTCGAACTCGACACACCACAAGGCTACAATGCACAGAGCAACCACAGGACTCACGAACCCATACCAGATTATCGCAACCAAGAGACGAATTTTACACAATACATTTTCTGGTGCCATTCCAGCCAAGTACAATACCATTTGCACTGCCATTCTAATCAGATGAAATATGCGCCAAAAAATCAAAGTTCTCCAACAAAACATTTCAAAGTTAACCGTTGGTACGAGACTCACGGCCACCGTACCCCGCAGAGTCCCATCGGACCATCCCTGGGTGGTGAACCCTAGTTCGCGATACGCACAAACACGGCAATACGTATCCCCAGAGGCCCTGTGAGACCATCCCTGGGTGGACATACACATATACCTCCACAACACCCATGGGAAGCCATAATCCAAATACTAGAATATGCAAACAAATGTAAAGTACTTGCTAGAATGGCCCCTTTATTCGACGTATACTCACAACTAATGTCACACAACAACAAACAAATACCGGAACCAAACAACACCAAGCGCCACAACCTCCTTGCAAAGGAGTAACAACTAATATCACACAACGTCACATAATTACCGAACAATTACACATATCAGTACACAATCCTCGGCAAATAATTACGGTCTACTATATTCACTAAATATGTTCAACATCTTCCAACATACAAAACTAACACACATATTCCGAAAGCACATTAATCCACGAGGCAAACGAGTTATCTTTGAAGGGAAAACCTTTATCGAGAATATACCGATTCTTTTAAAAGTTCATTAAAACATTCAAATTGTAATGAGGTTCCAATACCAATGAATACGTCTATGAAACACAAAATGTACGGGCAAGATACTTGCCTCGGATAATCACAAATGCGGAGAATCAACCGAAGTGAGGAGACCCGACCCGTCTACGAACCCGCCGACTCCGCCGAATGACAACTCGCGACAACAACTATGAATGACGACAACAATGAAAATAAATTCCATAGCACGACTCAAAGCCTCCGAATTAAAGGACCAAACGACGAAAGTTCAAGGTTTTTCCCCAAAACGGCCAACAACACGAATCGACCCGACAAAAACATGAAATCGGAATTCCAACCATGGATTATGATCGATAAGACTAGATACCAATGATGAAACCAACAATCTCGGATTCGTATCACGAAATCAAGACAAACTCCTAAACTTTTCCCGAAATAGGGTTTTGAGAAATATACCGTGATTCGGAGGAAAATGATGATTAGATGATGTCAATCCACACCGAGACTTGATGATTATGTTGTAGGATTAAGGATTGACGAAGTCCCATGAGGAATCAACCCGGAATCGCCAAGAACGCAGCAAAGAAGTAGGGAGGAAGGAAATGACCCAAAATCGGTCAACCCTCAAATATAAATACATACGGAAGGCTAACGTACGTAAGCAATAAGCTTTAACGTACGTTAGTGATGTTACGTACGTAAGGTACAAGCCCTTACGTACGTAAGAGTCATCCGGACTCTACTATTCGAAATCCAGAACACTATAACGTACGTAACGAAGGATGCATTACGTACGTAAAAAAGGCATCGATAGCGTATGCTACACATGAAGAATAGCATTCGCTATTCATTTGGCAGTACAGAATAGCTGCCAGATGTCAAATTCGAAAAGGATCGCAGAGCGCGAAGAACACGAATTACTACGGTCGAACAAGACAAGTAGTACAACAATCAAAACACAAGATTAAGCTCAAAACAAACACATGATCCCGACAACCCGGAGCTAGGCAAAAGCGAGTAGGAAAACAAGTGCCCAAAACTTTGGGAAATCATAAAGCAGCCAAAACGTCCGATAAATCATGATACGACAACGAATATCCAAACCGAAGCTCACGACATGTATAACACGCTAAATGAACTTACGAGAAACTCGAAACAACAGTTTCGGACGAGATTCACAAGAATCGAACTCAAGTGCGGAAAAGTCGCTAAGAAGCACGGAACTTAGCAAAACGACACCGAAATGAACTCGGATGTCAAAAAGTGCAGAATTAAACATTCTCAGGATGATGAAACGGTCACAAGCGAGTCGTCAGAACAGACTTTAGCCAAAAGGAAAATTACCGAAAATCGATATTGCAGGTATTACATACTGCCCCCCTTAAAAGAAATTTCGTCCCTGAAACTTAAAGCATAGAACGAACAACGCAAAACAAACTCAGATAACACACGCTATCCGTTGCCGACAACCTGCAATGACTCACATGCAGCACACAGTTGCTACCATTCATATCGCTACACCAGAACGATAACAAAACACAACGAACAAAATCAATATGATTAATCAACCCCGAACAGCACAACAATCATAACACGAGTTACACATTGAACAAATACGAAATTCCACATCCCAGGGGTTGGAAGATCAAAACGAAACTAATTTATTGAATTTAAGGGAATTACGAAGTGATCTGAATGCTCAAATATCATGATACTGTAACACCCCCAATCCGCTTAGGGATATTACACACCGTAGACCCTCTCCTCGAGGATCTACCAGGCTGATAACTAAACATCGCCTTAAAGGCTAAAATGACTCAGTAGACCGATTTGGCCTTTCAAAAATACATACAACTCAAATACAACTCATGCCCACGCAGGGGTCAAAATACAGCCACACCCGTACAACGGGAAGAAATATACTGCAGCGGAAAAGAAAATATAACTAGACCAATACGACAGCAACAGATCCTCGTGTGATTAGTATCGTTCATCTTTCATCATACTTCGTGCCGACCCTGTGTTATGCTCCAAAACCTGAATGCAAAAATAGACATCCACCCCCCGAATACTCGGGGTTAGCAAAACTCCACTGTTTCACTAGTGCAAGTACAAGTGCAAAAATACGAGCCATACAATTCACATTCCACGAATAACAATAACCAGGAATCCGCAAAGATCCAAACTTAACAAAAAGTACTTCCCGAGGCAAGAGTTTGGGTAGATATTTCCAAAACCGAAAGACAATAATTAAAGGGGGAAACAATTTATAAAACAGTTTAAAATGCCCTCGAGAGTTTTAATAGAAAACAATTTAGGATTACCGAATCCTTATCTTTCCAAAATCAACAGGGGTCATAGCCCCAAGGTTTTGTTTTCGCAAATAAAACCAACCATAATACACAAGGTTAAAAACCCACGTCATGCATCCTCGACGGACATAAAACACACACGCACCCGTGAAGTTTCACTCGTGAATCCAGGTCGAAGCCAATGGAATTCCCTCCGTGGCCCCGTCGAACCCTCCCGAGGTGAGCAAACACATTCACAAAACATAAGCAACTGCACTCGTGAATCCAGGTCGAAGCCAATGGAATTCCCTCCGTGATCCCATCGGACCCTCCCGAGGTGAGCGAAAAACAATCACAAAATATACACACGTAGTGGTGAAGTTTCACTCATGAACCCAGGTCGAAGCCATTGGAATTCCCTCCGTGGTCCCGTCGGACCCTCCCGAGGTGAGCAAACATATTCACAAAACATGTACTCGCATCGCCTAGGACCGGGACGAAGCCACAAATCCCACCCCGTGATCCCGTCGGACCCTCCGAGCTGGATAGCGAAATACTCAAGCACCACACGTCGCCTAGGACCGGGACGAAGCCATGAATCCCACTCCGTGATCCCGTCGGACCCCCCGAGCTGGCTAGCGAATCAATCATGCGCAATTAACATATCACACCAACGATATCCAAACAATTCACCCAGAGACGTCAAACACTTAGCAAAACACCACGTCAAACTACAATGCACCGAAATGAAACAATATACATCCACACGCAACACCAAGTGCATCATCAACACCAAACATATCCACAGGAGTCACATACTCGTTCATGAAACACATCAATCAAAAAACACACGCGGTTTTGAAAGAGGGCCTTTAACAAGGCTAACCAAATCTTTTGAAAACTCATTTCAAACAAACAAACAAACACACCAAGACGATCACCAATCATTATATCCACAAAACAAGAAAAGTATAGACAAGGTACTTGCCTCGAATAAGAACAACGCGAAGAATCGACCGAAGTAGGTTGACACGAACCGACTACGAACCCGCCGAATCCACCGATCGCCAACTCGCATTCATAAACTACGAAGGACAATAACAACAATGAAATGAATTCCCTAACACGGCTTAAAGCCGTTGAATTCAAAGAACGAATGACGAAAGTTCAAGCGTTTCCCCCAAAACGGACAAGAACACGATTCGTTCCGTCAAAACCCGAAAATGGAATTCCAAGTTGAAATATGGATATACAATCCATAGAATATGTTTAACAACATCATTTAACCACAATCGATCCATCAAAAACGGATGAAAAACGAGATCGAGGACAAATCCCCCAAAAAGTCAACTCGAAGGAAATCAAGAAATATACTTTGATTCGACGAAGAACAATGGATTAAATGATGTTAAACACGAGAATACTACCAAGATTAATCATACCCATCATGAATTAATCAACAACACGGAACGAATCGGACAAAAATGCAAAAACCCCCAAATTCACGAAATTAGGGTTCTAAGGAAGATTACCTTGATTCGCTGGATCAAAGGATGATAACGGATGATTGATTGATGTTATGAACTCAAGAACTTCATGGATTTGTTGTTAAACAACATGGCTTCGCCCATGAATCGCCAAACATGGACGGAGAAGGAAGGAAATGAAAACGAAGGGAAAAGTGGTCGGGTTCATCATATATATATCGGGCGGAACTAGCGTGGCGCTAGCCTTCCCGACTAGCGTGGCGCTTATCGCCGCACGCCGAGCACTCTCGCCATGGCCCGCATGACCCGGCACCACCGACCACCCCGCCGACCATGACTGCCCGCCGACTCCCGCTAGCATGCGCTACGGCCGGAAGCCTGCGCGCGCTAGCCGACTGGCCCGAGCCTCGGACTAACAAACTCACCTGTAACGACGCTAGTCGGACGACAACAGACGCTACCTCCGCCGCTAGCGTGTGCTACAACCGGCGCAGCGTGCGCTACCCGCCGATCCCGACCGAGTCCGTAACCTCGTAACCCCACCGCCTGCACCCGAGAAGGCGCGTTAGGCCACCCGATAGCGTGCGCTACACCTGCCGGTTAGCGCGCGCAGCCTTCCGGCAGTAGCGTGCGCTACGCCGGTTCCTGCCGCACCTGTCCGGCCGGTGCCCGCAATCGTCCGGCCAGTCCCGCAACCGTCCGGCCAGTACCCGACCACCAGGGCTCGACGACCCGATTTCCAAAAACGTACGGAACGAACACGACGAAAAGTTCGCGGACAACATCAACGGCCCGAAATGAAAACATAATACCATAATTAATCATACGCGACCAAGAAACGGGTCGAGACAACAATTCCAGATACCGATACCCATAACTTTCAAGAAATTACAAAATGGCCCAAAACGCCCGAAAATCACGATACGTGATCGAATAACCAAACTGAAGTTCACAACACGTATAACAAAGTTAAACGAACTTACGGGAAACTCGAAACAATAGCTGACCGAGATTCGCAAGAATCGAACTCAAGTGCGGAAAAGTCGCTAAAAACACGGAACTCAACAAAACGACACAAACGAACTCGGATGTCAAAAGTGTAGAATTAATCATTCTCGTAATAATGAAACGGTCATGAGCGAAGTCATCAAAACCGACTTCCGAAAAAAGAAAATCAAGAAATTAATGGAATCGAAAATCATGGATATTACATTCTACCCTCCTTAAAAGAAGTTTCGTCCCGAAACTTAAAACAAGTAGGGAGAAGCAATATCCCACCAAGAAAACTTAACGAGATACATAAGAAACGCGTAACTAACGCCCAACGGCGAAACGTTACAAACAACACAACGGAATATATGGTGTGAAAACACGCTCCACGACGACCAACACAACGTCGCCGTTAGGGATATAATAAAACCAACAAGTGACAAGCGTCATCAAATGGATAATACAATCAACTCAATTATCCGGACAATCACAAAACACAACGAACGAAAATCAATACGATTGACCAACCCAACGGTACATCAATCAAAACGCGAGTCAATCGCTGAACAAATACGGAATTCCACCGCCCAAGGGTTGGAAGATCGAAAACGAGACTAATTTCCCGAACTTGAGGGAATTAGGAAGGAGCCTGAATGCTCAACACTCACGAAACGAGAACAAAAACCGAACAAACAAACGATCGAGACAACAAAAATCGAACAATCATGTCCGAAACACGAAGGATAATAAAATTCAAACAACAACTCCCAGGATGATCTGGTGAGAACTACAAGACATGCATTCCCATAAGATCCACAGGAAAGGGAATAGCGATTGAAAAGTCACAACGACAAACGAGTTATCCCGAAACAATACCACCCTCGTTCGATCAATAAAAGCAAGGGATAGGGAAAGTTCAGAAAATGTCAACGAACATAAACGAGTCGACAGAGTCGAAAATACAGAAATTCAAAATCCGATCTACGTCGAATAGAAGAGTTAATAGAACCAAATGATGTCACTCCCGAACAAGGTTCACAAGAATCGAACTGAACTCGAAAAAGTCACAGCGATAACTAGATCGACCCACAACAAGATCACACTGCTTGGACGATGAAACAAATACGTAACAAGTCTGTAAAGCAACAACGAACACGAGCGAGTCGATAGAATGGAGAAAGAGAAATTACCGAGGTCAAAATAGTACGGATATTACCTCCGACCTCATCCACGAAATTCACAAAAACGGGAGCAAGGTAACAAGACATTAAACAACCGACACATAACGGAACCATCACTGATGCACACGGTCATACCAAACCAAGCTCTAACAACTCGCACATGCGCGACAACACAGAAATCACTACTAGGCGACAATATTCAATACCAAAATCATACACACTTTGTCCGACCACAAGCAGGAAATGATGGGTTTTAAAAGCGAAAACCACCTTTTGAAAACAGTTTGGAAACACTAGTTGATTTTGAGTATCATTTTACAAAAAGTTGAACAAACATTATTTTCGAGACTTTGAAAAATCATCTTGCGTTTAAACAAAAGTGAGGACATTTTCTCTTAGTGAAAACTTTGAAATATTCGACCTGGTCTAAGTATAAGTGTTTCTAAAACATTGAAAATATCTCAAAATATTTTGGTCCTCGAGGTAGAAGAATTTGGAAACATATTGTGGCACCTTGAAAGTACCACGAGAAAACGATTCATTTTAAAAGTACGTCTCGAAATTTATTTTTCTAAGATACTCAAGGTTTTCAAAAATAATTCAATGGGCTAGAATGCCCAAAAATGCTCATGTAACAATATTCGTTTAAACATATTATAATATATGCATCAAATCGCACAAAGTCAAGACAATACATGTCTTTTACCGGGAAGACAAATAGTCAATTATCACAGTCAAAAAAAAAACATAATTAATGACAACACTCCTCATACAAACGAAATAAGAGAATCACACGAACGCATCACGAAACCAAGAATCTACATGAAGGTTCCATCACTTAACACAAAATCAAACAAATAGCTCGTGTCACACGAGGCACAACACAAAGAAGGGAGACTTACTTCCACATGTCGCACGAAGATGATGATCGCCCCACGATACTAATCACGACCAACAAACTCAAACGACGCGTCGCGACACGACTCAGTCAGATAAAATCCGACGAGACAAAACTTAACAGACACCACTGACCCGACAGCCTAGGTTTCCACAACCTAAGCTCTGATACCATTCTGTAACACCCCCAATCCGCTTAGGGATATTACACGCCGTAGACCCTCTCCTCGAGGATCTACCAGGCTGATAACTAAAATCAAACATCGCCTTAAAGGCTAAAATAACTCAGTAGACCGATTTGGTCTTTCAAAAATACATACAACTCAAATACAACTCATGCCCAGGCAGGGGTCAAAATACAGCCACACCCGTACAACGGGAAGAAATATACTGCAGCGGAAAAGAAAATATAACTAGACCAATACGACAGCAAAAGATCCTCGTGTGATTAGTATCGTTCATCTTTCATCATCCTTCGTGCCGACCCTGTGTTATGCTCCAAAACCTGAATGCAAAAATAGACATCCACCCCCCGAATACTCGGGGGTTAGCAAAACTCCACTGTTTCGCTAGTGCAAGTACAAGTGCAAAAATACGAACCATACAATTCACATTCCACGAATAACAATAACCAGGAATCCGCAAAGATCCAAACTTAACAAAAAGTACTTCCCGAGGCAAGAGTTTGGGTAGATATTTCCAAAACCGAAAGACAATAATTAAAGGGGGAAACAATTTTTAAAACAGTTTAAAATGCCCTCGAGAGTTTTAATAGAAAACAATTTAGGATTACCGAATCCTTATCTTTCCAAAATCAACAGGGGTCACAGCCCAAAGGTTTTGTTTTCGCAAATAAAACCAAACATAATACACAAGGTTAAAAACCCACGTCATGCGTCCTCGACGGACATAAAACACACACGCACCCGTGAAGTTTCACTCGTGAATCCAGGTCGAAGCCAATGGAATTCCCTCCGTGGCCCCGTCGAACCCTCCTGAGGTGAGCAAACACATTCACAAAACATAAGCAACCGCACTCGTGAATCCAGGTCGAAGCCAATAGAATTCCCTCCGTGATCCCATCGGAACCTCCCGAGGTGAGCGAAAAACAATCACAAAATATACACACGTAGCGGTGAAGTTTCACTCGTGAACCCAGGTCGAAGCCATTCGAATTCCCTCCGTGGTCCCGTCGGACCCTCCCGAGGTGAGCAAACACATTCACAAAACATGTACTCGCATCGCCTAGGACCGGGACGAAGCCACAAATCCCACCCCGTGATCCCGCTGACCCCGAATCAAGCTAGCGAAATACTCAAGCACCACACGTCGCCTAGGACCGGGATGAAGCCACGAATCCCACTCCATGATCCCGTCGGACCCCCCGAGCTGGATAGCGAATCAATCATGCGCAATTAACATATCACACCAACGATATCCAAACAATTCACCCAGAGACGTCAAACACTTAGCAAAACACCACGTCAAACTACAATGCACCGAAATGAAACAATATACATCCACACGCAACACCAAGTGCATCATCAACACCAAACATATCCACAGGAGTCACATACTCGTTCATGAAACACATCAATCACAAAACACACGCGGTTTTGAAAGAGGGCCTTTAACAAGGCTAACCAAATCTTTTGAAAACTCATTTCAAACAAACAAACAAACACACCAAGACGATCACCAATCATCATATCCACAAAACAAGAAAAGTATGGACAAGGTACTTGCCTCGAATAAGAACAACGCGAAGAATCGACCGAAGTAGGTTGACACGAACCGACTACGAACCCGACGACTCCACCGATCGCCAACTCGCATTCATAAACTATGAAGGACAATAACAACAATGAAATGAATTCCCTAACACGACTTAAAGCCGTTGAATTCAAAGAACGAATGACGAAAGTTCAAGCGTTTCCCCCAAAACGGCCAAGAACACGATTCATTCCGTCAAAACCCGAAAATGGAATTCCAAGTTGAAATATGGATATACAATCCATAGAATATGTTTAACAACATCATTTAACCACAATCGATCCATCAGAAACGGATGAAAAACGAGATCGAGGATAAATCCCCCAAAAAGTCAACTCGAAGGAAATCAAGAAATATACTTCGATTCGACGAAGAACAATGGATTAAATGATGTTAAACACGAGAATACTACCAAGATTAATCATACCCATCATGAATTAATCAACAACACGGAACGAATCGGACAAAAATGCAAAAACCCCCAAATTCACGAAATTAGGGTTCTAAGGAAGATTACCTTGATTCGCTGGATCAAAGGATGATAACGGATGATTGTTTGATGTTATGAACTCAAGAACTTCATGGATTTGTTGTTAAACAACATGGCTTCGTCACCCATGAATCGCCAAATTGCAGACGGAGAAGGAAGGAAATGAAAACGAAGGGAAAAGTGGTCGGTCATATATATATCGGGCCGGAACTAGCGTGCGCTAGCCTTCCGGACTAGCGTGGCGCTATCGGCGCACTGCCGAGCACTCTCGGCCATGGCCCGCATGACCCGGCACCACCGACCACCCCGCCGACCATGATCCGCCCGACTCCCGCTAGCGTGCGCTACGGCCGAAGCCTACGCGCTAGCCGACTGGCCCAAAGAGCCTCGACTAACAAACTCACCTGTAACGTACGCTAGTCGGCCGACAACAGGCGCTACCTCTCGGTTAGCGTGGCGCTACAACCGACAGAGCGTGCGCTACCCGCCGATCCCGACCGAGTCCGTAACCTCGTAACCCCACCGCCTGCACTCCGATAGCGGCGTTAGGCCACCCGATAGCGTGCGCTACACCGCCCGATTAGCGCAGCTTCCGGCAGATAGCGTGCGCTACGCCGGTTCTGCCGCACTGTCCGGCCGGTGCCGCAATCGTCCGGCGGCCCCGCAACCGTCCGGCCAGACCCGACCACGTGGCTCGACGACCGATTTCCAGCGTCACGAACGAACACGACGAAAAGTTCGCAGACAACATCAACGGACCGAAATGAAAACATAATAGCATAATTAATCATACGCGACCAAGAAACGGGTCGAGACAACAATTCCAGATACGGATACCCGTAACTTTCAAGAAATTACAAAATGGCCCAAAACGCCCGAAAATCACGATACGTGATCGAATAACCAAACTGAAGTTCACAACACGTATAACAAAGTTAAACGAACTTACAGAAACTCAACAAGAGTTTCACCGAGATTCGCAAGAATCGAACTCAAGTGCGGAAAAGTCGCTAAAAAGCACGGAACTCAACAAAACGACACCGAAACGAACTCGGATGTCAAAAAGTGTAGAATTAATCATTCTCAGAATAACGAAACGGTCATGAGCGTGTCATCAAAACGGACTTCCGCTGAAAAAAAGAAAAAAAAGAAATTACCGGAAATCGAAAATTGCGGATATTACAGATACGAGATCAACGAATACCGGACAACAAACGATCGAACAATCATATCCGAATCAGAACGAATAACAGAAATCGAATAGCATCCCCAAAGTCCACAGCACGAATCAAGACAATATATGATCCGGTGAAAACGACAAGATATATATTTACATAAGATCCATAGTAGCGGAACCGAATTCGGAAAAAGTCACAACGACAAACGGATTAACCCGAAACAATACCGCAACTCGTTGGAACAACAAAAAGTGAAGAGTAGAACAAGTCCAGAAAATATCAACCAACACAAACGAGTCGATAGAGTCGAACAAAACGAAAGCGAAAAAAAATATGGGTATTACACCATATCACCTTTAAAAGAGGTTTCATCCTCGAAACCTAAACAATGAGAACGAAGTGCTAGAATAGCAGCCTTCCTGGAAATCTTCTCTTGGTCCCGCATCTGATCTCCATGACTATCTGTTGTAACACCCCCAATCCGCTCAGGGATATTACACGCCGTAGAACCTTTCCTCAAGGATCTACCAGGCTGGTAACAACATAGAACATCTCAACAATGTCTTTAAGGCTAAAATGACTCAGTAGACCGATTTGGTCTTTCAATAAAAACATACAACTCGATTACAATACTTGCCCACGCAGGGGGTCGAATACAACACACTCCCGTACAACGGGGAAAGAATACTGTAGCGGAAATAAAATACAACTAAACCAATATAACGTCAAACGATTCTCGTGTGATTAGTATCGTTCATCTTTCATCATCCTTCATGCCGACCCTGTGCTATGATCCAAAACCTGAATGCAATACAAACATCCACCCCCGAATACTCGGGGGTTAGCAAAACTCCACTATTTTGCTAGTGCAAGAACAAAGTGCAAAAACGATCCATACAATTCCCATTCCACGAATAACAATAACCAGGAATCCTCAAAGATCCAAACGTAACTAAAAGTACTTCCCGAGGCAAGAGTTTGGGTAAACATTCCAAAACCGAAAGATCACAAATAAAGGGAAACAATTTATAAAACAATTTAAAGTGCCATCGAGAGTTTTAATAGAAAACAATTTAGGATTTCTCAAATCCTACTTTTCAAAACCAAAAAGACGAAAGGGGTCACCGCCCCAAAGGTTTACTTTCCGTAAAATGACCTTTACCAAACCGTTGGGATTTTAGCCCCAAATCCGTAAAATGACCTTTACAAAACCGTTGGGATTTTAGCCCCAAATCTCATCAACTCACAGTACACGAGAACGACAACAAGGTTCGTATTCCAACATCAAAATTCACAACCCAAGGTTTAAACACAAACGACAAACACTCTAGTGCCATCCTAGCCAAGTAAGCCAAACGAACAACTTACCTCTTACACACTTAGTCGATGCATGCAATCATGAAAACCGATCAAAATACTCGTTTCCGGAAACGCCAATAATCCAAATCACATTGTAAAATTCACCACAATTAACCGCGGACCCACAGCTTCGTGGACCCCTACCGAGACCCCATCGGATCTAAGCCGCAGTGGTTAAAAGCAAGCTCGCGGTTCCACAGCTTCGTGGAGTCCTACCGAGACCCGTCGGATCTAACCTATAGTGAGCATACACACACACACGTTACTAATGCAATACTAATATGCTAAGAATGTAAGTTCATCAAGAATACTTACTAGAGATGGCCACTTACTCGACGCTGTTATCAAACTCATCATAACACAACACGATTAACGCGGAATACATAATTCCATAACTTTAAACAATAGGGGTATCACCAAAGACCTCAACGTTCAAAACAATCAAATCATAATCAATTTCCCAAAATACACCGTTCACAAAACACACGCATTTTGAAAGTGAGCCCTTAACGAGGCTAAACCGAATCTTTTGAAAGTTCAAATCAAACGATCAAACAAACACATACAGACGATCACTAATTAACATATCCACAAAACAAGAATTGTATGGACAAGGTACTTGCCTCGAAACCACGATCGCAACAAGACGACGGATGAAATACGGTCGAACGGCCCCGAACTCCCGAACACTATCAAGAACGCGATAACACCGCAACTACTATGAGAATAACACCACACGAATCATCAATCACCAACGGAATTCAACATCGGAATCATCGAGCACCTATAATCCTCCGTAAGGAACAATAAAACATGATTACGACGAGAATCAAGGCCGAAAACAACAGAAATCCCAACAAACTATCGAAGGGAACTCATTCGAGCATTTAATCGAACATTAAATGTTCGAGACCCTCCAAGAACAAAGAAATCACCCCTTGGGTCGAACGAATCAAATATACGAGTATCCAATCCGTAAAACATGTTCAAAACAACGTTTATCCAACAATTAATTGAACAAAAACGGATTGGAATTGAAATCAAAAGGAAAATCCCCAAAATCTTCAAAAACAAGGGTTCAAGTCAAAATACTTTGATTCGACGAAAAACAAGGATTATATGTTGTTAAACACATGAATAATACTAAGATTAATCATACCCGTCATGGATTATGCAACAATTCGGAACGAATCGTACAAAAACCCAAAACCCCCAAAATTTCTCAAAATAGGGTTCTAGGAAATCTCACCTTGATTCGCTGGATCGAAGGATGATATAGGACTGACAATTGATGATATGAACTCCAAGACTTCATGGATTTGTTGTATGACAACATGTATCCACGCCCAAGAAGTCTCCAGCTGCGGAAGAGGAAGAACGAAGTGAGAAAATGGTGAAGAAAACATCTGCCCAACCATATATACTGGCCAGCGACGCACGAGCAGGCACGCACGAGCGCCGGCCAGGCGCTCGTCTTGCGCTGGTCGCGGCGCGCCACCGCCACAAGAAATCGCCGGACGCACGAGCACCGGCACGAGCACTTGTTCGCGCGTGCATTCGTGGCCGCACGAGTACTGATCGCGGCGCATGCTGCGGCGCCACGCCAGGCGTGCTGGCAGTCCTGCCGCACGTGGCCGGCCAGTGCCTAGCCGCCAAGACTCGACGACTCGAATTCCCGAAAACGCACGAAACGAACACGACGAAATGCTCTCGGACAACAATATCGATCCGAAAAGAAATACCATGCAACAATTAATCGCACGCGACCATGAAAAGGGTCAAAACAACAAATACGAATGCGGATACCCACAACTTTGGGTAAATTACAAAATAGCCCAAAACGCCCAAAAATCACGATATATGATCGAATAACCAAACCGAAGTTCACAACACGTCTAACAAAGTTAAACGGACTTACGGAAACTCAAATGTTAGCCAACGAGATTCGCAAGAATCGAGCTCAAGTGCGGAAAAGTCGCCAAAAGCATGGAACTCAACAAAAAGACACCGAAACGAACTCGGATGACAAAAAGTGCAGAATTAACCATTCTCGGAATGACGAAACGGTCATGAGCGAGTCGTCAAAATGGACTTTCGCCGAAAAAAAAAGAAATTACCGGAAATCGAAATTACGGGTATTACACACTACCCCCCTTAAAAGAAGTTTCGGCCCGAAACTTAAAACAAGTAGGGAGGAGTAATTGTTGGAAAGTAAAACGCAGCGGAAGCGAAGTTTGTGAAAGTTGATAATAGCGTTTTACGCATCTACGAGCATTAGATCTATTTAGGCATGCTAATTAATTAATTACTAAGATTAATAAGCAATTTAAATATTATTTATTATTTATTAATTAAATATATTGATTAATTAAAATATCCTAATCTAGATCCAAGATCATAGGATATTACCTTTTGAAGCGCGTTGGTTACTTCCTTCTTAATCGCCTTGTATTTCTACCTTCAGACCTTCTAGAGTATGATCCGCCTTGAACCGGACGTCGTGTGGGCAACGAACTACCGGATCTTGCTTGGACACCTTATGGATCGGCTGAAACAATATGCCTCACAATTCTCGATTTTCTTTTCTTCAAGTAATTCCGATGTGTAGCAAGAATTAAAGTGTTCTCTCAATTGTGGAATCAAAGACACAAGTCAAGATCCACAATTAAACACTTAAAAGAAAAATCGAAATTCCTTGTGTATGAAGAAGCATAAAAATCGGCCATCAACCATAATGTCCTATTTATAGGCTCTTGGACTACTACTAGGGATCTAAAGGAGGATTATGGAAGGACTCCCAATTAATTCATCTTACCTTATTAGGACTTTTCCTAATATATGATGAATTAATTAATATCAACTTAGTCCACTAAAAAGTTTGATATTGCACTTCCTACCAAAATCCCAAATTACGAAATTGGGCTCCTTGTTAAATATATTATTTCCCATGTTTAAGATATCGAATGTCCATTAATTAATTATAAGCTACTGATAGCTTTAATTAATTAATATCTTATCCAAGAGTAGTGCCACTCGAACCTTATTATTATATCGGAATTAAATCCACCTGCAGGGTTTAATATAATAATCATTATCGAGCTCCTCAAGGGGACATCATCAACCCGCACGAGTCGGGACATGATTTCTAGTAATAATAATAATTGTCGTATAAACAATATTATTGCCCAAGATACGAGGCTTATTGAGTCGATCAATTTGACTCTCACCTATGATAAATCAAAGCAATAATTATTATAAATACACAATTAAATATTATATACTTAGAATTAAGAAATAATAATTATCCGAGATTTAGTTCTTCTTTCAGTCAGTACAGAAGACACTATCTCACCTCGATCCTGTTCAACGTATGCAAATACGCTAATATATGCTAATAGTCAAGACCAACTATTCTCAAGCACACACTACAACCTTTCATATAATTTGTCTAATAATTATATAGGTTGTGAACTATTATATTATTTTATAAGGCACCGATAATGTGATCTTCTGTGTGACACCAACACACCACATTATCTACAATATAAAATAATTAGACATTTCATTTGCATAACCATAACGTGAATTAATATGCAAAACATGTGATTAAGTGTAATTAATATCCTCATAGGTAGTAACAGGGAAATTAGGTAATACAAGCATAAAGTATGCTTTGCAGTATACAATCCTAACAGTAATATCCTGCCAGGAAACACTCAACGAGATACACAAGAAATGCATAACTTACGCCCAATGGCAAAACGTAACAAGCAACGCAAAGGAACAAACGGCGTGAAAACACGCTCCACGACGACCAACACAACGCTACCGGTAGGGAAATAGTAAAACCCACAAGTGACAAGCATCAACAAACGGATAATACAATCACGTCGATTATCCGAACAATCACAAAACACAACGAAAGAAAATCAATATGATTGACCGACCCAACGGTACATCAATCAAAACGCAAGCAATCGCTGAACAACTACGGAATTCCACCGCCCCTGGGTTGGAAGATCGAAAATGAGACAAATTTCCCGAACTTAAGGGAATTAGGAAGGAGTCTAAATCCTCAACAATCACGAAACGAGATCAACAAAAACCGAACAATCAAACGATCGAACCAGAACGATCGAGACAACAAAAATTGAACAATCATGTTCGAATCACGAAGAACAATAAGGTTCAAACAACAACTCCGAGGTTCACATATCGACTCGAGGCAATATATGATCCGGTGAAAAAACCAAGATGTGCATTCACATATGATTCACAGGAAAGGGAATAGAATTGGAAAGTCACAACGACAAATGAGTTATTCCGAAACAATACCACACTCGTTTGATCAACAAAAGCAAGGGGCAGGACAAGCTTAGGAAATGTCAACGAACATAAACGAGTCGACAGAATCGAAAATACAGAAGTTCAAAATCCGATCCACTTCGAATAAAATAACTAATAGAACCAAATGATGTCACTTCCGAACAAGGTTCACAAGAATCGAACCGAACTCGAAAAAGTCACAGCGATAACCAGATCGACCCAAAACAAGATCACAGCTCGTTCGAACGATGAAACCGAAATACAGAATAAGTTCAGAAAGTATCAACGAACACGAGCGATTTGAAAGAATGGAGAAAGAGAAAATACGGAAGTCAAAATAGTGCGGGTATTACCTTCGACCTCGTCCACGAAATTCACAAAAACGGAAGCAAGGTAACAATACATTAAACAACCGACACATAATGGAATAATCAACGATGCACACAGTCATACCAAACCAATCTCTAATAGTTCGCACATGCGCGATAACGCAGAAATCACCACGGGGCGAAAACATTCAATACCAACATCCCACCTCTCACAAAGGGCTAACACAACAAATGTGTGGAAAACGACTCAACGCTCACACCGCCAATTCGACTACAACTCATAGGGCCAACATCCTAACAATAACGCTAACGTCACATATACATTCCTGGACCGCAAATAGAAACGATAGGTTTTAAAAACGAAAACCACTTTCGAAAATAATCTGAAAACACTAGTTGATCTCGAGTATCATATATAAAAAGAAGTAGTACAAACATCGTCATCGAGACTTTGGAGAACCATTTTCCATTGATAAAAATGAGGACACTTTCTCTTAGTGAAAATTTTTCAGAATATTCGACCCTCGGGTCTAAGTAAAAAGTGTTTCTAAAACAATGACAATATCTCAAAACATTTTGGTCCTCGAGGTAGAAGAATTTCGAAACATATTGTGGCACCTTGGATGTACCACGAGAAAATAATTCATTTTAAAAGTACGTCTCGAAATTTATTTGCTAAGATACTCAAGGTTTTCAAAGATAATTCAATGGGCTAGAATGCCCAAAAATTTTAGGTAATTACACGGAACATTATAACGCCGTGGGCCCCACGCCAGAACCCACCAGGCTAAAAACCATTTACAACAACGTCAAAAAGACCGATGACGGTAATATTTCAAAAACTTACAAAAGCCATTTACAAAATACTAAATACCGTCATAAGAATTTCGCCAAAACGATCAAGGCCATAATGCCACAAACTCGGTTAAGGGAATCGGTTTTCGAAATAAAACTCAGTCGGTAAAGTACCGAAAGCCATTACAAAAGAATTCACGCAGCGGAGAAAAGAAATAAAGTCAAACATGCACAATCCAGCAACACTACTCCTCATATGAACGAAATATGAGGGTCAAATAACCACATATCAAGAAATCAAAATCCATAAGAGGATTCCGTCACTTAACAAATAATCATAAAATAGCTCGTGTCACACGAGGCACAACACAAATAAGGGAGACTTACATCCACAGGTCGCACGAAGATGATGATCGCCCCACGATACTAATCACGACCAACAACTCAGACGACGCGTTGCGGCATGACTCAGTCAGATAAAATCCGACGAAACAAGACTCAAACAACACGACTTGACCCGACAGCCTAGGTTTCCCCAACCTAAGCTCCGATACCATTTATGTAACACCCCCAATCTGCTCAGGGATATTACACGCCGTAGAACCTTTCCTCAAGGATCTACCAGGCTGGTAACAACATAGAACATCTCAACAAACCTTTAAGTCTAAAATGACTAAGTAGACCGATTTGGTCTTTCAATAAAAACATACAACTCGATTACAATACTTGCCCACGCAGGGGGTCGAATACAACACACTCCCGTACAACGGGGAAAGAATACTGTAGCGGAAATAAAATACAACAAAACCAATATAACATCAAACGATCCTCGTGTGATTAGTATCGTTCATCTTTCATCATCCTTCATGCCGACCCTGTGCTATGCTCCAAAACCTGAATGCAATACAAACATCCACCCCCCGAATACTCGGGGGTTAGCAAAACTCCACTATTTTGCTAGTGCAAGAACAAAGTGTAAAAACGATCCATACAATTCACATTCCACGAATAACAATAACTAGGAATCCTCAAAGATCCAAACGTAACGAAAAGTACTTCCCGAGGCAAGAGTTTGGGTAAACATTCCAAAACCGAAAGATCACAAATAAAGGGAAACAATTTATAAAACAGTTTAAAATGCCATCGAGAGTTTTAATAGAAAACAATTTAGGATTATCAAATCCTACTTTTCAAAACCCAAAAGACGGAAGGGGTCACCGCCCCAAAGGTTTACTTTCCGTAAAATGACCTTTACCAAACCGTTGGGATTTTAGCCCCAAATCCGTAAAATGACCTTTACAAAACCATTGGGATTTTAGCCCCAAATCTCATCAACTCACAGTACACGAGAACGACAACAAGGTTCGTCTTCCAACATCAAAATTCACAACCCAAGGTTTAAACACAGACGACAAACACTCTAGTGCCATCCTAGCCAAGTAAGCCAAACAAACAACTTACCTCTTACACACTTAGTCGATGCATGCAATCATGAAAACCGATCAAAATACTCATTTCCGGAAACGCCAATAATCCAAATCACATTGCAAAATTCACCACAATTAACCGCGGACCCACAACTTCGTGGACCCCTACCAAGACCCCGTCGGATCTAACCCGCAGTGGTTAAAAGCAAGCTCGCGGTTCCACAGCTTCGTGGAGCCCTACCGAGACCCATCGGATCTAACCCGTAGTGAGCATACACACACACACACGTTACTAATGCAATACTAATATGCTAAGAATGTAAGTTCATCAATAATACTTACTAGAGATGGCCACTTACTCGACGCTGTTATCAAACTCATCATAACACAACACGATTAACGCGGAATACATAATTCCATAACTTTAAACAATAGGGGTATCACCAAAGACCTCAACGTTCAAAACAATCAAATCATAATCAATTCCCCAAAATACACCGTTCACAAAACACACGCGTTTTGAAAGTGAGCCCTTAACGAGGCTAAACCGAATCTTTTGAAAGTTCAAATCAAACGATCAAACAAACACATAGAGACGATCACTAATTATCATATCCACAAAACAAGAATTGTATGGACAAGGTACTTGCCTCGAAACCCCGATCGCAACAAGACGACGGATGAAATACGGTCGAACGGCCCCAAACTCCAGAACACTATCAAGAACGCGATAACACCGCAACTACTATGAGAATAACACCACACGAATCATCAATCACCAACGGAATTCAACATCGGAATCATTGAGCACCTATAATCCTCCGTAAGGAACAATAAAACATGATTACGACAAGAATCAAGGACGAAAACAATGGAAATCCCAACAAACTATCGAAGGGAACTCATTCGAGCATTTAATCGAACATTAAATGTTCGAGACCCTCCAAGAACAAAGAAATCACCCCTCGGGTCGAACGAATCAAAGATACGAGTATCCAATCCGTAAAACATGTTCAAAACAACGTTTCTACAACAATTAATTGAACAAAAACGGATTGGAATTGAAATCAAAAGGAAAATCCCCAAAATCTTCAAAAACAAGGGTTCAAGTCAAAATACCTTGATTCGACGAAAAACAAGGATTAGATGTTGTTAAACACATGAATAATACTAAGATTAATCATACCCATCATGGATTAATCAATAATTCGGAACGAATCGGACAAAAACCCAAAACCCCCAAAATTTCTCAAAATACGGTTCTAGGAAATCTCACCTTGATTCGCTAGATCGAAGGATGATATAGGACTGACAATTGATGATATGAACTCCAAGACTTCATGGATTTGTTGTATGAAAACATGTCTCCACGCCCAAGAAGTCTCCAGCCGCGGAAGAGGAAGAACGAAGTGAGAAAATGGTGAAGAAAACATCTGCCCGACCATATATACTGCCCAGCGACGCACGAGCAGGCACGCACGAGCTGCCCGTCGTGCGCCTGGTCGTGCACGCCCACTGTTAGCATACTGTCGGGACGCATGAGCACCTATCACGAGCACTTGCTCGTGCGTGTGCAGTCAGGGCCGCACGAGTACCGGATCGTGCGCGCAGCTCCCTGCCGCACGTGGCCGGCCAGTGCCTAGCCGCCAAGACTCGACGACTCGAATTCCCGAAAACACACGAAACGAACACGACAAAATGCTCTCGGACAACAACATCGATCCGAAAAGAAATACCATGCAACAATTAATCGCACACGACCATGAAAAGGGTCAAAACAACAAATACGAATGCGGATACCCACAACTTTGGGTAAATTACAAAATAGCCTAAAACGCCCGAAAATCACGATACGTGATCGAATAACCAAACCGAAGTTCACAAAACATCTAACAAAGTTAAACGGACTTACGGGAAACTCAAAACAGCAGTTTCGAACGAAATTTGCAAGAATCAAGCTCAAGTGCGGAAAAGTCGCCAAAAAGCATGGAACTTAACAAAACGATACCAAAACGAACTCGGATGACAAAAAGTGCAGAATTAACCATTCTCGGAATGACGAAACGGTCATGAGCGAGTCGTCAAAACGGACTTTTGCCGAAAAAAAAGAAATTACAGGAAATCGAAATTACGGGTATTACATCTGTACCGCAGTCACGACCGCGCCCTTTGCCCCTCGGTATACTAGGCGTATACTCACTCAATACAATGGCACAACATCGCAAAATAATATACCAAATTGCCAACTCGGCTTGACATATCACATAAGACAACTAATAGCAACTCGATAAGAAAATCCACGAGGTATCCTTTTAAATGATATCATTTGAAAATCCTTGGATTTTCATGTTTATTCAAAATAAATCTTTGAAAGTATTTTTTGATACCTCGGGATTTTTGTCAAAACTTTTAAACAACGGACTTTAACTGTCTCATTTGAAATTATTTGCAAAACAATATTTCCTTACAACCGGTACTATCAAAATCACTATGCCACTACACATCATCATTTTGGAGTGATTCAAGATCACGCAAAATAACTGGCTCAGTACAGAAAACTTTTCTAAATCCGAGTTTGAAGTTAAATCGAGTAAGATTCTTCATCTTTCGCAATATATTTAGAAAATAAAAATTGTATTGGTTTTTGAAAATAAATTTTTTTTATGGTGTGAAAGATTGTTGAAAATCATGTACTCGCATCATTTGAAAATACAACAGTACGTCAAAAATCATTTTCGAAAATCCTCTCAACACTACACAATAATCAACGACGGTAATATTTTACAAAATGTTCAAAGGTACTTTAAAACGACTCTTTCAATACCGTCGGGGTTCCTTTAGAAAATTCAAGGAGGGCTCGCCAATTTTAAACAATTTTCAAAGTCCATACGAAGTCGCCGATTAAGCGAACTGTCAAAACTTTATGAAATTTAATTTTCCACAACTTGCTCAAGTTTATAAAATTTTCAGGAAAGCACTTTCGAACACACACACAACAGACATAATTTATCACTTTATCAAACACAATCCATTACCATCAAATCCAATCACACGTCAACACCATCTGTCCACATAATTACAGTCTCACACAAGCAACCGTCAAAAGATAATTAACATCTAAAACTGAAATCCTACCTCTCAGTAATGAGGACTCTCGCAACAAGTGCATTCAGGACGACTTAACGTTCACACCACGAACTTAATCACATTTTTGAGCATTATTGACCAAATAATAATGCCAACATCACTACATACCTCCGAACCGACGATCATGAAATCAAAAAGTCGAAAGCAAGAGCCATGTTTCGAGTAAATTTTTGGTAGACCTCATTTGAGTTTTTAAAATCAAATTTTGAAAACTTGCAATGCAAGATGAAAATAAAATATAAGTAGTTAAGTTCTAAAGGAAAAAAAACCCGGTCTCGAGGTCATCATACGAAATCAAAATGTTTCCTTTCTTGAAGGATGTTTTAAAATAAAATTTACGTGACTCTTCAAAAATAATTTAACTTTGAAATATCACATTGACAAACTTTCCTTGCGGGATCACACCAAGCCGTTACTCCAGTAAAACGATTTGCACAATATATACATATTTATACACCGGTATCACTTTTCATTCCAGCACATCACAAGAATCAACAAGCATGGATTACGTATTCACAATTCACATTTAAACTCCACATAATAACACAAAATCACACAAGCTCGTATAACACGAGACGCAACAAAGTAGGGAGACTTACATCCACAGATCGCACGAAGATGATGGCTGCACCTCGATACTAATCACGACCGACATCTCAGACGACGCGTCGCGACACGACTCAGCCAGACAAAATCTGACAAGACAAGACAAGACAAGGCCCGACAACACACAACTCGACCCGACATCCTAGGTTTTCGTAACCTAATCTCCGATACCATATTATGTAACACCCCCAAACCACTCGGGAATATTACAGTGCCGCAGACCCTCTCCATGAGGATCTACCAGGCTAAATACATAAAACACCACAATACAATACATGCCGACATGGGTAATTAACGAACCATTAGACCGATTTGGTCTTTTACCACAACATACACATCAATCATACATTACTCTTTTTCATAACTCATACCCACGCAGGGGTTAACATAAATCAACATTCCCATAAAATGGGAAAAATAAACACAACGGAAGGACAAAACAACAAGACATCACCAAATACTCAACACCGGTCTTCATGTGATTAGTATCGTCATCTTCTATCATCCTCCATAACGATCCTGTGAATTGTTCCCCAGCAACCTGCAAATACCTGGACGCAATATAGACAATCACCCACCGAATACTCGGGGGTTAGCAAAACTCCACTGTTTTACTAGTGCAAGTATAAATACAAAGACAAGCCATACATATCATACTCCAAGAACATAGAAATCGTGAATATACTTCCCGAGATAATTCACTTGATCAAAACAGTTTGAATTATGAAAGATAGGAATAAAACCATTTTACATCTTACAAAACATTTTACGATCTCGGGAGTTTTGAAAACGTTTGGGGTTTAAGAATTCTCAAGCCTTTCGAAACACCTAGGGACACAGCCCAAAATTCATTTATTTCAAAATACGATTCCGATAACAAAATACAGGGTCCACGACCCAACCATAACATTCCAATCACAAACACGTGGTCCACGACCCAAATCATCCACATCACATACTCGCAAGAATAACCCAATGGAAACTACACAGTGTCAAATATTACCATGACAACAGTCTCATAAAACGACATCAGAGAGCACAACTTTGCAACTTAACCATACGGTCGAACTCGACACACCACAAAGTTACAATGCACAGAGCAACCACAGGACTCACGAACCCATACCAGATTATCGCAACCAAGAGACGAATCGTACACAACACATTTTCTGGTGCCATTCCTGCCAAGTGCAATACCATTTGCACTGCCATTCTAATCAGATGAAATATGCGCCAAAAAATCAAAGTTCTTTAATAAAACATTTCAAAGTTAACCGTTGGTACGAGACACATAACCACCGTACCCCGTAGAGTCCCGTCGGACCATCCCTGGGTGGTTAACCCTAGTTCGCGATACGCACACACACGACAATACGTATCCCTAGAGGCCCCGTCGGACCATCTCTTGGTGAACATACACATATACCTCCACAACACCCACGGGAAGCCATAATCCAAATACTAGAATATGCAAACAAATGTAAAGTATTTTCTAAAATGGCCCATTTATTCGACGTATACTCACAACTAATGTCACACAACAACAAACAAATACCAGAACCAAGTAACACCAAGCGCCACAACCTCATTGCAAAGGAGTAACAACTAATATCACACAACATCACATAATCACCGAACAATTACACATATCAATACACAATCCTCGACATAATTACGGTCTACTATATTCACTAAATATGTTCAACATCTTCCAACATACGAAACTAACGCACATATTCCAAAAGCACATTAATCCACGAAGCATATGAGTCATCATCGAAGGAAAACCTTTATCGAGAATATACCGATTCTTTTAAAAGTTCATCAAAACATTCAAATTGTAATTAGGTTCCAATATCAATAAATACGTCTATAAAACACGAAATGTATTGGCAAAATACTTGCCTCGGATAATTACAAATGCGGAGAATCAACCAAAGTGATTAGACCCGACCCGTCTACGAACCCGCCAACTCTGCCGAATGACAACTCGCGACAACAAATACGAATGACAACAACAATGAAAATAAATTCCATAGCACGACTCAAAGCCGCCGAATTAAAGGACCAAACGACAAAAGTTCAAGGGTTTCCCCCAAAATGGCCAAGAGCACGTATCGACCCGACAAAAACATGAAATCGGAATTCCAACCATGGATTATGATCGATAAGACTAGATACCAATATTAAAACCAACAATCTCAGATTCGTATCACGAAATCAAGACAAACTCCTAAACTTTTCCCGAAATAGGGTTTTGAGAAATATACCTTGATTCGGAGGAAAATGATGATTAGATGATGTTAATCCACACCAAGACTTGATGATTATGTTGTACGATTAAGGATTGACGAACTCCCGTGAGGAATCGCCCCGGAATCTCTAAGAACGCAGCAAAGAAGTAGGGAGAAAGGATATGACCCAAAATCGGTCAACCTTCAAATATAAATACCTGCGGAAGGCTAACGTATGTAAGCAATAAACCTTAACGTACGTTAGTGATGTTACGTACGTAAGGTACAAGCCCTTATGTACATAAGAGTCATCCAGACTCTACTGTCCGAAATCCACAACACTATAACGTACGTAACATAGGATGCATTATGTACGTAAGAAAGGCATCGATAGCGTACGCTACACATGAAGAATAGCATGCACTATTCATATGGCAGTACAGAACAGCTGCCAGATGTCAAATTCGAAAAGGATCGCGAAATGCGACGAACACGAATTACTACGGTCGAACAAGACAAGTAGTACAACAATCAAAACACGAGCTTAAGCTCAAAACAAACACATAATCCCGACAACCCGGAGGTAGGCAAAAGCGAGTACGAAAACAAGTCCCCAAAACTTTGGGAAATTACAAAGTGGCCCAAATATCCGAAAAATCATGATACGACAACGAATAGCCAAACTAAAGATCACGACACATATAACAACGATAAACGAACTTACGAGAAACTCGAAACAACAGTTTCGGACGAGATTCGCAAGAATCGAACTCAAGTGCGGAAAAGTCGCTAAGAAGCACGGAACTTAGCAAAACGACACCGAAATGAACTCGGATGTCAAAAAGTTCAGAAATAAACATTCTCAGGATGACGAAACGGTCACAAGCGAGTCGTCAGAACGGACTTCCGCCAAAAAGGAAAATTACCGAAAATCAATATTGTGGGTATTACATAAGTCTTGATCAAATGTTGATCAGTGGAAAATCGATTAAGTATAGAACGGCCATTTATCAGAGAAGTTATCAGGCAGGTTCATTTCAGAAAAGTTTTGGTCAACGCAAAATATCATAGAGGTTTGACCAAAACCTAACTGCAGTCAAGATTCTGAAGAAGGCACTACATCAGACAAGTTTTGATTTGGTGAGTTCTGGTCAACACAAATATCACCTGACGTTTGACCATCAGATCAGAGAACATTCATCAGGTCAGGGAACTTCAGAGCAGAGAACTTCATCTCATAGAAGTCCAAAAGAGAGAAGTTCAGAGCAGAGAACTTTATCTCAAAGAAGTTCAGAGCAGAGAACTTTATCTCAGAGAACTTCTACCAAGATACATCAGAGAAGTTTACATTGTAATCGACTATCAATAAAATATCATCTTTTATCCAAAGATTACAGCTCGTGATCTAATGTTTTTACTTAGATATGTTTTATGTTTTATGTTGAAATATTTAACAAGTACAAAGCATCATTAACATCTAAAAGCTGTAAGAACTTGTCTGTGAATAGTTAACAGATCGAATTGTATCCAATTAGGATTACATCCTGTAAGATTGTGTGCAAATCATAAGTTGAGTTGTAATACACCTAGTCTTGTAGAATTTATCATTTGAGAACTTGCCTCCAACTAGTTCCAATTTTTAGACTGAGTCTTGAAGATCAGATCTTTCGACAGAAGACTTGAAGACAGCCTCTCCGTGTCAAGGAAGTTTTGGCATTATCAAAAAGGGGGAAATTGTTGGGAAAAATCCAGCGTTGTGTTTTGATAATTGCCTCATACATCGAAGTTCTTCAAAGTCTGCATTTAGACCCAAGTATGGAAGCTGTTAGAATACTTCATACAGCCTGTCCATACAGCGAAAGATCTTCCTACAGTGTATTCGCTATTATACAGCAAGAGATGAAGAAGTTGGATACAGCAAACCTGTTGTAGGTGTTTTACTTAGTAAAAGTAAAACACATATCCAACAGGACTGAAGAAAAACTATAAACCACTGTGAAAAGAAACATTATTTATTCACAAATGTATTCACGGTTAAAGTAGCATTTAATGCTGAAAGTTTAGCAATTAATGCGGCCGAAGAGACTACAGTCTGAAGAGCATTTAATGCTAATGAAAAAGAATATTTGAAGTATTAAATGTGAATCGCCTTTAATTCAAACATTCTGAAGCCACCAATCAGAGCTGTCTGAATCTCACCAACTGGTACATTTATAATTGATCTATTTCCAATGTTATAAATAGCCACAAGCAAGAGTAAATTGCTTACTAGATATATTACTTCGCAAAATACATCTGACATATTAGCTCTGACAATCTGAATATAAAGCATACAAAGAGCAGTATATTTCCTTGAGCATACAGCTTCATCTAGAGAAAAAATATATAGAGTCCTCAATGCAAATAACATACCTTACAGCGAACGCTCATCAATCATACAACTGCTATTTGAACCTGTTCTACCAGACCTCACATCAAGATCAACTTCGCCCTGTGTGGACTAAGCCTTGCTAGTACCGACCTGTTTGGGAAGAATACCATTGAAGATGAAGCCACTACTACAAAAACAAAGATTTAATCACGGCATTTTAACAATGGTTCTAAAAACCGTTAAAATGAACGATGAGAATTTAACAATGTTATAAGAAAACCGGCATTAAATGCATACATTTAAGAGCGGTTCTCTTAGAACCGCTGTTAAACTTGTATTTTAACAGCGGTTCTTTCTAGAACCGCTGTTAAATGTGCAATATATTAAATATTAAGATATTTTGTTATATATTATTAAAAATTATATTACATTATATATTAAAAATTATAATACATACATAATATTTTATGAATTATATTATATTAAATGTGCAATATATTGAATATTAATATATTTTGTTATATATTAATATTAAAAATTATATTACATTATATATTAAAAATTATAATACATACATATTATTTTATGAATTATATTAAATAAAATGTGGAATATATTGAATATTAATATATTTTGTTATATATTAATATAAAAAATTATATTACATTATATATTAAAAATTATAATATATACATATTATTTTATGAATTATATTATATCAAATGTGGAATATATTGAATATTAATATATTTTGTTATATATTAATATTAAAAATTATATTACATTATATATTAAAAATTATAATATATACATATTATTTTATGAATTATATTTTATCAAATGTGGAATATATTGAATATTAATATATTTTGTTATATATTAATACTAAAAATTATATTACATCATATATTAAAAATTATAATACATACATATTTTTTTATGAATTATATTATATCAAATGTGGAATATATTGAATATTAATATATTTTGTTATATATTAATATTAAAAATTATATTACATTATATATTAAAAATTATAATATATACATATTATTTTATGAATTATATTATATCAAATGTGGAATATATTGAATATTAATATATTTTGTTATATATTAATATTAAAAATTATATTACATTATATATTAAAAATTATAATATATACATATTATTTTATGAATTATATTATATCAAATGTGGAATATATTGAATATTAATATATTTTGTTATATATTAATATTAAAAATTATATTACATTATATATTAAAAATTATAATATATACATATTATTTTATGAATTATATTATATCAAATGTGGAATATATTGAATATTAATATATTTTGTTATATATTAATATTAAAAATTATATTACATTATATATTAAAAATTATAATATATACATATATATATGGTTTATTGTATACTTATATTGATCATTAGTTATTAAATGTGCAATATAATAAATATTAATATATTTTGAAAATAATTCTGAAAATATTAACAAACATATACATATAATATATATATATATTTTATATATATATTTATATACATATATATATATATATGGTTTATTGTATACTTATATAATAGAAATCAATATTAGAACAACAAATGACTTTGGCTCACTGGTTTGATACCCACCTCCATCTCATTGAGGTCACAGGTTCACATTTATACATATTATGTGCGGGGCAGGGCGGGCGTGCTGGGTGGGAATATATTTATTTTTTTAAAAATAATATATTAAAAAAATAATTTCAATTTATTAAAAAAAATTATTTAAAAAAATAAATAAATTTAACAGCGGTTGTTAACAACCGCTGTTAAATGCTGTTTTTGTAGTAGTGAGCTTCTATCTGTGTGATAAGAAGCAAGTCAAAGAAGCCAAGCCAATCTGTTTAAATGGCCCAAGCTATTATCGGCTGTATCAATCTGTATGAACGATACAGTGGCATGTTTAGTTAAAGTTATATAGTTGTGTATGTTGTGATTTTCATAAACATATTACTCTTGTGTGGAGGAATAATGGACGTAGAGGGGTTTACCTCGAACCACTTAAATCTTTGTGTGTTTACATTATGTCATTTACTGTTATCATATCTGCCTGTGTGATTTAAATATACATATTGCAAAAACCTTGTACGCACCAAGCAAACAGGAGAATACTTAGTTGCGGTATTTACAACAACTTAATATCAGACTTCCGCTATGCAAATAACTTCGGAAAAGATACAGCTTATTCAAACCCCCCCTTCTAAGCTATTAAATGTATATTGTGTGGCCAACATCCCCTCATATGGTCCATGGCCAATCAGTGTGTGCTACTGTGATGCCTCTAGACTGTTGATATGTCCATTATAAGGGCTGTCGCCATCAATAAATGGAATATGTTGGCTCCCATGAGATAACAAGCCACCATAATTCAGGTATCGTGTAAATTCAGCATTACTAAATAGACGATATCCTGGCATATGGAAACCCGAGTCGGTAAGCAAATGCTGCTATTGTAGATGTTGCCTAAAGGGTATTTGTTGGGCCATATCTTTTGTCTCTAATCGTCTGACAAACGCACTCCTTTGTGATGACAAAGACTCGGGAATACAAGGAGAGGAATAGGGGCTCGAACTAATACTCATCCGGCGAGGTGCCTTGATATGAGAAGGAACATCAGCACGCTGGTCGGTGCCATGTCTCGACATTTGAAATACAAAGTACAATAAAATCGAACACCGAAATCAGTCCATGAACACCAAAATCAATCCATGAGTACCTTTTGTTTAAACGAATTAACAAACTCAATAGGAATCAACAAACTTCAGATTTTTTTGAATGCAGATCAAAAAATGCATAAATACTGAATCATCAAACTTCAGAAAATGTAGAAAATAAGTACATAAAAAATGAGTTATGCAAAAAATGCAGAAAATAAATACAGTAAAAATAAGATAAATACCTTTTGATTTTATTCAACGTCCTTGATATGGTGGATAATAAGTCCTTAATTAATAATTTGGATGAGATTGAAGAGGGTTTTTAGGTTTGGGAATTAGGTTTTGAGCGCGGCCGAACAGAGGAGAGGAAGGAGGAAAGAGGAAAGAGAGAAATGGGAAAAGAGTTCTGTCGATAATTTTAGAAAATAAGAACATTAGCGTCGGCTACATGACTTGTAAGTCGGAAAATACAAACAAAAAGGCATCACTTATGTGATGCCAATACTTATTAATAGGAAAAGAAAGTAAACAAACATAGCTCAGTAGCAGGCGCGGGATTCGAACCGCACAAATGTGATATATGTAGTATCATGTTGCCACTGAGTTATTTTTTCAGTCAGTAATTATATTACATAATATTTATTTGTACTACTATTAAAAATATTTATATTTGTTTATATTAAAATTAATTAGATTTCCTAAATATTTAAAATTTTACTATTAAATTATGCAATACAATTTATTTACTTATTTATTATATTACAATATTTTAAAAATCAATGTTATTAAATATAAATTTAACAATGGGAAGTTAAATTATTTTGTATTTGCGTCACACATGTGACGCCAATACTTAATAATTGCCAATGCAAATACAAAAACATGTAGGTCACAAGTCGTCAAGAATAAGTCCAGGGGGGTGAATAGACTTATTAAACTCTTTCCTAAAAGCCAGGTGAGTTTCTCAACTGTGATAAGTATAGATGACTTATCTCGTCTGCAGACAGATAGTGCGGAAGACACAGCTGATGACGATACAGATAACTTAATGTCGTCTGCAGTTAACTTCTAATGGAACAGTAAATATGAATGCAGCAGTTAAGTATGATGTACAAAGCAGTAAATCACACAGGCACTTATAGTGATTTCAGAGGTGGGGTAATCCTCTACTACTCCACTTCTCTCCAAACCAATTAGAGATAAATTCACTATAACTGTCAACCAGTGATAAATGTTACAATGAATTTTTTTCCCTAGTTACAACAGCTTCCAACCAGTGGAAACCCATGGCCGTTGCAACTCCCTTTGAGTTCCTAGCAACTCCTGATTGAAAACCCGTGGATGCCTCAACAACTTCTCGAGCTATCTATCACCTTCTAATCAAGAACACGTGGATGCCTTATCAGTCGCAAAACTTCTGAAAACCTCGTTCACAGAAGTACCCCGAACTCAAACTTTAAAGACAAGAGTTTTTGTCTTCTCCAACTAAAAAGCTTCTCAGAATATGACTGTTTAAAGCTTTGCTCTTCACAATGCTATTGTTTTCTTTGATGGCTTTGATTGCCTTGAATATTTTGATTGCTTGTTAGTGTTGTTCGCATCGTACCTTGCTCAATTCATATATTCATGTATTTATAGTACTATCCTTGAGCTTCCTTCATAGCCATTGCATCAATGTAACAAATTCGCCCGTTGGGGAGTGGACTTCTTTGTTTATCTTATCATTATGTTGCACGGCTTCATTCCCTTTTTTTTCAGTTCCGACCGTTTGAAAGACTTTCTTTGTTAGCGTTGTTATTCTTGTTTAGAATAATCATAAGTCTTGAGAACGTGGATCTCAATGAATATTTTATTCCTAGCTTTCCAGGAATCTTTTCAGTTTGTCTCCTTACGTCTTGCATGTAGCTTTCCATGATTGATGACTTTCACCTCTTGATGACGTGGACTGAGTATCTTGAACTTGGCTGATATTTTGACTAAGAACTTATCTGATATTTCTTGGTCAAACCTGTCTGATGTACAGTCGACCTTCTCTGAGGTAAAATTGAAAATTACGTTGGAAGCAGGTAGGAAACATAACCATGTAGAAAAACAGAAGTATTATCGCATGTATGATTGATGTCACCAAGTCCTTCGAGGGAGGGGGGGGGGGGTCATTCTCGGTTCCCTTCCACCAGTTGACAAGAGCATCTCTTCCTCGACCCCTGTAGAGATTTCTACCTTTGTGGGTCGCATCAAAGGAAAGAATCTAGTCTTCCGGATGGATTTTTGTTTTATGCTTTCCTTTTGCAAGAAGTAGTGAAAACTCTTTAGCTGCATCCTCCAGCGTCTTGAATTTGTTAAACACGTTGTTGATGTATCACCGGATATATCAACAATATTGCAGGAGCCCATTCCTCAACCCGAGTACTACCAAGAAGCAGAAGCTCCAATACTTAACCTTTATAGTTGACTTGAGCCAATACAACATGCAAATTGAACTTATTGATAGATATGCCAATCCAATTGAAATACTTGATGATAATGAAGAAGAAGATGAAGCTTCAAGCGAAGAAGATAATGTGGAATGATACGTTTTCCTTTACTATAACTTGTCGAACTATGTGTAATACTTTTTTATTATAATTATTGTCACCATATTGATCGATAGTGCTCTTTTTTCAATGTGCTATATAATTAAGTAACAATTTATTAATTTAATAGTTGTAATTAAATATTGACTGACAATGCTCTTTATTTTAAATAATGGATTAATTTATAAAGTTAAGTTTAAATATTCGAAGAAACTTAAATAATTCTAAAAGCTTATTTTTAACATACTAATAAATAAGTAAATAACATGATTAAATATTTAGGAAATTTAATTAATTTTAACATAAATAAATATAAATATTTTTGATAATATTTACAAATAAATATGTAATATAATTACCGAATGAAAACATGGCTCAGTGGAAACATGCTACTACATATATCCCATAAGCGCGGGTATGAACCCCACGCCGGCCAATGAGCTATGTTTTTGTAGTTCCTTTGGCAATTAATAAGTATTAGCGTAACATATGTGACATATAGTATCTTTTTTCATACTTTCAATGGTGTCACATGTGTGACGCCAAAACAAAATAATTTAACTTCGCATTGTTAAATTTATATTTTTAATAATGTTTATTTTTAACATACTATAATATAATAAATAAGTAAATAAAATGTATTGCATAATTTAATAGTAAAATTTTAAATATTTAGGAAATCAAATTAATTTTAATAATAAACCAATATATATTTTTAATAGTGTATACAAATAAATTTTATGTAATATAATTATCGAATGAAAATATATCTCAGTGGCAACATGATACTGTATATATCCCATATGCGCGGGTTCGAACCCTGCGCCTGTAATATCCGCAATTTTCGATTTTCAGTAAATTTCTTTTTTCGGTCGGAATCCATTTTGACGACTCGCTCATGACCGTTTCGTCATTCTGAGAAAGATTAATTCTACACTTTTTGACATCCGAGTTCGTTTAGGTGTCGTTTTGTTGAGTTCTGTGCTTTTTAGCGACTTTTCCGCACTTCAGTTCGATTCTTGCGAATCTCGTTCGAAACTGCTATTTCAAGTTTCCCGTAAGTCCGTTTAACTTTGTTAGACGTGTTGTGAACTTCGGTTTGATTATTCGATCACGTATCGTGATTTCTGGGTGTTTTGGGCCATTTTGTAATTTCTTAAAAGTTACGGGTATCCGTATCTGTAATTGTTGTCTCGACCCGTTTCTTGGTCGCATATGATTAATTATGGTATTATGTTTTCATTTCGGGTCGTTGATGTTGTCCGCGAACTTTTCGTCGTGTTCGTTCCGTACGTTTCCGGAAATCGAGTTGTCGAGCCCTGGTGGTCGCATCGCCGGACGGACGGCTATGGATCGCCGGACGATTATGGCACCGCCGGACAAAGCGGCAGAACCGACGAGCGCACGCCACGGCCGGAAGGCTGCGCGCGCTAACCGGCAGTGTAGCGACGCTATCGGCCGCCTAACGACGCTATCGGGTCCGACAGTGGAGTCCAGGGTTCGAATCGGCGTCGGCAGTAGCGCACGCCATCGCCGGCATTGCGCACGCTACGACCGGCAGTAGCGCGCTACGGACGGAAGGCTGCGACGCTACCCGCCGAGCCGTAGGGCGGTGGGCACTGGATCGCGGCCTGGGCCGATAGCGCACGCTAGCTCGGCAGCCTAGCGCGCGCTAGTCCGGCCCAGTATAAATGTGACCGAGCAGTCGCGTTTTCATTCATTTTTCACTTCCTTCCTTCTCCGTCCGCGACTGGCGATTCATAGGTGACGAAGCCATGTTGTTTAACAACAAATCCACGAAGTTCTTGAGTTCATAACATCAATCAATCATCCGTTATCATCCTTTGATCCAGCGAATCAAGGTAATTTTTCTTAGAACCCTAATTTCGTGAATTTGGGGGTTTTTGCAATTTTGTCCGATTCGTTCCGTGTTGTTGATTAATTCATGATGGGTATGATTAATCTTGGTAGTATTTTTGTGTTTAACATCATTTAATCCATTGTTCTTCGTCGAATCGAAGTATATTTCTTGATTTCCTTCGAATTGACTTTTTGGGGGATTTGTCCTCGATCTCGTTTTTCATCCGTTTTCAATGGATCGATTATGGTTAAATGATGTTGTTAAACATATTCTATGGATTGTATATCCATATTTCAACTTGGAATTCCGTTTCCGTGATTTGACGGGATGAATCGTGTTCTTGACCGTTTTGGGGGAAATCCTTGAACTTTCGTCTTTCCTTCTTTGAATTCAACGGCTTTAAGTCATGTTAGGGAATTCATTTCATTGTTGTTATTGTCCTTCGTAGTTTATGAACGCGAGTTGGCGATCGGTGGAGTCGGCGGGTTCGTAGTCGGTTCATGTCAACCTACTTCGGTCGATTCTTCGCGTTGTTCTTATTCGAGGCAAGTACCTTGTTCATACGCTTCTCGTTCTGTGGATATGATTGATCGGTGGTCGTCTTGGTGTGTTTTTTTGGTTATTTTAAAATGAATTTCCAAAAGATTTCGGTTTGGCCTCGTTAAAGGTTCTCTTTCAAAAACGCGTGTGTGTTTTGTGAACGTTGTGTTTTGGGACTTGATTATTTTGAACGTTGAAGGCTTTGATGATATTCCTATTGTTTAAAGTTATGGAATCGTGTATTCCGTGTTTAATCTTGTTATTGTGTTTTGAAGAGTTTGATAATGTTGTCGGATAAATGGCCATCTCTAGTAAGTATTCTTGATGAACTTACATTCTTAGCATATTAGTATTGCATGAGTAACGCGTGTGTGTGTATGCTCACTACGGGTTAGATCTGACGGGGTCTCGGTAGGGCTCCACGAAGCTGTGGGACCGCGAGCTTGCTTTTAACCACTACGGGTTATGATGTAACCGAGCTGATCGGTCACCAAGAACCGGGTTAATCTTAGAAGTTTAGCTAAGAAAACCCAAAATATATGAAGTACTCTCTTTTCTTTCTCTCTCTAAAATATGCTGTATTCTCAGAGTGTGTGTTGTTTTTTGAGGAACCCCCTCTCTCCCTTTTATAGGAGGAGGGTGCCGTGTTATCTAAGATTTTCCCTGATTCCCAGAGAGAATCCCGGATATCCAGGGATTCAAGCTGCGATTTTCCATCCCTGGATTTCCGGGATTGCAAGGTATGGGCTCTCAATCCCTGGATCTCCGGGATGGCAAGGTATGGGCTCTCAACCCCTGGATCTTAGGGATTCTGTCAGGTGAGTCAGGATCTTCTTTCCCAAGAGTTCAACCTTACTGAGTTCGGTGGTTTTTAGGTCGGCTCATTCCTATTCAAATCAGTAGTTTGAGAGACCTTTGAGGTCGGCGACCTGTTATCGGATATCATAGGTCAGCGGGGGCCTCCGAGGTCGGCGCCCTTCTAACAGATGTCACAGCTAAGCGGGACCTCCGAGGTTGGTGACCTTTATCAGATATCATAGGTCAGCGGGGCCTCCGAGGTCGGCGCCCTTCTAACAGACGTTACAGCTAAGTGGGGCCTCCGAGGTCGGCGACCTTCTAAAGGACCTTGGGGTTGTCATCTCCTTATCTAAGCACCTAGGTCGGACTTTTATTGGTCCATATTTTAAACCGGGTTTTCAGGGAGCGTACATTCGACGTCCTATCAACCAGTCCCCCCTACTCTAGTCGAGCTGTAAGACCGAGTAGAGTAAGATTTGTTTATAACCGGACGACCTTGATGCAATTATCCCTGGGACTCCCGTTCCCAGATAACGAGGCTCTTCGGACTTCGTGCGCTATAATAACCTGTCTTTTCCTTTCCCCACCTCCCAAACGTCGCGTCGATGGTCAAAGCCAGGTGTCGACCTGCCATAGGTCGGATAAGACGGTGCCAAATCCCAGCCGTTCCTTCGAATAGGGCATCGGACGCTCCAGATCGTCCCTATCCTTCTTGGTTTTCACCCCTCCCTCCTATAAAAGGAGGTCTTCTTCCCCCTTTATCACTTCCGCGTTTTTATACCCTCAAACTCTGGTGAGAAAATTCTCAGGCGACACTAGCGATCACAGCTATCTGTCCCCGGCGACGCGCTTGCTCTACCTTTCTCCGGCGATCTTCCACCCAATCCCATGGGTATGTTCATCTAAACATCTCTTTAGCTTTTTGATTTGTTTTACAGATATTTTCCTTTTCTTCTTCCTCCCCTTTTCTTCCTTTAGTTATGTCGTCGCCGGATTCTCAAAATATTTCGTGAATCGGCCGTGAACTCTTTTTGGAGGGTCTTTCCTCTTCGATGGGGATTCGGGGTAGGTCGGGGCGAGCACCGGTTCCTCCTCCGTCTTAGGGATGAGCCTTTAGGTGACGTAGATCGTCCGAGCTAGGTGACATCCCTCCTCCGGAATCCCCTAATCATTGTAGATCCTCCTTCCTCCCCCATGGACGAGGTAATCGTGATCGGCCTTTAGCCGATCCATATCGACAGTTGTAGGGGCGACTCGAGTTTTCCTCCCCATCCTCTATCGAGGACTAGCCCACCGCTACTGCTAGTTTTATAAGATTTCTTAGACTTCCCTGGGTGGGAATTTGTCACACCTCGTGCTAGTGATACCCCGATCATCCTCCTCCGGTCATATTACTCGGTTTGTGGATCGTGAGCAGTGGTCTTCGCTTTCCACCCCATCCCTTCCTTGTCTCTCTCTCTGTTAAATACAATCTTCCCCTCAACCAGTTCTCTCCTAACTCTTTTCGCTACATGGTGGGTTTTCTCGTGCTGTGTCATTACAGACATGAGGAACCCGACCTGGGCTTTTTCTATTTTTGCTTTGGGCTAAAGAGTTTTAAAGGCTCCTTTTACTTGACTTCCCGAAACAACGCCCATTTCTTCACCCACCTCCCTTCCAATGTGAAGGACTGGAGGTCCCGCTTCTTTTTCCTTCGGCTCCCTACATCTGATTCTTGGGGCTTTCCTACGAAATGGACGCAGGCTACTCCGAGCCAGGATCCTATTCCTAGGCGTAATTCCATCCGGGCTGCGTGGGTCGAGAAAGTTCGGGAATGGAATGCCATTCCCTATAATGCTTTCCAGCTGACGCAATTCCATGATCTTCTGTTCCATTGTGGGCTGAGCTCGAATCCCTACCCGGCTATCCCTGACATTGGTAGGCTTTATCTATATTTTTTTTCAGATCTTTGTTATTTTGCTTTTTAGCTATTTCCCTGACCGTTTGTATTGTTTTTTGTAGATCGGTTCATGCGGACCTGCCAGTCGGATGCCTCCAAGCCGGCTGAACCAATAAAAGAGAAGGTCCCTAAGTCGACGAATCCCCCCAAGGAGAGGGCGGAGGGCTCGTCCAAAGCTAAACGGAAGGTTTCTTCTCGCCCCAAGTCTGGGGTAACTCTCCCATCCGACCTGGCTCCTACCTTGACCACCGGACGAGGCTCTACGAGCTCGTCTCGGCAGCTTCAGGTCACTCAGAGGGCCTCTTCTCCTAGCTCCCCTGCTTCCAAACGGCCGAAGACCGCGGGTCCTCCAGGTCCGGCTATGGAGACTCTTCTCCATTGCAAGGAGTTTGAGAGATTTCTTCCTTATTTTAGCTCCATGGTTCCGCTAAGGATAAGCTGGGATTACGAGATGCCGAGGAGGACCCTAAATTTGATGCTATGATAATGTACTTTGGGAAGGTATTGTAATATCCGCAATTTTCGATTTTCGGTAAATTTCTTTTTTTGGTCGGAGTCTGTTTTGACGACTCTCTCATGACCGTTTCGTCATTCGGAGAATATTTAATTCTGCACTTTTGTCATCCGAGTTCGTTTCGGTGCTGCTTTGTTGAGTTCCGTACTTTTTAGCGACTTTTCCGCGCTTGAGTTCGGTTCTTGTGAATCTCGCTCAAATCGCTGCTTGGGGTTTTTCGTAAGTTCATTTAACGTTGTTATACGTGTTGTGAGCTTCGGTTTGATTATTCGTTGTCGTATGGTGATTTTCGGGCATTTGGGCCATTTTCGTAATTTCCCAAAGTTTGGGGTAATTACCTTCCGTTGTCGAATTTCGAGCCTTCGGGTGGTCGGAATCGTGTGTTCTACTAGCTCTTAGATTCTTCTTTGTGAGTACTTTGTAACCGTATCTTCGGTTCGTATTCAGGTTCGGGTTTCGGTGTCGTTTTGTTGAATTCAGGATTACTAAACGACTTTTCTAAGTATGAGTTCGACTTTGTTGGATCACCATTAAATTTTGGTAACTCCAAAAATTCTGAATCTTTGCAATATTATAGAGAATCGAGTTAGATTTCCAATGGTTCGAACGGTGAGTCAATCGGAGTCCGGACGAGAGAGTTATGGTCGTTTTAGCTCACCCGCTCGTTATTGGCCGATCACTGCCGGCCGAACTCGGCCGTGTCGTCCGACACGGCCCGTGCTGCATTTCGCCTGGATAAGCCGAAGTCTCGCCAGACCCGACCGTGTCGTCTGCACGGCCGAGCCGAACTCTTTCGGATAAGCCAAGCGATCGCCAGAGGCCCGACCGTGTTCCAGACACGGCCGAGTCATTGCCGAGCGCCGCGACGGGTCACTATCGGAAGGCGCGACCGTGTCTAGCAGGACACGGTCGAGTCCTCGCCGCCATCGGCCACGACCGTGTCGGGCGGACACGGCCGAGTCTGTCACCTATTTAAGGCCCAGAATGGGTTTTTCTTCATTTTTCTCACTCGCTTTCTTCCTCTTCCGGCCGGAGATTTGATGATCATGGAGGGATGTTGTTAGGGGTTAAATCCATGAAGTTTTGAAGTTCATAACATCGATTAATCCTTCCATAACTTGCTCCGATCGACCGAATCAAGGCAAGTTTTCCTAAAATATAGTTTTGGGGATTTTGTTCGATTTGTCCGTTTAATCCGCTTTTAACTTAGGATTGTGATGGATTGATGATTATTTAGATGTATTATATCATTTTCCTTGTTATTCCATGGTTGGATCGTATCGATTCGTTATTTTGGTCGAGTTCTTGATCGACGCCTTGAAGGTGTCCTAGAAATGTCATAGAGGGGTTTTCGGGCGTTCTACGATTATTCTTCCTCGTATGATCGATGATTTATTGATTATATGTTGTTAGGGTCGAATTCTTGTGAAGAACTCGAGTCGGAACCCTTTCGTTCGTTGTCTTCTTCGGGGTCCGAGCTTCTGGTCGAACCGTGTTCTTGGAGCGTTTGGTAGCGGTTATTAAGGCAAGTATCTTATTATACGACTTGTATCTTGTGAATAGTAATTACGTATGATATGTATAACGATTTTGCTTGCCTCCGTAAATATGTTCCGCTTTGAGTTGGTTGTGTTTTCCAAATTTGAAGGCTTTGTGATAATAGTGATATATTGGTATACGTGTTAGGCGTTGTGCCATTTGTGCAGATTTCGATGTACATATGAGATGGTTGTACAAGTGTTTCTTCAATGAATTGTGTACCGAATGTGTGTTGTGTTGGTTAAGAGTCGTTGTGATGATCATGATGTTTGTGTTGTTTTGGTTTACTTGCTTGATTGTACATTCGGCGTAAATGTGGAATGACTTGACATTTAATGATTATGAATTGTGTCAGTCGATGTGTGTGTGATCCGTAGTGGTCCGATGAGGCCTCTGGAGTTCGGTACATGATGTGTACGAACAAAGTGTGTGAACCGTAGGGTCCGACGAGGCCTCCGGAGTCCGTACATGACGTGTACGGACAAGGTGTGTGATCCGTAAGGTCCGACGAGACCTCTCGGAGTTCGGTACATGATGTGTACGAACGATGTCAGAGCCGGGTAGGGTCCGTTGAGGCCTCCTGAGTTCGGTACATGATGTGTACGAACAGGTGTGTTGTAGCCGGGTAGGGTCCGTCGAGGCCTCCGGAGTTCGGTACATGATGTGTACGAACAATGTGTGCGATCGGGTAAGGTCCGCCGAGGCCTCGGAGTTCGGTACATGATGTGTACGAACAGTGATCGTGTAGCAATGATTGTTCGGGTAACATTTTAAATATGGATCTCGACTCATAATGATATATTATTTGGTGTGCTTTGAACGAGAATCGGGCTAAGGCCCTAATGTTTTCGAAAAGGTTTTGTAAATTGGGACTCGAGGTCCAAAAGAATTTCTGCTTCAAAAATCCCCGAGATGATGTGTTCCTTTTCAAATATCTCTTACTTGAGTTCGAAATTCTAAAACTTCTCGGGAACATTTTGATAATGGATTTCGGTATTAAATTCGTAGTTGCTATTTGCTTGTTACTTTTCGTATGGTTTGATACTTGCACTAGTAAAACAGTGGAGTTTACTAACCCCGAGTATTCGGGGTGGATGTCCTGCTCGGCCTGTACATGCAGTTCAGGGAGCACACAGGATTGGCCCAATGGGCAGACGAGCCGCGATACTACTCAAGAGTTGAGAGTTGGTAGAGTTTAGTTGTATTGTTAGAGTTGATTCAGTCTTCCGTCAGATTGTATTTCACCCCCGTGTGGGTAATGTTGTTAGTCACCCTGTTGATAGAGTTGTGTGACCTCACCTGGCCTGTGTTTATATGTAAGTGACCTTGACGGTCTGTATTATTATATTGTTTGACCCTGGACGGGCAAGCTTTTGGTTGTTTATGGACGTTTAGCCTGGTAGATCCTTGCGGAAAGGGTTTACGGCGTGTAATTTTCCCATATGGTTTTGGGGGTGTTACAGGTATTCCCCTTTTCGCCTTCATACCCCTTTTGGTTATTTTTATGTTTATTATTACCCTCTGCCGACCTGATATAACTTCTTGCGCAGTTCTTCGCCACCTTTGTGACCTTCGCCGAGGATCATAAGCTCGGCGCTACGTCTTCCTCGCAGCTCACCCAGATGCAAGCCGACCTGGAGGCCGCCCTGTCAGCTAATTCTGATCTTTCGGCCCAGCTTCAGGAGAGGGAGTATCGCTTAGATGTTGCCCTTAAGAAAAATTCTGAGCGGGAGGCGGTTTTAGAGCGGGCTCAGATGGCCAATGTTCAGCTGAACCAAGAGCTGAAATTTTGGAAGACCATGTCTTCAGCTGAAACGGAGAAGGTGGGCCAGCTCGAGGCTCAGTTGTCGAAAGCTAGGGCCAAATCCGAAAGGATAGCTCAACTTGAGGCACGGGCTAAGGCTGAGTTGGAGAAGGTCACCGACCTCGAAGCTCAAGCTAGAGGGGCATCGGAAAAGGTGACCCAGCTGGAAACTCAACTAGCTGAGGCTAGATCCGAGGGATTGTCTTATGAGCGCGGGGCGACGGATGGCCGACGTCGATTCCTGACCAGTGACGTTGGTCACTCTTTTCTGGAGGCCTACCGTTCCGCCCTCCTGGCCCGGTATCATAATTCCACCGCATTCCTGGTTAAGCTAGCCCCAGCCGCGACACAATATTTTGATTTTGCTCTGACTCGTGCTCGTGAGCAGCTAGCTTCATTGGGCTTTTCGGGCGAGATGGACCGGGATGCTGCTTTGGACGGGGCTCCCGTTCCTTCGGGTTGGTCCGGGGACGTGGAAGAATCTCCGGAGGCGGCCTGGTGGAAGGACGCCCTTGAGGAGTCCATAAAGCAATCTGGCTTAGATTTGAGCCGCTTCCGATCCTCCCAGCCACTGTTAAGGCGGCACTACTAGTCCCGAGGTGTTTGGGACCGATCGTGATGCTTCTCCTCCGTTGCCTCCTCCGTCTTGAGCCTCGTAGCTTAGTGTAGACAATGTATATTTTTCTTGTTTCTTTCCCTTCTTTATTTGTACTGGCACAGCTATTTTGAATGACAACTTTTTGAGTTGAATATACTTGGGGTTTGTGTGCTTTGTATGACAAGTTGATATAGTTCGGTGTTGCTTGTAACCTTGATGTATTTTGTGCCTGTTTGATTTGATACGATTACTTTCCGATATGGCCGGACTTTTAAATTTCGAAAAATCCTAAATGTAACCCGACCAGTTTGACTTAATTTTTTCACCGATATTTAGTGTAGGTTGGGTATTTCCCTTAGTCATAGCTTCATAGGGCGGTTCACCCTTACTCGGATCTGAAGGCGTTTCGCCCGATCAGATGTCAGAGGGCGGTTCACCCTTACTCGGATCTGAAGGCGTTCGCTGTTCGGATGTCGAGGGCGGTTCACCCTTACTCGGATCGAAGGCGTTGCTGCTCGGATGTCGAGGGCGATTCACCCTTACTCGGATCTCAAGGCGTTACTGCTCAGATGTCGAGGGCGGTTCACCCTTACTCGGATCAAGGCGTTGCTGCTCGGATGTCGAGGGCGGTTCACCCTTACTCGGATCTGAAGGCGTTTCGCCGTCCGGATGTCGAGGCGGTTCACCCTTGCTCGGATCTGAGGCGTTCGCTGTTCAGATGTCAGAGGGCGGTTCACCCTTACTCGGATCTGGAGGCGTTTCGCGTGTTCAGATGTCATTTCTAGTTTTACTTGATCAACACATTCAGAGAGATATATTTTTGTAATAGACTTTTATTAAAACAACATAAGCTTTTTTCCACACCTCTTCACACAAAATACTTTTTTAAGTGACATATGTTCCAAGGTCTTTTGATGATGTGCCCTTCCATATCCTCAAGCTCGTAAGCTCCCCGCATAAATTCGGATTACCTTGTAAGGGCCTTCCATTCGGCTCCAGCTTTCCTGTTTTTCGAGGGCATCAGCTCGCCTAAGCACCAAATCACCGACCTGGAATTGTCTCTTCCTGACTCTTTTGTCATGAGGTGCTTTTGTCAAGCTTTTGTATCTTTCAGTTCGTGCTGCTGCCGCTTCCCTTCTTTCTTCTATGGTATCTAACGCCTCCTTCATTATTTCCTCGTTCTCCACCTCGTTGAACCATCGAACCCGGTGGGACATTTCTCCGACTTCTGCGGGGATGACGGCTTCGGACCCGTAGACCATACTGAAGGGTGTTTCTCCTGTTGACGATCTAGGTGTGGTCCTGTACGACCATAGTACCGAGCTAAGTTCAGCCACCCATCCTCCTCCAACTTTGTCTAAGCGGGTTTTTATCCCCTGCAAGATTGTTCTGTTAGTTACCTCCACTTGCCCATTAGCTTGCGGGTGAGCAACCGCAGTGAACCTTTGCTTGATATGCATACCCTCGCACCAGGACTGGGTTCTCTTCCCATTGAATTGGGTTCCATTATCTGAGATGAGTATCTGGGGCGCTCCGTACCTGCAGCAAATGTTGTTAAACAGGAAACTTATGATTCTTTGCTCGGTTATGGTGGCCACGGGCTCGGCTTCTACCCACTTGCTGAAGTAGTCTATGGCTACTATTAAGAACTTTCTTCCTCCCGAGCTGTGTAACCGCCCCATGATATCAATTCCCCATTTAGCGAATGGACAGGGCGCTCCCATGGTGATCATATCCTCGGCTGGGATATGAATTAAGGGTGCATGCACTTGACATTTTTGGCATCGCTTAACCATTTCCACTGCTCTCTTGCTCATGGTCGGCCAAAAGAAACCAGCCCTTAGCGTTTTGCTAATCAGCGCTCTTCCTTTGGTATGGTCTCCGCAGCACCCTTCATGGATTTCTTCCAATACACTTCGCCCTTCTTCTTCCGAGATGCATCGTAGGTATGGCCCGAGGTAGGACCTCTTGTATAGCTCATCATTAATGCAGCAGAACCTCGCTGCTCTTCGCACAATTTTCATTCTTTCTTGCCTCTCCTTGGGTAATTCTGCCCTTCTTAGGTATGCCAACAAAGGAGTTCGCCAATCTGCCATCTCGTTCACCTCCATCACCTGTTTCATGATGCTACTCCGGGCTGCTCCCAGAATCGTTACTGTTCGCGAGCGGCAATCCACTAAGGAGCTTCCCATCTTTGCTAGGTAATCAGCTTTTGCATTCTCCGCCCTAGGGATATGGATTAACTTCCATTCCCCTAGTTTTTTGGCAGCCTCTTTCACTTCCTCCACATACTTCTTCATCCGATCTTCATTTATCTCAAATTTTCCTTCTACCTGTTGTGTGACCAGTTGGGAATCAGAGTAAGCAATGAGTCGTCGCGCGCCCAAGTCTATTCCCAGCTGCATTCCCTTAACCAGGGCTTCATATTCGGCCTCGTTGTTAGATGCCCTGAAATCGAATTTTATGGCATACTCTAATTGCTCACCTTCCGGGGTAATGAGAGTTATCCCTGCCCCAGAACCACTGGTTGCCGCCGATCCATCCACATGCAACAGCCACTGTCCTTCTGGTGGCGATGGCATGGCCCCCTCTTGGATAAAGTCTGCTAGGGCCTGAGCTTTAATCGTCGTTCTCGGCTCATATTCCATGTCGTACTCCCCCATTTCTACCGCCCACTTCACCAGACGACCTGACACATTAGGTCGCCCTAATATCTCTCTCAAGGGCAAGTTGGTTCGCAATTTTATCCGGTGGGCTAGGAAATAGGGCCTCAATCGCCTGGCCGTAACCACTAACGCCAGCGCCCCTTTTTCTAGCTCGGAGTAGTTCCGTTCTGCTCTTTGCAAGATTCGGCTTGTATAATAAATGGGCTTTTGCTTATTCATTTCTTCTCTCAGCAAGACCGAGCTCACCGCTCCTTCTCCCACGGATAAGTAGAGTACAAGATCCTCTCCTGGTACCGGTTTGGTGGGTAGGGGCAGCTCGGCCAAATACTCTTTCAATTTTCCGAATGCCGTTTGCGCTTCCGGGGTCCATTCGAACTTGTTCCCTTTTCTTAAGAGTTTAAAAAATGGGAACCCCTTCTCGGCCGAGCGTGATATGAAACGGCTCAGCCCTGCTATTCTTCCCGTTAGTATCTGGATATCCTTAATATTTTTTGGAGGATTCATTTGCAGTACTGCCTTGACCTTCTCCGGGTTGACCTCAATTCCTTGTTCTGTGACCACATATCCCAGGAATTTTCCCGATTTGACTCCAAAAGAACATTTTGATGGGTTGAGCTTCATTCCGTATGCGCGCAGGTTCTCGAACGTCTCTTCTAGGTCTCTGATATGTTCTACTGCCTTCACACTTTTCACTAGCATGTCATCCACGTATACCTCCATGTTTCTGCCGATTTGGGATTTAAAGATTCTGTCGACCATCCTCTGATATGTAGCTCCTGCATTTTTTAATCCAAAAGGCATGCGTACATAACAAAAATTCCCTTTGAAACCACAAAACTAACCCTCTTTCTATCCTCGGGTGCGAGAGGAATTTGATGATATCCTTGGGAAGCGTCCATCATACTGAGTAACTCGCACCCCGAGGTTGAATCTACCAGCTGATCTATGCGGGGTAACGGGTAGTGATCCTTGGGACATGCTTTATTTAGGTCCCGGAAGTCCATGCACATCCTCCACTTCCCCTGGCCTTTCCCTACCATCACAGCGTTGGATAGCCACTCCGGAAACTGGATCTCCATTATGTGCCCAGCTCGGAGGAGCTTATCGACCTCTTCCCCAATGACCCCATCCATCTCTGGCCCGAAATGCCTCCTCTTCTGCTTTACTGGTCTTATGGTGGGGTCGATGTTCAACCTGTGTACGGCAACTGTTGGGCTGATTCCCACCAGATCCTCAGCTGCGAACGCGAAAATGTCCACGAATCTTCTTAGCAGGCTGATGAGGCTTTCCTTTATTCCATCGTCCAACCGACTTCCCATGCGAGTCTTTGTTTCCGGCTTTCCTGGAACCAATTCTATTTCTAGTAACTCCTCGTTGGGCTTGACACCTTCTTCCTCAGCTTCCTCGGGTGCCTTCGATTGCTTGTTCCTCTTAGACTCCAGATCCGGACCACCAAGCTCGGGTGTCCTCTTTCCGCACTGCACTCCCTACTTTACGGTTGTTTGATAACAAGAACGGGCGACAAACTGATCTCCTGCTACTTCTCCCACCTCACCTCCTATGGGGAATTTTACTTTCATGTGTGCGGTAGAGGCCACTGCTTCGAATTGGTTGAGCCCTGGTCGCCCTAAAATGGCGTTATAGGCCGATTTGGTGTCCACCACTAAAAATCTGAGTGTCTTGACCTTCCGATGGGGCATCCGACCTAGTGCTACTGGAAGCACCACTTCTCCGACTGGTTACACCTCGGTCATACAGAACCCATAGAGCGCGGTATCTACCTTCCTCAATTCCACTTCCAGGTTCATCTGTTTGAAACAATCATAGAATAAGATGTCTACCGAGCTTCCCGTATCGATAAACACCCTTTGCACATCGTAACTGGCGATTTCCGCTGTGATGACCAACGCGTCATTGTGGGGCGTATGTATCCCATTATAATCCATGGGGCTGAACTGAATGATAGGCCCACTGCCTACAGAGGCGACCTCCTTAAGTTGATGACACCTAGCCTTTCGTGCGTGGGCTTTTCTAGCCTGATTAGAACTTCCGTCGGTTGGTCCCCCTGATATCATGTGGATCACTCCTTTTTTAGCCGGGGGAGCAGCGGGTCCCCGAGGAGCTTCTCTTTTCACCCCCGCACCTCCTTGGGGCATGGGTGGTTGCCTCCGACTTCCATTTCTCTGTTGATATGTGAACTCCATCAGATGTCCCGCTCGGACCAGCCTCTCGATCTCATCCTTAAGGTGCTTGCATTCGCCCTGCTTTATGCCCGTAATCATTGTGGAATCGACAATAAAGCTCGATTTCGGCCGGGTGGGCCTATTAGGGCGAGATGCAGCCACTCGATGACCCCGCTCATCTTACCCTCAACCGCTTCTAAAACTCCGGCTCTCCTCATTGTTAGTGGGCTGTATTGGTCAAATCTTGGTCGCCTTAGAACGATATCGTTCTTCTTCCGATCTATTTTTCCCCGTGACATTTCTTCCCGAGGCAAATTTCCTTGAAAGGTGTACTCCTCCCGTCGTATCAATCTGCTGGACCCCCTTTCCCCATCCTCGGGCTTTTCATGCAACTCCTCCATATCCTTCTCGGTTTCCTCAACATTGATGTACTTCGAGCACCGGGCTAAGACCTCATCGTATGTTCTGGCTGGTTTTTTAGCTAATGAGGTGCGTAGCAACCCCGGCCTCAGTCCCTGCGTCAAGGCACTGGTTTTTACTTCTTCTGACGACGAGGGTACCTCCAGACATGCCTTCGTGAATCGAGTCACATAAGCTCTCAGCGCTTCTCCAGAATATTGCTTGATACTGAACAAGGGCATGAAGGTCTTTTGTTGCGCCCTCGTGCTGGCAAAGTGAGTCAAGAACGCGGAGCTGAAAGTTTTGAAGCTGGTGATTGACCCAGGGGGTATCTGGTGGAACCAATCCTGAGCTGACTCTGTCAGTGTGGCCAAGAATGCTCTGCAACTCACGGCATCCGAATATCTATGTAGTACCGCCATGTTCTCGAATCAGTATAAATGTAGGGTAGGATCTGAGAGTCCATCGTAGGTGAAGGTGACAGCCCTAAACCCATACGGGAGCTCGGCCTGCAGTATGCCTTCTGAGAAGGGATGGCCTGGATGACTTTCCATGTCCCTCCCCGCAACCCTCTGTCGCAACTCTTCCAGCTCGTCCTGCATGCTGGATATCAAGGGATCCTGCGTTTTTTCCTGCCTAGATCGCTCCCATATTTTTGGATAACTCTCCCCATGTTCCTCTTGCTGATCAATTTCTTCCGGCCCATCCGAAAGGATGGGTATTATTTTTCGTGGTACCCTTTGTTTTTCGACCTCCCGGCTCTTCTGGATTGCACTGGCGATTATGTCGGCTAAGGCTTCCTTCGTCAGTGTAATTGTGCTTGGTGCGACTTCTTCTACGGGGGTGACGGGTGTTTTTTCCAGAGTCGCTTCTCCACCCGCCGCTGCTAGTTCCTCTTCTAGATTTCTGGGTATTAACTCCCCTGTTCTCTTCTGGTTCATTTCTTCTGCCATTACTAACCTCACGTCTCAACTCAAAGTGACTCGATGTCACACTTCCCACAGACGGCGCCACTTGATGTAACCGAGCTGATCGGTCACCAAGAACCGGGTTAATCTTAGAAGTTTAGCTAAGAAAACCCAAAATATATGAAGTACTCTCTTTTCTTTCTCTCTCTAAAATATGCTGTATTCTCAGAGTGTGTGTTGTTTTTTGAGGAACCCCCTCTCTCCCTTTTATAGGAGGAGGGTGCCTTGTTATCTGAGATTTTCCCTGATTCCCAGAGAGAATCCCGGATATCCAGGGATTCAAGCTGCGATTTTCCATCCCTGGATTTCCGGGATTGCAAGGTATGGGCTCTCAATCCCTGGATCTCCGGGATGGCAAGGTATGGGCTCTCAACCCCTGGATCTTAGGGATTCTGTCAGGTGAGTCAGGATCTTCTTTCCCAAGAGTTCGACCTTCCTGAGTTCGGTGGTTTTTAGGTCGGCTCATTCCTATTCAAATCAGTAGTTTGAGAGACCTTTGAGGTCGGCGACCTGTTATCGGATATCATAGGTCAGCGGGGGCCTCCGAGGTCGGCGCCCTTCTAACAGATGTCACAGCTAAGCGGGACCTCCGAGGTTGGCGACCTTTATCAGATATCATAGGTCAGCGGGGCCTCCGAGGTCGGCGCCCTTCTAACAGACGTTACAGCTAAGTGGGGCCTCCGAGGTCGGCGACCTTCTAAAGGACCTTGGGGTTGTCATCTCCTTATCTAAGAACCTAGGTCGGACTTTTATTGGTCCATATTTTAAACCGGGTTTTCAGGGAGCGTACATTCGACGTCCTATCAGGTTAGATCCGACGGGGTCTTGGTAGGGATCCACGAAGCTGTGGGTCCGCGGTTAATTGTGGTGCATTTTGCAAATGTGATTTGATATTGGCATTTCCGGAAATAAGTGCTTTGGAACTGTGTTTTCATGATTGCATGCATCGACTAAGTGTGTAAGAGGTAAGTGTTCGTTTGGCTTCCTTGGCTAGGATGGCACTAGAGTATTTTGTTGTTTGTGTTAAATCCTTTATTTGTGGATTTTGATGTTGGGAGACGAACCTTATGGTCGTTCTTGTGTACTGTGAGTTGATGAGATTTGGGGCTAAAATCCCAATGGTTTTATAAAGGTCATTTGACGGATTTGGGGCTAAAATCCCAACGGTTTGGTAAAGGTCATTTTTCGGAAAGTGAACTTTTGGGGCAGTGACCCCTTTCGTCTTTTGGGTTTTGAAAAGTAGGATTTGATAATCCAAAATCGTTTTCTATTAAAACTCCCGATGGTATTTCAAATCATTTTATAAATTGTTTCTCTTGATATTTTGATCTTGAAATTTTTGGAAGTCTTTACTCAAACTCTCGCCTCGGGAAGTGTTCATCTTGTTGTATTTGAATCTTTGAGGATTCCTGATTATTGTTATTCGTGGAATGTGATGGCTCGTATTTGCACTTTGTTCTTGCACTAGCAAAACAGTGGAGTTTTGCTAACCCCCGAGTATTCGGGGGGTGGATGTCTGTTTTTGCATTCAGGTTTTGGAGCATAACACAGGGTCGGCACGAAAGATGATGAAAGATGATCGATACTAATCACATGAGGAACCGTACATCGTGTATTGGTTCAGTTGTACTTTATTTTCCGCTGCTATATTTTTCCCGTTGTACGGGTGTGGTTGTGTTTTGACCCCTGCGTGGGCATGAGTTGTATTTGAGTTGTATGTAATTATTGAAAGACCAAATCGGTCTACTGAGTCATTTTAGCCTTAAAGGCATGGTTGAGTTGTTATAAGTTGTTACTAGCCTGGTAGGTCCTTGAGGAAAGGTTCTACGGCGTGTAATATCCCTGAGCGGATTGGGGGTGTTACAGCGCCGACCACTGAGCTATGTTTTTGTAGTTCCTTTGGCAAATAATAAGTATTGGCGTCACATATGTGACACCTTTATAGTAAGTTTTTTCAGACTTACACTGGCGTCACATGTGTGACGCCAATACAGAATAATTTAACTTCCCATTGTTAAATTTATATTTAATAACATTGATTTTTAAAATATTATAATATAATAAATAAGTAAATAAATTGTATTGCATAATTTAATAGTAAAATTTTAAATATTTAGGAAAGCTAATTAATTTTAAAAATAAACAAATATAAATATTTTTAATATACAAATAAATTTTATGTAATATAATTACCGAATGAAAACATAGCTCAGTGGCAACATGATACTACATATATCACATTGGCCCGGGTTCGAACCCCGCGCCTGCTAGTGAGCTATGTTTGTTTACTTCCTTTTCCTATTAATAAGTATTGGCGTCACATAAGTGACGCCTTTTTTGTTTGTCTTTTCCTACTTACAATGGCGTCACGTAGCCGACACTAATGTTCTTATTTTCTAAAATTATCGACAGAATTCTTTTCCTATTTCTCTCTTTCCTCTTTCCTCCTTCCTTTCCTCTGTTCGGCCGCCTCAAAACCTAATTCCCAAATCTAAAAACCCTCTTCAATCTCATCCAAATTATTAATTAAGGACTTATTCTCCAGCATATCAAGGACATATTGAGTCAAATAAAAAGATATCTATCTTATTTTTACTGTATTTATTTTCTGCATTTTTTTGCATAATATGTTCTTTTATGTATTTATTTTCTGCATTTTCCGAAGTTTGTTGATTCAGTATTTATTCATTTTTTGAAGTTTACTATTTCTATCTTTGAGATTCCAATTCATTTAATCAAGTGGATTTATTTATATTGAGTTTGTTAATTCGTTTAATTAAAATTTACTGAATAGTTTACTGTTTAGTGTTTAGTTTGTTAATTCATTTAATCAAAATATACTAAATAGTTTTTTGTTTATTGTTTAGTTTGTTATTTCGTACCTATCTCTGAAGTTTACTGTTTCTGCATCCAATTTTTTTAAAGGTTGTTGATTCCTATTGAGTTTGTTAATTCGTTTAATCAAAAGGTATTCATGGACTGATTTTGGTGTTCGATTTTATTATACTTTGTATTTAAGATGTCGAGACATAGTACCGACGAGCGTGCTGATGTTCCTTCTCATATCAGGACACCTCGCCTGATGAGTATTAGTTCGAGCCCCTCTTCCTCTCCTTGTACTCCGAGTATTCGTCGTCACATAGGAGTATGTTTGTTGGACGATCAGAGATAGAATATATGGCCCAACACATACCCTTTAGGCAACAACTACAACAACAGCATTTGCGTACCGACTCGGGTTTCTATATGCCAGAATATCGTCCGTTTAGTGATACCGAATTTACACGGTACCTGAATTATGGTGGGTTGTTATCTCATGGGAGCCAGCATATTCCATTTATTGATGGCGACAGCCCTTCTAATGGACATATTGACAGCCCAGAGGCATCAAGGCAGCATACACCAATTGGCCATGGACCATATGAAGGGATGTTGGCCACACAATATAAAGTTAACAGCTTAGAAGGGGGGGTTTGAATAAGTTGTATCTTTTTTGAAGTTATTTGAGTAGCGGAATTCTGATATTAAGTTGTTGTAAATACAGCAACTAAGTATTCTCCTGTTTGCGTGGTGCGTATAGGGTTTTCGCAATATGTATACTTAAATCACACAGGCAGATATGAAAACAGTAAATGACAGAATGTAAATACATAAAGATTTAAGTAGTTCGAAGTAAACCCTCTACATCCACTATTCCTCCACATAAGAGTAAGATGTTTATTAAATCACGACGTACATAACTATGTGACTTTAGCTAAACATGTCACTGAATCATTCACACAGATTGATACAGCCGATAATAGCTTGGGCCGTTCACACAGTTTGGCTTGACTTCTTTGACTTGCTTCTTCTGACATAGATAGAAGCTTCATCTTCAATGCTATTCTTCCCACACGGGTCGGAACTAGCAAGGCTTAGTCCACATAGGGCTAAGTTGATCTCAATGTAAGGTCTGGTAGGACAAGTTCAAATAGCAGCTGTATGCTTGATGAGCATTTGCTGTAAGGTATGTTATTTGCATTGAAGACTCTGTATATTTCTTCTCTAGATGAAGCTGTATGCTCAAGGAAATATACTGCTCTTTGTAAGCTTAATATTCAAATTGTCAGAGCTAATACGTCAGATATATTTTGCGAAGTAATATCTCTAGTAAGCAATGTCCGTTTGCTTGTGACTATTTATAACATTGGAAATAGATCCATTATAAATGTAGCCATTGGCCGGTTGGTGAGCTTCAGACAGCTCTGATTGGCGGCTTCAGAATGTTTGAATTAAAGGCGATTCGCATTTAATACTTCAGAAATTATTTTTTACTAGCATTAAATGCTCTTCACACTGTTCAGACTGTAGTCTCTTCGGCCGCATTAAATGCTGTCCTTTCAGCATTAAATGCTACTTTAACCGTGAATACGTTTGTGAATAAATAATGTTTCTTTTCACAGTGGTTTATAGTTTTTCTTCTGTCCTGTTGGATATGTGTTTTACTTTTCCTAAGTAAAACACCTACAACAGGTTTGCTGTATCCAGCTTCTTCAACTGTTGTTGTAGGAAAGGACTTCTGACTATGCTGGAAGATCTTGCGCTGTATGGACAGGTTGTATGAAGTATCCTAACAGCTTCCATACTTAGGTCGAAATGCAGACTTTGAAGAACTTTGCTGTATGAGGCAATTATCAAAACACAAGGCTGGATTTTTCCCAACAATTCCCCCTTTTTGATAATGCTAAAACTTCCTTGACATGGAGAGCCTATCTTCAAGTCTTCTGTCGTAAGATCCAATCTTCAAGACTCAGTCTAAAAATTTGAACTGCTCGCAGGTAAATTCTAAAATGATAAATCTTACAGGACTAGGTGTATTACAACTTAACTTATGATTTGCGCACAATCTTACAGGATGTAATCCTAATTGAATATAATTTGATCTTTGAACTATTCGCAGACAAGTTCTTACAGCTTTGAGATGTTAATGATGTTTTGTGCTTGTTATATATTTCAACATAAAACATAAAACATATTTAAGTAAAAATATTAGATCACGAGTTGTAATCTTTGGATAAAGGATGATATTTTATCGATAGTCGATTACAGTGATGATAGAATTGAAAATTACATTAGAAGCAGAGAGGAAACACATGCAGAAAAATAGAAGTATTATCCCTTGTATGACTGATGTCGCCAAGTCCTTCGGGAGGGGTCATTCTCAGTTCCCTTCTACTAGTTGACAAGAGCATCTTTTCCTCGACCCCTATATAGATTTATACCTTCATCGGTCACATCAAAGGAAAGAATCCAGTCTTTCGGATGGGGTGCCCGTTCGCCCTTCACGACTTAGGATTTTAGTTTTATCTGTAGTGGGAGCTTTCCTTCTGCAAGAAGCCGCAAAAACTCTTTAGCTGCATCCTCCAGCATCTTGAATTTTTTAAACATGGGAGCTTCCCTGATGAGAACATAGAAGTATCTTATTAGTTCATTATTTTTCCACGCCTTCAACTCATCTGTTGTAGGCTGTATGTCTGTTGGGAACTTCGTTTCTGTAGGCTTCTTGAAATTATTTTTCCACGAAAAGTTCGGATCCTGGAACTCTAGACGAGAACCATATAACCTGTATCCCTTGTTTCCTTGTCCTAGCCCAGGTACGGCTAGCCTTCCAATGGCAGATGCAACACTATCATCGAGAATAGATTCCTTCTCTTTTTATCTATCCAGGCGTCATTTCCTTTAGCCTCTCGCGACTCTTCCCCCCTTTTTGGCAGTATCAAGATCCGAGACTTTACCGTGAATATCTTGAAGGAGTTCCATTGATTTAGACTGTTTGTCCTTGAGATCAGTGACACATTCTACCAGGCTCGCAACCACTGCAGTCAGGTCATCGATATTTTGATCATGTACAGTGAGTTTCAATCCTGTGAATTCCAGGGAGGCAACAGTCTTGGCCTCAATGACACGTAACTTCTCTTGCTCTTACTTCAAGATTCGCTTCTGATGCCGCTTGATTTGGTTGAGGGCTTGCCATAATGCTGTGGGCATGAGGCGGAAAGCCTCTTCCACATCAATAATGGCCCTCTGCAGCTTTGGGAGCTCGTACTGAGCTGTTTCTCTCATCCACCCAGTTACTTCCCGATGTCGCATGTGGCCTTGATGGCATCATTTAAGAAAATGGTTTGGGAACCAATGGATTTGAGTTGCTCTATGCCTGCCTTTATACGTGGAGAGTGTGGGTGCGCGAGTTTGGCATTCGAAGATTCTCCAAGTTGTTTGAGCACTACATTGTGAAAGGGCCTTTGGGGCACGTCATCAACGAACAGGAGATCTTCGTCCAATTCTGATGGTGATCCTGGTTGGAGAGGAGTGGGTGTAGGTTGTGGGGCAGGAACCTCAGATGGTTCTGCTTGATTAGATGGAGAGACAGACGGGACTAATTCACTGTCTCTGTTCGGATTCGGTATCCTGTGGTATAGGAAGGACTGGGTCCTCCTGTTGGCTCTCAATAGCCGCCTATTCTTTAAGAGGGGATGATTCCTCTGGTCGGACGGCGCGGGTCACATCAGCTTCTGGCAGAGGGACTGAATCATCATGGATGCGTGTTGATGGGGATTGCTTGATAGATGTTCCTTGGCCATTTGTAGACTTGGACTGAGCAAATTCATACTCACGAGCCTCCTCATGGCTCAGCCTCAGACCTATTTGAAGGTCATCATCGTCCAGAGTCGGAGTGGTGACTCGGGGTTTTGGCCTTCTTAGTGGATGGAGATTTCCCATTCAGTATTGTCTTATAATTTTCCACAAAGTGTGAAGAGATAGGTTCTTGATAAAGGTGATCATCCCACTTGATCAGGACTTCGACGTTTTGGGTATCCATCACTTCCAAAGAAAACAAGTCTTCTTCCTTCCAGTCCTCCCAGTTGTACAGGATGTCGTAGGGGGTGACCCTATATGATTTCCATACATTGAAGCGCTCGAAGGCTTCCTCTATTTGGACGTGAAGGAGAGTGTTGTTAATGATATCAGTCGTGAAGGGACTCCAAACAGTAGTTGGTTCTGCTGTCCAGTTGGGATTACCGACAGGTAAGGGAAGTTGTGGAAAAGCGGTATCCCTAATAGGGTGGGATGCCCTGTCGGGAGAGGGACTCCGTACAGGGGTTGATGCCCTGTTTGGAGTGGAGGGGCAGCCAATTTACTAGTTCCTTCGATCTTCATGAACATCTAGTCACCCAACATAGCTTTAATGGGCTCAGGATCTGCTACGGGAGCAGCCAGAGTTCCTTCTAAAGGGGTTTCACCCTATGGGATTGTTGTTTCGGCAGATATAACATGCGGGACTGCCTCAGTGGCCGTTGTAGCCATCGGGATTGCTGTTGGAACAGATTTCAGCTTCGCATGTTTCTTAGTTTTTTGCTTCTTCTTCTTCTTCTAGACAACTGTAGGCGAGCTACTGTCGGCAACACTTATTTTCTTGCTGACAACATTCTTCTTGCTGTCAACCAATTTGTATTTAGAGGGAATATCAGCAACATCCCTCAGATCTTCGGATGTTGTTTGGAAGAAGGGATTGGTCCTGTTGGCGAGAAGTGAGTCCGTGTTAAAAACGGTTGTCTTCGAGCCACGAAGGACCTTCCAGGCAAGAATATTCTTGGCACTGGCTAACTGCTGTATGCCACGGCAAGTCAGGATGTAGTTCAAAATGAGGCCAAAAGATTTTCTGGCAGAGCTAGGCTTTGATGCTTCCTCCTGAAGCCTTTTCAAACTGATCTGGCACCAGTTCACCTTTTCTCCAGTCATTATGGCTAACATCATCCTGAAATGCATGCTTGTGCACATCCCAAATGCACCAGTTCTGTTCTCAATCACCCTGCAGTAGAAATCGTGCAAATATAGATAGGGTAGGGTGAAGTTCTTCTTGTGACAAGATATATGGACTTCATAAGGGTGGGATTTCCCAATGAACACTCCCTAGTAAGCCTCCAAAAGTTCCTCAGATCCAAAAGACTCCAGCTCCTCCAATGTTAGCCCATCATAAGGAAGTCTATACAAACATTCAAGGAGTTCCCGATTCACAGTTATCTCCATGTCGTGGACGGTGCTAACGATGGCCGTCAGAACCATTTTTGTTCAACGCATTTCAGCATCAACAAATAATTCTTCAAATATTTGTTCATCATAGCTCTCCGGATGCAGGCTACCCAGACGGTGGAGGCCATTGCTTCACATGACATATAACAAGGTTCATCGCGGCTATATCTTCATCCTCAAAGACTATACGCTCTTGTAAAACTGAGCGTGCAAAGATTCTTCCATCGATGATAAAGTCCTTCTTAGTTGAGAAAGATGAAGTTTGAGAGGAAGACATTTTTGGAGAAATAGATTGAAAAAGACATAAGTAGAAAGCCAGAAAGTATGTAGGTTGTATGCTGTGTTCGATAATATTCAGAAAGCGTAAAGAGTTTGCAGATCAGCATGCTGGCCCTTTTATAGGGTGCAAAGAAGACTAGGTTACAGTGAACGGTCAGAGTTAAGGAATGGGAACCATTTTTAAATGAACGTACATGGTGGATTCAGATGTAACTTGTACATCTAATCCGCCAGTTTTGAAATTAATGAGAGGTCCCACTTCTGACATAGTTAATCTTCCACTATTACACGAAATGGCATTTTTTAAGACATTAAAATCTAGGTGCCTTTTCAGTATTGAAAGACAAATTGTTTTAAATTCAGACAATGCATGTGGACTTAAAACAGTATGAAATTGGATTCAATTAAAATAATATTTGATATACTACAGTGTATATGCTGTATCCGCAAAAATACAATGTTCCCTCTTAAAAGGTATATACATGATTCTATTCTTACAGCAATTTTGGAAATACTATATTGTTCGGTCATACTGTATTCCCCCTTAATTAATGCACACGTCATCTGTGGGAAGGTTATAATTCCTTCTTCTTCCTACAATAAGGATACAACTTGAGTCCTGAGTGTACAGTTAATTAAAATGGATACTGTATTCATGGGTCTTATAGCATTCCCCCTCAATTATTCTTGGCAAACCATGCAGATTCTGGTGGTGCTGAGAGGTTTTGTAAAGATGTCGGCTAACTGGATGTCTGTCTGAATCTTCTCGATCCGAACATATTTATTCTCAACATGATTCTTGATGAAATGATTCTTCATATCAATGTGCTTAGTTCGCGAGTGCAATATAGGGTTGTGCGTGATTGCAATTGCACTCGTGCTATCGCACATTATTGGTGTCTCTCCGGCATGAATTCCACAATCTTGTAACTGGTGTTGCATCCAAAGAATCTTCATACACCAACTTCCAAAGAAGATAGTATTCCCACTCATCTGTAGAAAGCGAGTTGGCCAATTGCTTCTTACTGAACCATGACGCAAGTCTTGGTCCAAGGAAGTGACAATTACCGCTCCTACTCTTCCTATACAATTTACAGCATCCGAGATCCAAATCATTGTAGCCTACCAAATCGAATCCTCCTTCCTTAGGATACCACAATCCTACATTGATTGTTCCTTTTATGTACTTGCGGATTCGTTTGGCCGTTGTGAAGTGTGACTCCTAAGGTGCTACCTGGTACCGAGCACACACTCCTATAGCAAACTGAATATGGGGCCTGTTGGCCATTAGGTACAGGAGTGATCCTATTTGCTTCTTGTAGAGTGATTGATCAACTGGCTTTCCAGCTTTGTCAGCACTTATCCGCGTTGAAGTGCTCATGGGGGTGGATGATGATTTGGAGTTGTTCATCCCGAATTTCTTGAGCATCTCCTTACCTGCAATCCTAGAAAATAACTAAGTTCTCCCATTATACTCATTTCAAATTTACTTTGCATGAGATGAGAGAACCTTTAACATAAAGCAAGGTTAGTTTAACCAAATATAACATCATCGAGATATAATTGAATCATAAGTAGATCATCACCTTCTTGTATTTTAAAAGGGTTTTGTCCACTGCACCTTTCTTAAATCCATTTTTGATTAGATAAAGTGACAGGGTTTCATATAAGCTCTAGGTGCTTGCTTAAGTCCATACAAAGGCTTTTCTTAGCCAAGATACAAGGTCTCGCCTTGATTGACAAACCCTAGTGGTTGTTCAACATAGACTTCTTCGGCAAGATCTCCATTCAGGAATGCGCTCTTAACATTCATTTAATATACAATAAAGTTCTTGTGAGTGGCGAATGCTAGAAATATCTTGATGGCTTCTGGTCAAGCTCCGAGTGCAAAGTTTCATCATAGTCGATTCCTTTCTCCTGCCTGTATCATTAGGCTACCAGTCTGGATTTATTCCTGATTACTAGTCCATTTGCCTCCTATTTGTTTTTGAATATCCATTTGGTTCCTATGACTGACTGATGTGTTGGTCTGGGAACTAGGTACCAAACATTATTTCGTTGGAAACCATTGATCTCTTCTTCCATCGAAGTGATCTATTTAGAATTATTTAGAGCCTCATTGGTCGAAACAGTTTCGGATTAGTCTAAGAATGCACCTAGGGTGCACATAGCTAGTCTCCTAAGTTCGGCTTGAGATTTCCATATAAGAAATTGAGACTTCTTAGAATCTGTCTCTTCATGTGCACAAAGTACAGTGCCTTGTGTACTCTGCATTTTCCTACGTGTGGTTACACTGGAACCGATATCTATTATTATTAATTCCTGGGGGTGATCTCTTAGCCACCTCCTGTCAGGTCTAGTTCGGAATCCCGTGCTGTTTCCTATTGAACTATAGCCTCAACTTCAGCTTGTACAACATCAGCTTCGACTGCTTCTGTTCTTACAGTGGCTGGATTGCTTTCTAGGTCCATGACTGGTTCTATTGGAGTTTGAGGGTCATAAAAGGAATTGTTTGGATGCTCTGGGATATGTCTTCTACTCATGTAGGGTCACAATGTGGTTCATCAAATACTACATGGATGGATTCCTATATTGTCAGCTTCCGTTTGTTAAATATCCTGAAAGCTTTGCTGATAGAAGTATATCCAAGGAAAATACCCTCATCTGACTTTTGGTCGAAGGTCTTCAGTTGATCCTACCTTATTTAGCACGTAACACCTGCATCCAAAAATGTGAAAGTATGCAACCATTGGAGTTTTGTTATCCCATACCTCATATGCTGTTTTGTTATGATGCTTGTTGATGATACAACAATTTTATGTGTAGCATGCTGTATTTACTTCCCCCCATAAATGCTGCGGCAATTTGCTTGCGGCTAACATGGTCCTTGTTGCTTCTTTGAGTCCTATTCTTTCGCTCGACAACACCATTTTGTTAAGGAGTCTGGGCTGTCGAGTATTCGTGCTGTATTTCATTGTCCGTACAAGATCGCTCTATAAAGCAATTTGTGAATTATGTGTCTATGTCGGAATGAATGGATACAATACTCGGCCATTTGTCATTATGCAAATTTTCTGTGTCCTCTGCAACTTTGTGATGGTGTCTTTCTTCTTGCTCGTAAAGATGGTCCAAGCATACCTGGAAAAGTCGTCAATAATAACAAAACAGATTTGACCTCCCAAACTTACAGGGTCTACAGGGCCGTAGAGGTCCATGTGTAGAAAATCCAAGACTGTGGGTGGACAAATATGATTTGCTCTTCAAGGTGGTCTTAACTTGCTTGCATTTCTGACAAGGTCCACAGATGCTGTTTTTATGAAATGACACATTGGGCAAGCCTCTGACCACTCCCTGTCGAGTGAGCTTGTTGATGGTCTTGAAGTTGATGTGCGACATCCTTTTGTGCCATAGCCAGCTTCGATCTGCAGTGCATTTGGAAACCAAACATGGAATAATGGAGCTTGTAGGCTTCCAGTCAGCAATGTACATATTACCAGACTGGCTTCCTGTAAGGATGACATGCTTGGTCTTGATGTCCTTCACCCTATAGTGATCTACATAGAATTTGACCGAGAACTGTTTGGCACAGAACTGGCTAATACTAAGTAAATTATACTGTAGTCCTTCAACATAGGCTACGTCGTTGACTTTAAACTTTCCTACAAACAGGTTCATTTCCCTCTTATTCTTTTTTAGATTTGTCACCGAATTGCACCTTTGGACCGTGACCTTCCACATAACCTGACAGCTTGCTGATATATCCTGTCATGTGCCGAGAACATATGTTATTGAAGTACTAGATGTCTTTCTTCTTAATGTCCTGTAATTAAAGAAATTAGATATATTTAGGTCCCCTTTGATTTTTGGGTCCATGGTTGTTAGTGCCTTTTGGTACCCAAATTTTCGTGACAGCAATTGGTTTGAAGTAGGTTACTTTTGGTCCTGTTTTTGCAATATTTACGTGGGGCAGGCACGTATTCGTTGTAATCCTAATTTTATGCATGAAAAATCTAGGGTTTTGTTTCTATTATGGTTGCCTTCTCAGAGGGGGAACCATTTTCTTTGGCCTTACAACTTGCCTTCTAGGTTTCCAGTTGGATTCCAAGATCTATTGATGATGGAACTGTTAGGATTGTATATTGCAAAGCATACTTTATGCTTGTATTACCTAATTTCCCTGTAACTACCTATGAGAATATTAAATACATTTAATCACATGTTTTGCATATTTATTCACGTTATGGTTATGCAAATGAAATGTCTAATTATTTTCTATTGTAAATAATGTGGTGTGTTGGTGTCATACGGAAGATCACATTATCGGTACCTCATAAAATAATATAATAGTTCACAACCTATATAATTATTAGACAAATTATATAAAAGGTTGTAGTGTATGCTTGAGATTAGTTGGTCTTAACTACTAGCATACATTAGCATATTTGCATACGTTAAACTGGATCGAGGTGAGATAGTGTCTTCTGTACTGACTGTAAGAAGAACATAAATCTCGGATAATTATTATTTCTTAATTCTAAGTATATAATATTTAATTGTGTATTTGTAATACTTATTGCTTTGATTTACCATGGGTGAGAGCCAAAATTATCGACTCAATAAGCCTCGTATCTTGGGCAATAATATTATTTATACGACAGTTATTATTATTACTAGAAATTGTGTCCCGACTCGTGTGGGTTGATGATGTCCCCTTGAGGAGCTCGATAATGATTATTATATTAAACTCTACAGGTGGATTTAATTCCGATATAATAATAAGGTTCGAGTGGTACTACTCTTGGATAAGATATTAATTAATTAAAGTCACAAGAGTTTATAATTAATTAATGGACATTCGATATCTTAAACACGGAAATAATATATTTAATAAGGAGCCCAATTTCGTAATTTGGGATTTTGGTAGAAAGTGAAATATCAACCTTTTAGTGAACTAAGTTGATATTAATAGATTCATTATATTAGAAAGAGTCCTAATAAGGTAAGATTAATTTATTGGGAGTCCTTCCATAATCCTCCTTAAGATCCCTAGTAGTAGTAGTCCAAGAGCCTATATATAGGACTTATGGGGGAGGCCGATTTTTTTACAAGTCTTGTGAGGTTGTGTGATCAAATTTTTCCTCTTGTGTTTAATTGTAGATCTAGACTTTTGTCTTTGATCCTACAATTTAGATAACATATTAATTTGCTAAGAGTGTTCATAAAATACTAGAAAGCAAAGAAAAATTGTGTGACCACATACAAGAGAATTTCGGGCGATCCCATTCGTGTCCAAGCAAAATCCGGTAGCTCGTTGCCCACACAACGTCCGGGTGAAGACGGATCATACTCTAGAAGGTCTTAAGGTAGAAATACAAGGTGATCAACACAAAAGTAACCACTACTCTTCAAAGGTAATATCCTATGATCTTTAGATCTAGATTAGGATATTTTAATAACCAACATATTTATTTAATAAATAATAAATAATATTTAAATTGCTTATTAGTCTTAGTAATTAATTAATTAGCATGCTTAAATAGATCTTATGCTCGTGGATGCGTAAAATGCGATTATCAAAATTTATCAAACTTCGCTTCCGCTGCGTTTTCACTTCCAACAATTGGTATTGGAGCCGGATTTTTAGGCTTTTTGCTATTTTAATTAATTTTGGTGATTAATTGATAGCAATTTAAATATTCATATATTTTGATGTTGGAATATTTTGCTAGATGTGTTCTTGCAGGTGATATGATCCAATTATCATGGTTTATGTGAATGGTTTATTTATTTAATTTTATTATTTATGCAATTGTTGGTTTGGCCCGATTTTGAGGCATGTAATGGTCTTTCCCGTGAGAAAATTCGTGGGTAGTTCTAGGTGTTTTATTTTTCGTGTAATCTTGCTGTAATTTTGATGTATTTTATTTTTTATAAAATTGTAATCGAATTCGGAAAAGACGGGATCACGAAGAAATAGAGCGTAACCAGATCGCCGGATCGGCTGGCACTACTGTAATATCCGCAATTTCGGATTTCAGTGATTTTCTTTTTTTCGGCGGGAGCCCATTTTGACGACTCGCTCGTGATCGTTTCGTCATTCCGAGAGTATTTAATGCTTCACTTTTTATCATCCGAGTTCGTTTCGGTATCGTTTTTTTGAGTTCCGTGTTCTTAAGCGGATTTTCCGCACTTGAGTTCGATTCTTGCGAATATCGTCTGAAAATGTTGTCTCGAGTTTCTCGTAAGTTCATTTAATGTTATTATTCATGTTGCGAGCTTTGGCTTGGTGTTTCGATCGTGTATCGTGTATTTCAGACGTTTTGGGCCATTTTCGTAATTTTCCAAAGTTTGGGATAATTACTTTCCGTTGTCGAATTTCGAGCCCTCGGGTGGTCGGAATCGTGTGATCTCTTAGTGCTCGAATTCATCTTTGCGAGTACTTCAGAACCGTATCTTTGATTTGTATTCGTGTTCGGGTTTCGGGTCGCCCGGCCGTCATTGGCCCCGACCGAGTCATGGCCGGCATTTTGGGGCTGTGCCACCGGCCGAGTTATGGCCGTAAGGGCTCGAAGCACGGCCGTAAGGCGTTACGCGTGCGTAAGCCTTGGTCGATTGCACGTAACGCCGCCGCATTTTGGGCGTAAGGCTGGCCATGGCTTAAGATGGCCATAAGCCATGGCCGATTACGTACGTAAGGCGGCCGGCAGGCTGCCTATATAAGGCCCAGCAGACGGGTTTTTCACCCATTTTCTCACTCGTTTCCTTCCCTTCCGCGGCTGTAGGTTTCATGAACATGGAGGCATGTTGTTAGGCAATGAATCCATGAAGTCTTGGATTCCATATCATTGATTTTCCATCCTATAACATCCTTTGATCGAGCGAATCACGTCAGATTTTCTAGAAATCTAGTTTTGGGGAATTTGGGTATTTTGTTTGATTTCGTCCGTTTAATCCGAAATAACTTAGAATAGTGATGGATTGATGATTGTTAAGTCGTATCCTATCGAATTCCTTGTTGTTCCACGGTTGGGTTGCCGTGGATTCGTCGTTTTATTGAGTTTCTTAGAGACGCCTTGAAGGTGTTCGATAAAATGCCACAAAGGGGATTCGGGCGATCTACGATTATTTTTCCTCGTTCGATCGTTAATTTATTGATGGTATGATCTTAGGGTCAGGTTCCTTGCGAAAAACTCGAGTCGAAACTCTCCCGTTCGTCATTTTCTTCAAGTTTTCCGATCGAGGGTGTATTCATTGTCTTCGCCGGAGAATTGTAGGTGTTCGAGGTTTCCCGGTTGAATCGTGTTCTTCGAAGTGTCCGGTATCGATTGTCGAGGCAAGTATATTGCCCATATATTATGTGTTTTGTGGATTTAATAGTTAGTAACCGACGATATGTGCTGAATGAATGTCTAAAATTAACTTTCAAATGAATCAATATGTTTTTCAATATTTCCTTAAAGATGACTCGTATGTTTTCGTTGTTAAATGTACTTGTCTAAGTGTGTGTATTAGTGCTGAGTATAAGAATACCTTACTTTCATAGGGTATCGTTTTGTGTGATCATGTCGTTCGTAGATTTTAAAGTTTAACCTTTCGTTGAGGTATGTGTGGGGAATCATGTGTTTATTGATGATCATGTGTCATTATGAGATATAGATGGTAACTCCCTTACGAGAAGGTTTTGCCGTTCGGCGTGGTCGATGTATTCTCTCTCGTTGCTATGTGAACGGCACTAGCCGCATCGTTGAATTCTAGTGTTAGTTGTATCGTTACTTGGTCGTGTGTATGTGTTGGATGAACTGGTCATTCTTGTAAGATACCTCGACTATATATACTGTGATTGACTTTCGATGCTTGTGGTTTACAACTAAATTGTGGTTTTCGGTTGCGTGAGTTATGTTCCTTCCACCCAGAGCGTTCGATGGGATGTCTGGGGGTCAATACTAAAGGCTACAGCCGCGGAAGTGGACTTGGGTGCATGCGTGGTTGAACTTCCACCCGGAGCGTTCGACGGGATGTTTGGGGGCCTATACTAAGGGGTACGACCGTGGAAGTTGTTTCCCACCCGGAGCGTTCGACGGGGCGTCTGGGGGCCGATACTAAGGGGTATGGTCGCGGGTTACCAGGTGTGGCTTTCATCTTGAGGATGATGTTGATATTTTCGTTAATTGTGATATTGTCTGGAGTATCACAATGCTTTGTGCTCGGGGTCGAGATACATTATATATCGAGTCGTGGTGTTTGACTAGAATGGCATAAGAATTATGTATTATGTGTAATGTGTCCTTGCAAGTGATTTGAAGTGAATGATCGGGTCGTGGACCCTGTGTTTTATGACCAGAATGGTTAGGTCGTGGACCCTGCGTTTTGTTAACGGATTTACATTTTGGAAAATGGACCTTGGGGCTGTGACCCTAAGTGGCTTTCGAGGAATTAAGAACTTTTCAATTTCAAATGTTTTCAAAACTCCCGAGATTTGGAAGTATTTTCAAAGTGCTTACTTGTTTCGTTTCTACTTTCTAGATTTGAACTATTTTAACTAAATAATATATCTCGGGAAGTCTTTCATTTTATTCTAGGAATGTGTTGTGTATGGCTCATATTTGCATTTTATACTTGTACTAGCAAAACAGTGGAGTTTTGCTAACCCCCGAGTATTCGGGGGGTGGATATCTGTATTGTGTCCAGGTACATGCAGGTTTTCGGGAGCAAGTCACAGGATCGGTACGAGGATGATGAAAGACGAATGATACTAATCACATGAAGGCCAGTTTTGGGTTCAGTTAGTCGGAGTCCATTGTATTGTCTTTTCTGTTGTCATATTGTTTGTTGTTTTAAAAGTATTTTACCCTTGCGTGGGTATGAGTCTGGATGGGTTTATGTATTTTGATTTGTAAGTCAGTGATGAAAGACCAACCCGGTCTAATGATTCGTGATTTTGCCACGTCGGTATGTAATGTGATGTGTTGTTTCAATGTATAGCCTGGTGGATCCTCACAGAGAAGGTATGCGGCGTGTAATATTCCCGGTTTGATTCTGGGGGTGTTACATTTATGGTATCGGAGCTTAGGTTGCGGATACCTAGGCTATCGGGTCCAGTCGTGTAATGTTGGGTCTTGTCTTGTCAGATTGTGTCTGACTGAGTTGTGTTGCGACGCGTCATTTGGAATGTCGGCCGTGGTTAGTATCAGGGTGCAGCCATTATCTTCGTGCGATCTGTGGATATAAGTCTACCTACTACATGTTGTACCACGAGCTATACGAGGCTGTGTGATTCTGTGTTATGTAGTAGTATTTGAAGGTGCATCGTGAGTAAGTGACATATATTTGTTGATTCCCATTTTGTGCTAGAATGAAGAATGATATTGCTAAATGTATCCTTGTATGAACTGTTTTTCTTGCAAGAGTAACAACCTTGGAATTTTTAGTTTCGAAGGCTTCCGGGGAGCCACGTAAATTTTTAAAATGTTCTCCAAGGGAGGAAAATTTTTGATTTTCGTATGATGACCTCAAGGTCAAAATTTTTGAGACTCCAAACTATCGATATTTCATTTTCATCTCATATTATGAGTTTTCCAAACATGATGTGAATGTTGAGTCGATCAGTATGTATATGTTGAGATAGTCCTCTTTATTGAGAGGTGAAACTTCGGTTTTTGAATGATATTTGTCTTTTGATGGTTGCTTGTGAGATGATGTAATTGTGTGAATCGATGGCATTCAGACTCATATGTATTGCTTATTTGTAACCTTCGATTCTACTATTGCTTTGTATATGTTTTCAATCGTGTTGTTGATTAGAACAGCTAGCGCACGCCAGGTATGAGGCTAGCGCACGCTAACGTGGTATGAGTAGCGCACGCTTATCTTTGTTGTAGCGCGCGTTAATCAGCCTGGTCAGAGGCTATGGAACCGCATTTTAATCGGCAGGTCTATCTTTGGTAGACGACCTTTCTGCGATTGTATTCTGTGTGTGTTGTCTAGTAATGACAACTGTTGTGTGGGAATATATGTTAGGACTTTTTGTAGTGCTAGATGACAATCGATTATGTTTAAATTATGTCTGCTGTGTGTGTTCGAGAATTCTTTCCTGAAAATTTCATAAAGTTTCGACAGTTTGATTTAGCGGCGGCTCCGTGTGTACATTGAAAATTATTTAGAATTGGCGATCCGACCTCGGATTCTCAAATAAAACCTCGACGGTATTTAAAAGAGTTGTTTTAAAGTATGTTGCTACCCAAAATATTATCCGGAGATAGATATTGCTAGAATGGATGGATAGCAAACAAATGCGAGAACACTTCCGTGAGAAAGATAAATAACACAAGATTTGCCGGGGTTGTTAGTCCCGGGATTGAATGCTCTCGTGAGATATTATTAATACTAATATTCGGGGATACAAGTACTAATGTAAGAATACAATTACAATGAGTGTAAGAATTCTTGTTATCTTAGCTAGTGAGCGTGTAGATTGCCTAAGAACCAGAGGTGATGCTCGTGAGTTCTTGTAACAAAAGAGATGAACAGTCGTGGCGGTGAGAGATCGGCGCCTCTCACGGCGAGTATTTAGCTGGATGCTTGGGCTCCTGAGCTTTGGAATCTTTCTAGTGGAGACTTGCTGCCTCTGCCGATCGTCTTCTGGACGAGAGATTCGGAGAGAGAAATCCTGAGATGGATTCCGGCGAGAAAGCAGAGAGCTTGGTGGTATATATGTTCCACTGTATTTCCGTGAATGAATTCGGAACATAAGTGAATGAGTTCTGAACCAATTCGGAACCTTTTTCCAGTAGGAGGATGTTCTCTATTTATAGGACTTGGATACGCCGGGCGATCGTCTTTTAGCACATGGGCTTGTTCCCTTAAAGTCCGCGGCTGCTGCTGGCAGCCAGCTGTACGGTCCAATGGGGAGCCTGCACGCGTCTTGAGTTGCTGTCACGGGCGGTCCCACTGACAAATTTCGGCACGCCTGCCGGTAGGTGAGGTAGGTGACAGGCTGTGGTCAAAGTTCTTGTCTGTCAGCAAAGATCTTGTCTGTCAGCGCCTTTTGTGGATCTGCACGTGGGTGCTGTTCTGAGATCCAGTCTTCGATGACTTTGACGGGCGATCATCTCTGTTCGGGGCGTAGGCCGATAGTCCTTAGCCGGACACTAGAGTCGATCGCCAGATACCAAAGGGCGATCGTCTTGGGAGTCGATCGCTAGGTACCTGATGGTGGTCTGGTTTCTTCATTTAGGAGAGCTAGCCATAGCTTGACTAGAGTTGACTTGGTCGCTCGGCCTTATAGTCGATCGCCTGTCGGGATGAATAAATCTTGACACAACAATTGTCCCCCAGCTCGCTCCTATGTTGGAAACGTGGGGTGAGGTGGTTCTCTTGGCGATCGCTGAACTTTTGACGAGCGACTCTGTGTTTAATCGAATCGCGATCGTCTTTGAGCCGATATATTCTCGAGTTTGACGACCGTTGGCCGCTAAATCGCAAGGGAAAAGGCAATGGGCGTGGAAAAGTCTCGGCACGTGTCGGGCTTCTATCGAGGATATCAACGGTCATTAATGACTTTCTACCGACGCGTCCTTGAAAAGACGCGTACGCTGGTCTCGAGGGAGTCAATAAATGTGACGCTTGGGATCCGACCGAGATTTTCCCTTATTGCAAACGAGTCCCCGCCACCTCCTATAAAAGGGCGCATGTTGCGCCTTCGTCCTCACGCGCACTTACTGGAGAAAGAAGGACTTGCTGAAGATTTTTCTGAAGATCTTAGTGCCGATCGTCGTTCGATTTCATCTTCGGGTAAGAAAAAATCCTTTTCTCCTTTCTTTCTTTGAGAATGGCTGGAACGTCATCATCGTATGGAGTGGGTACCAGTTCTGCCGCCGGGACATCGACTGTCCGGGGAGGACCTTCTTCTGACTTCCACTGAGACGGCACCGAGGCCATCCGGCCGGAATTGACCTCACAAATCGAGGCTTTATTTAATGAAGCCGACGTCTCTAAAGAGGCGGCTGCTGAAGATAGACGATTGTAGATAGAGAGAGATCTGGCGATTAGGGCCTACTGGGAGCAGCATAGCGCTTTCGGCCGGGCCTATAAGGCTTTTGCTGAGCTAATGGAGAAGTTGGCCGGTCCGACTCCGAGATTCGATTTCCTGGGATACTCGGTTGCCTACCCTTATCAGCTTCCCAAACGGTCGCAGTACCGGGTTGCACAGCGATCTTTGTGGTCGCTTGGCCAAATCCAGAGTTCGACGACTAGGAAAGATCTGGCCGTCTGGAGGACGAGGTTCCATGTCCCTTCAGATGTGGACATGTTCGCGCCGGCGGAGAATGAGCGAGCCGATCAGCCTCCGATGGATATGGTCGCCGTGAATGAGGCGATTATGGAGGCCGGGTTGTGCTTCCCTCTATCTTTTGCTGTCTCCCACCTGCTGGCCGCTTGGAACGTGGCGCCACTTCAGTTGACGCCTAACACTTGGCTCCAAATTATCTACACTCTCACTCTTTTCGGCGGTCACCGCCTGTACCGCCTCCCGTCGCCGTTGGAGATGAACCATTTGTTCAAGCTGACGGCTCAGAAAGGGTCGGTCGGCGGTTACCATATTCAGGGCCGATCTGGTCAGGTAATTCATGGAGTCCCAAATAAGGCGCGGGGCGATCCGATGAAGTGGTTCTGGGTCGCCGGCAAGTGGAGGGCTTCTGCGAGCGACAATCCTTCGGCGATCCGAGATCCCACCGAGTTTCGGGAGAGGAATCCTGAAGGGTTTAGACTCTCCTTCGTTCGGATGCGTTGACTCGATCTAATTTGATTTCGGTTTGCAGTGTTTTCACATTCCTGGCCGAGGAGCTGCCTTTTGACTTCCTGGTTGTCTGGGAGTGGATAAGGAGCTTGTCGGACGACGACCTTGACGCCAACCGGATCAATAAGGAGAGTCGTTGGTTGTCGGCTCGGCAATTCCATTTCCCGAGACATCTCTCGGTACCAGGTATGAGTTTCTGCGACCTTCACTTTCCAGGCGATCGCCTTACTTGAGGAAAGTATCTAACTGTTGATTGATCGTCTTAACTGTAGAGGTTCGCTTTCCTCGCTTTTTGGAGCCCCCGCCGGAGATCGCCATGTCGAATCCTGGAGTTCTAGGCCGTCTCCGCCACAAGAAGTCGTCTCGGGCCCCACCTGTTGCGTTGCCAATTGTTTCGGAGGTGGAACCTCGCGTGGAGCCGATCGTGGCTGAGGAGGGAGAGGGGTTTCGAACGAATCGCAAGAGGCTGAGGCCGGAAGAAACTCCGGTTCCTGCCCCCACCAATGAGGTGCCGATCGCCGCGCCTCCGATCACCGTTCTCGCTCCGGAGAATGAGCCGCCCTCTGCGGCTTTCATGCGGGAGATGGCGATCGCTGACGCTGAGACTCCTCGAGGGAAACCGTATTTCGGTCGGGACCCCGAGAGGGCTGAGAGGTAGATTGCGTTTTTGGGTTGAAACTTGCAATTGCGTAGGAGTTGTGTTAACTTTGTTGTTTTGATGTAGGATCCGTCGCACAGATCCATCCTGCCCGCCGATGGTGCTGGATTTCTTAGCCAGCCGATCTCCTCGCCAGTCTTGTGACATCCCGCAAGACGCCGCCAGCAAGGCCACTTCGCTCGCCAAGGCCTCGACGATCGATCGATCGATGCGATCGCCGCCGATCGGGAGTACGATGCAGGCTTCTCGCCTTTTCTCCGTGACGGCGACCATGGTCAGCCTGTGCCGCCAGAGTATGAGGGGCGACCTTCCACTATTCGCCTGCAGGCGGATCTCGAGGTGGCTCGGAAAGAGAACACCGAGTTTGCCGATAAGATCGTGGCGATGGAGAAGGACTCTTTGGAGGCAGCCAAGCGGGCGAGCCACGAGCTTGAGCTGGCGAAGAAGGAAACCGAGTTGTCTCGTTTGGCGGTTGACCGATTTCGGGACCAGATGTTGAATGCCGTCCGGGCGCAGAAGGTCGCTGAGGAGGAGGCGGATCGCCAGAAGGTGACAATAGCTCGGTTGACTAGCGAGCTGGCGGAGTCGAGGGAGAGGGTTGCTGCAAGGGAGGCCGAGCTCCAAGGGTCGCAACAGGCGATGGCGGAGCTGAAGGGAGAGGTAGAGGCGACCAAGGCTGATCCATTTCAAAACTTGGAGTTTGTCAGCGAGTTTGCCTATTATATGGCGTTCGCCGACTCGATCCGAGCAGCTAAGAAGGGAGGTTTGGATGTCGGGCCTCTTGCTGAGAACTTCAAGGCGTATGCATTGGAGCATCCTCTCCATTCAGCTTTCTCCTTGCCGATCTTGGATGCTGATGGCAAAGGCCAGGCAGGGGCCTGAGGCACTTCATTTTTGATGTTTTAGCTTATTTCCTTGTAATTCGTAGCTTTCTTTTGTAGCATTTAGGCCTTCGGGCGACCATGTACTCTGATCTTTTCAAGTAATGAAATGAACGTTTGAATTTCTGACTTGTCACTTGAATGATTGTTATTTTTGAGTCTTTGTTTGACTTTGTACAAATGTGTGAGGAGAGATCGTTGCGAGGGTAGTTCCAAATGAATTGATAAACTCATAAAGATAACTTTTACAACAAATTCGATCGCTGCACAACATCTGAAAAATGGCGATCTCCGTATGTGGTTGAATAGGGACGATCGTCGTATAGGTAGTCCGCACTCTTCCCCCTTGTTTTTATTCACTTAGTGAAAGTAAGGGGATGAAAATAATTCGTTGAGTGAGCGGTCTTCAACTTTGTCGAATCCTCGAGGACAGTCGTCTGTCTTGAGGAACCGTGCACGATCGCGGAGTTCGATGGACCGACTCCCTAATCATGTCTTGATGCGCGAAGAAATTGAGTGTCTCGTGACTCACTTTATTATGAGGGTCCTCTCATAGCCGCGCCGCCTCGTATTTAAACGAAGGGCGTGCGGTCTCGGTCTAGAGGAGTCCTTGCGCGGGGCAGCGTCGGATGATTCAACTCCACGCCCGCGGCTTGTTTAGCTCTGCTTCCACCTCGGCCCACCATGAAGATGGCGAACCTCGACGGTGTACGTTGAGACGGGGGTTGTGGCATGTCGCATTGTCCGGGTTCACCATGTTAGATGATGAACCTTTGAGGGCGAGCAATCGTGTCCACTAATTAATTTTGAGGGCCTCGACTACGCCGGCCTCGTATTTAAACGAAGGGCGGCGATCTTGGCCCAAAGGGACCTTGCATGGCCTAAGCAATCGGTTCCATCGACCACTGTGACCATGGTCGCACTCTTCCACCTCGATCGTCATGTAGATGCCGACCTTCGATGGTGTACGCCAGCGGGGAGGCGATCTCGTGCCTTAGTCCATCATGTTAGATGGTGAATCAGATGGCGAGCGAGTCCTACTTTCTTAAATTAGGAGGGAGATCGGGAGACTTCCGAGGTCTCCTCTTGATTGAAGCATATAGAGACGGCCGAGGTTGATCTGTGGGTCGGCTCGTATGAGCTTTCCACTGCTTTTTTGTTCGACTCGATGATCGTGTAGAGATTGGTAGGGGCTTCGTCTAAACCAATAAGTCGTCTAACTTGCCCTCCTCGAACAATCTCCAGAGCCGCTTTGAGGAGGTCGCGGCATTGGTTGGTGCCGTGGCCGGACTCTTATGGTAGGCACAATATTGATTGTTGTCCAGTGACCGTGGTCCCTTATCGCCTTTGGCCTTTTGAGATTTTCGTGCCCTTGATGGCATAGAAAATATGTGCCGAGTTCGGTTGAACGCACGGAGGAGATGGGCTTCCATGTCCTCGAAGGCCTTGAGATTTCCGGTGGCTTGGCGATCGCCTTCTTTACTTTGGCGATCGTCCTTCTCGGACAGAGGTGGCGTTTCTCGCCAGGTGGAGGGTGAGTAGCCTTTGCCTCGCCGTAAAATTGGCCTTTAGCGGAAGATCACGTAGGTTGGGGAATATCCTTGGTAAGATGTCTAAACATGAGTGAATGACCGTAGAATCCCCATGACCGAATAGAGAGCGAGCTCGTCACCGACGGGTTCGCGGTGAGGATGATTTTGTCTACTCTGGCCGATGTAATCAGCACGGTTTCGTCTTTCCCCGCCCGATTTTCATCACGCGGTGGGGCCTTCGTCCTGGCGACCTTGCCGGGCGAAGTATGACATGAAGTCATTCGCGCTTCTTAAAGGAGGTGATTGATCGTGGTGGCGTGAGGCGTACCACCTATGGGCTACCGCGCAATGTTAACGGAAGATCCGGCACTTGGTTGCATCGATGCCCCACACCTACCATGTAGATTCGAATTTACTCGTGGGTTTCGTCCGATCTCCTCATACAGAGGTGTTTTGGGAGGAGCGATCGTTGGTTGTATGGGGGCAAGCTCAATGTGGACCGCAAGTGGCTCGGCCGGTGATCTTTGCCGGGCGCTTGCCCGTTGTCCAAGAGTGCTTTCATCTCGCCGAGCCGGCATCAGTATAGCGGCCATCGCTGTGGCTCGGCCGCCGCGCTCGCCGCCATGCGCTCGGCGCCGGAGCGGTGCCGAGGCGATTGAGTATTGGTCTCGGCGATCGGGCGGAGTCGACGGTTGACTCGTGTTCGGCCGCGAGTTGGATAAAGCAACTTCCCGCGACGGATTCGGATTCCGCCTCCTCGTGGTTGGAAATAGAATGCCCGGCCGCCAGATGGGTCGCGCCTAAGCGATTGAATACGGATCCGTCCGGCCGTGCGAGAGCCCTTTCTCGCGGATTGGGCTTCGACGATCGCCGCCCGCAGCTGTTGAATTTCCGTTTTCCCATGCGGCGGACGATCGAGGGAGTTATTGCAGGCGACGCGTGTGCTCTCCGTCGCTCCTCTATGATGGCCATAGCCTCCTCGATCTGTTCCTCGGTTTGGAATCGGTCGAGTGAGAGGTTGGGGCCATCTCTCAAAGTGGATCGAGAATCTCGCGTTGCTGCGCTTCCTTGGCCGCCGGGGGTTCTGATTGAGCCGGATATGGTGTCCGGCGGTTCGAGAGTGGCTTTCTTCGATGTACCGGCGGATGTCATGATTCTGAAAGTTTTCTTTGAAGCGCAGTGAGTGTCACTTCAAGTATATGCCTGAACGGTGAGTGTTCTTCGGGACGGTAGGAATAAAAATTTGAGGGTTAGATCCCCTTCTTCTAGCGCCAATTGTTGCTACCCAAAATGTTATCCGGAGATAGATATTTCTGGAATGGATGGATATCAAACAAATGCGAGAACACTTCCGTGAGAAAGATAAATAACACAAGATTTGCCGGGGTTGTTAGTCCCGGGCTTGAATGCTCTCGCGAGATATTATTAATACTAATATTCGGGGATACAAGTACTAATGTAAGAATACAATTACAATGAGTGTAAGAATTCTTGTTATCTTAGCTAGTGAGCATGTAGATTGCCGGAAGAACCAGAGGTGATGCTCTGTGAGTTCTTGTAACAAAAGAGATGAATAAATGCGGCGGTGAGAGATCGGCGTCTCTCACGGCGAGTATTTAGCCGGGATGCTTGGGCTCCTGAGCTTATGAATCTCTTGGAATCTGTCTAGTGGAGACTTGCTGCCTCTGCCGATCGTCTTCTGGACGAGAGATTCGGAGAGAGAAATCCTGAGATGAATTCCGGCGAGAAAGGAGGGAGCTTGGTGGTATATATGTTCCACTGTATTTCCGTGAATGAATTCGGAACCTAAGTGAATGATTTCAGAACCACCGGAACCTTTTTCCAAAGAGGGAGGAGGTTCTCTATTTATAGGACTTGGATACGCCAGGCGATTGCCTTTTCTGTATTATAATAATCGGGCGATCGTCTTTTAGCACATGGGCTTGTTCCCTTAATGTCCGCGGCTGGCCAAACACTGCATACCCAATGGGGAGCTCGCATGCGTCCCGAGTTGCCGCCACGGCGGTCCCACCGACAACTTTCAAGCGCTCGCCGGTAGGTGAGGTAGGTGACAGTGTGGTCAAAGGTCTTGTCTCACAAGAAAGATCTTGTCTGTCGCCGCCTTTGTGGATCTCGCACGTGGTGCTGCTTCGAGATCCAGTCTTGATGACTTTGACGGCGATCATCTCTGCCGGGCGTAGGCCGATTGTCCTTAGCCGGACACTAGAGTCGATCGCTGATACCAAGGGCGATCGTCTTGGGAGTCGATCGCTAGGTACCTGATGGTGGTCTGGTTTCTTCGTTTAGGCGAGATAAGCCATAGCTTGACTGGAGTTGACTTGGTCGCTCGGCCTTATAGTCGATCGCCTGTCGGGATGAATAAATCTTGACACAACAAAGTACATTTAGACATTTTGTAAAATGTTACCGTCGTTGTTTTTCATGTAGTGTTGGGAGAATTTTCGAAAATGATTTTGACGTGTTGTTGTATTTTCAAATAATTTGAGTACATGATTTTCAAAAATCTTTCACACCATAAAAATATTTTATTTCAAAACCCAATACGATTTTTAGTTCAAAAATAGATAGTGAAAGATGAAGAAAAAAATCTCACTCGATGTAAATTTCAAACTCGGATTTGGAAATGTTAGTGTATGTACGAATGGTTTGATGATCTTGCATGTTTACTTTGTTTGGTATCAACGGTGACGATGATGCGTAGTGGCATGGTGATTTTGATAATGCTGGTTACAAGGAATTATTGTTTTGCAAATAATTTTAAAATGAGACGGTTAATGTCTTTTGTTTACAAATTTTGATAAAATGAATTGAGGTACCAAAAATACTTTCAAAGTTTTATTTGGAATAGCATACAAATCCAAGGATTTTCAAATGATATCATTTCAAAGGACACCTCGTGGATTTTCTTATCAAGTTGTTATTAGTTACCTTATGTGATATTTCATGCTGAGTTGGTACTTTAGCATTTATTTTTGCGAAGTTGTGCCATCGTATCGAGTGAGAATCCACTTCGTATGTTGAGGGACAGAGGACGCAGTCGTGATCGTGGTATAGTTGGTCATGGAGATCAGATGCGGGACCAAGAGGATATGGCCGGGAAGATTACTATTCCAAAGACTTGCTCGTTGTTTAGGTTTCGGGGACGAAACCTCTTTTAAAGATGATATGATGTAATACCCATTTTTTCTCTCGCCTGCTTCGTTCGACCATATCGACTCGGATCGATTTCCTATGAACCGCATGTGGAATTAACACCTCGTAGTTCCTACGAGTTTATTGATGTCTTGAATTAAGGTGTGAACTTCATAGTTGATCATATCATTGCTATTCGTTCGTCGTTGACCAATCATTATTGTTTGATCTCGTAATCATGATTATTGAACATCTGGGCCACTTCGTAATTCCCATAAGTGTTGTGAAATTGTCTTCGTATTTTATCTTCCAAACATTTGAGGTTATTGGAATTTCATTCTTATTCAACGTTGGACTTGTGTTCTGATTGTTGTATTGCTGATTTCATCTTCGTTGCTTTTAAACGCTCTTGCGATTGAATCTGACGGCAATAGCTCGTACTACATGGAGCCTGCAAGAGTCAAGATCGTATAACGTGCGTTATCTAGAGTCACCTTGCTTTTTTTTAAGTTTCGAGACGAAACTTCTTTTAAGGAGGGTAGAATGTAATATCCACAATTTCGATTTCGTGATTTTCTTTTTTCTGGGAGCCCGCTTTGACGACTCGCCGTGATCTTCTCGTCATTCCGAGAGTATTTAATTCTACACTGTTTGTCATCCGAGTTCGTTTCAGTATCGTTTTGTTGAGTTCCGTGTTCTTAAGCGGTTTTTCCGCACTTGAGTTCGATTCTTGCGAATTTCATCCGAAACTGTTTTTTCGAGTTTCTCGTAAGTTCATTTAATGGTATTATTCATGTTGCGAGCTTTGTCTTGGTGTTTCGATCGTGTATCGTGTATTTCGGACGTTTTGGCCCATTTTCATAATTTTCCAAAGTTTGGGGTAATTACTTTCCGTTGTCGAATTTCGAGCCTTCGGGTGGTCGGAATCGTGTGATCTCTTAGTGATCGAATTTGTCTTTGCGAGTACTTCGTAACTGTATCTTCGACTCGTATTCAGGTTCGGGTTTCGGGGTCGTCCGGGCCGTGGGACTTAGCCCCGGCCGAGTCATGGCCAAGCATTTTGGGGCCAGGCCACCCCTGGCCGAGTTATGGTCGTAAGGGCCCGGCAGTTACGGCCGTAAGGCCGGTTACGCGCATAAGCCTTGGCCGGTTACGTACGTAACGATGCCGGCATTTTTGGGCAGAAGGCTCGGCCATGGCCGGTTACGGACGTAAGCTATGGCCGATTATGTACGTAAGGCGGCCGGCAGGTTGCCTATATAAGGCCCATCAGACGGGTTTTTCACCCATTTTCTCACTCGTTTCCTTCCCTTCCGCAGCTGGAGGTTTCATGAACATGAAGGCATGTTGTTAGGCAATGAATCCATCAAGTCTTGGAGTCCATATCATTGATTTTCCATCCTATAACATCCTTTGATCGAGCGAATCAGGTCAGATTTTCTAGAAATCTAGTTTTGGGGAAATTGGGTATTTTGTTTGATTTCGTCCGTTTAATCCGAAATAACTTAGAATAGTGCTGGATTGATGATTGTTAAGTCGTATTATATTGAATTCCTTGTTGTTCCACGGTTGGATTGCCGAGGATTCGTCGTTTTATTGAGTTTCTTATCGACGCCTTGAAGGTGTTCGATAAAATGTCACAAAGTGGATTCGGGCGTTCTATGATTATTTTTCCTCGTTCGATCATTAATTTATTGATGGTATGATGTTAGGGTCAGGTTCCTTGCAAAGAACTCGAGTCGGAACTCTTCCGTTCGTCGTTTTCTTCAAGTTTTCCAATCGAGGGTGTATTCATTGTCTTCGCCGGAGAATTGTAGGTGTTCGAGGTTTCCCGGTTGAACCATGTTCTTCGGAGTGTCCGGTATCGATTTTCTAGGCAAGTATATTGCCCATACATTATGTGTTTTGTGGATTTAATAGTTGGTAACCGACGATATGTGCTGAATGAATGTCTAAAATTAACATTCAAATGAATCAATATGTTTTTCAATATTTCCTTAAAGATGACTCGTATGTTTTCGTTGTCAAATGTACTTGTCTAAGTGTGTGTATTAGTGCTGAGTATAAGAATACCTTACTTTCATAAGGTATCGTTTTGTGTGATCATGTCGTTCGTAGATTTTAAAGTTTAACCTTTCGTTGAGGTATGTGTGGGGAATCATGTGTTTATTGATGATCATGTGTCATTATGAGATATAGATGGTAACTCCCTTACGAGGAGGTTTTGCCGTTCGGCGTGGTTGGACAGGTATTCTCTCTCGTTGCTATGTGAACGGCACTAGCTGCATCGTTGAATTCTAGTGTTAGTTGTATCGTTACTTGGTCGTGTGTATGTGTTGGATGAACTGGCCATTCTAGTAAGATACCTCGACTATATATACTGTGATTGACTTTCGATGCTTGTGGTTTGCAACTAAATTGTGGTTTTCGGTTGCGCGAGTTATGTTCCTTCCACCCGGAGCGTTCGACGGGATGTCTGGGTCGATACTAAGGGGTACGGCCGCGGAAGTGGACTTGGGTGTGTGCGTGGTTGAACTTCCACCCGGAGCGTTCGACGGGATGTCTGGGGGGCGATACTAAGGGGTACGGCCGCGGAAGTGGTTTCCCACCCGGAGCATTCGACGGGGCGTCTGAGGGCCGATACTAAGGGGTACGGTCGCGGGTTACCAGGTGTGGCTTTCATCTTGAGGATGATGTTGATGTTTTCGTTAATTGTGATATTGTCCGGAGTATCACAATGCTTTGTGCTCAGGGTCGAGATAAATTATATATCGAGTCGTGAAGGTTGACTAGAATGGCATAAGAATTATTTATTATGTGTAATGTGTCCTTGCAAGTGATTTGAAGTGAATGATCGGGTCGTGGACCCTGTGTTTTATGACCGGAATGGTTAGGTCATGGACCCTGCGTTTTGTTAACGGATTTACATTTTGGAAAATCGACCTTGGGGCTGTGACCCTAAGTGGCTTTCGAGGAATTAAGAACTTTTCAATTTCAAATGTTTTCAAAACTCCCGAGATTTGGAAGTGTTTTCAAAGTGCTTACTTGTTTAGTTTCTAATTTCTAGATTTGAACTATTTTAACTAAATAATATATCTCGGGAAGTCTTTCGTTGTATTCTCGGAATGTGTTGTGTATGGCTCATATTTGCATTTTATACTTGTACTAGCAAAACATTGGAGTTTTGCTAACCCCCGAGTATTCGGGGGGTGGATATCTGTATTTTGTCCAGGTACATGCAGGTTTTCGGGAGCAAGTCACAGGATTGGTATGAGGATAATGAAAGACGAATGATACTAATCACACGAAGGCCAGTTTTGGGTTCAGTTAGTCGGAGTCCATTGTATTGTCTTTTCCGCTGTCATATTGTTTAGTGTTTTAAAAGTATTTTACCCTTGCATGGGTATGAGTCTGGATGGGTTTATGTATTTTGATTTGTAAGTCAGTGATGAAAGACCAAACCGGTCTAATGATTCGTGATTTTGCCACGTCGGTATGTAATGTGATGTGTTGTTTCAATGTCTAGCTTGGTGGATCCTCACAGAGAGGGTCTGTGGCGTGTAATATTCTCGGTTTGATTCTGGGGGTGTTACAGCCCCTGCCGACAGCAGTCTTTGCCGCTGAAAGGCCACAGCACCGCCAGAGCCGCAGTACTCGGTCCGGTCCGGTTATTGTTCGGCCGGGTCGTATAGTTTTTAGTCAAGTCCGTTTCGCCGCCGTTCGTTGCGTCCGCTGGAGAGTCGGGATTTAAAATTAAATTTTTTTATGTAATTAATTTTTCCTAAAAGTGAACTTTTAATTTTGGAAATCCACGGCCCGGCCGGGGAGGAGCGACAAGATGCTGGATTCAGTGGGAGAGATCGAGTCGAAGATTTTCTCGGGTTCAACTCAAGGAAGAAGACCATGATAATTGGATAATTTAATTATCCATGCTTTATTTTTGGTTTTTATTGTTTTGATGTATGGCATATATGAATGTATGCGTGTTGGCCACTTAAGTATACTGGATACAGTTTGGAAAATCGTTTAAACAACAAACTGTATGGAATCTAAATCTGAGTACGTAGCGGAAGTCTTGGATACAGTTAGTTGCCGTGGATACAGCAACGACGTATTAGGTGTATACTTAATATATCATGCTTATTTCAAACAAGAAAGTCAAGGTAAATGACACAATAATTTAAGTGGTTCGAGGTAAACCCCTCTACGTCCACCGGTCCTCCACACAGAGTAAAGTTTATTATATAATTCTGCGTACACAACTACGTAATTATAAACAAACCTATCATTGTATCGTTCACAGATTGATACAAAGAATGTCACTTTCAACCGTTCACACAGATTGGTTAAAGCTTCCTTCGACTAGCTTCTTCACACACGCCCAAAGCTTCGTCCTTATTCGTCCCACACAGTCGAATAACTTGTTGAGTTCACACAGAGCTCGGTTTTTACGCAGGTAAAAGGTTAGGTAACTGTAAGAACAAAGACTTTGAATATCAAGATCCGATGATAGCCGTTTGATGTTTGAGCACCGTATATCTCTTTCGCTTTAACTTGCGATATACTTTGGAGATATGTTTGCTCGATGATAACTTGATAGCTTTGAGAGTTACTTTGATTCGTAATTGGTAATCGATCTTCAATGTCTTCAAGGATATATATAGCCTCTCAAGAAAGTATCCGTTGAGATGTCCGCTTGAATAAGATTTCCTTCAACGGAATATGACATGATCCTGATTTCGCGGATTCTCAAGATTCAAGATCGGCGTATTTAAATACTTTATCCTTGAGTATTTAAATACTTCTTTGTTCAACGGAACTTGACTTGTGTTCTTTCTTGTCCTTTGTGAATTGTATGGAAGGTTACAGTATTTAGGTCATCGAGACAGTTTTCAATACATGATCTATTACAAGTCTTATAGCAGTACTTACGAGCTTCACTAATGCTGATTCGAGGCTTGTCTTCGATACATGATAAATCCTTAAGCCTCGATACGCTTCCTTTATCGTATTTGGCATATATGTCAAAACCTTCTCAATATCAATTAACAATCGATACAGGGATCGGGTATCCCGGCTGATTAGATACAGGTTGTTTGTTTTTACTATCAATTTCCCCATTTTTGTCTATTTTCCAAGACTTAACTTACTTCAACTCTTCGAGTCTTCTTGATGATGCCAAAACCTTCTTCATGAAGCATTCTTCTTCGATGACTTCTGGCAGATTTCTTGGTCTCTTGTCAATAGGTCTGACTTAGTGACTTAGTCTACAATAATGAACTGCTCGCAGGCATGTTCGATACAGTTTGAGATTTATTACAACTTAAGCCTATGATTGGCGCGCAGGCACAATCTTACAATGTATTCTAAGTTTACAACTAAAACTATGAACTGTTCGTAGACTAGTTCGTACAGCTTAATTTTTCAATCAAGTTTATCTAACTTGAGATTCCTATCAAACAATTTAAAGTAATCATACATTTAACACAGTAGATTACGAGTTGTAATCTTTCAAGACAAACAAACTATTTTATTGATATTCAAAAAGATTGAGTACAAAGTTTGTGTCGAATAGAAATTACAAAAAAATAATATACATAAATTTCAGCTCTTTATCTTTGATCCGCATGCCTCCATGGTCTCTTTCCTGGCTCATACTCGGTGTCGCGCCACCAGTTTTGAAGTGAATCATTGCCTCGTTCCTGGTAAATTGCTCTTCCTTCATATGAACGATCAAAGGCAAGTATCCAATCCTCTGGATGGGTGACCCGATCTCCTCTTCTATGTTTTGATTTCATTTCAATTTGGAGAGGGAGTTTACCTTCTTCGAGCATCTTTGAAAACTTATCTGCCGCTTCCGCCAACGTCTTATAATTTTTGAAGATGGCGGATTCCCTGATGAGTCTGACAAAATATCTCATCAGTTCATTCTTCCTCCATTGCTTCACTTCTTCGGCAGATGGGTTGCGGTTGGTCGCCAGACGTATTTTCGAAGGTCTTTGTACAAGATTTTGCCAAGGGACATTTGGGTCATGGAATTCTGGTCTGGAGCCTGAAATTCTAAAGCTTTGGGGTTGAGGTGCTAGCTTGTTCAATTCAAGAATGATATCGCCTCTGAGCAGCCTCAAATTCCCTTTCCTGTTGCAGTCTTATTCTCCTTGCAGCTTCTCGTGCTTCTTCCCCCTTTTTGGCTTCATCAAGACTTTGCAGGATTTCAAGAGCGGCGTCCTGTTTGGTCTCGATGCTGTTTATTCTTTCAACGAGGGAGGAAAGAGTCTGCGACATCTCTTGAATGGATTTGTCATGCGCACGCAGCTGAGAGCTGTTCTCTATCATTGCACAGGCGGTCTTGGCTTCAGCAATTCTTGTCTTTGAAGCTTCCTCCTTCAGCAGTTGCGCTTGTTTATCTTCCATAATCTTCAAGGCTTGCTTGAACACTTCTGGCAAGATGATGAATGCGTCGACAACTCGAGATACTTCGTGTTGAAGAGTTGTCATTTCTTCAACTGTAGAGGTGTGCATCCAGTTCAGTGCCTTTTCTACGGAAGAGAGTGCGTTAACTGCATCTTGGATAAATACAGTCTGAAGGCCAAGAGCTCGCAGGCGCTCTTTGCGTGCAGCAGAGATAGGAGAGTCAGGCTGGGCGAAGTCTTCAGTGCAGTTCAACCTCCTTACGTTCACGGATGGACGTGAAGTAAGTTGGATATCCTCAGGTTCGTTACCGTCCTCGGATTCCAAGGTTGCAGGGGCGGGAGTAGCTTCTTGTGGAATGGCGACAGTTGGTTCAGAAGCGTCCTGTGGCGAGGGTTCTGCGGCAGATGTGGATGCAGGAGGGACTGAATCCTCCTGTTGCCTTGCAGGAATGGCTTCTTGGCCGCAATGTGCCTGGGTGCCTGTTCCAAAATTTCTTGATTTTCCACGACTGGAGGGACTGATTCCTCCTGGTCGGGAATGTTCTCCGGCTGTGGCGAAGGTGGATTAGCTTGGGTAGATGACCCTTCGTCTTTTCTGGGTGGAGAGAAGGCTTGGGCTTCAGCCTCTTCACGGCTCATTCTCAGACCTGCTTGAAGAGCATTGTCCGCTGCCGCCTCGAGTCGTGGTCGCCGCTGCTTTTGGATTTATGGGAGAGTCCTCCACTTCTTCTTTCTTTTTCTTCTCGCGTCGGATTTGTGCGCAGTGGCTTTCAATGAGATCTTTGCAAGAAGCGTTGTCCCATCAAGCGAGCCTCAATTTCGCTGAGTCTCATACTTCGGAGACAAATCGCTCTTCGTGGCTCCATTCGCTCCAGTTATAAAGGTGTCGACGGAGCTAGCCTAAAGCTTTTCCATTGCGTAAATATTTCGTACGCACTGCTCAATTTGTACTGAAAGAAGTGTTTGATTTATAATCGAGTCTGGGAGGGACTTCAATCACGTCCGGAGACGCTGCTTCGAGGATTCCAGACAGTATGGGATCTGCACGGAAGATGGACTCCTTGCAGGGATGGTGCCTCAAGGAAATTGATCCCGCACGGGTGTGGAATCCCGTAGAGGAGAAGTAGCTTGCTCCAATGGGCAAATGACGTGCTAACGTCTTGAATGTTGGCAGATGTCTCTATATCCGTCGTAGCCGCCAAGGGCTCGGGATCTACTGTCGATGCAGTAGGAGACACCTCTTCCGCAGGGGTTGGGCCCTGGGGTTCTTCAGTGGGTTGCGCCACGGGCGAGACATCCTCGGAGTGGTTGGCTTTGATTTTTGAGAGCCTCCGGAGTCTCTTCTTCGACTTCTCATCAGCGGAGTGCTTCTTGCTGTGAGAACGCTTGCGCTTCTTCTTTGAAGATTCCAATTCAGGGACCTTCACGGTTTCGTCTCTGGGGTTGTCAGAAATAGGCATGTACCTGGTTCTCGGGTGATTGGCATGCATTGTGCTCTGGTTATAAGCAGAGGGTTTGACGCCTCCTAAATATATCCGTGAGCTGTTTTTCTTGGCATCGGCGGATTGCTTGACTCCGCACCTCGTCAGAATGTAGTTTAGCATTAAACCGAATGATTTCTTTTGGGTGGCTGGTTTGCACACCTCTTCCTGAAGACGTTTCAAAATGATTTGGCACCAATTGACCTTTTCACAGGTCAAAATAGCTACCATCATTCTGAACCTTAGATTCGTGCACATCTCGAACGCACCGGTTCGATTTTCAATGATCCTGGAACAGAAGTCATGCAGATAAACGAAATGAAGAAGAAAATTTTTCTTGTGGCACGTGGTTGTCACCATATCAACCACTTTGGACCCGGTAAATAGTCCATAAAACTTGGTAATCAGCTCTTGAGACCCAAACGTCTCAAGCTGGTCCATGGTCAGGCCGTCGGCGGGCAGCCTGTAGATTTTCTGGAGTAGGTCGCTATTGATGCAGACTTGCACTCCTTGGACTGTTGCAGTGGTGTCAGCAACATGTCCTCCCTGAGCTAGTGACAGAAAACGAACGGCAGCGTTGAGGTAGAATTCCTCAACCAGATGGGCGTCGTATTTGTCGGCGATTTTGCTTCCAAAGCGATAAAGACCTTGTTGTTCAAGGCGAGTAATAATATACTCCATTGGTTCGGTGTCGTTGATTTCCGAGATGATACGCTCGATGATGACAGGTTTCGAGAAGATCCGGCCATCAATGATGCTGGAAGTTTTCTTGAAACTGGGGATGAAGATTTAGTAGCCATTGATGTTTTCTTAAAACGAAGGTGGAAGAAAACAGAGAAATTTGCAGTGAATATGCAGAAAATATGTAGTCGCTTGCTTGAGATCTCTTGTAATTGCAGAAAGCGTAAAGAGTCTCTAATGGCGTATACTGCCTTTTATACTGGGCGGCGAAATAGGGTTTTGCAGAGTACGAATGGTCGATTTTAAGGGATGGGAACCGGTTTTGAAATCGACGGTCGATGGATTTAGTGTAATCGTACGCTAATCCATTAAAAGGTTTTAAAATACAGCGGGTCCCACTTCTGACATTGGTTGATTACCCTAAATGCCTAAAACGGCGGTTTAAAAATAATAAACAATTTAAAAACATCGCGGCTTTTGAGATTCAGTTGCCCAGATGTCGTGTAAGGCATTTAATGAACATGACGTTTGACATAAAACAGGGCACGTGGACAAAAATTATTTTAAAAAGGAAATAATATTATATTATATACTGAATCGAAATCCCATAGTATGTGCTGTTATCCGCGTCGATACAGCGTTCCCCCTTAAAAAGGTACTAATAGGTTTTGGATTCCATACATCAATATTTGGATTAATGCTGTATTCATGGGTCCTACAGTATTCCCCCTTAATTATTGCACACATCAGCTGTAGGATTCATATGCCTTCGTTCGCTACAGTACTGTATTGATGATTCTGAGTGTACAGATAATTAATGTTGGATATCTGTATTCACGGGTCTTACAAAGATTCCCCTCAATTGTTGAGTAAAAACAGTAAATTTACTTACAGGAGTCCGGGCCGTAGTATCCCCACTCGTTTCTTAGCATGTTGAATCTTGCCGTGTCGAGAGGCTTGGTGAAAATGTCGGCCACCTGGATGTCTGTATGAACTTTTTCCGTGCGAACATCCTTGTTCTCGACATGATTCCCGATGAAATGATGCTTCATGTTGATATGCTTAGTGCGCGAGTGCAAACAGATTGTGCGTGATTGCAATTGCACTCGTGCTATCACACATGATTGGGCGTCTCTCTAGCATCGATTCCATAACTGACAGCTTGTTGCCGCATCCAAAGGATCTCGCATACAAAGCAGCCTACCAAGAAAGATAGTACTGATTCACCGTGGAAAGAGAGTTAGCCAATTGCTTTTTACCGAACCAAGAAACGAGTCTAGGTCCGAGAAAGTGACAAGTTCCACTTGTACTCTTCCTATCTAGCTTGCACCTCCGAGATCCGAGTCAGATTCCAACTAAATCGAATCCGCCTTCCTTAGATACCACACCCCGCATCGACTGTTCCTTTGACGTATTTCAGGATTCGTTTAGCTGTATTGAAGTGTGATTTCTTAGGTGCAACTTGGTATCTCGCACACACTCCAACAGCATACTGGATATCGGGCCTGCTAGCCGTTAGGTACAGGAGCGAACCAATGAGCTTCCTGTAGAGTGATTGGTCAAACGGCTTTCCGGCTTCATCAAGACTAATTTGCACGGAAGTGCTCATGGGGTTAGCGAGGATTTGGAATTGTTCATTCCAAATTTGTTGAGAAGCTCCTTGCCGTATTTCTCTGGTTGATGAATATACCGTAGGCATCCGCTTTATCTCGCAAACCTAGGAAATAACCGAGTTCCCCATCATACTCATTTCAAATTTGCTTTGCATGAGATGTGAGAACCTTTGACATAGAGCAAGGTTAGTTGAACCAAAAATAATATCATCAACATAGATTTGTACCATTAGAAGGTCATCACCTTCCGTATTTTGAACAAGGTTTTGTCGACAAAGACCTTTCTCAAATCCGTTGTTGGTTAGATATCTGGGACAGTGGTTTCGTACTGTGCTCTAGGGGCTTGTTTAAGTCCGTACGCTTTCCTTAGCCTCGTAAACTAGATCGATACCGTCCGTGTTGGCAAACCGGTGGTTGTTCAACATAAACTTCTTCTCGTAAGCTCTCCATTCAGAAAGCACTCTTGACGTCCATTTGGTATACGATAAAACTCTTATGGGCGGCAAAGGCTAAAAATATCCCGATGGCTTCTAGTCTCGCTACAGGGGCGAAGGTTTCATCATAGTCGATTCCTTCTTCCCGACAATAGCCTTGTGCTACTAGTCCTGGATTTGTTTCTTATGATAAGTCCATTTCCATCCTTTTTGTTTGAAATACCCATTTGGTTCCTATAACCGATTGGTGTGTCAGTCTGGGTACAAGATACCATACATTGTTTCTTTCAAACCGTTAAGCTCTTCTTCCATAGATGTTATCCAATGAGAATTGTTAAGAGCGTCTATGGTCGAAACAGTTCGGATGGGCTAAGAATACAACTATAGTGCACATATTGAGTCTCCTAAGTTCGGATTGAGATTTCCATTCAGAAACCGTGAGACTTGACATTAGATTCTTCTTGTGCACAAAGTACATTTCCTTGTGTACTGTATTCTCCTACGAGTAGAAACACCGCATTAATGTTTCCAATAATCAGCTCTGGGTGATCTCTCAACCATCTTGGTCGGGTTCTAGTTCAGATCCCGCATCAGTATCGAAAGTTTCGTGGGTACAGCTTCACTTGAATAGCGTCGCCTTCATCCACATCGATTCTTACAACAAGGGGTTGATTTCTAAATCAACTACAGGTTCTATGGGTGTAGGTGGATCCAAGATAGATAGATGATGAATGTCCCGAGTGATATCATCTACTCCGTAGGGTCATGGTGTGATTCGTCCGAACACTACATGAATCGATTCCTCGATCGTCACCTCCTTTTATTAAAGATTCTCAAAGCTTTGCCGACGGAAGAGTATCCTACGAATATTCCTTCATCCGATTTTTCATCAAATGTTCTAAGTTGGTCCTTCCCATTGTTCAATACGTAACACCCGCATCCAAAATGTGAAAATACGAAACTAATGGAGTTTTGTTGTTCCATACCTCGTAAGTCGCTTTGTTGTGGTGCTTGTTGACGATACAATGGTTTTGAGTGTAGCACGTCGTATTGGTTGCTTCACCCCGTAAACGCCGCGGCAATTTGCTTTCGCAATCATTGTCCTTGTTGCATCTTTCAACGTCCTATTCTTTCGCTCGCAACACCATTTTGTTGAGGTGTACGGGCATGAGTACTCGTCTTTGTATTCCATTCTCCGAACAAGATTGCTCTATAAAGCGGTTAGTAAATTCAGTACTGCCGGAACGAATGCACACGATACTCGATGCTTTTTCATTCTCGCAACTTTCTCAGAGCTCGGGTAGCCTTAATGTTGTTTCCTTCTTCTTGCTAAGAAAGATCGTCCAAGCATACGGAATAATCATCAACAACAACCATACAATATTTCTTACCTCCCAAACTTATCGGGTCTACAGACCGTAGAGATCCATGTGTAGCATTTCCAACACTCTTTGGGTTGAAAGGTAGGATTTGCTTTTCGTGGTTGACTTGATTTGCTTGCCTTTCGGCATGGTCCGCAGACGCCGCCCTTCTTGAATGACACATCCGCAAACCTCTAACCATACCCCGTCTTGAAAGCTTGTTGATCGCCTTGAAGTTGACGTGAGACATCATCTTGTGCCATAGCCGCCTAAGATCTGCAGTGCCTTTGGCAACAAAACATGGAATTGAGGAGCTCATAGGCTTCCAAAGAATGTACATATTACCCGATCTCGGTTCCCGTAAGCACAACTTCCTTGGTTTGGGTGTTCTTGACTCTACAACGATCTATATAGAACTTCACCGAGAATGTTTATCACGTAATCGGCTAATACTAAGTAGATTATACCGTAAGCCTTCAACATATGCAACATCGGTGACTTTGAATTTTCCGACAAGTAGGTTTCCTTTCCTCTTGTTCTTCCTTTAGACTTATCACCGAAGCGAACTTTTGGACCGCGGCCTTCTACAAAATCGAGATAGCTTGCTCCTATCTCCACCATGTGACGAGCATCCACTATCGAAGTACTGTATCCTCCTCTAGAATGTCCCGTAACAAGGAAATTAGGTAGATTTAGCTCCCCTTTGATTTTTGGGTCCATAGATGTTAGTTCCTTTAGGTACCTGATTTTCCCGACAGAATTGGTTTATCGTAGGATGTACTCTGTACAAGATTGCGGTATCTACGGGGCATATCCGTAGTTGTTATAATCACGATAATTATTATGCATGTAAAATTCGTGGTTATTATTATTATTCCAAAGACGAGTGCCGTCTAGGAGGTGGAGCCATTTTCCTAGGCCTAACAGCCTTGTCTTCTCGGGTCTCCACTTGGATTCCCAATGCCGTTGTTGATACCGAATCGCATCTGCTGTCTTGAGGGATAACGGGGCTCCAGTATCCAATACCTAGGCGCACTGCATCGAGTGTATCACAGCGGGCCTTTGCGGTTGGATACCGTCTTCTTCCGAATGATCGCCGCTTTGATGATATGCTTGTGGAGCATGCTGTAGATTACGCCTTCTGAGTGGTTGTTGGTTCCACTGTCTCGAGTAGTAGAGTTGTGGAGGCGGAATGGCAGCCTTCGGTTTTCTCGGTACAGCAGGTTCCTTTATGGGACTAGGAACATCTTCCGATTCAGGAATGTGTTCCACACTCTTGACGAACACAGTACTAGTTTTACCTTTATTCGAACATGAGCTGTATCCTAAGCCACTTTTATCATGAGCATGTTGCCCAAAGGCTCTAGAATTTCTTCCATTCTTTTGGACGATTTTTCAAAAGACTTCAGAATGGTCTCAAGTTCGGTTTCTCGCTTCTCGAGAGTTGTAATTTTGGTTTGTAGTAGAACCAAATCATTTGTCTTGCTCTCATTATGGGTTTTAACTGCATTTAGTTCATGAGCAAGTTGATGATTGCTCTCCATGAGTTTTTCAAAATCGACCTTGCTGGTTTCACAATCAAGAGACATATTTTCATAGTTTATTTTCAAAGAAGTCATTTTCATCTTTCAGCTCTAGATTTGTTAATTGAAGCTGTATATTCTCAGTTTTTAGAGTCTCATGGGCTTTTTGAATGTTTTTGAATTCATTCATCATATTTTCGAAAGTATGAGATGCATTAGGTGGAATAACTGAGGTTGAGCTTACCTCATCGCCGTCTTCACCTTCCGGAACATCTTTGGCCATAAAGCACATGTATGCTTTATCATCGAACTCATCGTCGATGAATCACTTTCTGACCACCAAGACATTCTGCTGATTTGATGGTGTGGGGAGGCTTCGATTCTCCAATCGGGGCCTTGAGCTTGTCTTTCCAAGCACGTCTTCTTTCATCTCTCTCTTGCCGCTCGGCCTCGTGCAATCTTTGGACTTTGGGATGAGGACATTTGTTTGCATAATGGCCTCGGTTTCAGCAGCTTATAACACGAGTTAGCATCACCGGATGATGTTTCAAGATTTACCTTGTTGATGTGTTTGGGCACGTAGGGAGTCTTTCAGATCGTTTAATGAACTTTTGAATTTGTGCATTAGAAGCGCCATTTCATCTTGTGACGGATGTCGCTGTCAGCCGCCGCTCTTGTGACCGGGCTTGACGAGCTAGGCATGCCGTGTCGACGGTTCGATACAGCCGAGAGTCGTGACCTTTGAAGGAGATTCTTGACTTTCTCTTCACAATGTCATACTCAAAAGCTTTAAGGTCGAGAAGAGATCAAAAGTGGATATTTCATTAAGATTACGGGATACACGCATAGCCGTGGTCTTAATGTCCCATCGGCCGAGAGATCTCGAAAATTTTAAGTTCTTCTCCTTTTGGGTGTAAATCTTGCCCAACGCTTCAAGTTCACCAACAATACCAAGAACTGAGGTCAAGTTCCTCAAGTGTTTCCGTTGGTTTCATTTCAAAAGATTCAAATCCGAGTAAGTTTTGAAATCTTGTTTTCTTTTGAGAGCCTGGCCCTCACAAATTAACTTGAGTTTATCCTGATTTCTTTGGGTCGCTTTTGCGCTTCTTTACCTTTGAGAACGTGCCTTTGTCAAGAGTGACAAATAACGCGTTCTTAGCCACGTTGTCGAGATTGGCTCGCTTCCTTTCATCGGTTGTCCATTGCTCGCGTTCCTTCTCAAGCATTTCAGCATGGGCTTGGCCCTCAATCCTTGCGGCTGGATTGACCTTCATGATCTTGATCGGACCATCCTGTATAACAAAGATCATCTCTTCATGCATTGCTGCAAGATGAGCTTCCATTCTAATTCTCCAGTCGTCAAATTCATTAATAGAGAACATAGGGACTTTGTTAATCATAGAAGTATCCATACTGATAATATAGGAATGAAAAAAAAACTGTTTTGAAAATAAGTGATTTGAATCTGATTCGATTAAAAGAAATACGACTGATTCTTTTTAGAATCAACCGCTCCGATACCACTTGTTGGCCACTTAAGTATACTGGATACAGTTTGGAAAATCGTTTAAACAACAAACTGTATGGAATCTAAATCGAAAAGTGAGCGGAAGTCTTGGATACGCTTAGTTGCCGTGATACAAGAACGACGTATTAGGTGTATACTTAATATATCACGCTTATTTCAAACAAGAAAAGTCAAGGTAAATGACACAGTAATTTAAGTGGTTCGAGGTAAACCCCTCTACGTCCACTGGTCCTCCACACAGGAGTAAAAAGTTTATTATATAATTACTGCGTACACAACTACGTATGATCTTGCGCTGTATGGACAGGTTGTATGAAGTATCCTAACAGCTTCCATACTTAGGTCGAAATGCAGACTTTGAAGAACTTTGCTGTATGAGGCAATTATCAAAACACAAGGCTGGATTTTTCCCAACAATTCCCCCTTTTTGATAATGCCAAAACTTCCTTGACATGGAGAGCCTATCTTCAAGTCTTCTGTCGTAAGATCCAATCTTCAAGACTCAGTCTAAAAATTTGAACTGCTCGCAGGTAAATTCTAAAATGATAAATCTTACAGGACTAGGTGTATTACATCTTAACTTATGATTTGCGCACAATCTTACAGGATGTAATCCTAATTGAATATAATTTGATCTTTGAACTATTCGCAGACAAGTTCTTACAGCTTCGAGATGTTAATGATGTTTTGTGCTTGTTATATATTTCAAAATAAAACATAAAACATATTTAAGTAAAAATATTAGATCACGAGTTGTAATCTTTGGATAAAGGATGATATTTTATCGATAGTCGATTACAGTGATGATAGAATTGAAAATTACATTAGAAGCAGAGAGGAAACACATGCAGAAAAATAGAAGTATTATCCCTTGTATGACTGATGTCGCCAAGTCCTTCGGGAGGGGTCATTCTCAGTTCCCTTCTACTAGTTGACAAGAGCATCTTTTCCTCGACCCCTGTATAGATTTATACCTTCATCGGTCACATCAAAGGAAAGAATCCAGTCTTTCGGATGGGGTGCCCGTTCGCCCTTCACGACTTAGGATTTTAGTTTTATCTGTAGTGGGAGCTTTCCTTCTGCAAGAAGCCGCAAAAACTCTTTAGCTGCATCCTCCAGCGTCTTGAATTTTTTAAACATGGGAGCTTCCCTGATGAGAACATAGAAGTATCTTATTAGTTCATTATTTTTCCATGCCTTCAACTCATCTGCTGTAGGCTGTATGTCTGTTGGGAACTTCGTTTCTGTAGGCTTCTTGAAATTATTTTTCCACGAAAAGTTCGGATCCTGGAACTCTAGACGAGAACCATATAACCTGTATCCCTTGTTTCCTTGTCCTAGCCCAGGTACGGCTAGCCTTCCAATGGCAGATGCAACACTATCATCGAGAATAGATTCCTTCTCTTTTTATCTATCCAGGCGTCATTTCCTTGTAGCCTCTCGCGACTCTTCCCCCCTTTTTGGCAGTATCAAGATCCGAGACTTTACCGTGAATATCTTGAAGGAGTTCCATTGATTTAGACTGTTTGTCCTTGAGATCAGTGACACATTCTACCAGGCTCGCAACCACTGCAGTCAGGTCATCGATATTTTGATCATGTGCAGTGAGTTTCAATCCTGTGAATTCCAGGGAGGCAACAGTCTTGGCCTCAATGACACGTAACTTCTCTTGCTCTTACTTCAAGATTCGCTTCTGATGCCGCTTGATTTGGTTGAGGGCTTGCCATAATGCTGTGGGCATGAGGCGGAAAGCCTCTTCCACATCAATAATGGCCCTCTGCAGCTTTGGGAGCTCGTACTGAGCTGTTTCTCTCATCCAGTCCAGTTACTTCCCGATGTCGTACAGGGCCTTGATGGCATCATTTAAGAAAATGGTTTGGGAACCAATGGATTTGAGTTGCTCTATGCCTGCCTTTATACGTGGAGAGTGTGGGTGCGCGAGTTTGGCATTCGAAGATTCTCCAAGTTGTTTGAGCACTACATTGTGAAAGGGCCTTTGGGGCACGTCATCAACGAACAGGAGATCTTCGTCCAATTCTGATGGTGATCCTGGTTGGAGAGGAGTGGGTGTAGGTTGTGGGGCAGGAACCTCAGATGGTTCTGCTTGATTAGATGGAGAGACAGACGGGACTAATTCACTGTCTCTGTTCGGATTCGGTATCCTGTGGTATAGGAAGGACTGGGTCCTCCTGTTGGCTCTCAATAGCCGCCTATTCTTTAAGAGGGAATGATTCCTCTGGTCGGACGGCGCGGGTCACATCAGCTTCTGGCGGAGGGACTGAATCATCATGGATGCGTGTTGATGGGGATTGCTTGATAGATGTTCCTTGGCCATTTGTAGACTTGGACTGAGCAAATTCATACTCACGAGCCTCCTCATGGCTCAGCCTCAGACCTATTTGAAGGTCATCATCGTCCAGAGTCGGAGTGGTGACTCGGGGTTTTGGCCTTCTTAGTGGATGGAGATTTCCCATTCAGTATTGTCTTATAATTTTCCACAAAGTGTGAAGAGATAGGTTCTTGATAAAGGTGATCATCCCACTTGATCAGGACTTCGACGTTTTGGGTATCCATCACTTCCAAAGAAAACAAGTCTTCTTCCTTCCAGTCCTCCCAGTTGTACAGGATGTCGTAGGGGGTGACCCTATATGATTTCCATACATTGAAGCGCTCGAAGGCTTCCTCTATTTGGACGTGAAGGAGAGTGTTGTTAATGATATCAGTCGTGAAGGGACTCCAAACAGTAGTTGGTTCTGCTGTCCAGTTGGGATTACCGACAGGTAAGGGAAGTTGTGGAAAAGCGGTATCCCTGATAGGGTGGGATGCCCTGTCGGGAGAGGGCCTCCGTACAGGGGTTGATGCCCTGTTTGGAGTGGAGGGGCAGCCAATTTACTAGTTCCTTCGATCTTCATGAACATCTAGTCACCCAACATAGCTTTAATGGGCTCAGGATCTGCTACGGGAGCAGCCAGAGTTCCTTCTAAAGGGGTTTCACCCTATGGGATTGTTGTTTCGGCAGATATAACATGCGGGACTGCCTCAGTGGCCGTTGTAGCCATCGGGATTGCTGTTGGAACAGATTTCAGCTTCGCATGTTTCTTAGTTTTTTGCTTCTTCTTCTTCTTCTAGACAACTGTAGGCGAGCTACTGTCGGCAACACTTATTTTCTTGCTGACAACATTCTTCTTGTTGTCAACCAATTTGTATTTAGAGGGAATATCAGCAACATCCCTCAGATCTTCGGATGTTGTTTGGAAGAAGGGATTGGTCCTGTTGGCGAGAAGTGAGTCCGTGTTAAAAACGGTTGTCTTCGAGCCACGAAGGACCTTCCAGGCAAGAATATTCTTGGCACTGGCTAACTGCTGTATGCCACGGCAAGTCAGGATGTAGTGAAAAATGAGGCCAAAAGATTTTCTGGCAGAGCTAGGCTTTGATGCTTCCTCCTGAAGCCTTTTCAAACTGATCTGGCACCAGTTCACCTTTTCTCCAGTCATTATGGCTAACATCATCCTGAAATGCATGCTTGTGCACATCCCAAATGCACCAGTTCTGTTCTCAATCACCCTGCAGTAGAAATCGTGCAAATATAGATAGGGTAGGGTGAAGTTCTTCTTGTGACAAGATATATGGACTTCATAAGGGTGGGATTTCCCAATGAACACTCCCTAGTAAGCCTCCAAAAGTTCCTCAGATCCAAAAGACTCCAGCTCCTCCAATGTTAGCCCATCATAAGGAAGTCTATACAAACATTCAAGGAGTTCCCGATTCACAGTTATCTCCATGTCGTGGACGGTGCTAACGATGGCCGTCAGAACCATTTTTGTTCAACGCATTTCAGCATCAACAAATAATTCTTCAAATATTTGTTCATCATAGCTCTCCGGATGCAGGCTACCCAGACGGTGGAGGCCATTGCTTCACATGACATATAACAAGGTTCATCGCGGCTATATCTTCATCCTCAAAGACTATACGCTCTTGTAAAACTGAGCGTGCAAAGATTCTTCCATCGATGATAAAGTCCTTCTTAGTTGAGAAAGATGAAGTTTGAGAGGAAGACATTTTTGGAGAAATAGATTGAAAAAGACATAAGTAGAAAGCCAGAAAGTATGTAGGTTGTATGCTGTGTTCGATAATATGCAGAAAGCGTAAAGATTTTGCAGATCAGCATGCTGGCCCTTTTATAGGGTGCAAAGAAGACTAGGTTACAGTGAACGGTCAGAGTTAAGGAATGGGAACCATTTTTAAATGAACGTACATGGTGGATTCAGATGTAACTTGTACATCTAATCCGCCAGTTTTGAAATTAATGAGAGGTCCCACTTCTGACATAGTTCATCTTCCACTATTACACGAAATGGCATTTTTTAAGACATTAAAATCTAGGTGCCTTTTCAGTATTGAAAGACAAATTGTTTTAAATTCAGACAATGCATGTGGACTTAAAACAGTATGAAATTGGATTCAATTAAAATAATAGTTGATATACTACAGTGTATATGCTGTATCCGCAAAAATACAACGTTCCCTCTTAAAAGGTATATACATGATTCTATTCTTACAGCAATTTTGGAAATACTATATTGTTGGGTCATACTGTATTCCCCCTTAATTAATGCACACGTCATCTGTGGGAAGGTTATAATTCCTTCTTCTTCCTACAATAAGGATACAACTTGAGTCCTGAGTGTACAGTTAATTAAAATGGATACTGTATTCATGGGTCTTATAGCATTCCCCCTCAATTATTCTTGGCAAACCATGCAGATTCTGGTGGTGCTGAGAGGTTTTGTAAAGATGTCGGCTAACTGGATGTCTGTCTGAATCTTCTCGATCCGAACATATTTATTCTCAACATGATTCTTGATGAAATGATGCTTCATATCAATGTGCTTAGTTCGCGAGTGCAATATAGGGTTGTGCGTGATTGCAATTGCACTCGTGCTATCGCACATTATTGGTGTCTCTCCGGCATGAATTCCACAATCTTGTAACTGGTGTTGCATCCAAAGAATCTTCATACACCAACTTCCAGCAGCATAGTATTCCCACTCATCTGTAGAAAGCGAGTTGGCCAATTGCTTCTTACTGAACCATGACGCAAGTCTTGGTCCAAGGAAGTGATAATTACCGCTCCTACTCTTCCTATACAATTTACAGCATCCGAGATCCAAATCATTGTAGCCTACCAAATCGAATCCTCCTTCCTTAGGATACCACAATCCTACATTGATTGTTCCTTTTATGTACTTGCGGATTCGTTTGGCCGTTGTGAAGTGTGACTCCTCAGGTGCTACCTGGTACCGAGCACACACTCCTACAGCAAACTGAATATGGGGCCTGTTGGCCATTAGGTACAGGAGTGATCCTATTTGCTTCTTGTAGAGTGATTGATCAACTGGCTTTCCAGCTTTGTCAGCACTTATCCGCGTTGAAGTGCTCATGGGGGTGGATGATGATTTGGAGTTGTTCATCCCGAATTTCTTGAGCATCTCCTTACCTGCAATCCTAGAAAATAACTAAGTTCTCCCATTATACTCATTTCAAATTTACTTTGCATGAGATGAGAGAACCTTTAACATAAAGCAAGGTTAGTTTAACCAAATATAACATCATCGAGATATAATTGAATCATAAGTAGATCATCACCTTCTTGTATTTTAAAAGGGTTTTGTCCACTGCACCTTTCTTAAATCCATTTTTGATTAGATAAAGTGACAGGGTTTCATATAAGCTCTAGGTGCTTGCTTAAGTCCATACAGTGCTTTTCTTAGCCAGTATACAAGGTCTCTGCCTTCAGTATTGACAAACCCTAGTGGTTGTTCAACATAGACTTCTTCGGCAAGATCTCCATTTAGGAATGCGCTCTTAACATTCATTTAATATACAATAAAGTTCTTGTGAGTGGCGAATGCTAGAAATATATTGATGGCTTCTGGTCAAGCTCCGAGTGCAAAGTTTCATCATAGTCGATTCCTTTCTCCTGCCTGTATCATTAGGCTACCAGTCTGGATTTATTCCTGATTACTAGTCCATTTGCCTCCTATTTGTTTTTGAATATCCATTTGGTTCCTATGACTGACTGATGTGTTGGTCTGGGAACTAGGTACCAAACATTATTTCGTTGGAAACCATTGATCTCTTCTTCCATTGAAGTGATCTATTTAGAATTATTTAGAGCCTCATTGGTCGAAACAGTTTCGGATTAGTCTAAGAATGCACCTAGGGTGCACATAGCTAGTCTCCTAAGTTCGGCTTGAGATTTCCATATAAGAAATTGAGACTTCTTAGAATCTGTCTCTTCATGTGCACAAAGTACAGTGCCTTGTGTACTCTGCATTTTCCTACGTGTGGTTACACTGGAACCGATATCTATTATTATTAATTCCTGGGGGTGATCTCTTAGCCACCTCCTGTCAGGTCTAGTTCGGAATCCCGTGCTGTTTCCTATTGAACTATAGCCTCAACTTCAGCTTGTACAACATCAGCTTCGACTGCTTCTGTTCTTACAGTGGCTGGATTGCTTTCTAGGTCCATGACTGGTTCTATTGGAGTTTGAGGGTCATCAAAGGAATTGTTTGGATGCTCTGGGATATGTCTTCTACTCCTGTAGGGTCACAATGTGGTTCATCAAATACTACATGGATGGATTCCTATATTGTCAGCTTCCGTTTGTTAAATATCCTGAAAGCTTTGCTGATAGAAGTATATCCAAGGAAAATACCCTCATCTGACTTTTGGTCGAAGGTCTTCAGTTGATCCTACCTTATTTAGCACGTAACACCTGCATCCAAAAATGTGAAAGTATGCAACCATTGGAGTTTTGTTATCCCATACCTCATATGCTGTTTTGTTATGATGCTTGTTGATGATACAACAATTTTATGTGTAGCATGCTGTATTTGCTTCCCCCCATAAATGCTGCGGCAATTTGCTTGCGGCTAACATGGTCCTTGTTGCTTCTTTGAGTCCTATTCTTTCGCTCGACAACACCATTTTGTTAAGGAGTCTGGGCTGTCGAGTATTCGTGCTGTATTTCATTGTCCGTACAGTACTGCTCTATAAAGCAATTTGTGAATTATGTGTCTATGTCGGAATGAATGGATACAATACTCAGCCATTTGTCATTATGCAGCCTTTTCAGGTCCTCTGGCAACTTTGTGATGGTGTCTTTCTTCTTGCTCAGAAAGATGGTCCAAGCATACCTGGAAAAGTCGTCAATAATAACAAAACAGTATTTCTGACCTCCCAAACTTACAGGGTCTACAGGGCCGTAGAGGTCCATGTGTAGAAAATCCAGTACCCTGTGGGTGGACAAATATGATTTGCTCTTCAAGGTGGTCTTAACTTGCTTGCATTTCTGACAAGGTCCACAGATGCTGTTTTTATGAAATGACACATTGGGCAAGCCTCTGACCACTCCCTGTCGAGTGAGCTTGTTGATGGTCTTGAAGTTGATGTGCGACATCCTTTTGTGCCATAGCCAGCTTCGATCTGCAGTGCATTTGGAAACCAAACATGGAATAATGGAGCTTGTAGGCTTCCAGTCAGCAATGTACATATTACCTGACTGGCTTCCTGTAAGGATGACTTGCTTGGTCTTGATGTCCTTCACCCTATAGTGATCTACATAGAATTTGACCGAGAACTGTTTGGCACAGAACTGGCTAATACTAAGTAAATTATACTGTAGTCCTTCAACATAGGCTACGTCGTTGACTTTAAACTTTCCTACAAACAGGTTCATTTCCCTCTTATTCTTTTTTAGATTTGTCACCGAATTGCACCTTTGGACCGTGACCTTCCACATAACCTGACAGCTTGCTGATATATCCTGTCATGTGCCGAGAACATATGTTATTGAAGTACTAGATGTCTTTCTTCTTAATGTCCTGTAATTAAAGAAATTAGATATATTTAGGTCCCCTTTGATTTTTGGGTCCATGGTTGTTAGTGCCTTTTGGTACCCAAATTTTCGTGACAGCAATTGGTTTGAAGTAGGTTACTTTTGGTCCTGTTTTTGCAATATTTACGTGGGGCAGGCACGTATTCGTTGTAATCCTAATTTTATGCATGAAAAATCTAGGGTTTTGTTTCTATTATGGTTGCCTTCTCAGAGGGGGAACCATTTTCTTTGGCCTTACAACTTGCCTTCTAGGTTTCCAGTTGGATTCCAAGATCTATTGATGATGGAACTGTTAGGATTGTATATTGCAAAGCATACTTTATGCTTGTATTACCTAATTTCCCTATAACTACCTATGAGAATATTAAATACATTTAATCACATGTTTTGCATATTTATTCACGTTATGGTTATGCAAATGAAATGTCTAATTATTTTCTATTGTAAATAATGTGGTGTGTTGGTGTCATACGGAAGATCACATTATCGGTACCTCATAAAATAATATAATAGTTCACAACCTATATAATTATTAGACAAATTATATAAAAGGTTGTAGTGTATGCTTGAGATTAGTTGGTCTTAACTACTAGCATACATTAGCATATTTGCATACGTTAAACTGGATCGAGGTGAGATAGTGTCTTCTGTACTGACTGTAAGAAGAACATAAATCTCGGATAATTATTATTTCTTAATTCTAAGTATATAATATTTAATTGTGTATTTGTAATACTTATTGCTTTGATTTACCATGGGTGAGAGCCAAAATTATCGACTCAATAAGCCTCGTATCTTGGGCAATAATATTATTTATACGACAGTTATTATTATTACTAGAAATTGTGTCCCGACTCGTGTGGGTTGATGATGTCCCCTTGAAGAGCTCGATAATGATTATTATATTAAACTCTGCAGGTGGATTTAATTCCGATATAATAATAAGGTTCGAGTGGTACTACTCTTGGATAAGATATTAATTAATTAAAGCTGTCAGTAGCTTATAATTAATTAATGGACATTCGATATCTTAAACACGGGAAATAATATATTTAATAAGGAGCCCAATTTCGTAATTTGGGATTTTGGTAGAAAGTGAAATATCAACCTTTTAGTGAACTAAGTTGATATTAATAGATTCATTATATTAGAAAGAGTCCTAATAAGGTAAGATTAATTTATTGGGAGTCCTTCCATAATCCTCCTTAAGATCCCTAGTAGTAGTAGTCCAAGAGCCTATATATAGGACTTATGGGGGAGGCCGATTTTTTTACAAGTCTTGTGAGGTTGTGTGATCAAATTTTTCCTCTTGTGTTTAATTGTAGATCTAGACTTTTGTCTTTGATCCTACAATTTAGATAACATATTAATTTGCTAAGAGTGTTCACAAAATACTAGAAAGCAAAGAAAAATTGTGTGACCACATACAAGAGAATTTCGGGCGATCCCATTCGTGTCCAAGCAAAATCCGGTAGCTCGTTGCCCACACAACGTCCGGGTGAAGACGGATCATACTCTAGAAGGTCTTAAGGTAGAAATACAAGGTGATCAACACAAAAGTAACCACTACTCTTCAAAGGTAATATCCTATGATCTTTAGATCTAGATTAGGATATTTTAATAACCAACATATTTATTTAATAAATAATAAATAATATTTAAATTGCTTATTAGTCTTAGTAATTAATTAATTAGCATGCTTAAATAGATCTTATGCTCGTGGATGCGTAAAATGCGATTATCAAAATTTATCAAACTTCGCTTCCGCTGCGTTTTCACTTCCAACAATTGGTATTGGAGCCGGATTTTTAGGCTTTTTGCTATTTTAATTAATTTTGGTGATTAATTGATAGCAATTTAAATATTCATATATTTTGATGTTGGAATATTTTGCTAGATGTGTTCTTGCAGGTGATATGATCCAATTATCATGGTTTATGTGAATGGTTTATTTATTTAATTTTATTATTTATGCAATTGTTGGTTTGGCCCGATTTTGAGGCATGTAATGGTCTTTCCCGTGAGAAAATGCGTGGGTAGTTCTAGGTGTTTTATTTTTCGTGTAATCTTGCTGTAATTTTGATGTATTTTATTTTTTTATAAAATTGTAATCGAATTCGGAAAAGACGGGATCACGAAGAAATAGAGCAGAACCAGGACTGCCGGGACTGCTGGGCAGCCGCTCTAATATCCGCAATTTCGGATTTCAGTGATTTTCTTTTTTTCGGCGGGAGCCCATTTTGACGACTCGCTCGTGATCGTTTCGTCATTCCGAGAGTATTTAATGCTGCACTTTTTATCATCCGAGTTCGTTTCGGTATCGTTTTTTTGAGTTCCGTGTTCTTAAGCGGTTTTTCCGCACTTGAGTTCGATTCTTGCGAATATCGTCTGAAAATGTTGTCTCGAGTTTCTCGTAAGTTCATTTAATGTTATTATTCATGTTGCGAGCTTTGGCTTGGTGTTTCGATCGTGTATCGTGTATTTCAGACGTTTTGGGCCATTTTCGTAATTTTCCAAAGTTTGGGATAATTACTTTCCGTTGTCGAATTTCGAGCCCTCGGGTGGTCGGAATCGTGTGATCTCTTAGTGCTCGAATTCATCTTTGCGAGTACTTCGTAACCGTATCTTTGATTTGTATTCAGGTTCGGGTTTCGGGGTCGTCCGGGCCGTCGCAGTTGGCCCCGACCGAGTCATGGCCGGGCATTTTGGGGCCAGGCCACCGCTGGCCGAGTTATGGCCGTAAGGGCCCGGCAGTTACGGCCGTAAGGCCGGTTACGTGCGTAAGCCTTGGTCGATTACGTACGTAACGCTGCCGGCATTTTTGGGCAGAAGGCTCGGCCATGGCCGGTTACGGCCATAAGCCATGGCCGATTACGTACGTAAGGCGGCCGGCAGGCTGCCTATATAAGGCCCAGCAGACGGGTTTTTCACCCATTTTCTCACTCGTTTCCTTCCCTTCCGCGGCTGTAGGTTTCATGAACATGGAGGCATGTTGTTAGGCAATGAATCCATGAAGTCTTGGATTCCATATCATTGATTTTCCATCCTATAACATCCTTTGATCGAGCGAATCACGTCAGATTTTCTAGAAATCTAGTTTTGGGGAATTTGGGTATTTTGTTTGATTTCGTCCGTTTAATCCGAAATAACTTAGAATAGTGATGGATTGATGATTGTTAAGTCGTATTCTATCGAATTCCTTGTTGTTCCACGGTTGGGTTGCCGTGGATTCGTCGTTTTATTGAGTTTCTTAGAGACGCCTTGAAGGTGTTCGATAAAATGCCACAAAGGGGATTCGGGCGATCTACGATTATTTTTCCTCGTTCGATCGTTAATTTATTGATGGTATGATCTTAGGGTCAGGTTCCTTGCGAAAAACTCGAGTCGAAACTCTCCCGTTCGTCATTTTCTTCAAGTTTTCCGATCGAGGGTGTATTCATTGTCTTCGCCGGAGAATTGTAGGTGTTCGAGGTTTCCCGGTTGAATCGTGTTCTTCGAAGTGTCCGGTATCGATTGTCGAGGCAAGTATATTGCCCATACATTATGTGTTTTGTGGATTTAATAGTTGGTAACCGACGATATGTGCTGAATGAATGTCTAAAATTAACTTTCAAATGAATCAATATGTTTTTCAATATTTCCTTAAAGATGACTCGTATGTTTTCGTTGTTAAATGTACTTGTCTAAGTGTGTGTATTAGTGCTGAGTATAAGAATACCTTACTTTCATAGGGTATCGTTTTGTGTGATCATGTCGTTCGTAGATTTTAAAGTTTAACCTTTCGTTGAGGTATGTGTGGGGAATCATGTGTTTATTGATGATCATGTGTCATTATGAGATATAGATGGTAACTCCCTTACGAGAAGGTTTTGCCGTTCGGCGTGGTTGGACAGGTATTCTCTCTCGTTGCTATGTGAACGGCACTAGCCGCATCGTTGAATTCTAGTGTTAGTTGTATCGTTACTTGGTCGTGTGTATGTGTTGGATGAACTGGTCATTCTTGTAAGATACCTCGACTATATATACTGTGATTGACTTTCGATGCTTGTGGTTTACAACTAAATTGTGGTTTTCGGTTGCGTGAGTTATGTTCCTTCCACCCAGAGCGTTCGATGGGATGTCTGGGGGTCGATACTAAGGGCTACAGCCGCGGAAGTGGACTTGGGTGCATGCGTGGTTGAACTTCCACCCGGAGCGTTCGACGGGATGTTTGGGGGCCTATACTAAGGGGTACGGCCGTGGAAGTTGTTTCCCACCCGGAGCGTTCGACGGGGCGTCTGGGGGCCGATACTAAGGGGTATGGTCGCGGGTTACCAGGTGTGGCTTTCATCTTGAGGATGATGTTGATATTTTCGTTAATTGTGATATTGTCTGGAGTATCACAATGCTTTGTGCTCGGGGTCGAGATACATTATATATCGAGTCGTGGTGTTTGACTAGAATGGCATAAGAATTATGTATTATGTGTAATGTGTCCTTGCAAGTGATTTGAAGTGAATGATCGGGTCGTGGACCCTGTGTTTTATGACCAGAATTGTTAGGTCGTGGACCCTGCGTTTTGTTAACGGATTTACATTTTGGAAAATGGACCTTGGGGCTGTGACCCTAAGTGGCTTTCGAGGAATTAAGAACTTTTCAATTTCAAATGTTTTCAAAACTCCCGAGATTTGGAAGTATTTTCAAAGTGCTCACTTGTTTCGTTTCTACTTTCTAGATTTGAACTATTTTAACTAAATAATATATCTCGGGAAGTCTTTCATTTTATTCTCGGAATGTGTTGTGTATGGCTCATATTTGCATTTTATACTTGTACTAGCAAAACAGTGGAGTTGTATTGTGTCCAGGTACATGCAGGTTTTCGGGAGCAAGTCACAGGATCGGTACGAGGATGATGAAAGACGAATGATACTAATCACATGAAGGCCAGTTTTGGGTTCAGTTAGTCGGAGTCCATTGTATTGTCTTTTCTGTTGTCATATTGTTTGTTGTTTTAAAAGTATTTTACCCTTGCGTGGGTATGAGTCTGGATGGGTTTATGTATTTTGATTTGTAAGTCAGTGATGAAAGACCAAACCGGTCTAATGATTCGTGATTTTGCCACGTCGGTATGTAATGTGATGTGTTGTTTCAATGTATAGCCTGGTGGATCCTCACAGAGAAGGTATGCGGCGTGTAATATTCCCGGTTTGATTCTGGGGGTGTTACATTTATGGTATCGGAGCTTAGGTTGCGGATACCTAGGCTATCGGGTCCAGTCGTGTAATGTTGGGTCTTGTCTTGTCAGATTGTGTCTGACTGAGTTGTGTCGCGACGCGTCATTTGGAATGTCGGCCGTGGTTAGTATCAGGGTGCAGCCTGTAACACCCCGAGATATTCAGAGTTTATTACAGCGCCGTGGACCCCCCCACAAGGGACCCACTAGGCTATAAACAAGAAAAACTCCACTCGACTAACCATCCCGATTAGCGAGGGCACACATTTAATTATGAGACATTAAAGTTACGCCCGGAGCAACCGGCGAAATGATCATCAACCAACAATGTAACAATTTAAAAGTAACACAATACGGAGTTTGAAATGAAAAGCCTAAGTACTCGCGAGTACACTCTATGAGTTTATAATTATTAGAACAACCAAATCGAAATGGACGAAAGAAATAGAAAGACCTAAATGCACATGTCAACGACCCTGGCCAACGTCCTCGTACTGTCCAGGTGCCCGCTCGTCCGGATAATCATAACCTGAAATCCATAACAAGAATTTCCCCAAAACGGGTCCCCAGAGGGGTTAGCAATTACGCTAGTACAAGTAATCAAGGCAAACCAATCGCTTACACATTTCATAGTACATGCACCAATATCAATTTCAAAAGTCAAAACCAGACATGTCTTTTCCGGAAACAAACAGTCACAATTAATTTGCCTAGGACCGGGACGAAGCCACGAATCCCACTCGAGGCCTCTAAGGACCCTCCCGAGCTGGCCACATTCATAAAACAAACCAAGCACCACACGTCACCTAGTACCGGGACGAAGCCACGAATCCCACTCGAGGCCTCTAAGGACCCTCCCGAGCTGGCTAGCGAATCAAACTCATGAATCCAGGACGAAGCCATAGATTCCCTCGAGGCCCCGTCGGACCCTCCCGAGGTGAGAAAATCACACACAATATACATTACCATTTCACGTTAAGCATAAAGGTTTCCAAAAATACTTGCCTTGAATATTTTGATGACGCAACGAACGGGAAGGATAATCACCGACGAACACTAGGAATCAACGGAACCGAACCTAACGATTCGAAGAACATAATTATAACCAACTCTAGCCAAATACGGAAATGGAATACACCCGAAAACCCGCCTACGATTCATGTATATTCGCACAAAATAACAACGAGGGCGGACCACAACCAAACCCTCTCGATTCCGCAAAACTATGAAAATATACCATGAATCCGTAGGGAAATTAATGATATCAACAAGATTAATCATATACATCATGAATCCACCAACAAAACGGAACGAATCGGAAGAAAATCCCAAAACCCCCAAATTAATCGAAAGTAGGGTTCTAGAAATATTACCTTTGGGGATTCAAGTACCAAGATCCGTAGAACACGCGCTAGATTGATTACCCGGGCTTCACTATCGAAGAAAAATGGTAAAAATCGACCCCCCAATAGATAAAGATGAAGAACTCTATCCCTCTCTTACACTCTCTCTCGCAATGCAGTCAAAATGAAGAAGACGACGGGCGATTTCGTCTAATAAAGACGAGTTGCACAGTTGACCGCTTCGTGTGCCGCGGCACAGCTTAGGTGTGCCGCGCATGTGCCAAAAATTCACTCCTGTGTTTCAAAGATTGTGTCAGATACGGCTGCGCAGCCGCGCACCAGACAAAGTAGTTTTGGTCGCAGATGACACACGAGTGTGCCGCAAAGACCGGATAGGTGTGCCGCGGCATCGCTTGGCATTGTGCCGCGGCACGGATAGGTGTGCCGCGCACACGCATCTTCGCTTGGCCAACAATCGAAGAAATTTGTGTGCCGCGCACACACATCTTGTGCCGCGGCCCACACCCCCTATTGGGTTCCAAAATGATAAAAATGATCCGGAAATAGAATAAAACGATAGGAATCAATATTTGGGAACCAATAACACGAAATGGATCCACGGCAACCCCGAAACGGCAGTTCCGCACCACAATAACGAGAATACAGTTCAACAGTTGACAGGAAGGACACACCGAAAGGTACACGAGGGTCACTATGAGCGAGAAATATACCAAAAATTAAAATACAAGGGAAAGAAAAATGCCGGATATTACATTCTACCCCTCTAAAAATAAGTTTCGTCCCGAAACTTGAGAAACAAACAACTCAGGGTACCTAGCACGCATGCTATCCTCGGTTTCCCAAGTTGCTTCCTCGACACCGTGTCTCGACCACTGCACTTTGACCAAAGGGATGGTCTTATGCCTCAGTCGTTTCTCACGATGTTCCAAAATCTTCAAAGGACGCTCCTCAAAAGTAATATCTTCAGCAATATCAATCTCGCCATAATCGATGACGTGACTAGGATCCGGAACATATTTCCTCAGCTGGGAAACATGAAAAACGCTATGAATGTGACTCAAGGCCGGGGGTAACGCCAAACGGTATGCTAACCCACCGACCCGCTCGAGAATCTCGAAGGGTCCAATAAATCTCGGACTCAACTTCCCCTTCTTCCCGAAACGGAAAACCCCTCTCGTCGGCGACACCTTCAGCAAAACGTGGTCTCCCACCTCGAATTCTAAAGGTCGACGACGGACATCGGCATATGACTTCTGTCGACTCTGGGCCGTCAACATCCATTCCCGAATTAATTCTATCTTCCGCCTCGTCTCTAAAACGACATCCGGCTCGGTCCCGACTAAATCGGATGCCTCATTCCAACAAATCGGCGATCGACATCGTCGCCCATAAAGTGCCTCATACGGTGCCATTCGAATCGACGCGTGCCAACTATTGTTGTACGTGAATTCGATTAATGGCAAATGCTCTTCCCAGTCGCTACTCCAATCGAGGGCACAAGCACGCAACATGTCCTCGAATGTCTGGATAGTGCGTTCCGACTGTCCATCTGACTGGGGATGAAAAGAGGTACTCAAATGCAAACGGGTACCCAACGCCTTATGCACCGCCTGCCAAAAGTGCGATACAAAACGGCCATCACGATCCGAAACAATAGACTTCGGAGTACCGTGAAGTCTCACAATCTGCGCGACAAACACACGAGCCAATTTCTCCGGGCCCCAAGTGTCCTTGATGCCCAGAAAATGTGCCGACTTGGTCAGACGATCAACAATCACCCAAACCATATTCATGCCCGATCTCGATCTCGGCAAACTCGTAATGAAATCCATCGATATATCTTCCCATTTCCATTCCTAACGGAAGTGATCTGCAATAACTCACTGGTCGCCGATTCTCGATTTTGACCTCTGCAAGTCAAACATCTCGCCACAAACCGTGCTACCTCCTCCTTCATATCATTCCACCGAAGTTCCTCCTCGTGTCCTTGTACATCTTACTCGAACCAGGGATGAACGGAATAGGTGTGGAATGGGCCTCACGCAAAATACTGTCGCAACTCGGATCGCTCGCACACAAAGCCGACTGAATCTCAAAACACCATCCTCGTGAATCACAAACCCGTGGAGACTTTCCCTTAAGAACGTTCTCTCGGATTTGAGTAATCATCGGATCCTCTAATTGTTTGACTTAATTTCATCGATCAAAGACGACGAAATCTCTAAAGCGCAAAGTTGCCCTACAGCCTGTGCAACAAAACCTCAACACCAAACTCAATCAAAGCCCGCCGAAGCTCGGACCGAGACGTGAGGACCTCAAGCGTTCGCAACGCAATCGGTTTCCGACTCAAGGCGTCGGCTACGACATTCGCCTTGCCGGATGATAAAGGATTTCGAGGTCATAATCCTTAATCAGCTCTAACCACCTCCTCTGCCTCATATTCAACTCTCGCTGAGTAAATATATATTTCGACTTTTATGATCGGTAAAATCGACATGCAGAGCCGAAAAGATAGTGACGCCAAATCTTGAGCGCAAAAGCGATCGCCGCTAACTCCAAATCATGAGTAGGGTAGTTAAGTTCATACGGTCTCAACTGTCTCGACGCATAGGCAATGGTCTTGCCGTGCCGCATCAATACGCACCCAAGACCACGGCCCGAAGCATCGCTATAAACGGCGAATCCTCGTTGCCACACGGCAACGCCAAAACCGGGCTGAAGTCAAACGCTTCTTCAGCTCCTCGAAACTCGATCGCCTCTCATCGGTCCGCATTTAACTTCTCGGATTTGGAGCAATCGTAAGTGGCCGAGCTAGTTTTGAGAAACCCTCGGCGAACCTACGGTAGTAGCCACCAAACCCAAGAAACTACGGACCTCCTTCACGTTTGTAGGCGATGCCCAATCCAACACCGCCTCAATCTTCGCGGATCCACTCGAACTCCTCACCTGAAATCACGTGACCTTAAACATCACTTCCTTCACTAACTCACATTTCGAGAACTTCGCATAGAGTTGCTCGGCCCTCAAAATGTCTAACACTATCCGCAAATGATGGGCATGCTCTTCTTCATTCCTTGAATAAATAAGAATATCGTCAATGAAGACGACGACACACTTATCCAAATACTCGATAAAGACTTTGTTCATCAATTGCATGAACACCGCCGCGCATTAGTTAACCCGAAAGGCATAACTACAAACTCATAATGCCCGTACCTCGTCCGAAAATTTGTCTTCGCACGTCGGACTCCCTCACCCGGAGCCGATAGTACCACGATTTTAAATCAATTTTCGAGAACACCGCAGCTCCCTGCAACTGATCGAACAAGTCGTCAATCCTCGGCAAAGGGTACTTGTTCTTGATGGTCACTTTGTTTAGTTCGCGATAGTCGATACACAAACGTAGTGAACCATCCTTCTTACGCACAAACAAGACCGGTGCGCCCCAAGGCGAGGCGCTCGGTCGAACATACCCCGACTCCAGAAGTTCACTCAACTGTTTCTTCAACTCGGCCATCTCTGAAGGTGCCATGCGATACGGCGCCTTCGAAATCGGAGCCGCGCCCGGCTCTAATTCTATAACAAACTCAACCTCACGATCCGGTGGCAATCCCGGCAACTCGTCAGGAAATACATCAGGAAACTCACTAACGACTGGAATCGACGAAAACTCGGCTCCACCATTCTCCGCCTTCAAGGCGTAGCACCAATAACCAGTACACCCCTTTCGCAGGAGTTTCACCGCCTTCAAGGCGTTAATAACAAACTTCTGGTTTCTCTTTCGCCCCGCGAAAGAGTGTTCAGTGCCGTCCTCGGCTAACATGGTAATGATCCTCGTGCGGTAGTTCATGATTACACCATGCCGCTCGAGCCAATCATTCCCGAGAATTAAATCCTCGCCCTCGATACTCACAACAATAAGATTAGAGAGCCAAGCCCTCTCACAAATGATCACGTATCAGTCCCGGACTTCTCGATCACCGACAATTCTATCACCGCTAGGAAGTTTAACGATGAAAGGCTCGCAAGGTGACAAGCAGTCGAGACTCAAACGGCGTACACACTCTAGAGAAATGAGTGAATGCGTAGCACCCGAATCAAAAAGCACACTGACAGGATGGAAATGAATATGAACGGTACCTGTCGCCACAGTAGCTGCTGGATCATCGGCTCTCCTCATCTCATAGATACGCGGCTGAGCAGAGCCGACACTGGAAGCTCCACCCCTAGCGGGCTGACCCCGACCCCTACCTCGGCCGGCACTCGGTGGAGGCGGCGGAGCAAATGAGCCCTGGTTCACACTCGGCTCCATAGGTGCTGGGTGAGAAGAACGGGCGCCGCGAAACCGTCTCGAGTTTCTCGCAAAGAAGCCTTGTGGCCCGACTGACCACAAATAAGACAAGTTAAAGGTGGACGAAGACAATCCCGGTTCGCGTGGCCTGGGTTGCCACAGTTCAAGCATCCGGGGTCCTGACGACGGTTCCGGTGGCACTCAAAGCTCCCAGAGAAACGAGCCGAACCGCCCGTAGAAATATTTGCGGCTGAGATTTCGCTGGCCTCCACTCTTGGGACAGAAAAATTTCCGACCGACTTCGCTTCTTGCTCTCACGAGCCAAATCGCTAGCGGTCACCGACATATCATAAGCAAGGGCTCGACTGTAATCCTTCGAGTAGCAGACGAGCCTGCACATATAGTCCCGAATGGACAGTTTCATTCTCTGGAAAATGGAAAATCTTGTCGCTCTCCTCGACAACTTGGGTCTTCACATAACCCAACTCCTTGTTAAAGTCGGCAATGGCACGAGATACGGGATATCCCGTGGTTTAGCATCATAGAAAGCATGCACTCGAGCCTGTCTAACCGGCCACGGACAATATTCGGTCTCCATCAATTCTTGAAATTCGCCCATGAAGCAACATGATCTTTGGGATCAACGGCCTCCCACCAATCAGCATCTCCGTGAGAAAATATTGAGCAATAGGACCTTACGGTCCTCGGGGCGATTGGTAGCAAGAATACTTTGATATCTCTTTGATCCACCCTTCCCACCCGATTGGGTCCGAAGCTCCCGAACCGGGAGGATGCATCTTGATGACATCCTGAAGCCAACGATCCGTTCCGCCCGATTAGCATGGGCCTCGATCGGGTTCTGACCACTGAGCTATAGCCGCCATCCGGTTAACCATTTGCCGCATAATGCCCGCAATACCAAGATCGGCGCGCTCCCGAGAAGAAGCATGACCGTGACGGTCACCGCACGCGGCTCCCGAAGAATGCGACGTGGCCGCCCCACCGGCAGCCCCACGTTCCCGGCCGCGTCCACGACCACGACCACGACCACGACCACGATTTCCTCCGGCATCCATACTGATGTTGAGAGATAACAGAAGTATATCGATGATGAGTAAGGGAGAAAAAACAACTACAATTCAAAAGTGGAAATACAATGCAAGAAACAAAAGAGCCGAATAAGAAAACTTACGAGCACTGGAAGTACTGGGATGCTGGCAGCGGTGTGACAATGTGCAAAACAAAACACGACTAGACCCAAATAACCAACAAGCCTAGGTATCCATAAACCTAGGGCTCTGATACCATTTTCTGTAACACCCCGAGATATTCAGAGTTTATTACAGCGCCGTGGACCCCCCCACAAGGGACCCACCAGGCTATAAACAAGAAAAACTCCACTCGACTAACCATCCCGATTAGCGAGGGCACACATTTAATTATGAGACATTAAAGTTACGCCCGGAGCAACCGGCGAAATGATCATCAACCAACAATGTAACAATTTAAAAGTAACACAATACGGAGTTTGAAATGAAAAGCCTAAGTACTCGCGAGTACACTCTATGAGTTTATAATTATTAGAACAACCAAATCGAAATGGACGAAAGAAATAGAAAGACCTAAATGCACATGTCAACGACCCTGGCCAACGTCCTCGTACTGTCCAGGTGCCCGCTCGTCCGGATAATCATAACCTGAAATCCATAACAAGAATTTCCCCAAAACGGGTCCCCAGAGGGGTTAGCAATTACGCTAGTACAAGTAATCAAGGCAAACCAATCGCTTACACATTTCATAGTACATGCACCAATATCAATTTCAAAAGTCAAAACCAGACATGTCTTTTCCGGAAACAAACAGTCACAATTAATTTGCCTAGGACCGGGACGAAGCCACGAATCCCACTCGAGGCCTCTAAGGACCCTCCCGAGCTGGCCACATTCATAAAACAAACCAAGCACCACACGTCACCTAGGACCGGGACGAAGCCACGAATCCCACTCGAGGCCTCTAAGGACCCTCCCGAGCTGGCTAGCGAATCAAACTCATGAATCCAGGACGAAGCCATAGATTCCCTTGAGGCCCCATCGGACCCTCCCGAGGTGAGCATATCACACACAATATACATTACCATTTCACGTTAAGCATAAAGGTTTCCAAAAATACTTGCCTTGAATATTTTGATGACGCAACGAACGGGAAGGATAATCACCGACGAACACTAGGAATCAACGGAACCGAACCTAACGATTCGAAGAACATAATTATAACCAACTCTAGCCGAATACGGAAATGGAATACACCCGAAAACCCGCCTACGATTCATGTATATTCGCACAAAATAACAACGAGGGCGGACCACAACCAAACCCTCTCGATTCCGCAAAACTATGAAAATATACCATGAATCCGTAGGGAAATTAATGATATCAACAAGATTAATCATATACATCATGAATCCACCAACACCACGGAACGAATCGGAAGAAAATCCCAAAACCCCCAAATTAATCGAAAGTAGGGTTCTAGAAATATTACCTTTGGGGATTCAAGTACCAAGATCCGTAGAACACGCGCTAGATTGATTACCCGGGCTTCACTATCGAAGAAAAATGGTGAAAATCGACCCCCCAATGGATAAAGATGAAGAACTCTATCCCTCTCTTACACTCTCTCTCGCAATGCAGTCAAAATGAAGAAGACGACGGGCGATTTCGTCTAATAAAGACGAGTTGCACAGTTGACCGCTTCGTGTGCCGCGGCACAGCTTAGGTGTGCCGCGGCACAGGCCAAAAATTCACTCCCAGGTTTCAGCATTGTGCCGCGGCACAGCCTGCGTGTGCCGCGGCACCCAGTCTGAGCGAGTTTTGGTCGCAGATGACACACGAGTGTGCCGCGGCACGGATAGGTGTGCGCGCACTGCTTGGCAACATTGTGCCGCGGCACGGATAGGTGTGCCGCGGCACAGCTGATTCGTTTGGCCAACAATCGAAGAAATTTGTGTGCCGCGGCACACACATCTTGTGCCGCGCCCACACCCCCTATGGGTTCCAAAATGATAAAAATGATCCGGAAGAGAATAAAACGATAGGAATCAATATTTGGGAACCAATAACACGAAATGGATCCACGGCAACCCGGCGGCGGTTCCGCACCACAATAACGAGAATACAGTTCAACAGTTGACAGGAAGGACACACCGAAAGGTACACGAGGGTCACTATGACCGAGAAATATACCAAAAATTAAAATACAAGGGAAAGAAAAATGCCGGATATTACACAGCCATTATCTTCGTGCGATCTGTGGATATAAGTCTACCTACTACATGTTGTACCACGAGCTATACGAGGCTGTGTGATTCTGTGTTATGTAGTAGTATTTGAAGGTGCATCGTGAGTAAGTGACATATATTTGTTGATTCCCATTTTGTGCTAGAATGAAGAATGATATTGCTAAATGTATCCTTGTATGAACTGTTTTTCTTGCAAGAGTAACAACCTTGGAATTTTTAGTTTCGAAGGCTTCCGGGGAGCCACGTAAATTTTTAAAATGTTCTCCAAGGGAGGAAAATTTTTGATTTTCGTATGATGACCTCAAGGTCAAAATTTTTGAGACTCCAAACTATCGATATTTCATTTTCATCTCATATTATGAGTTTTCCAAACATGATGTGAATGTTGAGTCGATCAGTATGTATATGTTGAGATAGTCCTCTTTATTGAGAGGTGAAACTTCGGTTTTTGAATGATATTTGTCTTTTGATGGTTGCTTGTGAGATGATGTAATTGTGTGAATCGATGGCATTCAGACTCATATGTATTGCTTATTTGTAACCTTCGATTCTACTATTGCTTTGTATATGTTTTCAATCGTGTTGTTGATTAGAACAGCTAGCGCACGCCAGGTATGAGGCTAGCGCACGCTAACATGGTATGAGTAGCGCACGCTTATCTTTGTTGTAGCGCGCGTTAATCAGCCTGGTCAGAGGCTATGGAACCGCATTTTAATCGGCAGGTCTATCTTTGGTAGACGACCTTTCTGCGATTGTATTCTGTGTGTGTTGTCTAGTAATGACAACTGTTGTGTGGGAATATATGTTAGGACTTTTTGTAGTGCTAGATGACAATCGATTATGTTTAAATTATGTCTGCTGTGTGTGTTCGAGAATTCTTTCCTGAAAATTTCATAAAGTTTCGACAGTTTGATTTTGCGGCGGCTTCGTGTGTAGATTGAAAATTATTTAGAATTGGCGATCCGACCTCGGATTCTCAAATAAAACCTCGACGGTATTTAAAAGAGTTGTTTTAAAGTATGTTGCTACCCAAAATATTATCCGGAGATAGATATTGCTAGAATGGATGGATAGCAAACAAATGCGAGAACACTTCCGTGAGAAAGATAAATAACACAAGATTTGCCGGGGTTGTTAGTCCCGGGATTGAATGCTCTCGTGAGATATTATTAATACTAATATTCGGGGATACAAGTACTAATGTAAGAATACAATTACAATGAGTGTAAGAATTCTTGTTATCTTAGCTAGTGAGCGTGTAGATTGCCGGAAGAACCAGAGGTGATGCTCTGTGAGTTCTTGTAACAAAAGAGATGAACAGTCGTGGCGGTGAGAGATCGACAGTCTCTCACGGCGAGTATTTAGCTGGATGCTTGGGCTCCTGAGCTTTGGAATCTTTCTAGTGGAGACTTGCTGCCTCTGCCGATCGTCTTCTGGACGAGAGATTCGGAGAGAGAAATCCTGAGATGGATTCCGGCGAGAAAGCAGAGAGCTTGGTGGTATATATGTTCCACTGTATTTCCGTGAATGAATTCGGAACATAAGTGAATGAGTTCTGAACCAATTCGGAACCTTTTTCCAGTAGGAGGATGTTCTCTATTTATAGGACTTGGATACGCCGGGCGATCGTCTTTTAGCACATGGGCTTGTTCCCTTAAAGTCATGAGGCTGCTTGGCGGCCAGGTCTGATCGATGGGAGCCTGCACGCGTCCTGAGTTGCTGTCACGGGCGGTCCCACTGACAACTTTCGGCGCGCCTGCCGGTAGGTGAGGTAGGTGACAGGCTGTGGTCAAAGGTCTTGTCTGTCAGCAAAGATCTTGTCTGTCAGCGCCTTTTGTGGATCTGCACGTGGGTGCTGTTCTGAGATCCAGTCTTCGATGACTTTGACGGGCGATCATCTCTGTTCGGGGCGTAGGCCGATAGTCCTTAGCCGGACACTAGAGTCGATCGCCAGATACCAAAGGGCGATCGTCTTGGGAGTCGATCGCTAGGTACCTGATGGTGGTCTGGTTTCTTCATTTAGGAGAGCTAGCCATAGCTTGACTAGAGTTGACTTGGTCGCTCGGCCTTATAGTCGATCGCCTGTCGGGATGAATAAATCTTGACACAACAATTGTCCCCCAGCTCGCTCCTATGTTGGAAACGTGGGGTGAGGTGGTTCTCTTGGCGATCGCTGAACTTTTGACGAGCTACTCTGTGTTTAACTGAACTGGCGATCGTCTTTGAGCTGATATATTCTGAGTTTGGACGACCTGGTTGGCCGCTAAACTGCGCGGGAAAAGGCAATGGGCGTGGAAAAGTCTCAGTGCACGTGTCGGGCTTCTATTGGAGGATATCAACGGTCATTAATGACTCCTCGGCTGACGCGTCCTTGAAAAGACGCGTACGCGGGTCTCGAGGGAGTCAATAAATGCGACGTTTGGGATCCGACCCCTGAGATTTTCCCTTATTGCAAACGAGTCCCTGCCACCTCCTATAAAAGGGCGCAGTGTTGCAGTCTTCGTCCTCACGCGCACTTACTGGAGAAAGAAGGACTTGCTGAAGATTTTTCTGAAGATCTTAGTGCCGATCGTCGTTCGATTTCATCTTCGGGTAAGAAAAAATCCTTTTCTCCTTTCTTTCTTTGAGAATGGCTGGAACGTCATCATCGTATGGAGTGGGTACCAGTTCTGCCGCCGGGACATCGACTGTCCGGGGAGGACCTTCTTCTGACTTCCACCTGGAGACGGCCGCTGAGGCCATCCGGGCCGGAATTGACCCTGCTGAAATCGAGGCTTTATTTAATGAAGCCGACGTCTCTAAAGAGGCGGCTGCTGAAGATAGACGATTGTAGATAGAGAGAGATCTGGCGATTAGGGCCTACTGGGAGCAGCATAGCGCTTTCGGCCGGGCCTATAAGGCTTTTGCTGAGATAATGGAGAAGTTGGCCGGTCCGACTCCGAGATTCGATTTCCTGGGATACTCGGTTGCCTACCCTTATCAGCTTCCCAAACGGTCGCAGTACCGGGTTGCACAGCGATCTTTGTGGTCGCTTGGCCAAATCCGGAGTTCGACGACTAGGAAAGATCTGGCCGTCTGGAGGACGAGGTTCCATGTCCCTTCAGATGTGGACATGTTCGCGCCGGCGGAGAATGAGCGAGCCGATCAGCCTCCGATGGATATGGTCGCCGTGAATGAGGCGATTATGGAGGTCGGGTTGCGCTTCCCTCTATCTTTTGCTGTCTCCCACCTGCTGGCCGCTTGGAACGTGGCGCCACTTCAGTTGACGCCGAACACTTGGCTCCAAATTATCTACACTCTCACTCTTTTCGGCGGTCACCGCCTGTACCGCCTCCCGTCGCCGTTGGAGATGAACCATTTGTTCAAGCTGACGGCTCAGAAAGGGTCGGTCGGCGGTTACCATATTCTGGGCCGATCTGGTCAGGTAATTCATGGAGTCCCAAATAAGGCGCGGGGCGATCCGATGAAGTGGTTCTGGGTCGCCGGCAAGTGGAGGGCTTCTGCGAGCGACAATCCTTCGGGCGATCTGGAGATCCCTACTGAGTTTCGGGAGAGGAATCCCGGTAAGGGTTTAGACTCTCCCTTCGTTCGGATGCGTTTTGGACTGATCTAATTTGATTTCGGTTTTGCAGGTTTTCACATTCCGGCGGTCGAGGAGCTGCCTTTTGACTTCCTGGTTGTCTGGGAGTGGATAAGGAGCTTGTCGGACGACGACCTTGACGCCAACCGGATCAATAAGGAGAGTCGTTGGTTGTCGGCTCGGCTATTCCGTTTCCCGAGACATCTCTCGGTACCAGGTATGAGTTTCTGCGACCTTCACTTTCCAGGCGATCGCCTTACTTGAGGAAAGTATCTAACTGTTGATTGATCGTTTTAACTGTAGAGGTTCGCTTTCCTCGCTTTTTGGAGCCCCCGCCGGAGATCGCCATGTCGAATCCTGGAGTTCTAGGACGTCTCCGCCACAAGAAGTCGTCTCGGGCCCCACCTGTTGCGTTGCCAATTGTTTCGGAGGTGGAACCTCGCGTAGAGCCGATCGTGGCTGAGGAGGGAGAGGGGTTTCGAACGAATCGCAAGAGGCCGAGGCCGGAAGAAACTCCGGTTCCTGCCCCCACCAATGAGGTGCCGATCGCCGCGCCTCCGATCACCGTTCTCGCTCCGGAGAATGAGCCGCCCTCTGCGGCTTTCATGCGGGAGATGGCGATCGCTGACGCTGAGACTCCTCGAGGGAAACCGTATTTCGGTCGGGACCCCGAGAGGGCTGAGAGGTAGATTGCGTTTTTGGGTTGAAACTTGCAATTGCGTAGGAGTTGTGTTAACTTTGTTGTTTTGATGTAGGATCCGTCGCACAGATCCATCCTGCCCGCCGATGGTGCTGGATTTCTTAGCCAGCCGATCTCCTCGCCAGTCTTGTGACATCCCGCAGTACGTCAGCAAGGCCGCTTCTGCTCTGCCGAAGGCCTGGACGACTGATCTGGATGCGATCACTCGTCAGCGATCGGGGAGTACGATGCAGGCTGTTCTCGCCCTTTCTCTCCAGACGGCGACCATGGCTGTCCAGGCTGCTCAGGAGTATGAGGGGCGACCTTCCACTATTCGCCTGCAGGTGGATCTCGAGGTGGCTCGGAAAGGGAACGCCGAGTTTGCCGATAAGATCGTGGCGATGGAGAAGGACTCTTTGGAGGCAGCCAAGCGGGCGAGCCACGAGCTTGAGCTGGCGAAGAAGGAAACCGAGTTGTCTCGTTTGGCGGTTGACCGATTTCGGGACCAGATGCTGAATGCCGTCCGGGCGCAGAAGGTCGCTGAGGAGGAGGCCGATCGCCAGAAGGTGACAATTGCTCGGTTGACTAGCGAGCTGGCGGAGTCGAGGGAGAGGGTTGCTGCAAGGGAGGCCGAGCTCCAAGGGTCGCAACAGGCGATGGCGGAGCTGAAGGGAGAGGTAGAGGCGACCAAGGCTGATCCATTTCAAAACTTGGAGTTTGTCAGCGAGTTTGCCTATTATATGGCGTTCGCCGACTCGATCCGAGCAGCTAAGAAGGGAGGTTTGGATGTCGGGCCTCTTGCTGAGAACTTCAAGGCGTATGCATTGGAGCATCCTCTCCATTCAGCTTTCTCCTTGCCGATCTTGGATGCTGATGGCAAAGGCCAGGCAGGGGCCTGAGGCACTTCATTTTTGATGTTTTAGCTTATTTCCTTGTAATTCGTAGCTTTCTTTTGTAGCATTTAGGCCTTCGGGCGACCATGTACTCTGATCTTTTCAAGTAATGAAATGAACGTTTGAATTTCTGACTTCTCACTTGAATGATTGTTATTTTTGAGTCTTTGTTTGACTTTGTACAAATGTGTGAGGAGAGATCGTTGCGAGGGTAGTTCCAAATGAATTGATAAACTCATAAAGATAACTTTTACAACAAATTCGATCGCTGCACAACATCTGAAAAATGGCGATCTCCGTATGTGGTTGAATAGGGACGATCGTCGTATAGGTAGTCCGCACTCTTCCCCCTTATTTTTATTCACTTAGTGAAAGTAAGGGGATGAAAATAATTCGTTGAGTGAGCGGTCTTCAACTTTGTCGAATCCTCGAGGACAGTCGTCTGTCTTGAGGAACCGTGCACGATCGCGGAGTTCGATGGATTGACTCCCTAATCATGTCTTGATGCGCGAAGACATTGAGTGTCTCGTGACTCACTTTATTATGAGGGTCCTCTGTTAGGCTGCGCCTCGCCTCGTATTTAAACGAAGGGCGTGCGGTCTCGGTCTAGAGGAGTCCTTGCGCGGGGCAGCGTCGGATGATTCAACTCCACGCCCGCGGCTTGTTTAGCTCTGCTTCCACCTCGGCCCACCATGAAGATGGCGAACCTCGACGGTGTACGTTGAGACGGGGGTTGTGGCATGTCGCATTGTCCGGGTTCACCATGTTAGATGATGAACCTTTGAGGGCGAGCAATCGTGTCCACTAATTAATTTTGGAGGGCCCTCAGACTACGCCGGCCTCGTATTTAAACGAAGGGCGGGCGATCTTGGCCCAAAGGGACCTTGCATGGCCTAAGCAGTCGGTTCCATCGACCACCAGGACCATGGCTGCACTCTTCCACCTTGGATCGTCATGTAGATGCCGACCTTCGATGGTGTACGTTGTGCGGGGGAGGCGATCTCGTGCCTTAGTCCATCATGTTAGATGGTGAACTGTAGATGGCGAGCGAGTCCTACAGTTTCTTAAATTAGGAGGGAGATCGGGGAGACTTCCGAGGTCTCCTCTTGATTGAAGCATATAGAGACGGTCGCCGAGGTTGATCCAGGGGTCGGCTCGTATGAGCTTTCCAGTCTGTTTTTTGTTCGACTCGGATGATCGTGTAGAGATTGGTAGGGGCTTCGTCTAAACCAATAAGCTGTCCAACTTGCCCTCCTCGAACAATCTCCAGAGCTGTTTGAGGAGGTCGCGGCATTGGTTGGTGTTGTGGCCGGGACTCTTATGGTAGGCACAATATTGATTGTTGTCCAGGTGACCGTGGTCCCTTATCGCCTTTGGCCTTTTGAGATTTTCGTGCCCCTTGATGGCATAGAAAATATGTGCCGGAGTTCGGTTGAACGTACGGAGGAGATGGGCTTCCATGTCCTCGAAGGCCTTGAGATTTCCGGGTGGCTTGGCGATCGCCTTCTTTACTTTGGCGATCGTCGTCTTCTGGACAGGAGGTGGCGTTTCCTCGCCTAGGTGGAGGGTGAGTAGCCTTTGCCTGGCCAGAAAATTGGCAGCCTTAGCGCGGAAGATCACGTAGGTTGGGGGAATATCCTTGGTAAGATGTCTAAACATGAGTGAATGACCGTAGAATCCCCCCATGACCGAATAGAGAGCGAGCTCGTCACTGACGGGGTTCGCCGGTGAGGATGATTTTGTCTACTCGGTCGATGTAATCTGCATCGGTTTCGTCTTTCCCCTGCCTGATTTTCATCACGCGGTGGGGGCCTTCTGGTCTGGCGACCTTGCTGGCGAAGTATGACATGAAGTCATTCGCCAGTTTCTTAAAGGAGGTGATTGATCGTGGTGGCAGTGAGGCGTACCACCTATGGGCCAGCTCGCGCAATGTTAACGGGAAGATCCGGCACTTGGTTGCATCAGATGCCCCACACCCAGTCATGTAGATTCGGAATTTACTCAGGTGGGTTTCGGGGTCCGATCTCCCCTCATACAGAGGTGTTTTGGGAGGAGCGATCGTTGGTTGTATGGGGGCAAGCTCAATGTGGACCGCAAGTGGCTCGGTCGGCCCGGTGATCTTTTTGCTGGCGCTTGCCCCAGTGTCCAAGAGTGCTTTCATCTCGTCGAGCTGGCATTGTATAGCGGCCATCGCCGTGGCCTGGCTGCTCGCGGCCTGGCTGCTCGCGGCTCGGCGCTCGGAGCGGGTGCCGAGGCGATTGAGTATTGGTCCCCTGGCGATCGGGGCGGGAGTCAGACGGTTGACCTGTGTTCGGCTGCGAGTTGGATAGGCCAAACTCCTGGCGACGGATTCGGATTCCGTCTCCTCGTGGTTGGAAATAGAATGCCCCGGTCGCCAGGATGGGTCGCGCCCTAAGCGATTGAATACGGATCCGTCCGGTCGTGCGAGAGCCCTTTCTCGCGGATTGGGGCTTTCTGACGATCGCTCGCCCAGTAGCCTGTTGAATTTCCGTTTTCCCATGCGGCGGACGATCGAGGGAGTTATTGCAGGCGACGCGTGTGCTCTCCGTCGCTCCTCTATGATGGCCATAGCCTCCTCGATCTGTTCCTCGGTTTGGAACTGGTCGAGTGAGAGGTTGGGGCCATCTCTCGGGTGCGGGATCGAGAATCTCGCGTTGCTGCGGCTTCCCCCGGTCGTCGGCTGGGGTTTGGATTGAGCCGGGATATGGTGTCCGGCGGTTCGGAGAGTGGCTTTCTTCGATGTACCGGCGGATGTCATGATTCTGAAAGTTTTCTTTGAAGCGCAGTGAGTGTCACTTCAAGTATATGCCCCGGGAACGGTGAGTGTTCTTCGGGACGGTAGGAATAAAAATTTGAGGGTTAGATCCCCTTCTTCTAGCGCCAATTGTTGCTACCCAAAATGTTATCCGGAGATAGATATTTCTGGAATGGATGGATATCAAACAAATGCGAGAACACTTCCGTGAGAAAGATAAATAACACAAGATTTGCCGGGGTTGTTAGTCCCGGGCTTGAATGCTCTCGCGAGATATTATTAATACTAATATTCGGGGATACAAGTACTAATGTAAGAATACAATTACAATGAGTGTAAGAATTCTTGTTATCTTAGCTAGTGAGCATGTAGATTGCCGGAAGAACCAGAGGTGATGCTCTGTGAGTTCTTGTAACAAAAGAGATGAACAGTCGCGGCGGTGAGAGATCGACAGTCTCTCACGGCGAGTATTTAGCTGGATGCTTGGGCTCCTGAGCTTATGAATCTCTTGGAATCTGTCTAGTGGAGACTTGCTGCCTCTGCCGATCGTCTTCTGGACGAGAGATTCGGAGAGAGAAATCCTGAGATGAATTCCGGCGAGAAAGGAGGGAGCTTGGTGGTATATATGTTCCACTGTATTTCCGTGAATGAATTCGGAACCTAAGTGAATGAGTTCAGAACCAATTCGGAACCTTTTTCCAGTAGGAGGAGGTTCTCTATTTATAGGACTTGGATACGCCGGGCGATTGCCTTTTCTGTATTATAATAATCGGGCGATCGTCTTTTAGCACATGGGCTTGTTCCCTTAAAGTCATGCTGCTTCTTTGGCGGCCACTGTCTGATCGATGGGGAGCCTGCATGCGTCCTGAGTTGCTGTCACGGGCGGTCCCACTGACAACTTTAGGCGCGCCTGCCGGTAGGTGAGGTAGGTGACAGGCTGTGGTCAAAGGTCTTGTCTGTCAGCAAAGATCTTGTCTGTCAGCGCCTTTTGTGGATCTGCACGTGGGTGCTGTTCTGAGATCCAGTCTTCGATGACTTTGACGGGCGATCATCTCTGTTCGGGGCGTAGGCCGATTGTCCTTAGCCGGACACTAGAGTCGATCGCCAGATACCAAAGGGCGATCGTCTTGGGAGTCGATCGCTAGGTACCTGATGGTGGTCTGGTTTCTTCGTTTAGGCGAGATAAGCCATAGCTTGACTGGAGTTGACTTGGTCGCTCGGCCTTATAGTCGATCGCCTGTCGGGATGAATAAATCTTGACACAACAAAGTACATTTAGACATTTTGTAAAATGTTACCGTCGTTGTTTTTCATGTAGTGTTGGGAGAATTTTCGAAAATGATTTTGACGTGTTGTTGTATTTTCAAATAATTTGAGTACATGATTTTCAAAAATCTTTCACACCATAAAAATATTTTATTTCAAAACCCAATACGATTTTTAGTTCAAAAATAGATAGTGAAAGATGAAGAAAAAAATCTCACTCGATGTAAATTTCAAACTCGGATTTGGAAATGTTAGTGTATGTACGAATGGTTTGATGATCTTGCATGTTTACTTTGTTTGGTATCAACGGTGACGATGATGCGTAGTGGCATGGTGATTTTGATAATGCTGGTTACAAGGAATTATTGTTTTGCAAATAATTTTAAAATGAGACGGTTAATGTCTTTTGTTTACAAATTTTGATAAAACAGCCCGAGGTACCTAAAATACTTTCAAAGTTTTATTTGGAATAGCATACAAATCCAAGGATTTTCAAATGATATCATTTCAAAGGACACCTCGTGGATTTTCTTATCAAGTTGTTATTAGTTACCTTATGTGATATTTCATGCTGAGTTGGTACTTTAGCATTTATTTTTGCGAAGTTGTGCCATCGTATCGAGTGAGAATCCACTTCGTATGTTGAGGGACAGAGGACGCAGTCGTGACCGTGGTATAGTTGGTCATGGAGATCAGATGCGGGACCAAGAGGATATGGCCGGGAAGATTACTATTCCAGCACTTCGTTCTCGTTGTTTAGGTTTCGGGGACGAAACCTCTTTTAAAGATGATATGATGTAATACCCATTTTTTTCTCTCGCTTCCGTTTCGTTCGACCATATCGACTCAGATCGATTTCCTATGAACCGCATGTGGAATTAACACCTCGTAGTTCCTACGAGTTTATTGATGTCTTGAATTAAGGTGTGAACTTCATAGTTGATCATATCATTGCTATTCGTTCGTCGTTGACCAATCATTATTGTTTGATCTCCTAATCATGATTATTGAACATCTGGGCCACTTCGTAATTCCCATAAGTGTTGTGAAATTGTCTTCGTATTTTATCTTCCAAACATTTGAGGTTATTGGAATTTCATTCTTATTCAACGTTGGACTTGTGTTCTGATTGTTGTATTGCTCGGATTTCATCTTCGTTGCTTTTCGTAAACGCTCTTGCGTATTGAATCGGACGGCAATAGCTCTGTACTACATGGAGCTCTGGTGCGTTGTCAGTATCAGATAACGTGCGTTATCTAGAGTCACCTTGCTTTTTTTTTAAGTTTCGAGACGAAACTTCTTTTAAGGAGGGTAGAATGTAATATCCACAATTTCGGATTTCGGTGATTTTCTTTTTTTCGGTGGGAGCCCGTTTTGACGACTCGCTCGTGATCTTCTCGTCATTCCGAGAGTATTTAATTCTACACTTTTTGTCATCCGAGTTCGTTTCAGTATCGTTTTGTTGAGTTCCGTGTTCTTAAGCGGTTTTTCCGCACTTGAGTTCGATTCTTGCGAATTTCATCCGAAACTGTTTTTTCGAGTTTCTCGTAAGTTCATTTAATGGTATTATTCATGTTGCGAGCTTTGTCTTGGTGTTTCGATCGTGTATCGTGTATTTCGGACGTTTTGGGCCATTTTCATAATTTTCCAAAGTTTGGGGTAATTACTTTCCGTTGTCGAATTTCGAGCCTTCGGGTGGTCGGAATCATGTGATCTCTTAGTGATCGAATTTGTCTTTGCGAGTACTTCGTAACTGTATCTTCGACTCGTATTCAGGTTCGGGTTTCGGGGTCGTCCGGGCCGTGGGACTTAGCCCCGGCCGAGTCATGGCCAAGCATTTTGGGGCCAGGCCACCCCTGGCCGAGTTATGGTCGTAAGGGCCCGGCAGTTACGGCCGTAAGGCCGGTTACGCGCATAAGCCTTGGCCGGTTACGTACGTAACGCTGCCGGCATTTTTGGGCAGAAGGCTCGGCCATGGCCGGTTACGGACGTAAGCTATGGCCGATTATGTACGTAAGGCGGCCGGCAGGTTGCCTATATAAGGCCCATCAGACGGGTTTTTCACCCATTTTCTCACTCGTTTGCTTCCCTTCCGCAGCTGGAGGTTTCATGAACATGAAGGCATGTTGTTAGGCAATGAATCCATCAAGTCTTGGAGTCCATATCATTGATTTTGCATCCTATAACATCCTTTGATCGAGCGAATCAGGTCAGATTTTCTAGAAATCTAGTTTTGGGGAAATTGGGGATTTTGTTTGATTTCGTCCGTTTAATCCGAAATAACTTAGAATAGTGCTGGATTGATGATTGTTAAGTCGTATTATATTGAATTCCTTGTTGTTCCACGGTTGGATTGCCGAGGATTCGTCGTTTTATTGAGTTTCTTATCGACGCCTTGAAGGTGTTCGATAAAATGTCACAAAGTGGATTCGGGCGTTCTACGATTATTTTTCCTCGTTCGATCATTAATTTATTGATGGTATGATGTTAGGGTCAGGTCCCTTGCAAAGAACTCGAGTCGGAACTCTTCCGTTCGTCGTTTTCTTCAAGTTTTCCGATCGAGGGTGTATTCATTGTCTTCGCCGGAGAATTGTAGGTGTTCGAGGTTTCCCGGTTGAACCATCTTCTTCGGAGTGTCCGGTATCGATTTTCTAGGCAAGTATATTGCCCATACATTATGTGTTTTGTGGATTTAATAGTTGGTAACCGACGATATGTGCTGAATGAATGTCTAAAATTAACATTCAAATGAATCAATATGTTTTTCAATATTTCCTTAAAGATGACTCGTATGTTTTCGTTGTTAAATGTACTTGTCTAAGTGTGTGTATTAGTGCTGAGTATAAGAATATCTTACTTTCATAAGGTATCGTTTTGTGTGATCATGTCGTTCGTAGATTTTAAAGTTTAACCTTTCGTTGAGGTATGTGTGGGGAATCATGTGTTTATTGATGATCATGTGTCATTATGAGATATAGATGGTAACTCCCTTACGAGGAGGTTTTGCCGTTCGGCGTGGTTGGACAGGTATTCTCTCTCGTTGCTATGTGAATGGCACTAGCTGCATCGTTGAATTCTAGTGTTAGTTGTATCGTTACTTGGTCGTGTGTATGTGTTGGATGAACTGGCCATTCTAGTAAGATACCTCGACTATATATACTGTGATTGACTTTCGATGCTTGTGGTTTGCAACTAAATTGTGGTTTTCGGTTGCGTGAGTTATGTTCCTTCCACCCGGAGCGTTCGACGGGATGTCTGGGTCGATACTAAGGGGTACGGCCGCGGAAGTGGACTTGGGTGTGTGCGTGGTTGAACTTCCACCCGGAGCGTTCGACGGGATGTCTGGGGGGCGATACTAAGGGGTACGGCCGCGGAAGTGGTTTCCCACCCGGAGCATTCGACGGGGCGTCTGAGGGCCGATACTAAGGGGTACGGTCGCGGGTTACCAGGTGTAGCTTTCATCTTGAGGATGATGTTGATGTTTTCGTTAATTGTGATATTGTCCGGAGTATCACAATGCTTTGTGCTCGGGGTCGAGATAAATTATATATCGAGTCGTGAAGGTTGACTAGAATGGCATAAGAATTATTTATTATGTGTAATGTGTCCTTGCAAGTGATTTGAAGTGAATGATCGGGTCGTGGACCCTGTGTTTTATGACCGGAATGGTTAGGTCGTGGACCCTGCGTTTTGTTAACGGATTTACATTTTGGAAAATGGACCTTGGGGCTGTGACCCTAAGTGGCTTTCGAGGAATTAAGAACTTTTCAATTTCAAATGTTTTCAAAACTCCCGAGATTTGGAAGTGTTTTCAAAGTGCTTACTTGTTTAGTTTCTACTTTCTAGATTTGAACTATTTTAACTAAATAATATATCTCGGGAAGTCTTTCGTTGTATTCTCGGAATGTGTTGTGTATGGCTCATATTTGCATTTTATACTTGTACTAGCAAAACATTGGAGTTTTGCTAACCCCCGAGTATTCGGGGGGTGGATATCTGTATTGTGTCCAGGTACATGCAGGTTTTCGGGAGCAAGTCACAGGATTGGTATGAGGATAATGAAAGACGAATGATACTAATCACACGAAGGCCAGTTTTGGGTTCAGTTAGTCGGAGTCCATTGTATTGTCTTTTCCGCTGTCATATTGTTTATTGTTTTAAAAGTATTTTACCCTTGCATGGGTATGAGTCTGGATGGGTTTATGTATTTTGATTTGTAAGTCAGTGATGAAAGACCAAACCGGTCTAATGATTCGTGATTTTGCCACGTCGGTATGTAATGTGATGTGTTGTTTCAATGTCTAGCTTGGTGGATCCTCACAGAGAGGGTCTGTGGCGTGTAATATTCTCGGTTTGATTCTGGGGGTGTTATAGCCCCTGCCGGCGACGAGCAGTCTTTGCCGCGAGAAACAGCTGCCGAGGCCGCGACGGCTGCAGTACAGTCCGGTTCGCTGGTTCGGGCCGGGTCGTATAGTTTTTAGTCCAGTCCGTTTCGCCGCCGTTCGTTGCGTCCGCTGGAGAGTCGGGATTTAAAATTAAATTTTTTTTATGTAATTAATTTTTCATAAAAGTGAAATTTTAATTTTGGAAATCCACGGCCCGGCCGGGGAGGAGCGACAAGATGCTGGATTCAGTGGGAGAGATCGAGTCGAAGATTTTCTCGGGTTCAACTCAAGGAAGAAGACCATGATAATTGGATAATTTAATTATCCATGCTTTATTTTTTGTTTTTATTGTTTTGATGTATGGCATATATGAATGTATGCGTGTTGGCCACTTAAGTATACTGGATACAGTTTGGAAAATCGTTTAAACAACAAACTGTATGGAATCTAAATCTGAGTGCGTAGCGGAAGTCTTGGATACAGTTAGTTGCCGTGGATACAGCAACGACGTATTAGGTGTATACTTAATATATCACAGTTATTTCAAACAGTAAAAGCTGAAGGTAAATGACACAGTAATTTAAGTGGTTCGAGGTAAACCCCTCTACGTCCACTGGTCCTCCACACAGGAGTAAAAAGTTTATTATATAATTACTGCGTACACAACTACGTAATTATAAACAAACCTATCCTTGTATCGTTCACACAGATTGATACAAAGAATGTCACTTTCAACCGTTCACACAGATTGGTTAAAGCTTCCTTCTTGACTAGCTTCTTCACACACAGTTCCAAAGCTTCGTCCTTATTCGTCCCACACAGGTCAGAATAACTTGTTGAGTTCACACAGAGCTCGGTTTTTACACAGAGGTAAAAGGTTAGGTAACCAGGTAAGAACAGCAGCTTTGAATATCAAGATCTGATGATAGCTGTTCTTGATGTTTGAGCACTGTATATCTCTTTCGTTTTAACTTGCGATATACTTTGGAAATATGTTTGCTCAGATGATAACTTGATAGCTTTGAGAGTTACTTTGATTCGTAATTGGTAACTGATCTTCAATGTCTTCAAGGATATATATAGCCTCTGAAGAAAGTATCCGTTGAGATGTCCGTTTGAATAAGATTTCCTTCAACGGGAATATGACATGATCCGATTTCGGGATTACGAAGATCGAAGGCGCGGTATTTAAATACTTTAGCCTTGAGTATTTAAATACTTCTTTGTTCAACGGAACTTGACTTGTGTTCTTTCTTGTCCTTTTGTGAATTGTATGGAAGGTGACTGTATTTAGGGCATCGAGACAGTTTTCCATACTTGATCTATTACAAGTCTTCTTCTTTGTCTTGTGAGCTTCACTTATGCCGATTCGAGGCAGGTCTTCGATACATGATAAATCCTTAAGCCTCGTCTGATTTCCTTTCTCGTATTTGGCATATATGTCAAAACCTTCTCAATAACAAATAACAATCGATACAGGATCGGGTATCCTTGATTCGATCTGAGGTGTTTGTTTTTCCTAACAATTTCCCCCTTTTTGACAATTTGCCAAGACTTAACTTACTTCAACTCTTGAGTCTTCTTGATGATGCCAAAACCTTCTTCATGAAGCATTCTTCTTCGATGACTTGGCGATTTCTTGGTCTCTTGTCAATAGGTCGACTTAGTGACTTAGTCTACAATAATGAACCGCTCGCAGCATGTTCGTCTGATTTGAGATTTATTACAACTTAAGCCTATGATTGGCGCGCAGCACAATCTTACAATGTATTCTAAGTTTACAACTAAAACTATGAAGCTTTCGTAGACTAGTTAAATGCGACTTAATTTTTCAATCAAGTTTATCTAACTTGAGATTCCTATCAAACAATTTAAAGTAATCATACATTTAACACAGTAGATTACGAGTTGTAATCTTTCAAGACAAACAAACTATTTTATTGATATTCAAAAAGATTGAGTACAAAGTTTGTGTCGAATAGAAATTACAAAAAAATAATATACATAAATTTCAGCTCTTTATCTTTGATCCGCATGCCTCCATGGTCTCTTTCCTGGCTCATACTCGGTGTCGCGCCACCAGTTTTGAAGTGAATCATTGCCTCGTTCCTGGTAAATTGCTCTTCCTTCATATGAACGATCAAAGGCAAGTATCCAATCCTCTGGATGGGTGACCCGATCTCCTCTTCTATGTTTTGATTTCATTTCAATTTGGAGAGGGAGTTTACCTTCTTCGAGCATCTTTGAAAACTTATCGCGCTTCCAACGCCTTATAATTTTTGAAGATGGCGGATTCCCGATGAGTCGACAAAATATCTCATCGTTCATTCTTCCTCCATTGCTTCACTTCTTGGCGGATGGGTTGCGGTTGGTCGCGACGTATTTTGAAGGTCTTTGTACAAGATTTTGCCAAGGGACATTTGGGTCATGGAATTCAGTGGAGCACGAAATTCTAAAGCTTTGGGGTTGAGGTGCTAGCTTGTTCAATTCAAGGCCGATCTCGCTCTGAGCGACCTCAAATTCCCTTTCTGTTGCAGTCTTATTCTCCTTGCAGCTTCTCGTGCTTCTTCCCCCTTTTTGGCTTCATCAAGACTTTGCAGGATTTCAAGAGCGGCGTCTGTTTGGTCTCGATCCGTTTATTCTTTCAACGAGGGAGGAAAGAGTCTGCGACATCTCTTGAATGGATTTGTCATGCGCACGCAGCTGAGAGCTGTTCTCTATCATTGCACATGCGGTCTTGGCTTCAGCAATTCTTGTCTTTGAAGCTTCCTCCTTCAGCAGTTGCGCTTGTTTATCTTCCATAATCTTCAAGGCTTGCTTGAACACTTCTGGCAAGATGATGAATGCGTCGACAACTCGAGATACTTCGTGTTGAAGAGTTGTCATTTCTTCAATGTAGAGGTGTGCATCCATTCGATGCCTTTTATACGGAAGAGAGTGCGTTAACTGCATCTTGGATAAATACAGTCTGAAGGCCAAGAGCTCGCAGGCGCTCTTTGCGTGCAGCAGAGATAGGAGAGTCAGGCTGGGCGAAGTCTTCAGTGCAGTTCAACCTCCTTACGTTCACGGATGGACGTGAAGTAAGTTGGATATCCTCAGGTTCGTTACCGTCCTCGGATTCCAAGGTTGCAGGGGCGGGAGTAGCTTCTTGTGGAATGGCGACAGTTGGTTCAGAAGCGTCCTGTGGCGAGGGTTCTGCGGCAGATGTGGATGCAGGAGGGACTGAATCCTCCTGTTGCCTTGCAGGAATGGCTTCTTCGGTCGCAACAGGCTCGGGTGCCTGTTCCAAAATTTCTTGATTTTCCACGACTGGAGGGACTGATTCCTCCTGGTCGGGAATGTTCTCCGGCTGTGGCGAAGGTGGATTAGCTTGGGTAGATGACCCTTCGTCTTTTCTGGGTGGAGAGAAGGCTTGGGCTTCAGCCTCTTCACAGCTCATTCTCATACCTGCTTGAAGAGCATTGTCGTCGTCGTCTGAGTCGTGGTCGTCGTCGTCTTTTGGATTTATGGGAGAGTCCTCTGACTTCTTCTTTCCTTTTCTTCTGTCGTCGGATTTGTGCAGCATGTGGCTTTCAATGAGATCTTTGCAAGAAGCGTTGTCCCATCGAAGCAGAGCCTCAATTTCAGTTGAGTCTGTTACTTCGGAGACAAATCGCTCTTCGTGGCTCCATTCGCTCGGTTATGCAAGGTGTCGTACGGAGCTAGCCTAAAGCTTTTCCATTGCGAGAAATCTTTACGCTGTTCAATTTGTCTTGAAAGAAGTGTTTGATTTATAATTGAGTGCTGGGAGGGACTTGAATCACGTGCAGACGCTGTTTGAGGATTCCAATGCAGTATGGGATCTGCACGGAAGATGGACTCCTTGCGAGGATGGTGACCCGAAGGAAATTGGATCCTGCACGGGTGTGGAATCCCGTAGAGGAGAAGTAGCTTCTGGCTCCAAATGGGCAGCCGACGTGCTAACGTCTTGAATGTTGGCAGATGTCTCTATATCCGTCGTAGCCGCCAAGGGCTCGGGATCTACTGTCGATGCAGTAGGAGACACCTCTTCCGCAGGGGTTGGGCCCTGGGGTTCTTCAGTGGGTTGCGCCACGGGCGAGACATCCTCGGAGTGGTTGGCTTTGATTTTTGAGAGCCTCCGGAGTCTCTTCTTCGACTTCTCATCAGCGGAGTGCTTCTTGCTGTGAGAACGCTTGCGCTTCTTCTTTGAAGATTCCAATTCAGGGACCTTCACGGTTTCGTCTCTAGGGTTGTCAGAAATAGGCATGTGCCTGGTTCTCGGGTGATTGGCATGCATTGTGCTCTGGTTATAAGCAGAGGGTTTGACGCCTCCTAAATATATCCGTGAGCTGTTTTTCTTGGCATCGGCGGATTGCTTGACTCCGCACCTCGTCAGAATGTAGTTTAGCATTAAACCGAATGATTTCTTTTGGGTGGCTGGTTTGCACACCTCTTCCTGAAGACGTTTCAAAATGATTTGGCACCAATTGACCTTTTCACAGGTCAAAATAGCTACCATCATTCTGAACCTTAGATTCGTGCACATCTCGAACGCACCGGTTCGATTTTCAATGATCCTGGAACAGAAGTCATGCAGATAAACGAAATGAAGAAGAAAATTTTTCTTGTGGCACGTGGTTGTTACCATATCAACCACTTTGGACCCGGTAAATAGTCCATAAAACTTGGTAATCAGCTCTTGAGACCCAAACGTCTCAAGCTGGTCCATGGTCAGGCCGTCGGCGGGCAGCCTGTAGATTTTCTGGAGTAGGTCGCTATTGATGCAGACTTGCACTCCTTGGACTGTTGCAGTGATGTCAGCAACATGTCCTCCCTGAGCTAGTGACAGAAAACGAACGGCAGCGTTGAGGTAGAATTCCTCAACCAGATGGGCGTCGTATTTGTCGGCGATTTTGCTTCCAAAGCGATAAAGACCTTGTTGTTCAAGGCGAGTAATAATATACTCCATTGGTTCGGTGTCGTTGATTTCCGAGATGATACGCTCGATGATGACAGGTTTCGAGAAGATCCGGCCATCAATGATGCTGGAAGTTTTCTTCAGAACGGGGGATGAAGATTGAGTAGCCATGGATGTTTTCTTAAAACGAAGGTGGAAGAAAACAGTAGAAATTTGCAGTGAATATGCAGAAAATATGTAGGCTGTTTGCTTGAGATCTCTTGTAATTGCAGAAAGCGTAAAGAGTCTCTAATGGCGTATCTGATCCTTTTATACTTGGGCGGCGAAATAGGGTTTTGCAGAGTACGAATGGTCAGATTTTAAGGGATGGGAACCGGTTTTGAAATCGACGGTCAGGATGGATTTAGTGTAACTGGTACGCTAATCCATTAAAAGGTTTTAAAATACAGCGGGTCCCACTTCTGACATTGGTTGATTACCCTAAATGCCTAAAACGGCGGTTTAAAAATAATAAACAATTTAAAAACATCGCGGCTTTTGAGATTCAGTTGTCCAGATGTCGTGTAAGGCATTTAATGAACATGACGTTTGACATAAAACAGGGCACGTGGACAAAAATTATTTTAAAAAGGAAATAATATTATATTATATACTGAATCGAAATCCCATAGTATGTGCTGTTCTCCGCGTCGATACAGCGTTCCCCCTTAAAAAGGTACTAATAGGTTTTGGATTCCATACATCAATATTTGGATTAATGCTGTATTCATGGGTCCTACAGTATTCCCCCTTAATTATTGCACACATCAGCTGTAGGATTCATATGCCTTCGTTCGCTACAGTACTGTATTGATGATTCTGAGTGTACAAATAATTAATGTTGGATACTGTATTCACGGGTCTTACAGCATTCCCCCTCAATTGTTGAGTAAAAACAGTAAATTTACTTACAGGGAGTCTGGCTGTAGTATCCCCAATTCTGTTCTTAGCATGTTGAATCTTGCTGTGTCGAGAGGCTTGGTGAAAATGTCGGCCAGCTGGATGTGTGTATGAACTTTTTCCAGGCGAACATCCTTGTTCTCGACATGATTCCTGATGAAATGATGCTTCATGTTGATATGCTTAGTGCGCGAGTGCAAAACAGGATTGTGCGTGATTGCAATTGCACTCGTGCTATCACACATGATTGGCGTCTCTCTAGCATCGATTCCATAATCGGCGATTGTTCTTTGCATCCAAAGGATCTGCATACGCAGCGACTACAAAGACATAGTACTCGATTCGGCCGTGGAAAGAGAGTTAGCCAATTGCTTTTCTTGAACCAAGAAACGAGTCTAGGTCCGAGAAAGTGACAAGTTCCACTTGTACTCTTCCTATCTAGCTTGCGACCTCCGAGATCCGAGTCATTTGTATCCAACTAAATCGAATCCGCCTTCCTTAGGATACCACGATCCCGCATCTACTGTTCCTTTGACGTATTTGAGGATTCGTTTATTTGTATTGAAGTGTGATTCCTTAGGTGCAACTTGGTATCTCGCACACACTCCAACAAAGACATCTTTGGATATCGGGCACGCTAGCCGTTAGGTACGGGAGCGAACCAATGAGCTTCTTGTCAGAGAGTGATTGGTCAAACGGCTTTCCGGCTTCATCGGCACTAATTTGCACGGAAGTGCTCATGGGGGTTGGCGAGGATTTGGAATTGTTCATTCCAAATTTGTTGAGAAGCTCCTTCGTATTTCTCTGGTTGATGAATATACTGTAGGCATCCGCTTTATCTGCAAACCTAGGAAATAAGCTGAGTTCCCCATCATACTCATTTCAAATTTGCTTTGCATGAGATGTGAGAACCTTTGACATAGAGCAAGGTTAGTTGAACCAAAAATAATATCATCAACATAGATTTGTACCATTAGAAGGTCATCACCTTCTGTATTTTGAACAAGGTTTTGTCGACACCTTTCTCAAATCCGTTGTTGGTTAGATCTCGGGACGGGGTTTCGTACTGTGCTCTAGGGGCTTGTTTAAGTCCGTACGCTTTCCTTAGCACGTAAACTAGATCGATACCGTCCGTGTTGGCAAACCACGGTGGTTGTTCAACATAAACTTCTTCGTAAGCTCTCCATTCGGAAAGCACTCTTGACGTCCATTTGGTATACGATAAAACTCTTATGGGCGGCAAAGGCTAAAAATATCTGATGGCTTCTAGTCTCCTACGAGGCGAAGGTTTCATCATAGTCGATTCCTTCTTCTGACAATAGCCTTGTGCTACTAGTCTGGATTTGTTTCTTATGATAAGTCCATTTCCATCCTTTTTGTTTGAAATACCCATTTGGTTCCTATAACCGATTGGTGTGTCTGCAGGTACAAGATACCATACATTGTTTCTTTCGAAACCGTTAAGCTCTTCTTCCATAGATGTTATCCAATGAGAATTGTTAAGAGCGTCTATGGTCGAAACAGGTTCGGACTGGGCTAAGAATACAGCTATAGTGCACATATTGAGTCTCCTAAGTTCGGATTGAGATTTCCATTCAGGAAACTGTGAGACTTCAGCATTAGATTCTTCTTGTGCACAAAGTACATTTCCTTGTGTACTCTGTATTCTCCTACGAGTAGAAACACCTGCATTAATGTTTCCAATGATCAGCTCTTGCGGGTGATCTCTCAACCATCTTCGGTCGGGTTCTAGTTCAGGATCCCGTACTGTATCGAAAGTTTCTGTGGGTACAGCTTCAGCTTGAATAGCGTCAGCTTCATCCACATCGATTCTTACAGCTGCGGGGTTGATTTCTAAATCAACTACAGGTTCTATGGGTGTAGGTGGATCCAAGATAGATAGATGGTGAATGTCCTGAGTGATATCATCTACTCCTGTAGGGTCATGGTGTGGTTCGTCGAACACTACATGAACTGATTCCTCGATCGTCAGCCTCCTTTTATTAAAGATTAAAGCTTTCTGTGGAGGAGTATCCTACGAATATTCCTTCATCTGATTTTTCATCAAATGTTCTAAGTTGGTCCTTCCCATTGTTCAATACGTAACACCTGCATCCAAAAATGTGAAAATACGAAACTAATGGAGTTTTGTTGTTCCATACCTCGTAAGCTGTTTTGTTGTGGTGCTTGTTGACGATACAGCGGTTTTGAGTGTAGCACGCTGTATTGGTTGCTTCACCCCAGAAACGCTGCGGCAATTTGCTTTCGGCAATCATTGTCCTTGTTGCATCTTTCAACGTCCTATTCTTTCGCTCGGCAACACCATTTTGTTGAGGTGTACGGGCAGCTGAGTACTCGTGCTGTATTCCATTCTCCGAACAGTATTGCTCTATAAAGCGGTTAGTAAATTCAGTACCTCTGTCGGAACGAATGCACACGATACTCGATGCTTTTTCATTCTGCAACTTTCTCAGGAGCTCGGGTAGCCTTAATGTTGTTTCCTTCTTCTTGCTAAGAAAGATCGTCCAAGCATACCTGGAATAATCATCAACAACAACCATACAATATTTCTTACCTCCCAAACTTACTGGGTCTACAGGACCGTAGAGATCCATGTGTAGCATTTCCAACACTCTTTGGGTTGAAAGGTAGGATTTGCTTTTCAGGGTTGACTTGATTTGCTTGCCTTTCTGGCATGGTCCATGACGCCGTCCTTCTTGAATGACACATCGGCAAACCTCTAACCATACCTGTCTTGAAAGCTTGTTGATCGTCTTGAAGTTGACGTGAGACATCCTCTTGTGCCATAGCCGGCTAAGATCTGCGGTGCCTTTGGCAACAAAACATGGAATTGAGGAGCTCATAGGCTTCCATCGGCAATGTACATATTACGATCGCTTCTGTAAGCACAACTTCCTTGGTTTGGGTGTTCTTGACTCTACAATGATCTATATAGAACTTCACCGAGAAGCTGTTTATCACGGGCGCTAATACTAAGTAGATTATACTGTAAGCCTTCAACATATGCAACATCGGTGACTTTGAATTTTCCGACAAGTAGGTTTCCTTTCCCTCTTGTTCTTCCTTTAGACTTATCACCGAAGCGAACTTTTGGACCGCGACCTGCTACAAAATCAGATAGCTTGCTCCTATCTCCAGTCATGTGACGAGAGCATCCACTATCGAAGTACCAGGTATCCTCCTCTAGAATGTCCTGTAACAAGGAAATTAGGTAGATTTAGCTCCCCTTTGATTTTTGGGTCCATAGATGTTAGTTCCTTTAGGTACCCAGATTTTCCTGACAGCAATTGGTTTACTGTAGGATGTACTCGGTACAGTATTGCGGTATCTACGGGGGGCATATCCGTAGTTGTTATAATCACGATAATTATTATGCATGTAAAATTCAGGGTTATTATTATTATTCCAGTACGAGTGCCGTCTAGGAGGTGGAGCCATTTTCCTAGGCCTAACAGCTTGTCTTCTGGGTCTCCAGTTGGATTCCCAATGCTGTTGTTGATACTGAACTGGCATCTGCTGTCTTGAGGGATAACGGGGCTCCTGTATCCAATACCTAGGCGCACTGTACTGAGTGTACTGTTGTGCGGGCCTTTGGCGGTTGGATACCGTCTTCTTTCTGAATGACTGCCGGCTTTGATGATATGCTTGTGGAGCATGCTTTAGATTACGCCTTCTGAGTGGTTGTTGGTTCCACTGTCTCGAATAGTAGAGTTGTGGAGGCGGAATGGCAGCCTTCGGTTTTCTCGGTACAGCAGGTTCCTTTATGGGACTAGGAACATCTTCCGATTCTGGAATGTGTTCCACACTCTTGACGAACACAGTACTAGTTTTACCTTTATTCGAACATGAGCTGTATCCTAAGCCACTTTTATCATGAGCATGTTGCCCAGTGCTCAGAATTTCTTCCATTCTTTTGGACGATTTTTCAAAAGACTTCAGAATGGTCTCAAGTTCGGTTTCTCGCTTCTCGAGAGTTGTAATTTTGGTTTGTAGTAGAACCAAATCATTTGACTTGCTCTCATTATGGGTTTTAACAGCATTTAGTTCATGAGCAAGTTGATGATTGCTCTCCATGAGTTTTTCAAAATCGACCTTGCTGGTTTCACAATCAAGAGACATATTTTCATAGTTTATTTTCAGCAAGTCATTTTCATCTTTCAGCTCTAGATTTGTTAATTGAAGTGTATATTCTCGATTTTAGAGTCTCATGGGCTTTTGAATGTTTTTGAATTCATTCATCATATTTTCGAAAGTATGAGATGCATTAGGTGGAATAAGCGAGGTTGAGCTTACCTCATCGTATTTGTCTTCACCTTACGGAACATCTTTGGCCATAAAGCACATGTATGCTTTATCATCGAACTCATCGTCAGATGAATCACTTTCAGTGACCACCTGAAGACATTCTGCTGATTTGGATGGTGTGGGGGAGGCTTCTGATTCTCCAATCAGGGCCTTGAGCTTGTCTTTCCAAGCACGTCTTCTTTCATCTCTCTCTTGCTGCTCGGCCTCAGGCAATCTTTGGACTTTGGGATGAGGACATTTGTTTGCATAATGGCCTGGTTTCCAGCAGTTATAACACAGGTTAGCATCACCGGATGATGTTTCAGTACTTACCTTGTTGACAGGTTTGGGCCTGTAGGGAGTCTTTCCAGACTGTTTAATGAACTTTTTGAATTTGTGCATTAGAAGCGCCATTTCATCTTGTGACGGGATGTCGTCGTCGCTGTCAGCGCTCTTGTGACCGGGCTTCGACGAGCTAGGCATGCTATGTCGACGGTTCGATACAGCAGCGAGAGCTGTGACCTTTGAAGGAGATTCTTCAGCTTTCTCTCTTCTGTCAATGTCATACTCAAAAGCTTTAAGGTCAGAGAAGAGATCAAAAGTGGATATTTCATTAAGATTACAGGATACACGCATAGCTGTGGTCTTAATGTCCCATCAGTGGCCGAGAGATCTGAAAATTTTTAAGTTCTTCTCCTTTTGGGTGTAAATCTTGCCCAACGCTTCAAGTTCACCAACAATACCCGGTAAATGAGGTCAAGTTCCTCAAGTGTTTCCGTTGGTTTCATTTCAAAAGATTCAAATTCTTGAGTAAGTTTTGAAATCTTGTTTTCTTTTGAGAGCTCGGTTCCCTCACAAATTAACATGAGAATATCCCAGAATTCTATGTCAGTTTTGCAGCTCTTAACATTTTACAAAGTGCCATTGTCAAGACTGACAAATAAAGCGTTCTTAGCCACGATATCAAGATTGGCTCGCTTACTTTCATCGGTTGTCCATTGCTCGCGTTCCTTCTCGAGCATTTCAGCATGGGCTTGGCCCTCAATCCTTGCGGCTGGATTGACCTTCATGATCTTGATCGGACCATCCTGTATAACAAAGATCATCTCTTCGTGCATTGCTGCAAGATGAGCTTCCATTCTAATTCTCCAGTCGTCAAATTCATTAATAGAGAACATAGGGACTTTGTTAATCATAGAAGTATCCATACTGATAATATAGGAATGAAAAAAAAACTGTTTTGAAAATAAGTGATTTGAATCTGATTCGATTAAAAGAAATACGACTGATTCTTTTTAGAATCAACCGCTCCGATACCACTTGTTGGCCACTTAAGTATACTGGATACAGTTTGGAAAATCGTTTAAACAACAAACTGTATGGAATCTAAATCTGAGTGCGTAGCGGAAGTCTTGGATACAGTTAGTTGCCGTGGATACAGCAACGACGTATTAGGTGTATACTTAATATATCACAGTTATTTCAAACAGTAAAAGCTGAAGGTAAATGACACAGTAATTTAAGTGGTTCGAGGTAAACCCCTCTACGTCCACTGGTCCTCCACACAGGAGTAAAAAGTTTATTATATAATTACTGCGTACACAACTACGTAATTATAAACAAACCTATCCTTGTATCGTTCACACAGATTGATACAAAGAATGTCACTTTCAACCATTCACACAGATTGGTTAAAGCTTCCTTCTTGACTAGCTTCTTCACACACAGTTCCAAAGCTTCGTCCTTATTCGTCCCTCTCAGGCCAGAATAACTTGTTGAGTTCACACGAGCTCGGTTTTACACGAGGTAAAAGGTTAGGTAACTGGTAAGAACAATGACTTTGAATATCAAGATCGATGATAGTTTGTTCTTGATGTTTGAGCACCGTATATCTCTTTCGTTTTAACTTGCGATATACTTTGGAGATATGTTTGCTCGATGATAACTTGATAGCTTTGAGAGTTACTTTGATTCGTAATTGGTAATCGATCTTCAATGTCTTCAAGGATATATATAGCCTCGAAGAAAGTATCCGTTGAGATGTCCGTTTGAATAAGATTTCCTTCAACGGAATATGACATGATCCGGATTTCGCGGGATTACGAAGATTCGAAGATCGAAGTATTTAAATACTTTATCCTTGAGTATTTAAATACTTCTTTGTTCAACGGAACTTGACTTGTGTTCTTTCTTGTCCTTTTGTGAACCGTATGGAAGGTAGTGTATTTAGGGCATCGAGACAGTTTTCCATACTTGATCTATTACAAGTCTTCTTGCTTTGTCTTGTGAGCTTCACTTATCCGATTCGAGGCGTGTCTTCGATACATGATAAATCCTTAAGCCTCGATACAGTTTCCTTTACTGTATTTGGCATATATGTCAAAACCTTCTCAATAACAAATAACAATCGATACAGGGATCGGGTATCCCGGCTGATTCGATACAGGGTGTTTGTTTTTCCTAACAATGCGTGATATGTTTTCTGCATGTTAGTACGGGAAAATTAAAAACCTTAAGGCTAAAGTAACTAAGTGATTAAATTGATTTTTTTTTAAAATAAAATCAAATTGACCTCCATAATTAATTTAAATTGTGAAGTAATTAGCATGCGCGTTGACATTAGGGTCTTCCTCCATATCGGATGTGCTAATTATAGGTTCACTAGTTTTAAATTTCAAAATAATAACATAAGGTAAATATTACTTTTTATGATAGGACCTCTCCATCTGTAGGACTATTATTTAAAAGATAATATTTTAAGGATGTTAAATTATGGTGTTCACTTAAGTGTATTAATTAATAAGCTCACCATCGGAATCTATGTTAATTAATACATGGCCAAGAGGAACCAACTATTTATTTTACTTGTCATAACGTAAGTTGACTAGATAGTAAAATTAAAGACGTAAAACTCTACTTGAAAAATGTGTGTGTAAACGTCCACACGATCGTGGCTTGCATATGCGGATTTTTCGAGGTGTTGGTTGCTAGCATATATAGTATTTTTGAGGTTTTTTCGATATATTTTGCTATGCATTATGTGATGGATGTTTTAATTTTTATCTCGTATGTCCACTAGCTGTTATTCTCAAATAAAATAAACTTGATGGCACTAACTTTGCCGAATGGAATAGAAATCTTGACATTGTCCTCACTGCTGAGGGGCATAAATTTGTCTTAACTGAGGAGAGCCCTCTAGAACCAGAACTGGATGCCACTCCTGAAGAGTTGGATGAATTCCGAAAATGGAAAAAGTCTGATAAGATGGCTCGCTGTTACATTTTGGCTTCACTGACAAATGGTTTTAAGCTTTACAGGACTCGGGACCTCTTCGGGTTCAAGAATGGGTTCCATTCCCTTGAGAAACACCATACTAGATATTCTCTTGTGGGAGAACGAGTCATATCCTAAGCCATGTTTATCTTGGGCATGTTGCCCAGTGCTTAGAATGTCTTTCATCCTTCTAGATGATTTTTCAAATGATTTAAGGATGACCTCGAGTTCTCCTTATCATTTCTCAAGAGTTTGTATTTTAGCTTCTAACAAAGCATAATCATTTGTGTTGCAATAATTATGAGTTTTTACCTCATTTAGTTCTGTTGCAAGTTGATGATTGCTTTCCATGAGTTTTTTGTGGGCAATTTTGTTGTTTTCACAGTCTATAGACATGTTTTCGTAGTTATTCTTCAGCAAATCATTTTCGTCTTTCAGCTCTAGGTTTGAAATGGCAAGCTGTATGTTTTACCGTTTGAGCATCTCATGGGCTTTTTGAATGGTTTTAAACTCATTCATCATATTTTCAAACATATGCGATGCATTGATAGGAATAATTGAGGTTGAGCTTACCTCATCATCGCTGTCATCATCATCCTCTTCTTCTTTGGCCATAAAGCACATATATGCTTTATCGTCTATTTCATCATCAGAGAGTCACTGTCAGTGATTGCCTGTAGGCACTCCTCGGTCTTGGTTGATGCGGGCGAGGCTTCTGGTTCACCAATCAGGGCCTTGAGCTTGTTTCTCTAAGCACGCCTCTTCTCATCCTTTTCCTGTTGCTCGACTTCAGGCAACTTCTGTACTTTTGGATGAGGACACTTATTCGCATAATGTCCTGGTTTTCTGCAGTTGTAACACAGGTTAGAGTCTCCAAATGAAGGGGATTGAGAACTCACCCCATTGAATGGCTTGGGCCTGTACGGGGCCTTTACAGATTCTTGGTGAACTTCTTGAATTTTTGCATGAGTAGGGATATCTCGTGTTGCGAAAGGAGGTCATCGTCGATGTCTGCTGCCTTGCATGCCGATTTGGATGTGCTGGGTGCGGAACCATGTCTTCTTTCAGATATAGCAGCCAGTGCTATAGTCTTGGCAGGTGACTCTTCGGATTTATCTCTCCTGTCTGTGTCATACTCAGATGCCTTTAGGTTAGAAAAGAGATCAAAAGTGAAAATATCATTTAAGTTACAGGACACACACATAGCTGTGGTTTTTATGCCCCATCGGGCATGGAGTGATCTAAAGATTTTTAAGTTTTCTCCTGTTGGGTATACACTTTACCCAATGCTTCAAGTTCACCGTCAATGCCGGAAAATCTGAGGTTAAGCTCCTCAAGCATTTCGGAAGATTTCATTTCAAGAGACTCGAACTACTGAGTTAGTTTAGAATTTCATTTTCTTTCGAGAGCTCAGTTCCCTCACAAATAAGCTTGAGTTTCTCCCATATTTGTTTGGTTGTTTTACAGCTTTTTACCATCAAGCATGTGCCTTTGTTTAGAGTGACAAATAGCGCATTCTCAGCGAGGTTTGCACTCTTGCGATAGTCCTCTATCCACTGCTAGCGCTCTTTATCGAGCATCTCCGCATGAGGTTGCCCATCCATCCTTGTGGCGGTGTTGACCTTCATTATCTTGATCGGTCCTTCCTCAATGACGAAGATCATCTCTTCGTGCATTGCTGTACGAGAAGCTTCCATCTTAATTCTCAATCATCAAATTCATTAATGGAAATCATAGGAACTTTGTTGGTCATATAGGTGTCCATGATAGATGTAGGATAAATGATGAAAATATGAAAAATAAAGTTTTCAAAAACTAGTGATTTTTGTAGATCTGATTCAGTTAAAAATCGACAAATTTTTCTAGATCAACCACTCTGATACCACTTGTTGGCCACAAAGTATACAGTTAACAACTTAGAAGGGTGGGTTGAATAAGATATATCTTTTTCGAAGTTATTTGCGATGCGGAAGTCTGATATTAAGTTTCTGTAAATACAACGACTAAGTATTCTCCTGTTTGCTTGCTGCGTACATGGTTTTTGCAACATGTATACTTAAATCACACAGGTAGATATGGAAACAGTAAATGATAGAATGTAAGTACAAACATATTTAAGTGGTTCGAGGTAAACCCCTCTATGTCCACTGGTCCTCCACACAGGAGTAATATGTTTATTAAGATCAGGGCGTACACAACTATGTGACTTTAACTAAATCTGTCGCTGTATCGTTCACACAGATTGATACAGCCGACAATAGCTTGGACCGTTCAGATAGATTGGCTTGGCTTCTTTGACTTGCTTCTTCTCACACAGGTAGAAGCTTTATCTTCAATGCTATTCTAGCCACAAAGGTCGAAACTAGCAAGGCTTAGTCCAAACAGGGCTAAGTTGATCTCAACGTAAGGTTTGTTAGAACAAGTCCAAACAGCAATTGTATGCTTAATGAGCATTCGCTTTAAGGTGTGTTGTTTGCATTGAGGACTATGTATATTTCTTCTCTAGATGAAGCTGTATGCTCAAGGAAATATACTTCTCTTTGTAAGCTTGATATTAATATTGTCAAAGGTAATGCGTTAGATGTATTTTTCGAAGTAATATCTCTAGTAAGCAATGTCCTCTTGCTTGGGGCTATTTATAACCATGGAAATAAATACGTTATAAATGTAGTCATTGGCCGGTTGGTGAGATTGGGATATCTTTGACTGGCGGCTTCAGAATATTTGAATTAAAGGCGATTCACATTTAATGCTCCTGAAAGCTTTGGTGACAGAGGAATATCCTACAAATATCCCTTCATCCGACTTTTCGTCGAAGGTTCTAAGTTGGTCTTTCCCGTTATTCATGACATAACATCTACAACCAAATATGTGAAAATACGAAACCAATGGAGTTTTGTTGTTCATACCTCGTATGCTGTTTGGTTGTGATGCTTGTTGATGATACAGCGATTTTGTGTGTAGCATGTTGTATTTGTTGCTTTGCCCCAGAAACGCTGCGGCGACTTGCTTGCGACAATCATGGTTCTTGTCGCTTCCTTGAGCGTCCTGTTCTTTCGCTCGGCAACACCATTTTGTTGAGGTTTTCGGGCAGTTGAGTATTCGTGTTGTATTCCATTTTCCGAACAGTATTTCTATATAAAGCGGTTAGTGAATTCAGTACCTCTGTCGCAACGAATGGACACGATACTCAACCCTTTCTCATTCTGAAGCTTTCCCAGGTGCTCGGGCAGCTTTGATGTGGTTTCCTTCTTCTTGCTCAGGAAAATTGTCCAAGCATACCTGGAATAGTCATCCACAATAACGAGACAGTATTTCTTACCTCCTAAACTTACAGGATCTACAGGACCGTAGAGATCCATATGTAGCATTTCCAGAACTCTATAAGTGGACATGTATGATTTGCTTTTCAGGGTGGTTTTGATTTGTTTGCCTTTCTGACAGGGTCTGCAAACGCTATATTTTTGGAATGACACATCGGGCAAACCTCTAACCATTCCCTATCTAGCGATCTTGTTGATCATCTTGAAGTTGATATGCGACATCCTCTTTTGCCATAGCCAACTTTGATCTGCAGTGCCTTTGACAAAATAGACGGAATTGTGGAGCTCGTAGGGATCCAATCAACAATATACATGTTACCTGATCTGCTTCCTATGAGCACAACTTCTTTAGTTAGAATGTTCTTGACTCTACAGTGATCTATATAGAATTTCACCTAGAACTATTTGTCACAGAACTGGCTAATACTAAGTAGATTATACTGTAAGCCTCCAACATAAGCTACATTGGTGACTTTGAATTTTCCTACAAGCAGGGTTCCCTTCCCTCTTGTTCTTCCTTTGGCTTTATCACTGAAGCGCACGTTTGGACCACGACCTTCTACATAATTTAATAGCTTGCTTCCGTCTCCTGTCATGTGCCTAGAACATCCACTGTTGAAGTACCAGATGTCATTCTCTTTGATGTCTTATAGGCAAAGAAATTAAGTATATTTAGGTCCCCTTTGTATGTTGGGTCCATGGATGTTAGTGCCTTTAGGTACCCATATTTGCCTGACAGCAATCGGCTTGCTGTCGGTTACTTTTGGTCCATTCTTGCGATGTCTACGTGGGGCAGGCACGCAGTTGCTGTAACCTTGGAAATTATTATGCATGTAAAATTCAGGGTTATTATTATTAATCCAGTACGAATGCCGTCTTGGAGGTGGATCCATATTCTTTGGCCTTACAGCTTGCCTCCTGGGTCTCCAGTTGGATTCTCAAAGTTGTTGCTGATATTGCACAGCGACCTGTCTTCTTGATGGATAATGAGGCTCCTGTATCCAGTATCTAGGCGCACTGTACTGGTGGAAGTACTGCTGTGCATGCCATTGATATTTAGATACAGTCTTCTTTCTGAACGGCTGTTGGCGCTTCTGATATGCTCGTGGAGCATGTTGTTGGTTACGCCTTACAGGTCTGGGTTGCTGAGGATTCCACTGTCTGTGATATGACTTTGGTGGCGGAATGTCAGCCTTTGTTGTACGCGGATCAGCTGTTTTCTTTGCGGGACTCGGGGTCTCTTCATGTATAGGAATAAGTTCCACACCCCTAACGAACACGGTACTAGTTTTCCCTTTATTGGAGAATGAGTTGTATCCTAAGCCACTTTTATCATGGGCATGTTGCCCGGTGCTTAGAATTTCTTCCATCCTTTTAGATGATTTCTCGAAAGATTTTAAAATGGTCTCTACTTCTCCTTCCCATTTCTCGAGATTTTTTACTTTGGCTTCGAGTAGAGCAAAATCATTTGTCTTGCTCTCATTATGAGACTTGGTCTCGTTTAGATTTTGGGCAAGATGATTATTGCTCTCCATGAGTTTTTCCAATGTGATCTTGCTGTTTTCGCAATCGACAGACATATTTTTATAGTTATTTCTCAGCAAGTCGTTTTCTTCTTTCAGCTCTAAGTTAGAAATTTCGAGCTGTATGTTTTTCAATGTCTCATGGGCCTTTTGAATGTTTTTAAATTCATTCATCATATTTTCGAAAGTATGTGATGCATTGATAGGAATATTGGATGTTGAGCTTACCTCATCATCGCTATCTTCATCGTCCTTTATATCTTTAGCCATAAAGCACATGTATGCTTTATCTTCGATCTCATCATCGGACGAGTCACTGTCAGTGACTGCCTGAAGACATTCCTCAGTCTTGGTTTGAGCGGGCGAGGCTTCTGATTCGCCGATGCGGGCCTTGAGCTTGTTCTTCCAAGCATGTCTCCTTTCGTCCTTTTCTTGTTGCTCGTCTTCTGGAAACTTTTGGACTTTAGGATACGGACACTTATTTGCATAATGTCCTGGTTTCCTGCGTTGTAACATAGATTAGAATCACCAGATGGAAAGATTTAGAACTTACCTTGTGAAAAGGCTTGGGCCTGTATGCAGTCTTTCCAGACTGTTTGATGAATTTCTTGACTTTGTGCATAAGCAGGGCCATTTCATCTGTTGACAGGATATCATCATCACTGTCAGCATTCTTATAGGTAGATTTGGATGTGCTGGGCATGCTGTGTCTCCTGTTAGATACAGCAGCTAGTGCTGTAATCTTAGCAGGTAACTCTTCGGCCTTCTCTCTCTTATCAATATCATACTCAAAAGCTTTTAGGTCATAGAAGAGGTCAAAAGTAGAAATGTCATTGAGATTACATGACACACGCATAGTTGTGGTTTTTATGTCCCATCGGGCAGGGAGAGATCTAAATATTTTTAAAATTTTCTCCTTTTGGGTATACACTTTACCCAATGCTTCAAGTTTACCGACAATGCCAGTGAATCTGAGGTCAAGTTCCTCAAGAGTTTCAGATGATTTCATTTTAAACGATTCAAATTGCTGAGTGAGTTTTGAAATCTTATTTTATTTTGAGAGCTTAGTTCTCTGACAAATCATCTTGAGTTTATCCCAGATTTCCTTGGCTATCTTACAGCTTGTTACCTTCGAGAATGTGCCTTTGTCAAGAGTAACAAATAGCGCATTCTTAGCTACGTTGTCGAGGTTCGCACGCTTGCGTTCATCGGTCGTCCATTGCTCACGCTCTTTCTCGAGCATCTCTGCATGAGGTTGTCCCTCTATCCTTGCGGCAGGATTCACCTTCATTATCTTGATGGGGCCATCTCAGATGACAAAAATCATCTCTTCATGCATGGCGGCAAGATGTGCTTCCATCCTAATTCTCCAATCATCAAATTCATTAATAGAAAACATACGAACCTTATTTATCATAGAGGTATCCATATACGGAATAGGAAAGATAGAGATTGTTTTAAAAAATAAGTGATTTTGGATCTGATTCCGGTAAAAATACGAATGATTCTTTTTAGAATCAATGGCTCCGATACCACTTGTTGGCCACTAAGTATACAGAATACAGCTTGGAAAAGTGTTAGTACAACAAGCTATACGATTTGCAAATAAGATTGCGTAGCGGAAGTTTGTTTAAGTGAGTTGCTGTAAATACAGCAACTAGGTTTTCTTCTGGTAGCTTGGTGCGCACAGTGGTATGCAATGTATACTTACAAATAATCACAGTAATGAAAACAATAAACGCAGAAGGTAAATAACACCCAATATAAAGTGGTTCGAGGTAAACCCCTCTACATCCATTGGTCCTCCACACAGGAGTAAAATGTTTATTATAATCACTACGTACACAACTACGTGACTATAATCAAACCTATCCTTGTATCGTTCACACAAATTGATACAAAGACTGTAGCTTTCAACCGTTCACAAAGATTGGTTGTTGGCGTCTTTGACTTGCTTCTTCTCACACAGATTGAAGCTTAGTCCTATTCTTCCCACACAGGTCAGAATATCTTTTCTTAGTCCACACATGGCTAAGTTTACTCAAATGTAAGGATGGTGAAATCACTAGTTTGAACAGTAGCTTGAACACGATGATCTTGAGCTGATGATATACTGTTCACGTTGGCTGAGTATATTATTCTCTCGGATATTTGATATATGCTCGAAGAAATATATTTGGTCTTATAATCTTTGATTGACGATAATGAATATTCAGTCGTTGAGTTCTTGAGTATATCAGTATTCCAAGTCTTTTGTTCGTCGTCTGCAATGCCATATTGCATAGACTATTTATAACTTTGGAATAGATCCGTTATAAATATGTCAGTTGGCTGGTTGGTGAGCAAAGATCCATTCTGATTGGTAAATTGACTTTCAAGATGCTAGATCTGGATTTTACTCCTTGTCTGATGATCCTTGTCGGTTGGTATTTAAATATTATATCCAATCAGTATTAAAATACTTCTTTCAAATGGCATTCTGACTTTAGTGAATAATGTAGATTCCTTCACAACGGTCTTCAGTCCTGTTGGATAGGTGTTTATTTGCCTAACACATTCAGCCTGTAAGTTGTATCCAACATGATATTACTTTAGTGTTGTAGCAGTTGACTTCAACGCTGTAGGCTATCTCCTGTAACACCCCAAACTAGGCGGATATTACAGTGTCGTGGACCCCCGACTGGGACCCAGCAGGCGAATGATGAATTAAATAATATAATTGTAGTACCGAACCACAATATATCATCAATCACTCCGATGAGGAGTTTCATTACAACACACCCAAGATAATACAGAATACATGTATATTTTATATGAAGATCAAATATACAACACTGAATGAAATGAATATCCAAACGGAAGTCTGCAGCGGAAATAAAATAAAGAAAACACGAGTGAATGAAAAGGACTGGGGCCCCCTACTAGTATCACTGGAACTCCTCACCGTCAACGTTCTCTTCCCGTGCCTTAGCCTTGCCGTGTGCACAGTCCAATGTGTCGGTGAACCTAACAAATGACCATCATGTGCCCGACTAAAAATTCCACACATCCCCACCCGGCCACGCAATATGAACCCAGAAGGTTATATAGACAAGAAATGACCATGAAGAATATTAATGAATAACAATCCGACAAAGTCAAGAATGACTCACCGAGATGAAATGATAGTGAAATGAATTATAGCTCAATGAAATGATTGGAACCGTCGTTCCTCGTGAATGAAGTGATTAATTGAAAATTACAAGTTCCAATACGGTTAATACATTATGAATGAATTATGATTATGGATGAACAACAACAAAAGGAATGAATATCCTTTTAACCGAGTAAGAATTAACTAACTCAACCGGTGAAGAATGTCCTTCCTAGAACAAACGTCCTACAATGAGATGTCGGCCGCTCGAACAACCTTGAATGATAATTACCAACAATGCTCAATATATGAATCAAACACGATTATAACCGACTCAAACGTCGATACAACAATATCCAAACTCATAGAGGCATTCTAGCGAATACTTAGCAAACACACATCCTTAGATAATATCCAATCCCGAATATATCAAAACCAATTCCAAAATGAGTATTTCAAACCATCAAAACACTTCAATGATATCAATAATCCGATAGGAATCCACAATTCGAGTTAACGACAACATCTAATCGAAAACCCCCAAAATCAAAGTCAACTCCAAGGTGTTCTTCAATCAAACCTCAACAATTCATGAAATCCGAAATATACACTGAATAATCCATGGGAAAACATTTATCCAAGGTAGATAATCCATATATAACATATTCCAACAACAATACAAACTTATACGAAGAAATCGGAAGGAAAAACCCAAAATCCAAAATTCTAGATCCAAGAAGATTATTACCTTGATTTGATGTGATGGGGATGATGAAATGATGATTAATCCGAATGATAAGCTTGAAGGTGATGATTGATGATTGCACCTCGAAGAACACTCTCCAAATCGTCCAAAATCGCCCGGAATCGCCCAAAAACAAAGTGAGAAATGAAAATGACGAAGAAAGGGCTGAAATGTCCTATTTATAGTAATCCCAGTTTAGCGCGCGCTAGCCCCAGTTCTTAGCGTGCGCTAACGGGTGTTTTGGGTAGTCCAGTACCCACTGTCTAAAAATGGTAGCGTGCGGTACGTACCTTTTGTAGCGTGCGCTACGGCTGTACACTTGGCGTGCGCTAACCCCAAAATGTTAGCGTGCGCTAACGAATTATCTGATGCCCAGTGATGGAGTCTAGAACCCTCTATCCTCTGATCTGTTCGAGATAGCGTGCGCTACATTCAATATTTAGCGTGCACTACTACACCGTTTGTATACGCTAACAACCACTCATAGCGTGCGCTATGAATTAATCTAATTCAGTCCAGTACCCACTGGACTTTGCCTGATCCGACCTTAGCGCGCGCTACACCGACTGCATAGCGTGCGCTACTCCGGCCTACTAGCGCGCTACTTACCATTCGTAGCATGCGCTACTTACAACCCAACTGCAGTCCAGTGCCTTCTGGACTGCCTGCTGGAACTACACGAGCGTGCGCTAGTGTTGAGAGGTAGCGTGCGCTACCCGTACTCAATTAGCGCATGCTGAAGAGAGTACGTAGCGTGCGCTACTCCTCACACACAGCACACTATGAAGATGACAACGGTGATAAACACGGCACGAAACTCCATCTAGATTGGTGATGAATGACGATTGATACACGATACAATTACTCTGAACGGTGAATACACTGATTGAATATGAGTGACAAACGATCATTAATGAGTGAAAATTACTGAGTGACAATTACTGAATGATAATGACTGAATGATAATGAATGAATTACAACCGGGTATTACATACACCCCCCCTTAAAAGAGTTTTGTCCCCGAAACTAAGGGTCAAACAACTCGGGATGGCTCTCCTGCAACTCGGTTTCCCAAGTAGCCTCTTCGACTCCATGTCTAGAGCACTGAATTTTAACCAAAGGAATCGTCTTGTTCCTCAACTGTTTGATTCGCCGCTCTAAGACTCGTATAGGACGCTTCTCATATGAATGATCATCGGCGATTTCGATTTCGTCGAACTGAAGTATGTGGCTCGGGTCAGCAACATACTTCTGTAACTGAGATACGTGAAACACATTATGAATTCGGCTCAACGCCGGAGGTAGGGCCAATCGATAAGCTAACTTGCCAACTCGATCCAAAATCTCAAACGGTCCAATGAATCTCGGACTCAACTTTCCTCTCTTCCCAAAACGGAAGATACCACGACTCGGAGATACCTTGACCAAAACATGGTCATCTGTCTCGAATTCTAATGGTCGACGACGATTATCTGCATAAGATTTCTGTCGACTCTGAGCGGTCAACAAACGACTCCTGATCAATGCTACCTTCTCACGGGCGGCTATAAGCATATCGGGCTCGGTGCCGATTGATTCTGATAAGTCATCCCAACACAAAGGAGATCGACAAAGACGACCGTACAAGGCCTCGTAAGGTGCCATCTTAATCGAAGAATGCCAACTATTATTGTATGTGAACTCGATCAACGGTAGTTGGGCTTCCCAATCATCTGTCCAATCGAGAACACATGCCCTCAACATGTGCTCTAAAGTCTGAATAGTCCTCTCTGATTGTCCATCGGACTGAGGATGAAAAGATGTACTGAGATTAAGCTGAGTTCCCATAGCACGGTGAACTGATTTCCAAAAATGAGACATGAATCGTCCGTCACGATCGGAAACGATACTTTTAGGAGTACCGTGTGGTCTCACTATCTCTTTGATAAACAACTGGGCAAGTCTCTCGGGACCCCACGTATCCTTAATCTCAAGGAAATGAGCTGATTTAGTTAAGCAGTCCATAATGACCCAGATTGTATTCATGCCACGACGACTCGTCGGCAAACTCGTGATGAAGTCCATTGAAATATCTTCCCACTTCCACTCTGGAATAGGGAGAGGTTTCAGCATACCCTCCGGTCGCTGATGTTCTATCTTGACTTGCTGACAGGTCAAACATCTCGAAACAAATTCCGCGACTTCTCGCTTCATATTACTCCATCAGTAATTTTGTTTCAAGTCTTTATACATCTTGCTAGACCCCGGATGAACGGAATAAGGGGTAGCATGAGCTTCTCTCAAAATCGAGTTTTTCAACTCGTCATTCGCTGGTACGCACAACCGATTCTTAAATCACAAAAGTCCATCCTCGTGGACCACAAATCCAGGGGCTTTCCCCTGAGTCACATCATCTCGAATGCGTAACAAAAATGGGTCCGAACCCTGATTCACCTTGATCGCCTCCTCAAGTGGCGATGAAATCTCTAACGTACAAAGTTGCCCTTGTACTCGCTGTAACCAAACCTCGATCTCGGGTCTCAGAAATTCCTGCTGAAGTTCCTTCTGAACTGTTAATCGAGCAAGCATCTGCTCCTGAACGAACTTACGACTCAAGGCATCGGCGACAACATTCGCCTTGCCCGGGTGGTAAAGTTTCTCAATATCATAATCTTTGATTAGTTCCAACCACCGTCTCTGTCGCATATTTAACTCCTTCTGAGTGAATATATACTTTAAATTCTTATGATCGGTGAATATCTGACAGGTAACGCCATAAAGATAATGACGCCAAATCTTCAATGCGAAAACCACGACTGCTAGCTACAGGTCGTGGGTCGGATAATTAACCTCGTAAGGTCTCAATTGCCGCGAAGCATAAGCAATAACTTTCCCGTTCTGCATTAGTACACATCCGAGACCCTGTCCAGACACATCACTATAAACCACAAATCCTTCCGCCCCTTGTAGTAAAGAAAGGACAGGTGCTGAAATTAACCGGCTCTTGAGTTCCTCAAAACTCTGTTGACACGCGTCGGACCACGTGTACTTCTTATCTTTCCTTAAAAGATTCGTCATGGGTTGAGCGATTTTAGAAAATCCTTCAACTAATCGCCGATAATAACCAGCTAAACCGAGGAAACTTCGGATTTCCTTAACATTCTTCGGAGGTAGCCAGTCTCGGATAGCCTCCGTCTTTTGAGGGTCGACACGAACTCCGTCTGATGAAATTACATGTCCAAGAAATGTCACTTCGGACATCTAGAACTCACATTTGGAAAACTTTCCAAAAAGTTGCTCTCGTCTCAACACGTCGAGCACCAAATGAAGGTGAAACTCGTGCTCCTCCCGGTCACGAGAATAAATTAAAATGTCATCAATAAAGACAACCACGAACTGATCCAAATAGTCGATGAAAACCCGATTCATTAACTTCATGAAAACCGCAGGTGCATTAGTTAACCCAAACGGCATTACCACAAACTCATAATGACCATAGCGTGTTCGGAACGCCGTCCTTGTGATATCCGACTCTCGAATTCGCAACTGATGATATCCAGATCTTAATTCGATCTTGGAAAATACTGAAGCTCCCTGAAGTTGATCCAAAAGATCATCGATACGGGGTAGAGGATACTTATTCTTGATCGTCACTTGGTTTAATTCCCGGTAATCAATACACAAGCGGAACGGACCATCCTTCTTCTTCACAAAAAGCACTGGTGCTCCCCACGGGGACGCACTCGGTCGAATGTAACCCTTCTCCATCAAATCCTCTAATTGATTCTTCAACTCCTGCATTTCAGTCGGGGCCATCCGGTACGGTGCCTTCGATATAGGGGACGTACCGGGCTCCAACTCAATCGTGAATTCCACATCTCTCTGTGGAGGCAAACCAGGTAACTCGTCTGGAAATACATCGGCATATTCTCTCACCATAGGAATATCCGTCAACATTACTGATGGTTTCTCGGTCTTGGTCATATAGCACCAATAACCGACACACCCCTGATTGAGTAATCTCACTGCTTTCATCAAGTTAATGACTTTCCCAGAACAGCTGGGATTACCTCCCTGAAATACACATTCGACCCCATCGTCTGAAATGATAGTGACCATACGCTTATGGACACTAATGACGGCATCGTGACGATCCATCCAATCAATACCCATAATGATGTCGTCTCTCGGTAAATCTACCACGATTAGGTCTGCTAACCAATCACGGCCATGAAGCTGAATCGGACAATCCTTAATCTCATGATTCCCGATAATTCTTCTACGATCAGGTAGACCAATGACATAAGGCTCACAACTAGTAGCACTACCCAGAGATAGTCTACTCAAACATGACTCAGAAATGAATGAATGCGATACACCAGTATCAAAAAGGGGTACACACAGGTTGAGATAGAATATCGAGTGTACCTGAGATCATCCGAGCCTCTGGATCGTCGGTCTTCTTCATCTCATAAATTCGGGGCTTGCCGGCCCCCGAACCGGACGCTCCCGTCTGATAGCTCTTGGTTCCGCCTTTATTTGCTCCTGTCGTCTTGAACGATGCGGACTGAGTGGCCTGATTCTGCACCGCTGAATGTCTCGGGGCCTTAGATGATGTCGGATTCGGTTTAAAGTCTATTCGGAAAAAACGGGCATTATGCCCAGCAATCCCACAGTTATGGCACGTGACAGTCTGCCTCGGACACTTGGTGCTGAAATGACCCTGTTCTTCACAGTTGAAACAGGTGATGGCCGAACTGGCCGCTCGTGACTGAGATTCCGCGGGTCTAGGCGCCATAGGAGGTCGCTCAGAAAAAATAGAGCCCGCACGTGGTTTCTTGAAAGTGGCCTGACTGCCGTCAGACTGATTACGATTCTTAGACTTCTTGCCAGCAGATGAAGGTTGCTGCTTAGCAATCACCTTAGCAGTAAGCTCATAAGTAAGAGCTTTCTCAATGAATTCTGCCAGAGTGGTGCAATTGTGATTAAGCAACTGCATTCGCATACGAGGCTTCAACCTCTTGCTGAAATACTTAATCTTATCCGCCTCAGACTGAATGATAGATGAGGCGAAAGGAAGAAGTTCTTGAAATTTCTCGGCGATGGCGAGAACATCATCGTCCGCTGAGAGGTCGGGAGTGAGTAATTCTGACAACTTGGCCTCCCTGAGTGGGTCCAGATAATACCTCTCCATCATGAGAGTCCTGAATTGATCCCATGTACAAGATCCGTCAGTGGGCTTCAACGACAACCACCATGAATGTGCGCCCTTACCCAGATAGTAAGCCGCAACTGAAACTTTGTGTCCCTCAGGACAGTCCACCATAGCAAACAGTTTCTCAAAATGTTCAAGCTAGTGAATGATATCCGCCGGCTCATATGAGCCCTCGAAGGTAGGTGGCCTCTGGCGAGAGATGTCGCCAATGATACTGCTAACACCCCTCTCTTGCCTCTGAGGTGGCGGAGGAGGAGCCTGCTGATTTTGAGTAGTTCAGTTATGCATCGTCTCCATCAGTTGGGCCATCTGAGTCATTTGGGCCATCATGCCCTGCATAAAAGTGAGTGGATCAACCCGAACACCTTCTGACTGAGCTGTGTCCCAGGTACGACTCCCTGATAGTGAATGATTACGTCCAGGCGAATGAGTGGCAGCGTCACTGCTCGATGAGTTAGCATTATTCCTAGCATTAGCGCGTGTATTCACATGAGCTCTCGGGTTTCGGTCCGCACCACGGCCTCTTCCCCCACGTCCCCTGCCAGCTCTTTCCATACTGAAGTGGAAAGTCACATGATGATTATATATCTCGTATGAATATCACATTACGATTATGTTATGAAATGATGAGAATGAGCATACGCGCTCCAACACAATGATTACATGAATGATCAACTTGAGTGACGTGATTATGTGATGAAATTCTTGAAATGATTATCTTGAACAAGTTAACAAGATTAATAATATGATCCTCAAGATCAACAACTGAACAATGAAATGAAATGAGTGATTAATGAATTAACATGATCGACTTGATCAAAATGAAAATGATGAAAGAGGATTGTTGACTGTTGAATCATGAATGAATGATTCTATTGCCAGAAATTATACCATGGCGTCAGAAATCTTACTGTTCTTTGGTCTGAGGGGATCGGCTCTTGCACAGGTCACACGTGATGCGAAAGTCCAATGATACTAGTCTGATGACGATGATTTTAAATGAGACATGACTCGGAAGGTAGTATTCAAAACCACGCTCCGATACCAACTCTATAACACCCCAAACTAGGCGGATATTACAGTGCCGTGGACCCCCGACTGGGACCCACCAGACGAATGAAAATTAATAAATTAAATAATATAATTATAGTACCGAACCACAATATATCATCAATCACTCCGATGAGGAGTTTCATTACAACACACCCAAGATAATACAGAATACATGTATATTTGATATGAAGATAAAATATACAACACTAAATGAAATGAATATCCAAACGGAAGTCTCCAGCGGAAATAAAATAAAGAAAACATGAGTGAATGAAAAGGACTGGGGGCCCCTAGTAGTATCACTGGAACTCCTCGCCGTCAACGTTCTCTTCTCGTGCCTTAACCTTGCCATGACCTGAAATCAACATCCCCCAACGGGGTCAGTTACACAGAACAACAATCCTCAAGAGTTGAATAAACACAATCATGATATAACTTAATTATGAAATGATGCTGAAGAGAGGCATAATAGTACACCCGTAATGGTATGTGCACGTACACAAGACGAGTGTCCAGACACACCCGCCCTTGTACCTAATTAGTCTCACGGAGGTACATTACCATGTGCACAGTCCAATGTGTCGGTGAACCCAACACATGACCATCACGTGCCCGACTAAAAATTCCACACATCCCCACCCGGCCACGCAATATGAACCCAGAAGGTCATAGACAAGAAATGAACATGAAGAATATTAATGAATAACAATCCGACAAAGTCAAGAATGACTCACCGAGATGAAATGATAGTGAAATGAATTATAGCTCAATGAAATGATTGGAACCGTCGTTCCTCGTGAATGAAGTGATTAATTGACAATTACAAGTCCCAATACGGTTAATACATTATGAATGAATTATGATTATGGATGAACAACAACAAAAGGAATGAATATCCTTTTAACCGAGTAAGAATTAACTTACTCAACCAGTGAAGAATGTCCTTCCTCGAATAAACGTCCTACAATGAGATGTCGGCTGCTCGAACAACCTTGAATGACAATTACCAGCAATGCTCAATATACGAATCAAACACGATTATAACCGACTCAAACGTCGATACAACAATATCCAAACTCATAGAGGCATTCTAGCGAATACTTAGCAAACACACATCCTTAGATAATATCCAATCCCTAATATATCGAAACCAATTCCAAAATGAGTATTTCAAACCATCAAAATGTAATATCCGCAATTTCGAATTTCGGTAATTTTCTTTTTTTGGAGGAAGTTTGTTTTGACAATTCTTTCATGACCGTTTCGTCATTCCGAGAATGATTAATTCTGCAGTTTTTGTCATCCGAGTTCGTTTCGGTGTCGTTTTGTTGAGTTCCATGTCCTTAATCGACTTTTTCACGTGGGAGTTCGACTTTGTAAAGTCACCATTAATTCTTGGAAACTCCAAAAATTCTGAATCTTTGCAATATTATAGAGCATCAATTTAGCTTTCCAATGGTTCAAACGGTGAGTCAATCGGAGTCCAGACGAGGGAGTTATGGTCGAAATAGCTAAGGCTATACGATGTGCCTTTTTCGCGTTGAAGTGGGCTGTACTGTGTGCCGCGGCACACTTCATCTGTGCCGCGGCACTAAGCTAATTCCTGGGCGTTTTTCTTGGACCTGGGCCGCGGCACACTCATCCTGAGCCGCGGCACACGGGCTTTTTCTGCGTTTTTTAGCAGATTTGCGAGGAGAAAAACTTCATTTTTTCTCCTCTCTTCTTCCTCCTTCATCTTAGGCGATTTGAGGGCGATTTTGGGCGATTCGAGTGCTCCCAATCTTGTAGAGATCATCCACCTCAAGTCTTGTTGTAGATTTTCAACCTCTGCTTGAATCATTCATCCAAATCAAGGTATTTTGGCTTGAACCCTTGTTTTTGTAGATTTGGGGATTTTCCCTTTTGATTTCGATTCCAATCCGTTGTTAATCAATTAATTGTTGTATAAACGTTGTTTTGAACTTGTTCTATGGATTGGATACTTTTATCTTTGGTTCGTTCGACCCGAGGGGTGATTTCTTTGTTCTTGAAGGGTCTTGAACATTTAATGTTCGATTAAATGTTCGAATGAGTTCCCTTTGATAGTTTGTTGGGATTTCCGTTGTTTTGGCCTTGATTCTCGTCGTAACCATGTGTTATTGTTCCTTCCGGAGGTTTATAGGTGTTTGAGGATTCCGATGTTGAATCCCGTTTGGTGATTGATGATTCGTGTGGTGTTATTCTCGTAATACTCGTAGTGCTATCACATTCTTGATATTGTTCGGGGGTTCGGGGCTATTCGACCGCGTCCTATCCGTCATCTTATTGCGATCGTGATTTCAAGGCAAGTACCTTGCCCATACTTTTCTTATTTTATGGATACGATAATTGGTGATCATCTTGGTGTGTTTGTTTATTTGTTTGAAATGAGTTTTCAAAAGACTCGGCTAGCCTCGTTAAAGGCTCACTTTCAAAACGCGTGTTTTGTAAATTGTGTGGGTTGTAAGTGACTACATGAACCCCTTGAATATGTTTAGTGTTGATTTTGCGCTTGATAATGCGTGGGTACGTATATTGTTTCTTTCTGTCGTGTTATGGTTGACGTGCGTGTTGTTATTTATTCGTGTGGTCGTGGACTGGCGGATAAATTATGTGAATTGGTGTATTGATTTGATAATTGTTACAACGATTGAATGTGTGCTTGAGGTTTGTGATAATGTGGATACTTGTTGTGAGAAACGTCATATCCGGGAACCTCTGAGGGCGGGGCGTGCACTCCGGCTTGGGGTACGCTGCAATGTGCGGCTCCATATGGGTGGTGAACACCGGTGTTACATAATGCGTGTGTCAAGGGGCGGCTCTTGCGGGAGTGATCGCCGGCGCAGTGACATGTTCAAGGAGCGGCCAACATAGTGGAGTGAACGCTGGTACACAGGTGCGCAAGGGAGGCGCCTGGCAGGCTTATTGGTTACGGGTATTTGTGTGATAGCTAAGACCCCGTTACCGACCGTTGTTCGTTTCTCAAATTCTTCCAACTCACTTTTAAATGTTTGTCTTGATATAGACCGCGATTCGTGTTTTTTTTGAAAGCTTGCTTCAACTTGTTTTTAAAGCGTTGGTATCAGGGTTAATTAACCAAGGAGGTTTGACGAAACCTCCGAGGGTTAATTAATCGGGGGTCTTGAGCAGGATATGTCGAATGAGAGATTGTACCTTTGATTGTATTGTGGTGCAATTCTGTGTATTGGGTCAAGAACCCTGTGGAATGTTGAGATGATTGATCTCGTGTTGATATTATCTGGATTTGGGTCGAGAACCCCGTGTGATGTTGAGATGTTTGATCTCGTGTTGATATTATTTGGATTGGGCCGAGAACCCCGTGGGAAATATTTGTGAAGACTCGCTTGTGTTGATTGAATGGTTTTCATGCAAATTGTTTTCCGCCTATTGGTCGAGGACCCTGTTGATTTTGGGATGAGTAGGATTTGATAAATCCTAAATTGTTTTCTATTAAAACTCTCGATGGCATCTTTAAAACTGTTTTTTTTTAATGGTTCCCCTTTTATTTGTGATCTTTCAGTTTTGAGAAATGTTTACCAAACTCATGCCTCGGGAAGTACTATTCGTTACATTGGGTTTTTAAGGATTCCTGGTTACTGTTATTCGTGAAATGTGAATTGTATGGCTCGTATTTTTGCACTTGTACTTGCCCTAGCAAAACAGTGGAGTTTTGCTAACCCCCGAGTATTCGGGGGGTGGATGTCTATTTTTGCATTCAGGTTTTGGAGCATAGCGCAGGGTCGGCACGAAGGATGATGAAAGATGAACGATACTAATCACACGAGGACCCGTTGATGTCGTATTGGTCTAGTTGTATTTTCTTTTCTGCTGCAGTATCTTTTCCCCGTTGTACGGGAGTTTATTGTATTTTGACCCCTGCGTGGGTATGTGTTTGGAATTGAGTTGAACGTTATTATTGAAAGACCAAGTCGGTCTACTGGGTCATTTTAGCCTCAAAGGCGATGTTTAGGTGTTTGATTTTAGTTATCAGCCTGGTAGATCCTCGAGGAGAGGGTTTACGGCGTGTAATATCTCTGAGCGGATTGGGGGTGTTACATTTATGGTATCGGAGCTTAGGTTGAGGAAACCTAGGCTGTCGGGTCAAGTCGTGTTGTTTGAGTCTTGTTTCGTCGGATTTTATCTGACTGAGTCGTGTCGCGACGCGTCGTTTGAGTTTGTTGGTCGTGATTAGTATCGTGGGGCGATCATCATCTTCGTGCGACCTGTGGAAGTAAGTCTCCCTTCTTTATGTTGTGCTTCGTGTGACACGAGCTAATTTTTATGATTTTTTGTTAAGTGGTGGAGTCCTTATGTGGATTTTAATTTCACGATATGTATTTAGTCGACTCTCGTATTTGATTTATATGAGGAGTGTCTTCGCTTGTGACGTCTTTTTATTGTTGTTTTTGTCCGTGGCTGATGATTTTCGAATCGATTTGCACGTTTTACAAGTTCGCTTGTGGAAGCCTTGTGCTTATACACATACGACTTGTTCACTAGTCGGTGCGGGACGGTCCTTAGAGACTTCGAATGGGGTCAGTGGTCTTGTTCTGAATCCTAGGCGGTCTTCGACTCCGGTATTTTATCGTTTATTTCCGTTTAAAGACATGTATTGTCCTTATTTTAAATATTTTAATGCGTGTACTAGGAGCTGTTTTAGTGAATGTCGATACGTGTGAGTTTTGGGCGTTCTGGCCTATTGGATTTTTGAAAACCTTGAGAATCTTGGAAAAATAAATCTCGAGACATACTTTTCAAATGAGTTATTTTCTTGTGGTACATCCTAGGTGCCACAATATATTTCAAAAATTTTCTACTTCGAGGACCAAAATGCTTTGAGATATTTTCAATGTTTTAGAAACAATTTTATTTAGACCCGAGGGTCGAATATTTTGAAAGTTTTTCACGAAAAGAAAGTGTCCTCATTTTTAACAAATGCGAAATGGTTCTCCAAGGTCTCGATAACGATGTTTCACGTTTGTACTTTTTGGAAGGCGATACTCAAGATCAACCGGTGTTCTTCTAAATTATTTTTAAAATGAGGTTTTCGTTTTTAAAACCTATCCATTCCCGTTTGAGGACTGGGTATGTATGTATGATGTTCGCGTTGTCATTTTGATGTTTGCTCCCGAGTATGATTGAATTGGCGGTGTGAGCGTCGAGTCGTTCGCCACGCATATATTTTGTTAGCCCTTGTGGGAGGTGTGATGACGATCCTTAATGTTGTCATTTCGTGGTGGCCTGCGTGTTAACGCACCTGTGTGAGCTGTTAAAGCTTGGATTTTTGGTGCGTTATACACATGGGTGATTGTTTTATGATGTTTGTGATTGTGTGCTGGCTATCGTTTGGGATGTTGTAATCGTCGAACGATGCCGTTGTTGTTGTGATTTTTGTATGCGTTGATATGTTATGCTTAGTTGGCATCTCCGGTATGTTGTTTTGCGGTGTTAGTTCCATTGTATCTAGCATCTGTATTTTCGGTATGCCTAGCCGAGACGTTTCAAACGTGATGTGACGGGGCATGCACGTGTAAATTGTCCTTCTCGTCGGTAACACATTTCAAGTGTGGACTCGAGGGACACCGAATTCAGTTTTGCGAATTGGCTACCGAGACTTTCGGAGTTCGCGCTTCAGCACAGTCATCGGAATCGGCTTTGAGAGTCCTTTGAAAGATGTTTTTGTCAGTTGCTTGTTGTGTTGTCACCTTGATTTCGGGTTGTAAGTTTCGGGAACGACACTTCTTTTAAAAGTGGTCGAATGTAATATCCGTATTATTTTTGGCTCCTGCATTTTCTCTTTCTCAATTCTATCGGCTCGCACGTGTTCGTTGATATTGTCTGAGCTTGTTCTGTATTCCGGTTTCATCGTTCGAACGAGTTGTGACCTTGTTTTGGGTCGATCTGGTTATCGCTGTGACTTTTCCGAGTTCGGTTCGATTCTTGTGAACCTTGTTCGGAAGTAGCATCTTTTGGTTCTACTAGTTCTTTTATTCGTAGTGGACTGGATCTTGAACCCTTGTGTTTTCGACTGGCCGACTCGTTTATGTTCGTTGACATTTTCTGAGCTTGTCCTGCCCCTTGCTTTTGTTGATCGAACGAGGGTGGTATTATTTCGGAATTACTCGTTCGTCGTTGTGACTTTTCAATTGTTATTCCCTTTCCTGTGGATCTTATGCGAGTGTGCATCTTGTTGTTTTCACCGGATCATGTTTTGTCTCGAGTCGAGATGTGAACCCCGGAGTTGTCGGTTGAACCTTTTTGTCCTTCATGATCCGAACATGATCGTTCAATTTTTGTTGTCTCGATCTTTGTGGTTCGATTGTTTGATTGTTCGGTTTTTGTTGATCTCGTTTCGTGATTGTTGAACATTCAGACTCCTTTGTAATTCCCTTAAGTTTGGGAAATCAGTCTCGTTTCGATCTTCCAACCCTTGAGCGGTGGAATTCCGTGTTTGTTCAGCGTTTGACTCGCGTTTGGATTGATGAACCGTTAGGTTGGTCAATCGTATTGACTTTCGCTCGTTGTGTTTTGTGATTGTTCGGATAATTTACTTTACTGTATTATCCATTTGATGACGCTTGTCACTTGTTGGTTTTATTATATCCCTAACGGCGACGTTGTGTTGGTCGTCGTGGAGCGTGTTTTCACGCCGTATATTCCTTTGCGTTGCTTGTAACGTTTCGCCGATGGGCGTAAGTTACGCGTTTCCTTGCGTATCTCGTTGAGTTTTCCTGGCGGGATATTGCTTCTCCCTACTTGTTTTAAGTTTCGGGACGAAACTTCTTTTAAGGAGGGTAGAATGTAATATCCGCAATTTCGAATTTCGGTAATTTTCTTTCTTCGGAGGAAGTTCATTTTGACAACTCTGTCATGATCGTTTCGTCATTCCGAGAATGATTAATTCTGCACTTTTTGTCATCTGAGTTCGTTTCGGTGTCGTTTTGTTGAGTTCCGTGTCCTTAATCGACTTTTTCACGTGGGAGTTCGACTTTGTAAAGTCACCATTAATTCTTGGAAACTCCAAAAATTCTGAATCTTTGCAATATTATAGAGCATCAAGTTAGATTTCCAATGGTTCAAACGGTGAGTCAATCGGAGTCCAGACGAGGGAGTTATGGTCGAAATAGCTAAGACTATACGATGTGCCTTTTTCGCATTGAAGTGGGATGTACTGTGTGCCGCGGCACACTTCAGCTGTGCCGCGGCACTAAGCTAATTCCTGGGCGTTTTTTTTGGCCCTGGGCCGCGGCACACGGGCTTTTTCTGCGTTTTTTAGCACATTTGCGAGGAGAAAAACTTCATTTTTTCTCCTCTCTTCTTCCTCCTTCATCTTAGGCGATTTGAGGGCGATTTTGGGCGATTTGAGTGCTCCCAAACTTGTAGAGATCATCCACCTCAAGTCTTGTTGTAGATTTTCAACCTCTACTTGAATCATTCATCCAAATCAAGGTATTTTGGCTTGAACCCTTGTTTTTGTAGATTTGGGGATTTTCCCTTTTGATTTCGATTCCAATCCGTTGTTAATCAATTAATTGTTGTATAAACGTTGTTTTGAACTTGTTCTACAGATTGGATACTTTTATCTTTGGTTCGTTCGACCCGAGGGGTGATTTCTTTGTTCTTGAAGGGTCTTGAACATTTAATGTTCGATTAAATGTTCGAATGAGTTCCCTTTGATAGTTTGTTGGGATTTCCGTTGTTTTGGCCTTGATTCTCGTCGTAACCATGTGTTATTGTTCCTTCCGGAGGTTTATAAGTGTTCGAGGATTCCGATGTTGAATCCCGTTTGGTGATTGATGATTCGTGTGGTGTTATTCTCGTAATACTCGTAGTGCTATCACATTCTTGATATTGTTCGGGGGTTCGGGGCTATTCGACCGCCCCTATCCGCTGCCTTATTGCGATCGTGATTTCGAGGCAAGTACCTTGCCCATACTTTTCTTATTTTATGGATACGATAATTGGTGATCATCTTGGTGTGTTTGTTTATTTGTTTGAAATGAGTTTTCAAAAGACTCGGCTAGCCTCGTTAAAGGCTCACTTTCAAAACGCGTGTGTTTTGTAAATTGTGTGGGTTGTAAGTGACTACATGAACCCCTTGAATATGTTTAGTGTTGATGTTGCGCTTGATAATGCGTGGGTACGTATATTGTTTCTTTCTGTCGTGTTATGGTTGACGTGCGTGTTGTTATTTATTCGTGTGGTCGTGGACTGGCGGATAAATTATGTGAATTGGTGTATTGATTTGATAATTGTTACAACGATTGAATGTGTGCTTGAGGTTTGTGATAATGTGGATACTTGTTGTGAGAAACGTCATATCCGGGAACCTCTGAGGGCGGGGCGTGCACTCCGGCCTGGGGTACGCTGCAATGTGCGGCTCCATATGGGTGGTGAACGCCGGTGTTACATAATGCGTGTGTCAAGGGGCGGCTCTTGCGGGAGTGATCGCCGGCGCAGTGACATGTTCAAGGAGCGGCCAACATAGTGGAGTGAACGCCGGTACACAGGTGCGCAAGGGAGGCGCCTGGCAGGCTTATTGGTTACGGGTATTTGTGTGATAGCTAAGACCCCGTTACCGACCGTTGTTCGTTTCTCAAATTCTTCCAACTCACTTTTAAATGTTTGTCTTGATATAGACCGCGATTCGTGTTTTTTTTTGAAAGCTTGCTTCAACTTGTTTTTAAAGCGTTGGTATCAGGGTTAATTAACCAAGGAGGTTTGACGAAACCTCCGAGGGTTAATTAATCGGGGGTCTTGAGCAGGATATGTCGAATGAGAGATTGTACCTTTGATTGTATTGTGGTGCAATTCTGTGTATTGGGTCAAGAACCCTGTGGAATGTTGAGATGATTGATCTCGTGTTGATATTATCTGGATTTGGGTCGAGAACCCCGTGTGATGTTGAGATGTTTGATCTCGTGTTGATATTATTTGGATTGGGCCGAGAACCCCGTGGGAAATATTTGTGAAGACTCGCTTGTGTTGATTGAATGGTTTTCATGCAAATTGTTTTCCGCCTATTGGTCGAGGACCCTGTTGATTTTGGGATGAGTAGGATTTGATAAATCCTAAATTGTTTTCTATTAAAACTCTCGATGGCATCTTTAAAACTGTTTTTTTTAATGGTTCCCCTTTTATTTGTGATCTTTCGGTTTTGAGAAATGTTTACCAAACTCATGCCTCGGGAAGTACTATTCGTTACATTGGGTTTTTAAGGATTCCTGGTTACTATTATTCGTGAAATGTGAATTGTATGGCTCGTATTTTTGCACTTGTACTTGCACTAGCAAAACAGTGGAGTTTTGCTAACCCCCGAGTATTCGGGGGGTGGATGTCTATTTTTGCATTCAGGTTTTGGAGCATAGCGCAGGGTCGGCACGAAGGATGATGAAAGATGAACGATACTAATCACACGAGGACCCGTTGATGTCGTATTGGTCTAGTTGTATTTTCTTTTCCGCTGCAGTATCTTTTCCCCGTTGTACGGGAGTTTATTGTATTTTGACCCCTGCGTGGGTATGTGTTTGGAATTGAGTTGAACGTTATTATTGAAAGACCAAGTCGGTCTACTGGGTCATTTTAGCCTCAAAGGCGATGTTTAGGTGTTTGATTTTAGTTATCAGCCTGGTAGATCCTCGAGGAGAGGGTTTACGGCGTGTAATATCTCTGAGCGGATTGGGGGTGTTACACAAAACACTTCAATGATATCAATAATCCGATAGGAATCCACAGTTCGAGTTAACGAAAACATCTAATCGAAAACCCCCAAAATCAAAGTCAACTCCAAGGTGTTCTTGAATCAAACCTCAACAATTCATGAAATCCAAAATATACAGTGAGTAATCCATGGGAAAATATTTATCCAAGGTACATAATCCATATCTAACATATTCCAACAAAAATCCTAACTTATACGAAGAAATCGGAAGGAAAAACCCAAAATCCGAAATTCTAGATCCAAGAAGATTATTACCTTGATTTGATGTGATGGGGATGATGAAATGATGATTAATCCGAATGATAAGCTTGAAGGTGATGATTGATGATTGCACCTCGAAGAACACTCTCCAAATCGTCCAAAATCGCCCGGAATCGCCCAAAAACGAAGTGAGAAATGAAAATAACGAAGAAAGGGCTTAACTGTCCTATTTATAGTAATCCCAGTTTAGCGCGCGCTAGCCCCAGTTCTTAGCGTGCGCTAAAAGGTTTTTTGGGTAGTCCAGTACCCACTATCCGAAAATGGTAGCGTGCGCTACGTACCTTTTGTAGTGTGCGCTATGGCTGTACACTTAGCGTGCACTAACCCAAAAATGTTAGCGTACGCTAACGAATTATCTGATGCCCAGTGATGGAGTCTAGAACCTTCTGTCCTCTGATCTGTTCGCGATAGCATGCGCTACATTCAATATTTAGCATGCGCTACTACACCGTTTGCATACGCTAACAACCACTCATAGCGTGCGCTATGAATTAATACAATTCAGTCCAGTACCCACTGGACTCTGCCTGGTCCGACCTTAGCGCGCGCTACACTGACTGCATAGCGTGAGATATTCCGGCCTACTATCGCGCACTACTTACCATTCGTAGCGTGCGTTTCTTACAACCCAACTGCTGTCCAGTGCCTTCTGGACTGCCTGCTGGAACTACACTAGCGTGCGCTAGTGTTGAGAGGTAGCGTGCGCTACCCGTACTCAATTAGCGCACACTGAAGAGAGTACGTAGCGTGTGCTACTCCTCACACACAACACACTATGAAGATGACAACGGTGATAAACACGGCACGAAACTCCATCTAGATTGATGATGAATGATGATTGATACAAGATACAATTACTCTGAACGGTGAATACACTGATTGAATATGAGTGACAAACGATCTTTAATGAGTGAAAATTATTGAGTGACAATTACTGAACGATAATAACTGAATGATAATGACTGAAAGATAATGACTGAATTACAATCGGGTATTACATCTCCAATGCTGTATGGCAAGATGATGTATGGAGATTCCAGACAGTTTCCATACTTAGTGGTATTTCGAGTCCTTCCGATTTCTTGAGATAACTTGTTGTATGATGGCTAGACTTGCTCTCTGATGGCTATTGCTGCATGTTGGCAATTATCAAAACCTAGGTACAGGATTGTTTATTCCAACAAACTTCTTCATCTCTTGCTGTATAATAACGAATACGCTCTAGGAAAGGACTTCTGACTATGCTGGAAGATTTTTCGATGTATGGACAGGAAGTATAAAGTATCCTAATAGCGTCCATACTTAGACCGAAATGCATACTTTGAATAACTTTGCTGTATGAGGCAATTATCAAAACACATGGATGAATTTTTCCCAACAGGGGCTGTCGAGGACCGTTTCGCACGGTCAGCCACCGTTGTAGCCACCAACTAATGATCCCCACCTAGATGGTCCATTAACGCATCATGTTTCTATTCCATCGGAGCTGATGGAGTTTGAGTACGACGAGGATGAATAGGTTTTAGCACAACCATCGTTCAGAGGTCCGACTAAGATCTCCAAGGCGAAAGAGAAGTATGATGATCAAAAACTAATTCGCCCTTTGCCAAAAATAATTGGGTTTAGTTCGAAGAAGATCGAGAGCGATATATTCGTCTTACTTAAGAGATAATACTCTGGTAAAGAACATTGGGGCCAGGTCTCTCGGCGGACGAGGAATGAGTTGTGGCGGGAATTTAGGGTATATTCTTATATCAATTGTTACATTAGATTATTTTTGGATGTTCTGATAGTTGCTATATTTTTCAGATGCATTATAGGTGTGAGAAATCGGATGAGGAGAAAATTTCATGGTATTGGGACAGATATAGCCTCGGACACTTTATTGATATGCTTACACACACCAAAATAAAGTATATAAAATACTAGTTGGTCAGCGGGTAAAGTGGTTGAATGAGTTCAAGATCTTGTAGAAGTGTTGGGAGATGGAAGAGAAGAAGGAGGCCTTCCAAAAATCTATAAACAGGGGCACTCTTTACGATGATAGTCCTTGTGTGATTATGCAAAAGGCACCGGGTACATATACTAGAGGTAGTATGAGCATGTACGATCATGCTCATTCCATGGTACGTCTAAATTCTGTCAATGTTTTATTATATAATATATGTTATCTTTAATTATGTGTCATCATCAATATTATTAATATGTTTGTTAATGCATAGGTGAGTGATGCTGTGTCTGAGATATACCAAAGACCAGCATGCTAGAGGGAGAGGCCGATAGAGGACCCAGTGTTTAATCCTTTGGCCTTCATGAAGACTCACATCACCAATGTGAAAGAAATGGAAAAACATCAAAAGAAAAAAAAAAAAGAAAATTGGCGAGGGCAGCAGCGAGGCTCAACTGGAGAGGGAGAAGCTGAGTCGAGAATAATTACTCTCAAATGGATCGACACCCGCAGTGCAGAACAATACGTAAGTTTAGCTTTATATTCGTTCACTCTCTTGTATTACGAACACGTCAGTAAATTATAAATTATGTCGCTTGTTCACTATTTGTATTATGAATATTTGAAACAGGACTGATACAATAATCTCGTTGAGGCATTGCATTCCCCAAACCCTCCTCCAGAAGATGAATTTTGCCCGAACTTGTGGACTCAGGCGGCTGGCGGAGTTAGACAAGGTGTAAGGGTGAGGGGAATTTCAAAAGAGATAATCATAAATGAAGTCATCGACCAACCCACAAGTCGTCATCTTGTTGACTCACGAGTATCATTACGACCTATTGAGGTTGATCGGTCTTTGGAGGCTACCATCGAGGCGCTAAAACAGGATAACAAGGAGATGGAGAAGGATAGAGCGGAGATGAAGAAGGATAGAGAGAAGATGGAGTCCAAATTTTCAAAGATGAGTAAAATCATGTTGAGATTACTCAAAGGAAATAAGAAGGTAGATACCTCATCATCTCGAGCAAACGATGAGGATGATGACTCCGACGACTTTGATGAGGATGAGTTGATGCATTCAATATCTAACGAGTAGCATGTTAGATATATGTTTTGATGATCTTATTTGTTTTGTTTTGCATATATTGTGATTTTGATTTGTATAAAATGTTATATTTATTCTGCATGGTTTTTTATTGCTTTGTTGGTTTGGTATAAAATGTTGTTTGTTGTTATGTTGCTTTGTTGGTTTGGTTACTAGTATGTTGTGGTTACTGCTTTGATGCTCTCTTTTTGCTGTTTTCCTACTATTTGGTTTGCTGTTTTGCTGCTGTATTGTGCATAATAGAATGGTGTTCTATTTTACTATTGTTTGGTTCTGTTTTGCTGTTGTAAAAAGGGACATATAGCGTCACCTATGTGACGCCGATAGGTACTTAATGCGTCACATATGTGACGCTAAAGATGGTAATTGCAATTAAAAACATAGCTCAGTGGATGGCGAGGGAATCAAACCGCCGCCTATGGGATAAATGCGTGGCCTTTAACCACTAAGCTATGTTTTCATTCTGTAAATACATTACATTACATTTATTTATGCCTATACTGTATTTCATACTTAATATCTAATTTATTTTCCAAATTAAATCAATTTTCGAAATATATAGACATAAATAAATATTATAATAGCTAATAAATTTCTTACACTATAATTATTTAAATATAATTATAAATTTACTATTTTTAGTTATTTAATATTTAAATCAATACAAATTTATACATATAAAATAGATTTAATATATAAAATATGTTTAATTTCATAATGGCGTAACTTATGTGACGCCTTTAACTTTTTTTAGTAGTGTAATGGCGTCAACATGTGACACCAGTCGAGGAAATATATTTTTATAAAAAAACCATCCTCTTTATTTACGTAACATATGTGACGCTAAAGGGAGAGTTTCCGCGTCGTGTTAGTGACGCAAATGCCGGAATAACAACAACATCTAAGCCTTAGTCCCAAAATAATTTGGGGTCGGCTAACATGAATCAAACTTTGAAACCATAAATGATCGTTACATAAATAACATAAAAGCAAAAAAAGAGGGAAAAAGTAGAGAAAAAAACAAAAAAAATCCTGAAAAATAAATTACAAGATAACATGAAATAAAAGAAAATAGGAATTAAAAAAAAAGGAATCAGCTTCCATCCACCATCCGTATTTTTCCCGCCACATTTGCCTCTCCATCCCCATACTTTCTCCAATTCTAAGAAACTGCATATCATTTTCAAGCATCTTTATCCAAGTTTTCTTGGGTCTTCCTCTACCTTTCACAATATTACTTGTTCCCCAATTTTCTAGCCTGCTCACTGGGGTATCAACAAGTCTTCTTATCACATGACCAAATAATCGTAACTGATTCTCTATCAGCTTGTCTTCTATAGACGTAACTTTTACCTTCTCTCTAATCACGTCATTTCTGAGCCGATCCTTATTTGTATGACCACACATCCATCGTAGCATACACATCTCCCCCACATTCATCTTTTGAACGTGACACTGTTTTACAGCCCAACACTCGACCGTGCGGTAATATTTACCCTTTAATCTATGAGGCATGTCAGGATCACATAAAACCCCTGTGGCACTCTTCCACTTCAACCACCCTGCCTTTATTATGTGAGCCACATCTCCATCTAGCTCTCCATCCTTTTGGATAATAGATCTAAGATACCGAAAGAAAGTGGATCCATGAACAACTTTCCCATCAAATGTGATCATCCCCGCCTCTCTATCACTGTTTTCGCTAAACCTACACTCCATATATTCAGTCTTAATTCTTCTCAGCCTAAAGCCTCTAGCTTCCAAAGTTTCCCCCCAAAGTTCCAATTTATGTTGCACTCCAACCTTCGTTTCATCAATCAACACAATATCATCTGCGAACATCATACACCACGGAACGTCATTTTGAATTTCTCTTGTCAATTCGTCCATGACTATGGCAAAGAGAAAAGGACTAAGAGCAGATACTTGATGCACCCCAATCGTAATAGGGAATTCTTCTATCCTCCCAACATTAGTACCTACACTTGTACTATCTCCCTCATACATGTCCTTTATAATGTCAATATATTTCCGCGATACACCCTTCTTTGCTAAGGCCCACCAAAGTACTTTCCTTGCTACTTTATCATATGCCTTCTCTAAATCAATAAAAACCATATATAGATCTTTCTTTTTATCTCGATAATGTTCCATCATCTTTCGGATAAGATAAATTGCTTCTATGGTCGATGTTCCAGGCATAAATCCAAACTGATTTCTGTTATATTCACACATTTCCTGATCCTTTGTTCAATCACTCATTCCCACAAGTTCATGGTATGACTCATTAGTTTAATTCCGCGATAATTAGAACAATCTTGAACATCACTTTTGTTCTTATATAATAGAACGAGAATATTTTTCCTCCATGCTGATGGCATCTTACTGTTTCTCCAAATCTTATTGAAAATCATAGTTATCCATTCGATCCCTCTCTCCCCCAGACACCTCCAAACTTCAATAGGTATACCATCTGGTCCTTCTGCTTTCTTTGACCCCATCTTGTTTAATGCCATTGTCACTTCACCCTTTTGAATTCCCCTCTTAAACTCCCGGTTAACCATACTTGAGGAGATGTTTAAATTCCCAATATCTTGTTCTTGATGGCCATTGAATAGGTATCAAAGTATGACCTCCATCTCTCTTTTATCTCTTTATCTTGAACCAAAACTTTTTGGCAGTATCTTTTACACATTTAACTTTTCCAATATCTCGTGTCTTCTTCTCTCTCATTCGAGCAAGTTTATAAATATCTTTTTCCCCTTCTTTTGTATCTAATCTTGCATATAATTCTTGATTGACCTTTGATCGGGCATTTCGCACTGCCTTTTTAGCTTCTGTTCGAGCTTTCTTGTACTTCTCATAATTTTCATCGCTCGAGCATTTTCCTAGTACCTTATAACATTCACATTTGGTCTTTATCGCTTGCTTAACTTCATCATTCCACCAAGATGTGTCCTTACTTGATTGTCTGTTTCCTTTAGATTCTCCTAGGACTTCTTTTCCAACTTCCTGTATCTTATGCTCCAACAAGTTCCACATCGAATCTATATCCATCTCCGTGCAATCAGACCAAATACCACTATCAACAATCTTAGCCACAAAAGTATGTCGACTCTCCCCTTGGAGCTTCCACCACTTAATTCTAGGGTCAACTTGTGGTCTTCTCTTTCTTAATTGCCTCTTACCTCGAAAGTAAAGCACCACAACCCTATGTTATGTTGCAGCACTCTCACCGGGTATCACGTTGCAATTAGTAAAACTTTTCCTCTAAATATTCCTTTCTAAAAAAAAATCAATCTGACTTGCATTACCTCCATTTCTATATGTCACCAAATGAGAGTCCATTTTCTCGAACCAAGTGTTCATAATACCCAAGTCATAAGCTAATGCGAAATCCAATATACCATTTCCTGCTTCATTTCTATCCCCAAAATCAAATCCACCATGAACGCTTTCAGAGCCATCTCTGCTAACACCGACATGCCCATTGAGGTCACCACCAATGATCAATTTCTCACCCATAGGATTTCGTTCGACAACCTCTTTCAAATCTTCCCAGAATTCATGTTTGATCGATGCATCTAATCCTACTTGTGGTGTATAAGCACTTATGATAGTTAGAAACTCATCCCCAATCACAAGCTTAATACTCATTATTCTTTCGGTCTTTCTTGACACTTCCACCACATCATCAATGATTTTTTTATCAATGACGATACCCACTCCATTTCTACTTCTATCCTTTCCAGAGTACCAAAGTTTCTAACCCCAAGGAGCTAACACTCTTGTCTTTTCGCCAACCCACTTAGTCTCTTGTAGACACATTATGTGAATCCTCCTCCTTTTCATAACCTCCACCACTTCTGCTGATCTTTCCATCAAAGAGTCAATGTTCCAAGTTCCAAACCGCACCTTACTACCCTTACTAGCTGCATGAACTAACTTCTCTGTCTGTCCCCGTCCACGCTGTAGGGGTCCTTGCACATTTGACACCACACCCATACTTCGAGGTGGCGCGCCGCTTCTGAGCGACAACCTAGCAAGCCTTACATATTTTTCACTACACCTGGGCCAATGAAGTGTAGCGCATCCTTGCCGGAATAAAATTAAGAAAATAAATATTATACAACGGCATCACATATGTGAAGCCTTTAATTATCCAACTTTGACTGATTTCTTCAAAATTTAAGGTATCACGTATGTGACGCTTTTGTGTGATATTTTTGTCGCTCTCTATTCTTTAGCTACAGTTTCTTCTATGAAGCTAATAATGTGAAGCTATTGTTTCCCTCTTTTAGTAGTAGATGCAGCTATTGAGTAATAAAATGATAGTAAAATGTGGATTATGTGTAGTTGCTGTTTAGTTTTTTAATATTTGTGTATATAATTGGCTCGTCACTATGTTAAGTATTTCAACTTTCCACAATTTTGCCTTAGACAAAATAGCAATGTTAGTCATGCAACTTTAATACTCTCTCCGTCCGAAGTGCAACAGTCCGAAAAATATTCTTTTATAAATGTAATATTTCATTAAATATCTTAAATCATATCAAATAATTACCTTTTACTTTTTAATCTACACCACAACCTAAACATCAATACCTTTTACCTTTTAATCTACACCACACACTTACCATCAATACTTACAAAACTTACACATCTATCACATCCAATTATTTTTCTAAAATACATCAATTTTATCTCAAATGTTGCACTTCAGATGGGACTGAGGGAGTATGTATTTTCTGATATTTTTTTACTTTACGAGCATTGTGGAAATAAATGAAATGTTAAAGCAAGTATTTTAGGACCAGAATTGCACTAACTTGAAACTTAAAGAACTTTTTTCTTTTTTTTTCTTTGAAATTAAACTTAAAGAACTTTAATTGCACTAAAACATGAAATATACGGGTAAATTGCATAAAGGTCGCACGTGTTTAGTAGCCATTTTCTTATAAATTGCACTAAATTTATTTGTATAGTAAGAAATTCTGCATAAAATTTCTTATCGTTACTGTTAAAAAAATAATGATTATTTAAAAATAAAAAAAATATTTAAAAATTAGAAACTCGTTTAAAAATCTGAAGTTGTTTCTAAATTCTAGAAGTCATTTAGATATCATACAATTAACTTGAAATTCGTATTTTAAAAGAAAAAAAAATTCATAAAAAATATTTATATATATATGTTCCAAATTATTTAAACATTGCAAAGGAATTCAAATTTTATATTGTCGGAGTTTAAAATATGTACTTACTGTTGATAAAAAAATTAGTTTTAATTGATTTTTTAAGGGCTAAAATATTTAATTTATGTGAAATTAAATAGTCCCAGATTAATCTACGTTCGTAGTAGATAATCATAGTATATGTAATTTCTCAAAACTGAATTCTAGTGAGTGAGAAATTAATGAATGAAGTTAGTCATTTGGAAGGACATTTTGAAATGAATGGGAATATGAAGAATCTCATCCCACATTGGAAATGTGATGAAGAGTGAAGAGAGATGGATAATGTGTAATATGAACAAGACTATGCACCTAGACTTTGAGCTGAGTAAACCACATGCGCGCACACGCGCGCCAGCCGGCCCGTCCGGCCGGCTCGGGCTCGATCGTGGACCTTGGACCTTGGTTCTTGGCAATTGGTCTTCGGGGTCTTGGGCTTGGGCACGAATATTAATTTTTTGGTGCTATGCAAACCTGAATTTTGAACATTTGAATACTCCTCTTGGGACTGTTGGAATGAAACGGTCAATGACGTGTATATTAATGCAGCAGTTTTTAGTCATAAAACCTGTATTAAGGCAAAAGTTTTTTAGTCATAAACACGTCTTAATGCAGCTGTTTATGGTTATTAAATATGTCTTAATGCTGCATTTTTGTATGTCTTAAATGCCCTGATTTATTATTACATGATGGAGATATATATATATGTGTGTGTGTGTATATATATATATATGTGTGCGTGAGTTCATAGTAGAGGCTGGACTACAGATAACATCATCTATCATCGAACCATCAGAATACACATACATGCAGTTTTCTTAGTTCTCGCATATCTCCAATTCACCGGAGCTTCTTTTCTGGTGTGATATAAAACTGAAGACGTTAGCCGTTGTATCTTTCGGGATAATACGTCTGAAAACCGTCAGTACTATACGAGACGTAATTATCTTGGGAAACTATATCAATCACCTCGGCTTCAAGAATATTATTCGTGTAATTTCATTCTCTGTTTTCACTTTATATATTTTGTAATCGAATTATAAGAACAGTAGTAATGTTCAGTAGATTTTTTTCCCATTTTATTATATTTTATGGAATCACCGAACGAACAATCGCAAGATAATTAATTTGAAGATGTCTACTGCTTTCGATGCTAACTTGTCTGGCTAGAAGATGATCACTCCTGCTGCTTTTCCAACAGTTCCTGTTCAGGCAGAAAATCCTGAAAAATTCAACGGACTCGATTTCAATTGTTGGCAACAGAAAATGCTTTTCTAGAAGACCACCCTCGGTTTGACAAAATTTTTGAAGGATGACCCTCTTGTCATGGCTTAGAATGAAACAAATACTGAAAAAATGCGCTGCGCTTGATGCATGGGGCTAAGGTGATTACCTTTGCCAAAACTATGTCCTTAACGGGCTTAGTAATGAACTGTACAATGTGTACAGAGCCGTGAAAATTTCCAAAGACCTTTGGGATTCTTTGGAAAAGAAATACAAGACTGAGGATGTCTGAGCGAAGAAATCCGTGGTCGGCAAGTTTCTGGACTACAAGATGGTTGATACAAAAACTGTCTTATCTCAAGTCCAAGAGTTGCAATTGATTTTGCATGAGACTCATGCTGAGGGCATGAGTCTAAGTGAATCTTTCCAAGTTGCGTGTGTGTTGAAAAATTGCCACCGGGCTAGAAAATTTCAAGAATTATTTGAAACACAAGAGAAAGGAGATGTCTTTTGAGGATTTGGCTGTTCATCTCCGTATTGAAGAGGACAATCAAAAGTCTGAAACTAAGTCAGACAAGTTGTTTGTTGTGAACGGGGCTCGTGCAAACTGGATGGAGCAGGGCAACTTCATCAAAAGAAAAGTGTCATCAGCACCGCACAATAAACGGAAGCATCCTGCCAAGGTTTAGAATTTTACTAGCAATTGTCACGACTGTGGCAAGCCAAACCATATGGCTAAGGACGGCATAGATCCCAAAGTGCCCAACGGACCAAAAAAGGGGAAGTCAAGTGCTCACCTTGTTGAACACGATCCTGCGCCAAGAAACAATGATTTCGATATGTGTGCAATGGTGTTTGAAGCACCAAAAGAGCACGTTTATGTTGTCAGGGATCTTTATGATTCCGACAAAGTTGCTATGGTTTTTTAGGCAAATCTAGTCCACAACCCAAGAGATTGGTTCATTGATACTGGAACCACTCGTCACGTTTAATCCGATAAGGAAATGTTTTTCACTTATTGTTAGGTTTTACATGCATCTAATACAAGAAATTTGAGCAAAAATGCAGCGGAATAATTATCAAAAAACCCAGATGAGGATCTTCATACTGTAATTTAATTGATTTATATGTCATTGACTGTCGACCAGGTGGGTATATGTCATTTCCAATCAGTAATATGTCATCTACATGTTAGAATTGGAAAATAACTATACTCCCACTAACCTTCTTGTACACACATGGTTCGACTTCATTTTGAATAAACCCAAACTCTTTGGAAGTTTATTTGAACCATAAATGGATCTTTGAAGCTTGCAAATCTTCTTAGAATTTTATAGATGAACAAAATCCTCAGGTTGTGTCATGTACACATCTTCGAGTAAGTTTCCATTAAGCAACGCTGCGTTTCTATCCATTTGCCATATTTCATAATCATAGTATGCGGCAATAGCAAATAAAATTCTAATTGATTTAAGCATAAGTACTGCAGAAAAGCTCTCATCATAGTCAACACCATGAGTCTGTATATAACATTTTGCCACTAGTCTAGTATTATAGGCTTGCAGATTATCGTTAATGTCTTTCTTCCTTTTGAAGATCCATTTACACCCAATGGTTTTAACACCCTCAGGTGGATCTATCAAGTTCCAAATTTTTTGTCGTACATGGACTACATCTCTGACTTCATGGCCTCAAGCCATTTCTCAGACTCTGTCTCTTTTGGAAATAAATTCCCTTTATAAGAAGACAGCATTTCGAGCAACAAACCGTTTATTCTCTACGGGCTTATAAAAGTAGTATCCTTTAGTTTCCTTAGGATATCCACAAATAAACATATTTGAGATTTGGCCGCCAGTTTGCCAAACACTTGGCATCTTACGAACGCTTCACAACCCCAGATATTTAGAAAAGACAAGTTTGGTCTCTTACCAGTCCATTTCTCAAAGGGTGTCTTTTCAACTGCTTTAGATGGAACACGGTTAAAGGGGAATGCTGCTGTTTCTAAGGCATGGCCCCAAAATGATAATGAAAGCTCCATTCGACTCATCATGGACCAAATTATATCTAATAAAGTTTGATTCCTCCTCTCGAACACTCTGTTATGTTAAGGTGTTCGAGGAGGAGTAATTTGTTAAACAATTTCAAAACTCCTAAGATGATCATTAAATTCTTGGTTCAAGTATTCACCACCTCGATCCGATCGAAGGGATTTAACTATCTTGCTAAGTTTATTCTGTACTTCACTCTGGAATATTTTGAACATTTGAAAAGATTCATATTTATGCTTCATAAGATAAACATATCCATACGGACTAAAATCATCAGTAAAAGTGATGAAGTATTGGTACCTGCCTCTGGCATGAGTGCTAAGAGGTCCTTATACATCAGTATGTACTAGGCCTAATAGATCACTAGCCCTTTCACCATGACCGGTGAAAGAATTCTTCGTCACTTTGCCCAATGAACAAGATTCGCATGTACCATATGACTCATAGTTAAAGGAGTCTAATAGTCCATCGTGATGGAGTTCAGAAATGTGTTTCTCGTTTATGTGGCCAAATCGAGACAGTTCCATAAGTAAGTCAAATTAGAATCATTGAGCTTAGGTTTTTTGGTTGCGATGTTATAGACTTCCAAAGTATTAGACTCATCTATATAACTTCGCAGTACCATAAAGCAAGTCATAAAAGAAAATAAAATAATCCCATTCTTAATAAGAAAACTATAACCTTCACAATCTAATGTAGGAACTGAAATAATATTCCTATTCATAGTAGGAACATAATAGCAATTTTTCAAAACTCACAAAATCTCATTGGGTAAAACTAGATCATAAGTTCCAATGGCTAGTGCAGCAACTCTTGCTCCATTGCCGACTCTTAGACCCACTTCCCCTATCTTCAGCTCTCTGCTGCTTCTCAACCCCTACACATTTGTACAAATGTGAGATCCACATCCAATATCCAATACCCAGGAGTTAGAAGTAGATAAGTTAACTTCTATAACAAATATACATGTGGTAGTCTCACTACCCTTGATACATTTTAGCTCTTCCATGTAAACCTTGCAATTTGTTTTCCAGTGTCCTGGTTTATTATAATGATGGAAATTTCCATCTTTGGGAGCTTTTGCCTTGAAAACCGGATTAGTTGTGTCTCTAGCTTCGGCAAATTTTGATTTACCTTCACCATTGCCTTTTCTTGAAGGATTTCCCTTTGCTGACCATCACCATGTGGCATGGTTTCTTCTTAATATTTTGCTCAGCCGTTTTAAGCATCTCATGCAGCTCAGCAATGGACTTCTCCATCTCATTCATATTATAGTTCATAATGAACTGACCGAACTATCGGGAAATGAATTTAGGATCACACCTATGGAATGCTCTTTACAAAGTAGAAAATCAAGCCTATCAAGATGATCAATATATCTTTTCATCTTGAGTACATGAGTGCTGACAGATGTCCCCTCAACCATCTTGCAAGCATACAAGGCTTGAAAGGTCTGATACCTCTCTTGCCTAGCATGTTTTGAGAAAGTTTCCTTGAGGTGAGTATTAAGTTCATAGGCTTCCATGTCTTCCAGATTCTTCTAAAGTTTTGGACAAATGGTATCCAACATAAGATAACTGACATTAATGGAATCATCACAATGTTTCTTCCATTTGTCTTTTATTGTTTTGTTAGCATCATCAGCAGGCTCATTGGGAATTTCTTCCTCAAGAATGTACATCTTTCTTTCTTGCTTGAAAACTATTCTCAAGCTCCGGATCCAATCCAGATAGTTGCTGCCGTTTTCTTTGATCTTGTCCTTCTCAAGGACGGATCACAGTTAAATGATGGATGTGTTGTTTGATGCCATTCTATTTATCTACAAAATTCAATATGCAAAGTATTCAGTCACATTTCGATTTCTCGAAAAAAATACTCCCACTAAAATAAAATTCCTTCAATTTTACAACATTTGTAATTTTAGCGGGCTAAGACTCCATTTTGCACAATTCTAAACTCAGCTTTGGCATGACGCCTAGAATTGAGCTACTCTAGGTGGATAACCCTTTATCGATTACATCATATACAACTCTTAGATTATACTTATGGGATTTGGCATCTTATGCCCAAGCATGTTATAATCCCATCTTATGCCTTAAGGTTCAGAATTATTTTGAATTCTTAGTTCATTAAAACACATAGGTATCATCATTACCAATCCTTTACTAAGATAATCCAAGCACCCAGCTTTGGCATGACCTGCTCAAGATGATCAAAGTCTTGATAGGTGTTTTAATTGAACGGCATAAAAAACTTTTAACGAGGGATTTTATCTTATGTTGCATGTCTATGTTGGGTAACATACATCTAAACATACATCACATCACACACATGTATAAATTTAAACATCCATAGCATCACATGACATAATAAAGCATAGACCATGTATAGCATGACCATAATCCTAACAAGATTTTCATGAGCCAACTCCTTGGAACATCATATGTGATCAATTGGATCCTAAAGTTCGTTCTTCGTCTCCCTCTTGTCTTCATTACATTAATAAAAAATTATACTACACTAGTAAAGTAAATTACAGGAGGTTAAACGACACACAGGCCGTGTTGGGATAAACATTCCAGTTTTGATAAATTGCCAACATACAGCAAGAAGCCTTAAAGGAGACAGAATATTATTAAGTATGGAAGCTGTTATGAGTCTCCATACATCCCGTCCATATAGCAAAGAGATCTTCTACAATACATCCTACAGAGCCTACTTCATACAACAAAGAAACTTAATGTGTTGGATACAACATATAGGGTGAAGGTGTTTTACTTTAGAAAAGTAAAACACATCCAACAGGACTGAACATAAAAAGCTTTAAACTGTCATGACATAAACATTGTTTATTCATAAAGTATTCACGGTTAAAACAGCATTTATAGCTGATAGGATAGCATTTAATACAGCCGGAGAGAGACAAGTCTGAACGCTCTGAAGAGCATTTAATGCAAAGACAGAAATGATGTATGAAGCATTAAATGCGATCTACTTTAATTCAAACATTCAAAAGCCGCCAATCAAGAGAGGGACATCAACATCTCACCAATCAATAACGGATACATTTATAACAGATACATTTCCAAGGTTATAAATATCCCCAAGCAAGAGGACTTTTAAAACACATGAAAAGCTATTCATTAATCGCACATATTCTGACAAGATTACTCTGACAATCAAGCTATTCAAGAGTAGTATATTTCGTTTGCATACAACAGTATCCAAGCGAAGAAATATATTAAGTCCTCAATGCAAATAACACAACATGCAACGATTGTTCATCAAAGATAAAGCTGATGTTTGAGATTTGTTCAACCCTTACCCTTGAGATTATCATTATCCCTCTGTGGACTAAGGATCCCTGCGTATTTCGACCTGTGTGGAAAGAATAGCATTGAAGATGAAGCTTCAATCTGTGTGAGAAGAAGCGAGTCAGAAAGATATTGAAGCCAATCTATGTGAACGGCAAAAGCTATAATCCCTGTATCAATCTGTGTGAATGATACAGAGACAGGTTTAATTGAAGTCACGTAGTTGTACATAGTGATTTTATTAAACTCTTTACTCCTATGTGGAGGACCAGTTTACGTAGAGGGGTTACCTCGAACCACTTTAAACTGTGTGTTATTTACCTTATGTCTTTACTGTTTTCATTCTATTGTGATCTATAAGTATACATTGTAAAACGCTTTATGCATCAAGCAAACAGGAGAACACCTAGTTGTTGTATCTATAGCAACTCACCCAACAGACTTCCGCTATGCAATTAACTTCAAAACTCGTAGAACTTATTGTGCTCTTACTTTTTAAGCAGTTTATTGTATACTTAGTGGCCAACAAGTGGTATCGGAGCGGTTGATTTTAAAAGAATCAGTCGCTTTTTAACTGAATCAGATCCCACAATCACTAGTTTTTGAAAACTTCATTTTGTACGTTCATCATTCCATGTATAAATGGACTCATCAATAATAAACAAGGTTCCTATGTTTTTGATTAATGAGTTTGATGACTGGAGAATCAGGATGGAAGCCCATCTTGCTGCTATGCACGAAGAAATAATTTATGTCATCCAGGAAGGACCTATCAAAATTTTGAAGATCAACACAGCCCCAAGGATGGAAGGGCAACCTTATGATGAGATGCTCGAGAAATAGCGCGATCAGTGGATGACTGATGAGCACAAGAGAGATAATATGGACAATGTTGCCAAGAATGCGCTATTTGTCACTCTTGACAAAGGCACATTCCTAAAGGTAAAGAGCTGTAAGATAGCTAAGGAAATCTGGGAAAAACTCAAGCTGATTTGCGAGGGTACTGAGCTCTCGAAAGAAAATAAAATTTCCAAACTTACTCAGCAATTCGAGTCCTTTGAAACGAAATCTTCCGAAACACTTGAGGGTCTTGACCTCAGATTCACTGGCATTATTGGTGAATTTGAAGCATTGGGTAAAGTGTATACCCAAAAGGACAAAAATTTAAAAATCTTTAGATCACACCCTGCTCGATGGGACATTAAGACTATAGCTTTGCGTGTATCCTGTAATCTTAATGATATTTCTACCTTTGACCTCTTCTCTGACCTTAAAGTCTTTGAGTATGATATTGACAGGAGAGAAAAGGCCGAAGAGTCACCTGCCAAGACTACAGCACTAGCTGATGTATCTGACAGGAGACACCGCTCTGCACCCAGCACATCCAAATCCGCACACAAGACTGTAGACAGCAATGATGATATCCTGTCACAAGATGAACTGCCCTGTTAATACATAAATTCAAAAAGTTCATCAAACAGTCTCAAAAAACCCCCTACAGGCCCAAACCTTTTCACAAGGTAAGCTCTGAATCTCCTTCCTCTGGTGATTCTAACTTATTCTATAACTGTAGAAAACCTGGACATTATGCAAATAATTGTCCGCACCCAAAAGTGCAAAAGTTGCTAGAAGTTGAGCAACAAGAAAAGGACGAAAGAAGGCGTGTCTGGAAAAACAAGTTCAAGGCCCTAATTGGTGAATCATAAGCCTCGCCAACATCGAACAAGACTGAGTGGTACCTTCAGGCAATCACTGACAGTGACTCCTCAGACGATGAGATCGAAGATAAATCATATATGTGCTTTATGGCCAAAGAAATATAGGAAGATGAGGATAGCGATGATGAAGTAAGTTCAAATTCATCTATTCATGTAAATGTATCACATACCTTTGAAAACATGTTGAATGAATTCAAAAATATTCAAAAGGCCCATGAGACTTTAAAAAGAGAAAACATACGGCTCAAAATTTCAAACTTAGAGCTAAAAGATGAAAATGACTTGCTGAAAAATAACTATGAAAATATGTCTATTGATTGCGACAACAGCAAGGTCACATTTGAAAAACTCATGGAAAGAAATCATAAACTTGCCCACGATCTAGATGAGACTTAGTCTCATAATGAGAGCAAGACAAATGATTTTTATTTACTCGAAGCCAAAGTAAAAACTCTCAAGAAGCGAGAAAGAGAATTAGAAGCCATCCTAAAATCATTCGAGAAATCATCTAAACGGATGGAAGAAATTCTAAGCACTGGGCAACATGCCCATGATAATAGTGGCTTAGGGTATAACCCAGTTTCCAATAAGGGAAAAACTAGTACGGTATTCGTCAGGGGTGTGGAACCCATTCCTATTCCCAAAGAGACTCTAAGTCCCAAAAAAGCTGCAACTGCCCTTCGTACAACAAAGGCTGTGATTCCGCCACCAACTTCATATCACAAATAGCGGAAACCCCTGCCTCCCAGAACTGTAAGGCATAATCAACAACATGCTTCCCGAGTATATCAAAAGCGCCAACAGCCATCTATACAGAAGGCTGTATCCAAGTATCAAAGGCAAACACCGCAGTACTATCAACAGTACAGTGAGCCTAGATATTGGATATAAAAGCCCTATTATCCATCCAGAAAGCAGGTCACCGCGCGGCATCAACAACAGCGCTGGGAATCCAACTAGAGACCCAGAAGACAAGCTGTAAGACCTAAGAAAATGGCTCCACCTCCTAGACGACAATCATACTGGAATAATAACCCTAAAATTTACATGCATGATAATCAAGGTTACAGCGACTACGTGTCTGCCCCACGCAGACACCGCAAAACTGGACCAAAAGTAACCTACAGCAAACTAATTGTTGTCAGGCGAATTTGGGTACAAAAAGGCACTAACATACATGGACACAACAATCAAAGGGGACCTAACTCTACTTAATCTCTTTTATTACAGGATATAAAAGAAAAGGACATCTGGTACTTTGACAGCGGATGTTCTTGCCACATGACAGTAGATATAAGCAAACTATCAGATCATGTAGAAGGTTGCAGTACAAAGGTGCACTTCGGTGACAAATCCAAAGGAAGAACAATGGGGAAGGGAACCCTGCTTGTAGGAAAGTTCAAAGTCACCGACATAGCTTATGTTGAAGGCCTACAGTACAATCTACTTAGTATTAGCCAGTTATGTGACAAACAGTTATCGGTGAAATTTCATATAGACCACTGTAGAGTGAAGAACATCAAGACCAAAGAAATCGTACTCACAGGAAGTAGGTTAGGTAATATGTATATTAGTGACTGGAAGCCTACGAGCTCTACTGTTCCTTGTTTTGTTGCCAGAGGCACTGCAGATCAAAGTTGGCTATGGCACAAGAGGATGTCTCACATAAACCTCAAAAAGATCAACAAACTCGCCAGACAGGGAATGGTTAGAGGTTTGTTCGATGTGTCATTCCATAAAGACAACATCTACGGACCCTGTCAGAAAGGCAAACAAGTCAAAACCACCCTGAAAATAAAATCATGCCTGTCCACCCACAGGGTTCTAGATAAGCTACATATGGACCTCTATGGTCCTGTAGACCCTATAAGCTTGGGAGGTAAGAAATACAGTCTCGTTATTGTTGATGATTTTTCCAGGTATGCTTAGACAATCTTTCTATGCATAAAGAAAGAAACAACAACGAAGTTGCCTGAGCACCTGAGAAAGCTATAGAATGACAAAGGGTTGAGTATCGTGTCCATTCATTCTGATAGAGGTACTGAATTCACAAATCGCTTTATAGAGCAATACTGTTCGGACAATAGAATACAGCATGCATACTCAGCAGCCCGAACTCCTCAACAAAATGGTATTGTCAAGCGAAAGAATAAGATGCTCAAGGAAGCAACAAGAACCATGATTTCCGCAAGTAAGTTGCCACAACGGTTCTGGGGCGAACCAATATAGTGTGCTATACACAAAACCATTGTATTATCAACAAGCTTCACAACAAAACAGCCTATGAGGTATGGAATAATAAAAATCCATTAGTTGTGTACTTGTATCTTTGGATGGGGGTGTTATGTTATGAATAATGGGAAAGATCAACTCAAGACCTTTGACGAAAATTCGAATGAAGGGATATTTGTAGAATACTCCTCTGTCAGCAAAGCCTTTAGAATCATTAACAAAAGGAAGCTGACAATAGAGGAATCAGTTCATGTAGTGTTCGATGAACCTTACTTTGATCCTACAGGAGTAGAAGACTTAACCCAGAATATCCGAACACTCTCCATTGATGACCCTCAAACTCCAATAGAGCATGTTGTAGACTTAGAATTTAATTCCGTAGCTGTAAGATCAGAAGTAGTCGAAACCAATGCTGTATAAGCTGAAGCTGAAACTACAACACCACAAGATACAGTACGGGATGCCGAACAAGAACCTGACAGGAGATGGTTGAGAGATCACCCACTGGAGTTAATTATAGGAGATAGTGATGCTGGTGTATCTACCTGAAGAAGAATACAAAGTACACAAGGAACTGTACTGTGTGCGCAAGAAGAGACCGATTCTGAGAAATCTCTATTTCCTGTATGGAAATCTCAAGATGAACTTAGGAGATTAGCTATATGCACCCTGTCTTTATTCTTAGTGTTGTGCGGCGATTTATACACCTCGACGGCGATCGGCGTAAGGACCGATCGACCAAAGACAGCATCAAATAAATCTAAGGTAGACATGCCAAGCAAAGAGTCCAGACCGAAATCAGGTACCGAGCGATCGATGTCCGGGGCGATCGCCTTTTGGCACCTAGCGATCGACTCTGGAGCCCGACCAAGGACGACCGTCCTAGGCCACGTATAAGGCCATCATACGTCAAGTCTACGAAGACTGGATTACGGAGTGGGGACCCATGTGCAGATCTGCGAATGGCGCCACAGAATAAGGATCGTTGACTCCAGCCCATCAGCAGCTGTCAGTGACAAGGACGGCCTCACCTACCGACAAACCCGCCGAAAGGTCTCAGGTGGGGCCTCCCAAGACAGCAACATAGACGCGTGTTGGCTTCTCATTGGTTCGCACATCCGGGACTTAAAGGAGACTAACCCATGTGCTAAAGACAATCGCCCGCTAATTATAATACAGCAGAGGCGATCGCCCAACGACTCCCAGTCCTATAAATAGAGAGCCTCCAGCAACTGGAAAAAGGGTTTCAGGGAAGAAGCTCAGAAGTTCAGACTTTAAGAGGTTCACAAGTACAGAAATTATTTCATACGAGAGTTCATCTAATTCACACAGTGAGAGACCGTCGATTTCTCACAGTCAGCAAAGCACTCCATCGCTGTTATAAGAACTCATAGAGCATCAACTCTGGTTCTTCCGGCAATCTTCAGCACTCAAGAGCTAAGATAACTAGGGTCTTTACACTCATTGTAATTGTACTCTAACATTAATATTTGTACTCCCAAGTATTCGTATTAATAATATCTCGCGAGAGCATTCAAGCCCGGGACTAACAACCCCGGCAAATCTTGTGTTATTTACTTCCCCACTGACGTGCTCTCGCATTTTGTTTGTTACTCGTCCATTCCAGCATATCATCTCCGGATAATATTTTGGGTAACAACAATTGGCGCTAGAGGAAGGGCTCGAACCTTCATTTTCATTCCGACCGTATCGAAGAACTCTCACTGTTCTCCGGGTCATATACTTGAAGAAACACTCACTGTTCTTCAAATAAAAACCTTCAGAATAATGGCGTCTGCCACCACAACGAAGAGAGCCACTCTCAGAACCGCCAGACGTCATATTCCGGCTCAATCCGAGCCCCAGCCTACGGCTGAGGGTATCCGCGGCGACGCGAGACTCTCGATCCCGCCCCTGAAGGACGGCCCCAGCCTCTCGCTCGACCAGTTCCAAACCGCAGAACAGATCGAGGAGGCTATGGCCATCCTAAGGGAGCGACGGAGAGCATGCGCAGCGCCCGCTATAACCCCCTCGGAATCCGCCACGCGGGCAAACGGAAGCTCAAGGGGTTACTGGTCGAGCGATCGTCAGAAAGCCCCGATTCACGAGAAAAGGCTCTCGCGAGGCGGGACGGTTCCGTATTCAGCCGCCTAGAAAGCGATCCATCGTGGCGACCGGGGCATTATGGCCCCACCCACAAGACGACGGAGTCCGAATCCGTCTCCAGGAGTTCGGCATACGCAACTCCCAATCAACAACAGGTCAGCCGTCTAGCCCCCATCCGCCGAAGAATCGAGCCCCGCGGCAAAGACGTCATCAACAGCGGAGCCAGGGCATCTGTACTTGATCGCCTCGGCTCCCGCTCCGAGCGCCTATCCGCGAGCAGCCCGGCCACGGCGATGGCCGCTATGCAACGACAGCTCGATGAGATGAAGGCACTCACGGAAACTGGGGCAGGCACCAGTAGAAAGATCACCGGACCGAGTGAGCCCCTCGCGGTCCACATCGAGCTTGCCCCCATGCAACCAAGGATCACTCCTCCCCAAACACCTTTGTATGAAGGGAGATCGGACCCCGAGACTCACCTAAGCAAGTTCCGGATTTACATGACCGGATGCAGGGCATCAGACGCGACGAGATGCCGAATGTTCCCGTTGACATTGGGCGATCTGGCCCATAGGTGGCACATCTCACTGCCACCGCGATCGATCAATTACTTTGAGAAACTGGCGAGCGACTTCACATCATTCTTCGCCGCCAAGGTCGCCAGACCAGAAGGCCCCCACCGCATGATGAAAATCAGGCAGGGGGAAGACGAGACCGACACAGATTACATCGACCGGGTGGATGAAATAGTACTCACTGGCGAGCCCATCAGCGGAGAGCTCGCTCTCTACTCGGTCCTGGGGGGATTCTATGGTCATTCACCCATGTTTAGGCACCTCACAAAGGACATCCCCCCGACCTACGCAATCTTCCGCGCTAAGGCTGCCGATTTTCTGGCCAGGCAGAGGCTGCTCACCCTCCGGCTAGGCGAGGGGACACCGCCTCCCATCCGAAAGACGGCGATCGTCAAAACCAACAATGCGGTCGCCAAGACACCCGGTGATTTCAAGGCTTTCTAGGAGGTGGAAGCCCATCTCCTCCACAAGTTCAACCGAACTCCGACTCATATTTTTTACGCCATCAAGGGGCGCGAACCGCTAAGCAAGCCAAAGGCGATAAGGGACAACGGTCATCTGGACCACAATATATATTGTGCTTATCACAAGAGTCCCGGTCACAGCACCAACCAATGCCGCGACCTCCTCAGACAACTCTGGAGATTGTTCGAAGAGGGCAAGCTGGACAGTTTGTTGTCTTAGCCGGAGCCCCATCAATCTCCCGATAAGGTCGCCAGTGTAACACCCCCAGAGCCGACCGGGAATATTACAGTGCCATGGGCCCCGAGATGGAACCCACAAGGCTGAAGGATATTTTCGCAAACATTTACAAACGACCAAGAGGCAAATAACGGTACTATCTTTTAAAAACATTCATAGACTTTATAAAACTCGTTTATCAAAACCATCGCAGAATCTCATTTCAAACCACAAGGCCCAAAATGCCAAAACTCAACAGTTTAAAAACATACGTTAAGCTATCGCTTACACGTACCGACAGAACAAATTTAGAAAACGATTTCCAAAGTAACCTAAGTTACCAGATACCAATAGGTCATTTTCAAAATACTCACGCAGCGAAAAAAGACAAACGATTAAAATACTCTAGCAGCGGAATACAAGAACTGATCAGGAAACTCAATACATAAATACATGCCCTAGCCAGTATCCTCCGGGAAGCTCATCTCTCCACGACCGCTACAAGCTTGATAATCCAAGAACCTAAAAAGAAAGCCCACGATGGGGTCAGCCATAATATCCAACAATGATAACCATCACATCACGTCAATAATTGGATACCAATGAAAATACTGAGTAAGAATACGACCAATGTAATCTTACCGCCACAACTTTACCAACTCGTGATAATAATTACCAAAGTTCCAGCCCCGGTTCTCGGCCCATGCGGTATGTTCAGCCGCATAGGGCCTCAACCCTTTTGGGGCCCCGACCCAGAATCAAAGCCCAAGTATAATTTGTTTCCCTTTGTTATTTGACCTGTTTTTTAAATAATCGTTATGCTCCCCAAAATTAGAAAATGTGATTTAGGTTGTGAAAAGCGTGAGAAAAAGAAAGAATTAATAAGTAGGTTCATTCGCAAAGAGGAGCTCTTGATTATGAAGAGTTGATCGATAATTTTGCTTTGAAGAACGCTAAAAGAGTTGCAATTTTTAAATGATTTTATAAAAGTTGATTGTAATGTTCTATTTGGAAAATACTATCGATATTCAATATATAATTTAATTTTCTTGCCATGTACTTTAACGATCTTTTTTTTATAATATTACTCGGGGGCCGTTTCCAGAATTTGGCATAGGGCCTCAAATTATTAGATCTGGGGCTGCAAAGTTCACATCTCGTATCCTTTCAACAACACAATAAGCTCATACCGAAATATCTGTATTGTATCTCAACAATACCCAAGGTTCTCAAAACATTATCATAACTCACTGTTACGAAATCTACTAACTCTGTCCAACCCAATCCGTCGGGTAACATCATCACATCTCAACACGATAATCGATTGTCCATCAAAGAAAAATACAAAGGAAATACGGAACATACCTCGAGATGCACAATACCACGACAATCGTGTCAGTCTAATCCGAGATCAGATCAATGCAATACGGGTACGGTCCTAACACAAGACCTACAAATGCATACTCATATGACCACGTCAATATGCTCAAAACAATAACAACAGTGTATACTCAATGGAAATCCCATGATCCAGCGCCCTGAGCATAGATCCCCTGATGATCCTACTAGATCAACATGAGATGGATAACCAACAATATACATATGCACAAAAACACATATAAAACCAACGATGCGAATCCACATGATTCCATCAACACAAGACTGGGTAATCCAATGATCCAGCGCCCTCAGCATAGATCCCCATGATGATCCCGTCGGACCAACGCATGGTGGAAAACCTGTCCAGCGATCCAGCGCCCTCACCATAGATCCCATGATGATCCCTTCGAACCAACGCATGATGGACATCCGATCCAGCGCCCTCAGCATAGATCCTCATGATCCCATCAGATCATTTACAACATAAACAATACAATTATGCATACCCATATGCAACTCAATATGTTCATCAACATGAACAACATATGAATCAAAACATGAACGACACTATGATGACACAACTAGGACAACTTCATGTTCAGCAACATGAATGACAACCTGCATGATCAACAACATCAACGCTAAACTAAATCAAACTAAGATACTTGTCCCGAGTCCTTCAGGAGCAATCTCGATGTCAAATCATCACCGGAAATTATCCTTAATGCTCGGCGATCCAAACATACAATGAACTATAGATACTCATATCCTCATTTTTACCATAATGTAACCTCGATACCCGAATATGCCAATAACCAAAATAAATTATATACAGTACGATTTAACTTCCAGAATCGGAAAGACAACATATAATCATTGCTATATGCATTATGAACGAAATGAAACTGAAACCATTCATTAAACATTATAACTGAGCAAGTAATAACTTGCCTCGATACCGATGAAGTCGTTACCAAATCCATTGTCGTCATCTACAAGTCCCTAGGCCCTGATCAATGCAATCTACGAACATTCTCGAATACGACCGCAAAGCATGGTTCTAATCACCGATCACTTGCCACAACCTATGGCAATAATCAATAAACAACAATCCGATAAAACAAATTCACAAACCCAACGGCTCAACAATATCTCGGTTAACCACAAATTTGATCAAACCAACTTAAACGATCACGAATTCATAACCGAAACAGAATATAATACCCTGCCTGTTGACTTAGCGCACGTTAATTACTTAACGTAGCGTGCGCTAAGTTGCTCCCGTTAGCGTGCGCTAGCCAGTAGGATTAGCGTGCGCTAATGACATGCAGTTGCATGTATTTCGGATACCGATCAACATATGGCGATTATCAAGAACACTAAGTGATTCGAAACCATGTTCATAGCTAACAAAACAACGAAATCCGATATCCTTTAACATATAGGTAATCATCCAACTCTTAATCCAATTCATATATTCACATATCATCTTCTTCCTCAAATATCAACCTCATGAACATTAAGAACGTAACAACACTTTCATAATCTATCATTACAGGGAGTAATTATCAACAATAACATCAACATTCGAAACTGAGGAGAAGAATTAACCAACTAATCTCAAGAAGATGAATCAACACGATTCAAATCATACGAATCACATTAATATCATCATACTCCGGTAATCCCTCTCATAATCATGCTTATCAACTTGTTTATGTAATAATCATCAACTCAAGAACATCAACATTCAATCCAAATCGAAATCCAAAGATGAAGAGTGATTACCTTTTTGAAGGAATGGGTTGATTTCCAAGATTGAATCCATTTCCAAGAATCGCCAATGATTTAAAGAACAAAGCTTTAATCCATGATTTCCATCTTTAATCTTGTTAAAGAGGACCATCCCTCAGTGTTTAGGAACTCCCAAATGTCCTCCCAAGGTTCTCTCTATCGGTTGCAAGAAGAGAATGGACGAAATGAGGAATGACAGCCAACTACTCATATATATACACTGTACATTATTAACGTACGCTAACCTCTTCATTTAACGTACGTTACCAGTTTAACGTGCGCTAACATTCTTTGTTAGCGTGCGCTATCGAAGTCCAGAGGCTACTATCTTGCTGCATGAAATGATTTACGTACGCAATGCCCATGCAATAGCGTACGTAAAGGCCTGTATTTAGCGTATGCAAACCTTCCACCATAGCGTGCGCTGCTCATAATTGACTTGCTACAGTCTGCACCTACCCCCGTGTTCCCACATGCCGAAAGTAACCTGACAAAGCCAAGATTCCTTTGGTCCGATCTGATTAGCGTGCGCTATAAATATACATTAGCGTGCGCTAATCGTTCACAACAAACATCCGTTGACCTTGTCGGCACATGCGCCGAAAGTGACCGGGTCCACACATAGATTCTTTCTGATCTAGTCTATACTAGCGTGCGTTATCTTTTGCCTCTAGCGTGCGCTAATGATAGCGTGCGCTAGGCATGTATATTAGTGTGCACTAATAATGTTACACTTAGCCATTTCAGCTACTCTTGTCCAACGTCTCGACATGTAGAATACGAACATATGACATACGGAATACATATACTCAACACATTATATCCTCAAATGCAATTGTCGACCAAATATGACAATTATACCAATACTGACATCTCAGTCCTTCATTTATTTTATCCATACTGTACAGATTCCACGCTGTACAACATAACTCGGATAAAATAACATTAAATAATAGTAGTAGAAATTTCGGATATTACAGCCAGAGTCGAATGCGATAGGCCGGAAATCTCATACGAGTCGACCCCTCGACCAACCTCGGAGGTCGGATCTATATGCTTCAATCAAGAGGTGGGAACTTCGGAAATCTTTCCCCGATTCCCACCACGTCAAACCAAAGGCTACTGCCTGAGCAACGCTTCGTAAAAGAGGACGACTCACTCGCCCTCTAAAGTTCGTCATTTAACATGATGGACCTAGGCAGCGATTGCCTCCCCTAGCACAACGTATACCATCGAAGATCGCCATCTGACATGACGGTCCGAGGTAGAAGAGTGTCAACATGGCTGTGGAGGACGATGGAACCGTCCTCTGTGCCCGTGCAAGGTCCCTTTAGGCAGCGATCACTCTCTTTTCATTTAAATACGAGGCGTGCGTAGCCAAAGGGCCCTCCAAAACAGATCTATGGACACGTCCGCCCGCCCTCAAAGGTCCATCACCTAACATGGTGGATCCGGACAAGGCGACCCGTCCCTTCCCCCGTCACAAAGTATACCATCGAGGATCGCCATCTAACATGACGGTCCGAGGTAGAAAAGTGCTAACAAGCCGCGATCGTGGAGTCGATTAATCCGACGACGCCCCGTGCAATGACTCCTCCAGACCAAGACCGCACGCCCTTCGTTTAAATACGAGGCGGGCACAGCCTACAGAGGACCCTCACAATTAAGTGAGTCGCGAGAAGTTGGCCATCAGACGGAATGTCGCTCGCGCATAAGACATGGTCGTGGAGGTTGGTTCCATCAAACTCCGCGATCGTGCACGGTTTCTCTAGGCCGGGATGGTCAGCCTTTCTCGAGGAATCTGCAAAATTGAAGACCGCTCACTCAAAGATTTATTTTCATCCCCTTACATTCAATAAGTAAACAAAAACAAGGGGCAAGGGCGGAGCTATGTATACCATGATACTCTCTACTCAGATACATGTACGGCGATCGGCATTGTTCAGATGTTTGTGCAGCGATCGACTTTGTTGTAAAAGTTATCAATATGAGTTTATCAATTCACTTGGAGATGTACACACAACGATCTTTCCTCACACACTTGTATAAAGTCATGCAAAGACTCAGAAAGACAATCATACAAGCAAGAAATCAGAAAAGCGAACATTTATTTCATCACATGGAATAAAAATACAACCACGGTCGCCCGAAGGCAAAAATACAACGAAAGCTACAAAAATTACAAGCGAAAAACAAAAAGAAGGACGTAAAACTTCATGCTGCCCCTGCCTGGCCTTCACCTTCGGCCGCTGGATCGGCCCGCACTCCCCCGTCGGCTTTCGGAACTGCCTCCCCGTCCTCCGGGACATCTGGATGAACGAGATTTCCGGGAATCGGGTACCAGCTAAGGTCTATGCCGAGATCTGAGAGGTCCAGGATCGGCACGGAGAAGGCGGATGCATAGGATGCTCCAGCGCCTAAGCTTTGAAGTTTTCAGCCAGAGGGCCGACCTCCAGCCCTCCCTTCTTAGCGGCACGAATTGAGTCAGCGAACGCCATGTAGTAGGCAAACTCACTGACGAACTCCACATTGAGAAGAGGGCGGCCTCGGTCGCCTCCAGCCTTCCCTTCAGCTCCGCAACCGCCTGATGCGCACCCTGGAGCTCGGATGCCTTGGCAGCCATTTCTTCCCTCGACGACGCCAACTCGCTAGTCAGTCGGGCGACGGTCACCTTCAACTGATCGGCTTCCTTCTGAGCAGCCGCGTACGACCAGCGGGCCTCTATCATCTGATCCCGAATCTGGTCGACCATCGCCAGGGCCCGCTCAGAATCCTGTCTCGCCAGCTCAAGATCTTGACTTGCCCGTTTAGCCGCTTCCAAGGAATCCTTCTCCATAGCTACGATCTTGTCGGCAAACTAGGAGTTCTTTTTCCGAGCAGCCTCGAGGTCTGCCTGAAGACGGGAAGTAGAAGGGCACCCTTCGAAGTCCTTCACAGCTTGGGCGGCCATCGTCGCCGCCTGGAGGGATAGAGCAAAGGCCGCCTGCATTGTGTCGGCGGATCGATGGCGGGCGATCGTATCCAAATCAGTCGTCCAGGTCTTTAGGAGAGTAGAGACAGCCCGGACGACGTAGTGCGGGACGTCGCAGGCCTCGCGAGGAGATCGGCTCGCGAGAAAGTCCAGTACCAGCGGCGAGCAATTCGGATTGGTGCAGCGGATCCTACATCAAGAACAGAAGAGTTAGCACATCTCCTACGCAAGTGACAAAACTCGGCAAAAACAACCGAAGCTTACCTCTCGACCTTCTCGGGGTTGCGGCCGAAGAACGGCTCCCTGCGTGGGGTCTCGGCCTCGGTGGTCGCCATGGCCTGCAGGAAAGCCGACGAGGGCGTAGGCTCCTCCGCCAAGGGGACCGCGGTAAGCGGAGGCACGGTGATTGGATACTCACCAGCAGGGGCAAAGTCTTGGGGTTCCCCCGACCTCTGTCGCTTGCGGTTCAGCCGGAGTCCCTCCTCCTGAACCTCCTCCTCCGCAGCGATCGGCTCCATATGAGGCCTCACCTCCGGGATAAGAGGTAGCGCCACCGGGGGAACTCGACTCGACTTCTTCTGGCGCAGGCGACTCAAGACTCCAGGTTTCGACATGGCAATCTCTAGCGGAGGCTCCAGGAAGCGAGGGAAATGGACCTATGCAAAAGGAAAACTATCAAACAATGGTTAGGCGCCTTCCTCAAAAAGGACGATCGCCAAGCAAAAGGAGATCGTGGAAATTCATGCCTGGGACCAAAAGGCGGCACGGAAAATGAAATAACCGAGCATCCAACCAACAGCTCTCTTTGTTAATCTGGCGAACATCTATATCGTCGTCCGGAAGGCTGCATATCCGCTCCCAGACGACCAAAAAGTCAAAAGGTAGCTCGTCAGCCATCGGAATATGGAAGCCTGCAAAAGGAAGACCAAATTAGATCATTTCAGAGTGTATCCGAACAAAGGGAGAGTCAGAACCCTTACTCGGATTCCTCTCCCGAAAGCCGGTGGGAATGTCCAGCTCGCCAGTGGGATTATCGCTCGCGGATGCTTTCCATGCACCGCCGACCCAGAACCATTTCGCCGGGTCGCCTCGCACTTTGTTCGGGACCCCAAGGATCACCCAACCAGAGCGGCCTTGGATGTGGTAGCCACCGACAGACCCTTTCTGAACCGTTAGTTTGAATAGGTGGTTCATCTGCAACGACCAGGGAAGGTGGAACAGTCGGTGACCGCCGAACAAAGTGAGGGCGCAGACAATCTGGAGCCAGGCATTCGGCGTTAGCTGAAGCGGCGCCACATTCCAGGTGACCAGCAAATTGGAGACGGCAAACGATAGTGGGAACCGAAACCCGTCCTCCATTATCGCCTCATTCACGGCGACCATGCCCTCTGGAGGTTGGTCGGCTCGCTCGTTCTCGGCAGGCGCGAAAAGGTCCACATCAGAAGGGACATGGTACCTCGCCCTCCAGATGGCCAAGTCCTTCCTGGTCGCCGAGCTCCTGATCTGGCCAAGGGACCATGGGGAGCGCTGCGTGGCCCGAAACAGCGACCGCTTCGCGGATTGATAGGGATGGGCGATCGAGTACTCCTGATAGTCGAACTTAGGACGCAGACCAGCCAGTCTCTCCATGGTTTCTGCGAAGGCTGAATAGGCTTGGCCTAAGGCGCTATGTTGCTCCCAATACGCCCTCACCGCCGACTCCTTCTCGACCAGCAAGCGTTTTTGCTCAGCCGCCGCCTCCCTGGAAACATCGGCCTCGTTGAGTAGTTCCTCGACTTCCGTGGGATTAATACCGGTGCGGATAGCCTCGGCAGCTGTCTCCATGAGGAACTCCGCGGAGGATCCTTCCCGGGCAGTCGAAGTCTCGGCGGCGGAGGTGGTGCCCGTTTCAGACTTTGTAGGTACTCCTGTCATTATCAAAAGAAAAGGAAAAAGAGGATTGTTTCTTACCCAAGGGTTGAGGCGATCGACGATCGGCAGACAAAGCTTTAAAAAATTTGGGCTATCTTGTTCTCCGATGAAATCGTGTAAAGAGGTTTGCACTGTAACCCTTGCCCATTTATAGGAGAAGGCAGGGGCTTCCGTGCAAAAAAAGAAAACCTCGAGGGCTGAAGCGCAACCGTCGGATAAGTCATAATCAAAGCCGCCCCCGAAACCCGTGTACGCATCGTTTCAAGGGCACGCCAGATGAGGAGTCTTGACTAACCGTCGGACTCCCCCAATCGCATCGCGACACGTGCCCCCGCGGTGTTTCAAAGCCCGCTATTATTCCCCGCTCTTTTCAGCAACGGAGTGGATCATCCAAATTCGAAACCAGTTCGCTCAAAGACGGTCGTCTAACTCATAGAAAGTTGCTCGTCTAAGTTAAAGCGATCATCAGTGGAGCCACCTCACCCCACGTCTTCGACATGGGAGCAAGCTGGGGAGCAATTGTTGTGCGGCGATTTATACACCTCAACGGCGATCGGCGTAAGGACCGAGCGACCAAAGACAGCATCAAATAAATCCAAGGTAGACTTGCCAAGCGAAGAGTCCAGACCGAAATCAGGTACCGAGCGATCGACGTCCGTGGCGATCGCCTTTTGGCACCTAGCGATCGACTCTGGAGTCCGACCAAGGACGACCGTCCTAGGCCACGTATAAGGCCATCATCCGTCAAGTCTACGAAGACTGTATCACGGAGCGAGGACCCATTTTCAGATCCGCGAATGGCGCCACAGAATACGGATCGTTGACTCCAGCCCATCAGCAGCTGTCAGTGACAAGGACGGCCTCACCTACCGACAGACCCATCGAAAGGTCCCAGGTGGGGCCTCCCAAGACAGCGACATAGACGTGTGTTAGCTTCTCATTGGTTCGCACATCCAGCTACCAGCAGCTGCTACGGACTTAAAGGAGACCAACCCATGTGCTGAAGATGATCGCCCACTTATTATAATACAGCAGAGGTGATCGCCCAGCGACTCCCAGTCCTATAAATAGAGAGCCTCCAGCAACTGGAAAAAGGGGTTCAGGGAAGAAGCTCAGAAGTTCAGACTTTAAGAGGTTCACAAGTACAGAAATTATTTCATACGAGAGTTCAGCTAATTCACACAGTGAAAGACCATCGATTTTTCTCACAGTCAGCACAGCACTCCATCGCTGTTATAAGAACTCACAGAGCATCAACTCTGGTTCTTCCGGCAATCTTCAGCACTCAAGAGCTAAGATAACTAGGGTCTTTACACTCATTGTAATTGTACTCTAACATTAATATTTGTACTCCCAAGTATTCGTATTAATAATATCTCGCGAGAGCATTCAAGCCCGGGACTAACAACCCCGGCAAATCTTGTGTTATTTACTTCCCCACAGACGTGCTCTCGCATTTTGTTTGTTAATCGTCCATTCCAGCATATCATCTCTGGATAATATTTTGGGTAACAACACTTAGCTCAATCCGAACCTGTTTCAACCAATGAAGATTTGAATAATTCTCACTAGATAACTTCTATGGAAGAAGAGCTTAATAGTTTTGAAAGAAACAATGTATGATATCTAGTACCTACGCCAGAACATCAAGCTATAATTGTAACCAAATGGGTATTTAGAAACAAGAAGGATGAGAATGGACTGGTTATCAGGAACAAATACCGTCTAGTTGCACAAGGCTACAGACAGGAAGAAGGCTTAGATTACGATGAGACATTTGTCCCTGTGGCCAGACTAAAAGCCATCGGGATATTTCTAGGTTTTGCCGCCCATAAGAGTTTTATAGTATATCAAATGGACGTTAAGAGCGCATTCCAGAATGGAGATCTCACTGAAGAAGTCTGTGTTGAACAACCACCATGGTTTGTTAACACTGAAGGCGGAGACCTAGTATACAGGCTACTTAAAGCACTGTATGGACTTAAGCAAGCACCTAGAGCTTAGTATGAAACCCTGTCCCTGTACCTTATAAACAATAGATTTGAGAAAGGTGCTGTGGACAAAACCTTATTTAAAATACAGGAAGGATATGACCTGTTAATGGTACAAATATATGTCGATGATATTATATTTGGTTCTACTAACCTTGCTTTATGTCAGAGGTTCTCTCATCTCATGCAGAGTAAATTTGAAATGAGTATGTTGGAAGAACTTAGTTATTTCCTAGGATTGTAGGTGAAGCAATTGCCTACAGGAATCTTCATCAAACAGGAGAAGTACAGCAAGGAGCTACTCAACAAGTTTGGAATGAATAAATCCAAATCATCGTCAACTCCTATGAGCACTTCCAAGCAAATTAGTGCTGATGAAGCTGGAAAACTAGTAGATCAATCACTTTACAGGGGGATTATTGGCTGACTCCTATACCTAATAGCTAGCAGGCCCGATATCTAGTTTGTTGTAGGAGTGTTGCTCGGTATCAAGTCGTACCTAAGGAGTCACACTTCACGATATCCAAATGAATCCTTAAATACGTGAAAGGAATAGTCGATGTAGGATTGTGGTATCCTAAGGAAGGAGGATTTGATTTGGTTGGATACAGCGACTCAGATCTCAGAGGCTGTAAGTTGGATAGGAAGAGCACAAGCGGTACTTGTCACTTTCTTGGACCTAGACTTGTGTCATGGTTCAGTAAGAAGCAATTGGACAACTCGCTTTCTACATCTAAGTCGGAATACTATGCCGCTGGAAGTTGCTGTATGCAGATTCTTTGGAAGCAACATCAGTTACAATATTATGGAGTCAGTGCCAGAGAGACGCCAATCATATGCGATAGTGTAATACCCGGATTTTTAGTATAATTTTTTCGCGTTATTTTATCTGAGATAAATTGTATAGCTTGGTGTCTATACAGTATGGATAAAATAAATTGAAGACTGAGACAGTTGTATTTGTATAATTGTCGTACTTGGTCGACAATTGTATATGAAGATATCGTGTATCAGAGGTATAGTATGAGAATATTTTCGGGAGGAGTACGTGTATTCAGTATGCCTTATGTTCGTATTCTGTATGTCGATACGTTGGACAAGGATAGCTGAAAATGGCTAAGTACAGCCACGATAGCGCACGCTACAATGTATACTTAACGTACGCTAATGCATAAGGATTACGTACGTTAAGAAGGATAGTTAACGTACGTAAGGTGCACATCTATTACATACATTAAGTGGATAAGTTAACGTACGTAAGATTCGTATCAGGCAGGATCCGAGAGATGGCCGATGGGTGGGTCCCGTGGTCGGTAGCTTTCGGCGGCGAACGTGCATGGGCGAGTCAACCCTTGGTTAATGTACATTATGATTGGTAAGTTACATACGTTAACTGTGTATTTTACTGTAGCAAGTCAACGTACGCATTACGTACGCTATGGATCAAGTTTTACATACGTAAGGTATTGAATGAAATGAGCCAGTAACCTCTGGACTGTCGTTACGTATGCTACCAAAGTTAGATAGCGTACGTAAAGGTTGTTTACGTGCGTAAATGGTTGCATGTTACGTACGTAACAGTTAGAAGTTTATATAAGTGGGATGTTCGTCACATTGATTTTTCATAACTTCATTTCATTCTCTTCGCCCTCCAACACTCAGAGATGGTTTTTGGATCTTCTAAGTCGATTTTGAACTTGAGGGCATGGAATTGGAGATTGAGATATGGAGTTATTGATGATTCTTGAGGTGGTTACTTGTGTATTTCATCTTCTAAGAGGTTTGTTGGATAATCCTCTCTTTGAATTCGGATTTTTGATGTTGTTGTTGATGATTACTTCGTATGATGATAGTCTATTGAGTTGTTGTGATGATTCTTGGTATTTACGGAAATTTTGTTAAGGAGAATAATGATATGATGACCTATGTCTTTGATTATGTTGGTTATGATTATGGAATCATAGTGTTCTTGATGTTCTTGGTAGTATTGTTGCGATTCTGGATGTTATATGAGATTTAATGGAATTGGGATAAGAGATTTCGGATGTTAATTAAGATCCTCCCTATTGTAAGGATTGCGGTTCATTTAAATCGAGGAAAGATGGATTTCTGGATTATGTTGATTTCGTATGAATCATGATATGAGGTTGATTCCATATTAAGTATGATACAATCCTTATTGGTTTGATTGATGATGCTTTTCTTCGTATGATGATGGTTATAGTGGTGTTATTGTTATTCTTGAGGTTACGTGAATTGTATATTGGAGAATATGATGATATACATTTTGAATTATGAATGAAAATTATTTAAGATGTTAGAACACATCGGATTATGTCGTCTTTTGGATTATGAATGTGGTTTCGGGATAATTCGTGTTCTTAAGGAACTCTTGAATTATGTGATAAGATGAGAATGTTTAAGAGGTGTTGGTGTTTTGGATATGAATATGAAATATTCATATCTAGACCTAAGTTATGTGTTTTGATACTATATTCGTATAGGAATACGAATATGATTTCGAGTTTGATGAGATTTTTATGCACCTTTGATTTTGGAAATTCATACGTATTGAACAAGTGTTCAAATTGAATGATTGAGTTATTTGAAACCCTTGGAATATGATTATCTATAATGTTGAATTAATCGGATTGTCCAGATTGATGATGATAATTGGTAATTGGTTTTGATTATGAATTTACAAGGAGGAAACTTGTATTCGTATTTAAGATTGAATTTGGAATCGGTAACGTTTAGACCCATGTTATTGATTTAATTTGATTATTGATATGATTTTCAGATTATGGAATCGTATTATGGTTATGAGTCCATGATTGATTGATTTGGGTTTTTGGATCTGTATTTAATTGGGATATTGTGGAACCGTTAGGGTTTATTGATCGGTTATATTGATTATCGAGTTGCGGCTTGTATTGTGGATATGAGTTCGTATTTGTTTGAGTTGTATTGTTCGGTTTTGTGTATGATCGAGGTATTGTTGAGCCATTGAGTTTGATTGGTTGGCTATGTCGGTTATTATTTGTTATCGGATTGTTGTTGATTGATTACTTCAATAGGTTGAGATGTTTGATCGTGAATTATGACCGTTGTGTTGCGGTTGAGGTTGAAGAGTTCGTAGATTGCTTTGGTCGGGGCTGAGGAGCTCGTGGACAAAGGTAATGGGAATGGTAACGACTTCGTGGTATCGGTATCGAGGCAAGTTATACTTGTTCAGTTTATAATATTTAATGAATGATTTTGATTTCATTTCATTTATAATTCATATAGCAATTATATTATAAAAATAAATTGTCGGGATGATGGTTTGTATATTGTGCTTTGGTTTGGATTAAATCATAATGTATATGGTTTAAATGTGTTGGTGAAGACGGAGATGTGAGTTATATTTTGTCTGTGATATGGAATGTCGGATATCGAGGGTGGTTTACCGTGTCGACGGTTATGTCGGGACGATGGTTTGTTGGTATAAATGGACTATACTTATTTCGGGATTATTCGTATAACTGTGTATTCGTTCAGGGATGTTGGTTCGTGGAAAAGATATTGTCTTTGACTTGAGGTAATTTAAGTATTGTTCAGTTATGAGGATTATTATTCTATTGAATTGTTGTATGTGTTGTATGTTGAGGTTCCGTATGATGAGATTCATATTGGTTGTTTCGTTCAGGGATGTTGTTCCCAGGACTATTGTTGGTATTAATGGTTGTTTTGATTGTTTCATTGAGGGATGTTGATCCCAGAACTATTATATGAAATTGTTGATCGTTTGGATTATCCTTTGGAGATTGTGATCCGAGGATGGTTGTTTCGGATATTGTCGGTCATGTCGATCTTTCATTATCCGTGTGTCTTTGTTCACTTCGGTGAGTCTTTTGATCCTTATTGGATATGTGATTCTATGAGTTTTCTTGTCATGTTGCATCGTGACATATCTGGAGTCATATCTGTGTGCCGATTGGTTATTGTTTAGGATTTTTAGCTGGGCACACTATGGTCATGTGTTGATATTTCAGCATTGGACCGTGCACACGAGACATAGTTCGTGAGGCTAATTAGGTACATGTACCACGTATATCCTGGATTCCGTATACGGGGTGGACATGTGCACGGACACATTTCCGGATCGGGCGTACTGTGACTTCCATATTTGAGCCATATTCATTGGTCGGTCATTCTTCATTTATGGTTGGGTATGTTCGACGGTTTGCGTCTGGTTGTTCATACGCCCGAGGGGTATGTTCGACAGTTGGGGTTATTTCTTAGAGATACATTATTGTTGATCGGTTGAAGTTTACCTTGTTGATGGTATTCTCGGCTATTGTTGATCTTTTGTCGATTGGGTCGGAGTTTATCATGTTGATGGTATTCTCGGTTATCGTTGATCCTTTGTTGGTCGTATTGGAGTTTATCATGTCGATGATATTCTCGGTCGATGTTTTGGTTGATCATGGTTTTGATCGTATGAGCATTCGGACTGTACGTTGATGTTTCGGGACTTGTATTCATTGTTTTGTGGTAGTTTATCTACAGATATGTTGTGTGTTATTGGTTTTCATCCAGGTTGAGATTTGACTGTGTGATCCGACGGACAGGATTTGGCACCGATGAATTAGTTCATGCTTATGAGTTATGATGATGTTTTGAGGATTCTTGGTATTGTTTGAATACAGTACAAATGGTTGTAGTTGAGTTCATTTCGTCATTTGAGAATGCGAAATGTGGAATATGTTAAGGATTAAATTGGTATGGATTGTAATGGGTTGGTAAGGTTATGACAGTAAGATTACATTGGTAATATTCTTACTTTGTTATTACATTGGTATGTAATTATTTATGATGATGTGATCGATATCATTATTGAGTATTGTGGCTGACCATGTCGTGGGCTTTATTTTTAGGTACTCGGAGTTCGAGCTAGTAGCGGTTGTGGAGGGATGACCTTCCCGGGTGATACTGGCTGTGGCATGTTTTTTTGAAAATTGAGTATTCTTTTCTGGTTATTTCATTTCTGCTGCAAATGTATATTTTTGAACTGTATTTTTATCTGCTGCGTGTGTATTTTAAAATGGCTTTCCAGTATTTTTACCAATTCGTGTTTAACTTTAAAATGGCCTTTTGACATTTTTGCGAACTTGGGTTATTTCGTCAAACTCATTTTCCTAACTATTTTGTCGGTACGTTTAAGGGGTGGTTTAACGTACATTTTGAACTGGCGAGATTTGGCATTTCGCCTTGTATTTTCAAATAGTATTTGATGATGGTATTTGAGAACTATGTTTATTTTTTGAAACTATTTGACTATTTGAAAAATATTACCATCATCGGCCTTTTGGCGTTTTTAAACATTTTTTAAATGGTTTTTAGCCTGGTGAGTTCTGGCGCGGGACCCACAGTGCTGTAATATCGCGGATGGTTTTGGGGGCGTTACAGAAGATGGTATCGGAGCTTGGGTTTTGTGAAACCCAGGCATGTGTGTTATGTGGCTCTACCAGTACGGTAGTAGCGTGGCTTTTGAAAATGATTTTCTGACCTTTGAGTCAAACCGATTTTCGGGGATTCCAAAATTTTTGAGGTCTTTCCAAATTGCTAGTTATGATATTGGTGTGTGTCGGTATTTTGTTGAGACTTCATATGAGGGTCGTGTGCTAGTATCACGGGAGATTATCGGCTTCACGCACTTGTAAGTATATTGGTTTGGTTATTCGCTTGTGGCGACGATTGACTGCTTTTGTGATGAGTTCGGAAATTTTGGATTGATCTGTTGTTTGTGGCAGGATTGCAAGTTTGGAGGACGAAACTTATTTTAAGGGGGGTATTATGTAATACACGGATTTTCAGTATAAATTTTTCGCGTTATTTTATCTGAGAAAAATTATATAGCTTGGTGTCTATACAGTATGGATAAAAAATTGAAGACTGAGATTGCTGTATTTGTATAATTGTCGTACTTGGTCGATAATTATATATGAAGATATCGTGTATCAGAGGTATCGTATGAGAATATTTTCGGGGGGAGTTTGTGTATTCATTATGTCATATGTTCGTATTCTGTATGTCGAGACGTTGGACAAGGATAGCTGAAAATGGCTAGGTACAACCACGATAGCGCACGCTACAATGTATACTTAACGTACGCTAATGCATAAGGATTACGTACGTTAAGAAGGATAGTTAACGTACGTAAGGTGCACAACTATTACGTACGTTAAGTGGATGAGTTAACGTACGTAAGGTTCGTATCAGGCAGTATCCGAGAGATGACCGACAGGTGGGTCCCATGGTCGGCAGCTTTCGGCGGAGAACGTGCATGGGCGAGTCAACCCTTGGTTAACGTACATTATGATTGGTAAGTTACGTACGTTAACTATGTATTTTACTGTAGCAAGTTAACGTACACATTATGTATGCTATGGAGCAAGTGTTACGTACGTAAGGTATTGAACGAAATGAGTCAGTAACCTCTACACTGTCGTTACGTACGCTACCAAAGTCAGATAGCGTACGTAAAGGTTGTTTACGTACGTAAATGGTTGCATGTTACGTACATAACAGTTAGAAGTTTATATAAGTGGGATGTTCGTCACTTTGATTTTTCATAACTTCATTTCATTCTCTTCGCCCTCCAACACTCAGAGATGGAGTTAGGTTCTTCTAAGTCGATTTTGAACTTGAGGGCATGGAATTGGAGTGATTCTTTAGGTGGTTACTTGTGTATTTCATCTTCTAAGAGGTATGTTGGATAATCCTCTCTTTGAATTCGGATTTTTGATGTTGTTGTTGATGATTAGTTCGTATGATGATAGTATATTGAGTTGTTGTGATGATTCTTGGTATTTATGGAAATTTTGTTAAGGAGAATAATGATATGATGACCTATGTCTTTGATTATGTTGGTTATGATAATGGAATCATAGTGTTGTTGATGTTCTTGGTAGTATGGTTGCGATTCTGGATGTTATAGGAAATTTAATGGAATTGGGATAAGAGATTTCAGATGTTAATTAAGATCCTCCCTATTGTAAGGATTACGGTTCGTTTAAATCGAGGAAAGATGGATTTCTGGATTATGTTGATTTCGTATGAATCATGATATGAGGTTGATTCCAAATTAAGTATGATACAATCCTTATTGGTTTGATTGATGATGTTTTTCTTCGTATGATGATGGTTATAGTGGTGTTATTGTTATTCTTGAGGTTACGTGAATTGTATATTGGAGAATATGATGATATACATTTTTAATTATAAATGAAAATTATTTAAGATGTTAGAACACATCGGATTATGTCGTCTTGTGGATTTTGAATGTGGTTTCGGGATAATTCGTGTTCTTAAGGAACTCTTGAATTATGTGATAAGATGAGAATGTTTAAGAGGTGTTGGTATTTTGGATATGAATATGAAATATTCATATCTAGACCTAAGTTATGTGTTTTGATACAATATTCGTATTGGAATACGAATATGATTTCGAGTTTGATGAGATTTTTTTGCACCTTTGAGTTTAGAAATTCATACGTATTGAACAAGTGTTCAAATCGAATGATTGAGTTATTTGAAATCCTTGGAATATGATTATCTATAATGTTGAATTAATCGGATTGTCCAGATTAATGATGATAATTGGTAATTGGTTTTGATTATGAATTTACAAGGAGGAAACTTGTATTCGTATTTAAGATTGAATTTGGAATCGGTAACGTTTAGACCCATTTTATTGATTTAATTTGATTATTGATATGATTTTTGGATTGGGGAATCGTACTATGGTTAGGAGTCCATGATTGATTGATTTGGCTTGTTGGATTTGTATTTAATCGGGATATTGTGGAACCATTGGGGTTTATTGATCGCTTATATTGATTATCGAGTTGCGGCTTGTATTGTGGATTTGAGTTCGTATTTGTTTGAGTTGTATTGTTCGGTTTTGTGTATGATCGAGGTATTGTTGAGCCGTTGAGTTTGATTGGTTGGCTATGTCGCTTATTAATTGTTATCGTATCGTTGTTGATTGATTACTTCAATAGGTTGAGATGTTTGATCATGGATTATGACCATTGTGTTGCGGTTGAGGTTGAAGAGTTAGTAGATTGCTTTGGTTGGGGCTGAGGAGCTCGTGGACAAAGGCAATGGGATTGGTAATGACTTCGTGGTATCAGTATCGAGGCAAGTTATACTTGTTCAGTTTGTAATATTTAATGAATGATTTTGATTTCATTTCATTTATAATTCATATAGCAATTATATTATAAAAATAAATTGTCGGGATGATGGTTTGTATATTGTGCTTTGATTTGGATTAAATCATAATGTATATGGTTTAAATGTGTTGGTGAAGACGGAGATGTGAGTTATATTTGGTATGTGATATGGAATGTCGGATATCGAGGGTGGTTTACCGTGTCGACAGTTATGTCGGGACGGTGGTTTGTTGGTATAAATGGACTATACTTATTTTGGGATTATTTGTATAACTGTGTATTCGTTCAGAGATATTGGCTCGTGGAAAGGATATTGTCTTCGACTTGAGTTAATTTAAGTATTGTTCAATTATGACGATAATTATTCTGTTGAATTGTTGTATGTGTTGTATGTTGAGGTTCTGTATGATGAGATTTGTATTAGTTGTTTCGTTGAGGGATGTTGATCCCAGGACTATTGTTGGTATTAATGGTTGTGTTAATTGTTTCATTGAGGGATGTTGATCCCAGAACTGTTGTCTGAGATTGTTGATCGTATAGATTCTCCTTTGGGGATTGTGATCCCAGGATGATTGTCTCGGATATTGTCGGTCATGTCGATCTTTCATTATCCGTGTGTCTTTGTTCACTTATGTGAGTCTTTTGATCCTTATTGAATATGTGATTCTTTGATTTTCGTTGTCATGTTGCATCGTGACATATCTGGAGTCATATCTGCGTGCCGATTGGTTATTGTATAGGATTTTTAGCTGGGTACACTATGGTCATGTGTTGATATTTCCACATTGGACCGTGCACACGAGACGTAGTTCGTGAGGCTAATTAGGTACATGTCCCACGTATATCCTGGATTCCGTATATGGGGTGGATATGTGCACGGACACATTTCCGGATCGGGCATACTGTGACTTCCATCTTTGAGCCATATTGAGTGGTCGTTCATCCTCCATTTATGGTTGGGTATGTTCGACGGTTTGCGTCTAGTTGTTCATACGCCCGAGGGGTATGTTCGACAGTCGGGTTTATTTCTTTGAGATCCATTATTGTTGATCAGTTGGAGTTTACCTTGTTGATGGTATTTTCGGTTATTGTTGATCCTTTGTCGATCGTGTCGGAGTATATCATGTTGATGGTATTCTCGGTTATCGTTGATCCTTTGTTGGACGTATTGGAGTTTATCATGTCGATGATATTCTCGGTCGATGTTTTGGTTGATCATGGTTTTGATCGTATGAGCATTCGGACTGGATGTTGATGTTTCGGGACTTGTATTCATTGTTTTGTGGTAGTTTATCTACAGATATGTTGTGTGTTATTGGTTTTCATCCAGGTTGAGATTTGACTGTGTGATCCGACGGACAGGATTTGGCACGGATGAATCAGTTCATGCTTATGAGTTATGATGATGTTTTGAGGATTCTTGGTATTGTTTGAATACAGTACATATGGTTGTAGTTGAGTTCATTTCGTCATTTGAGAATGCGAAATGTGGAATATGTTAAGGATTGAATTGGTATGGATTGTTATGGGTTGGTAAGGTTATGACGGTAAGATTACATTGGTAGTATTCTTACTTTGTTATTACATTGGTATGTAATTATTTATGATGATGTGATAGATATCATTATTGAGCATTGTGGTTGATCCCGTCGTGGGCTTTATTTTTAGGTACTCGGAGATCGAGCTAGTAGCGGTCGTGTAGGGATGAGCTTCCCGGGTGATACTGGCTGTGGCATGTTTTTTTGAGAATTGAGTATTCTTTTCATGATGTTTTATTTCCGCTGCAAATGTAAATTTTTGAACTGTGTTTTTATCTACTGCGTGTGTATTTTAAAATGGCTTTCCAGTATTTTTACCAATTCGTGTTTAACTTTAAAATAGCCTTTTGGCATTTTTGAGAACTTAGGTTATTTCGTCAAACTCTTTTTCCTAACTATTTTGTCGGTACTTTTAAGTGGTGGTTTAACGTACATTTTGAACTGGCGAGATTTGGCATTTCGTCTTGTATTTTCAAATAGTATTTGATGATGGTATTTGAGAACTATGTTTTCTTTTTGAAAATATTTGAGTATTTGAAAAATATTATCATCATCGGCCTTTTGGCGTTTTTAAACATTTTTTAAATGGTTTTTAGCCTGGTGGGTTCCGGCACGGGATCCACGGCGCTGTAATGTCTTGGATGGTTTTGGAAGCGCTACAGATAGCATGACTGCAATTGCAATAACGCACAACCCTGTATTGCACTCGCGAACTAAGCATATTGATATGAAGCATCACTTCATCAGGAATCATGTTGAGATATTCAGATTGAAAAAATTCATACAGATATTCAGTTGGTCGACAACTGTACAAAACCTCTCAGCACAACCAAATTCTGTATGCTTCGTCAAGAATTGGGAATGATACAACCTGACTCCCTGTAAGTTTTTTATGCTTTTACTCATAAATTGAGGGTGAATCTTGTAAGACCCAAGAATACAGTATCTACTTTAATTGACAATACACTCAGAACAAGGCAGATAGTACTGCAGGACAAAGAAGGCATGAAATCTTCCTACAGCTGGCGTGTGTATTAATTAAGAGGGAATACAGTACGACCCTTGAATACAGTATTAATTCAGATATTGGTGTAAGAATTGAATCCTGTATGTACCTTTCAAGTGGGAACGTTGTATTGATTCGCGGATATAGAACATATACTATAGGATGTCAATTAATATTATATTACAACTCTATTCGTATAGAAAACGTTTTAAGTCCACGTGCCCTGTTTACATTTCAAATGTTTTATCCTTTAATGTTTTAAAGACACATGGACTTCAATGCCACAAATACCGTAATTTTTACTAATTCTAAAACCACCGTTTCGTGCAATAAGGGAAGACGAACTATTGAAGTGGGACCAGTTATCATTTCAAAAATAGATGGATAAGACGTACAAGTTACTCTAAATCCATTCTGGATGTTATTTAATAGAATGGTTCCCATCCCTTAAATCTGACCGTTCACTGTATAAAACCCTAATCTTCCCTGCACCCTATAAAAGGACTATATTTTGCCCCCTTAGATTCTTTATGCTGTCAGTAAATTAAACTAGTCTTCAGCAAACAATTTACATATCTTCTGCAATTTTCTGTGATATTTTCCAGTTTCTTTAAACTCTTTTTCTGCAAGAATGTCGACTTCCCAGACTTCTTCCCTTTCTATGAGGAATAGAGAATCAATCATCGGTGGATGCATCTTCGCCAGTCCGTGGTGATGGAGAGAATCAGTCTCGGAGGAGAAGACTTCATTGGAATGGAGGTGGTCGTTTCACAAGTGAAACATCAAGGGTTGTACCGCTTTGCGATCCATCACGCCTAATTTTATGATGAACATATAGTAGAAGAATTTTATTTGGACACCTCGTTCAAATACTCGTCTCAAAAAAGAGGAGGAGAAATTTCTGAAATCTCCGTAAATGTTCAAGGGATTGAGGTCTCTATGAACAGAGATCTGTTGGAGAAACTATACATGATGTCGTCTGATGGCCTCAAAATGGAAGAGCTTGTGACCTTCGGGTCGGAGAGTCTTCTATTTGCCTACTGGAAGTTATTCACTGGCGATGAGAATGCGGAGAATGTTCACCCCTCATGCCACAAGAAAAATTTCTATCTGCCTATGTTTACCTTCACAACTTCTGTTGCCGGGTAGTTGAGACCCGTACAGGAGCTTTCGAAAGGTGCACCAATCTACGCTTCCGAATGATGGTCGCCATAATGTTTGGAGAAAAGGTTAACTGGTGACAAATACTGCTGAAAAGGATACAGGAGGAGGATGCCAAACCTGAAAATGCAAAGAAATCATTCATCCTCATCCTGAATTATATCCTCTCTCACTGCGGAGTAAAACAATTTGTCGATGCCAAGAAAATTGGCCCCGGAAAATTCATTGGTGGAATGAAGTCCACCGCGTTCAACAAATCGCCCTTGATTGCTAAAAGACCCCAACCTCAAAGCATGCTGATCTCAAGCGACCCGAGGACGTCGCAGTGAGAATCTCGATCGAGGAAAAGAAAAGGAAGAGGAGTGTCTCTGACAGCCAGTCACCTCATGCTATAGAGAAGAAAAAGAAGAAGAAGACAAAGAAGTCTTCTAAGGCCGATGATACAGTAACTAAAGCGGTCACTATAGATGTTCCTTCTATTCCAATAACTGAATAAATCCCACAGGGCGCAACCCCTATGAAAGAAACAATTGCTGCAAAAATTACAGATCCCGAGCCTGTGGCGTCTATGACGAATGATCAACTGTTTGCCAAGCTGGAGGGTCCCAGTGAGTCGGCTGCCCCTTCGGATACAAAAGCCGCTACTCGTAATAAGGAACCCACCCCTGTATGGAGTCCCTATCCCCACAGGGTACCATCCCCTGTTCGAGATCTCTCTCCGAAATAGGCTCCCATACTAGTTGCGGATCCCATTCGGATGGTAGACCCAACTACTGTACGGAGTCCCCCCCTCTGAAATAATAAATAATAATCTCCTCCAGGTAAAAATAGTACAAGCGTATGAATGCTTTAAAATCTGGAAATCCTACAGGGTCGTCCCATACGACACCCTGTACCACTGGGCCTACTGGAAAGATGAGGAATTATGTGCTCTGGAGGTCACGGACACCCAGAACATTGAGGTCTTGATCCACTGAGAGGATCACTTTTGCCAGGAGCTAATCTCTGACTATTTCAAGGCGAAAGAGAAGGATAGACTGAAAGGGAAGTCACGGTACCGTGACAAAGATCCATCGAACAGCCACCACTCCGACCCTGACTCGGATGATGATGACGACGATGCCCTATAGGTCGGTCTGAGGATCAGCCGTGAAGAGGCCAAGGAAGGTGAAATGGCCAAAATCATGAACCAACAGGGTCAGGGGATATTTGACAGACAATAGTCCCCTTCCCTGCGACAAGAAGCTGCTCACGACCAACAACAAGAGGAATCAGTCCCTCCTGTCACTTTTGAAGAGCATGATTACCCCCAACAGGATGCCCAGCCTGTCCAACAACCTGAAGAAGCCACATGCGCCATGTGCCAAGAGGATTCAGTCCCTCTTCCGGATTAGTCGGAAGCTGAGAGTCGGCAGGAGAATTCAGTCCCTCCTGTACTTCTGACTATCGATGAACAATCCTAAAGTAGGAATCAGTTCCTCCTTTCTCCGAGACTGAATTTGCAGCAGCTACTTCCGAAGCTCCCGCTTCTGAAGCCCCTACTTCTGAAGATCCTGCTCCAGATGCTCCTGCATCTCCCACCTCTGTTAACTCCAAATCAGATTCTGATGATGGTTTCTTACCAGAAGACAGACCACGATGTCCTCGTCATCATGTGGTTCTCCGTCAACTTGAAGAGCCTAAGGATTGCAAAATTGCACCCTGGCTCCCCACGCATCAAAGCCCGCATCGTGCTATTCCTAGCCATTGGTCGACAGACAGTGTTCCTGCAAGACGTAGTAAAGGCACTATATGACGTCGGAAAAGAACTCGATTTGATACAAGAGACTGTCCGGGATGAGCTCCCCAAACTGAAATCTGCGATCAACAACGTTGAAGACGTATTTTGCCTAATGCCTAATGCATTGTGTCAAGTGCTAAATCAACTCAAGCAGCATCAGGAGAAACTCCTAAGGCAAGAACAATAAAAGCTCGGGATTGCCGAGGCTAAAATGGTTGCTGCCCTTCACCATACCAGTACCAGTCACACTGACCACAACCACAAGATAGATGATATGTCTCTGGTGCTCGGTACTCTGGGTGAGAAAGTCAATAATCTGACGACCAAACAGGACGAGTCCATGAATCTCCTACAGGAGATTCATACCAAGGTATCAGATATTGATGATGCCAAAAAGGGGGAAGAAGCCAGAGAGGCTGGCCGAAGATGGAGATTGGAGAGAGAGAGAGAGAGAGAGAGAGAGAGAGAGAGAGAGAGAGAGAGAGAGAGATGGAAGTAGCACTAGAAGAAAGTGTTGCTACTGCTATTTGTAAACTGGCCTCACCCAGGTCAAGTCAAACTTCAACAGGATACAGGATATCTGTCTCTCGACCAGAGTTCTAAGAAACTTTCCATGGAAGAACAATGTGCGAAAGCCTGCCGAGATTTTGCTACCCACCGACCTGTAACACCCCCGATATATTCAGGAATATTACAGCGCCGTAAATCCTTTACACAGGGATTTACAAGGCTGAAGAAATGAAAAGACAATAACATATACCAACGTATGAAAGTAACTGAAATAAAATACCACAGTTCTGACCAATACTGAAAATACAAATGTCCAAAGGAAAAGTATTAATACATCACCAAATCCAAATCATCACAAACGACGACGTACTCGAGTACTTATTAAAACGATACAAACAACAGACAAATAAATCCGGCCGGAACATCACTCTGCACCCTCGTCATCATGCAACTCCAGTGGTTGTTTCCCCGCTCTCCTGGATCTTGAACATAATCCCGGAAGGGGTTAGCACAGCGATGCTAGTGCAAGTACCACAACATATTATTCAACATCTCACGAAGAATAATTATAACATAAATGACAAAGAACCAAAGAGTCTTCTCCTGCGAGAAACTCAATAATAACATACACACATGATAATCACAACATGATATCACAACATACACATGGTAATTTCGATGATCCAGCGTTCACTGCCTAGACCCCCCGATGATTCCGTCAAACCAACCCGAGGTGGAAAAACTCGTCCGATGATCCAGCGCACGCTATCATAGATCCCCCGATGATCCCGTCAGACCAACACGAGGTGGACATACAATAACGACATACATGTAAAACAATATGTATAACATCAATACATAACACAATTAAGGTACTTGCCTCGATTCGAAGACAAGAATAATACTTCCACGAAAAACGAAACACTCGAAGGTCGCCCCTTCGATCAATCATGTAGCAAGCTCGAACCTTAAACAAAATAAATAATATAGAGTTCATCTCACGTCGTACGGACATCTAACAATCCAAATTATGGTCGGAAGTTCATAAAACGTAATCTTCCTGAATTGCGTAACGTACGTTACGTACCATAGGTAGCGTACGTTAAACCTACTCGTTAGCGCACGTAAACTACGAAGTCTAGCGTACGGTAACCATGTATTGACAGTCCCTCTCTGATCAGCCGACTGACTCGTCTGATGACATAACGTACATTACGTACGAAACGTAGCGTACGTTAACTATGCCCAATAGCGTACGTTAACTATACAGCATAGCGTACGCTAAGCGTGCATGGCAGTTTCTCACTGGGCAGACGATTGTTCTAACTGTGATGAAGTTTATGAAATCCTCAGTGATTAACGTATGTTATCCTTCTACATAACATGTTCATCAAAACTATGAATGATCTTACGGATTCAAACATCTTCGAATTCAAGGAAATGTATATCATCGCAACACTTATATTCCATCTCGATTATCATACACATGTGAAGTTCGGGTGATCTAAGGTTGATGCACTAGATTCCAATATCATCATTACTTTCAGACTTCATCTAAAAGAACTAACAAGTCTAACTTATAAGGAAGGATACAACCTCGATGATTCTTTCTTAAGTCTGTTTATCAAAAGTGATATCAATCTCCAAGTCTACGATCAATATGGCAACGTTATTCAATACGGTTAATCAATCTCAGAACCTTACTCTCATCATTTGACGTAATAGGATTCTACAATGATGTTTACAACAATGATATATTAAGCATAATCATCCCAACTTCTAAATGTGATGTTTGGTCGAATAATACATCAATAGAACTTAATATCTTGATAGCATGATCATCATATCCTTAAGAACACGAAACCAAGGTTGGAGATAGTATAACATACCTTACGATGAAGGAAACACCGATACAATAGGTAGAATCCAACTCCGGTTGCTTGTGTGTCAATCCAAAACGATTCTCTACTTCAATGAGTAATCTCCAATCTTCAATGATCAAGAAAAGGTGTTCTAAAGGTGTTTAAGGGGGCTGGGATATCTCTGGGCACGAAGTATGCTGAAGGATAGGTGAAATGAACGAGCTGAAATGAAATGGTGTGATGTCTTATTTATAATTTTCTGTCTTTAACGTACGTTAGCCTTCATGCATAACGTACGTTAGCCTCTTAGCGTATGCTACCCAGCATAATTTAGCGTACGTTATCGTCCTGATAGATAACTGTCCTGATTCTGACCTTGATTACGTACGTTACACCATCAGGTTACGTACGTAAGTAACATACGTTAGCGTACGCTAGACGCAATCCTTAGCGTACGTTAACAATCGTTGACTTCAAAAGTGTCCAGGTTCATCCAAGGGAATCTTATCCGGACCCATGTCCGGCTGGCGTATGTGACAGCCTCCTAGCTCAATTATTGGCTGGTTAATGCACGTTACGCTACATTCGTAGCGTACGCTATTTTCGACAGACAATGTACGTTAAGCTACCCTAGTTAACGTACGTTATCACGTATTTGCATGGGAAAATTTACATGTTGCCATACTCATGTACAAGGATACAAATACGAGAAATATCATACTTCAATCATCGATATCACAATTCCGAATAATACAGGGTTCAAATACAGATGAAATACTCAATAATAAATCCGGATATTACATACTCTCCTACTAAAAAGGAGTTTCGTCCCGAAACTCAAGACGAAAATAACTCTGGATATCCGGACCTCATGCTATCCTCCGTTTCCCAAGTGGCTTCTTCCACTCCGTGACGTGACCACTGAACTTTGACCAAAGCGATTGGTTTGTTCCTCAACTTTTTAACTCGACTATCGAGTATCCTGACCAGTATTTCTTCAAACGTTCCATCCTGAGCGACTTCGATCTCGCCGAAATCAATGACATGACTAGGATCCGATATATATCTCCTTAACTGGGATATGTGGAACACGTTATGAACATGGCTCAATGACGGCGGTAATGCCAATCTATATGCCAACTCTCCAACTCTTTCAAGAATTTCGAATGGTCCGATATATCTCGGACTCAACTTCCCCTTTCTTCCGCAACAAAAGATTCCCCGAGTAGGAGAAACTTTTAAAAGCACGTGATCTCCAATACTGAACTCCAATAGGCGACGGCGTAAGTCTGCGTTAGATTTCTGTCGACTCCTGGCGGTCAACAGCCTTTCGCGAATTAAGTCTATTTTCTCTCGTGTCTGCACGATCAATTCTGGTTCCGTTCCGATCTAGTCCGATGAATCGTCCCAACATAGGGGCGATCTGCATCACTTCCCATACAATGCCTAAAACGGTGCCATCTTAATAGAAGCATGCCAACTATTGTTGTAGGTGAATTCAATCAACGGCAGATGAACTTCCCAATCAGTTGACCAATCTAAGGCACAGGCCCTTAGCATGTCTTCCACCGTTTGAATAGTCCTCTCGGATTGTCCATCTGTCTGCGGGTGATAAGCTGTGCTGAAGTTCAATTCAGTCCCCAAGGCCTTATGAACTGCTTTCCAAAAATGCGATACAAAGCGACCGTCTTGGTCAGAAATAATAGTCTTCGGTGTACCATGCAATCAGACTATCTCTGAAATAAATACTCGTGCCAACTTCTCGGGTGCCCAAGTGTCCTTAATGCCTAGAAAATTAGCCGATTTGGTTAAACGATCAACTATCACCCAAATCATGTTTATTCATATCTTGGTTCTCGGCATGTTAGTGATAAAGTCCATCGATATGTCCTCCCACTTCCATTCAGGAATCGGGAGCGGCTTCAGTATTTCGGTAGGTCGTTGATGCTCGATCTTAACCTGCTGACAAGTCAAACATTTCGAAACATAATCCGCTACATCTTTCTTCATGTTGCCCCACCAAAAGTTCTGCTTCAAGTACTTATACATCTTATTGGTGCCCAGGTGGATAGAATAGGGCGTGCTGTGAGCTTCCTTCATAATCGTCTGTTTCAGAACAACGACATCGGGACGCAAAGTCGGTTATGAAATCTCAAAACTCCATCATCATGAATTACGAATCCAGGGGCCTTTCCCTTGATCACTTCATCACATAACCGAATCATAGAGGATCATTTACTTGATTAGATTTGATTTCTTCGGTTAACGATGAAGTTATTTCCATCACGCACAGTTGTCCTTGGACTCTTTGCAACCATACTTCTATTCCTTATAGAATCATCTCTCGTTGAATGCTGGGCTGTAAGGTCAGAGTCTCCAGCATCTGAATAGAAACAAGCTTGCGGCTAAGTGCATCGGCCACTACATTTGCTTTGCCTGGATGATAAAGAATCTCCAAGTCATAGTCCTTAATAAGTTCCAGCCATCTTCTTTGCCGCATGTTCAACTCTTTCTGACTGAAGATGTATTTGAGACTCTTGTGATCCGTAAAGATCTGACAGTGAGTCCCGTACAGGTAATGTCTCCAGATTTTCAAAGCAAAAACTACTGCTGCCAGCTCCAAATCATGCGTTGGGCAATTCACTTCATAAGGTTTCAGCTGTCGTGATGCATAAGCGATCACCTTATCATTCTGCATCAATATGCATCCGAGTCCTTGGTTCGAAGCATCACTGTAAAGTATAAATCCTCCAGTTCCCCGTGGGAGTGCTGAAATCGGTACCGTCGTCAATCTCTTCTTCAATTCATCAAAGCTATTCTAGCACAACTCGTTCCACTCAAACTTTTGAGTTTTCTGCAGTAGTCGAGTAAGTGGGCGGGTAATTTTGGAAAACCCTTCCACGAACTGACGATAATATCCAGCAAGTCCTAAGAAAATCCGGACTTCTTTCACGTTCTTTGGAGGCTTCCAATCCATAACTGCTTCGATCTTCTGAGGATCTACTCGGACTCCTTCAACTGATACCACATGGCCGAGGAACATTACTTCCTTTATCCAGAATTCACACTTAGAAAGTTTGGCATACAATTGTTCATTTCTCAACAGGTCTAACACAATCCGTAAATGCTGGGCATGCTCTTCCAGGCTCTTAGAATATAACAGAATGTCATCAATGAACACAACCACAAATTTATCCAAATACTCGATGAACACTCAGTTCATCAATTGCATGAATACAGCAGGTGCGTTAGTGAGACCGAACGGCATCACTACAAACTCATAGTGTCTGTAGCAAGTTCTGAACGCTGATTTCGGAACATCAGATTCCTTAATCCTCAGCTGATGATATCCTGATCTCAGATCGATTTTAGAAATTACTGTTGCTCCTTGCAACTGGTCCAATAAATCATCAATCCGTGGCAATGGATACTTGTTCTTAATTGTAATCTTGTTCAGCTCTCGATAGTCAATACACAGTCGAAGCGATCCATCCTTCTTCCGGACAAAAAGAACTGGTGCTCCCCAGGGCGAAACGCTTGTCTGGATATAGCCTTTGTCCAGTAACTCCTCCAGTTGCTTTTTCAGTTCGTACATTTCAGTAGGTGCCATACGATACGGCGCTTTAGAAATTGGTGTAGCTCCAGGTTCCAGCTCGATGGTGGTAGTCCAGGTAACTCGTCAGGGAATACATCCGTAAATTCGTTCACAACAGGAATGGATGAAAGTTCCACAATTCTGTCTTCTTTCTTCATTGCATAGCACCAGTATCCGGTACAGCCCTGTTTCAGCAATTTGACAGCTTTCATCGCCTTGATCATATTTCCTCAGCTTCCTGGTTTTCATCCTTCAAACAGTATTTCGGAACCATCGTCAGCGATCAGCGAGATATTCCTCTTTCGGTATTTTATAATAGCTCCATATCGATTAAGCCAATCATCTCCAAGTATCAGGTCGTCTCCTTTCATTTCTATCACAATCAGATTTGAGAGCCACTCTCTGCCTGCAAATGATACAGGGAAATCTCTAGTTTCTATGTTTCCAACAATTCTCTCTCCGCTCGGTAAACCCACAACATAAGGTTCACAATCAAGAAAACCAGAAATATTCAAACGATTTACACAAGACAAGGATATAAATGAATGTGTAGCTCCTGTATCGAATAAAACGCTAACTGGCTGGGAAAGGATCTGAACAGTACCTGATGCGACAGCAGCATCCTGATCGTCTGTTCTCCTCATCTCGTACAGACGTGGGGGAAGAGATCCGGCACTCGATGTACCGTTTCGGTCCCATTGTCCTCTGCCTCGTCCGCGGCCAAAATTCTGAGGCATCTAAACACTTTGCTGCGTCTGTTGGATATTGGCTTCCTTCTGAACTGGCTGTGGTGTACGGGCTCTAAAAGATTTTGCATCCTCTTCACAGAACACCGCACGATATCCCTCTCGACCACAATCAAAACAAGTCACGGCAGGTAGGGGCAATTCCGTCGATAGTGCCCTGTCTGGTCACAGTTAAAGCATTTCCTGGTGACATCCATCGTGGTTGATGCTGCTCTAAAGTTCCTTCTTGTCTTAGATGGGTGCGGAGGTTTCTTGAAAGAATAAAAGGATGACAGGGCCTTGCGGGGCCCACTACTCTTGTGTTCCGTGAAACTACCGGAGACTTTCTGCTTCTTGGATTCTGCAAACTTCTCTATTGCTGTTTCCTTGATTTCATACGCCAATGCTTTATCCTGGTATTGACGGAGAGTGGTACATTCAAAACCGGACATGTACCTCTGGATTTCTGGTTTCATTCTCATATCAAAATGGATCATCATTTCTGCATCTGTTCTGACCAGATGTCGAACAAATGCCAGTTGTTGGTTAAACGTCTTAATTGCCTAAGATTCTAGCACATCTGAAGGCTGAGCGGAGAAAAACTCCCGAACCTTGGCTTCCCTCATAGGACGAGGGCAATACTAAGCTTCCATCATCAATTTAAATTATGTCCAATTAGCATCATGGTCTACAGGCCGGATGGCTTCCCACCATTCGGACGCTTCTCCTATCAGAAAGTACTGAGCAATAGAGACTCTCCGGTCGTCAGGGCAATTAATCCCAGCAAAAATTTTCTCTAGTTCCTTCAACCAATGATCCCAGGTTGGAGTCTCAGAAATACCGTCGAATTTAGGTGGTTGCATCTTCACCACCTCTTGCAGCCATCGGTCACCTCGATTTCCCATGTCTGGGATACCCTGTTGTCGATCTCCCTGTTGTAACCCTACTGCCACCTGCATTCGGTCCATGACCTGGGCAAACTGAGTCATCTGGTTCACCACCTGACGAAGGATTTCGGGTACAACAGGTTTTGGTTCATTAGTAATAGATCTCTGTGGATCGCCTGCGCTATGGCAAGCCTGATTAGAAGGCGAAGCTTCTCTTTCAGCATTCCTTCGTCCGCGTCCGCGACCGCGACCACGTCCACGTCCACCTCTCAACATACTGTAAGCATAAATACTCAATATACAGGAAACAATATCGTTCAATGTTCAAGTATAAAGAGATACAATATGTAAAGGAAGAGATAGAGTTTAGGAACTTACAACCACCATTCGCACGAAGACGTAGGCAGTACAGTGATGTTATTCACGGCCGGTTACCTCAAAAGACGTATATGACCCCTATTTTAACCCAATGGCCAAGATATCCATAATCTTAGCTCCGATACCATATTCTGTAACACCCCCGATATATTCAGGAATATTACAGCGCCGTAAATCCTTTACATAGGGATTTACAAGGCTGAAGAAATGAAAAGACAATACCAGATACCAACGTATAAAAGTAACTGAAATAAAATACCACAGTTCTGACCAATACTAAAAATACAAATGTACAAAGGAAAAGTATTAATATATCACCAAATCCAAATCATCACAAACGACGACATACTCGAGTACTTATTAAAAGTGATATCAATCTCCAAGTTAGCATATGCTATTGTATTCATTCCGGTTACTTTCGTATGTTGGTCCTTGTTGTTGTCTTTTCATTTCTTCAGCCTTGTAAATTCTTATGAAAAGGATTTACGGCGCTGTAATATCCTGAATATATCGGGGGTGTTACAGAATATGGTATCAGAGCTAAAATTATGGATATCTTGGCCATTGGGTTAAAATAGGGGTCATATATGTCTTTTGAGGTAACCGGCCGCGAATAACATCACTGTACTGCCTACGTCTTCATGCAAGCGGTGGTTGTAAGTTCCTAAATTCTATCTCGTTCTTTACATGTTGTATCTCTTTATACTTGAACATTAGAACGATATTGTTTTGTGTATATTGAGTATTTATGCTTACAGTATGTTGAGAGGTGGACGTGGACGTGGTCGCGGTCGCGGACGCGGACGAAGGAATGCCGAAAGAGAAGCTTCGCCTTGTAATAAGGCCAGCCACAGCTCAGGCGAGCCACAGAGATCTATTAATAATGAACTGGAACCTGTTGTGCCCGAAATCCTTCATCAGGTGGTGAACCAGATGACTCAGTTCGCCCAGGTCGTGGACCGAATGCAGGTGGCAGTAGGGTTACAACAGGGAGATCGACAACAAGGTATCCCCGGCATGGGAAATCGAGGCGATCGATGGCTGCAATAGGTGGTAAAGATGCAACCACCTAAATTCGACGGCTTTTCTGAGACTCCCACATGGGACCATTAGTTGAAGGAATTGGAGAAAATTTTTGCCGGAATTAATTGCCCATACGACCGGAGAGCCTCTATTGCTCAGTACTTTCTGGTAGGGGAAGCATCCGAGTGGTGGGAAGCCATCCGGCCTGTAGATCATGATTCTGACTAGACAGAATTTAAATTGATGATGAAAGGTCTGTACTGCCCTTGTCCTGTGAGAAAGTTCGGGAATTTTTCTCCGCACAGCCGTCAGACGAACCCGTATCCCAGACAATTAAGACGTTTAACCAGCAGCTGGCATTTGTTCGACATATGGTCAGAACAGATGCAGAAATGATGATCCATTTTGATATGAGAATGAAACCAGAAATCCAGAGGTACATGTCCGGTTTTGAATGTACCACTCTCCGTCAATACCACGATAAGGCGTTGGCGTATGAAATGAAGAAAGCAGCAATGGAGCAGTTGGCAGAGTCCAAGAAGCAGAAAGTCTCCGGTAGTTTCACGGAGCACAAGAGTAGTGGCCCCCGCAAGGCCCAGTCGTCCTTTCATTCTTTCAAGAAACCTCCGCACCCATCCAAAAGCGGAAGGAACTCCGAAGCAGTATCAATCACGACGGATACATCTAGGAAGTGCTTTAACTGTGGTCGCCCAGGCCACCTTTGGCGTGATTGTTTGCGTACTCCAGTTACATGTTTTGATTGCAGACAGGAAGGGCACCGTGCGACGTTTTGCAAGGATGCCACCAAGTTCAATGGAACCCGTACATCACAGCCATCTCAGAGAGAAGCCAGTATCCAACAGACGCAGCAAAGTGTTCAGATGCCTCAGAATTTTGGCCGTGGACGAGGAAGAGGACAGTGGGACCGAAAGAGTACATCGAGTGCCGGATCTATTCCCCCACGTCTGTACGAGATGAGGAGAACAGACAATTAGGATGCTGCTGTCGCATCTGGTACTATTCAGATCCTTTCTCAGCCAGTTAGCATTTTATTCAATACAGGAGCTACGCATTCATTTATATCCTTGTCTTGTGTAAATCATTTGAATGTTTCTGGTTTTCATAATTGTGCACCTTATGTTGTGGGTTTACCGAGCGGAGAGAGGATTGTTGGAAACCTAGAAACTAGAGATTTCCCTGTATCATTTGGAGGCAAAGAGTGGCTCTCAAATCTGATTATGATAGAAATGCAAGGAGACGACCTGGTACTCGGAGATGATTGGCTTAATCGATATGGAGCTATTGTAAACTACCGAAAGAGGAATATATCGCTGATCGCTGACGATGGTTCCGAAATACTGTTTGAAGGATGGAAACCAGGAAGCTCGGGAAAGATGATCAAGATGATGAAAGCTGTCAAATTGTTGAAACAGGGCTGTACGGGATACTGGTGCTATGCAATGAAGAAAGAAGACGAAATTGTGGAACTTTCATCCATTCCTGTTGTGAACGAATTTCCGTATGTATTTCCTGACGAGTTACCTGGACTACCTCTACGACAGGATGTAGAATTCACCATCGAGCTGGAACCCGGAGCTACACCAATTTCTAAGGCGCCGTATCGTATGGCACCTACTGAGATGTACGAACTGAAAAAGTAACTGGAGGAGTTACTGGACAAAGGCTATATTCAGCCAAGTGTTTCGCCCTGGGGAGCACCAGTTCTTTTTGTCCGGAAGAAGGATAGATCGCTTCGATTGTGTATTGACTATCGAGAGCTGAACAAGATGACGATTAAGAACAAGTATCCGTTGCCACGGATTGATGATTTGTTTGACCAGTTACAAGGAGCAACAGTGTTTTCAAAAATCGATCTGAGATCAGGATATCATCAGTTGAGGATTAAGGAATCTGATGTTCCGAAATCAGCATTCAGAACTCGCTACGGACACTATGACTTTGTAATGATGCTGTTTGGTCTCACTAATGCACCTGTTGTATTCATGCAATTGATGAACCGAGTGTTCATCGAATATTTGGATAAATTTGTGGTTGTGTTCATTGATGACATTCTGGTGTATTCTAAGAGCCTGGAAGAGCATGCACAGCATTTACGGATTGTGTTAGACCTGTTGAGAAATGAACAATTGTACGCCAAACTTTCTAAGTTTGAATTCTGGCTAAAGGAAGTAATGTTCCTCGGCCATGTGGTATCAGCTGAAGGAGTTCGAGTAGATTCTCAGAAGATCGAAGCAGTTATGGATTGGAAGCCTCCAAAGAATGTGAAAGAAGTCCGGAGTTTCTCAAGACTTGTTGGATATTATCGTCGGTTCGTGGAAGGGTTTCCAAAAATTACCTGCCTACTAACTCGACTACTACAGAAAACTCAAAAGTTTGAGTGGAATGAGTTGTGCCAGAATAGCTTTGATGAATTGAAGAAGAGATTGACGATGGCACCGATTTTAGCAATCCCACGGGGAACAGGAGGATTTATAGTTTACAGTGATGCTTCGAACCAAGGACTCGAATGCGTATTGATGCAGAATGATAAGGTGATCGCTTATGTGTCACGGCAGCTGAAACCTTATGAAGTGAATTACCCAACGCATGATTTGGAGCTGGCAGCAGTAGTTTCGCTTTGAAAATCTGGAGACATTACATGTACGGGACTCACTGTCAGATCTTTACGGATCACAAGAGTCTCAAATACATCTTCAGTCAGAAAGAGTTGAACATGCGGCAAAGAAGATGGCTGGAACTTATTAAGGACTATGACTTGGAGATTCTTTATTATCTAGGCAAAGCAAATGTAGTGGCCGATGCACTTAGCCGCAAGCCTGTTTCTATTCAGATGCTGGAGACTCTGACCTCCCAGCTCAGCATTCAACGAGAGATGATTCGAGAAGGAATTGAAGTATGGTTACAAAGAGTCCAATGACAACTGTGCGTGATGGAAATAACTTCATCGTTAACCGAAGAAATCAAATCTAAGCAAGCAGATGATCCTCTGATGATTCGGTTACGTGATGAAGTGATCAAGGGAAAGGCCCCCGTATTCGCAATTCATGATGATGGAGTTTTCAGATTTCATAACCGACTTTGCGTTCCCGATGTCGATGTTCTAAACAGACGATTATGAAGGAAGCTCACAGCTCGCCCTATTCTATCCACCCTGGCACCAGTAAGATGTATAAGGACTTGAAGCAGAACTTTTGGTGGGTCAACATGAAGAAAGATGTAGAGGATTATGTTTCGAAATGCTTGACTTGTCAATAGGTTAAGATCAAGCATCAACAACCTGCCGGAATGCTGAAGCCGCTCCCCATTCCTGAATGGAAGTGGGAGGAAATATCGATAGACTTTATCACTGGTATGCCGAGAACCAAGTCAGGAATGAACATGATTTGGGTGATAGTTGATCGTTTAACCAAATCAGTTCATTTTCTAGGCATTAAGGACACGTGGGGACCAGAGAGGTTGGCACGAATATTTATTTCACAGATAGTCCGATTGCATGGTACGCCGAAGACCATTATTTCGGACCGAGACAGTCGTTTTGTGTCTCATTTTTGGAAAGCAGTTCATAAAGCCTTGGGGACCGAATTGAACTTCAGCACAGCTTATCACCCGCAGACAGATGGACAATCCAAAAGGACTATTCAAACCGTGGAAGATATGCTAAGGGCTTGTGCCTTAGATTGGTCAACTGATTGGAAAGTTCATCTACCGTTGATTGAATTTACCTACAACAATAGTTGGCATGCTTCTATTAAGATGGCACCGTTTGAGGCATTATACGGGAGAAGATGCAGATCGCCCCTATATTGGGACGATTCATCAGATTTGGTCGGAACAGAACCAGAGTTGATCGTGCAAACTCGAGAGAAGATGGCTTTGACTCGCGAAAGGCTGTTGACCACCCAGAGTCGACAGAAATCTTATACAGATGTACGTCGTCGTCCATTAGAGTTCATATTGGATATCACGTACTTTTAAAAGTTTCTCCTACTCGGGTAATCTTTCGTTTTGGGAGAAAAGGAAAGCTGAGTCCAAGATATATCGGACCATTCGAGATCCTCGAGAGAGTTGGAGAGTTGGCATACAGATTGGCATTACCGCCATCACTAAGCCAGGTTCATAACGTGTTCCATGTATCCCAGTTACGGAGATATATACCAGATCCTAGTCATGTCATTGATTTTGGCGAGATCGAAATCGCTCAGGATGGAACATTTGAAGAAAGACTGGTCAGGATACTCGAGAGTCGAGTTAAGCAGTTGAGGAACAAACCAATTGCTTTGGTCAAAGTTCAGTGGTCACGCCACGGAGTGGAAGAATCCACTTGGGAAACGGAAGATAGCATGAAGTCCAGATATCCAGAGTTATTTTCGTCTTGAGTTTCGGGACGAAACTCCTTTTTAGTAGGAGAGTATGTAATATTCGGATTTATTATTGAGTATTTCATCTGTTGTTGAACCCAGTATTATTCGGAATTGTGATCTCAATAATTGGAGTATGATATTTATCATATTTGTATCTTTGTACATGAGTATAGCAACATGTAAATTTTCTCATGCAAACTCGTGATAACGTACGCTAAGAACGTAGCTTAACGTGCGTTATCGGCTAAAACTAGCGCACGCTACGAATGAAGAATTGCGTGCGTTAGGAAGTCAATTATTGAGCTAGGCAGCTAGCACATGCGCCAGCCGGACATGGGTCCGGATAAGATTCCCACGGGTGAACCTGGACAGTTTTGGTGTCAACGCTAATTAGCGTGCGCTAAGGATAGTAAGATAGCGTGCGCTAATCAGCTAATGTGCAGAAACATTATATAAGGGACAGCACCCTCATTTCATTTGGTTTACATTTCCTTCATTTGTTCTTCGTTCCTCGGAAGTCCAGAGAGCCTTCCCTACTTCTTAAACACATATAAACCCTCCTTACATGATCATTGAAGATTGGAGATTACTTACACTTGATCATTGAAGAAGAAACTCACTTTGGAGTGACACACAAGCAACCGGGGTTGAAGTCTACCTATTGTTTCAGTGTTTTCTTCATCTTAAGGTATATTAATACTATCTCCTACCTTGGATTCGTGTTATTAAGGATATGAGGATTATGCTATCAAGATATTGAGTTCCATTGATGAATTCTCCAAACAACATCATGTTTATAAGTTGGAATGTTTATACTTAAGTTATCGTCGTTTGAAGCATCATGACTAGCATCTTACCACGTCGAATAATGAGAGAAATATTCTGAGATTGATTATCCGTATTGATGACATTACCATATTGATCGTAGACGCAAAGTTGTTATCACTTTTGTTAAATGGACTTAGGAAAGAATCATAGAAGATTTGCATCCTTTCTTATAAGTTGAAATTGTTAGTTCATCTTCATGGTTAAATTGGGATGTAATGATGATATTGGATTCTAGTGCATCGACCTTAAGAACACCAAACTTCGCATGAGAATTGTAATCAAGATGGAATATGGTGTTGTGATGATTATACGTATCCTTGTATCTCGAAGATGTTTGAATCCGTGATATCATTTGTAATAGGATGAACGTAATATGCATGGAGATAACGTATATTAAACACTGAGGATTTTGTAAGTTTCATCACAGTTAGAATAGTCGACTGCCCAGGGAAGAACTATCATACATGTTTAGTGTGCGCTAAGCTTTATAGTTAACGTGCGCTATCGGGCATAAGTTAACGTACGCTACGCTTGGAACATAACGTGCGTTATATCATCAGACGAGTAAATCGACTGATCAGTGAGGTACTGACAGTGTATGGTTAGCGTACGCTAGACTTCGTATTATTGCGTGTGCTAACAAGTAGCTTTAATGTACGCTACATATGATATGTAGCGTGCGTTAAGCAAGCTGGCAGATTACGATTTATGAACTTCCGACTATTAATTAGATTGTTAACATTCGTGCGACGTGAGATGAATTCTATATTATTTCTTTTTTTTAAGGTTCGAGCTTGTTACGTGATTGATCGAAGGGGCGACCTTCGAGTGTTCCGTTTTTCGTGGAAGTATCATTCTTGTCATCAAGTCGAGGCAAGTACCTTAACTAGAATTGTTCGATTTATGTCGGTTATGTTGTGTTTGTACTGTGTACATGTGTTATGATTAATTGTCCACCATGTGTTGATCCGACGGGAATCATCATGGGAAATCTATAGCTGTGTGCGCTGGATCGTTGGACAGGTAGTTCCACCATGTGTTGATCCGACGGGATCATCATGGGAATCTATAGTTGTGTGCGCTGGATCGTTGGAATACCATGAGTATGTTGAGACTATTATAATGTGATATGTGTTGTTATTATTTTTCTCGCTGGAGAAAATTATCATGATTATTGTTGATTAAATCATTGTTATATGATTATCGTACTTGTACTAGCATTGTTGTGCTAACCCCTTTAGGGGTGAACATTTGTGTATGTTTAGGATCCAGGAGAACAGGAAAACAACCACTAGAGCTGCATGACGACGAGGGTGCAGAGTGATGTTCCGCCCATGTTTCATTGTCTGTTGTTGTGTTATTTTTAATAAGTACTCGAGTACGATGTCGTTTATGATGATTGGATTTTGTTGATGTATTAATATTTTTCCTTTGGATAATTATGTTTTCGGTATTTTTTTTGTCCAGAACTGTTGTATTCATTCCGATTACTTTCATATGTTGGTCCTTGTTGTTGTCTTTCATTTCTTCAGCCTTGTAAATTCTTATGAAAAGGATTTACGGCGCTATAATATTCCTGAATATATCGGGGGTGTTACAGTGTACAACAATGATATCTTAAGCATAATCATCCCAACTTCTAAATGTGATGTTTGGTCGAATAATACATTAATGGAACTTAATATCTTGATAGCATGATCATCATATCCTTAAGAACACGAAACCAAGGTTGGAGATAGTATAACATACCTTACGATGAAGGAAACACCGAGATAATTGGTAGAATCCAACTTCGGTTGCTTGTGTGTCAATCCAAAACGATTCTCCACTTCAATGAGTAATCTCCAATCTTCAATGATCAAGAAAAGGTGTTCTAAAGGTGTTTAAGGGGGTTGGGATATCTCTGGGCACGGAGTATGCTGAAGGATAGGTGAAATGAACGAGCTGAAATGAAATGGTGTGATGTCTTATTTATAATTTTCTGTCTTTAACGTACGTTAGCCTTCATGCAAAACATACGTTAGCCTCTTAGCGTATGCTACCCAGCATAATTTAGCGTACGCTATCGTCCTGATAGATAATTGTCCTGATTCTGACCTTGATTACGTACGTTACACCATCAGGTTATGTACGTAAGTAACACACGTTAGCGTATGCTAGACGCAATCCTTAGCGTACGTTAAAAATCGTTGACTTCAAAAGTGTCCAGGTTCATCTGAGGGAATCTTATCCGGACCCATGTCCAGCTGGCGCATGTGACAGCCTCCTAGCTCAATTATTGGCTGGTTAACGCACGCTACGCTACATTCGTAGCGTACGCTATTTTCGACAGATAACGTACGTTAAGCTATCCTCGTTAACGTACGTTATTACGTATTTGCATGGGAAAATTTACATGTTGCCATACTCATGTACAAGGATACAAATACGAGAAATATCATACTTCAATCATCGTTATCACAATTCCGAATAATACAGGGTTCAAATACAGATGAAATACTCAATAATAAATCCGGATATTACACGACCGTCAGCCTTCAGCCAATGATCTAAAAAATTGAAAAAAAATGAACTGATGAGATACTTCTGTACGCTCATTAGGGAGTCTGCCCTATTCAACCAATTCAAGACGCTGCATGATGCAACTAATGAATTCTCGAGGTTGTTAGCGGAAGGAAGGCTCCCTCTGCAAATACTGATGAAGTTCAGGCACCAGAAGGCTGAACGGCTCACCCACCCGGAAGACTGGATACTTACTTTCGATAAATACCCTAAAGGAAGAAGTATCTACAGGGATCGAGGCGATGAATCCCTAGTCAATTGGTGTAAAGGGACCGCAATTGATCCTGACCGGAGACCTTTGAGGCATTATCAGTATAGGAGCTAGCCTTTTTGCTATATTTGATTCTTCTGTAGGCTTACCAATGCAGTATATATTTATTTTGTGTTTTTATCTTCTCAAGAACTTTTAATTTTCCCATCCATATCAATTAAATTTTTTTTCTTGAAAAATTACAGCTCATATTCTGCGCTTACTGTTTGATTATGAAATTTTGCTATATTTGAACAAGATAAAACTTGATAAGTCACAAAGCTGTAAGAACTTGTCTGTGAACAGTTCATAGATTAAGTTGTATTCAAACTATATTACATTCTGTAAGATTGTGCCTACGCGCCAATCTTAAGTTCAGTTGTAATACACTTAAACATGTAAGATCTTTCGTTTTAGAACTTGCCTACGAGCAGTTGACATTTCTAAACTAAGTATTGAAGATCAGATCAATCAGATACAAGACTCTAAGATAGCCTCTCCGTATGACATCTAAAGAGAATTTTGGAATTATCAAAAAGGGGGAAATTGTTGGGATAAACATTCCTCTTTTGATAAATTGGCAACATACAGCAAGAAGTCTTAAAGGAGTCAGAATGTTTTTAAGTATGGCAGCTGTTAGGACTCTCCATATAGCCCCTCCATACATTTAAGAGATCTTCTACAATCCATCCTACAGATCCTACTTCATATAGCAAAGAAACTTAATGTGTTGGATACAGCATACAGGCTGAAGGTGTTTTACTTTGGAAAAGTAAAATACATCCAACAGGACTGAACATAAAAAGCTTTGTTGTGACATAACATTGTTTATTCATAAAGTATTCACGGTTAAAGCATCATTTATTACTGATATGATAGCATTTAATGTATCCAGAGAGAGACAAGTCTGAAAGCTCTGAAGAGCATTTAATGCAAAGATAGAAAGGATGTATGAAGCATTAAATGCGATCTGCTTTAATTCAAATTCAGCACCCGCCAATCAAGAGACAGACGTCAACATCTGACCAACCAACAACGGCTACATTTATAACGGATACATTTCCAAGGTTATAAATATCCCTAAGCAATAGGATTTTTAAAACACACGAAAAGCTATTCATTAATCGCCCAAATTCTGACAAGATTACTCTAACAATATAGCTATTCAAGAGCAGTATATTTCATGAGCATACAACAGTATCCAAGCGAAGAAATATACTAAGTCTTCAATGCAAACAGCATAGCATACAACGATTGTTCATCAAAGATAAAGCTGCTGTTTGAGATTTGTTCAACCCTTACCGTTGAGATTATCATTGGCCCTGTGTGGACTAAGGATCCTTGCATATTCCGACCTGTGTGAGAATAATAGCATTGAAGACGAAGCTTCAATCTGTGTGAGAAGAAGTGAGTCATAAAGAGCTTGATGCCAAACTGTGTGAACGGCAATATCTACGATACAGAGACAAGTTTAATTAAAGTCATGTAGTTGTGTCCATAGTGATTTTAATAAACACTTTACTCCTATGTGGAGGACCAGTGGGCGTAGAGGGTTTTACCTCAAAGCACTTTAAACTGTGTGTTATTTACCTTCTGTCTTTACTGTTTGCATTCTATTGTGATTTATAAGTATACATTGTAAAACCTTGTATGCATCAAGCAAAGAGAAGAACACCCAGTTGCTGTATTTACAACAACTCACCCAACAGACTTCCGCTATGCAATTAAATTTGGAAATCGTATAGATTATTGTGCTCTTATTTTCTAAGCTCTTTATTGTATACTTAGTGGCCAACAGCCGTAAATAATAATAAATAATAATTTAAAAGATGACTCGCAGGCTGTAAAAACTAATTAAAATTAAACGACATGCAGGTCATTAAACTAACCTAAAATTAAATTAAACATCAAATCACATTTGTCAATTTATGGTCATGCCATACACCAAACAGACACTACAATTAATTATCATATAATAAATAAACACACATTATCAATTTGCCTGACAGTCAGACATAATAATAAATAAACAGTTAAAATCAACAAACGGATAGTAGCCTAGATGGCCGTGCTACGCCACGCAACACTCGGTCGCAGGGGTTCGATGTTCGGAGTATGCCCTCGAATGCCACTCAGAGGATGTTGAGTGAGGGCATTGTACTTGTTATTATGTATATCATTAAAATAAGGCAATGGATGTTTCTTTATTTACTGGTAGTTACTGGCGTTCCTGACTCGTAAATATGTATATATATATATATATAAACTAGTCCGTGTATTTGAGAGCAAAACATTCCACTCCTTATTGGATAAGGGGATCGGCACTGGAAAGGTTTATAGCTAAAATACTTAATCGTTCGCAAGTCGATGAAACTTGACTGGGCGTTAAGTTTATGTGAAGACTTGTATGACATGTTCTTTGGCGTGGAGAGTGCCTGTCGAACACTAATGGTTAGTAGGAGCACACGTTATAGGTATGCTAATTGGATTAGTATACTTGAACCGACTCACCCTCGATTCGTCACACGGATTTCACTCTGGGACAGTCAATGACGGAATCGAAAGCTTTTGATAGGTATTCGTGAACCTTCGCCTTGAGGATTTAGTAGGGATGTGCTTGTGATGTCAAGATTTTCATTAGAGTAGCTCGACCCTGTAAACCGGGAGATGGGGGTCAACCTTTACGTGCATCTTGACGGGCAAGTAGCAGGTCCTACTGAATACCAAGATAGAATTATTTCTCCCATTTGTGAGCGGGTTATATGTCATATACAGTTATTGGCAGATGAGATCATAAGTCTTTGGCCAAAGCATTGGAGCTAGTTGTATTAGATACACGAGAGCTCGATGATCTCGATTTGCATTAACACATGCATAGCGTCAAGTATAGATAGGGTTTGACTGACCGTGACCTTAGAACTTGATCGGGACATTTGAAAGAAGGGTTTATACGTATACTGGTATTCACGGCAGAATGGTTCTTGAATGATCTCATCATTCGTTCTCAGTTGGGGTACAGTGTAGGCTGCCAGGCTGGCTAGGTGGTGCTACTACTCTTTGGTTCCTCCCATTGCTGACTGATATGGACCTACCGAGTCGCGCAATAGGATTAACGACAGAATGAATTTAGCTTATTCTCTCATTATGAATATTAGATATTGGATATCTAAATTTGGGACATTTGATGTTTAAATTGATTTATTAGATAAATTAATTTACGGCATAATGAATTAAATAAATTATTGGGTGATTAATTTAATTCATGAATATAATTATTTCTTGGAGAAATTAATTATGTTATTATGTATTTCATATGATTAATTAATTGGATTAATTAATCGATATAAATACATCGGAACGGAATCGGATTTTATCTGTTTGGACTCACGGGAGTACGAAACGGACCGAACTCTTCCTATCATTCATCAAGGCCGGCCCTCCCCCCACTTATATCCATGTGTGTGTTTTGACTTGTCCCCATCATGATGTTTGGAATCTCATGTGTTGAGGGGACAAGTATCATGCACATTATTTGGTTGGGAATTATATATTGTGAGTTGAAGAATAAAAGGAAGACTTGACATCTCTCACTTCAATCATTGGTGCATTCATACGTATCAAACATAGAGAGAGAGAGATAGAGAGAGAGAGAGAGTGACTTTGAGTTCAACACTCATCTTCATCTTCTTCATTCACTTCTTCTTCATTTTTCTTAGAGAAAATTGAGAGAAAATATTGAGAGAAATTTTGATAAACATACTTGGAGTATATTCATCAAATACAAGAGCTTCATCATACGATTCTAGCAGTAACCTTAGAGGTTAATTGGGTGATTGTCATTCCGTTCGTTTCTCCACGTGACAAGTAGAGACGTCTTTTCGGCGTTGGATCATCCAAGAGCTTGGAGCGGATTGGATACGTAGATATCAAGCAAAGCTTGGGGAATAGCTCAAGAGAAGGATACCATTTAATCAATGGACTACGAGGGTGTGTTTCTCGTATCTCTTGTGTTTCGTATTATATTCGTATATACGTAGCTCGATCGATCCTCGTAGGGATTCGGATCGAATTAATTTTCGTTTTACCGCTTCTGTTGGGCCTTCGAATTAGGCACTGAATCCCAATAGTGGTATTAGCATTTGAATGCTCGATTAGATGGTGAATGATTTGGAATCATTTTAGTCATAATCGTGGTACATTTTTTACGTTCGTTGTAGTTATATTTTTCGTAAGTTTATGTCTAAATATAAATCTTAAATTTCTGGGAAATATGATTTATATTGAAGATATAAAAGTCAAAAAATATAGATATTAGATATCTGGTCGAAAAACTAGTCCCAAATTGCCGTTGGACGGCCCGGGAGTGGACCGGAAGAAGGGGGCCGCGGCCTAGGGCTCAGAGGGCCACGGACCAGGGCTGTTGCCGCCCATATGGCACTTTATGGACTGGGGGCCGCGGACCATGGCTCAGGGGGCTGCGGCCCAGGGCTGCTTGGCAGCCCTACTTGCTGCCCGATGAGTTTTCGGGAGCGGTCCAGCCCCTTTCGGACCCATTTCGGGCTTGTTTTCTTCGTGTATTTCTAAAAATTGATTTACCATATTTTATATTGGATTTAATATGATTAAAATGATTTATGGTATTTCATTTTATAAGGCAAAATTGATCTATTGGAATACTTGTGATCGACCGAATTATTTGAACGTTTTCATATTACCGATTGTGTGAATCGATTGGATCGATTCGTATTGTTGATTGGATCAATGTATATATACGCTTTCCATTTATATAGTATTTATTGGATGAATGCTTTTGAATGGGGATGTATTTTATGGACTTAGTTTTTGAATCGTTCGTTTTATTCGATTGGGTTGTAAAGGCAGTTTTGAGCCTATTTATTTTACTAGAAATATTTGTATCTAGGATGCAATTTTCAATGTAAAATTTATATGTAATGACGAAGACCAGAGGAAGATCTATTTCAAGAAAACGAAGATTCAATATGAAGACTTGTAATTAGATTACGGAGTTTTTGTTTTCTAGGAACGGTCCATGAACCAAATGTTGGTAGCAACTAGGTTGTGAATGGTTGTTCATATTATATGAATGCTACAAACGTGCTTAAATAAATTAATGTGCAAAGTGTAACATTAATCGCAAAAATTCTCCCACGACAAATTATTAAGTTTATAAGGTTTCAAGGTTTTCCTTCCCTCCATCGAGCTTTCGGGAAATTGAAATCCAAACCAGATGTGTTATGCTTTCGAGTTATCGAGGTAGTCGTTCGGGGAGGACGGATAAATTACCGGGAGTGCATTGAATGCCATCGTTCGGAGCAAATTTTATCCCTAGAAACCTGATAGGTTGCCGGATAAGATTCAATTGTGAAACTGATTTGTGTCGGTGGTATAAACTTAACTTGTTCACGAACCATAGAAACCGTATAGGTTGAGGGTAGTGAACAAGGGGAAAAAGAAGATCGAATCATCCATTAGATAGGTTGGTGTTTGACACCACTTTATGAAAATTAATAGACTAGAAAACTGTCCGGTTGCCCTCTATTAAGATTTATAAAGAACTCGATCACCACTATGAAGTAGAGCGACGATACTTCCGGTTTTCACATGGGGGTGTGTTATTCCGATAAAAATAGTGGGACCTAAGTAACAAGAATAGAAAAGACCTTAATTCTATACTCAGATCATAATTAAACGAGTCACTATTAATCTATCATACTTAAATGCAGACATAACTCTCAATATGACTATGAACCCACTCGCAATTCTACTCGAAAAGAACACCTTGAACGGACCTAACTTTGTGGATTGTCTCCACAATCTGATGATAGTCCTCAGTATAGAGGTACTGGGATACGTCTTGGAGACGGACATTCCGGCGCCTCCAGTGCGGACAAGACCCAATCAGGAAGATATTGAAAACCACGAAAAGTGGGTTAAGGATGACGTGAAAGTCCGTGCATATATGATGGCTTCCATGTCTAATGATCTTCATAGAGCTCATGAGAAAATTTCTGCTAGGCAGATTCTATCTCACTTAACTGAGCTTTATGGTGAGCACAGTCGAACTGCTAGATATGGGATATCCAAGCAACTGTTCGGTGCAGGGATGAAGGAAGATGAGAAGGTTGGGGACCACGTCCTCAAAATGATATCCATGATCGAGAGAATGGAGTCTCTTGATTTTAAGATGGATACTTCTCTTCAAACTGACCTTATCCTACAGTCTCTCCCTGATTCCTTCTCACAGTTTGTTATGAATTTCAACTGCAATGAGATTGCATGTAACTTAGCTGGACTAATGAACAAACTAGTGACCGCTCAGTCTCAGATGAAGACTCCGCGGATGAAGGAGTCTGCCCTTGTGATTTCTTATGGATCTCGGAGGTCCAAGAACAAGAAGAAAAAGACCAAGAAGCGGACGAGACCACAAGTCGAGGACCTTAAGGGTAAGGGCAAGGCCCCGATGGTTCCGAAGAGCAAGAAGAAAGATGCTTGCCTCAAGTGCGGTGAGCTGGGCCACTGGGCTAGAGAGTGTCCTATTCTTCATGGCACGTCAGGTACAGAACTTTTAGTTTTGGAAACAAATTGTTCTGCTACTGTATTTTCTACTTCTGAATCGGATTCGGTGCTAGTTCTCATATTTGTACCGTGAATCAGGATCTGGAACAAAGTAGGAAGCTTGGAGCTGGAGAAGTTATGATCACTGTCAGAAGCGCGCATAGTGTCGAGGCAACCGACATAGGATCACTTCTTTTGGGTTTAGAATCCGGTTTTGTTCTGACCTTAGAAGATGTACTTATTTTGCCCAAGCGGCATAAAAACATTGTATTTATTTCGGTCATGGATCGGAAAGGCTTTTCATTTTTCATTTGGTGATGGTTCCTGCAAAATTTATTTTAGAAATAAACTCGTGGGCACTGCTACATTGTTAAATGGATTGGATCATCTAAACCTCAGTAACAAAGTCGTTGTGAATACTATGACTAGGAAGAGTGGTAGGGATGAAACTTATCAAGTTTTGAAATGGCATCTTAGACTTGGTCATGTTGGTCAGACCAAGGTTTACAAAATGGAAAAGGATATACTTATGGGTCCATTGGGATCAGATCCCTTTCCTACTTGTGAATCTTGCCTTAAAGTCAAAATGACTAAGTTCCCCTTCACATAGACTTTTGAAAGAGCCGCTGATAAATTAGGATTAATCCTTACTGACGTATGTGGTGCTTTGGAAGCAGCACGTGATGGATATCAGTACTTCATTAAGTTTACAGATGATCATACTAGGTATGGTTATATATACTTAATGAAACATAAATCCGAGGCCTTTGATAAATTCTAGGAATTTAAGGCCCTAGTCGAGAAATAAACTGGAAATCATATCAAATCACTTCGGTCGGACCGAGATGGAGAGTATATGAGTATGAAGTTTGACGAGTTCCTTAAGGAACATGGAATAGTATCACAACTAACACCTCGAGGCACTCCTCAGTTAAATGGTGTGTCAGAAAGAAGGAACCAGACCTTGTTGGACATGGTCCATTCCATGCTAGGCTATTCTGACTTACCGATTTACCTGTGGGGGTATGCACTCCTGATTGCTGCATATATCTTGAACAAATGTCCTTCCAAATCCATTCCTAAAACTCCACATGAGATGTGGGAGGGCAGGAAACCAAGTCTTAATCACATTAGGATTTGGGGGTGTTCCGCCTATGTCAAGAGAACTAAGGTGGACAAAATGGAAGCGAGGTCCGTGAGGAGACGTTTCATTGGATTCCCATCTGAGAAGATGGGTTATCTATTCTACATGCCCAAAGATCGAAAGATCATTATTGCTTTCCATGAACACTTCCTGGAAGATGAGTTCATTCAGGAAGGAGGAGCAGGTAGAAATATTTCTTTGGAATAATACAATGAAACTCCTCAGGAGACTCCTGTGCAAGAAATTGGAACCGAACCTTCTGTAAAACAAGTACAACCACCTCGTAGGTCTAGTAGGGTGTCTCATTTACCTGAGAGGTATGGGCTTGTGCACTTGGAGGAGCTGGGTCTCCATGAGGTTCCAAGTGATAGCCAAGAGACTGACCCAGCGACCTATGACCAAGCGATGATGGATGTAAACTCCATGAAATGGACTGTAGCAGTCTTCATGTAGTTGGGATCTTTGTTTTGACGAGGGAGCCAAAAAGTTTGACTTCATGCAAAATGAAGAGGAACCTTGTGTATACAAGAGGGTTAGTGGGAGCAAGATCACATTCTAAGTACTATATGTAGATGACATTCTACTAATAGGAAATGATGTGGGAATGCTCAGTTCTGAAAGCTTGGTTTTCGAGTAAGTTTTCCATGAAAGACTTGGGAGAAGAAACCTATATTCTTGGGATTAGACTCTACTGGGATAAAGCGAAGAGAATGGTAGGTCTTTTCCAAGCCCTATATGTAGATAAAGTCTTAAAGCGATTTAAGATGGATGATTCTAAAAGAGGGTTCCTACCGATGCGACATGGAATAAAACTCTCCTCGAAGATGTGTCCTCTGGGTGAGGAACAACTAAAAGAAATGAGTAATATACCATATGCTTCGGCCGTGGGTAGCCTTATGTATGCTTTGTTGTGTACAAGACCCGACATTACGCATGCTGGAAGCGTGGTAAGTAGGTTTTGGGCTAACCCAGTTAGGGAACATTAGACCGCCGTAAAGAATATTCTCAAGTACTTTAGAAGGACTAGGAAATCTGGTTCTTAAATATGGTGGTGGAGAACTGCATGTGGTGGGATTCGCTGAAATGGACTTCCAAGGACATAAAGATGATTCGATGTCTACTTCTGGCTAAATATTTATTCTTAATGGAGGAGCAGTATCTTGGCATAGTGCCAAGTATAGCGCGACTGCTAATTCCACCTGTTAGGCTGAGTATAAATCGGACTCGGAGGCCTCCAAAGGAAGGATTTAGAAGTTACTGGGTAAACTTCACGTGACACCTTGTGCTGCGCTGCCAGAGCGGTAGCACAGGCTTGGGAGCCGAGGTTTCATAATAATACAAAACATATTGGGATAGAGTATCATCTCGTAAGAGAATTTGTTCGAAAAGAGATACATTGTGCTGCATAGAGTAGAGTCAGCCGACTACATCGCTGATCTACTAACCAAGCCACTTTCTCAGATTAGTTAGAGCGTCATCTGGAGAACATGGGTATTAGATACCATACTGTGTGACATTAAGTGCAAGTGGGAGATTGTTAGGAGTATGCCCTCGAATGCCACTCAGAGGATGTTGAGTGAGGGCATTGTACTTGTTATTATGTATATCATTAAACTAAGGCAATGGATGTTTCTTTATTTACTAGTAGTTAGTGGCATTCCTGACTCGTAAATATATAAATAGAAACCAGTCTGTGTATTTGAGAGCAAAACATTCCACTCCTTATTGGATAAGGGGATCGGCACTGGAAAGGTTTATAGCTCAAATACTTAATCGTTCGCAAGTCGATGGAACTTGACTGGGTTTTAAGTTTATGTGAAGACTTGTATGATGTGTTCTTTGACGTGGAGAGTTCCTGTCGAACACTAATGGTTAGTGAGAGCACACGTTATAGGTATGCTAATTTAATTAGTATACTCGAACCAACTCACCCTCGATTCGTCACATGGATTTCACTCCGGGACAATCAATGACGGAATCGAAAGGTTGTGATAGGTATTCGTGAACCTTCCACTTGAGGATTTAGTAGGGATGTGCTTGTGACGTCAAGATTTTCATTAGAGTAGTTCGACCCTGTAAACCGGGAGGCGGGGGCTAACCTCGACGTGCATCTTGACGAGCAAGTAGCAGGTCCTACTGAATACCAAGATAGAATTCTTTATCCCGTTAGTGAGCGGGTTATATGTCCTATGCAGTTATTGGCAGATGAGATCATAAGTCTTTGGCCAAAGCATTGGAGCTAGTTGTATTAGATACACGAGAGCTCGATGATCTCGATTTGCATTAACGCATGCATAGCGTCAAGTACAGATAGAGTTTGACTGACCATGACCTTATAACTTGATCGGGACATTTGAAAGAAGGGTTTATATGTATACTGGTATTCACGACAGAATGGTTCTTGAATGATCCCGTCATTCGTTCTCAGTTGGGGTACAGTGTAGGCCGCCAGGCTGGCTAGGTGGTGCTACTACTCTTTGGTTCCTCCCATTGCTGACTGAGACGGACCTACCGAGTCGCGCAATAGGATTAACGATGGAATGAATCGAGCTTATTCTATCATTATGAATATTAAATATTGGATATCTAAATTTGGGACATTGGATGTTTAAATTGATTTATTGGATAAATTAATTTACAGCCTAATGAATTAAATAAATTACTGGGTGAATAATTTAATTCACGAATATAATTATTTCTTGAAGAAGTTAATTATGTTATTATGTATTTGATATAATTAATTAATTAGATTAGATTAATTAATCGATTTAAATACATCGGAACAGAATCAGAGTTTATCTATTTAGACTCACGGGAGTCCAAAACGGACTGAACTCTTCCTATCATTCATCAAGGCCGCCCCTCCCCCCACTTATATCCATGTTTGTGTTTTGACTTGTCCCCATCATGATGTTTGGAATCTCATGTGTTTAGGGGACAAGTATCATGCACATTATTTGGTTGGGAATTATATATTGTGAGTTGAAGAATAGAAGGAAGACTTGACATCTCTCACTTCAACCTTTGGTACATTCATACGTATCAAACATGGAGAGAGAGAGAGAGAGAGAGAGAGAGAGAGAGAGAGAGTGAGAGAGAGAGTGACTTTGAGTTCAACACTCATCTTCATCTTCTTCATTCACTTCTTCTTCATTTTTCTTAGAGAAAATTGAGAAAAATATTGAGAGAAATTTTGATAAACATACTTGGAGTATATTCATCAAATCCAAGAGCTTCATCATCCGATTCTAGCCGTAACTTTAGAGGTTAATTGGGTGATTGTCATTCTGTTTGTTTCTCCGGTGCGTAACAAGTAGAGACGTTGTCTTTTCGGCGTTGGATCATCCAAGAGCTTGGAGCGGATTGGATACGTAGAGATCAAGCAAAGCTTGGGGAATAGCTCAAGAGAAGGATACCATTTAATAAACGGACTACGAGAGTATGTTTCTCATATCTCTTGTGTTTCATATTATATTCGTATATACGTAGCTTGATCGATCCTCGTAGGGATTTGGATCGAATTAATTTTCGTTTTACCGCTTCCGCTGGGCCTTCGATTTAGGCACCAAATCCCAACATTCGAAACCTGCCACCAACAAAACAGAATTTTTGGCAACATTTATTTGAAATTTTAAAACATGTTGTTGGGTTAAATACTACTCACTGAACAAATATTTCAAACAAGTATTGTAGCCCAGATGGTGCGGCGCGCCATGGATATTCAGAATACCGCGGGATCGAATCCCGCATTAAGCACATATTATTTTTCGGATTTTCTGCGATCAGCGAGTCTTGGTCCGCGGTTCCTTAACGGGACCCATATCCGACCCGGTCCGTCGAGCCAACAGAAAACAGATTTGTTCCAGAACAGTTCTGGACAAAAAATCACAAAAACAGTCCAGAAAATTGATTTAACAATCCAGTTTAATCAAATTAAATCAAAAAAATATTTATAAAATATCTAGTCCATAAATATGATCAAGAACATAATTTATATATTCAAAGCATATAAACATGTTCTACATAAATAATTAAATTACTTGCAAGTTGGCTCTGATACCACGGTTGGGTTTTACGTGTATCTAATACAAGAAATTTGAGCAAAACGTAGTGGAATAATTATCGAAAAATCCAGATGAGTATCTTCATGCAGTAATTTAATTGATTTATAAGGAGTTCGTCTAATTACCTTCATCTGAAGAACAGATCTGAACCCAGACCAGAAGCTGATGAAAATCATCTTCCTCTTTCAGTAATCCACACACGAACAATTGGTACAAGTTGGATTGTTAGATCCTTACGAATAATGTTAATAAAGTATAAAAAAATTATTCCTTGCTAAAAGGATTTGTATTGTTGATCAAAATCAACTAAGAGAAGAAGACAGGGTTGACCGAATCGGACTTCTTGGACAGAAAACAGTTCGGCGGTTAAGAAGAGAGGGGAGGGCCGATTTTTTTCACACAATTAGGGTTGTGTAATATTAATCTTATTGCAATTCTTTGTCCAAGACCCTTTATTTATACTAAGTAAACCCTAAAGTCAAACTCTAGTGTTTGCTTAGTTACCCTTCAACTTATTAAATAATACAATATATAATATCTTATATTATATATTACTTATTATTTAATACTCTAATAAATATAATATCTAATATTATATTTAGCATTCCCAGTTGATATAACTAAATAATATAATATATATAATATCATATATTATATATTACTCATTATTCAATTTCTTAATAAATATAATATCCAATATTACATCTACTAATTATTCTTGCTTGTCTTTAATTACTGCATGTGTGACCCCAAAGGCTTATATTATGTTGCAAATCATTTAATACCTCATTAAATGATAAATCATAAGTGGTCTCTAGTAAGATATTATGACTACCTGAATAACATAAGTTTATAGTCCATTAAATTATTGAACGTGTCAAGTCCCTTTGTCGGGCGATATCATATTTGAACTAAGTCATGGAAATTGTCATACTTATTATGTTCAAATGCTTTCTCAATTTTAAGTAGACTGATTGAATCAAATGACTCTTTATTTGAGCGGGGCCATGCATTTCTTTCAGTCCTACTTATCGAGAGGCCCAGCAGATATATCTCCCCCTAATAAGAGGGAAAAATCTCCATCTTGATTATTCATTGCCCTCTACATGACTCCCACTATTCCCGATCGCTAACCTTTATGATCACCATGTTACATATGACGTTAGATTACGTCAAGGCATAACATTTATCATGTTGGACTTTATGATAATCTCATGTTCAAGAATTTATTGACATACTGTTATATTGAGAGTCACTTTTGATATTTTTATGTAGTGATCTCAATGCGGGCCTGTCCAGTATTGCGTTCTCCAACCAATACCCATAAGTCTCCACTTTACGTGATTGGACTAGGGACATTTAATCTTATTATTTGTAAATAACTATTATTCGATTATTATAATATTAAAACATGCACACATTATAATAATCAACGAGAAATATATGATATCAAATAACTTTATTTAAATGTGACAAATACAAATCTAGGCATATCGAATGTCCTAGGGCACTATTCCCACACTTAACTTCCAACAACTGGTAGGAAGTTACGTATGGCAAATTCCTCATCTTTTGAGGTCGATGGAATTGAAAATGTGGTTCTGAAGTTAACTTCTGGAAAAGAACTAATGCCGAAGGATGTACTGCATGTCCCGGACATCCTTAAAAATCTGGTCTCTGGCTCACTGTTGGTAGAACATGGCTTTAGACTAGTGTTTGAGGCTAAGAAGTTTGTAATTAGCAAGTTTGGTCAATTTTTAGGCCCTGGCTATCTTGATTTTGATCTGTTTAAGATGAATGTAATAGGTGTGCGTCGTGTAACCAAACCAAGTACTAATGAGAAAGATTATTCTCCTGCTTATTGTAAAACCCCCGATATATTCAGGAATATTACAGTGCCGTAAATCCTTTACACAGGGATTTACAAGGCTGAAGAAATGAAAAGACAATAACAGATACCAACGTATGAAAGTAACTGAAACAAAATACAACAGTTCTGACTAATACTGAAAATACAAATGTCCGAAGGAAAAGTATTAATACATCACCAAATCCAAATCATCACAAACGATGTCGTACTCGAGTACTTATTAAAACGATACAAACAACAGACAAATAAACCCGGCCGGAACATCACTCTGCACCCTCGTCGTCATGCAACTCCAGTGGTTGTTTCCCCGCTCTCCTGGATCCTGAACATAAATAAATGTTCACCCCGTAAGGGGTTAGCACAACGATGCTAGTACAAGTACCACAACATATTATTCAACATCTCACGAAGAATAATAATAACATAAATGACAAAGAACCAAAGAGTCTTCTCCTGCGAGAAACTCAATAATAACATACACACATGATAATCACAATATGATATCACAACATACACATGGTAATTCCGATGATCCAGCGTTCACTGCCTAGACCCCCCGATGATTCCGTCAAACCAACCCGAGGTGGAAAAACCTGTCCGATGATCCAGCGCACGCTAGCATAGATACCCCGATGATCCCGTCGGACCAACACGAGGTGGACATACAATAACGACATACATGTACAACAATATGTATAACATCAATACATAAAACAATTAAGGTACTTGCCTCGATTCGAAGACAAGAATAATACTTCCACGAAAAACGAAACACTTGAAGGTCGCCCCTTCGATCAATAACGTAGCAAGCTCGAACCTTATACAAAAGAAAATAATATAGAGTTCATCTCACGTCGTACGGACATCTAACAATCCAAATTACGGTCGGAAGTTCATAAAACGTAATCTGCCTGAACTGCGTAACGTACGTTACGTACCATAGGTAGCGTACGTTAAACCTACTCGTTAGCGCATGTAAACTACGAAGTCTAGCATATGATAACCATGTATTGACAGTCCCTCTCTGATCATCCAACTGACTCATCTGATGACATAACGTACCAAACGTAGCGTACGTTAACTATGCCCAATAGCATACATTAACTATACAGCATAGCGTACGCTAAGCGTGCATGGTAGTTTCTCACTGGGCAGATGACTGTTCTAACTGTGATGAAGTTTACGAAATCCTCAATGATTAACTTATGTTATCCTTCTACATAACATGTTCATCAAAACTATGAATGATCTTACGGATTCAAACATCTTCGAATTCAAGGAAATGTATATCATCGCAACACTTATATTCAATCTCGATTATCATACTCATGTGAAGTTCGGGTGATCTAAGGTTGATGCACTAGATTCCATTATCATCATTACTTTCAGACTTCATCTAAAAGAACTAACAAGTCCAACTTATAAGAAAGGATACAACCTTCGATGATTCTTTCTTAAGTCTGTTTATCAAAAGTGATATCAATCTCCAAGTCTACGATCACTATGGTAACGTTATTCAATACGGTTAATCAATCCCAGAACCTTACTCTCATCATTTGACGTAATAGGGTTCTACAATGATGTTTACAACAATGATATCTTAAGCATAATCATCCCAACTTCTAAATGTAATGTTTGGTCGAATAATACATCAATGGAACTTAATATCTTGATAGCATGATCATCATATCCTTAAGAACACGAAACCAAGGTTGGAGATAGTATAACATACCTTACGATGAAGGAAACACCGAGACAATAGGTAGAATCCAACTCTGGTTGCTTGTTTGTCAATCTAAAACGATTCTACACTTCAACGAGTAATCTCCGATCTTCAATGATCAAGAAAAGGTGTTCTAAAGGTGTTTAAGGGGGCTGGGATATCTCTGGGCACGAAGTATGCTGAAGGATAGGTGAAATGAACGACCTGAAATGAAATGGTGTGATGTCTTATTTATAATTTTCTGTCTTTAACGTACGTTAGCCTTCATGCATAACGTACGTTAGCCTCTTAGCGTACGCTACCCAGCATAATTTAGCGTACGCTATCGTCCTGATAGATAACTGTCCTGATTCTGACCTTGATTACGTACGTTACACCATCAGGTTACGTACGTAAGTAAAACACGTCAGCGTACGCTAGACGCAATCCTTAGCGTACGTTAACAATCGTTGACTTCAAAAGTGTCCAGGTTCATCCGAGGGAATCTTATCTGGACCCATGTCCGGCTGGCGCATGTGACATCCGCCTATCTCAATTATTAGTTGGTTAACGCACACTACGCTACATTCGTAGCGTACGCTATTTCCGACAGATAACGTACGTTAAGCTACCCTTGTTAACGTACGTTATCACATATTTGCATGGGAAAATTTACATGTTGCCATACTCATGTACAAGGATACAAATACGGGAAATATCATAATTCAATCATCGATATTACAATTACGAATAATACAGGGTTCAAATACAGATGAAATACTCAATAATAAATCCGGATATTACATACTCTCCTACTAAAAAGGAGTTTCGTCCCGAAACTCAGAACGAAAATAACTCTGGATATCCGGACCTCATGCTATCATCCGTTTCCCAAGTGGCTTCTTCCACTCCGTGACGTGACCACTGAACTTTGACCAAAGCGATTGGTTTGTTCCTCAACTTTTTAACTCGACTCTCGAGTATCCTGACCGGTCTTTCTTCAAACGTTCCATCCTGAGCGACTCCGATCTCGCCGAAATCAATGACATGACTAGGATCCGGTATATATCTCCGTAACTGGGATACGTGGAACACGTTATGAACATGGCTCAATGACGGCGGTAATGCCAATCTGTATGCCAACTCTCCAACTCTTTCAAGAATTTTCAACGGTCCGATATATCTCGGACTCAACTTCCCCTTTCTTCCGAAATGAAAGATTCCCCGAGTAGGAGAAACTTTTAAAAGCACGTGATCTCCAGTACTGAACTCCAATGGGCGACGGCATACGTCTGCGTAAGATTTCTGTCGACTCTGGGCGGTCAACAGACTTTCGCGAATTAAGGCTATTTTCTCTCGTGTATGCACGATCAATTCCGGTTCCGTTCCGATCATCTTCGATGAATCGTCCCAACATAGGGGCGATCTGCATCTCCTCCCATACAATGCCTCAAACGGTGCCATCTTAATAGAAGCATGCCAACTATTGTTGTAGGTGAATTCAATTAACGGCAGATGAACTTCCCAATCAGTTGACCAATCTAAGGCACAGACCCTTGGCATGTCTTCCACCATTTGAATAGTCCTCTCGGATTGTCCATCTATCTGCGGGTGATAAGCTGTGCTGAATTTCAATTCGGTCCCCAAGGCCTTATGAACTGCTTTCCAAAAATGCAATACAAAGCGACCGTCTCGGTCAGAAATAATAGTCTTCGGTGTACCATGCAATCGGACTATATCTGAAATAAATACTTGTGCCAACTTCTCGGGTCCCCAAGTGTCCTTAATGCCTAGAAAATGAGCCGATTTGGTTAAATGATCAACTATCACCCAAATCATGTTTATTCCTATCTTGGTTCTCGGCATGTTAGTGACAAAGTCCATCGATATGTCCTCCCACTTCCATTCAGGAATCGGGAGCGGCTTCAGCATTCCGGCAGGTCGTTGATGCTCGATCTTAACCTGCTGATAAGTCAAACATTTCGAAACATAATCCGCTACATCTTTCTTCATGTTGCCCCACCAAAAGTTCTGCTTCAAGTCCTTATACATCTTACTGGTGCCCGGGTGGATAGAATAGGGCGTGCTGTGAGCTTCCTTCATAATCGTCTGTTTCATAACATCGACATCAGGAACACAAAGTCGGTTCTGAAATCTCAAAACTCCATCATCATGAATCACGAATCCAGGGGCCTTTGCCTTGATCACTTCATCACGTAACCGAATCATCAGAGGATCATTTACTTGCTTAGATTTGATTTCTTTGGTTAACAATGCAACCATACTTATATTCCATCTCGAATCATCTCTCGTTGAATGCTGAGCTGGGAGGTCAGAGTCTCCAGCATCTGAATAGAAACAGGCTTGTGGCTAAGTGCATTGGCCACTACATTTGCTTTGTGTGGATGATAAAGAATCTCCAAGTCATAGTCCTTAATAAGTTCCAGCCATCTTCTTTGCCGCATGTTCAACTCTTTCTGACTGAAGATGTATTTGAGACTCTTGTGATCCGTAAAGATCGCGGTGAGTCCCATGTGTAATGTCTCCGCATTTTCAAAGCAAAAACTACTGCTGCCAGCTCCAAATCATGCGTTGGGTAATTCACTTCATAAGGTTTCAGCTGTCGTGACGCATAAGCGATCACCTTATCATTCTGCATCAATACGCATTTGAGTCCTTGGTTCGGAGCATCACTGTAAACTATAAATCCTCCAGTTCCCCGTGGGAGTGCTAAAATCGGTGTCGTCGTCAATCTCTTCTTCAATTCATCAAAGCTATTCTGGAACAACTAGTTCCACTAAAATTTTGAGTTTTCTGCAGTAGTCGAGTAAGTGGGCGGGTAATTTTGGAAAACCCTTCCACGAACCGACGATAATATCCAGCAAGTCCTAAGAAACTCCGGACTTCTTTCACGTTCTTTGGAGGCTTCCAATCCATAACTGCTTCGATCTTCTGAGGATCTACTCGGACTCCTTCAGCTGATACCACATGGCCTAGAAACATTACTTCCTTTAGCCAGAATTCACACTTAGAAAGTTGCGCGTATAATTGTTCATTTCTCAACAGTTCTAACACAATCCGTAAATGTTGTCCATGCTCTTCCAAGCTCTTAGAATATACCAGAATGTCATCAATGAACACAACTACAAATTTATCCAAATATTCAATGAACACTCGGTTCATCAATTGCATGAATACAGCAGGTGCGTTAGTGAGACCAAACGGCATCACTACAAACTCATAGTGTCCGTAGCGAGTTCTGAACGCTGATTTCGGAATATCGCATTCCTTAATCCTCAGCTGATGATATCCTGATCTCAGATCGATTTTAGAAAATACTGTTGCTCCTTGTAACTGGTTAAACAAATCATCAATCCATGGCAACGGATACTTGTTCTTAATCGTCATATTGTTCAGCTCTCGATAGTCAATACACAGTCGAAGCGATCCATCCTTCTTCCGGACAAAAAGAACTGGTGCTCCCCAGGGCGAAATGCTTGGCTGGATATAGCCTTTGTCCAGTAACTCCTCCAGTTGCTTTTTCAGTTCGTACATTTCAGTAGGTGCCATACGATACGGCGCCTTAGAAATTGGTATAGCTCCGGGTTCCAGCTCGATGGTGAATTCTACATCCCGTCGTGGAGGTAGTCCAGGTGACTCGTCAGGGAATACATCCGGAAATTCGTTCACAACAGGAATGGATGAAAGTTCTACAATTCCATCTTCTTTCTTCATTGCATAGCACCAGTATCTGGTACAGCCCTGTTTCAACAATTTTATAGCTTTCATCGCCTTGATCATCTTTCCTGAGCTTCCTGGTTTCCATCCTTCAAACAGTATTTCGAAACCATCGTCAGCGATCAGCGAGATATTCCTCTTTCGGTAGTTTACAATAGCTCCATATCGATTAAGCCAATCATCTCTGAGTATCAGGTCGTGTCCTTGCATTTCTATCACAATCAGATTTGAGAGCCACTCTCTGCCTCCAAATGATATAGGGAAATCTCTAGTTTCCCTGTCTGGTCCCTTAGCGCGCACTAAGGCTAAAAGCTAGCGTGTGCTACTGAAGATGAATTAGCGTGCGTTAGCCTAGGCCTAGCGTGCGCTACCCTCTGACCCAGAACACTTCTGAAAGGTCTAAACAACATGATCATGATTCAAATAAGGTACAAAACTCTATAACAACATCGACAACTTCACAAAGAGTTTACAAAGCGACAAAATAGGAAGAACCACAAGGTCAAATAGTCAATAAAAAGTACGGGTATTACATTCTTCCCCTCTAAAAAGAAGTTCGACCGCATCTTCTCTTCCATTTCCCAAGTCGCCTCCTCGACTCCATGTCTCGACCATTACACTTGAACCAACGGAATGGTTTTATGCCGAAGTTTTTTCTCACGATGTGCAAGGATCTTTACTGGTCTCTCCGGAAAGGTAATATCCTCGGCTACATCAATCTCACTATAGTCGATAACATGACTCGGATCCGGCACGTACTTTCTCAACTGAGACACATGAAAAACACTATGGACGTGACTCAAAGATGGAGGCAACGCCAAGCGATAAGCTAAATCTCCAACCCTGTCCAAAATCTCGAAAGGTACGATATACCTCGGACTAAGTTTCCCCTTTTTCCCGAAGCGGAAAACCCATCTGGTCGGCGACACCTTGAGTAGAACATGATCCCCCACTTCGAACTCCAAAGGTCGACAAAGAGTATCAGCATAAGATTTCTGATGACTCTAGGCAGTCAGCAACCGGTCGATCAACAGCAAATGAAGCTCCCAATCATTACTCCAGTCTAGGGCACAAGCCCGCAACATATCCTCCATCGTCTGAATTGTCCTCTCCGTCTGACCGTCTGACTGAGGATGAAAGGACGTGCTCAATGTCAACTCAGTACCCAAAGCCTGATGAACGGCCTGCCAAAAATGCGATATGAAACGACCATCTCGATCAGAAACGATGGTCTTGGGGGCACCGTGCAATCTCACGATCTCAGCTATAAAAGTTCGAGCCAATCTCTCCGGTCCCCAAGTATCTTTAATACTTCCAAATCATCATCGACCCCCATGAGCACTTCCGTGCAAATTAGTGCTGATGAAGCTGGAAAGCCGGTTGATCAATCACTCTATATGAAGCTAATTGGCTCACTCATGTACCTAACAGCTAGCAGACCCAATATCCAGTTTGCTCTACGAGTGTGTGTTGGGTATCAAGTAGCACCTAAAGAATCACACTTCACAACAGCCAAACAAATCCTTAAGTACGTCAAAGGAACAGTTGATGCCGTATTATGGTATCCTAAGGAAGGTGGATTCGATTTGGTTGGCCAGATCTCGAAGGCTGCAAGCTAGATAAGAAGAGTACAAACGGTAATTGTTGTAATATCCAGAATTTCTATTACTGTTGTTTAACATTATTTTATCCGAGTTATATTGTACAGTGTAGAATCTGTATAGTAGGGATAAAATAAATTAAGGACTGAGATGTCAGTATTGGTATAATTTTCGTATTTGGTCGACAATTGCATTTGAGGATATAATGTGTTGAGTATACGTATTCAGTATATATATCTAGTATTGCGTTACGTACGTTATGGCTAAGACATTATGTACGTAACAAGGGGAATCAGACAGGACCGAGCGGTGGTTGGCAGGTGGGGCCCTGTGTCGGTAGCTTTCGGCGGAGAATGTGCATCGGCAAGTAAACTACATATCACGTACGCTATACAGAGTGTATTACGTACGTAATATGAGCTTTTACTGTAGCAAGTCAACGTACGTATTACGTACGTTATGGAGAATGTGTTACGTACGTAAGGATGTGAACAAAATGAGTCAGGAGCCTCTGGACTGTCATTACGTACGGTACCAAAGTCAGATAGCATACGTAAATGTTGGTTACGTACGTTAACATTGGCATGTTACGTACGTAACGAGCTGGAAGTTCGTATAAGTGGATGCCCGTCATTTCATTTTCTTCAGAGTTTCATTTTGTTTTTCGCCCTTCAACACCCAGGGGTGGATTCTTGGTCCTTCTAAGTGGATTATGAGCTTAAGGACTTTGATTTGGAGCTTGAGAAGAAGATATATTGATGATTCTTGAGGTGGTTACTTGTGTATTTCATCTTCTAAGAGGTATGTTGGATAATCCTCTCTTTCAATTCAGATTTATGATGTTATTGTTGATGATAAATCCGTATGATGCTAGTTTACGGAGTTGTTGTGATGATTCTTGGTATTCACGGGAATTTTGTTAAAGGAGGATGATGATAAAATAATCTATGCCTTGATTATGTTGGTTATAATTATAAAATCATAATATTCTTGGTGTTCTTAGTAGTAATGTTTCGATTCTTGATGTTAGAAGAAGTGTATATTGAAGAATATGATGATACATGACTTGGATTTCGAATTGGGTGATTATCTACCTGTTAAAGGATATCGAATTACGTTGTTTTGATGGCTATGAACAAGGTTTCGAATCATTTAGTGTTCTTGAGGAACTCCTTGATGAATTTAACATAGCAAGACGATCATATGTTGAATTATCGGTATTTTAGATATGAAGATCGAATGTTCGTTGATTGTAGTGGTAGAATACGTATGTTCTTGATGAAATATAAATCATGATCTCAATTTGGAATCCAAAAAGATTGTGATTGATCACCAAATGTGATTTCCTTTACATTCGTATCCATAATCGTATTTTGGTCATGAATTCGTAATTGTTTGAGTTGAATTGTTCTGACTTGTGTCTAATCGAGATATTGTGAAATCATTGGGTTTGTTGATCGGTTATATTGATCGTTAATATCGATTAGTGGATTTTGGTTCGTATTGTGGATATGAGTTCGTAACGGTTTGGGTTATGCTATTTGGCTTTGTATATGACCGAAGTGTCGTTGAACCATTGTGATTGATTGGTTGGATATGTCGGTTATTGATTGTTATTGAACTTGTTGTGCATCGAATTATGGTAATAGGTTGAGAATATTGATCGGTGATTATAATCGTGCCTTACGGTCAAGTTCGAGTATGCTCGTGGATTGCATTGATCGGGGCCGAGGAACTTACAGACGACGGCAAGGGATTGGTGATGGCTCCATCGGTATAGAGGCAAGTTATTACTTGCTCAGTTATAATGTTTAATGAATGGTTTCATTTTCATTTAGTTTCTAATGCATACAGCAATGATGATTACTGCAAATTCTGAAGATTTGGATTAAATGTTGTCTTTCGGATTCTGGAAGTTAAATCATAATGTATATGCTTTATATCGGTTATTGGTATATTTGGGTATCAAGGTTACGTTGCGATAAAGATGGGAATATGAGTATCTATAGTCCATGGTACGTTTGGATCGCCGAGCATTGAGGATAATTGCCGGTGATGATTTGACATCGAGATTTCTCCTGAAGGACTCGGGACAAGTATCTTAGTTTGATTCGGTTTAGTGTTGATGATGTTGATCATGCAGGTTGTCATTCATGTTGCTGAACATGAAGTCGTCCTAGTTGTTTCATCATAGTGTCGTTTATGTTTTTGATTCATATGTTGTTCATGTTGATGAACATATTGAGTTGTATATGTGTATGCATAATTATATTGTTTATGTTGTGTTGATCCAGTGAGATCGTGTGATCTATGCTGAGGGCGCTGGATCGGATGTCCACTATGCGTTGGTCCGACGGGATCATCATGGGGATCTATGCTGAGGGCACTGGATCATTGGACAAGTTTTCCACCATGCGTTGGTCCGACGGGATTATCATGGGGATCTATGCTGAGGGCGCTGGATTATCAATTGCTGTGTTGATGGAATCATGTGGATTCGCATCATTGATTTTATCATGTGTCGTTGTGCATATGTATATTATTGGTTATCCATTTCGTGTTGATCTAGTAGGATGATCTGGGATCTATGCTGAGGGCACTGGATCATGGGATCTCCATGGAGTATACACTGTTGTTATTGTTTTGAGCATATTGATGTTGTCATATGAGTATGCATTTGTAGGTCTTGTGTTAGGACCGTGCCCGTATGTTGCATTGATCTGATCTCGGATTAGACTGACATAATTGTCGTGGTATTGTGCATCTCGAGGTATGTTCCGTATTACCCTTGGAATTTGTTTTTGATGGACAATTGGTTTTCGTGTCGAAATGTGATGGTGTTACCCGACGGATTTGGGTTGGACAGAGTTAGTAGATTTTGTAACAGTGAGTTATGATGATGTTTTGAGAACCTTGGGTACTGTGCGAGATGTGAATTTTGGTAAAGTTATGTCGATAAGATTACATTGGTCGTATTCTTATTTTGTATTCTCATTGGTATGGAATTATTAATGTGATGTGACGGTTATCATTGTTGGATATTATGGCCGACCACGTCGTGGGCTTTCTTTTTAGGTTCTTGAGATATCGAGCTTGTAGCAGTCATGGAGATATGAGCTTCCCGGAGGATACTGGCTAGGGCATGTAATTGTGTATTGTGTTTCCTCATCAGTTGTTGTATTCCGCTGCTGGAGTATTTTTAATTGTCTGTCTTTTCTGATGCGTGTGTATTTTTAAATGGCTTTTGGTATTTGGTAACTTAGGTTACTTTGGCAATCGTTTTCTAAATTATTTTGTCGATACGTGTAAGCGATAGCTTAATGTATGTTTTTAAACTGTTGAGTTCTGGCATTTCAGGCCTTGTCCTTTCAAACGAGATTTTACGATGGTTTTGATAAACGAGTTTTATAAAGTCTTCGAATGTTTTAAATAGATAATTCCGTCGTTAGCCTCTTGGGCGTTTGTAAATGTTCGCAAAAATTTCCTTCAGCCTTGTGGGTTCCACCTCGGGGCCCACGGCACTGTAATATTCCTGGATGGTTCTGGGGGTGTTACAGAATATGGTATCGGAGCTTAGGTTGAGAAAACCTAGGCAGTCGGTTCGAGATGGGTCGTGTTTTGTCGCGTCATTCGAGTTGTCGATTGACCAATATTAGAGCCGTGAGTTTTTGTTGTTCACTCGGGCTTTTGCGTTAGGTGATTTACCAGTGTAGTACTGGGGTTGTTGCAAGCTTTTCCAAACGGTGTTAACGTGTTTCCTCATATAGAGCTGTGATGTGTTCTCGAGTTGAACTGATTTTGCAAAATGTGTGTTTTGAAAATGTCTGTATCGAGTATTTTCTAGAGTCGAGACACGTGCCAGTATCACGGGGAATCGTCGGCTTCACGATATGTAAGTATTTAGATTTTTGAATTACATTGAGATTTATTGTCGTTCTAAGTTGATATGTTTTGAGATTCAGTAGATGTTATGCGTTACCATATGAGATGACAGAGTTGGGACAGGATTGATGATCTTGAGAAACTATGATTTTGGAAATTAGTATGTTGGGTAGATTTTGGAAAGGAATTGTGCATTTGGGAGAATGTTGTGGATGGTTGAGAAGAACATGTATGTTAGTACATTTTGAGATATATGAACTGCTTTTGAGCATTTGAAAATGATACTTTTCAAAATGAATATTTCACGGATGTTTTACGGAAAATGATTTTTGGGGCGAGACCCAATCGATTTTCAAATAGATTTATAACTCAGGACTTGAGGTCCAGAAGGGTTTTCTACTTTGTAAACTTCTTGTAATGTCGAACGAGATACAGGCTGAGACCCTAATGTTTCAAAAGAAAGCTTTTCTGTTTTCTAAAACTCCCGAGATTTGTAAAACACTTTACCAATCGTTTTTCTATTTTATTACTGCCTTTCGGGGTTTTGATCCATTGTTTCAAATGAAACTTCTCGGGTAGTCTTTCATTGTGTTTGATTTGTCGATTATTCAATGTTTTGTCATAGCATAATTGAGGTGATCCAGGATGGGTTAATGATTGATGTTGCGAGTCATATGTGGAAAATGAGTTTTTGTCGGAGTTTATATATTGAGATTTTGGAACTCTATCGTGTGGTTTTCCGATGGAATATCAGTAGATATTGGTGACGAACCGAATTAGCATACAGGAGTACGGATGTGGTCAATCATTTGCATAGTTTTCATTTTAAAACTTCGAAATTGTATGGATTCGAAGGAAACTGTTATCGAATACTTGGCACCAGCGAGCCAATTTAATTTTCGAAAATTTATTTTGTGGTCTTACCAAAAATTTTGTTTTGAGTTTTGAAGATTTTGAAAGAACTTTTGAAAATTTGTCTTCTTGACGAGACTATATGGTTTCAAACTGGTTATAAAAATGTGATTGGTATACATACGCATTTAGTGCATAGTGCATATCATGGTGAAGTTATGAGTGTGACTCACGAACTGAATAATACATCAGTATGGTACGATGAAAAGAGATTCGAATTTTAGTATGATAGTTTGGTTATCCAGAGATGATCGGTTGGTTGATCAGATAAGAGAAATATGCTGAGTGTTGTAGATCCATGCACAGGATGTAATTTTGGAACTTTAGATTTCATGAAATCGGGACATATGTGCTATGTGATTCCATTGGTATGGTAGTAGTGTGATTTTTTTTACCATAGTGATTTTTGAAGGATTTCTTTATAAGTGTAGATTTGGGGATGGTGACCCCATGCTGGTTGTTCAGGATATTGAGTGGTCATTTCCCGCTCCATATATGATTGGATATGTTCGTCGGTTTGTGATTGGTTGCTCGTATGTCGAGGAGTATGTTCACTAGTCGGTTGTGGTTCGTTGAGATCCACTGTATATGAGTTGTTTAACGTTTTGAGAACTTTGTTCGTTCGTATATCGGTTTCTGTGATTATGTGTTGATCGTGTTGGAGTTTACTGTGTGAAGGTATTCTCGATTATCGTTGATCATTCATTGGTTATATTGGAGTTTATCATGTTGATGATATTCTCGATTGTGTTTTGACCTCTGGTTGGTCATATAGGAGTTTATCATGTTGACGATATTCTCAGGTGCATTTTGACCTTTGGATTGGTCGTATTGGAGTTTATCATGTCGATGATATTCTCGGTTAATTTATTGGTTGATCATTACTGGTGATCATCTGAGCGTTCAGATTTTGTGTCGATATTTCGGGATTTGTTACTATTGTGTTGGGCAGTTATTTCACAGATGTATCGTGCATTAGTGGTTTTTGGCAGATTTGGATTTGATTGTGTAATCAGGCAGACAGGATTTGACATGGATAGATTATTCCATCCAAAGATGATATATTCTATTGGGACTCATGGAATTGTGATTGTAAGCGTATTGAGGCTTTACGGTGGAGGAACTCGCTAGTATCTCAGGAGATCATCGACTCCGTGCATTTGTAAGTATACTGTTTTGGTTATTCGTTAATAACAATGATTGATCATTGTCGTGATGATTGCGGGATATTTTGGTCGAACGGGTTGTTTCTTTTTATGACGGATTGCAAGTTTCGAGGCCGAAACTTATTTTAAGTGGTGTGGTATGTAATATCGAGAATTTCTACTACTGTTGTTTAACATTATTTTATCCGAGTTATATTATACAGCGTGGAATCTGTACAGTAGGGATAAAATAAATTAAGGACTGAGATGTCAATATTGGTATAATTGTCATATTTTGTCGACAATTGCATTTGAGGATATAATGTGTTGAGTATACGTAGTCAGTATACGTATCCAGTATGTCGAGACGGACCGAGATAGTTAGATTTTTGGCTAAGTATAGAGCCCTTAACGTATGCTAATCTTAAGGACTTACATACGCTAAATTGCTAGCGTTACGTACGTTATGGCTAAGACATTACGTACGTAACAAGAGGAATCGGACAGGACCAAGCGGTGGTCGGTAGGTGGGGCCTTGTGTCGGTAGATTTCGGCGGAGAACGTGCATGGGCAAGTCAACTACGTATTACGTACGCTATATAGAGTGTATTACGTACGTAATATGAGTTTTTACTATAGCAAGTCAACGTACGTATTACGTACGTTATGGAAATGTGTTACGTACGTAAGGATGTGAACAAAATGAGTCAGGAGCCTAAGGACTGTCGTTACGTAGGCTACCAAAGTCAGATAGCGTACGTAAATGTTGGTTACGTACGTTAACATTGGCATGTTACGTACATAACGAGCTGGAAGCTTACATAAGTGGACGCCCGTCATTTCATTTTCTTTGGAGTTTCATTTCGTTTTTCGCCCTTCAACACCTAGACATGGATTCTTCGTCCTTCTAAGTGGATTATGAGCTTAAGGACTTTGATTTGGAGCTTGAGAAGAAGATATATTGATGATTCTTGAGGTGGTTACTTGTGTATTTCATCTTCTAAGAGGTATGTTGGATAATCCTCTCTTTCAATTCAGATTTATGATGTTATTGTTGATGATAAATCCGTATGATGCTAGTTTACGGAGTTGTTGTGATGATTCTTGGTATTCACGGGAATTTTGTTAAAGGAGGATGATGATAAAATAATCTATGCCTTGATTATGTTGGTTATAATTATAAAATCATAATATTCTTGGTGTTCTTAGTAGTAATGTTTCGATTCTTGATGTTAGAAGAAGTGTATATTGAAGAATATGATGATACATGACTTGGATTTCGAATTGGGTGATTATCTACCTGTTAAAGGATATCGAATTACGTTGTTTTGATGGCTATGAACAAGGTTTCGAATCATTTAGTGTTCTTGAGGAACTCCTTGATGAATTTAACATAGCAAGACGATCATATGTTGAATTATCGGTATTTTAGATATGAAGATCGAATGTTCGTTGATTGTAGTGGTAGAATACGTATGTTCTTGATGAAATATAAATCATGATCTCAATTTGGAATCCAAAAAGATTGTGATTGATCACCAAATGTGATTTCCTTTACATTCGTATCCATAATCGTATTTGGTCATGAATTCGTAATTGTTTGAGTTGAATTGTTCTGACTTGTGTCTAATCGAGATATTGTGAAATCATTGGGTTTGTTGATCGGTTATATTGATCGTTAATATCGATTAGTGGATTTTGGTTCGTATTGTGGATATGAGTTCGTAACGGTTTGGGTTATGCTATTTGGCTTTGTATATGACCGAAGTGTCGTTGAACCATTGTGATTGATTGGTTGGATATGTCGGTTATTGATTGTTATTGAACTTGTTGTGCTTCGAATTATGGTAATAGGTTGAGATTATTGATCGGTGATTATAATCGTGCCTTATGGTCAAGTTCGAGGATGCTCGTGGATTGCATTGATCGGGGCCGAGGAACTTACAGACGACGGCAAGGGATTGGTGATGGCTCCCTCAGTATCGAGGCAAGTTATTACTTGCTCCGTTATAATGTTTAATGAATGGTTTCAGTTTCATTTCGTTTCTAATGCATACAGCAATGATGATTACCGCAAATTCTGGAGATTTGGATTATATGTTGTCTTTCCGATTCTGGAAGTTAAATTATAATGTATATGCTTTATCTCGGTTATTGGTATATTTGGGTATCAATGTTACGTTGCGATAAAGATGAGGATATGAGTATCTATAGTCCATGGTACGTTTGGATCGCCGAGCATTGAGGATAATCGCCGGTGATGATTTGACATCGAGATTTCTCCTGAAGGACTCGGGACAAGTATCTTAGTTTGATTCGGTTTAGTATTGATGATGTTGATCATGCAGGTTGTCATTCATGTTGCTAAACATGAAGTCGTCCTAGTTGTTTCATCATAGTGTCGTTTATGTTTTTGATTCATATGTTGTTCATGTTGATGAACATATTGAGTTGTATATGTGTATGCATAATTATATTGTTTATGTTGTTTTGATCTGGTGAGATCGTGTGATCTATGCTGAGGGCGCTGGATCGGATGTCCACTATGCGTTGGTCCGACGGTATGATCATGGGGATCTATGCTGAGGGCACTGGATCATTGGACAGGTTTTCCACCATGCGTTGGTCCGACGGGATCATCATGGGGATCTATGCTGAGGGCGCTGGATCGTTGGATTATCAATTGTTGTGTTGATGGAATCATGTGGATTCGCATCATTGATTTTATCATGTGTCGTTGTGCATATGTATATTATTGGTTATCCATTTCGTGTTGATCTAGTAGGATCATCTGGGATCTATGCTGAGGGCGCTGGATCATGGGATTTCCATGGAGTATACACTGTTGTTATTGTTTTGAGCATATTGATGTTGTCATATGAGTATGCATTTGTAGGTCTTGTGTTAGGACCGTGCCCGTATGTTGCATTGATCTGATCTCGGATTAGACTGACATGATTGTCGTGGTATTGTGCATCTCGAGGTATGTTCCGTATTTCCCTTGGTATTTGTTTTTGATGGACAATTGGTTTTCGTGTCGAAATGTGATGGTGTTACCCGACGGATTTGGGTTGGACAGAGTTAGTAGATTTCGTAACAGTGATTTATGATGATGTTTTGAGAACCTTGGGTACTGTGCGAGATGTGAATTTTGGTAAAGTTATGTCGATAAGATTACATTGGTCGTATTCTTATTTTGTATTCTCATTGGTATGGAATTATTAATGTGATGTGACGGTTATCATTGTTGGATATTATGGCTGACCCCGTCGTGGGCTTTCTTTTTAGATTCTTGAGATATCGAGCTTGTAGCGTTCGTGGAGAGGTGAGCTTCCCGTAGGATACTGGCTAGGGCATGTAATTGTGTATTGAGTTTCCTGATCAGTTGTTGTATTCCGCTGCTGGAGTATTTTTAATTGTCTGTCTTTTCCGCTGCGTGCGTATTTTTAAATGGCTTTTTGGTATTTGGTAACTTAGGTTACTTTGGCAATCATTTTCTAAACTATTTTGTCGATACGTGTAAGCGATAGCTTAACATATGTTTTCAAACTGTTGAGTTCTGGCATTTCAGGCCTTGACCTTTCAAACGAGATTTTACGACGGTTTTGATAATGAGTTTTATAAAGTCTTCGAATGTTTTAAATAGATAAAACCGTCGTTAGCCTCTTGGGCATTTGTAAATGTTTGCGAAAATTTCCTTCAACCTTGTGAGTTCAACCTCGGGGCCCACGGCGCTGTAATATTCCTGGATGGTTCTGGGGGTGTTACACTTGTCACTTTCTTGGACCTAGACTTGTATCATGGTTCAGTAAGAAGCAATTGGCAAACTCGCTTTCTACAGCTGAATCGCAATACTATGCTGCTGGAAGTTGTTGTATGCAGATTCTATGGATGCAACAACAGTTATCTGATTATGGAATCATTACCAAAGAAACACCGATCATATATGATAGCACTAGTGCAATTGAAATAACGCACAATACTGTATTGCACTCGCGAACTAAGCGTATTGATATGAAGCATCACTTCATCAAGAATCATGTTGAGAATAAGGATGTTCGGATCGAGAAAGTTCATACAGACATCCAGCTAGCCGACATCTTTACAAAACCTCTCAACACAACCAGATTCTATATGCTTCAACAACAATTAGGAATGCTACAGCCTGACTCTATGTAAGTTTTTACGCTTTATTCATCAATTTAGGGGGAATGCTGTAAGATCCAAGAATACAATATCCACCATTAATTAACTGTACACTCAGACAGTCAGGCAGCACTGTAGGACAAAGAAGGCATGAAACCTTCCTACAGCTGACGTGTGTATTAATCAAGGGGGAATATAGTACGGCTCATGAATACAGTATAAACATTGTTGTAAGAATTGAATCATGTATGTACCTTTTAAGGGGGAACGCTGTATTATTCGCGGATACAGTACATACACTATGGGACGTCAATTAATATATATTATTATACTATTCATACTTAAAACAGTTTTTAGTCCACGTGCCCTGTTTTAAAATTCAAACGTTTTATCTATAATGATTTAAACAACATCTGGACTTTATTACCTCAAAAACCATGATATTAATAATTTAAAAACTTCTATTTCGTGCAATAAGGGAGACGAACTGTCAGAAGTGGGACCGGTTGTTATTTTCAAAATTGAATGGATAAGATGTACCAGTTACTCTAAGTTCATCCTATTCGTTCTTTTAAAAGACGATTCCCATCCCTTAAATCTGACCGTTCATTGTGAGTAACCCTAATCCTCCCTGCACACTATAAAAGGAATGTACATTTCTCCCTTTGACTCTTTACGCTTTCTGCAAAATTAAACGAGTCCAGAGAAAACAGCCTACATTATCTGCATATTTTCTGCACTCTTTTTCTTTGTTTCTTCAAATCCTTTCTTTGCAGAACAATGGCAACTTCTCAGACTTCATCTCAATCTCTAAAGAAGAAGAAAACCATCATTTACGGGCGAATCTTCGCCAGATCTGTTGTCATGGAGATAATATCAAGCAGTATCAAGCAACAAGGCTTATACCACCTTGGAAGTCAACACACTGAGCTCTACAATGAGCGTATAGTTCAAGAATTTTACCTTGATGCCCCTATTAAGTTCTTTTCCAAGAAAAGAGAAGGATATGTCTCTGAAATCATGGCTACTGTTCGCGGAATCGAAGTTTCAGTGAACTAGGAGCTTCTGCAAAACTTGTTCAGGCTACCATCTGATGGCCTAAGAATGGAGGAACTCAAATCATTCAGTTCAAATGAGCTATTGACAGCCTACTGGGGGATGTTCACAGGTGACGGGCCCGACAAGAATGTCCACCCCTCATGTCATAAGAAAAATTCCTACCTACCATACGTATATCTTCATGATTTTTGCTATCGAGTCATTGAGAATAGGACTGGAGCATTTGAGATATGCACTAACCTTCTCTTTAGGATGATGGTAGACATCATGTCCGGCGAACGGGTTAACTGGTGCCAAGTTGTTTCGAAGAGGTTACAGGAAGAGGCCGCCAAGCCGGTGTCGTAGAAGAAATCTTTTGGCCTCATCCTTAACTACGTCTTAACCCACTCTGGTGTCCCACGGTCTAAAGATGACAAGAAGATTGGCCCTGGAAAATTCATCGGAGGGAGAAAGCCCTCTGTGTTCAACAGATCCGGTCTATTCGAAAACAGGCCTCATCCCCGAACCATGCCTATATCTGACGATCCCAGGGATGTTACAATCAAGGCCGTGCGTGAGGAGAAGAAGAAAAGAAAAAGAAGCATCTCTGATAGCAAGTTACTTGAGGCTGCAGAGAAACCAAAAAAGAAGCTCAGGAAAGTTTCCAAGACCAAGCCTACAGCAGCTACAACAGCCACTGTAGATGTACCAATGGAGCAAGCCGTTGTTCAAATCCCCAAGGGCGCAACCCTTTCGGAAGGGATAGTTGCTGCATGATCTGCAGATCCCGAGCCAGTGGCATCTATGACAGATGATCAACTATTTCCCAAGTTGGAAGGCACTGGCGAATCGGCTGCCCATTCGGAGCCGAGATCCACCTCTCTGTAAGGGAACCCACACCCATACAGGATCCCTCTCCAATCAGGGTACCAACCCCTATTAGGATCCCCTCTCCAATACAGGCTTCCACACCTTTTACAGATCCCATCCCTACATTAGACCCAATCACTGTAAGGAGTCCCTCCCCGACAGTACTCATAAATGAAACTTTTCTCCAGTTACAAACTGATCAAGCGTTTGACTGCTTAGTATCTTGGAAGAACTACAGGGTCGCCCCTTACGACGTCCTGTACAACTGGATGGGGTGGAGAGAAGAAGAGATTTTCGTTCTGGAGGTGACGAATACCTAGAATATCGAAGTTCTAATTCAATGGGATAATAACTTTTGCCATAAGCTGATTTCAAAACACTATCTGGCAAAAGAATAGTCTCAATTAAAGGGGAAATCTAAATCCAATGACAGAACTCCCTCTGACGGTCATCAGTTCGACCCGAACTCAGATTCCGTTGACGACGCTCTTTAGGCAGGTTTGAGAATCAGCTGCGAAGAAGCACGTGAAGGCAAAATGTCCCGTATGCAAAATCAATAGGGTGAGGGGACCTCAGACAGACATCAGTCCCCCAGTCCTCAACATGAAGCCACTAACGACAAGCAGGAGGAATCAGTCCCTCATGTACAGCAAGAAGTTCCTGATCATGGAGACGAGCCTGTATCTGACCAAGAAGAAGATACCCGCTCCATCCGACGAGAGGAATCAGCCCCTTTGATGGAGCAGGCGGAAGCTGAGAGTCAGCAGGATTCAGTCCCTCCTGTACGCTTGACTACAGAAAATCAAACAGCTCAGGAGGAATCAGTCCCTCCTACTCCCGAGAATGAAGAAGCCGTACAACCTTCCGAAGCACCTGCTACTAAAGCACCTACCGCTGATTTCCATTCGTAAAATTTGTGAAAAATGTCGACTAATCCGTAGGCAGGACCCCACGCAAGATGCCCCTGCATCTCCCATCTCCGTAAGCTCCAAGTCAGAATCTGATGATGGATTCTTGCCAGACAATAGACCACGACGGCCACATCACCATGTGGTCCTACGTCAGCTCAACGATCCCGATGATGAAAATCTAGCGCATGCGCACTGAGGCCCAGATAGACCAACTCCATGCAATCGGCTGCCAAACAGTATTCATGCAAGACGTAGTGAAGGCACTGTATGATGTTGGCAAAGAGCTCTATTGGATGCTAGAGACAGCTCAGGATGAGCTCTCTGGCCTGAATAATGCAATCTGTATTGTTGAGGACGCGTTTCGTTTAATGCCTAATGCATTTTGGAAAGCGCTCAGTCAACTATAGGTGTATCAAGAAAGACTCCTCAGGCAAGAACAGGAGAATCTTAGAGTATCCGAAGCCAAGACTGTCGCCGCCCTTCAAGAGACTGGATCCAGACTGTCACGACATGACCAGAAAATTGATGACATGTCTCTGGTGCTCAGTACTCTTGTTGACAAAATCACGAATCTAGAGACCAAACAGGACAAAGCTATGAAGAAGCCATAGAGGCTAGTCGGAAATGGAGGATAGAGAGAGAGAGAGAGAGAAATGGAAGTTGCTCTCGAAGAAAGTGTTGCTACTGCAATAGGCCGCATGGCCGCGCCTACAAGAGGATACAAGGTATCTGGTTCTCGCCATGAGTTCCATGATCTCAATGTTCCTTGGAAGAACAACGTGCAAATACCACCCTAGATTCGTCTGCCTTCTAACCGACAGCCTACAGCTGAAGAAATAAAGGACTCGAGGAAGAACGAACTGATGAGATACTTTGTTAAGCTCATCAGGGAATCCACTATGTTCAACAGGTTCAAGACCCTGGTGGAGGCTGCAGATGAATTTACGAGGGTGTTAGCAGAAGGAATGCTTCCCTTGCAGGTGAAAAAGTGATCGGCTCACCCATCCCGATGATTGGATACTTGATTTCGACCAATCCGCTTAAGGAAGAGCGATCTACCGAGATCGAGGCAAGGATTCTCTTATCAATTGGTGGAAAGGAACCGAGAATTATCCTGACATGAGACCTTGGAGGCACTCTCAGTACAGGAAATATCCTGTCTGAACCTTCTCACTGTATTTGTTCTTTAGGCTAGAAATTGTAATATGCATTTTGCTTTATTTTGAGAAACTTGTAATTTTCCTCTAGCATTGTTATTTCCTGATTCTTATCAATAAAATTCAATTTCTCTTGAAAGATTACAGCTCGTAATCTACGCTTATTGTTTTTACTGTCTGATGATGAATTTATTTTATTTGCCAAGTACAAAACTTGTTAAGCGTAAAGCTGTAAGAACTTGTCTGCGAACAGTTCATAAGTTAAGTTGTATTCAACCTAGGTCACACTTTAAGATTGTGTATGTGCGCCAATCATAAGTTTAAAGTTGTAATACACATCCCTGTAGATGTTTTCGATTTCTTAGAACTTGCCTGCGAGCAGTTCATTTTTCTTAGACTAAGTACTGAAGATCAAATCATTCGACAGAAGACCAAGAGTCAGCCTCTCTGGATCAAGAAGTTTTAAAGAGGTTTTGGCATTATCAAAAAGGGTGAAATTGTTGGGATAAATAATCTTGTATCCTGTTTTGATAATGGCCATCATACAGCTAACGAGTTGAACGAGCTGAAATCCCACTAAGTATGGAAGTTGTCTGGAATCTCCATACAACCCCTTCTATATAGCATTGAAAATCTCACAGTCTAGCCTACAGCTACAGCGAAAGACTCAATACGTCGGATACAACAGCCATGATGGAAGCTGTTTTACTTAGGAAAAGTAAAACACATCCGACAGGACTGAATAAAGAATGCTCTATAACCGTTGTGAAATACACTTTGTTTATTCATAAAGTATTTACGGTTAAAGTAGCATTTATTACTGATAGGACAGCATTTATTGCAGTCAAAGTGAGACAAGTCTGAACGCGCTGAAGAGCATTTAATGTGAAGTCAAAAAGAATGTCTGAAGCATTAAATGCGATCCGCTTTAATTTAAATATTCAGCAAGCAGCCAATCAGAGACGTCAACATCTCACCTATCTGCAACGGTTGTATTTATAACAGGTGCATTTTCCAAAGGTTATAAATAGCCCCAAGCTTAGGAAAACACCAACGCACAAAACACGAAGAATTCACATATCGCAAAAGCTCCGACAAATCAGTCTGACATTCTAGCGATTACATTATAGTATATTTCGTGAGCACACAACAAGTATTCAGAGCGAAGAAATACACTAAGTCCTCAACGAAGAACAGCACAGCATATAGAAATGTATATCAAAGATCAAGCTTCTGTTCAGAGAATTCTACCTTTACCGTTGAGAAAACCATCAGCCCTGTGTGGACTGAAGATCCTTGCGTATTCCGACCTGTGTGGGAAGAACAGCATTGTAGAAATAGCGTCGAACTGTGTGTGAAGAAGCAAGTCAAGAAAGAGTTCTAGCCAATCTGTGTGAACTACAAAAAGATTCAGTCCCTGTAACAATCTACGTGAACGTTACAGAGACAAGATTTAGTTATAGTCATGTAGTTGTGTACGTAGTGATTATAATAAACATCTTTGGCCCTGTTCTTTTGGACTTATTTTTCAGTTTTTCAGTTCAGTTCAATTCAGGCCCATTCAGTTCGATTCTGGTCCAGTCCATTCGATTCGATTCGATTGTGCCCATTCGGCCTACTTAATTCTTCTTCTTCTTATTAATCTTAATTATTATTATGGTTATTATTACTAATAATATTACTATTATCGTTGTTGTTGTTAATTACTATTATTATTATTATTTACCATTATTATTATTTACCCTTAATATATATTTCAGTTAAGTTGATTCGATTCGATTGGGCCCATTGGCCATTCGATTCGATTCGTATCCATTCAGCCTGATTCGATTGGGTTGATTCGGTTCATTCAGTCCAAAAGAACAGAGCCTTACTCCTGTGTGGAGGACCAGTATACGTAGTGGGGTTTACCTCGAACCACTTTAAATTGTGTGTTATTTACCTTCTGTATTTATTGTTTTCTTTATTGTGATTTATACAAGTATACATTGCAAAACCCTGTACGCACTAGGCAAATAGAAGAAAGCCTAGTTGCTGTATTTACAGCAACTCACTTAAACAAACTTCCGTTACGCACTCACATTTGAAAATCGTACAGCTTGTTGTACTATTACTTTCCAAGATGTATAGTGTATACTTAGTGGCTAACACAACCAGACAATAGAGCCATCTTTTGTTCGGAGTCCCTACCCAACACAAATAATCAATCAAACAGTCTTCCAGGTATAAATTTATGAAGCTTTCGAGTGCTTCAAGATTTGGAAGTCATACATGGTCGCTCCCTCGACACCGTATAATTAGGGAGAATGGAAATTTGAGGAACTATTTTCTCTACATGTCATGGACACCCAGAACGTTGAGGTCTTGATCAGAAGGGAATATCACTTTTGCCTTGAGCTTATCACAAATTATTTCATGGCAAAAGAAAAGGCCCGACTCAAAGGGAATTCACAATCTAGTGATAGAGCTCCATCACCAAGTCATCTCTCCGACCCGGACTCCGACAGTGGTGATGAGGCCTTACATGTAGGTCTTCAGATAAGCCGAGAAGAAGCTCGGGAAGGAGAATTTGCCAACATCCAAGACCAATAGGGCCAGGGGATGTCCAATGAAAACCATCAGTCCCCGCCCCCACAACAAGAAGAAGTAGCCCATGAAGACAAGAAACAGGAGGAATCAATCCCTCCTGTCACCAATGAAGAACCCGTTACTCCCCCCTACATGAAGCTCATCCTGTTCAAAATACGAATCTGTCCAGCTGACAGAGGAAGAAGAATAAGCCACCCTCTCCGTCCTCCAAGAGGAATCAGTCCCTCTTCCGGAACAGGCGAAAGTTGAGAGTTGGGAAGAGGAATCAGTCCCTCCTATAGTTTCGACTATTGAAACCCAATAGAGACAGGAAGAATCAGTCCCTTCTGTCTCCTAGATAGACCCTTCAGCTCAATCTACAGAAGCTCCTGCTTCCGAATAGGTTGAATCTCCTATCTCTAAGTAATATCCGGATAATTGTTGGGTATTTTCATCTGTATTTGAACCTTTTAATATTCAACTTTGTGGTATTAATAATCGAAGTATGATCTTCCCGTATTCGTATTCCAACATTCATGATCATATTAGGAAGAGTTTGCAAAATTCATGCATGCAACTACGTCATAACGTATGCTAGCAAGTTAGCATAACGTACGTTAAAGAGCTGCAATTAGCGTACGCTATGGACGAAGTGTAGCATACGTGAGGCAGTCAACGACAGATAAGTCTGGTGAGCACATGGGCCAGTTGGAGTTGTTATCGGATAAGATTCTCGTGTGAACCTGGACAGCCTTTTTATAAAGCAGGTCAACGATACTTAATGTACGTTAGAGGTGACAGATAACATATGTTATGTTGTTCAGGTTACGTGCGTAAAGGTTTTGGATAACGTATGTAAGGAGAGACCAGGAATAAGACAGTGAGCTACTTTGGACGTTAACATACATAAAGGATTTCAAATAGAATACGCTAAGACCATAACGTATGTAATGCTTTGCGGCTAAAGTACGTAAGGTTCAGAACATTATAAATGGGACATCACCCCATTTCATTTCACCCTTGTTTTCTTTCGTTCCTTGTCTGATTTCTACAAACCCAGAGAGCCCTCCTGCAACATAAACACTATTTTAGCATCTCTACTTAGTCATTGAAATTGGGAAGCATCTTGGATTGGTACTCAAGCTTCTGGTGTCAGATTTCACCAAGTGTTTCGTTGTTTCCTCCATATTAATGTATGTTGATACTCTTCCAACCTCCGATTCTTGTTCTTAAGAATGCTATGAACATATTACTAAAACCATTGAGTTTGTTAATAACCTTCTACGTTGAACACCATGTCTTAGAGAATTTGAGGTAATCGTGTTTAGAACTTCTATGAGTAAGAATATTATAATCGAGCCTTATTGATTTGAAACCTAGTATGTATTTTCTGAGATTTGTTGCATGTTTTGGATGGTGAATTCGAATTACTTGTATATCAATGACTTGTTAATATCATCACCTAGTATGGAGATATTCAAGAAGATGAATTTTAGGGGTTTTTACTAAGACTAGTTCATGATTATAAAAAAGGTGTTTGAAGTGAAAACTTTCTTCATGATTCATGGTTAGAATGGATTGGTTATGTCGGTAATAACTGTAGTGGACCTAGAACACGGTTATATCATCTCCCTTCAAAAGTATGCTTTAGTAGTCGTATATATTGAATCGTACTCTTGATAGAGATCGGAGAATAGCCGAAACTTTACATTGGAAGTTGATAATCGAGATTGGAGTATGAATTGAGATGTCATGCATATCCTCGAAATTCATAGACATCTGCATTGTGCCCATTATAACCTTTTGAAGTTTCATAAATTATGCCGACCTAGTGTTCATTGGGTGGTAAACCTTGAACCAGACATAGATGGAGTGTTAACCCGGCCACGGATTAGAACGTTAGATGTTCGTATGTTAGTTTTATTACGTGAGTTGAGTTGTCGTTATTACCTTTTGTAAGGTTCGAGGTTTGCAAAAGGTTGATCAAAGGAGTGGCCTTCGAGTTTGTTGAAGTCGTGAAGTGTTTATTTCTTGCCATCTTTCAAAGGCAAGCACTTTAATTATGCTTTATGTATTAATGTTATACATGTTGTCGTTCATATGTGTCGTTGTATGTCCATCTCGTGTTGTTCCGAAGGGATCATCTTGGGATCTATGCTAGCGTGTGCTGGGTCATTGGACAGGTTTTTCCACCTCGTTTTGGTCCGATGGGATCATCTTGGGATCTATGCAGTGAACGCTGGATCAACAGAATTACCATGTGTATGTCATATCATGTTATGTTTATTATGTTGCGTATGGTATTGTGAGTCTTCTCATGGTAGAGACTCGTTGTTATTGTTGTCATTGAGGATGATGTTATTATTCTTCATGAGATATTGAATAATCTATTGTTGTATAATTATCATACTTGTACTAGCATCGTTGTGCTAACCCCTTCGGGGGTGGACATTTGTTTTATGTTCAAGATACAGGAGGTCGGGGAAACAACCACTTGGGCTGCATGATGACGAGGGTGCGGAGTGATGTTATGGCCGGGATGGTTTGTCAGTTGCGTTTTGTTTTTAATAAAGTACTCGAGTACGCTGTTTTTTTGTTCTTCCTTTGAAATTTATATTCGGATGTTGGTCGATTTGTACTTTTCGTACTCGTGATGTAATAATAAACTTTACAGTTGGTATTTAATAATGTTGCCTTTAAATTGTTAGCCTAGTAAATCCTGACTTCAAGGGTTTATGGCACTGTAATAATACTGAATATCTCGGGGTATTACAGAATATGGTATCAGAGCTAAGATTATGGATATCTTGGCCGTTGGGTTAAATTAGGGTTCATATGTGTCTTTTTGAGTTAACCGACCGCGAATAATATCATTGTACTGCCTACGTCTTCATGTGAGCGGTGGTTGTAAGTTTCCTAAACTCTAACTTGTCATTTACTTGTTATACCATTTAAACGTTAGTACGATGTTGTTCCCTGTATATTGAGTATTTATGCTTACAGTATGATGAGAGGAGGACGTGGACGTGGTCTCGGTCATGGACGCGGATGTAGAAATGCAGAGAGGGAAGCTTCACCCTCTGTTCCTGATTCACTGTCAAATCATGCTAACTCCAATTCTGGCGAACAGCAAGAGTCCGTTAACAATGAACGAGAACAGACGATGGAGACAAATGACATTCCTGTCGTTCCCGACATACTATGCCAAGTGGTCAACCAAATGACCCAATTTGCTCAAGTAGTGGACAGAATGCAAGTGGCGGTAGGATTGCAGCCGGGGGAAGACAGCAAGGCATCCCAAACTTGAGAAATCGAGGAGACAGATGGCCTCAGGAGGTGGAAAAGATGCACCCACCGAAATTCGATGGTTTTTCTGAGATACTGACATGGGATCACTTGTTGAGAAAACTTGAGAAAGTATTTGTCGGGTTTAACTGCCGAGATGACTGGAGAGCCCCCATTGCCCAGTATTTTCTAACAGGAGAAGCATCCGAGTGGTGGAAAGCCATCCGACCTATTGATCATGATGCCGATTGGGGAGAGTTCAAACTTATGATGGAAGCTCAGTACTACCCTCGTCCGGTGAGAGAATCTAAGGTTTGAGAATTTTTCTCCGTGCAGCCTTTGGATGTGCCGATGGCTCAGGCGATTAAGACATTTAATCAACAGCTGGCGTTTGTTCGACACCTGGTTAGAACCGACGTATAAATGATGATTCACTTTGATATGAGAATGAAGCCGGAGATACAGAGGTACATGTCAGGTTTTGAATGCACCACTCTCAGCCAGTACCAAGACAAAGCTCTAGAGTATGAAATGAAAGAAGCAGCTATGGAAAAGTTCTCTGAGTCCAAGAAGCATAAAGTCTCTAGTAGTTTCACAGAGCACAAGAGTAGTGGGCCTCGCAAAGACCAATCATCATTTCATTCATTCAAGAGGCCTCTCCATCCATCCAAAGGTGGAAAGAACTCCAGAGCAGTATCAGCAATGGCTGGTGCAACCAGGAAATGTTTTAACTGTGGTCGGACAGGACATTATTGACGTGATTACTCACTCCCCGCCGTGACATGTTATGATTGTGGATGAGAAGGACACCGTGCGGTGTTCTTTGAAGAGGCTGTAAAATCTTTTGGAGCTCGTAATTCGTAGCCAGTCCAGAAATAAGCGAGCGTCCCTCAGACACAATAGAATATTCAGCCACCCCAAAATTTTGACCGAGGCAGAGGCAGAGGACAGTACGATCGAAGAGAAGCATCGAGTGCTGGATCCTCTCCTCCACGCCTTTATGAGATGAGGAGGCCAGACGATCATAATGCAGCTATCGCATCAGGTACCGTTCAAATCCTTTCGCAGCCAGTTAGTGTTTTGTTCGATACAGGAGCTACACATTCGGTTATATCATTGTCTTGTGTAAATCGCTTGAACATTTCTTGTTTTCATGAATGTGAGCCTTATATTCTGGGTTTACCGAGTGGGGAAAGAATTGTGGGGAACTTAGAAACTAGAGATTTTCCTATATCAATTGGAGGCAAAGAGTGGCCCTCAAATCTGATTGTAGTAAAGATACAAGGAGATGATCTGATTCTCGGGGACGATTGGCTTAACCGATATGGAGCTATTTTGAATTATCGAAAGAGGAATATCTCTATGATAGCCTAAGATGGTTCTGAATTATTATTCGAGTGATGGAGACCAAGAAGCTCAGGAAAAGTAATCAAAGCTATGAAAGCCGTGAAACTGCTAAAACGGGGTTGTAATGGATACTGGTGTTACGCAATGAAGAAAGAAGAGGGAAAAGTAGAGATTTCATCCATTCCTGTTGTGAATGAATTTCCGGGCGTGTTCCCCGATGAATTACTAGGACTACCTCCACGATGAGATGTAGAGTTTACCATCGAGCTAGAACCAGTAGCTACACCGATTTCTAAGGCGCCGTATCATATGGCACCTAATGAGATGTATGAATTGAAGAAGCAACTGGAAGAGTTACTGGACAAAGGTTATATTCAGCCAAGTGTTTCACCCTAGGGTGCACCAGTTCTTTTTCTTCGAAAGAAAGATGGATCGCTTCGATTGTGCATTGACTATCGGGAGCTGAATAAGATGATGATCAAGAATAAGTACCTGTTGCCCCGGATTGATGATTTATTTGACCAGTTTCAAGGAGCGACAGTATTTTCGAAGATCGATTTGATATCGAGATACCATCAATTGAGGATTAAAGAATCAGATGTTCTGAAATCAGCATTCAGAACTCGCTACGGACATTATGAGTTTGTGATGATGTCGTTTGGTCTCAATAATGCACCTGCTGTGTTTATGCAGTTAGTGAATCGAGTGTTCATAGAGTATTTGGACAAATTCGTAGTTGTGTTCATCGATGATATTTTGGTTTATTCCAAGAGTCTGGAAGAACATGTGCAGCACTTACGGATCGTTTTGAACCTCTTGAGAAGCGAGCAGTTATATGCCAAATTTTCTAAGTGTGAATTTTGGATAAAGGAAGTGATGTTCCTTGGTCGCGTGGTATCAGCGGAAGGGGTCCGAGTAGATCCCCAAAAAGTCGAGGCAATTTTGGAATGGAAGTCTCCTAAGAACGTGAAGGAAGTCGGAAGTTTCTTAGGACTTGTTGGTTATTATCGTCGGTTCGTGGAAGGGTTTTCCAAAATTACCCGTCCACTTACTCGATTTCTACAGAAAACCCAAAATTTTAAATGAAATGATATGTGTCAGGCCAGTTTTGATGAATGGAAGAAGATATTGACGACCGCACCAATTTTAACACTACCACAAGGAACTGAAGGATTCATAGTTTACAGTGATGCTTCAAATCAAGGTCTCATGTGTGTACTGGTGCAGAATGAGAAGGTGATCGCCTACGCTTCACGGCAGTTGAAAACATATGAAGTAATTATCCAACTCATGATTTGGAGCTGGCAGCTGTTGTTTTCACCTTGAAGATATGGAGACACTATCTATACGGAACTCACTGTTAGATTTTTGCAGATCACAAGAGTCTTAAATATATCTTCAGTCAGAAGGAGTTGAACATGCGGCAGAGGAGATGGCTGGAATTGATTAATGACTATGATTTGAAGATTCTTTATCATCCAGGCAAAGAATATGTAGTGGCTGATGCACTGAGCCGCAAACACGTTTCTATTAGAATGCTGGAAACGCTCACATCCCAGTCCAGCATTCAACGAGAGTTGATTCATGAAGGAATTGAAGTACGGTTGCAAGGAGTCCAAGGGCAACTGTGTGCGATGGAATTAACTTCGTCGTTAATTGGAGAAATCAAATCTAAGCAATTGGATAATCCTCTGATGATTTGGTTACGTGATGAAGTGAGCAAGGGAAATGCCCCAGGATTTGTAATTCATGAAGACGGAGTTCTGAGATTTCAAAGTCGACTTTGTGTTCCCGATATTATGCTTTGAAACAGACAATCATGAAGGAAGCTCACAGTATGCCCAATTTTATTCACCCAGGCACTAGTAAGATGTATAAGGATCTGAAGCAGAATTTTTAGTGGGCAACATGAAGAAAGATGTGACAGAATATATCTCGAAGTGTTTAACTTGTCAGCAGGTTAAGATCGAACATCAGCGACCCGCCGGAATGTTGAAGCCACTTCTGATTCCTGAATGTAAGTGGGAAGATATTGATGGGATTCGGTGAATAAAAATGAGTTACGCGGTGTAAAATAAATCAGTCCAACCAGATAAAACCAAACCCCAAAAACGGACCGATCAAGCATCGTATAAATGAATATAAATAACGAGGATGATAATCAAAGAATACTTACCCTCGTAGTCCTTTGATAATATAATCTTCGAAGAAAAACCCGAACAAGCTTTTTTCCAGTTACCGACACGAACACGAATCCAATTCGTTGTAGCTTGTTGAATGATCCAACACCAAAAATGCCGAATGTCTCTACGTTATCACGCGTCGGATATTGATCGGAAAAATAAAATATCAATTCATTCTCAAAGAACGCTGCTAGGAATTGATACGGTATTTTTCTTCTCTTCTCTTCTTCCTTTTCTTTCTCTCAAGATGAACAATAAAAAGAAAATAAAATTTTCTCCTCTCCTCTTGTGAACTCACGGCTGGAGTCTAATCTTTGAGGTGTATGTTTGTGTTTTTTTCTCATCACACCATAATGATAATAGAGATGAGATCAAAACGATGAGATATGAAATCTCATCCTTTTGTCCTCAATCCATTAAATAATTAAACACACCACACACACACCACATGGAAGGAAATGGGGGGGGCTACATTGTTTGGTGAGAAAACGAGCTGAGCCACTCGATTCGTGTACTGGACGTTCGCGTGTCTAATCCGTTAAATACACTACGTTTTATCCCAAATGTATTTATACTTAATTAATCCAATTAATTAATTTTATCAAATACAAAATTATAATAATATATTTTCAAGAAATAATTATTTATGAATTAAATTAATCACTCGGTAATTAATTTCAATTCACTAGACCGCATGATGTATCGAATAAATCAAATTAGATATCTAATATCCAATATTAATGAAGAGATAGTAAATACATATTTATCCATCAAATATCCTTGTGCGCGACTCCGTAGGTCCGTCTTAGTCGGCCAGGAACCAAGGAGTACGGGTAACACTTAGCCAGTCTAGTGCTTCGTACCGTAACCCAACTAAGAACGAATAATCAGATCATTCAAAAAATATTATGTCGTGAATACCATATACGTATAAACCCTTCAATCATATGTTCCGATCAAGTATTAGGGTCACGGTAAAGTCAAACCATACTGTAAATTGACTCTATGCTATCTGTTAATTCAAAACAAGATCATCGAGCTCTCGTGTATCAAATACAACTAGCTCTAAATGCTTTGGCCGAAGACTTATAATCTCATTTGCCATTAACCGCATAGGACATTTACCTGCTCACTTACAGGAGAAAAAATTCTATCTTGGTATTTAGTAGAGACTGCTACTTGCCCACTATGTTGCATTTCGAGGTTGACCACACCTACCGACGATTGGATCGAACAACTCTAATGACTAACTTAATGTCACAAGCACATCTCCTACTGAAACCTCAAGTCAAAGGTCCACGTATACCTATCACAACCTTTCGATCCAGTCATTGACAAACCCTGAGTGATATCCATGTGACCGAATCGAGGTGAGTCGTGTTCGAGTATACTAATCTCATTAGCATACCTACAACGTGTGCTCCCACTAACTCTTAGTGAAGACAGGCACTCTACATCTCAAAGTACACGTTATACAAATCTTGGCTAAACTTAATGCCCAATTAAGTTTTATCGACTTGCGAACTTAGTTAAGCATTCGAGCTCTATACACTTCCAGTGCCTATCTCCTTATCTCTATAAGGAGTAGAATATTTGCTCTCAAATGCAAGGACTATTATTCTATATACAAAATCACAATGCCAGTGATATACAATAATATAGAAATAAGAATTGCCTTACTAAATATTCATAATTACAATACAAAGGCTCTCACTCTTTCATCCTCTGAGTGGCATTCGAGGGCATATTCCTAACAATATCCCACTTTCACTCAATGCCACAAACTATGGTATCTAATACCCATACTCTCCAAATGTCTCTCTAAGACCATCTAAGATAGTGTCTTGGTAAGCGGATCAGCAACGTTATTTGCTGTGTCTACTCTCTGCAGTATAACATTCCCTTCCTGAACCATTTCTCTAACAAAATGATATTTTCTCGCAATATGTTTGGTATTGTGGTGAGCCCTAAGCTCCTTAGCCTGTGAAACAGCTCCGTCGTTGTCACAAAACAGCATCACGGGCTTCTCCGCATTAGGAACCACTTGAAGTTCCTCAGTAAACTTCTTAATCCAAAAAGCTTCTTTAGCAACCTCTATGGCTGCCTGATATGTGGCTTGACATGTAGAGATAGCGGTCGAACTTTGATTGGCACTTCTCCAAGAAACTGCCCCACCATTCAGAGTGAAGTTATACCCTGATGTGGACATCTGAGCATCCATGTCCCCCGAAAAATCTGATTCTGTATAACCCATCACTCTAAGTTCTCCACCGCCATATGTAAGAACCAAGTCTTTAGTCCTTCTAAGGTACTTAAGAATGTTCTTTACAGTAGTCCAATGTTTGACTGAAACTGACTTACTACGCTCACAGCATAGGCAATGTCCGGTCTAGTGCAAATCATAGCGTACATGAGGCTACCTACTGCCGAAGCATTGGGCACCTTACTCATTTCCTTTCTGTCTTCCTCACTTTGAGGACACATCTCGAAGGAAAGTTTTGCACCATGTTGCATAGGAAGGAACCCTCTTTTTGAATCTTTCATCCTAAATCACTTCAGGATCTTTTCTATATAGAGGGCTTGGGAAAGACCTAACATTCTTTTCGCTCTATTCCGGTAAAGGCGAATACTCAGAATATAGGTAGATTCTCCCAAGTCTTTCATAGAGAACTCTTTAGAAAGCCAAGCTTTCGCAAAACTGAACATACCTACGTCATTTGTTATAAGTATAATGTCATCTACATATAGTATTAAGAACGTAATTTTGCTCCCACTAACCTTCTTGTAAATACAGGGCTCCTCTTCGTTTTGGACAAAATCAAACTCTTTGACTGTCTCGTCAAAAGGAAGATTCTAGCTCTGCGAAGTTTGCTTCAGTCCATAAATGACACGCTGGAGTTTGCATACTTTATGAATATTGGTTTGAGATATGAATCCCTTAGGCTGTTCCATGTTAATCTCCTCCTCGAGGAATCCATTTAGGAATACCGTTTTCACATCCATATGCCATATTTCATAATCTAAGTGGGCTTCTATGGCTTAATCATAGCTACAGGTGAGAAGGTCTCGAAGTAATCGATTCCTTCTCTTTGGGAATAACCCTTTGCCACAAGCCTGGCCTTATAGGTATCAACCTTGCCATCTCCATCAGTCTTTCTTTTATAGATCCATTTGTTTCCAATAGGTACTATGCCTTTAGGATGATCTACTAAAGTCTAGACCTTATTAGCATGCATTGAGTTTATCTCAGCTTCCATAGCTTCTTACCACTTGGCGGAGTCAACATCTACCATCGATTGGTCGTATGTAGAAGGATCATTCTCTTAACTACTTTTTGTCATCTCATGGACACCCAATTCCTCTTGATGCAGATAGCCATACCTCTCAGGTAATTGAGAAATTCTACTAGACTCGCGAGGTTGTGTTTGTATTTCAGAAGGTTCGGTTCTAATATCTTGCACAGGTGTCTCATTTGGTGTTTCTTTTATTTCTTCCAAAGAAATATTTTTACCTGTGCCTCCTTCCTGAATAAACTGATCTTCCAGGAAGTGTGCTTGTATACAAATGATGATCCTATGATCTTCGTGCATGTAGAATAGATATCCCATGGAATCCCCTTTATATCCTATCAAACGATCATTCACAGACCTAGCTTCCAATTTCTCTACTTTAGTCTTCTTGACATAAGCAGGGCATCCCCAAATTCTAATGTGATTAAGACTTGGTTTCCTACCTCTCCACATCTCATGTGGAGTCTTAGGAAAGAATTTGTAAGGACATATGTTCAAGATATGCACAGCAGTAAGGAGCACGTAACCCCACAGATAAATCGGTAGACTAGTATAGTTAAGCATGGAACGAACCATGTCCAACAAGGTTCGATTCCTTCTTTCTTATACATCATTTAATTGTGGAGTAGATGGAGGAGTGAATTGTGACACTATTCCTAGTTCCTTCAAGAACTCATCAAATTCGGTACTCATGTACTCACCACCTCAGTCTGACCGAGTAGTCTTAACACGGTTACCTGTTTGATTTTCAACTAGGGCTTTAAATTCCTTGAATTTATCAAAAACTTTAGACTTATGTTTCATTAAGTACATGAATCCATACCTGGTATGGTCATCAGTGAATGTAATGAAATACTGAAAGCCATCTCGTGCCATTTCAAAAGGGCCACAGACGTCGGTATGGACCAATCCAAGTTTTTCGGCAGCTCTTTCAAAAGTCCTTGTGAAGGGTAACTTAGTCATTTTACCTTGAAGGCAAGATTCACAAGTTGGATAGGGATCTGATCCCAATGGACCCGTAAGCCCATCTTTCCCCATTTTATGAACCTTGGTCTGACCAATATGACCAAGTCTAAGATGCCACTTAAGTGCTTGGTTTGTTTCATCCCTACCACGCTTCCTAGTTATAGTGTTCAGAGTTATTTTATTCTTTAGATTCAAATGGTCTAAATCATTTAATAATGTAGCAGTACCAACCAATTTATTTCTGAAATAAATACGACAGAACCCATCTCCAATAAAGAAGTGAAATCCCTTTCGGTCCATGACTGGAATTGATACAATATTCTTGTGCGCCTTGGGCAAAACAAGTACACCATCTAAAGTAAGAATAAAACCATATTCTAAATCCAATATAAGGGATTCTATATCAGAAGCCTCGACATTATGCCCACTTCCGACGGTGACCATCACCTCCCCTGAATCTAGCTTCCTGCTTCACTCCAGATCCTGATTCATTCTACAAATGTGAGAACTCGCATCGAATTCAAGTATCCAAGAAGTAGAATATACAGTTACAGAACAATTTGTTTCTAAAACCAGTAGTTTCGTACCTGAAGGCGCATTATGGTCAAGCTTTGGACAGTACCTTTTCCAGTAGCCTAGCTCACCGCAGTTGAGGCAGACATCCATTTTCTTGGCCCCTTGCTCTTTTGAACCATTGGGACCTTGCCCTTTCCCTTGCCGATCTTGGCTAGTGGACCTAACTGCTTTTCGTTCTTTTTCTTCTTATTCTTGGACTTCCAAGTCCCATAAGAAATCACAAGTACATCTTCCTTTCCCTTTGTCTTCATCTGAGACTGGGCAGTCGTCAGTTTGTTCATTAGCCCATCTAAGTTACATGCAATCTCATTACAATTGAAGTTCATGACAAATTCAGAAAAGGAGTCAGGAAGTGACTATATGATAAGGTCAGTTTGGAGAGATGCATGCATCTGAAAATCAAGAGATTCTAATCTCTCAATCATCGAGATCATTTTGAGGACATGGTCCCCAACCCTCTCTCCTTCTTTCATTCTGGCGCCGAATAATTGCTTCGATATCTCATATCTAGCAGTTCGACTATGCTCTCCATAGATCTCAGCCAGGTGCGCTAAGATGGCTCTCGAAGACGTCATCTTTTCATGGGCACGTTGAAGATCATTAGTCATTGAGCCTAACATGTACTTGCGCACTCTTACGTCGTCTTTTACCCATTTCTCATGAGCATCGACATCTTCCTGATTGGCTCGGGTTCTTGCAGGAGCCGCTGGGATGTCCGCCTCCAAGACGTATCCCAGCATTTCTATAGTTAGGAAAATCCTCAAGTTTCGAAGCTAGTCTACATAGTTCGGACCAGTCAGGACGTTCTTTTCAAGTAGTATAGCGAGTGGGTTCATTGTCATATTGAGAGTTATTTTTAACTGCAGAGAATAATTTAAGATTCGTTGGTGATTGTTTAATTATGATGCGAGTAAGGAATTTAAGGACTTTCTTTATTCATAACTCGGCTCCCACTATTTTATCGGCATTTACACACTCCCATGTTAAATCCGTAAGTCTTGGGTGACTCCATAGTAGTGATCGATTTCTTTACAATGTTTAATAGAGGGCAACCCATACGGTTTCTATTCTATTATTCTTTATAAAGTGGTGTCTAACACCAACCAATCTAATGAATGATTTGATCTTCTTTTACACCTAGTTCACTTGCCCTCAACCCATTCGGTTTCTGGTTTAGATTTCAAATTTCCATGAGTTTGATGGAGGGTAAGAAACCTCGTAACCTTTATAACTTGGTGTTTATAAGTGGGAGTATTAACACGGTTATACGTTACACTTTGCACATTAATCCGTTTATAAACACGGTTTATCGGTGTTGTGTGGCGATTTATACGCCTCGACTGCGATCGTCATATGGGCCGAGCAACCAAGCCAGCGTCGGATGAACCAAGGCAGACTTGCCAAGCGAAGGACCCAGATCAAGATCAGGTGCCGAGCGGTCAACATCCAGGGCGATGGTTTCTTTGCACCTAGCGATCGACTCTGGTGACCGACCAAGGACGACCGCCTCATGCCACGTGGGAAGCCCAAACATCCATCAAGTCTACAAAGACCGAATCTCGGGATGAAGGCCCACGTGCATATCCGCAAAAGGCGCCGCAGGAAAAGGTTTGACTCCAGCCCATCAACAGCTGTCGGTGACAAGGACGGCCTCACCAACCGATAGGCCCGCCGAAAGGTCCTAAGTGGGACCTCCGAAGACAATGACATGGGACGCGTGTCGCCTTCTCATTGGTTCACACATCCGGCTGCCAGCAGCAGCTGTGGACTTTAAGGAGACCAACCCATGTGCTAAAGACGATCGCTCGCTTATTATAATACGGGAAAGGCGATCGCTCGTTTGGGATCGAGACATCCCAACTACCTCCTCTTCTATAAGTAGGAGACTTCCCTCATTTGGAACAGGACTTCGGACATCTCTCTCTCTCACTCTCGAAACCTCTTAACCTAAATACGGTCGGTAGAAACGAGAACAAGAACTCACAGAGCTTCAACTCTGGTTCTTCCGGCAATCATCAGCACTCAAGAGCTAGATAACTAGGGTCTTTACACTCATTGTAATTGTACTCTAATATTAATATTTATACTCCAAAGTATTCGTATTAATAATATCTCGCGAGAGCATTCCAGCCCGGGACTAACAACTCCGGCAAATCTTGTGTTATTTATTGTAACACCCCAATTCTAAACTGGGACATTACACGCCGTAGAACCCTCGTGAGGCCTACCAGGCTAACACATGACACATAACCATAATGTAATCCCAAATGATGCACTCAAAAAGTAAATAAGGCCGTGGCCTCGGCCAAAACATTTTAACGGAGTACATGAATATAAGTTAAATACCCAATCATTGCCCACGCAGGGGACTTAAACCAAGTTCAAAAATAAACAGTCTAACTCCAATACTCGATAATGCAACGGACACTCCGGATGGAAGTTCAACCACACACGCACCCAAGTCCACTTCCGCGGCCGTACCCCTTAGTATCGACCCCCAGACATCCCGTCGGACACTCCGGGTGGAAGGAACACAACTCACGCACTTGAAAACCATAATTCATTATTCATTTCGAAATCACAACATACATAACGAAATGTAATACATGTACTTGCCTTGAATAAGACGAAACGAAGGAGACGACGAAGGAATAGGTTTTGGTCCGAACAATCCGCCTAAATCCGCTCCTAACAAAATAACGGTACACAACAAGTCTCAATAATGCGGAAAGGTAAGAATTAATCCTAATTCTACCCGTTGGGGCAATTCATCGGACACCAAGAGTGCATAGGGAAATGAAATCGGTCAACGGTGTAATAACGGGATTTCATCCCACCCAATTACAAGGAAACCAAGGGTCACGAGTATAATATCAAAATCTAACAACAACATCGGTTAAATCGGATTAAAATACAAGATTACCACCAAACCCTCCCCAAATTCATACTAGGGTATAGGAGATCTTACCTCTAGAAGATTCAAGCGCTTTAATCCGAAGAACACGTGTTAGATCCACAATCCGAGCTACACGATCGAGAGGAGATGAAGAAATTTACACAATCAAGTGATAGATGGAGGAAATCTCCCTCTCAAGCCACTCTCTCTCGTATGGTTGAAGAAAGGAAGGAAAATGAGCGACTCTCGCTGAATAAAAACGCAGATATAGCGCTGAGTGTGTCGCGGCTCAGCTGATGTGTGCCGCGGCACAAAGCCAAAATTTGCGCCCAGTGATCGGCAGACCGCTCTGTGTGCCGCGGCCCTGTCGAGGTGTGCCGCGGCACAAGGTACAGAAGGTTTTGGCCATTAAGTGCCACACGGGTGTGCCGCGGCCCGGACGGATGTGCCGCGGCAGTGACTCGGCAGTGTGCCGCGGCCCTTCCGGCATGTGCCGCGGCACATAGTACAGACTGCTCGGCAGGAACTGGACAATGTGTTTGCCGCGGCGCACATTCCTTGTGCCGCGGCTCACACCGCCCTTTGGGTCCCAAAATGATGAAAAATGATCCGGTAAGAGAATAAAAGCAATAGGAACCGATATTTGGGCAACAATAATACGAAATGGAAGTATGGAGACCCCAAAACGGTCCGAGGTACCCAACCAAAATTGAACAAGGAACAAATTCCCTAAACTTATAGGAAGTTACAAAAACGGCCCAAACATCCGAAAATCACGATACAACGTCGGATTAACAATACGAAACTCACAACATGCTCCACTTCAACCATACGAATTCATGGAAATAGGAAAATGACGAAATCGAACGAGTTTAACGGGAATCGAATACACATGCGATACAATATAACTCAAGATGAAATTACGTAAAAACATCATCGAGACTCATCCCAACGGAGAAACTCCAAGAACAAAATAGATTCAGAATTCCAAAACAGTACCAAGCGAGTTGTCCGAAACGAATATACACCGAAAATAGAAATTACCAAAAATAGGAAACTCGGATATTACATTATCTCCCCCTAAAAATAAGTTTCGTCCCGAAACTTACAACACGAATAACTCGGGGTATCTCGATCTCATGCTCTCTTCCGTCTCCCACGTGGCTTCCTCGGACCCATGCCTCGACCATTGCACTTTAACCAAAGGAATGGTTTTGTGCCTGAGTTGCTTCACCCGACTCTAAGATCTGAATCGGCCTCTCCTCGAAGGTAATGTCGGGCCCCAACTCGATCTCTCCAAAACCAATAATATGACTAGGGTTCGGTACGTACTTCCTAAGCTGGGAAACATGAAATACGTTATGCACGTGGCTCAGGGATGGGGGTAAACCTAACCGATATGCAAGCTCTCCAACTCTCTCTAGAATCTCGAACGGCCCAATAAATCTCGGACTAAGTTTACCCTTTCGCCCGAAACGGTAAACTCCCCGTGACGGCGTCACCTTAAGAAACACATGGTCTCCCACCTCAAACTCCAATGGTCGGCGACGTGTATCGACATAAGACTTCTGCCGGCTCTGGGCCGTTACCAATCTATCAAGAATCAGGGCAATCTTCTCTCTCGTCTCAACTACCATATCGGGCTCGGTACCAATCAGCTCGGATGCATCATCCCAACACAACGGCGATCTGCACCTCCTCCCATACAATGCCTCGAATGGTGCCATTTTGATTGAGGCATGCCAACTATTGTTGTACGTGAACTCAATCAACGGCAAGTGCGACTCCCAATCATCCTTCCAATCTATGGCACAGGCTCTCAACATATCCTCCAATGTCTGGATCGTCCGTTTTGACTGCCCGTCGATCTGAGGGTGGTAAGACGTACTGAGTCTCAATTCAGTCCCCAAAGCTCGATGAACTGCCTGCCAAAAATGTGATACAAACCGGCCATCTCGATCTGAAACAATACTCTTAGGAGTCCCATGCAATCTCACAATCTCGGCAATAAACACTCGCGCCAGCCTCTCCGGTCCCCAAGTGTCCTTAATATCCAGGAAATGAGCTGATTTGGTTAGCCGATCAACAATAACCCAAATCATGTTCATTCCAGTCCGAGTCCTAGGCTTCCCTGTAATGAAATCCATAGAGATGTCTTCCCATTTCCATTCCGGAATGGGAAGTGGTCGTAGCAACCCCGCGGGCCACTGATGCTCAATCTTAACCTGCTGACAGGTCAAACACTTCGCCAAAAACTCGCTAACGTCCGATTTCAAATTACTCCACCAATAGTTACTCCTCGCATCCTTGTACATTTTGCTCGTACCAGGATGTATGGAATAAGGCGTAGTATGAGCCTCACTCAAAATCTTCTATCTCAACTCAATGTCATTCGGTACACATAATCTGCCGCGAAATCTCAGAACACCCTCATCCTGAACCACAAATCCAGGGGCTTTCCCCTTCCTCACATCCTCCCTCAGCTGGACTAAAAACGGATCATCATACTGTTTTGCCTTGATATCGTCAGTCAAGGACGAAGTGATCTCCAACGCACATAACTGACCCTGAACTCTCTGAACCCAAACCTCGATATTCTGACAAATAAAATCCCGTTGGATCCTACTTTGTGGTGTAAGTACCTCTAACATCTGTAATGCTATCGGTTTTCGGCTCAACGCATCCGCCACTACGTTAGCCTTACCCGGATGGTAAAGTATCTCGAGGTCGTAATCTTTAATTAGCTCTAACCACCTACGCTGTCTCATATTCAGCTCTTTCTGACTGAAGATATACTTCAGACTCTTGTGGTCCGTAAAAATCTTACACGACGATCCGTAGAGATAATGCCTCCAGATCTTCAAGGCGAAAACGACCGCAGCTAACTCCAAATCGTGTGTGGGGTAATTCGCCTCATACGGTTTCAACTGGCGGGACGCATAAGCAATAACTCTATATCTCTGCATCAAAACGCATCCGAGTCTGAGGCCCGAAGCATCACTATATACCACGAAATCTTCGTTCCCCTGAGGCAACGCTAACACGGGTGCGGTAGTTAGTCGTCTCTTCATATCGTCAAAACTACTCTGTCTGTCTGCACTCCACTCGAACTTCTGAGTTTTCTGGAGTAACTGAGTGAGCGGTCTAGCGATCTTAGAAAACCTCTCAACAAATCTACGGTAATAGCCCGCAAGACCCAGAAAACTCCTCACTTCCTTCACGTTCTTGGGCGGTTCCCAAGCCATCACCGCCTCTATCTTCTGTGGATCTACCCGAACTCCTTCTGCTGAAATCACATACCCGAGGAACATCACTTCCTCGAGCCAAAACTCACACTTAGAGAACTTCTCATATAACTGCTCAGCTCTCAAAATGTCTAATACAATCCGGAGATGTAAGGTGTGCTCCTCCCGACTCCGTGAATAGATCAGAATGTCATCGATAAAGACGACTACGAATTTGTCCAAATACTCGATAAAAACTTTGTTCATTAACTGCATGAACACTGCTGGGGCATTGGTTAGCCCGAAAGGCATAACCACAAACTCGTAATGGCCATATCTCGTCTGAAAGGCGGCTTTCGGTATATCGATGTCCCGAATCCTCAACTGGTAGTAGCCCGATCGCAAATCAATCTTCGAAAAGACTGTCGCCCCCTGAAGCTAATCAAACAAGTCGTCGATCCGGGGCAAAGGGTATTTATTTTTGATGGTAAGCTTGTTTAATTCTCGATAATCGATGCATAAACGAAGCGATCCATCCTTCTTCTTAACAAAAAGTACGGGCGCACCCCAAGGCGATGCGCTCGGTCGAATATACCCTTTATCTAACAATTCTCCCAACTGATTCTTCAATTCTAACATCTCCGACGGCGCCATACGGTACGGTGCTCGAGAAATAGGGGCTGCATTCGGCTCAAGATCGATAGGAAACTCCACCTCTCGCTGTGGTGGTAATCCCGGCAAGTCATCTGGGAATACGTCGGGATACTCACTAACAACTGGAATTGACGACATGTCAACCCCACCATCCTCCGCCTGCAGAGCGTAACACCAATAGCCGACACAACCCTGGTTCAGAAGTTTCATCGCCTTTAAGGCGCTAATCACACTCCCCGATCTCCCCGGCTTACAACCGACGAGAGTGTGCTCGGTGCCGTCCTCGGACACTATCGAGATGGTTCGAGTCCGGTAGTTCATAATAGCACCGTGATGATCCAACCAATCGTCCCCGAGGATCAAATCCTCACCCTTAAGGTCTATAATAATGAGGTTCGAGGTCCAATCTCGGCTCCCGATCCTCACTGGGCAATCCCTAACCTCCCCGTCCCCAACCATACGATCCCCACTGGGCATACCCACTACGAATGGTTCGCACTCAAACAAGCAGTCAAAACTAATACGACTCACACAGTCCGAAGCAATAAAGGAGTGGGTAGCACCCGAATCAAAAAGCACTGAAACTGGATGAGTAAGAATCTGAGTGGTACCTGACGCCACCGGAACATCTGCCTCCTCTGAGCGCCTCATCTGATACAATCGGGAGTGAACTGAACCCGAACTCGAGGCTGCGCGGCGATCCGGCTGACCCCGACCCCTACCACGACCCGAACTCTACGGAACATGAGTAGCTGGAGTGCTGTGATCCCTCTGATCGGTAGTGGTATTCGGAATTCTAACAGCCCTGGTGGCCCTCTCACAATGAGTTGCCCGATGCCCGGTCTGTCCGCAAGTAAAGCAAGTGACGGGAGGAAGAGGGCAATCCTTCATCAAATGCTCATATTGGTTGCAGTTAAAACAAACCCTGCCACTAGAAGCAACAGACTGGACTGAACGATTACCCTGAGATCCACCGGCCTGATGAAACGGCCTCTTCTACGGTGTAGGCACAGAACGAGACCTCGAAAACTATCCACCCTTACCGGTCGAGAATCCGCCGGCAGTCTTCTGCTTCTTAGCTTCCGAAACCGACTCTAATTCTGGGATGGCCATCTCGATCGCTAGGACGCGATCCTGGTATTCTTTCAAAGTGGCACACATGAGCGGTGCCATACTCTGCCTGATATGCGGCTTCATGCGCATATTGAAGGTCCTGGACAACTGGAAGAGCTAATTCTCCCAACCGAGGGAGTCAGAAGATCCGGAAAAACGAGGTGGATGCATCTTAGTCACCGTCTGAAGCCACTTACTAGCTTCCTCTTCAGGTGTCGGGGGCGGATTCTGGCATCCACCTTGAGCTATCTGGGCAAGCTGGGCTACTAACTGCTGAAGTACTGCAGTAGCCCCGGCGTCGGCATTATTACCCGACGGCACTGAGTGAGAGGCTGAGTCCGCAGAGGACTGAGAAAGTGAGCCCTCTTCATTGTCAGCACCCCGACCACGGCCTCGGCCGCGTCCACTAGCTGGTCTACCACGACCTCTCAACATACTAAAGGAAGAAAGAAAAGGACAAGATCAGAAAGATTCACAATTGACAAAGTTGGTACCACAATTCATAATTCCGAACAACGCAAGAAAACGAATTACAAAATTATAAGAGTTCGAGGAGACTTACAGCCACGGGTCGCACGACAAGACGGTAGCATAATGATATTAGGCTCAACGACTGACTCTATTGACGCAACTGACAGACCCAAAATTTACCGACAGCCTAGGTATTTAAAACCTAAGCTCTGATACCATAAATGTAACACCCCAATTCTCAACTGGGACATTACACGCCGTAGAACCCTCGTGAGGTCTACCAGGCTAACATATGACACATAACCATAATGTAATCCCAAATGATGCACTCAAAAAGTAAATAAGGCTGTGGCCTCGGCCAAAACATTTTAACGGAGTACATGAATATAAGTTAAATACCCAATCATTGCCCACGCAGGGGACTTAAACCAAGTTCAAAAATAAACAGTCTAACTCCAATACTCGACAATGCAACGACAAAACATAAAAATACAGACTCAAACCACATCATCAAGCCAGCCCGTCCTTTGCGTGCATGTCCTGTGCCTGACCCTCAGCTCTCCCGGTACCTGAAATGCATAAGACGCATTTCCCCCATTTAAGGGGTTAGCATTCGAATAGTTAGTGCAAGTACACAATTACACAACATTATATACAAATACGGTTTTACACGATCATCACCATCAGATATCATTTGCTATAAATATTCCGGAATACTACATTAGCAATCAAATCAGTTATCAATTCATCACGATATCGCCAAATCACAACTGGTATCCCGTGGCCGTACCCCTTAGTATCGACCCCCAGACATCCCGTCGGACACTCCGGGTGGGATACCACTCCCGCGGCCGTTTCCCTTAGTATCGACCCCCAGACATCCCGTCGGACACTCCAGGTGGAAGTTCAACCACACACGCACCCAAGTCCACTTCCACGGCCGTACCCCTTAGTATCGACCCCCAGACATCCCGTCGGACACTCCGGGTGGAAGGAACACAACTCACGCACTTGAAAACCATAATTCATTATTCATTTCGAAATCACAACATACATAATGAAATGTAATACATGTACTTGCCTTGAATAAGACGAAACGAAGGAGACGACGAAGGAATAGGTTTTGGTCCGAACAATCCGCCTAAATCCGCTCCTAACAAAATAACGGTACACAACAAGTCTCAATAATGCGGAAAGGTAAGAGTTAATCCTAATTCTACCCATTGGGGAAATTCATCGGACACCAAGAGTGCATAGGGAAATGAAATCGGTCAACGGTGTAATAACGGGATTTCATCCCACCCAATTACAAGGAAACCAAGGGTCACGAGTATAATATCAAAATCTAACAACAACATCGGTTAAATCGGATTAAAATATAAGATTACCACCAAACCCTCCCCAAATTCATACTAGGGTATAGGAGATCTTACCTCTAGAAGACTCAAGCGCTTTAATCCGAAGAACACGTGTTAGATCCACAATCCGAGCTACACGATCGAGAGGAGATGAAGAAATTTACACAATCAAGTGATAGATGGAGGAAATCTCCATCTCAAGCCACTCTCTCGTATAGTTGAAGAAAGGAAGGAAAATGAGCGACTCTCGCTGAATAAAAACGCAGATATAGCGCTGACCGCATTGTGTGCCGCGGCTCAGCTGATGTGTGCCGCGGCACAAAGCCAAAATTTGCGCCCAATGATCGGCAGACCGCTCTGTGTGCCGCGGCCCTGTCGAGGTGTGCCGCGGCACAAGGTACAGAAGGTTTTGGCCGTTAAGTGCCACACGGGTGTGCCGCGGCCCGGACGGATGTGCCGCGGAAGTGACTCGGCAGTGTGCCGCGGCCCTTCCGGCATGTGCCGCGGCACACAGTACAGACTGCTCGGCAGGAACTGGACAATGTGTGTGCAGCGGCGCACATTCCTTGTGTCGCGGCTCACACCCCCCTTTGGGTCCCAAAATGATGAAAAATGATCCGGGAAGAGAATAAAAGCAATAGGAACCGATATTTGGGCAACAATAATACAAAATGGAAGTACGGAGACCCCAAAACGGTCCGAGGTACCCAACCAAAATCGAACAAGGAAAAAATTCCCTAAACTTATAGGAAGTTACAAAAACGGCCCAAACATCCGAAAATCACGATACAACGTCGGATTAACAATACGAAACTCACAACATGCTCCACTTCAACCATACGAATTCATGGAAATAGGAAAATGACGAAATCGAACGAGTTTAACGGGAATCGAATACACATGCGATACAATATAACTCAAGATGAAATTACGTAAAAACATCATCGAGACTCATCCCAACGGAGAAACTCCAAGAACAAAATAGATTCAGAATTCCAAAACAGTGCCAAGCGAGTTTTCCGAAACGAATATACACCGAAAATAGAAATTACCAAAAATAGGAAACTCGGATATTACATTTATATTCCCTCGGACGTGCTCTCGCATTTTGTTTGTTACTCATCCATTATAGCAAACCCTCTCGAACAATATTTTGGGTAACAACAATTGGAGCTAGAAGGAGGGCATTTACCCTCATTTTCATTCCGACCGTTTTGAAGAACACTCACTGTTCTTCAAAGAAAAACCTTCAAAATCATGACGTCTGCCACCACTTTGAAGAGAGCCACTCTACGATCCGCCGGACGTCTTATTCCGGCCCGAGCCGAGTCCCAACCAACGGCGGATGGCAGCCATGGCGACGCGAGACTCTCACTCCGACCCTCGAGAGACGGCCCCAGCCTCTCACTCGATCAGTTCCAAACCGCGGAACAGATCGAGGAGGCCATGGCCATCCCAAGGGAGCGACGGAGAGCATGCGACGCGCCCTCTATTACCCCATCAGCCATCCGCCACGCGGGCAAGTGGAAGCTCAAGGGTTTACTTATCGAGCAATCGTCAGAAAGCCCCGATTCACAAGAAAGGCACTCACAAGACGGGGCAGTTCTGTTTTCATCCGTCTTGGAAGTGACCCTTCATGGCGATCGGGGCATTCCGGCCCCAGCCATGAGACGACGGAATACGAATCCATCACCAGGAGCTCGGCGTACCCGACTCCTAGAAAGCAGGCCAGCCATTTGGCCCCCGCTCGCCGAAAAATGGAGATCGGCGGCAGAGACCTCATCGCCTACCGTGGAGCCAGGAGATCGGTACACGATCGCCTCGGCTCCTGCTCCGAGAGCTAAATCGCGAGCATCCAGGCTGTGGCGATCGACGCAATGCAACGCCAGCTTGATGATATGAAAGCGCTCTTAGAAACTGGGGCAAGCGCCAGGAGAAAGGTCATCGGACCGAGTGAGCCGCTCGCGGTCCAGATCGAGCATGCCCCCATGCAACCAAAGATCGCTCCTCCTCAAACACTATTGTATAAGGGGAGATCGGACCCCGAGACCCACTTGAGAAAGTTCCGGATCTACATGACTGGATGCAGGGCGTCATACGCGACCAGGTGTCGAATGTTCCCGTTAACATTGGGCAATCTGGACCACAGGTGGTACATCTCATTGCCACCACGCTCCATCAATTCCTTTGAAGAACTGGTGAGCGACTTCACGTCGTACTTCGCCGTCAAGGTCGCTCGGCCAGAAGGCCCCCGCCGCATGATGAAGATCAGGCAGGGGGAAGACGAGTACGGTGAAGATTATATCGACCAGGTGGATGAAATAATCCTCAACGGCGAGCCCATAAGCGACGAGATCGCCCTCTACTCAGTCCTAGGGGGATTCAATGGTATTTTGCCCATGTTCAGGCACCTTACGAAGGACATCCCCCCAACCTACGCGATCTTCCACGCCAAGGCCGCAGACTTTATGGTCAGGCAGAGGTTGATCAACTTTCGCCTAGGTGAGGGGGCAGAGACGGCGATCGCAAAGTCCAACAAGGCAGTCGCCAAGCCACCCGGTGATTTCAAGGCCTTCGAGGATGTGGAAGCCCATATCCTCCACAACTTCAATCGAACTTCGGCCCATATTATTTTTACACCATCAAGGGGCGCGAACCGCTAAGCAAGCCAAAGGCGATAAGGGACAACCGCCATCTGGACCGCAATAAATTTTGTGCTTACCACAAGAGTCCCGCCCACAGCACCAATCAATGCCACGTCCTCCTCAGACAACTCTGGAGATTGTTCGAGGAGGGCAAGATGGACAGTTTAGTGACTTAGCCGGAGCCCCGGGCAGAAAGGACCAAGTGCCGCGATCGGAGATAAAACGAAGATCGTCAATCTCCTAAACCGGTCGCCCGAATAAAATGCGACGATCCAGGGGATTCGTACGAGGAGATCCCCCCGATCAACCCCAGCGGCCGGATCTATATGTTTCAATCAAGAGGTGGAAACTTCGGAGGTCTTTCCACAGTTTTCACCATGACAAACCAAAGGCTACGGCCTGAGCAACGCCTCGAAAAAGAGGATGACTCGCTCGCCCACTAAGGTTCATCATCTAACATGATGGACCCAAGCAAGCGATCGCCTCCCCCAACACAACGTATACCGTCGAGGACCGCCATCTAACATGACGATCCGAGGTAGAAAAGTGCAGCCATGGTTTTGGAGATCGATGGAACCGACATCCCGTCCATGCAAGGTTCCTTTGGGCAGAGTTCGCTCGCCCTTCGTTTAAATACGAGATGGGTGTAGCTGAAGGACCCTCCAAAACAGATCTGTGGACACGCTCGCTCGCCCTCAAAGGTCCATCATCTAACATGGTGGGCCCGGACAATGCGATGCGTCCCTACCCCCCTCACAACATATGCCCTCAAAGGCCCGCCATCTAACATGTCGGTCCCAGGCAGAAAAGTGCTGACAAGCCGCAGTCGTGGAGTCGATTAATCTGACGGCGCCCCGTGCAAGGACTCCTCCAGGCTGAGATCGTCCACTCCATCGCTTCATTGCAAGGCGAAATGTAGCCACCGGAGGACCCTTACAATAAAGTGAGTCGCGAGACAAACCTACAGGTGGAATGTCGCTCGCGCACAAGACATGGTCATGGAGGTCGGTTCCATCGAACTCCGCGACCGTGCACGGTTCCTCTAGGCCGAGATGGTCGGTATTCCTCGAGGAATCAGCAAATTGAAGAACACATAGAGCTAAACCGGAGCAACCGAGTAGGTCGTCCAAATTCAAAATCAGTCCGCTCGATAAGTTGCTCGTCATTATCTTAAGCGATCACCAGCATTACCACCTCACCCCATGTCTTCAAACATCGGAGCGAGCTGGGGACAATTGTTGTGCGGTGATTTATACGCCTCGACTGTGATCGTCATATGGGCCGAGTGACCAGGCCAGCATCGGATGAACCGAGACAGACTTGGCAAGCGAAGGACCCAGATCAAGATCAAGTGCCGAGCGGTCGACATCCAGGGCGATCGTCTCTTGGCACCTAGCGATCGACTCTGGTGACCGACCAAGGACGACCGCCTAATGCCACGTGGGAAGCCCAAACATCCATCAAGTCTACAAAGACCGAATCTCGGGATGAAGGCCCATGTGCAGATCCGTAAAAGGCGCCGCAAGAAAAGGTTTGACTCCAGCCCATCAACAGCTGTCGGTGATAAGGACGGCCTCACCTACCGACAGGCCCACCGAAAGGTCCTAGGTGGGACCTCCCAAGACAGCGACATGGGACGTGTGTTGCCTTCTCATTGGTTCGCACATCCGGCTGCCAGCAGCAGCTGTGGACTTTAAGGAGACCAACCCATGTGCTAAAGACGATCGCCCGCTTATTATAATACGTGAAAGGCGATCGCCCGTTTGGGATCGAGACATCCAAACTACCTCATCTTCTATAAGTAGGAGACTTCCCTCATTTGGAACAGGACTTTGGACATCTCTCTCTCTCACTCTCGAAACCTCTTAACCTAAAGACGGTCGGCATAAACGAGAACAAGAACTCACAGAGCTTCAACTCTGGTTCTTCCGGCAATCATCAGCACTCAATAGCTAGATAACTAGGGTCTTTACACTCATTGTAATTGTACTCTAACATTAATATTTGTACTCCCAAGTATTCGTATTAATAATATCTCGCGAAAGCATTCAAGCCCAGGACTAACAACCCCGGTAAATCTTATATTATTTACATTCCCTCGGATGTGCTCTCGCATTTTGTTTGTTACTCATCCATTCCAGCAAACCATTCCGAATGATATTTTGGGTAACAACAATTGACGCTAGAAGGAGGGAATTTACCCTCATTTTCATTCCGACCATTTCGAAGAACACTCACTGTTCTCCAGAGCATATACTTGAAGAAACACTCACTGTTCTTCAAAGAAAAACCTTCAAAATCATGACGTATGCCACCACTTCGAATAGAGCCACTCTCCAATCCGCCGGACGTCTTATTCTGGCCCAAGCCGAGTCCCAACCAATGGCGGAGGGCAGCCGTGGCGACGCGAGACACTCACTCCCGCCCCCGAGAGACGGCCCCAGCCTCTCACTCGATCAATTCCAAACTGCGGAACAGATCGAGGAGGCCATGGCCATCCTAAGAGAGCGACAGAGAGCATGCGACGGGCCCTCTATTACCCCATCAGCCATCCGCCGCGCGGGCAATTGGAAGCTCAAGGGTTTACTTATCGAGCAATCGTCAGAAAGCCCCGATTCACAAGAAAGGCGCTCGCAAGACGGGGCAGTTCTGTCTTCATCCGGCTTGGAAGTGACCCTTCATGGCGATCGGGGCATTCCGGCCCTAGCCATGAGACGACGGAATACGAATCCGTCACCAGGAGCTCGGCGTGCCCGACTCTTAGAAGGCAGGCGAGCCATCTGGCCCCCGCTCGCCGAAAAATGGAGATCGTCGGCAGAGATCTCATAGCCTACCGCGGAGCTAGGAGATCGGTACATGATCGCCTCGGCACCCGCTCCGAGAGACAAACCACGAGCAGCCAGGCTGCGGCGATCACCGCAATGCAACGCCAGCTCGATGATATGAAAGCGCTCCTAGAAACTGGGGCAAGCGCCAGGAGAATGGTCGTCGGACCGAGTGAGCCGCTCGCGGTCCAGATCGAGCGTGACCCCGTGCAACCAGAGATCGCTCCTCCTCAAACACCGTTGTATGAGGGGATATCGGACCCCAAGACCCACTTGAGCAAGTTCCGGATCTACATGACTGGATGCGGGGCGTCAGACGCGACCAGGTGCCGAATGTTCCCGTTAACATTGGGCAATCTAGCCCACAGGTGGTACATCTCATTGCCACCGCGCTCCATCAATTCCTTTGAAGAACTGGTGAGCGACTTCACGTTGTACATCGCCGCCAAGGTCGCTCGGCCAGAAGGCCTCCACCGCATGATGAAGATCAGGCAGGGGGAAGACGAGTCTGACGAAGATTATATCCACCGGGTGGATGAAATAATCCTCAACGGCGAGCCCATGAGCGACGAGATCGCCCTCTACTAGGTCTTAGGGGGATTCAATGGTCTTTCGCCCATATTCAGGCACCTTACGAAGGACATCCCCCCAACCTACGCGAACTTACGCGCCAAGGCCGCAGACTTTATGGTCAGGCAGAGGTTGATCACCCTTCGCCTAGGCGAGGGGGCAGAGACGCCGATCACCAAGTCCAACAAGGCAGTCGCCAAGCCACCCGGTGATTTCAAGGCCTTCGAGGATGTGGAAGCCCATCTCCTCCACAACTTCAACCGAACTCCGGCCCATATTTTTTTTACGCCATCAAGGGGCGCGAACCGCTAAGCAAGCCAAAGGCGATAAGGGACAACGGCCATCTGGACCGCAATAAATTTTGTGCTTACCACAAGAGTCCCGGCCACAGCACCAATCAATGCTGCGTCCTCCTCAGACGACTCTGAAGATTGTTCGAGGAGGGCAAGCTGGACAGTTTAGTGACTTAGCCGGAGCCCCGGGCAGAAAGGACCAAGGGCCGCGATCGGTAATAGAACAAAGATTGTCAATCTCCCAAACCAGTCGCCCGAATCAAATGCGACGAGCCAAGGGATTCATACGAGGCGATCTCCCCGATCAACCCCGGCGGCCGAATCTATATGTTTCAATCAAGAGGTGGAAACTTCGGAGGTCTTTCCCCAGTTTTCACCATGACAAACCAAAGGCTACGTCCTGAGCAACGCCTCGAAAAAGAGGATGACCCGCTCCCCCTCTAAGGTTCATCATCTAACATGATGTACCCAGGCAAGCGATCGCCTCCCCAAGACAACGTATACCGTCGAGGACCGCCATCTAACATGACGATCCGAGGTAGAAAAGTGCAGCCATGGTTCTGGAGGTCGATGGAACCGACAGCCCGTCCATGCAAGGTTCCTTTGGGCAGAGATCGCTCGCCCTTCGTTTAAATACGAGGCAAGCGTAGCTGAAGGACCCTCCAAAACAGATCTGTGGACACGCTCGCCCGCCCTCAAAGATCCATCATCTAACATGGTGGGCCCGGACAATGCGATGCGTCCCTACCCCCATCACAACGTATGCCCTCAAAGGCCCGCCATCTAACATGTCGGTCCCAGGCAGAAAAGTGCTGACAAGCCGCGGTCGCGGAGCCGATTAATCCGACGGCGCCCCGTGCAAGGACTCCTCCAGGCTGAGATCGACCGCTCCGTCGCTTCATTGCGAGGCGAAACGTAGCCACTGGAGGACCCTCACAATAAAGTGAGTCGCGAGACAAACATACAGGTGGAATGTCGCTCGCGCACAAGACATGGTCACGGAGGTCGGTTCCATCGAACTCCGCGACCGTGCACGGTTCCTCTAGGCCGAGATGGTCGGTCTTCCTCGAGTAATATACAAATTGAAGAACACATAGAGCTAAACTAGAGCAACCGAGTAGGTCGTCCAAATTCAAAATCAGTCCGCTCGATAAGTTGCTCGTCATTATCTTTAGCGATCGCCAGCATTACCACCTCACCCCATGTCTTCAAACATCGGAGCGAGCTGGGGGGAAATTCTTGTGCGACGATTTATACGCCCTGATCGTCATATGGGCCGAGCGACCAAGCCAGCGTCGGATGAACCAAGGCAGACTTGCCAAGCGAAGGACCCGGATCAAGATCAAGTGTCGAGCGGTCGACATCCAGGGCGATCGTCTCTTGGCACCTAGCGATCGACTCTGGTGACCGACCCAGGACGACCACCTCATGCCACGTGGGAAGCCCAAACATCCATCAATTCTCTAAATACCGAATCTCGGGATGAAGGCCTACGTGCAGATCCGCAAAAGGACCCACAGGAAAAGGTTTGACTCCAGCCCATCAACAGCTGTCGGTGATAAGGACGGCCTCACCTACCGACAGGCCCGCCGAAAGGTCCTAGGTGGGACATCCCAAGACAGAAACATGGGACGCGTGTCGCCTTCTCATTGGTTCGCACATCCGGCTGCCAGCAGCAGCTGCGGACTCTAAGGAGACCAACCCATGTGCTAAAGGCGATCGCCCGCTTATTACAATACGGGAAAGGCGATCGCCAGTTTGGGATCGAGACATCCCAACTACCTCCTCTTCTATAAGTAGGAGAATTACCTCATTTGGAACAGGACTTCGGACATCCCTCTCTCACTCTCGAAACCTCTTAACCTAAAGACGGTCGGCAGAAACGAGAACAAAAACTCACAGAGCTTCAACTCTGGTTCTTCCGGCAATCATCAACACTCAAGAGCTAGTTAACTAGGGTCTTTACACTCATTGTAATTGTACTCTAATATTAATATTTGTACTCCCAAGTATTCATATTAATAATATCTCGCGAAAGCATTCAAGCCCGGGACTAACAACCCCGGCAAATCTTGTGTTATTTACATTCCCTCGGACGTGCTCTCGTATTTTGTTTGTTACTTATCCATTCTAGCAAACCCTTCCGAATAATATTTTGGGTAACAACAATTGACGCTAGAAGGAGGGCATTTACCTTAATTTTCATTCCGACCGTTTCGAAGAACACTCACTGTTCTCCGGAGCATATACTTGAAGAAACACTCACTGTTCTTCAAAGAAAAACCTTCAAAATCATGACGTCTGCCACCACTTCGAACAGAGCCACTCTCCAATCCGCTGGACATCTTATTCCGGCCCGAGCCGAGTCCCAAACAACGGCGGAGGGCAGCCGTGGCGATGCGAGACTCTCACTCCCGCCCCCGAGAGACGGCCCCAGCCTCTCACTCGATCAGCTCCAAACTGCGGAATAGATCGAGGAGTCCATGGCCATCCTAAGGGAACGACAGCGAGCATGCGATGCGCCCTCTATTACCCCATCAGCCATCCGCCGCGCGGGAAAGCGGAAGCTCAAGGGTTTACTTATCGAGCAATCGTCAGAAAGCCCTGATTCACAAGAAAAGACACTCGCAAGGCGGGATAGTTCCGTCTTCAGCCGGATTTGAAAGTGACCCTTCATGGCGATCGGGGCATTCCGGCCCCAGCCATGAGACGACGGAATCCGAATCCGTCACTGGGAGCTCGGCGTACCCGACTCCTAGAAGGCAGGCCAGCCATCTGGCCCCCGCTCGCCGAAAATTGGAGATCGGCGGCAGAGACCTCATCGCCTACCGCGGATCTAGGAGATCGGTACATGATCGCCTCGGCTCCCGCTCCGAGAGCCAAACCGCGAGCAGCCAGGCTGCGGCGATCGCCGCAATGCAATGCCAGCTCGATGATATGAAATCGCTCCTAGAAACTGGGGCAAGCGCCAGGAGAAAGGTCATCGGACCGAGTGAGCCGCTCGCGGTCCAGATCGAGCGTGATCATCTTGGGATCTATGCTAACGTGTGCTGGATCATTGGACAGGTTTTTCCACCTCGTGTTGGTCCGACGGGATCTTCTTGGGATCTATGCAGTGAATGCTGGATTTGTATTACCCCCAAGTTATTCAGGGTATATTACAGCACCATGATCCCCGTCATGGGACCCACAAGGCTATACATACGTGGAACCATGAAGTTTGACCGATGAGGTCTAAATATAATCCAATAGAAGACAATAAAATTGACGACCAATACGATATCCAAATAGACCAAATATAATACATCATAAATCAATCCCAAGGCAACACAGGCAAAAACATCAAGAAAGCCAGAAACAGTACTCGAGTACTCATAACCATTTCAAGTACAACATTACTAAATGGATGAAATACAAAATATAACCAGATACACGACACGGCATCACACTTGCCCCTCATCTTCATGCCGACACGGTACATGCCTATCCGCTCTCCTGGATCCTAAAATACATAAAAGGTAATACCCCCAAAAAGGGGTTAGCCGTCGAATAGTTAGTACAAGTATATCGAATATGAAACACAATACTTCTCGACAATAAAGCAAATGTAATCATCATTTCATAAACTCAAGACTAGTATTCCGGAATAACTAAATCTCATAGCACTTCATTTCAATACATGCGTGATTAACCATGAAACCGCACCAAAGGCAACGGAACCCTCAGAGTCCCCGTCTGTAACACCCCGAGATATTCGGAATAATTACAGCGCCGTAAACCCTTTAGATAAGGATTTACAAGGCTAATTTTAAAAGAAGTGTAAAAATAAACCAATCGAACACTGGAATTCACATACAGATTTGAATCAAACGATCAAATGTGCTGACTTATACAACCATATCGAAAAGACTTTATTAATACAGACATACTCGATTACTAAACGAACCAAGAAGACAATTCACAATAATAAGAACATCAACCACATCACTGAGCCATCTCATCGTCCCGCCGATCTTGTGTTGCCTCCGCTCCTCGACTACCTGAACATCAAAAACAATGTCCACCCCCGAAGGGGTTAGCAAAACAATGCTAGTACAAGTATCGTCATACAATAAATCATTAATACATCATAAAACATGCAAACGGACTTCCGCCACCGGAATCCAACGATGCGAATCCTCACGATTCCATCTACACAATACAGGGTAATCCAGCGATCCAGCGCCCTTGGTATAGATCCCCATGATGATCCCGTCGGACCAACGCATGGTGGACATTCGATCCAGCGCCCTCAGCATAGATCCTCATGATCCCCTCGGATCATTTATACCATAAATAAATCAACTATGCATACACATATGCATTTCAATATGTTCATCAATACGAACAAATAATCAACCAATATCATGAGAATTTTTAGAAATACATCTCATATTCAACAATATGAACAAAACCACAAGCATGATCAAAGATTCAATATAAATCGAACTTGACATATGATACTTGCCTCGAAAATGGCAAGACGAAATACTTCGATGATCTCAACACACTCGAAGGCCGCCTCCTTCGATCAACGTAACCGGCTCGAACCTTAACAAAAGGAACAATATACAAATCATCTCAAGTCGAACGATGGCCTAACAATTTGGTCTACGGCCGAAAAGCTCAAAATAAGCAATCTGTCTGGACTGCTTAGCGTGCGCTACATACTCTACGTAACGTGCGCTAAGCAGCTCGTTAGCGACGCTTATCGGGTAAGACTAGCGTGCGCTAGTTCTGGCCAGCGATTTGCACCGGCCGATATATAACGACGCTACGCACGTATTATGCGTTAATCGACCTCGATAGCGCACGTTAACTCACACATGTTAGCGTGCGCTAATCTTGCATGGCGAATCGCAAACCGAAAACTGGGTTGAATGGTGAAGAACTCATGAATTCTACCATGATAATACAAGTTATCCTCGGGCATATCATACTAATAAGGTTTGTGGAAGTTTTATGGTTATGAAATACGAATATACGGATAGTCAACTCAACATCATAATTCATCTACGATCTCCAAGAAATAATCTAAGTTCCATTTGTTCTACGTTCCAAAACACATGATTCCATCGTGTAAAACGTATCAACTGGGTAAATATCCGATTATTGATCATAACTCGATTTGAACATGCTTAGGAGTCCTTATAATAAGATGGTTCAAAGGTTCATACGATATATCGTGCCGATACGTCAAAAGTATCCTTCTAACATGTGATGACCGATTATAAACGAAATACTTGCTACCAAAACATGATTCAAACTTCCTTAGGAACATTACTAACATCAGTGAAGAATCACCTACCTCAAAGTAGTGAAGAACACGGAGGAAAATGAAGCAATCCAACACCGAAGGCTTGAACACCAATCTCCAATGATATACGATCTTCAATCTCGAACTAGGAGGTTGATATGAAGTGTTTAGGACGAAGGGAGTTATGTTCTAAGTGTAAGAGTTCGGTTTATGGGAGGAGAAAGAGCTGAAATCACGAATAGGATGTTGTCCTATTTATAATAAATGGCTATTAGCGCGCGCTAGACCCTGTCCGTAGCGTGCGCTAACGGCTCCCTGACTAAACTGTACTCAGCACTTAGCGTGCGCTACGCATATACCTGTAGCGTGCGCTAAGGCGTTGACTCGGCTTTTCCCGAAAGCCGTCCAGGTACATCCGACACGATCCGACAGGGGTCCCCCGGCCAGATCTCACCTACCGCACGTCCCAATCAATTAGACCACGCATAGCGTGCGCTAATGACCCTCAGTAGCGTGCGCTATGAATCCACGTTAGCGCACGCTATACATAGCTGGTAGCGTGCGCTACATGCGCAGAATTACAATCTTCAAATCACAAACATGAAATCATACGCTCGATAACATCGGATTATGAAATACGGAAAATAGTACTCAGACAATAGTACAATCATTACAATATCACAAGTTCCAATTACATAACAGAAATCTCGGGTATTACACCGTCGGACCCTCCCAGAGTGGTTAACCCAAAATATTCGCGGAACCGCACCGAAGGCAACGTAACCCTAAGAGGACCCGTCGGTCCGTCCCAGAGTGAATATATATATAGACATAAAGTTCCTATACCTTACTTTTAAGGTCGAAAACGTACAATCATAAACATATACTTGCCTTTGAGACATCGAGAATTGGAGGGAGAAGAATACAAGTTCGATAGGTCCAAGAATGCACTTCTGGCACCTAAACAATTCGTAAGGAATATGATAATTAATAATCCATACTCAAATCGCACGGAGAAACTCCTGAAACCCGCCTACGATTCACAAAACTCCAAGGATAATCACCTAGAGGTTTGGAAATCCCCTAAATCCTCTCAAGTCCGAACAAAATACATAAACATCCAAATAATCGTGGTCGAAACATGTGTACGAGGTAGTTACATCATAATCTCAAAGATATCAAGCTCCAAAACGGATAAATCGGACGAATCTAAGAAAATCCCCAACAATTCCCCAAACTAGGGTTCTGAGGAATTAACCTTGATTTGGAAGGTGGAAACAGATTAGATGTTGTATAATCTTTGTTATCCAACCAAAGATGAGGATAGATGATGAATAGCCACCCCAAATCGCCTCAGAGTCGCCCCTCTCGTGCTCTCTCGTCGGAAGTGAAGAAAATGGAAGAAAAGTGACGAGTAACAGGGATGACCGCCCTTATATACTGCGCTTATTTAGAGCGCGCTAAAACTCAAGGTTAGCGTGCGCTAACGGGGCTACCTGGTAGTCAAGTACCCTCTGACCTGCATCGATAGCATGCGCCACAGACAGCATAACGTGCGCTACGCAATGCTTCTAGCGAGCGCTAGCTGGCGCTTAGCGTGCGCTACCTGCTAGTCCAGAAAGCAGAAACCCCCTATTGCCACTGCCAAACCCGAGTAGTTAGCGTACGCTACATCCGATGCTAGCACACGCTACCAAGTACGAATAGCATGCATTAGCTCATTCCTAGCGTGCTCTAACTTCTAGTACAGAGGGCAGAATCCAGCTACTGCCTCTACCAAGCCCGGATCATTAGCGTGCGCTACAGAAGAAGCTAGCGCGCGTTACTCAACAGAAATAGCGTGTGTTAGCTTATGCCTAGCGTACACTATCTGCCTCTCACAAAACATCGCCGCAAAAGTCCAATCAATATGAACATGACCCGAAAGGAATGAAACTCCAAGATCAACAACAATATCTCGATAAGTGATTACAAGAACGATCAAAGTAAAAGAACGTCAAAGCCAACAATTCAATGCAAAGTACAGGTATTAAATTCTCCCCCTATAAAAAGAAGTTTCATCCCAAAACTTAAGAGATAAAAAGTTCGGGGTATTCCGTTGGTTAAGGTGCAATGGTCAAAACATGGAGTCCAGGAAGCGACTTGGGAGATGGAAGAGAAGATGTGATCGGGTTGTGTCGAAGCTGTTTCTCACAACATTCAAGGATCTTCATCAGTCTCTCTGTAAAGGTAATATACTCGGCTACATCGATCTCACGATAGTCGATAATATGACTTGGGTCCGGCACGTACTTTCTCAACTAAGAAACATGAAAAACGCTATGGACATGACTCAAAGCTGGAGGCAACGCCAAGCGATAAGCTAAATCCCCAACCCGGTCCAAAACTTCGAATGGTCCGATATACCTCGGACTCATTTTCCCCTTTTTCCCGAAGCGGAAAACTCCTTTGGTCAGCGACACCTTAAGTAGGACATGGTCTCCCACTTCGAATTCTAAAGGTCGACGGCGAGTATCAACAAACGATTTCTGACGGCTCTGGGCAGTCAACAACTGTTCTCGGATAATAGAAATCTTTTCCTTAGTCTCCATCAACATATCCGGTTCTGTTCCGACTAGCTCCGAAGCCTCGTCCCAATATAATGGCGATCTACACCACCTACCATAAAGTGCTTCGAAAGGTGCCATTTTGATCGATGCATGCTAACTATTATTGTAGGCAAACTCAATCAACGACAATTGAAGTTCCCAATCGTTAATCCAGTTTAGGGCATAATCCCGCAACATATCCTCCAACGTCTGAATCGTCCGCTCAGTCTGACCGTCCGACTGAGGATAAAAAGACGTGCTCAATCTCAACTCGGTACCCAAAGCCTGATGGACGGCTTTCCAAAAATATGATACGAAGCGACCATCTCAATCGGAAAAAATAGTTTTAGGGCTACCATGCAACCTCATAATATCATCTATAAAAGTTCGAGCCAATCTCTTCGGTCCCCAAGTATTCTTAATACCCAAGAAGTGTGCAGACTCGGTTAACCGATTGACTAATGCCCAAATCATATTCATTCCGCCCCTAGTTCTCGGCATCCCAGTGATAAAATCCATGGAGATATCTTCCCACTTCACTCGAGAATGGGAAGCGGCTTCAACAACCCCGTCGGGCGTTGATGTTCAATCTTGACTTGCTGACACGTCAGACATCGCAATACGAACTCTGTGACTTCTTTCTTCATATTATTCCACCAAAAAATTTGCTTCAAGTCCTTGTACATCTTACTCGTTTTGGGGTGGATTGAGTAAGGCGTAGCATGGGCTTCTCGGAGAATTCTCTGCCTCAACTCTAGATCATTCGGAACACAAAGCCTGCCCTGAAATCTCAAAATACTATCCTCATGGACTATAAAACCAGGGGCTTTTCCTTTTGTCACATCTTCCTTCAATTGAGAGATCATCGAGTCACTCCAGTGTTTCCCTTTGATGTCATCAACCAAGGACGAAGTAAGTTCAAGGGTACACAACTGTCCATGCACTCTTTGAAGCCAAACTTCTATTCCTTGCTCGATTAGATTCTGACGAATCTTGGTCTGAGATGTAAGAACCTCGAGCATCTGAAGCGATGCCGATTTGTGGCTCAAAGAGTCCGCGATGACATTGGCCTTCCTCGAATGGTAAAGAATTCCCAAATCATAATCCTTGATCAATTCCAACCAACGTCGTTGCCTCATATTCAACTCTTTCTAACTGAAAATATCCTTCAAACTCTTGTGATCGGAATAAATCCGACACGGAGAGCCATATAAATAATGCCGCCAAATCTTAAGTGCGAAAACAATTGCGGCCAATTCCAAATCGTGAGTAGGATAGTTCATCTCATATGGCTTCAACTGCCGTGATGCAAAGGCTATCGTTTTATCATGATGCATAAGCACACATCCAAGCCCTTGTCCTCAAACGTCACTATAAACTGCAAATCCTTCACTACCCTGTGGTAAAGCTAAAATCAGCGCTGAGGTCAAACGTCTCTTTAGCTCATCGAAGCTCTGCTGTCTCTCAGTAGTCCAAACAAAGTTTTCCGTCTTCTGAAGTAATTGCATAAGCGGCTGAGCGAGTTTTGAGAACCCCTAGACAAACCGACGGTAATACCCAACAAGACCCAAAAAGCTACGAACTTCCTTAACATTTTTAGGCGGTGCCCAATCTAGCACTGCCTCAATCTTCTGCGGGTCTAGATGAACCCCTTCGGCCGAAACCACATGTTGATGATTTTGATCATGCATATTGTCATTCATGTTATTGAACATGAGGTCGTCCAAGTTGATTTGTCATATTGTCGTTCATATTATGATTTATATGTTGTTCATGTTGATGAACATAGTGATTTGCATATGTGTATGCATAGTTGTATTGTATATGTTGTATTGATCCGATGGGATCGTGTGATCTATGCAGAGGGCGCTGGATCAGTTGTCCACCTTGTGTTGGTCCAACGAGATCACCTTGGGATCTATGCTGAGGGCGCTGGATCATTGGACGGGTTTTTCCACCTTATGTTGGTCCGACACGATCATCTTGGGATCTATGCTGAGGGCGCTGGATCGTTGGATTTCCCTGTGTTGTGTTGATGGAATCATGTTTATTCGCATCGTTGGATTCCCGTAGAGGAAGTCCGTGTTTTGTGTTTTGATATGCTTTGTTGTTGCATATTTAATTATGTATAATTTTGTTACTTGTACTAACACCATTTTGCTAACCCCTACGGGGGTAGACATTTGTTTAATAATGTTCAGGTAGCCGAGGAGTGGGGAAGCAACCACAGTGTCGGCATGATGACGAAGGGGCATAGTGATGTTATCCGTCTGATTGTTTTGGTATTTTGTTTTTGTAGTAAGTACTCGAGTACGTGTGTTCTTTATGGTGATTTGAGAACTTTGTATTAGTGGGTTGTTTTGGATGATTAAATCGGTTATTATATTTCACAACTGTTGGTGGTATTGTTCGTATTGATCGGTTCTTCTTTTAATTTAGCCTTGTAATTCTTATATAAAAGGTTTACGGTGCTATAATTATTCCGAATATCTTGAGGTGTTACATAAACGAGTACTCGGAACCATCTTTAGTCATCATAGTGATAACCTTAGTGTTGTAATTCATAATTGTTTGGTGACTGTCAAGCCAGTCTTCACCGAGGATCACATCCCCACCCTCGATATCAACCACAATCAAATTCAATAACTAATCAACACCAGCTATGCTCACCGGAAAATCTCTAATATCCCGATTCCCCACGATTCTATCCCCGCTAGGCAGTTTCACAATGAAAGGATCGCAGTCATACAATTTATATTCAAATGGCGTACACAATCCAAGGAGATGAAAGAATGTGTAGCACCCGAATAAAAATGTACATGAACTAGATTAGATAGGATATGAATGGTACCTGAGGCCACCGCCGCATCAGGTTCATCTGCTCGACGCATCTCGTAGACTCGTGGGTGTGTCAAACCGACGCTAGCGTTCTGACTCCGTCCTCGGCCTCTGCCGTAACTCTGCTGTGACTGTTTAACTGAACGCCGCTGATTCATACTTTGATCTATATGCGCTGGGGCAGAAGCCCGATAGTCCAAATTCTGATCTTGTTTGGAGCAATAAACTGCCCTGTGTCCCATCTGACCACAAGTGTGATACTTCAGAGGTGGGAAATTGCACTCCAGATTGATGTGGCATGGACGACCACAATTAAACTAGGTTATCGGGTGAGTTGAGGTGCCCGGAGCAGAACGAAAACTCTTCTTCCCTTTAAAAGAACATGACGATTGCCCGACAGAACAGTTAGCCGTCTGAGGTCTCTGGAAGTTTCCACCTTTAGAGCCAGAAAAATTACCAGCGGTCTTTTGCTTCTTCAGCTCTTCTGTGGTATCATTGTTGGAACTTAACATGTCATATGCCAAAGACCTGTCTTGGTATTCCTTCAGAGTAGTGCAAGCAAACCCGGCCATGAAACGCCGTAAATCCATATTCATCCTGTCGAAGTGGCGGATCTTGTCATGCTCATCACGCACTTGATTCTTCACATAGATCAGTTGTTGGTTGTATTCCATTATCGCCTGCGAGACTGGAATGTTCTGTGGCTTAGCCTCGAAAAAGGCTCGGATTCTGCCTTCTTGCACTGGCCAAGGACAAAACTCAGCCTCCAGTAGCTCTTTAAATTCCTCCCAAGTAACAACACGATCTCGTGGTTTAACATCTTTCCACCAAGTCGCGGCTTCTTTAGTAAGAAAGTACTAAGCAATAGGTACCTTCCTCATTTCGGGGCAGTCAACAGCCTTGAACACTTTTTCCAACTCGACAATCATCCCAATCATTCGGGTCAGTAGCACCACTAAACTGTGTAGGATGCATACGTACCACATTTTGGAGCAGAACGTCCGCCGCCATATTTGGATTATTCAGCTGAATAGCTTGGGCCAGGATAGTCATCTGATTTGCCAATTGTTGAAGAACATTCGTAGCCCCAACATCTGCATTATTCCCTTGACCGGTCGACTGGTTGTGTTGACTCTTGGTATCGGGATGCATTGAGTTAGATAAACTAGGGTTAGTCGACCCTGCCACGGAACTGAGAGAAGCGGTCGCGCCACGTCCGCGTCCACGACCGTGGCCTCGCCTCTGTCCCCTGTCAGCAGACATTCTGAAGGACACACAAAGTACGTAAGTATAATTCAAATCGCACGTCATCGAAGTGACCGATTCCCAAGAATACCAAATTAAAAGCGAAACGATTAGGAAAAAATATAAGAGGACGAAAAGGACTTACTAGTACCGGTCGCACTGTGATGATGGCAAAGTGGTGATACCGTAGACAAATGATGACTCAATCGGCCCAAAAGACCGACAGCCTAGGTATCCATAAACCTAAGCTCTGATACCATATTCTGTAACACCCCCAAGTTATTCAGGGTATATTACAGCGCCATGAGCCCCGCCATGGGACCCACAAGGCTATCATACGCAGAACCATGAAGTTTGACCGATGAGGTCTAAACATAATCGAATGGAAGAAAATAAAATTGATGACCAATACGATATCCAAATAGACCAAATACAATACATCAGAAATCAATCCCAAGGCAACACGGGACAAAACATCAAGAAAGCTAGAAACAGTACTCGAGTACTCATAACCATTTCAAGTACAACATTACTGAATAGATGAAATACAAAATATAACCAGAGACAATACACAGCATCACACTTACCCCTCATCTTCATGACGACCCGGTACATACCTATCCGCTCTCCTGGATCCTGAAATACATGAAAGGTATTTCCCCCAAAAAGGGGTTAGCCGTCGAATAGCTAGTACAAGTATATCGAATATGAAACACAATACTTCTCGACAATAAAGTAAATGTAATCATCATTTCATAAACTCAAGACTAGTATTCCGGAATAACTAAATCTCATAGAACATCATTTCAATACATACGTGATTAACCATGGAACCGCACCAAAGGCAACGGAACCCTCAGAGGCCCCGTCGGACCCTCCCAGAGTGGTTAACCCAAAATATAAAGGCAACGAAACCCTCATAGGACCCATCAGTCCGTCCCAGAGTGAATATATGCAGTCATACAATTTATATACCTTACTTTTAAAGTCGAGAACGTACAATCATAAACATATACTTACCTTTGAGACATCGAGAATCGGAGGGAAAAGAATACAAGTTCGGTAGGTCCAAGAATGCACTTCCGGAACCTAAACGATTCTTAAGTAATACGATAATTAATAATCCATACTCAAATCACATGGAGAAACTCCTGAAACCCCCCTACGATTCACAAAACTCCAAGGATAATTACCTAGAGGTTTGGAAATCCCCCAAATCCTCTCAAGTCCGAACAAAATACATAAACACCCACATAATCGTAGGGGAAATGTGGGTACGGGGTAGTTACATCATAATCTCAAATATCTCAAGCTCCAAAATGGATAAATCGGACGAATCTAAGAAAATCCCCAACAATTCCCCAAACTAGGGTTCTAAACAATTTACCTTGATTTGGAAGGTATAAATGGATTAGATGTTGTATAATCTTTATTATACCACCAAAGATGAGGATATATGATGAATAGCCGCCCCCAAATCACCTCCAAGTCTCCCCTCTCGTGCTCTCTCGTCGGAAGTGAAGAAAATGGAAGAAAAGTGACGAGTAACAGGGCTGACCGCTCTTATATACTGCGCCTATTTAGCGCGCGCTAAAACTCAAGGTTAGAGTGCCCTAACGGGTCTACCTGGTAGTCCAGTAGCCTTTGACCTTGTCACTAGCGTGCACTACATTCGGCATAGCGTGCGCTATGCAATGCTTCTAGCGTGCGCTACCTGCTAGTCCAGAGAGCAGAAACCTCCTACCTCCACTGCCAAACCTGAGTAGCTAGCGTGCGCTACATCCGATGCTAGCACTACCAAGCATGAATAACGTGCGTAGCTCATGCCTAGCATGCACTAACTGCTAGTCCAGATGGTAGAATCCAGTTGCTGCCTCTGCCAAGCCCAGATCGTTAGCGTGCGCTACAGGCAAAGCTAGCGCGCGCTACTCAACAGAAATAACGTGCATTAGCTTAGGCCTAGCGTACGTTATCTCCCTCTCACAAAAATCGCCACAAAAGTCCAATCAATACGAACATTACCCGAAAGGTACGACACTCCAAGATCAACAACAATATTTCGATAAGTGCTTACAAGAACGATCAAAGTAAAAGAATGTTGTCATTGAGGATGTTGTTATTATTCTTCGTGAGATATTGAATAATATGTTGTTGTATGATTATCGTACTTGTACTAACATCGTTGTGCTAACCCCTTTGGGGGTGTACATTTGTTTTATGTTCACGATACAGGAGGATGGGGAAACAACCGCTTGAGCTACATGATGACGAGGGTGCAGAGTGATGTTATGGCCGGGATGGTTTGTCAGTTGCGTTTGGTTTTTAATAAAGTACTCGAGTACGTTGTCGTTTTGTTCTTCCTTTGAAATTTATATTCGGATGTTGGTCGATTTGTACTTTTCATACTCGTGATGTAATAATAAACTTTACAGTTGGTATTTAATAATGTTGTCTTTAAGTTTTTAGCCTAGTAAATCCCGACTCAAGGGTTTACGGCGCTGTAATAATCCTGAATATCTCGGTGTGTTACACTCTACAGGTTCCCACTCTAAATTTGATGACAATTTCCTTTCTAACGACAAACCACGCAAGCCCCGTCACAACGTGGTTCTCAAACAGCTCAGAGAACCGTCTGAGTCTAAGATTGCACGCCCTGCTCTCCGCAGACATAAGCACGAATCAAGAAACTCCAAGCCATCGGTCGCCAAACCTTATTCCTGCAGGATGCCACCAAGGCCCTGTATGACATCGGTAAGGAATTAGACTGGATGCACGAAACAGCTCAGGACGAGCTTCCGAAGCTGAAAAGGGCCATTAACGATGTGGAAGAGGCTTTTTGCCTCATACCAACTGCATTGTGGCAACCCTGAATCAACTGAAACAGCATCATGAGCGTATTCTGAAGCAAGAGAAAGAGAAGCTTCGTGTCGCTGAAGCCAAGACTGTTGCCGCCCTTGAATACACCGGCTCAAAACTAACTGACCACGATCACAAGATCGACGATCTTACAGCAGTAGTTGTGAGACTGGTTGGAGTGTCACCGATCTAAAGACCCAACAGGCCGTATCTATGGAACTCCTTCGAGATATTCATGACAAGGTCTCATATCTTGATGATGCCAAAAAGGGGGAAGAGTCCACAGAGGCTGCAAGAAAGTGGAGGTTGGAGAGAGAGAGAAATGGAGGCTGCACTGGAGGAAAGCATCGCTACTGCCATCGGACAACTGGCCGGACCTGGACCAGGTCAAGGAGCGAAAGGATACAGGGTAACTAGTTCTCTACTTGAGTTCCAGGATCCTAATTTCCCATGGAAGAGTACAGTACGAAAGCCTGCGGAGAAATTGCTCCCAACGGATCGACAGCCTACAACAGATGAATTGAGGGACTAGAAAAACAACGAACTATGAGATACTTCTGTATGCTCATCAGGGAGTCGACCATGTTCAATAAATTAAAAATACTGGAGGATGCTTCAAACGAGTTCTCGAGGTAACTGGTAGAAGGAAAGCTTCCCTTACAGCTAAAGATGAAGTCTAAACACCAGAAGTGTGATCGGGTAACCCATCCTGTACGATGTCTCCGATGAAGGACAAATCATCTACAAGGACCGAGACAGAGACTCCTTAATCAACTGTTGGAGAGGAACCGATCATGATCCTTTTTGAAGATTTGAAAACATTCACATTATAGGGACTAGCTTCTGTTAGTTATATGTTGTATTTATCATAATGTATGCTCTTCGATGCAGTATTTTCATCTTTCAAGCCCTGTAATTTCCATCAACAATAAAATGGTCTATATCAATATATTTCACCCATAATTGAGCTAGTCTACTCGTTTTTTCTTTGAATTAATTAGCTTTTAATAATTTTATTATTTATTAGATGAAGATGTAAATTTAGTCTTAATCGGATTGAATTACTGATTTACTCAAGAAATAACATGTTTATAAAATATTCTATTTATTGAGTTTTTATGTATTCATGTTTTAGGGCTTTCCGAGACGATTTGGCAGTCTTTCCGGATTCAAAATTAGAGTTATATATCAAAAGTTATCATCCGAAGAAGATTTGGGGCAAAAACGCAAAGTCTAAGAAATTCTGGGCTGAAAACGTAACACACAAAGCAACCAGTATACAAAAAGCCGAAGCAATGTTACGGTCGTAACATCTGAAAGTTACGGCCATATGACCTCAATGTTACGGCCGTAACAGTTGCAAGTTACGGCTGTAACTCTTGACAGATATGTGACCATTGTCCAATTTTTTATACTTTTGGTCTATTATTGAGGGGATGGCTGGCATTGATCCGATCTATTGTAATAATGCTGGAGTTTTGGAGCTATTAGATGACTTTAGGTGTATAAATAGACTCCTTGGATCCATCATTATTCATCATTCATCTTATATTTTTCCACTTTTTGTAATATTTTCTTTTTTGTGTGAAGAACACACTTGTGTTCTTGAGTGATTTGTGTAATAGTGGTATAGCATATGTTGTTAAGGGAGTTTATTTCTTCTTTATCCTTTATCTACTAAGGGAGTTAGGATCAATTCTTTCTCTTTTTCAACTAATAATGACCACTCAAGCTTGTATTATGTTTATTAAACCCTTCATGGGCTAAGTTACCTTAGTTGGGATTATAAACAAGGTTAGTCATGTTATTTAAGTTTGTATAAAGATCTAATATGAATTACTTATTATTGTGTGTGATTTTCATTGTTTTAACAATCTTATTTATTTGGCCAATAAATGACGATATTTATGGTCTTCATATGTTTCGAAAGAAAATATGTTTGATTAGATCAAATAATCTTCACTCTAAGTTGTTCTAGGGGATAAAAATATACCTCTAGACGTTAGATGGTTCTTTGAGTTATTTTCATAAAACCTAATGCTATGTATTGAAGCCAATCAACATAGAAATATAGTGGATTGATTCAATATATAAGGGGCGTTTTATAGTTCGAAAGAGAAACCGTCTTTTTAAGAAAAATCGAATATACACAACATAATAAGTAAATTCATCTTATGATCTCCTATACATCTTCTATAACTAATGATGAACTAAGTTTGTAATCCCAACTATTTCATTATATCTTTTATTAAAATATTATTAGTGCAATCTTATATTTCCTTGAATTTTAGAACTATTATTGCATTTTCATTGCAATTGTCAAACCAAACTCTAAAATTGTGTGTTTCAATCATATTAATCTCTATAATAAATAGTTAAATAGTGTATAATTCAATATATAACCTAACTTCCTCGTGGGATCGATAAACCGGACTCAAAAAGTCCACTTACTACTTGATATGATATTGTGCACTTGCGATAGTTACACTAAAGACGTCAAGTTTTTCGCGCCGTTGCCGGGGAAGTATTAGTGTTATTTTTGAAATCTTACATTGCAAACTATTTTTATAGATACAATTTCTCGACGTTGAAACTTAGTACTCAATTGTGTTTGTCCGGTCAAGTGGCGGATAACGGTACTCCGTGACTATTTAAGTCGGAATTTTCAGTTTCCCACAACAACTGATATTTGTAGATATTTTCTCCATTTATTTTCATTTTATTTTTTTTATCATGGAAGAAACATTGAATAAAATTGAAAAAAGATTTCCCTTTCTGAGAAAAAATGTCATTTTAAAAATTTACGAGACAAGGCTTGAAAGGATGAGGTTGCTTATGAATAAAAGCATACCTTTTGACATTAGATTCATAATTGAAGCCAAAGTGAGAATAGCAGGTGAATTCACAGAAATACCTACTAGATTTTTACCAGGGCTAGGAAAAAGTTCATATGCCAAGAAACGACGAGCAAAGATAATAGCCGTTTGCTATAAATGTGCTAGATGGAACTGTAATTTAAAATGTCGATCTTTAGGAATTCCATCTACAAACAGAGAAGATAAAATTCAATTCATTAAGGATGGTCTGAATAAAGAGAATTTAGATAATATCGAAATTTCTCTTGACACGCATCTTAGTGGACTCGTACATTATGGAATTCGATGTTTGTGGAATAAATTCAAACCAGAATATGAACAACGTCTTGGGAATCTAACGTTAAAAGACCCTGTTTGCCAATTTGTAAGAAAAATGGATGGGATGCTTCTCCCCGACTCATAGAAGGCGTATAGGCCGTTTCTGAACGTAAAATCAGAGGAAGATGTGAGCCACAATCACAACTACTGTACATACATGTGAGTATCTTTTATTTTTGTCGTAAGGTGAGATTTTCTGAATAAAAAAAAAGGGGTGATACGCAATAAATGCATTCATTATTATATTGAGTAGTTGAAGCGCAATCACAAACTTGTTAAACAATTTTACCTCATTTTTTTCTTCTATAAATAAACATTGTGCTTGTTTCTTTTATTCATCCCTCAAACTTGTACTTTTCTCTTTTTCTCTCAAATAAATTTCTTTTCAAAAATGGAGTCATCATCTTCCACAAAAAAATTAGCACAATCTGCATTTTTGGTGGAGCTAGTTAGGGAAAAGAGGCATGCTTTACTGAAGCAGCCCACAACTTGGGTCGTACCTTAGGAGAAAAATGCATTCATGTAGTTTACGGAGGAGGGAGTCTAGGATTAATGGGACGAGCTGCTACTTCTGCCTATATGGAAGGAGTAAGAGTGTTGGGAATAATTCCAAAACCTCTGGCTGAAAGTAAAATCACTGGGGCAACTATTGGAGATGAGTTTAGATCTGTAAATATGCAAGATCGCATAACTCACATGATAAATAATTTTGGCGCCTTTATCACCCTTCCCGGTGGTTTTGGCACTCTTGAGGGACTTTTTCATGTGGTTACCAGAGCCCAGCTAAATGTTCAACAAAAACCAATAGGTCTGCTTAATGTCAATGGTTTCTTTGATGGTTTACTATCTTTCATCGACTACTCTGCTGAAAAGGGTTTTATTTCTGAGCGTACTAAACGAATCATAGTCGTTGCAACAACACCAGAAGAACTAATCAAAAAACTCAATGAATTTGTTCCTCAACCAGATCCAGCTCTAGCTAAAATTGTCTGGATGGAAGATTTTACCGTGAAAAAATGAAAAGTGGATTCATTCCTCTCCCTTTGATAACCCATGTTGGACCTCTTGTATTTTTACTTTCTGTTGTGTGTAAAAATCGTGCTAAATGATGGCAGCTTAAGGAGTTTCTTCTTGATCTCTTGATGCGCATCTATTCGCGATTTATGTATTGTTATTTTATTGCTGTAATTTTTATTGTTTTTTTTTATAAAAGCATTGATGGCAGCGTAAGGCGACTCTTCGGACTTTCTTGAAGCGCATCTTAAAAATTGTGTTATACTTCCGAGTATATTTTATGTTCTTTTGTTGTTTGCCTCGTATATTTATTCTCTTACAGATTCTAAAAGGCGTTAGCTCAAGCATCAACTTTCATTTCAGGGAGTTTTCTGTTTTCTCACTTGTTTTGTTCATTTCTAAAAACTGAGGACAGTTTTATTTTCAAGTTTGGGGGTGGTATGTTTTAATTATTTTGGTGTGTTGGTATTTTGGTATGTTTTGATTATTTTGGTTATTCGCCTAAATTTTTTTTTTTTAGTATATATTTATATATATATATATATATATATTATTTTGATTTAGGAGATTTCTAGATCTGGCCATAACACCAATAAGTTAGCTATATATAAGCTTCTAAAATCGTTTTAACCGGTAAAAAAAATGTATATTCCAAAATATTTTGTTTTGAGCCTTAATCTCTCTTTCCAAGCCTTGTAGTTATCATATAAAATCGATTCATTCGTTACCTTGAGAAAAGAAGAATTAGTCGGTTGATGAAAAATAGAACTGAAATTTACTTAATTTGTGGAGTTTTTGATTTTTCATGCTTAACTAATAAATGATTTTCTGCAAAAATTCTATTCCCTAGAAAAAAAAAGTCATTGGTGAAAGGAGTCTAGTTGAAAATAAGGGAGAGGTATTGAGCAGTGACAGCTGCCTAATTTTGGGGGTCCTAAAATTTTGCGAAAAATAAAGGACTAACCATTGTTGGTGTGTAGCTGCCGTCTCACACGAAATGGAAATTGTGTTGGTGAAAAGAGCTATATGTTAGCAAATAACGGTGTGAAAGCTATCACCTAAAAAAATGGATATTGTGTTGGTGAAAAGAGTTACACGTTAGCAAATAACGGTGTGAAAGCTATCACTAAAAGGGATGTAGTTTATGAGCAGATTTGAATTAATTAGCGGCTGAATTTCAATACACTCAATTTCGTGAACAATCACAATATTTGATGACGCCAATAAAATTCTTCTTCATATTGAGTCGAAAAATAAACGAGTGATCGAGAGCAACCATTAAAGGGAGTCGTGTGCATCACGAGTGGGAAAGAAATAATCATCCTTTTGGGGGGAAACCTTGCATTTTGGAATTACAAAATAAAACCGTGTTTTAACTTCAAAATAATTAGTAGATTTATTTTGAATCTTGATTCATTCTATCTACTGTATAAAGCTGGTTGTCGTGTATTAATGGCATTTTGATCTCCTTTTCTCCTTTTATTTTTTTTTAATTTATGTGTGTATTATTATTTTTGTCTTATTTTTATTTTTATTTTTGGAGTGTGATTAATAAAGAGTCTTGCTCGGGACTAGCAAGAATTCAAGTTTGGGAGTGTGATAAGTGTCAGTTTTATACACTTATCCATGGTTTGTATCAATATATTTCACCCATAATTGAGCTAGTCTACTCATTTTTGCTTTGAATTAATTAGCTTTTAATAATTTTATTATTTATTAGATGAAGATGTAAATTTAGTCTTAATCGGATTGAATTACTGATTTACTCAAGAAATAACATGTTTATAAAATATTCTCTTTATTGAGTTTTTATGTATTCATGTTGTAGGGATTTCCGAAACGAATTCGGCAGTCTTTCCGAATTCAAAATCAGAGTTATATATCAAAAGTTATCATCCGAAGAAGATTTGGGGCAAAAACGCAAAGTCTAAGAAATTCTGGGCTGAAAACGTAACACACAAAGCAATCAGTATACAAAAAGCCGAAGCAATGTTACGGCCGTAACATCTGAAAGTTACGGCCGTATGACCTCAATGTTACGGCTGTAACAGTTGCAAGTTACGGCCGTAACTCTTGACAGATATGTGATCATTGTCCAATTTTTTATACTTTTGGTCTATTATTGAGGGGATGGCTGGAATTGATCCGATATATTGTAATAATGCTGGAGTTTTAGAGCTATTAGATGACTTTAGGTGTATAAATAGACCCCTTAGATCCATCATTATTCATCATTCATCTTATATTTTTTCACTTTTTGTAATATTTTCTTTTTGTGTGAAGAACACACTTGTGTTCTTGAGTGATTTGTGTAATAGTGATATAGCATATGTTGTTAAGGGAGTTTATTGCTTCTTTATCTACTAAGGGAGTTAGGATCAATTCTTTCTCTTTTTCAACTAATAATGACCACTCAAGCTTGTATTATGTTTATTAAACCCTTCATGGGCTAAGTTACCTTAGTTGGGATTATAAACAAGGTTAGTCATGTTATTTAAGTTTGTATAAAGATGTATTATGAATTACTTATTATTGTGTGTGATTTTCATTGTTTTAACAATCTTTATTTATTTGGCCAATAAATGACGATATTTATGGTCTTCATATGTTTCGAAAGAAAATATGTTTGATTAGATCAAATGATCTTCACTCTAAGTTGTTCTAGGGGATAGAAAAATACCTCTAGACCTTAGATGGTTCTTTGAGTTATTTTCATAAAACCTAATGCTATGTATTGAAGCCAATCAACATAGAAATATAGTGGATTGATTCAATATATAAGGGGCGTTTTATAGTTCGAAAGAGAAACCGTCTTTTTAAGAAAAATCGAATATACACAACATAATAAGTAAATTCATCTTATGATCTCCTATACATCTTCTATAACTAATGATGAACTAAGTTTGTAATCCCAACTATTTCATTATATCTTTTATTAAAATATTATTAGTGCAATCTTATATTTCCTTGAATTTTAGAACTATTATTGCATTTTCATTGCAATTGTCAAACCAAACTCTAAAATTGTATGTTTCAATCATATTAATCTCTATAATAAATAGTTAAATAGTGTATAATTCAATATATAACCTAACTTCCTCGTGGGATCGATAAACCGGACTCAAAAAGTCCACTTACTACTTGATACGATATCGTGCACTTGCGATAGTTACACTAAAGACGTGTCATATCGCAATCTTGTTGTAGGAGTTTTACTTAGGAAAAGTAAAATACATCCAACAGGACTGAAGAATAGCTTTAAACCTTTGTGAAATAAACTTTGTTTATTTATAAAGTATTTACGGTTAAAGCAACCTTTAATGTTGATAGGACATCATTTAATGCGGCCGAAAGAGAAAACAGTCAGAACGCGCTGAAGAGCATTTAATACAAAGTTAAAGAGAATGTCTAAAGCATTAAATGTGAATTGCCTTTAATTCAAACATTCTACAGCTGCCAATCAGAGCCGTCTAAATCTCACCAACCGGCCAACGACTATATTTATAACGGATTTATTTTCATGGTTATAAATTGCCCCAAGCAGAGGACATCAGTTACAACAACCAATTATCTCGCGCATTACATTCGACGATCAGCTCTGAAAATCATAATATCAAGCTAAGAAAGAGAAATATATTTTCTGAGCATACAACAACATCAAAGCGAAGAAATATACGATCCTCAATGCAAACAGCACATCATGTTGGAAATATTAGATATAATAGAGGAAATGGGCTGTTTTGAGCAGCCCAATTGAGAGGAAATTTTGAGTGGGCTCGACTACGAGTTAAAGTCGGGACTTAGTTGGAATACGTAGTACTCCATACGAGGTTTCCAAAACATATAAGAACACTCAAAATGATTGAGGTATGAATGAGATATAATATTCCAAAGTAAACCCTTTAGAAATGGGTTTGGAATGCTATCCCACGTTGGAAAAAGAAGGGAAAAATTGTGAGTATATAAGGATATGTGGATAAAGTCATGTTCAAAAAGTGAGACATGTGTGGATGTGTGACTAGGCGCCCCTCGCGCACACACACACGCGCGCGCGCACCGCCGCCGCCGTCCGGTCGGCCGGTCGGCTCAGCTCGGCTCGGTTCGGTCGGTCTCGGTCGAAGGGCGATTTGGGCGAAATATCTCGGCGTCTCGAAGTTATCTTTTTACTGCAATTTTATTCGGTAAAAATTTATTTTACTAAAAATACCTCAATTAATAAATTCCGAATTTTTCGGATCCGGATAAACATCAATTGATTGATAATTATCGAATTAAACAGATCTGGACAAGTATTGAGATACCAATCCTGATCGGTTTAGAGTTCCTCCAGATACCAATCCTGGTCGGTATAGAGTTCCTCCAGCACACAACCTCCTCCAGCCTTCACCTATAAATACCCGGCTAAAGGGGCTCGTTTTTTACACACTTCATACGTGCACTTCGAGAGCCTTTCCCAGACAGATTTCTTTTTCTTTCTTCGTTTTTATTTCGGATACTTTCAATCGGTGATAGTAGACAGATTTGTTCTAGTTCGTTGAGGGTGCAGCACATCATCGATTCACTGCATCGAGCTGTAGTTTTATCCTGGGAGGCAGACGTCATACACCGTGGGGAGGGCGAATTTGCTTTAAGGAGACAGATACTCTGGACTCAACAGCAACCCTTCCGCTCATTTATACGAACGGGAATTTTCCTTTTTTGCTATCCGATTTTTTGCAGGATTTAGATAAAATATATATTCGATATATATTTATATTCTGTTATTTTTCAAGTAAGCGTTTTTAAAATTATTCAACAATCTTAAAGCAAATTTTTTTTGTTTGTTTACTTGATTAAAACAGATCTATTTTTGAAAAGTTAAGCAATATGGATTCTCAAAACCAAACACTATCTACGGACATTTCTGGAGGTGCGCCTCAGAAAATTGGCTCGGGTTCAGCGACTAGAGGTGCGCCTCTAACTGGATCGGGTTCAGCGAACCACTCTGCCTCGGTTACGATAACTAATTCGGTTTCGGTTTTGGTCAACCATGCAGACAAACCAGGGAAATTCAACGGGCAGAATTTCAAGAGATGGCAGTAGAAGATGATGTTTTATCTGACCACTCTAGGCTTGTCTCGATTCCTCAAGGAGGATGCGCCAAAATATGACGAAAACAGTGACCAACAAACTTTGATGGCCATTGACGCTTGGAAAACTTCTGACTATTTGTGTCGGAACTATGTGATGAATGGCCTTGCCGATTCACTGTACAACATATACAGCAGTGCTAAATCAGCCAAGGCATTATGGGACTCACTAGACCATAAGTACAAGATCGAGGACGCCGGTGCCAAAAAGTGGATTGTTGGACGGTTTCTCGATTACAAGATGATGGACTCCAAGACTGTAGTGAGTCAGGTACAAGAGATACAAGTAATCATTCACGAAATCCATGCTGAAGGAATGATCATTAGCAAATCCTTCCAAGTGGCTGCTGTGATCGAAAAACTACCCTCGACTTGGAAAGATTTCAAGAATTATCTCAAGCACAAGTGCAAGGAGATTGTAATACCTGGTTGTAATTCATTCATTATCATTCAGTATTTATCAGTCAGTAATTATCACTCAGTAATTTTCACTCATTAATAATCACTCATCATTCATGATTCATTCATTTGTGTTCATTGTTGGCATATTATAACCGTGTATCAGTTGCCGATCGTCAATTCATCTCCATTTGAGTGTCGAGACGAGAGTATTATCATTATCATCGGGATTGGTAGTACTGTGTTGGAAGTATCATTTTTGGCATGTGTTGGACTTGTTTACTTTCACATACGTATGGTATGCCGGATCATTTATCGACCGTAGCGAGAAATCGGAGTTGTCGGATTTTTGGTCACTACTAGCAGCGGGTTACGGCCGTAACTAATCAGGCATTATGGTCGTAACATGTGTTCGTTGCTTTTAGGTCAGTTTGGACGAATGGGACTTACGGCCGTAAGGGTTGTGGCATACGGCCGTAAGTTGAGCAGGTATGGCCGTAAGGCTTGGCCGATTACGGCCGTACGTGTCGAACAGGGTGCCCAGGCGTTTTTGGCCTAAGGCGAGTTATGGCCGTAGGATGGGCAGGTTACGGCCGTAAGGGGTGTTCGTAATTTTTTCAGGTTTTGTCGGACGAGAAGGACTTACGGCCGTAAGGGTTGCGGCATACGGCCGTAAGATGAGGCAGGTACGGCTGTAAGGCTTGGCCGGATATGGACGTACGTTGCAGACAGGGTGCCTGGTCAGTTTCGACGAAGGGGTCATACGCCCGTAAGTTTGGCCGGATACGGCCGTATCGGTCGAGTTACGCCTGTAAGGTGTGCCGGTATGACCGTATGGCTGTCGGCAGGTGTTTTGGACGAGGGCGAGTTACACCCGTAAGACAGGTTCGAGTACGACCGTAAGGCTGTCGGCAGGTGTTTGGACGAAGCCCAGTTACGGCAGTACGAGTTGGCTGGTTACATCCGTAAGGCCGTTGATTAGGGATGTTACAGCCGTATGTTGGCCGAGTTACGGCCGTAACGTTCGGCAGTACTTAAGGACCTGGACGGGTTTTTGAGGTCACTTTTCTCATTTTCTTCACTTTGTTCCGAGAGAGAGAGCTTGAGGGAGATATTTTTCATCATCAATCATAAGGGTGTTCGGTTTTCATCATCTTCATTTGATTGTGAAGCTCGGATAGTCGATCTAACGCGTTTTCATCGGATCGAAGTATTTGGATCTTCAAGAGGTAATTTCTTCAACATCTTGGATTTTGATTTTGTGTTGAGATATGATGTTTTGGATGTATAATCGTGTTGTATGAAGAGATATACATATGATTATGAGTTTGTATAAATATTCATTGGATTATTGAAGGATTATTCAAGAACACCTTGAATATTGAGTTGGATTTGGGGGTTTTTGATTAATTGTTGTTGTAATCACGAATTTGGATATTCATATTGGATTATTGATCGTATTGAAGATGTTTTGTTGGTTTGAAACACTTCTTGGGGATTTGATGTTGGTATAATTGAGGATTAATTGTAAACAATCGAAGTTTGGTCACAACGTGTTTGGTATAATGCCCCAATGAACTTGGTTTAGTCGTATCGACGTTTTGAGTTAGTTATCATCGTGTTTGATTCGTATGTTGAACGGATTGTTGGTAATTGTGTTATTCAAGGTTGTTCGAGTGACCGACATCTCATTTAGGACGTTTGTTCGTGGAAGGACATTTGTCACCGGTGTTGAGTAAGTTAATTCTTACTCGGTTAAAAGGATATTCATTCCTTTCGTTGTTGTTCATTCATAATCATAACTCATTCATAATTGTATTAACCGTATTGAGACTTGTAATTGTCGGATAATCACTTCATTCACGAGGAACGACGGTTTCAATCATTTCATTGAGCTATCATTCACTTCACTATTATTTTCATCTCGGTGAGTCATTCTTGACTTTGTCGGATTATTATTCATTAATATTCATTATGGTCATTCTCGTTCATATGACCTTCTGAGTTCATATTGCGTGGCCGGGTGCGGATGTGTAGAATTTTTAGTCGAGCATGTGATGGTCATGTATTGGGTCACCGATACATTGGACTGTGCACACGGTAATGTTTACCTCCGTGAGACTAATTAGGTACAAGGACTAGTGTGTCCGGGCACTCATCTTGTACACTTGCACAGAACATTATGGGCGTACTATGATGCTCCTCTTCAGCTTAAATTCATAACTAAGGATATTTCATAACTATAGATATATCATGATTGTGTATATTCAACCCTTGAGGATTGTTGTTCTGTGTAACTGACCCCGTTTGGGATATTATTTTCAGGTCATGGCAAGGCAAAAGCACGGGAATAGAACGTTGACGGCGAGGAGTCCCAGTGATACTAGTAGGGGGGCCCAATCCTTTCAGTCATTCATGTTGTCGTCATTTATTTTTCCGCTGCAGATTTCCATTTGGATACTCCGTTTCATTCAGTGTTGTGTATTTTATGTTCATATAAAATATACATGTATTCGGTATTATCTTTGGTGTGTTATAATGAAACTCCTCATCGGAGTAATTGATGATATAATGTGGTTCGGTACTACAATTATATTATTTAATTCATTAATTTTCATTCGCCTGGTGGGTCCCAGTCAGGGGTCCACGGCACTGTAATATCCGCCTAGTTTGGGGTGTTACAGAGTTGGTATCAGAGCGTGGTTTTGAATACTACCTTCCGAGTCATGTCTCATTTGAAATCATCATCATCGGACTAGTATCATTAGACTTTCGCGTCACGTGTGACCTGTGCAAATGCCGAGCCAATCAAACCGAAAGAACTGTAAGACTTCTAACGCCATGGTATAATTTCTGGCAATAATCATTCATTCATAATTCATCAGTTAACAATCCTCAAACATCATTTTCATTTTGATCAGGGCGATCATGTTAACTCATTAATCACTCAGTTCATTTCACAGTTCAGATGTTGATCTTGAGGATCATATCTTTAATCTTGTTAACTTGTTCAAGATAATCATTTCAAGAATATCATCAGATAATCATGTCACCTTAGTTAATCATTCATGTAATCACTGTGTTAGAGCACGTACGCTCATTTTCATCATTTCATGACGTAAATCATAATGCGGTACTCATACGAGATCAATGATTATCATGCGACCTTCGTACTTCAGTATGGAAAGAGCTGTCAGGGGACGTACGGGGAGAGGCCGCGGTGCGGGCCAAAACCCGGGGAATAATCACTCACTGTCGGGAAATCATACCCAGGACTCCGCTCGATCGGAAGATGTTCGGGTTGATCCACTCACTTTTATGCAGGTCATGATGACCCATATGCAATTGCTCAATCATCATTGCGCCACTCTGGCCGAATTAATCGAGAGAACTCTCCCGTATGAGCCTGCTGCTAAGGAAATTGCTGAGCAACAACCTTCACCTGTCAGCAAGAAATCAACGAAGCGTAATCAGTCCGAAGGCGGTCAGTCAACCTTCAAGAAGTCTCGAGTGGGCTCTACTTTTTCTGAGCGACCTCCTACGGCGCCTAATCCTGCGGGATCTCAGTCCCGAGCGGCCAGTTCGGCCATCACCTGTTTCAACTGTGGAGCACCGGGTCATTACAGCACTAGTGTCTGAAACCGTCTATCACGTGCCATAATTGTGGGATCGTTGGGCATAAGGCCCATTTTTGCCGAAAGGACTCCAAGCTGGCTCCGGCGGCATCTCAGGCCCCGAAGCAATCAGCGATTCAGAATCAGACTGCTCTGTCAGCGTCGTTTAATACGACAAAAGCAAATAAAGACGGAGCTCATATTTATCAGACGGGAGCGTCCGATTCGGGGACCGGCAAGTCCCGGATTCACGCGATGAAGAGGACCGACGATCCGGAGGCCCGAATGATCTCAGGTATACTCGTAATTTTATCTCAACCTGTGTGTACCCTTTTTGATACTAGTGCATCACATTCATTCATTTCCGAATCATGTTTGAATAGACTTAATTTGGATAGTCCTATTGATTGTGGACCTTATATCATTGGTCTACCTGTCGGCGGAAGAATTTTTAGAAATCATGAGGTTAAGAACTGACCGAATTGAGCTTAATGACCGTGATTGGTTGGTGGACCTAATCGTGGTGGATTTACCTAAGGACGATGTAATATTGGGTATTAGTTGGATGGATCGTCATGATACCATCCTTAGTGTTCGTAAACGTATGGTCACTATCATTTCAGTCGTTTGGAGCCGAGTGTGTATTTCAGGGAGGTAATCCCCGTTGTTCCAGAAGAATCATTAATATGATGAAAGCAATGAAATTTCTCAATCAAGGTGTTCAATCATTCATTGTATCATTTTTATCGATTGGCCGTTCTAAGGCAATAGAGGTGTTCAATCATTCATTGTATCATTTTCATCGATTGGACGTTCTAAGGCAATCGAGGTGCTCAATCATTCATTGTATCATTGTCATCGATTGGCCGTTCTAAGGCAATCGAGATGTTCAATCATTCACTGTATCATTGTCATCGATTGACCGTTATAGGGCAATCGAGGTGTTCAATCATTCGTGGTATCATTGTTATCGATTGACGATGTACTCCCAGACGAGCTACCTGGTTTACCTCCACCGAGAAATGTGGAATTCACAATAGAGTTGGAGCCTGGTACGCCCCCATTATCGAAGGCACCATATCGGATGGCCCCGACCGAAATGTAGGAGTTGAAGATTCAACTTGAGGAATTGTTCGAGAAAGATTATATCCGACCGAGTGCGTCCCCGTGGGGAGCACCAGTGTTATTTGTCAAGAAGAAGGATGGTTCGTTTCGTGTGTGTATTAGTTATCGGGAGTTGAACAGGGTGACGATCAAGATTAAGTATCCTCTACCCCGTATTAATGATCTCTTAGATCAACTTCATGGAACTTCAGTATTTTTCCAAGATCGACTTAAGATCTGGATATCATCAGTTGCGAATTCGAGAGTCGGATATCGCGAGGATGGCGTTTCGAACACGCTATGGTCATTATGAGTTCGTGGTAATGCCGTTTGGGTTATCTAATGCATTTGTGGTATCCATGGAATTAATGAATCGGGTTTTCATCTACTTTTTGGATCAGTTTGTGGTTGTCTTCATTGATGACATTTTAATTTATTCTCATGACCGGGAGGAGCACGAGTTTCACCTTCATCAGGTTCTCGACGTGTTGAGACGGGAGCAACTCTATGGAAAGTTTTACAAGTGCGAGTTCTGGATGTCCGAAGTGACGTTTCTCGGTCATGTAATTTCATCAGACGGAGTGCGTGTGGATCCTCAGAAGACGGAGGCTATCCAAGATTGGTTACCTCCGAAGAATGTTAAGGAAATCCGAAGCTTTCTCGGATTAGCCGGTTATTATCAGCAGTTTGTGGAAGGATTTTCTAAAATCGCCCAACCAATGACGAAACTTTTGCGAAAGGATAAGAAATACACGTGGTCCGACGCGTGTCAGCGGAGTTTTGAGGAACTCAAGAGCCGGTTAATTTCAGCACCTGTCCTTTCCTTGCCACAAGGGACGGAAGGATTCGTGGTTTATAGTGACGTGTCCGGACACGGTCTTGGATGTGTATTAATGAAAAACGGGAAGGGTATTGCCTATGCTTCACGACAATTGAGACCTTACGAGGTTAATTATCCGACCCACGACCTGGAGCTAGCAGCCGTGGTTTTCGCTTGAAGATTTGGCGTCATTACCTTTATGGCGACACCTGTCAGCTATTCACCTATCATAAGAGTTTGAAGTATATATTTACTCAGAAGGAGATAAATATGCGACAGAGGCGGTGGTTGGAACTAATCAAAGATTATGATATTGAGATCCTATACCACCCGGGCAAGGCGAACGTTGTCGCCGATGCTTAGAGTCGTAAGTCCGTTCAGGAGCAAATGCTTGCTCGTCTAACAGTTCAGAAGGAGCTTCAGCAGGAATTTCTTAGACCCGAGATCGAGGTTTGGCTTCAGCGAGTGCAAGGGCAACCTTGCATGTTAGAGATTTCATCGCCACTCAAGGAGGTAATCAGAGTGAATCAGGGTTCAGACCCATCATTGTTGCGCATCCGTGAGGATGTGGTTCAGAGGAAAGCCCCTGGATTTGTGGTCCACGAGGATAGACTTTTGCGATTTAAGAATCGGTTGTGCGTACCGGCGAACGACGAGTTGAAAAACTCGATTTTGAGAGAAGCTCATGCTACCCCTTATTCCGTTCATCCGGGGTCTAGCAAGATGTACAAGGACTTGAAACAAAATTACTGGTGGAGTAATATGAAGCGAGAAGTCGCGGAAATTGTTTCGAGATGTTTGACCTATCAGCAAGTCAAGATAGAACATCAGCAACCGGCAGGTATGCTGGGACCACTCCCTATTCCAGAGTGGAAGTGGGAAGATATTTCTATGGATTTCATCACGAGTTTGCCGACGAGTCATCGTGGCATGAATACAATCTGGGTAATTGTGGACCGTTCGACTAAATCAGCTCATTTCCTTGAGATTAAGGATATGTGGGGTCCCGAGAGACTTGCCCAGTTGTTCATCAAAGAGATAGTGAGATTGTATGGTACTCCTAAGAGTATCGTTTCCGATCGTGACGGACGATTCGTGTAACATTTTTGGAAATCAGTTCAGCGTGCTATGGGAACTCAGCTTAATCTCAGCACCGCTTTTCATCCTCAGTCCGACGGACAATCAGAGAGGACTATTCAGACATTGGAGGACATGTTGAGGGCATGCGTCCTTGATTTGGAAGGACGATTGGGAAGCCAAACTACCGTTGATTGAGTTCACGTACAATAATAGTTGGCATGCTTCGATTAAGATGGCACCTTATGAGGCCTTGTACGGTCGTCGTTGTCGATCTCCTTTGTGTTGGGACGACTTATCAGAATCAATCAGCACCGAGCCCGATATGCTTATAGACGCCCATGAGAAGGTAGCTTTGATCAGGAGTCATTTGTTGACAGCCCAGAGTCGATAGAAATCATATGCAGATAACCGTCGTCGACCGCTAGAGTTCGAGAAGGGTGACCACGTTTTGGTCAAGGTATCACCGAGTCGAGGTATCTTCCGTTTCGGGAAGCGGGGAAAGTTGAGTCCGAGATTCATCGGACCATTTGAGATTTTGGATCGAGTAGGCAGTCTGGTTTATCGATTGGCTTTACATCCGGCGTTGAGCCGAATTCATAATGTGTTTCACGTCTCTCAGTTGCGGAAGTATGTTTCCGACCCGAGCCACATACTCCAGTTCGATGAAATCGAGATTGTGGATGATCATTCGTATGAGGAGCGTCCTATACGAGTTTTAGAGTGGCGAATCAAACAGTTGAGGAACAAGACGATTCCTTTGGTTAAAATTCAGTGGTCTAGACACGGAGTCGAAGAGGCTACTTGGGAAATCGAGGATAGTATGCGGGAGAGTTATCCCGAGTTGTTTGACCCTTAGTTTCGAGGACGAAACTCTTTTTAAGGGGGGGTATGTAATACCCGGTTGTAATTCATTCATTATCATTCAGTATTTATCATTCAGTAATTGTCACTCAGTAATTTTCACTCATTTAGTAATCACTCATCATTCATGATTCATTCATTTGTGTTCATTGTTGGCATATTATAACCGTGTATCAGTTGCCGATCGTCAATTCATCTCCGTTTGAGTGTCGAGACGAGAGTATTATCTTTATCATCGGGATTGGTAGTACTGTGTTGGAAGTATCATTTTTGGCATGTGTTGGACTTGTTTACTTTCACATACGTATGGTATGTCGGATCATTCATCGACCGTAGCGAGAAATCGGAGTTGTCGGATTTTTGGTCACTTCCAACAGCGGGTTACGGCCGTAACTAATCAGGCATTACGGCCGTAACATGTGTTCGTTGCTTTCAGGTCAGTTTGGATGAACGGGACTTACGGCCGTAAGGGTTGCGGCATACGGCCGTAAGTTGAGCAGGTACGGCCGTAAGGCTTGGCCGGTTACGGTCGTACGTGTCGAACAGGGTGCCCAGGCATTTTTAGCCGAAGGCGAGTTACGGCCGTAAGATGGGCAGGTTACGGCCGTAAGGGGTGTTCGTAATTTTTTCAGGTTTTGTCGGACGAGAAGGACTTACGGCCGTAAGGGTTGCGGCATACGGCCGTAAGATGAGGCAGGTACGGCCGTAAGGCTTGGCCGGATACGATCGTACGTTGTAGACAGGGTGCCTGGTCAGTTTCGACGAAGGGGTCATACGCCCGTAAGTTTGGCCGGATACGGCCGTATCGGTCGAGTTACGCCCGTAAGGTGTGCGAGTATGACCGTATGGCTGTCGGCAGGTGTTTTGGACGAGGGCGAGTTACGCCCGTAAGACAGGTTCGAGTACGGCCGTAAGGCTGTCGGCAGGTGTTTGGACGAAGCCGAGTTATGGCCGTACGAGTTGGCTGGTTACAGCCGTAAGGCCGTTGACTCGGGATGTTACGGCCGTATGTTGGCCGAGTTACGGCTGTAACGTTCGGCAATACTTAAGGACCTGGACGGGTTTTTGAGGTCACTTTTCTCATTTTCTTCACTTTTTTCCGAGAGAGAGAGCTTGAGGGAGATATTTTTCATCATCAATCATAAGGGTGTTCGGTTTTCATTATCTGCATTCGATTGTGAAGGTCGGATAGTCGATCTAATGCGTTTTCATCGGATCGAAGTATTTGGATCTTCAAGAGGTAATTTCTTCAACATCTTGGATTTCGATTTTGTGTTGCGATATGATGTTTTGGACGTATAATCGTGTTGTATGAAGAGATATACATATGATTATGAGTTTGTATAAATATTCATTGGATTATTGAAGGATTATTCAAGAACACCTTGAATATTGAGTTGGATTTGGGGGTTTTCGATTAATTGTTGTTGTAATCACGAATTTGTATATTCATATTGGATTATTGATCGTATTGAAGATGTTTTGTTGGTTTGAAACACTTCTTGGGGATTTTATGTTGGTATAATTGAGGATTGATTGTAAACAATCGAAGTTTGGTCACAACGTGTTTGATATAATGCCCCAATGAACTTGGTTTAGTCGTATCGACGTTTTGAGTTAGTTATCATCGTGTTTGATTCGTACGTTGAACGGATTGTTGGTAATTGTGTTATTCAAGGTTGTTCGAGCGACCGACATCTCATTTAGGACGTTTGTTCGTGGAAGGACATTTGTCACCGGTGTTGAGTAAGTTAATTCTTACTCGGTTAAAAGGATATTCATTCCTTTCATTGTTGTTCATTCATAATCATAACTCATTCATAATTGTATTAACCGTATTGAGACTTGTAATTTTTGGATAATCACTTTATTCACGAGGAACGATGGTTCCAATCATTTCATTGAGCTATCATTCACTTCACTATTATTTTCATCTCGGTGAGTCATTCTTGACTTTGTCGGATTATTATTCATTAATATTCATTATGGTCATTCTCGTTCATATGACCTTCTGGGTTCATATTGCGTAGCCGGGTGTGGATGTGTGGAATTTTTAGTCGAGCACGCGATGGTCATGTATTGGGTCACTGATACATTGGACTGTACACACGGTAACGTTTACCTCCGTGAGACTAATTAGGTATAAGGACTAGTGTGTCCGGGCACTCGTCTTGTACACTTGCACAGAACATTATGGGCGTACTATGATGCTCCTCTTCAGCTTAAATTCATAACTAAGGATATTTCATAACTATAGATATATCATGATTGTGTATATTCAACCCTTGAGGATTGTTGTTCTGTGTAACTGACCCCGTTTGGGGATATTGTTTTCAGGTCATGGCAAGGCAAAAGCACGGGAATAGAACGTTGACGGCGAGGAGTCCCAGTGATACTAGTAGGGGGGCCCAATCCTTTCAGTTATTCATGTTGTCGTCATTTATTTTTCCGCTGCAGATTTCCATTTGGATACTCCGTTTCATTCAGTGTTGTGTATTTTATCTTCATATAAAATATACATGTATTTGGTATTATCTTGGGTGTGTTATAATGAAACTCCTCATCGGAGTAATTGATGATATAATGTGGTTCGGTACTACAATTATATTATTTAATTCATTAATTTTCATTCGCCTGGTGGGTCCCAGTCAGGGGTCCACGGCACTGTAATATCCGCCTAGTTTGGGATGTTACAGAGATGAGCATGGAAGATCTGATCATTAGACTTCGCATAGAGGAAAACAACCGAGGATCAGAGAAGAAGGTAAATGCTGTTGTGGCAAAGGCCAATGTTGTGTAAACTGGACAGACATCCAAGAAAGGAAACAATGGAAAGGGAACCAAGCTCGGACCTAATGGAGGAATTGGGAAAATGAAGGAAAAATTCCTTGGTAAATGCTACAACTGTGAAAAGATGGGTCATAGGGCGGCTGACTGCAGGCTACCAAAGAAACCAAAGAAAAGGAAGGAAATGCAGCACATCTGATTACCGAACAAGTGGAAAATCTTGACTTATGTGATATGATCTCCGAAATGGACCTAGTTGGCTCAAATCCTAAAGAGTGGTGGATCGACACTGGAGCAACTAGGCATATATGTGCCAACAAGACTATGTTCTCCTCCATGGAAGAAACGGATGCTGGCGATATGTTGTATATGGGAAATTCTGCAACCTCAACTATCTTGGGTGAAGGCACGGTTATTTTGAAGATGACGTATGGAAAGGAAGTGACTCTTAAACGAGTGTTATATGTGCCCGATATCCACAAGAACCTTATTTATGGTACCTTTTTGATGAAGCACGGCTTTAGATCAGTTTTCGAGTCCGATAAAGTTATTTTGTCGAAAAATGGTGTGTTTATAGGCAAGGGATATGAATGCGATGAGCTAGTTAAGCTCAATGTAATGACTATAAAGAATAATGAAATGAAGAATTCTTCTGCTTACTTGCTTGAGTCTCCTAATTTATGGCATGCTAGATTATGACATGTTAATTTTAATGCAATGCATAGACTAATTGCATTAGATCACATACCAAAGTTTAAAATTGATTTAAACCACAAGTGTGAAACTTGTGTAGAGGCAAAATTAACTCTATCTCCATTCCGACAAGTGGAAAGAAACACCAAACAGCATCCCACTTGAGAGGAAATTTTGAGTGGGCTCGACTACGAGTTAAAGTCAGGATTAGTTGGAATACATAGTACTCCGTACGAGGTTTCCAAAACATGTAAGAACTGTAATACCCGGTTATAATTCATTCATTTTCATTCAGTAATTATCAGTCTGTAATTGTCACTCAGTAATTTTCACTCATTAATAATCACTCATCATTCATGAATCATTCATTTGCGTTCATTGTTGGCATGTTGTAATCGTATATCAGTTACCGATCGTCATTTCATCTCCGTATAGATCGAGACGGGAGTATTATCATTTTTATTGTGATTGATAGCCTTGTACTGGGAGTATCATCTTTGGCTCGTGTTAGACTTGTTCACTTTCACATTTGTATGGTATGTCGGATCATTCATCAGTCGTAGCGAGGAATCAGAGTTATCGGTTTTATTCACCTTGTCCAGCATTGAGTTACGGCCGTAAGGTTCCGGGATACGGCCGTAAGTTGAGCGGGTACGGCCGTAAGGCTGGACGGTTACGGCCGTATGTGGTCCAGCAGGCTGCCCAGGCATTTTGGCCGAAGGCGAGTTACAGCCGTAAGGAAGGGAGGTTACGGCCGTAAGTGGTGTTCGTAAATTTCAGGTGTTGTCGACCAAGGGTGACTTATGGCCGTAAGGGTTGCGGCATACGGCCGTAAGTCGAGGAAGGTACGGCCGTAAGGCTTGGCCGGATACGGCCGTACGCTGCAGGCAGGGTGCCTGGTCATTTCGACGAAGAGGGCTTACGCCCGTAAGTTTGGCCGGATACGGCCGTATCATCCGAGTTACGGCCGTAAGTTGTGTGGGTACGGCCGTAAGGATGTCGGCGGATGTTTTTGACGAAGACGGGTTACGCCCATAACTCAGGAGCGGTTACGGCCGTAAGTCTGTCGGCAGGCTTTCGGACGAAGCCGAGTTACGGCCGTACGAGTTGGCCGGTTACGGCCGTAAGGCCGTTGACTTGGAATGTTACAGTCGTAAGAGGGCCGAGTTACGGCCGTAACTTCCGGCAGTATTTAAGGATTTGGCCGGGACATTTTTCCTCATTTCTTCATTTCTTCAACTTTATCCGAGAGAAAGGGTTGAGGGGGAGATTTTGCTATCATCAATCATTTGAGTGTGTAATTTTCATCATCTTCATTCATTTGGGAAGCTTGGATACTCGTTTTAACTCGTGTTCATCGGATCGAAGTGGTTGGATCTTCAAGAGGTAATTTCTTCAACACCTTGGATTTCGATTTTATGTTGAGATATGATGTTTTGAACGTTATAATCATGTTATATGAAGGGATATGTATATGATTATGAGTTTGTATAAGGATTCATTGGATTATTGAGGGATTATTCAAGAACACTTTGAATATCGAGTTGGAAATTGGGGGTTTTCGATTAATTGTCGTTATAATCACGTTTTCGGATATTCATTTTGGATTATTGATCATTTGGAAGATGTTTGTTGGTTTGAAACACTTCTTGGGGGATTTGATAATGGCTTATTGAGATTTGATTGTAAACAATCGGAGTTTGGCCACAACGTATTCGATATAATGCCCCAATGAACTTAGTTTAATCGTATCGACGTTTTGAGTTCGTTATATTCGTGTTTGATTCGTATATTGAACGGGTTGTTGGATATTGTATAATTCAAGGTTGTTCGAGCGACTGATATCTCAATTAGGACGTTGTTCGTGGAAGGATAATTGTCACCGGTGTTGTGTAAGTTGATTCTTACTCAGTTAAAAGGATATTCATTTCCTTTTGTTGTTGTTCATTCATAATCATAACTCATTCATCATTGTATTAACCGTATTAAAACTTGTCATTGTCAATTAATCACTTCAGTCATAAGGAACGACGGTTCCAATCATTTCATTGAGCTATCATTCATTTCACTATCATTTCATCTCGGTGAGTCATTATTCGTTTCCGATGTCACTTTTGTTATATCGTGGCATTCCGGGTCATACTGGCATGCCGGTTGGTATGTGTAGGATTTTCATGTCGGGCACATTTATGTCGTGTGTTGGTTGTTGGCCTCACATTGGACTGTGCACACGAGTCGATTGCTTCGTGAGACTGATTAGGTACAAGACCACACGTGTATTCGATCGATACTCGTTGGTGGCTTGTGCACGGACACATTTCCATCCCGGGCGTAGTGTGGCGCCACCCTTTGAGCCGTACTGTTAGTTGATTCATACAGCATGTTTGATTGTGTATGTTTTCAACAAGATTGGGTTATAATCTAACCGATTCATTTTGATCGAGCTTGTGGTTTATACTACATATATATATGCTTGTGTTTATTCAACTCTGGAGGATTGTTGTTCTGTATAACTGACCCCGTTTGGGGATAATTGTTTCTCAGGTCATGGCAAGGCAAAGGCACAGGGAGAGCACGTTGACGGCGAGGAGTCCCAATGATACTAGAAGGGGGCCCCAGTCTTTTCAGTCATTTATGTTTCTTTCTTTTATTCCGCTGCAGACATTCCGTTCGAATACTCATTTCACTTAGTGTTGTATATTTTATCTCCATATAAAATATACATGTATTCTGAAATATCCTGGATGTGTTGTATGAAACTCCTCATCGGAGTAATTATTGTTGTAATGTGGTTTGGTACTACATTTACCCTGTGTAATTCATCAGTTTTCATTCGCCTGGTGGGTCCCAGTCGGGGGTCCATGGCACTGTAATATCCGCCTAGTTTGGGGTGTTACAGAGTTGGTATTGGAGCGTGGTTTTGAATACTACCTTCCGAGTCATGTCTCATTTGGAATCATCGTCATCGGACTAGTATCATTGGACTTTCGCGTCATGTGTGACCTGTGCAGATGCCGAGCCAATCAGACCAAAAGAACTGTAAGACTTCTAACGCCATGGTATAATTTCTGGCAATAATCATTCATTCATAATCCATCAGTTAACAATCCTCAAACATCATTTTCATTTTGACCAGGACGGTCATTTTAACTCATTAATCACTCAATTCATTTCATTATTCAGTTGTTGATTTGGAAGATCATATAATTAATCTTGTTAACTTCTTCAAGATAATCATTTCAATAATTTCATCAGAAAATCATGTCACCTCGGTTAATCATTCATGTAATCACTGTGTTAGAGCGTATGCTCATTTTCATCACCTCATGTCATAGTCATAATGTGATATTCATGCGAGAGATATAATCATCATGTGACTTTCCACTTCAGTATGGAAAGAGCTGGCAGAGGACGAGGAGGACGAGGCCGTGGTGCGGGCCGAATCCCGAGAGCTCGTGTGAATACACGTGCGAATGCGAGAAATAATGATAATTCATCGAGCAGCGACGCTGCCACTCATTCACCTGGACGTGATCATTCACTATCGAGGAGTCGTAGCCGGGACACGGCTCAGTCAGAAGGTGTTCGGGTTGACCCACTCGCTTTTATGCAGGGCATGATGGCCCAAATGACGCAGATGGCGCAACTAATGGAGACGATGCATAACTCCACTACTCAAAATCAACAGGCTCCTCCGCCGCCACCTCAGAGGCAAGAGAGGAATGTGAGCAGTATCATCGGCGACATCTCTCGCCAAAGGCCACCTACTTTTGAAGGCTCATCTGAGCCGGCGGATATTGTGCATTGGCTCGAACACTTCGAGAAGCTATTTGCGATGGTAGAGTGTCCCGAAGGACACAAAGTTTCAGTTGCGGCTTACTATCTGGGTAAGAGCGCTCATTCTTGGTGGTTGTCGTTGAAGCCCATCGAAGGATCGTGTACTTGGGACCAGTTCAAGACTCTCATGATGGAGAGGTATTATCCGGCCCCACTCAGAGAGGCCAAGCTGTCTGAGTTACTCACTCCCGACCCCTCATCAGACGCGGATGTTCTCGCCATTGCCGAGAAATTTCAGGAACTTCTTCCGTTCGCCTCATCTATCATTCACTCTGAGGCGGACAAGATCAAGTATTTCAGCAAGAGGCTGAAACCTCGTATCTACAACCGCTTAATCATAATTGCACCACGTTGGCGAATTCATTGAGAAAGCTCTTACTTACGAGCTTCGCTAAGGAGATTGCTAAGCAACAACCTTCATCTGGCGGCAAGAAGTCTAAGAACCGTGTCGATCGGCGGCGGTCAATGCCACTTTCAAGAAACCACGGGCGGGCTCTACCTTTTCTGAGCGACCTCCTATGGCGCCTAAACCCGCGGAATCTCAGTCTCGAGCGGCCAGTTTGGCCGTCACCTGTTTCAACTGTGAAGAACAGGGTCATTTCAGCACCAAATGTCCGAAACAGACTGTCACGTGCCATAACTGTGGAATTGCTGGGCATAGGGCCCGTTTTTGCCAAAGGGACTCTAAACCCACTCCGGCGTCATCTCAGGCCCCAGGACATTCAAAGGTGCAGAATCAGGCCACTCAGTCAGCGTCGTTTAAGACGACAGGAGCTAGCAAAGGCGGAGCCAAGAGCTATCAAACGGGAGCGTCTGGTTCGGGGGCCGGCAAGCCCCGAATTTACGAGATGAAGTAGACCGATGATCCAGAGGCCCGAATGATCTTAGGTACACTCGATATTCTATCCCAGCCTGTGTGTACCCTTTTTGATACTGGTGCATCGCATTCATTCATTTCTGAGTCATGTTTGAGTAGACTACGTCTGGGTAGTGCTACTAGTTGTGAGCCTTATGTCATTGGCCTACCTGATGGTAGACGAATTATCGGTAATCGTGAGATTCAGAATTGTCCGATTCAGTTTCATGGTCGTGTATGGCCAGCGGACCTAATCGTAGTAGATTTGCCGAGGGACGACGTCATCTTGGGTATTGATTGGATGGATCGTCATGATGCCATCATTAGTGTCCGTAAGCATATGATCACTATCATTTCAGACGATGGGGTTGAATATGTGTTTCAGGGAGGTAATCCCGGTTGTTCTGGTAAGGTCATTAATTTGATGAAAGCAGTGCGATTACTCAGTCAGGGATGTGTTGGTTATTGGTGCTATATGACCAAAACCGAGAAATCATCAGTAATGTTGTGGGATATTCCGGTAGTATGGGAATATGCCGACGTTTTTCCAGACGAGTTACCTGGCTTGCCTCCACAGAGAGATGTGGAATTCTCGATTGAGTTGGAGCCCGGTACGTCCCCGATATCGAAGGCACCGTACCGGATGGCCCCGACCGAAATGCAGGAATTAAAGAACCAACTTGAGGAATTGTTCGAGAAAGGTTATATCCGACCGAGTGCGTCCCCGTGGGGAGCACCAGTGCTGTTTGTCAAGAAGAAGGATGGTTCGTTCCGTTTGTGTATTGATTACCGGGAATTGAACCGGGTGACGATCAAGAATAAGTATCCTTTACCCCGTACTGATGATCTCTTAGATCAACTTCAGGGAGCTTCAGTATTTTCCAAGATCGACTTAAGATCTGGCTATCATCAGTTACGGATTCGAGAGTCGGATATCGCGAGGACGGCGTTTCGAACACGCTATGGTCATTATGAGTTTGTGGTTATGCCGTTTGGATTGACTAATGCACCTGCGGTATTCATGGAGTTAATGAATTGGGTTTTCATCGACTTTTTGGATCAGTTTGTTGTTGTCTTCATCGACGACATTTTGATTTACTCTCGTAACCGAGAGGAACACGAGGTTCACCTTCATCAGGTTCTCGACGTGTTGAGACGAGAGAAACTTTATGGAAAGTTTTCCAAATGTGAGTTCTGGATGTCCGAAGTGACTTTTCTCGGACATGTAATTTCATCAGATGGAGTTCGTGTCGACCCTCAGAAGACGGAGGCTATCCGAGACTGGTTACCTCCGAAGAATGTTAAGGAAATCCGAAGTTTTCTCGGATTAGCGGGCTATTATCGGCGATTTGTGGAAGGATTTTCTAAAATCGCTCAACCCTTGACGAACCTTTTGCAAAAGGATAAGAAATACACGTGGTCCGACGCGTGTCAACGGAGTTTTGAGGAACTCAAGAGCCGGTTAATGTCAGCACCTGTACTTTCCTTGCCGCAGGGGACGGAGGGATTTGTGGTTTATAGTGACGCGTCCGGACAGGGTCTCGGATGTGTACTCATGCAGAATGGAAAGGTTATTGCCTATGCCTCACGGCAATTGAGACCTTACGAAGTTAATTATCCGACCCACGACCTGGAGCTAGCAGCCGTGGTGTTCGCTTTGAAAATTTGGCGTCATTATCTTTATGGTGTTACCTGTCAGATATTGACCGATCATAAGAGTTTGAAGTATATATTTACTCAGAAGGAGTTAAATATGCGACAGAGGCGGTGGTTAGAACTAATCAAAGATTATGATATCGAGATCATCTACCACCCGGGGAAGGCGAACGTTGTCGCCGACGCCTTGAGTCGTAAGTCCGTTCAGGAGCAGATGCTTGCTCGTTTAACAGTTCAGAAGGAGCTTCAGCAGGAATTCCTTAGACCCGAGATCGAGGTCTGGCCCGTGAGTTCAGGGACGACTTTGTATGTTAGAGATTTCATCGTCACTTGAGGAGGAAATCGGGGAGAATCGAGTTCGAGACCCAAAGATTGTTGCGCATCCGTGAGGATGTGGCTCGGGAAAGCCCTGATTCATGGTCCACGAGGATGGACTTTTGAGATTTAAGAATCGGTTGTGCGTGCGGCGAATGACGAGTTGAAAAACTCGATTTTGAGAGAAGCTCATGCTACCCTTATTCGGTTCACCGGGGTCTAGCAAGATGTATAAAGACTTGAAACAAAATTCGGTGGAGTAATATGAAGCGAGAAGTCGCGGAATTTGTTTCAAGATGCTTAACTTGTCAACAAGTCAAGATTGAACATCGGCGGCCGTGGTATCTTGAAACCTCTCCCTATTCCAGAGTGGAAGTGGGAAGACATTTCTATGGATTTCATCACGATTTTGCCGACGAGTCGTCGTGGCATGAATACGATCTGGGTGATTGTGGGCCGCTTAACTAAATCAGCTCATTTCCTTGAGATCAAGGATACGTGGGGTCCCGAGAGACTGGCCCAGTTGTTCATCAAGGAGATAGTGAGACTGCACGGTACTCCTAAGAGTATCGTTTCCGATCGTGACGGACGTTTTGTGTCTCATTTTTGGAAATCAGTTCATCGTGCTATGGGAACTCAGCTTAATCTCAGTACCGCCTTTCATCCTCAGTCCTACGGACAATCAGAGAGGACTATTCAGACATTAGAGGACATGTTGAGGGCATGCGTCCTCGATTGGAAGGACGATTGGGAAGCCCAACTACCATTGATCGAGTTCACGTATAATAATAGTTGGCATGCTTCCATTAAGATGGCACCTTACAAGGCCTTGTACGGTCGTCGTTGTCGATCTCCTTTGTGTTGGGATGACTTGTCATAATCAATCGGCATCGATCCCGATATGCTTATAGCCGCCCGGGAGAAGGTAGCTTTGATCAAGAGTCGTATGTTGACAGCTCAGAGTCGACAGAAATCATATGCAGATAATCGTCGTCGACCACTAGAGTTCGAGACGGGTGACCACGTTTTGGTCAAGGTATCCCCGAGTCGAGGTATTTTCCGTTTCGGAAAACGGGGGAAGTTGAGTCCGAGATTCATTGGACCGTTTGAAATTTTGGATCGAGTAGGCGAGTTAGCTTATCGATTGGCTTTACCTCCGGCATTGAGTCGAATTCATGATGTGTTTCACGTCTCTCAGTTGCGGAAGTATGTTGCCGACCCGAGCCACATACTTCAGTTTGACGAAATCGAGATCGCGGATGATCATTCGTACGAGGAGCGTCCTGTACGAGTGTTGGAGCGGCGAATCAAACAGTTGAGGAACAAGACGATCCCTTTGGTCAAGATTCAGTGGTCCAGACACGGAGTCAAAGAGGCCACTTGGGAAACCGAGGAGAGTATGCGGGAGAGTTATCCCGAGTTGTTTGACCCTTAGTTTCGGGGACGAAACTCTTTTTAAGGGGGGGAGTATGTAATACCTGGTTATAATTCATTCATTTTCATTCAGTAATTATCAGTCTGTAATTGTCACTCAGTAATTTTCACTCATTAATAATCACTCATCATTCATGAATCATTCATTTGCGTTCACTGTTGGCATGTTGTAATCGTATATCAGTTACCGATCGTCATTTCATCTTCGTATAGATCGAGACGGGAGTATTATCATTTTCATTGTGATTGATAGCCTTGTACTGGGAGTATCATCTTTGGCTCGTGTTAGACTTGTTCACTTTCACATTCGTAGCGAGGAATCGGAGTTATCGGTTTTATTCACCTTGGCCAGCATTGAGTTACGGCCGTAAGGTTCCGGGATACGGCCGTAAGTTGAGCGGGTACGGCCGTAAGGCTGGACGGTTACGGCCGTACGTGGTCTAGCAGGCTGCCCAGGCATTTTGGCCGAAGGCGAGTTACGGACGTAAGGAAGGGAGGTTACGGCCGTAAGTGGTGTTCGTAAATTTCAGGTGTTGTCGACCAAGGCTGACTTACGGCCGTAAGGGTTGCGGCATACGACCGTAAGTCGAGGAAGGTACGGCCGTAAGGCTTGGCCGGATACGGCCGTCTGGCTACGGCAGTGCCTGGTCATTTCGACGAAGAGGGCTTACGCCCGTAAGTTTGGCCGGATACGGCCGTATCATCCGAGTTACGGCCGTAAGTTGTGCGGGTACGGCCGTAAGGATGTCGGCGGATGTTTTTGACGAAGGCGGGTTACGCCCGTAACTCGAGAGCGATTCTGGCCGTAAGTCTCGGCGAGCTTTCGGACGAAGCCAAATTCTGACGGCGTCTGAGTTGGCTTTATTACGGCCGTAAGGCCGTTGACTTGGAATGTTACGGCCGTAAGAGGGCCGAGTTACGGCCGTAACTTCCGGCAGTATTTAAGGATTTGGCCGGGACATTTTTCCTCATTTCTTCATTTCTTCAACTTTATCCGAGAGAAAGGGTTGAGGGAGAGATTTTGCTATCATCAATCATTTGAGTGTGTAATTTTCATCATCTTCATTCATTTGGGAAGCTTGGATACTCGTTTTAACTCGTGTTCATCGGATCGAAGTGGTTGGATCTTCAAGAGGTAATTTCTTCAACACCTTGGATTTCGATTTTATGTTGAGATATGATGTTTTGGACGTTATAATCATGTTATATGAAGGGATATGTATATGATTATGAGTTTGTATAAGGATTCATTGGATTATTGATGGATTATTCAAGAACACTTTGAATATCGAGTTGGAAATTGGGGGTTTTCGATTAATTGTCGTTATAATCACGTTTTTGGATATTCATTTTGGATTATTGATCATTTGGAAGATGTTTGTTGGTTTGAAACACTTCTTGGGGGATTTGATAATGGCTTATTGAGATTTGATTGTAAACAATCGGAGTTTGGCCACAACGTATTCGATATAATGCCCCAATGAACTTAGTTTAATCGTATCGATGTTTTGAGTTCGTTATATTCGTGTTTGATTCGTATATTGAACGGGTTGTTGGATATTGTATAATTCAAGGTTGTTCGAGCGACCGATATCTCAATTAGGACGTTGTTCGTGGAAGGATAATTGTCACCGGTGTTGTGTAAGTTGATTCTTACTCAGTTAAAAGGATATTCATTTCCTTTTGTTGTTGTTCATTCATAATCATAACTCATTCATCATTGTATTAACCGTATCAAAACTTGTCATTGTCAATTAATCACTTCAGTCATAAGGAACGACGGTTCCAATCATTTCATTGAGCTATCATTCATTTCACTATCATTTCATCTCGGTGAGTCATTATTCGTTTCCGATGTCACTTTTGTTATATCGTGGCATTAGGTCATCTTGGCGTGCCGGTTGGTATCTGTAGGATTTTCATGTCGGGCACATTTATGTCGTGTGTTGGTTGTTGGCCTCACATTGAAGCGTACTGCACAGTCGATTGCTTCGTGAGGCGATTAGGTACAAGACCACACGTGTATTCGATCGATACTCGTTGGTGGCTTGTGCACGGACACATTTCCATCCCGGGCGTAGTGTGGCGCCACCCTTTGAGCCGTACTGTTAGTTGATTCATACAGCATGTTTGATTGCGTATGTTTTCAACAAGATTGGGTTATAATCTAACCGATTCATTTTGATCGAGCTTGTGGTTTATACTACATATATATATATATATATGCTTGTGTTTATTCAACTCTGGAGGATTGTTGTTCTGCATAACTGACCCCGTTTGGGGATAATTGTTTCTCAGGTCATGACAAGGCAAAGGCACAGGGAGAGCACGTTGACGGCGAGGAGTCCCAATGATACTAGAAGGGGGGCCCAGTCTTTTCAGTCATTTATGTTTCTTTCTTTTATTCCGCTGCAGACATTCCGTTCGAATACTCATTTCACTTAGTGTTGTATATTTTATCTCCATATAAAATATACATGTATTCTGAAATATCCTGGATGTGTTGTATGAAACTCCTCATCGGAGTAATTATTGTTGTAATGTGGTTTGGTACTACATTTACCCTGTGTAATTCATCAGTTTTCATTCGCCTGGTGGGTCCCAGTCGGGGGTCCATGGCACTGTAATATCCGCCTAGTTTGGGGTGTTACAAGAACACTCAAAATGATTGATGTATGAATGAGATATAATATTCCAAAGTGAACCCTTTAGAAATGGGTTTGGGATGCTATCCCACATTGGAAAAAGAAGGGAAAAATTGTGAGTATATAAGGAGATGTGGACAAAGTCATCTTCAAAAAGTGAGACATATGTGGATGTGTGACTAGGCGCCCCTCGCGCACACACACACACATGCACCGCCGCCGCCGCCGTCTATCCGTCCTGCTCGGCTCAGTTCGGCTCGGCTCGGTTCGGTTCGGTCGGTCTCGGTCGAAGGGCAATTTGGGCGAAATGTCTCGGCGGCTCGAAGTTATCTTTTTACTGTAATTTTATTCGGTAAAAATTTATTTTACTAAAAATACCTCAATTAAAAAATTTCGAATTTTTAGGATCCGGATAAACATCAATTGATTGATAATTATCGAATTAAACATATCTGGATAAGTATTAATATACCAATCCTGATCGGTTTAGAGTTCCTCCAGATACCAATCCTGGTCGGTATAGAGTTCCTCTAGCACACAACCTCCTTCAGCCTTCACCTATAAATACCTGGCTTGAGGGGCTCGTTTTTTTACACACTTCAGATGTGCACTTCGAGAGCCTTTCCCAGACAGATTTCTTTTTCTTTCTTCGTTTTTCTTTCGGATACTTTCAGTCGGTGATAGTAGACAGATTTGTTCTAGTTCGTTGAGGGTGCAGCGCATCATCGATTCACTGCATCGAGCTGTTGTTTTATCCTGGGAGGCAGACGTCACACACCGTGGTAAGGGAGAATTTGCTTTAAGGATACAGATACTCTGGACTCAACAGCAACCCTTCCGCTCATTTACACGAACGGGAATTTTCCTTTTTTGCTAACCGATTTTTTGCAGGATTTAGATAAAATATATATTCGATATATAATTATATTCTGTTATTTTTCAAGTTAGCGTTTTCAAAATTATTCAACACATCATACATCAATCGCTGGTCAAAGCATACAACTGTTGTTTGAACTTGTTCTACCCTATCTTTACCGTTGAGATCAATCTTATCCTTGTGTGGACTAAGTCGTTGCTAGTTCCAACCTGTGTGGGAAGAATAGCATTGAAGATGAAGCTTCTATCTGTGTGAAAAGAAGCAAGTCGAACGAACCAAAGCCAATCTGTGTGAACGGTCCAAGCTGTGTCACTGTATCAATCTGTGTGAACGATACAGGGACATGTTTAGTTAAAGTCACGTAGTTGTGTACGTAGTGATTTTAATAAATATTTTACTTCTGTGTGGAGGACCAGTGGACGTAGAGAGGTTTACCTCTAACCACTTATATCTATGTGTATTTTACATTCCGTTCTTACTGTTTTCATATCTACCTGTGATTTAAAGTATACATATTGTGAAACCCTGTACGCATCAAGTAAACAGGAGAGTACCTAGTTGCTGTATTTACAACAACTCCATATTAGTCTTCCGCTACGCAAATAACTTTGAAAAACATACAGCTTATTGTATCCTCCCTTTCTAAGTTGTTTATTGTATACACTGTGGCCGACATTTCCCAACAATCTCGAATTAATTTGAGAAGAGCAACAAATTGAAATAGAAACTCCTCTTCGTACTCCTTTAAAATATATATCTTATACGAAGTTGTTCAGGAGAATCCAAAACAAGATCTGGAAACTGCTAGAGAAGTTTCTCAACCTCTACGTAGGTCTCAAAGATGCAGAATTCAGCTAGAAAGGTACTACAATATCAATCTAATTAAAACTTATCAAGTCATGCTTTTGGAAATCAATGAACTACACACATACAAATAAGTTGAGATGAGCCCGAATTCTGAGAAGTTGCAATAAGGTATGAAATCCGAAATGAACTTCATGTATGAAAATCAAGTATGGATCTTGGTTGACTTGCATGATGTGGTAAAAGCTATAGGTAATAAATGAATTTTTAAAATTGAAACCGACGTGGATAGAAAATGAAAGGTTTCAAGCTAGATTGGTAGCAAAAGGTTACAAACAAATTCACGGGGGTGGATTATGATGAAACTTTCTCTCCAGTCGCTATGCTATAAGGGTTATCCTAGCTATTACAGGTAATTATGATTATGAGCTTTGTCAAATGGATGTCAAAATCGCCTCCGTAAATGGGATTTTGTAAGAGGATGTGTATATGACACGTCAAGTGTATTTTGAGGATCCAAAACACATGTTGAGAAAGTGTGCAAGCTTCAAAGAGCCATTTATGGTATGAAGCAAGTTTTTTAGGTGGTTAATTTGTGTTTGAAAAAATAAAGATTAAATAAAAAATATATAAACCTCGATTAAAGAGGTAGATATTGGAACCCATCCCACATGGGATGCAAATATCAGAGTCTGAAGGTTGGATTCAACCAAGGTTTTTATAAAACCAGAGTTGTGAATCGCCCAATCAAATTATGTATTCACCTATTTTACAGATCAATAAAAACTTAACACCTCAAACAAACAAGCATCTACTAAAATTAACAATAAAAAACTGGTGGTGCCGGTGTACCGCAAAAATATACATACATCCACGTGTTGTTGCCCGAAATATTATCCGAAGATAGATATTGCTGGAATGATCGAGCAACAGCAAATTGCGAGAGCACATCCGTGGGGGTGCGAATAACACAAGATTTGCCGGGTTTGTTAGGCCCGGGCTTGAATGCTCTCGCGAGATGTTATTAATAAGAATACGTATGAGTACAAATATTAATGTAAGAATGCCATTACAATGAGTGTAAAAGATCCTATTTATCTAGCTCTTGAGCGAAGCTCTGCGAGTATCGTCTCTGCCGACCTTCTTTCGTGTAAGAGGTGCTGAGAGAGAAGAAAGACCGAGAGATAGCTGTTGCCAAGAGTAAGAAAGCCAAGTTTGTGAAATGAGCTTCTGTACTTGTTGAATAGCCGAGAATCAGAGAGAGATAGAGAGTAGTTTTTGCCGGAAAGCCGAGAAAACAGCCCCTTTTCCAAGTGTAGGCAGCCTTCTATTTATAGGAGTTGAGATGCTCTATTTTGACGGGCGATCGCCTTTCATGTAATATAATAAGGGGCGATCGTCTTTATGTCACATGGGCTGTCTGCCTTAAAGTCCGCGGCTGCTGCTGGCAGCCAGCTGTGCGGTCTAATGGGGAGCCGGCACGCGTCCTGAGGTGCTGTCACGGGCGGTCCCACTGTACAACTTTCGGCGGGTTTGTCGGTTGGTGAGAAGATGCTGACAGGCTGTGGTCAACGATCCATGTTCTGCGGCGCCTTTTCCGGATCTGCATGTGGGCCTCTGTCTCGAGCCTAGGCCTTTGCCGACTAGACGATCGTTGGCTTCGCGCGGCATGAGGTGGACGTCATTTGGCGGTCATCAGGGGTCGATCGCCAAGTACCGAGAGACGATCGCCTTAGGTGTCGATCGCTCGGCACCGGGACTTGTCCTGGGACCTTCGGTCGGCCAATCTGCCTGGGCTGCTGGACTCTGGATCGGTCGCCCGATCTCTGAGGCGATCGCCTGTTGAGACGTATAAATCTCGACACAACAATTGCCCCCCAGCTTGCTCCGATGTTGAAGACATGGGGTGAGGTGGTTCTTGCTGGTCGATCATGTAGGATGAAGACGGGCGATCCGTTGGGCGGACTTTGGTTTCGGACTTGGGCGATCTGGTCGATTGGCTAGCTATCTTTCGGTCTTGTACCTGCAATAAACAATTTTGGCCGGTCCCTCGTAGAAACTTGATTGTTTCGTCGCTGAGGAACCGTGCACAGCCGCGGAGTTCGATGGACCGACTCCATGACCGTGTCTTATGCGCGAGCGACATTGTCTGTCTCGTGACTCATTTTATTGTGAGGGTCCTCTGTTAGGCTGCGCCTCGCCTCGTATTTAGACGAAGGGCGTGCGGTCTTAGTCTAGAGGAGTCCTTGCGCGGGGCGTCGTCGGATTAATCAACTCCACTTCCGCAGCTTGTTAGCTCTGCTTCCACCTCGGCCCGCCATGAAGATGGCGTCCCTCGACGGTGTATGTTGAGACGGGGGTAGGGACGCGTCGCATTGTTCGGGCTCACCAAGTTAGATGATGAACCTTTGAGGGCGGGCGAGCGTGTCCACTGATTAGTTTTGGAGGGCCCTCAGACTACACCGGCCTCGTATTTAAACGAAGGGCGGGCAACCGTGGCCCAAAGGGACCTTGCATGGCCGAAGCAGTCGGTTCCATCGACTACCAGGACCATGGATGCACTCTTCTACCTCGAATCGTCATGTAGATGCCGACCTTCGACGGTGTACGTTGTGCGGTGGAGGCGATTTCGTGCCGTAGTCCACCATGTTAGATGATGAACTGTGGATGGCGAACAAGTACTCCGGTTTTGGTGATGTCGTTTGATAATGGCGATCGGGCTGGAAGACTGGTGATCGTCGTTCGGTTGCCGATCGCGTTACTCATTGGTTGAAAAGTAACCTTTGCCTGGCCAGAAAGTCTGCGGCTTTAGCGCGGAAAATTGCGTAGGTTGGGGGAAGGTCCTTCGTAAGATGCCTGAACATAGGCGAAAGGCCATGGAATCCCCCTAGGACCGAGTAGAGGGCGATCTCATCGCTTACGGGCTCGCCGTTGAGGATGATCTCATCTACCCGGTCGATGTAGTCTGAGTCGGACTCTTCTTCCCCTTGCCTGATCTGCATCATGCGATGGGGACCTTCTGGTCGAGCGACCTTGGTGGCGAAATACGCAGTGAAGTTGTTCGCCAGTTGGTCAAAGGAATTGATGGATCTCGGTGGCAACGATACGTACCACTTATGGGCCAGGTCGCCCAGCGTTAGCGGGAACATTCGGCACCTGGTCGCGTCTGATGCCCCGCACCCGGTCATGTAGATCCAGAACTTGCTCAGGTGCGTCTCGGGATCCGACCTCCCCTCGTACAGAGGTGTTTTGGGAGGAGCGATCCTACGCTGAATGAGGGCGAGCTCGATGTGGACCGCGAGTGGCTCGCTCGGCTCGGCGATCTTGCTATTGGTGCCTGCCCCAGTTTCAAGGAGCGCCTTCATGTCGTTGAGCTGGCATTGCATCGCGGCCATCGCTGTAGCATGGTCGCTCATGGTTCGGCTTCCGAAGCGGGATCCAAGGCGATCGTGTACCGATCTCCTGACTCCGCGGTCGCCGATCTCGGTTCTTCGGCGAGGGGCCATATGGTTGGCTTGGCTTCTGGGAGTTGGGTACGCCGAACTCCTGGTGCCGGACTCGGGCTCCGTCGTCTCGTGGCTGGGGTCGGACTGCCCCGGTCGCCATGATGGGTCGCTGCCTAGGCGGCTGAAAACAGAGGTGCCCCGGCTGGCGAGCGCCTCTTCTTGTGAATCAGGGCCTCCGGGTGATCGCTCGGCCAATAGCCCCTTGAACTTCCGTTTGCTCATGCGGCGGATGGCCGAGGGGGTTATAGCGGGCGGTGCGTCGAAAGCTCTCCGTCGCTCCTGTAGGATGGCCATGGCCTCTTCGATCTGTTCCGCGGTTTGGAACTGATCGAGCGAGAGGCTTGAGCCATCCCTCGGGGGCGGGATCGAGAGTCTCGTACCGCAGCGGCTATCCTCCGCCATAGGCTGTGGCTCGGATTGAGACGGAATGAGGCGTCTGGCGGAACGACCAGCGGCTTTCTTCGATGCAGAGGCAGAAGTCATGATTCTGAAAGCTTTTCTCTAAAGAACAGTGAGTGCTTCTTCAGGTATATGCCCCGGAGAACAGTGAGTGTTCTTCGAGACGGTAGGAATAAAAATTGAGAGTAAATACCCTTCCTCTAGCACCAATTGTTGTTGCCCGAAATATTATCCGAAGATAGATATTGCTGGAATGATCGAGCAACAGCAAATTGCGAGAGCACATCCGTGGGGGTGCGAATAACACAAGATTTGCCGGGTTTGTTAGGCCCGGGCTTGAATGCTCTCGCGAGATGTTATTAATAAGAATACGTATGAGTACAAATATTAATGTAAGAATGCCATTACAATGAGTGTAAAAGATCCTATTTATCTAGCTCTTGAGCGAAGCTCTGCGAGTATCGTCTCTGCCGACCTTCTTTCGTGTAAGAGGTGCTGAGAGAGAAGAAAGACCGAGAGATAGCTGTTGCCAAGAGTAAGAAAGCCAAGTTTGTGAAATGAGCTTCTGTACTTGTTGAATAGCCGAGAATCAGAGAGAGATAGAGAGTAGTTTTTGCCGGAAAGCCGAGAAAACAGCCCCTTTTCCAAGTGTAGGCAGCCTTCTATTTATAGGAGTTGAGATGCTCTATTTTGACGGGCGATCGCCTTTCATGTAATATAATAAGGGGCGATCGTCTTTATGTCACATGGGCTGTCTGCCTTAAAGTCATGTTCTTCTTGGCGGCCAGTGTGTGATCTAATGGGAGCCGCACGCGTCTGAGTCTTTGTCACGGGCGGTCCCACTGTACAACTTTCGGCGGGTTTGTCGGTTGGTGAGAAGATGCTGACAGGCTGTGGTCAACGATCCATGTTCTGCGGCGCCTTTTCCGGATCTGCATGTGGGCCTCTGTCTCGAGCCTAGGCCTTTGCCGACTAGACGATCGTTGGCTTCGCGCGGCATGAGGTGGACGTCATTTGGCGGTCATCAGGGGTCGATCGCCAAGTACCGAGAGACGATCGCCTTAGGTGTCGATCGCTCGGCACCGGGACTTGTCATGGGACCTTCGGTCGGCCAATCTGCCTGGGCTGCTGGACTCTGGCTCGTCGCCCGGTCTCTGAGACGATCGCCTGTTGAGACGTATAAATCTCGACAAAACACCACGTGGCTACACCAACCCAATGCCTTAATTAAGGATCATATTGCATTATTGATCCAGGACAACTCTTAGTAGTAGAGTATCATACTCATACTTCACGCCTAATATCAGAGTCTAAAGGTTGGATTCAATCGAGGTTTTAATAAAACCAGAGCTCTGAATCAGCCTACCAGATTATGTATTAACCTATTTTTATAAATCAATAAAAACTTAACACCTCAAACAAACAAGCATCTAGTGTAATTAATAATAAAAAATTGATGGTGGGGGTGTACCACAAAAATATATATACATCTAGGTGGCTACAACTACTCAATGCCAATTAAGGATCATATTGCATTGTTGATCCAGGACAACTCTCTTTTAGTAGTAGAGTATCGTACTCATACTTCACGCCTAATATCAGGCCCAACATGTGGGCTAGTTTGTAGACTTTAACGAGTTGGGCGTTGGCTTAAGGTGCGCCGACTGGTAAAGCAAAATTAAGTGATTTCTTGCGGTCCGTTGCATCTTTACAAGTTCCCATCCTTAGACCTGGCAAAATAGGCCCAGGCCCGCGGGCCGGGCTAGCCCGCCCGTTTTTGGGCGGGCATTGGGCTTCATATTTTTGGCCCAAAAAAAATCGAGCCTTTTTGGCCCGGCCCAGATTAGCCCGCTGTTGAGGCCGGCCCCGGCGGCCCGCCATTGATTTTTTTATATATTTATGTTATATGTAATTATAATATTTAAAATTTCTCCTTATTTGTTAGATTAGATTACATCTATATGATAATTATTGATGTAGTTTTATTTTTTATGGGACTTTGTGATTACTTTGTAGTATCTCATATCAATAATAATATTATTTTATAATTTTTATAAGAAAGTAGTAGTGATAAATGAAATGATGATCAAATAAAAATATTTATATATTTGTCTTTTGATTGTGGTAGTGTAGTAAATAATATAATTATCAAATAAAAATAATTTTACATTTATTTAATTGATTGTGATACTATAGTGAATAATATAATAATTACGGATCGAAAAATATTTCTATATTTATTCAGAAATAATATTTCAAAAAAAAAAAGAGTCGAGGCCCGCGGGCTAGTAGCCGCCAAGCCACGGGCCTAATATTTTGGCCCAAAAAAACCGGGCCTTTTGGCCCGGCCAGATTAGGCCCGCCGTTTTCCGGCCGTTTGGTAGCCTTCGTTTGTCGAGTCTACCCATCCTTATCCGGAATTGGACAACAGTAACCACTTTCGCCAAATATAAAAAGAAAAACAATTAAAAAATAGTTAAGAAAAAACCAATTCCAACGGTGAATTGAGCGAGAAAAATCGGGAAATCTACTTTACTATTAAAAAAGAGTTGTACAAAACACGTGTCTTTATGTAGATTTTTTGAATTAATTATTTTTTTTTTTTTAAAATACACTAACTCCTACCCATTTGAATGAGAGTTAATGGGAACCAAAAATTTTTTCTTTTTTCTTTTATTTTTCTCTCAATGTTTAGCAGTTAATAATTTTATCGTCTCAACTATATTTTTTATTATTAATATTTTAAATTAATTTTTTTTTTACGATATTTGATTTAACATTCATTAGGCATATATATAATTAAATATTCCTTTTTAAATATAAGTTGTTTTTAAATAATTATTATATTATATTCTGATTTTAAATTATTTGTATATAAAGTACAAAAATCAGATAATTTCAAATAATTTCATTGAAGTAAATCTATCTTTTTATAAGATCAATATTTTTACTTCAGTTTTCACCTTATAATAAGTTTAGATTACTGAGTTATTTTATTTAAAAAAAAATGGGAAAAAAATTATAGACATGTTAGACTTACAATTCCCAGTAGAAAGATATATTATTAGTTAAAATAATTTTTTTGATTGATTCTTCTTTTTATGAAAAGAAAAAATATATAAACAAATATAATAAGTTGATTATATTTTTATTTAAGTACGTCACAATAATATATTTTATCACCCTATGCCTAATGAATTAATATCATTGTCGATCTCATGGAATTATTAAGTATAAAATATGTGACTTTAATCTAAATATTTATCAAAAATATATGACGTTCTATCACCTGTATACTGATATATAATTATATTAATATATTAATATAAATATTACAAATATACAATGATTATATAGATTCCTCTAATGTTTATATATTTTATATCGAATCTTTACACATCTATACTTAATATTAAAAGAGAGTCGCAAAAAAATCTAAGGAAACATATGTCATCTCCACGTTAATCCTCTTTTTAAAAAATTTAAAAAAATGGACGTTTAATTTGGGAGGGGGGTTAGAGGATTATTCCATTATATACTATCTACCAATTAAAAACTTCCTCTCATTTTATTCCTTTTATTTTTAACCTAATAATTTAAACAATTATAACTTTTATGTATAAATTTTATTTTTTGAAAAAATATATCAAATTAATTCTTACTTCGTGCTCTTTAATTTGACATCCATATAGTATATATAAAGTAATATAAATATATTTATAACGTATTTAGATAATTAAAATATTTCAATATAAAAATATAAGAAAGATATATTTTTAGTTTATTTTCATAGCTTTTTAACAATTATTTGATTTTTAAGAATTATTTTATTCTGATTATAAAATAGTAAAATATATTACATTAATGTCAAATTATTTAAAAAATTATATTAGTATTAATGTCAAATTATTTAAAAAAATTATATTAGTAAGAATATCGGTTGTATACTTTTATTGAAAGTTGATAATACAATCAACATCATAATCAACCTTGAGTAAAAATCTTTGGGGTTAAATTTATAATGAAAGTTGATAATGATAAACATAATTTAATTTCTTATTTATAAAATTAGATATAAACTCATGTATTATCATATGAAAAAATAAATCTTAGGTATTTAAATAATTTACGGTTTCTTAGATCGTATCTTGCTTAGATCACATGATAAGAGTTTATAAATGAAACTAAATTAAATAATAGTATATACATATGCGTGTGTATACTGGCTCATATATATTTTATAATAATTTTATAATATTATTGAAATTCGATTACAAAATTGTTATAATTTTATACTGATCTTTTTGTCCAAAATTGTTATAATTTTATTCACGTGATTCTGAGTTATACAATTTAATTTAATTTAATTGGTCGGAGCAATTTCTTTTTAATTGGTCGGAACAATTCTTTAGTCAGATAATAATAAATTAGGGTTTCTGTAAATTTGGCTATTAGTTTTGAATTATGGGATTGGGAGGTGTAGATCTTTTTGACGACGGTGATGGAGATGGATGCAAAGAGGCTGCGGCGGCAGTGTTTTGCTCCATTTGCTTGGATGTGGTGACTGACAACGGGGATAGATCTTGGGCTAAGCTTCATTGTGGCCATCTATTCCACTTTGGTGAGTAATAAAATAGCATTTCAATTCGTAGCAATCCTGATCTAACTGATTTAATATTCCCTGATTTTGTTACAACTTGTGAATTTAATTTGGACTGGGGAGGGCTGGAATTCATTAGATTGTTGTGAGATCTTTGTCAGGTTACTGTGTTTCTTTGTTTTTTATTACATATAGAGTCTGCAGCTCATTTGATTTCAAGATCTGGGCATGAAGTGCTGGCAGAAGTATCGGATTAGCAGAAAAATGGATGCGAATTGATTCAAATGTTCGAATTGTAGTATGCTGATAGCGTTGAGAGCCTTTTCGTTGGGGAAAGCTATTTCTACTTGGAATCCAAAGGTTTTTTATGCAACAAACAAGACAAATAAAACAAATAATAAAACATAACTTGTCATAATATATTAAATTAGCCTAATTAAAAAAATCTTCTCATTTAAGTTTGAAAATTCAACTCTGTAATTATATTTCCTAAGCTTCACCGGGACTATTTTACGACGACATTGTTAGGCAAAGATTTAGTGGGGGAGGTTGTTACTGTGTTGAAATGCACTCTGCATGCAGTTATTTTTATTTTTATTTTGCCTAATTCAGTTTCGGATTTACTGAAATATTAAATCATATGGGACCTTAATTCTTGTCATTGTGTGAATTTTCTGATGCAATTTGTGAGACAGTTCTTACTGAGACTTGGTATATATATGCCAGTGATTAAGGAATCACTGATAGCAGTGTTTCATGAGTGCTTTGTTTGGCATTTGCAACCCATCAACTTGCTGGGTAGTAGATGAAGAGATAAAATTACCACTAGAAGGGGGTGTTGAATACTGGTGATACGGATAAATAAAATTTCTCGAGAAGGACTAATTAAAAGTGCTGAAAGTAAACGACACAAAGATTTGTAGAGGTTCGGCAACTTACCTACGTCCTCTCTTCGTTTCCTTTTTCTATTGGCTTAAGGGCAAACCACACTTTTCTTTGGCTCGACTTCTATTGGTCCGGGTGCAACCAATACAACTCGCTTGTCTTCTATAGGTCCAAGCTCAACCGACTTTAATCAATAGAAACGCTAGCGTGCGTTAATGATTTCATGATGGAATATGCTAAGCTTACTGTCTTGGCCCGTTAACGTACGTTACATGACATTGTATTATGCGCTACTTAATCTGACAAACCTTACTCTCTTGTATGAAGTAACAGGTAAATAGCGTGCGCTATTGACTTGATGATTCCTTGGAGTAGCAGATTGACTTCAAAGTGGTAACCATTATAAACTCGATAGCGTGCGCTAACTTATATGTTTAGCGTGCGCTAGTAATGTTGTTTTTGACTTTGATGCGATACACGTCGTTGTTGTCTGAACGAGTCTTGATGTTTAACTTTAAATGTTTTGAGATAATTCACCATCAAAATTAATTTGTTCAACAATCTCTCCCTTTTTTATGATGACAAACATTTAGTTAAAAATACCTGCAAAAACTTTTATGAAAAATATTCGAATCAAAGTTAATGCTTTGTTTGATTGTGTTAGAGGCTTTGGAAAATCCAGAACTTTTCAGGAAGGAAAGTCTTGAAAGATTTGAGCTTTTTCTCCCCCTTTTTGTCAGAAGCAAAAAGGTAGACATACATAGCTCCCCCTGAAACGAAGCATCCCTTCAACTGTGCAGAAAATACAGCTTATAGCGTATTTTTAAGCTAGAAGCTAACCCTCAGAAAAAGATGTTAGATATGGTAGGATAAATCGAAGTGCAATGATCCAATGTATACTACAAAAAAACCAATGTTATTCAACATAAATATAAAAAAAAAACATTAATCCACGTAGAAGTTTTAAGTAACCCAATAGCATCAAACAAGCCACACACTATTGTTCGTAGAAAGTAATCGACATATGAGTTTCAAGGGTTTTCGTCAGAAGGAGTGAGGAATGAGAACGAACGATGAGTGAAGCGGATGAATTCTTCCAGTAGATTCTTGACTGAATGTATTTCGTCCTTTGCCTCTTTCACTTCTGTCCTAAGGGCTTGAATATCGGCCTGAATATCCACTTGGTTGGTTTCAAGGCTGCGCATTCGGACAACAAGATCATCCTCCTCTCTTTCAGTAGATGCTTCTCCCATTGGCCTTTTGCCTTTTGATTGAGATTTGCGCACGAATGTTCCCGTTTGCAATTCGCGTAGCATCTCCGGACCTCTCCTAGTGATTCTTTCTTCGAAAGTCGGTATACGTGTCCCCTTATGTAACCTGTCATCTTCCCTAAGATAAGAAAATAGTACTCATCCTCGATTCAGGGTCTGAACATAGTGCATGGCTTTGAGTGTGGGATCCAAAATTTCGTGCCCTCGGGAGACTGGTACGGCAACTCCGTTTGACAAGTCAACATGATGATATTTGAAGATAGCCGTAAGTATAGGGCCAAATGGCATACCGACTTTCCTTGATCGAGATGCATATTTCTTAAACCGAAAGAGTTCAGCTTTAGAAATAATCCACTGAAATACAAGATAGAAAAGTCCATCAGTTCTTCACTCAAAACGTGATACACAACTTGCTTATCCACTCCGACGAGTTTGTGTTGTGTATTCACTTTCGGCATAATATATTTTGTTAATGCCACAAGCAATAGTCGGATTTCTATGCCCAAATCGTTGTTTTCGAATACATCGTCCAGTTACAGCTTTAGAACATAGGAATTCTCGAATTTCCAGGTCGTTAATATCATCATCATCATCATCATCATTCAATTTCCTAGAGCACATAGATCCTTCATTTTCCAGACCAAATAATTCCTTCAGAATTTCGAATGACACAAAAACCGGTGTTCCTCCAACCATGGAGTGCAAAACCGAAGATTTAGATGCAGCATGATCACCAACATGTAAATTAGCATAGAATTCACGAACAAGAGTAGGACACATATCTTCCTTACATTTAACAAATGTCTCAATACCCAACTTGGCAAAGGAATCTCAGATTTTTATACCAACCCGTTCCAAACTGCTCAAATTAAAGTAGTAACAATTGGTAAGTTGTTCTTGAGGCATAGTTTTAGTGAATACCTTTTGAGCATCGGAGGAAACGAATCGGACAACATTAAAATCGGAGTTTCTGAGACGTTTGGTAGATTTCTTCGCCGGTGCCTTTGGGCCACTTGCCATTGATGATTGGAAGGAGATTAGGGTTTGATAGATTGAGGTTTTATCGGATCGATTTGAGGTATGAGTGAATATTTTTGTGAAACAGTCAATTAGAAAGTATGGTTTGAGATATCATGAAAGGGGATTGGCCGAAATTGTCTTTTAAATATACTGGATGTTGGTGTGCGCTATTGCTTAATATAGCGTGCGCTATCGGGGTAAAGTGGGCCCAGTATTGTCTCGAGGCAAGTCGCTTTTATTGATAATGAGTTAGGGTGTGCTATTTATGTATGGCGTGCGCTATCGGGTTAAGAATTAAAACCGAGTTCTCTATTCAGTTGCTGAGGAAATTTTTGGGGCTGTTTTAGAGCGCGCTACTGTAGGCGCTAGCGTGCGCTAGGACGAGAAAAGATATTTTCATGTGTCGATTTTACATTCAAGAGTAATATTGGAAAAATACTCTTTAAAAATCGTCGATATGTCCCATGCCGAGTTGTAAGCGAATGGTGTTAAAGGATTCCTCGTGTAAGGGTTTTGTAAAAATATCTGCGAGTTGATCCTTTATACCGATAAAAATTGAACATATATCTTTCTTTTGAACATGATCACGTAAGAAATGATATCTGATATCTATATGCTTGGTTCTACTGTGCAAAACATGGTTCTTACTAAGATTTATTGCGCTAGTGTTATCACACAAAATAGGAGTATTTTCAATATTAATGCCATAATCACGAAGTTGATTTTATATCCATAATACTTGCGCACATGCGCTTCCTGCAGCTACATACTCAGCTTCGGCTGTAGACGTTGCTACACTAATCTGCTTTTTACTTCCCCAACAAATTAAGCATGAACCAATAAAATGATATGTCCCGTAGTACTTTTTTTGTCAATTTTACAGCCACCAAAATCGGCATGTGTACTTGGTACGATTACTTGAATGAGAATATATTAAATGTTTACTGCATTACGTTATTAGCTGGATTATGCAACTTTTTACTAATCCCACAGAAACGAAGATGTAATCTGCACTTAGATTTTATCATAGGTCCTCGTCATCTAAAGTGAACTTGTGATTAGTCTCATAAATTAATATATGGAACCTAGTCACATGAATAAACGAGGCCTACAGGCATTACATTTAAATGTGCTATCATGATTGTTTCCTTTTCCTACCTTATCATTAGTTAATTAGGCAGCACAGTCCCTAATGCTTGTGCCCATTTGTTTTTCGTTAACTCAAGTAAGCACAATATATCCATATCTAAATGTAACATGATGATTGTCTAATTATCACTGGTTAACTAGGCAGCACACTTCCTCACAGCTTTTGATTCATGTTAGCCGACCCCAAATCATTTTGGGACTAAGGCTTAGATGTTGTTGTTGTTGTTGTAAAGACGACCTGTTCTTGCAAACTTCATATTGCAGCAGGAAACTCTTGTGATGAATAAGTGGACTCAAATTGCATGTGCCCCTGTGCTTTGTCTATTTCAGCACATCAATCTTGTCTGTAGGGGAAATAGTTCACTGTCCGAACTGGTCTCTTGTTGTTCAACACTCCAATCACCACTGTACATTTGTATTTGTCTTTGGACAATAATTTGTTGTATTTGAAGTGAGGTAATTATCCAAAAGGATGGAGAGCTAAATGGTGATGTGACTCACAGAATTAAGGCGTGTTCGTTGAAGAGGAAGAGTGCCACAGGGTTGTTATGTGATCCAGGCATGCCTCATATACTAAAGCTTAAATTCTACCGCATGACAATTAGACCTGCCCGTTCTATGGTACCGAGTGGTGGGTGGTAAAACAGTGTCACGTTCAGAAGATGAATGTGGCAGAGATGCGCATGATACGGTAGATTTGTGGCCATATAAGAAAAGATCGGCTCAGAAATGAGGTTATTAGGAAAAAGGTGAGTTGCGTCTATAGAAGGTAAGATGATGGAGAATCGGTTAAGATGGTTTGGCCATGTGAGACGGAGACCTGTTGATGCCCCAATGAGGAGGCTTTAAGACTGTGAAACAAATAACATTGTAAAAGGTAGAGGAAGATCTAGAGAAATGTGATTGAAAAAACGATCCGGGAGTCCTTGGGGTTGTAGAAAATATGGTGATGGAAAGGACAATGGAGAGAATATACAGGTGGATTATGGAGTTTGATTCTTTTTTTATTTTTATTTTTAATTTTTTTTATTTTTTTTATTATTATTTATTTTTTATATTTTGAAGTTTTTTCTCTAGAGTCGATTTGATTATTATTTACACTTCATATTTTCATTCTGAAGGACACACAAAGTACGTAAGTATAATTCAAATCGCACGTTATCGAAGTGATCGATTCCCAAGAATACCAAATTAAAAGCGAAACGATTAGGAAAAAATACAAGAGGACGAAAAGGACTTACTAGTACCGGTCGCATTGTGATGATGGCAAAGTGGTGATACTGTAGACAAACGATGACTCAATCGGCCCAAAAGACCGACAGCCTAGGTATCCATAAACCTAAGCTCCGATACCATATTCTGTAACACCCCCAAGTTATTCAGGGTATATTACAGCGCCATGAGCCCCGCCATGGGACCGACAAGGCTATACATACGCGGAACCATGAAGTTTGACCGATGAGGTCTAAACATAATCGAATGGAAGAAAATAAAATTGATGACCAATACGATATCCAAATAGACCAAAGACAATACATCAGAAATCAATCCCAAGGCAACACGGGCCAAAACATCAAGAAAGCTGGAAACAGTACTCGAGTACTCATAACCATTTCAAGTACAACATTACTGAATAGATGAAATACAAAATATAACCAGAGACAATACACAGCATCACACTTACCCCTCATCTTCATGCCGACCCGGTACATACCTATCCGCTCTCCTGGATCCTGAAATACATGAAAGGTATTTCCCCCAAAAAGGGGTTAGCCGTCGAATAGCTAGTACAAGTATATCGAATATGAAACACAATACTTCTCGACAATAAAGTAAATGTAATCATCATTTCATAAACTCAAGACTAGTATTCCGGAATAACTAAATCTCATAGAACATCATTTCAATACATACGTGATTAACCATGGAACCGCACCAAAGGCAACAGAACCCTCAGAGGCCCCGTCGGACCCTCCCAGAGTGGTTAACCCAAAATATAAAGGCAACGGAACCCTCATAGGACCCGTCAGTCCGTCCCAGAGTGAATATATACATTCATACACCTTACTTTTAAAGTCGAGAACGTACAATCATAAACATATACCTGCCTTTGAGACATCGAGAATCGGAGGGAAAAGAATACAAGTTCGGTAGGTCCAAGAATGCACTTCCGGCACCTAAACGATTCGTAAGGAATACGATAATTAATAATCCATACTCAAATCACATGGAGAAACTCCTGAAACCCGCCTACGATTCACAAAACTCCAAGGATAATTACCTAGAGGTTTGGAAATCCCCCCAATCCTCCCAAGTCCGAACAAAATACATAAACACCCACATAATCGTAGGGGAAACGTGGGTACGGGGTAGTTACATCATAATATCAAAGATCTCAAGCTCCAAAACGGATAAATCGGACGAATCTAAGAAAATCCCCAACAATTCCCCAAACTAGGGTTCTAAACAATTTACCTTGATTTGGAAGGTAGAAATGGATTAGATGTTGTATAATCTTTATTATACCACCAAAGATGAGGATAGATGATGAATAGCCGCCCCCAAATCACCTCAAAGTCTCCCCTCTCGTGCTCTCTCGTCGGAAGTGAGGAAAATGGAAGAAAAGTGACGAGTAACAGGGTTGACCGCCCTTATATACTGCGCCTATTTAGCGCGCGCTAAAACTCAAGGTTAGCGTGCGTGTTGTGTCGAGATTTATACGTCTCAACAGTCGATCGCCTCAGAGAACGGGCGATCGAGCCAGAGTCCAGTAGCCAAGGCAGATTTGCCGACCGAAGGTCCCAGGACAAGTCCCGGTGCCGAGCGATCGACATCTAAGACGATCGTCTCTCGGTACTTGGCGATCAACTCCTGGTGACCGACCAAATGACGTCCACCTCATGCCACGCGAAGCCAACGATCATCCAGTCGGCAAAGACCTAAGCTCGAGACAGAGGCCCACGTGCAGATCCGGAAAAGGCGCCGCAAGACATGGTTCGTTGACCACAGCCTGTCAGCATCTTCTCACCAACCGAGACCGCGAAAGTTTATGCAGTGGGACCGCGTGGCAACTTCGTAACGCGTGCCGCTCCTCATTGGACCGCCACATTTGTTTGCCAGCAGCCATGGACTTTAAAGCGAGCAGCCCATGTGACATAAAACGATCGCCCCTTATTATATTACATGAAAGGCGATCGCCGTCGATGTGAGCATCTCAGCTCCTATAAATAGAAGGCTGCCTACACTTGGAAAACTCTCTGACTCTTTGATTGTCTGCTTCACGTCCAGTTCAGAAGCTCAAATCAGAACTTGGCTTTCTTACTCTTGGCAACAGCTATCTCTCGGCTTTTCTCTCTCTCAGCACCTCTCAATCACGAGGCGGTCGGCGAAGCGAACAAGAACACGCAAAGCTTCGCTCAAGAGCTAGATAACTAGGATCTTTTACACTCATTGTATTTGCATCCTTACATTAATATTTGTACTCATACGTATTCTTATTAATAACATCTCGCGAGAGCATTCAAGCCCGGGCCTAACAAACCCGGCAAATCTTGTGTTATTTCCATTCCCTCGGACGTGCTCTCGCAATTTGCTGTTGCTCGACCATTCCAGCAATATTCATCTTCGGATAATATTTTGGGCAACAACAATTGGCGCTAGAGGAAGGGCATCAACCCTCATTTTCATTCCAACCGTCTCGAAGGACACTCACTGTTCTCCGGGGCATATACCTGAAGAAACACTCATTGTTCTTCAGAGAAAAGCTTTCAGAATCATGACTTCTGCCTCTGCATCGAAGAAAGCCGCTGGCCGGTCTGCCAGACGCCTCATTCAGTCCCAGTCCGAGCCCCAACCTATGCCGGAGGGTAGTCGTCGCGGTCCGAGACTCTCGATCCCGCCCCCGAGGGATGGCCCAAGCCTCTCGCTCGATCAGTTCCAAACCGCGGAACAGATCGAAGAGGCCATGGCCCTCCTACAGGAGCGACGGAGAGCTTTCGACGCGCCGCCCGCTATAACCCCCTCGGCCATCCGCCGCGTGAGCAAACGAAAGTTCAAGGGCTCTGCGGCGGCGATCGCCGGAGGCCCCAATTCACAAGAAAAGGCGTCGTAAGGCGGACACCTCCGTTTTCACCGCTGGCGGCGACCCATCATGGCGGCCAAGGCGGTCGGGCCCGGCCACGAGGCAGCAGGCCGTGTCCGTCACCAGGAGTTCGGCGTATCCGACTCCCAGAAGGCAGGCCAGCCATCTGGCTCCTCCTCACCGAAGAACCGAGGTCGGCGACCGCGGAGTCAGGAGATCGATACACGATCGCCTTGGCTCCCGCTCCGGAAGCCGAACCACGAGCGACCATGGTACAGCAATGGCCGCGATGCAACGGCAGCTCGACGACATGAAGGCGCTTCTAGAAACTGGGGCAGGCACCAATAGCAAGATCGCCGAGCCGAGCGAGTCACTCGCGGTCCACATCGAGCTCGCCCCCGTTCAGCGTAGGATCGCTCCTCCCAAAACACCTCTGTACGAGGGGAGGTCGGATCCCGAGACCCATCTGAGCAAGTTCCTGATCTACATGACCGGGTGTGGGGCATCAGACGCGACCAGATGCCGAATGTTCCCACTGACGCTGGGCGACCTGGCCCATAAGTGGTACGTCTCGTTGCCACCGAGATCCATCAATTCCTTTGACCAGCTGGCGAACAACTTCACAGCGTACTTCGCCACCAAGGTCGCTCGGCCGGAAGGTCCCCATCGCATGGTGCAGATCAGGCAAGGGGAAGAAGAGTCCGACGCAGACTACATCAACCGGGTGGATGAGATAATCCTCAATGGCGAGCACATGGCGGCGAGATCGCCACATACTCGGTCTAGGGGATTCGGCGGTCTTTCGCCTATGTTCGGGCATCTAACGAAGGACATCCCCGACCTACGCGGTCTTAGCGCCAAAGCCATGAACTTTACGGCGGGCAAAGGTTACTTTTCAACCTATGAAGAACGCGATCGGCAGACGAACGACGATCACCAGTCTTCCAGCCCGATCGCCATTATCAAGCAACATCATCAAAACCGGAGGATTCGTTCGCCATCTACAGTTCACCATCTAACATGATGGACCAAGGCACGAGATCGCCTCCCCCGCACAACGTATACCTTCGAGGGTCGGCATCTACATGACTATCCGAGGTAGAAGAGTGCAGCCATGGTCCTGGTAGTCGATGGAACCGACTGCTTCGGCCATGCAAGGTCCCTTTGGGCCACGATCGCCCGCCCTTCGTTTAAATACGAGGCCGGCGTAGTCTGAGGGCCCTCCAAAACTAATCAGTGGACACGCTCGCCCGCCCTCAAAGGTTCATCACCTAACTTGGTGAGCCCGGACAACGCGACGCGTCCCTATCCACGTCTCAACGTACACCGTCGAGGGTCGCCATCTTCATGGCGGGCCGAGGTGGAAGCAGAGCTAACAAGCCGCGAAAATGGAGTTGATTAATCCGACGACGCCCCGCGCAAGGACTCCTCTAGACCAAGACCGCACGCTCTTCGTTTAAATACGAGGCGAGGCGCAGCCCAACAGAGGACCATCACAATAAAATGAGTCACAAGACAGACAATGTCGCTCGCGCATAAGACACGGTCATGGGGTCGGTCCATCGAACTCCGCGACTGTGCACGGTTCCTCAGCGACGAAACAATCAAGTTTCTACGAGGGACCGGCCAAAATTGTTTATTGCAGGTACAAGACCGAAGATAGCTAGCCAATCGACCAGATCGCCCAAGTCCGAAACCAAAGTCCACTCAACGGATCGCCCGTCTTTATCCTACACGATCGCCAGCAAGAACCACCTCACCCCATGTCTTCAACATCGGAGCAAGCCGGGGGGCAATTGTTGTGTCGAGATTTATACGTCTCAACAGACGATCGCCTCGAAGAAGCAGGCGGCCAGGCAGTCCGGCCAGCGGCAGATTGGCCGACCGAAGGTCCCAGGACAAGTCCCGGTGCCGAGCGATCGACATCTAAGGCGATCGTCTCTCGGTACTTGGCGATCGACTCCTGGTGACCGACCAAATGACGTCCGCCTCATGCCACGCGAAGCCAACGATCGTCCAGTCGGCAAAGACCTAAGCTCGAGACAGAGGCCCACGTGCAGATCCGGAAAAGGCGCCGCAAGACATGGATCGTTGACCACAGCCTGTCAGCATCTTCTCACCAACCGACAGACCCGCCGAAAGTTATACAATGGGACCGCCCGTGACAGCAACTCAGGACGCGTGCCGGCTCCTCATTGGATCGCACAGCTGGCTGCCAGCAGCAGCCGCAGACTTTAAGGCAGACAGCCCATGTGACATGAAGACGATCGCCCCTTATTATATTACATGAAAGGCGATCGCCCGTCAGTAAACAGAGCATCTCAGCTCCTATAAATAGAAGGCTGCCTACACTTGGAAAACTCTCTGACTCTTTGATTGTCTGCTTCACGTCCAGTTCAGAAGCTTAACTCAGAACTTGGCTTTCTTACTCTTTGCAACAGCTATCTCTCGGCTTTTCTCTCTCTCAGCACCTCTCAATCCTGAGACGGTCGGCAGAAACGATAACAAGAACACGCAAAGCTTCGCTCAAGAGCTAGATAACTAGGATCTTTTACACTCATTGTATTTGCATCCTTACATTAATATTTGTACTCATACGTATTCTTATTAATAACATCTCGCGAGAGCATTCAAGCCCGGGCCTAACAAACCCGGCAAATCTTGTGTTATTTCCATTCCCTCGGACGTGCTCTCGCAATTTGCTGTTGTTCGACCATTCCAGCAATATTCATCTTCGGATAATATTTTGGGCAACAACAGTGCGCTAACGGGGCTACCTGGTAGTCCAGTAGCCTTTGACCTCGTCGCTAGCGTGCGCTACATCCGGCATAGCGCGCGCTATGCAATGCTTCTAGCGTGCGCTAGCTGACGCTTAGCGTGCGCTACCTGCTAGTCCAGAGAGCAGAAACCTCCTACCGCCACTGCCAAACCTGAGTAGTTAGCGTGCGCTACATCCGATGCTAGCGCTACCAAGCATGAATAACGTGCGTAGCTCATGCCTAGCATGCGCTAACTGCTAGTCCAGAGGGTAGAATCCAGCTGCTGCCTCTGCCAAGCCCAGATCATTAGCGTGCGCTACAGGCAAAGCTAGCGCGCGCTACTCAACAGAAATAGTGTGCGTTAGCTTAAGCCTAGCGTACGTTATCTCCCTCTCACAAAAATTGCCGCAAAAGTCCAATCAATACGAACATTCCCCGAAAGGTACGACACTCCAAGATCAACAACAATATTTCGATAAGTGCTTACAAGAACGATCAAAGTAAAAGAACGTCAAAGCCAACAATTCAACGCAAAGTACGGGTATTACAGGATCATCGAAACCACCATGTGTATATCGTATATGTTTATCATGTTGTGTATGGTATTTTGAGTCTTCTCGTGGTAGAGACTCGTTGCTATTGTTGTCATTGAGTATGTTGTTATTATTCTTCGTGAGATATTAAATAATATGTTGTTGTATGATTATCGTACTTGTACTAGCATCGTTGTGCTAACCCCTTCGGGGGTGTACATTTGTTTTATGTTCAGGATATAGGAGGACGGGGAAACAACCACTTGAGCTACATGATGACGAGGGTGCAGAGTGATGTTATGGCCGGGATGGTTTGTCAGTTGCGTTTTGTTTTTAATAAAGTACTCGAGTACGCAGTCGTTTTGTTCTTCCTTTGAAATTTATATTCGGATGTTGGTCGATTTGTACTTTTCATACTCGTAATGTAATAATAAACTTTACAGTTGGTATTTAATAATGCTGTCTTTAAGTTTTTAGCCTAGTAAATCCCGACTCAAGGGTTTACGGCGCTGTAATAATCCTGAATATCTCGGTGTGTTACACTCTACAGGTTCCCACTCTGAATTTCATGACAATTTTCTTTCTAACGACAAACTACGCAAGCCCCGTCACAACGTGGTTCTCAAACAGCTCGGAGAACCGTCTGAGTCTAAGATTGCACGCCCTGGCTCTCCGCAGACATAAGCACGAATCAAGCAACTCCAAGCCATCGGTCGCCAAACCTTATTCCTGCAGGATGCCGCCAAGGCCCTGTATGACATCGGTAAGGAATTAGACTGGATGCACGAAACAGCTCAGGACGAGCTTCCGAAGCTGAAAAGGGCCATTAATGATGTGGAAGAGGCTTTTTGCCTCATGCCAACTGCATTGTGGCAAGCCCTGAATCAACTGAAACAACATCAGGAGCGTATCCTGAAGCAAGAGCAAGAGAAGCTTCGTGTCGTTGAAGCCAAGACTGTTGCCGCCCTTGAATACACCGGCTCAAAACTAACTGACCACGATCACAAGATTGACGATCTTACAGCAGTGGTTGTGAGACTGGTTGGAGTGTCACCGATCTAAAGACCCAATAGGCCGAATCTATGGAACTCCTTCGAGATATTCACGACAAGGTCTCGTATCTTGATGATGCCAAAAAGGGGGAAGAGTCCACAGAGGCTGCAAGAAAGTGGAGGCTGGAGAGAGAGAAATGGAGGCTGCACTGGAGGAAAGCGTCGCTACTCCCATCGGACAACTGGCCGGACCTGGACCAGGTCAAAGAGAGAAATGATACAGGGTAACTAGTTCTCTACTTGAGTTCCAGGATCCTAATTTCCCATGGAAGAGTACAGTACGAAAGCCTTCGGAGAAATTGCTCCCAACGGATCGACAGCCTACAACAGATGAATTGAGGGACTAGAAAAACAACGAACTATGAGATACTTCTGTATGCTCATCAGGGAGTCGACCATGTTCAATAAATTTAAAATACTGGAGGATGCTGCAAACGAGTTCTCGAGGTAACTGGTAGAAGGAAAGCTTCTCTTACAGCTAAAGATGAAGTCTAAACACAAGAAGGGTGATCGGGTAACCCATCCTGTACGATGTCTCCCATGAAGGACAAAGCATCTACAAGGACCGAGACAGAGACTCCTTAATCAACTGTTGGAGAGGAACCGATCATGATCCCTTTTGAAGACTTGGAAACATTCACATTATATGGACTAGCTTCTGTTAGTTATATGTTGTATTTATCATAATGTATGCTCTTCGATGCAGTATTTTTATCTTTCAAGCCCTGTAATTTCCATCAACAATAAAATTTTGATTTTTTTTTTTTTGAAAGATTACAGCTCTTAATCTACTTTTACTGTTTTACTGTATTGATTACGACGAAGTATTGATATATTCAACAAGTACAGACTTGTTAATCCACAAGCTGTAAGAACTTGTCTGCGAACAGTTCATAGATTAAGTTGTATTCAATCAAGATTACATCCTGTAAGATTGTGTCTGTGTCCCAATCATAAGTTAAGTTGTAATACACTTAGTCCTGTAGGATTTTCATTTTAGAACTTGCCTGCGAGTTGTTCAAACTTTTAGACTAAGTCATGAAGATCAGATATTTCGACAGAAGACATAAATACAACCTCTACGTATCAAGCAGTTTTGGCATTATCAAAAATGGAGAAATTATTGGGTTAACACTACACCATATATGGGTTTCAGCAACACCTGAAAAACTGTGTTCAAAAGTCCAAAAAGTGTTGCTGAAGGCAAAAAAACAGGCTACGGCTACACTTTGACCAAATTTGAAGGTGTTACAAAAACGGCCGCAACCATAGGGGTCTAAGGTAACACTTTTCTTTTTTTCGGTAACATGTGAAAAAAGTGTAACAATAGACCGCTATGACAACACTTTTCTTGCCTGTGCCTACATTAGATTTTGTGTTGCTGCAGACTTAAGGCCACACTTTTACATATTTAGTGACACAAATGTTTGTGTAGTCAGACCTATGCTAACACTCATGAGGTCTAATGTAACATTAAGTTGTGAAACACTTTGACATCTTTACCAACAACTTTAACACTATGACTACACTTATATATGAGCAGGTTCCAACTTTTACCAACACACTTTTAATCTTTGTCAACACAAGTTTTATAGGAAGAATTACAAATTAGAGTCTATGGCTACATTTTTGCAGGTTTTAACCAACATTTTTTATGGTAAAAAGCAACGTGTTATATTGAAAAATAGATATTATCATAAAATAGTCAATAGCATTAAAACAACATCAACCATAACAACATCCAAAATACATGACTACCAAATATTCAATCCATAATCAAACAGCCAAATGCACTTACATAACCCAACATCCAAAGTCCTAACTTAAAATGCCATTCAACAATTAGCTTAAGTACTATTTAATAGCTAAGAACAAGTTACCATCGCAATCCATAAATATAACAAGTCACTTAGCTAGCATAAATCTAAAATGATGAGATCAGTCAAGGAGTGACATTGTCATCCTCATAGAACTCCTCGACTGATTTATGAGAGTCATCAATCTTTAAGTTCAAATCTGGATTCTTCTCAGCCAACATTTTCATCATTTCTCGAACTTTTTGGTCAAGTTTTTCATCCATCTCTTGTTGAAGTTGAGCCCTGACTTAGCAGTTAGGTCCGCCACGTCTTGATCGATGCTTGAACGGATGGTGATCTTGAAGACTTCGACTTTGGTTCCTTTTACGAATAAATCTCCCAATTAGATAAGATGGTCGGTGTTCTTTGCCATCATATATTGATTTATTAGCACCACTGATTAGCTTTAGTGATCATATGTCTTGACACAAACTAAGATTAATAGTTCACACTTCACACGGTATATGTCATATACTAAATTGGGAATTAGGACGAAAAAGTTAAAAGAGATCCACCTTTAAAACCGTATACCAAATGTCTAGATATTAAGGAAATTGTTTGAGGAGACTCTCGCAAGTCCGTGTCTCGAACCTTCCGGTGGTTCGACATCTTGTCATGTGCGGCATCTTTTCACGTTGAGCGGCGGCTCCCAATCGAACAAGTAGATCATTAGTTTTTTCCTAGGAGCATTGTTAGTCTTTCATTCTTGCTCTCCTCACCATTTTCATGTAAGCTTCCTGATCATCCACTTTCATAGCTTGGATCCTCAATTTTCCGGCTCTTGTATATCGTTGCCTCAACCTTCCATGCCATGCCTGCACAAACGGAAAGCAAATATAATGTAGATGATATGCCAAAATAAAGTCTCATGTTTGATAAACATCGAGAGATCAAATTCATAGCGACTCGGAAAATGGTAATCATAAGGCGTAATTACAAAAACCCCACGAGGTTTGATGTATGTAGAGAAGACTAAAGATTTTTGGGGGTAATTACAATACCTTTACAAGTATAAGTGCTTTTTTGCTGTAATATTTTTGTGGGTTTTTCATTATTTTTTCTTAAGGGGGCTTTTCATTATCTTTACAACCATCTAGCTTTTTGTTCGCAATTAGTCCAAACCTCAGGGTTTCTTTTGTAATTATCCCTAATCATTAAGGGGGATACTATACCACTCGATCATGAGATATTGCAATTTCCATTTGGCAAGTCATTACGACAACGCCAAATAGAACAACAAGAAACATACATGGTCGCATAACTAGTTTCCTAGATATATATATATATATATGTGTGTGTGTGTGTGTGTGTGTGTATTAGGCTCGCTCTATAGAACTTGAAAACTAATTATAAAAAAATAAAAAATAAATAAACTGCACATAAATGTTCATGTCTGAGCACCATCATTTCTCTGTTTCCGCCTTTTTTGGGTAGCCTGTACTTGCAATTGGAGTTCACGTGCAGCATTAAGTAAGTCCGCAAAGAATTTCCTTTTCCTAGTCTCTATACGATTCCCTTCTTATTCCTCAAATCTTGACAATCGCTGCCGCAAAGGAACCAAACCACCCACACACACATAAAAGGAGAACTCGTCAGATTCAACAAAATTAAAATATAATATATATATATATAAGCTTTTTATAACATGACATCTTAAGTAGAAATTTTTAGGTAGCATATCCACATATATTTGCTAGCAGATGAACCACTCATGAAACACAAAAACTGATAAAAGAGACGAAAAACAATCATCACCTCAGCCTCTGGTTTTTTCTTCAGCGGATCATCAGTTTGCATAGCAAAAGCATCTCCAATACCATAAAATGGATGACGTAAATGCATCATACCCCAATCAAAAAGCTGCTTGTCAGGGTTTGAACAATGCATCCGAAGCCAATATTCAGAACTCACTTCAGAGCGCACTTTACTCTGGAGCTCGGCTAACTGCTAGAAACAAGAAATTCATTGTCAAACAAGAACTAGAACCAACACTATCTAAAGCTTAGGCACATAGGACAGCATAAAAGATGCTTTGTTTTAAAGAGATGTCTTCTTCCTTTGCAAATCAACTTTACCTCAAGTCCATAAAGCTCGATCAAGCATCTTGACTGCAGATGTCTAGATATGTAGGAAATTCTTGTATCGCAACAAGAATGTCCATTTTCAAATGTGCCAAGCATACAAATCATAAATGTGTTAGCACCTAAACATCATACACAACAACAAAAGTGACCTGAATAAGAGGGAAGGGACGAGGGAAAATACATAGGTTGTGCCACACAATAAATGGTTTTCTAGTAGTGCAAACATCTTAGTAGTGAAACCTAAACCTTGGCATTGATGTGAATTTTACATCTTAGTAGTGAGAAATTTTGTAAGGATGCTAAAAAAATGTCCCTGTGCACAACAATGTGAATGTGTGGAAACAAATTTGCATCAACAATTTGATTTTAAATCACTTGTGGTTTATAATAATATTATCATACATACTCCTTGATAATAATAATAATAATACATAATTGAGTACAAGTAAAAATATTACTACTACTAAAATAAGAAAAAGCGGCCTAATCATCCTAGTAATAATCATTGATTTTCTTTGAATATTAATAATAATAATAATCTTGATAGGCATTCTTCATCAGCTGTAGAACAACACCAGTGACAGAAGAAAACACCACCGACAGAGGAGAAGACGTAAAATAAGCTGCTGCCTCAAACAAAAAAGCCACCGAGCAATCCAAAAGGCTAAAGTTTTCAAAACCCGACCAAAGATTTAAAATCGGAAGCATATGGAATCAAATAGCAAAACCCAAAAGCATCAAGCGGGTCTTTTTCCCTTAGTAAACAAGCTAAACACGAACAAATAAGGACAAACACGGTATCAAACGCCACTTGCGCCGTCTGATTAAAAAGCTTTGAGGGATTGGTTAACACACGAAGGAAAGATATGTAGAATATAAAGGAACCATGAGTAGACACAACTGGAAGGATAACACATATCGCAACACCACAAGAAGTACACTACCCATTTGGTTTTCGGTTGGCCATTGAGTTACAATCTTAGCGTATACGTAGCTATCAAATAAGGTAATGAACCACATTGAAAAAAAATCAACAGCGTACCAAACCTTTGTCCATCGTCTTCCCAGACCTGCCTCCTTCTCTCCTCCTATTTCTAAATCTTTTAAGAAACTTGCCTTGTCTTCAGTCCTTCCTGATTACAGTTTCACTTCACACCTAGTGAACCAGAATCGGACCGACTTCTGCAAATAAAAAAACAACCAATCAAAAATTCATGAAACCCACTTTCACATCGACTCAATAGGATATTCAACCCTCAATCGAAACATGACACCTCTAAATTTGAGCCGAACCTTTCCAGCTGTGGAACTAACCTTCAATTTCAATCGGAGCCCATTCTTGCAGTATACCCAAATCAAAAGTTACGGCCCTGAATTCTTCAGCACGTACCCAAACCATCACTTTTAGTTGAATAACTCTCAGCCGTATAAGCCCAATAAAAAACCCTTACTTGAACCCATATGTAGCCGTCTTCGCCCTGCCACGTGCCGCCTGAAAACGAGATGGCATCCTCAAACTCAGACCCATCGCCGCGACGACGCCCGGTTCGACCCACTACTTTTCTGACTCATCCGTCGCGTACGTGCAATAGTACGCGATTCGTGTCTGTGAAAGACTTGTGACCGGTGTTTGTGTGTGTGTGTGAATTTCGGTGGGAAGGGGTAGAACAGGAGCGAGGTGGAGAGAGAGAGAGAGTTACGGAGAGAGAGTGAGGAACGGGGAAGAGAATGAGAGATGGTCGGCGGATGCAACATGAAATAGGGTTATATACCCCTAATTTTTGATTATTCAATTAACCCCCTTTCATCGAACCCACTTTTCCGATTTATATGTCCGTGTGGCATGTGTAATATGTAGGTGGGACTTAGGACCCGAATAATCGAATAAAACGGTTCGGTTCGGTTAAAAAATCGTGTTCTTTTTGTTATTGAATCCTACTTCAAAGTAAAGTTTGGATAACGGTTATTGATTTTGAACTCCAAATACCCAAGAAACCGATATACATAAAATTCATGTTAAAAATAACCGAAATACCGGTTATTCTACATATTTTCGGTTATTCTTTATTTTTGAGTTATTTTATATTTTTGGGTACATACTATATTCTACATATTTTCGAATATTCTTGAAAATATATATAGTATATACTATATTGTCACTGTTGGAAATAACCGAAGAGCCGATAAAAATACCCGATATAATTTCGGTTCGGGTATTTTGGGTAATGCAAAAATGAGGAACCGTACCAAAATTTTAATTCGGTTCGGATAATGGGTACGATTTTTTTACTCAATAACCGAAAGTCCCACTCTAGTAATATGTTATGAGTGTAGGTGAAATCTTTGTGTGTGCATGTATTCGGTGTGAGAGATGAAGCAGAGAGTGGCGAGAGAAATAATTATAGAGAGAGAAGAAACAAAGGGGGTGAGAGACGGACTTAAAATTTGTGAGACAAGATAAAGATGAGAGGCATGTGCTTCTTTTATATTTGGACCGCCTAAAATATTTTAGCAAGCCCATTTATTTTTTCAGTGTTTAGTTATATTTTGTTTTAAATAGCAACGACTACACCAAATTTTATGTTAGCGTAGATATTCAATTTAGTCTATGGTAACACTAATTTATATCAATAATAACGTTAGAAAAATGTGTAGCCTTAAATCAAATTTGCCCAATTTTAAGGCATCTAAGGCTACACTTTTGCTTGTAACATCAAAAAAAATGTTGTTGAAAGCCATATATGGTGTAGTGTAAATACAGCCTGTTTTGATAAAAGCCACCATACAGCTGAAGTCTTCAAAGTCAGCATTTCACTAAGTATGGAAGTTGTTAGGAAACTCCGTACAGCATATGCATACAGCAAAAGATGTTCCTCCATAGTCCGATCCTACAGTTTCTACATCATTATACATCATAACTGAAGAGAGTTGGATATAGCAATCTTGTTGTAGGAGTTTTACTTAGGAAAAGTAAAATACATCTAACAGGACTGAAGAATAGCTTTAAACCTTTGTGAAATAAACTTTGTTTATTTATAAAATATTTACGGTTAAAGCAACCTTTAATGCTGATAGGACATCATTTAATGCGGACGAAAGAGAAAACAGTCAGAACGCGCTGAAGAGCATTTAATACAAAGTTAAAGAGAATGTCTGAAGCATTAAATGTGAATTGCCTTTAATTCAAACATTCTACAGCTGCCAATCAGAGCCGTCTAAATCTCACCAACCGGCCAACGACTATATTTATAACGGATTTATTTTCATGGTTATAAATAGCCCCAAGCATAGGACATCAGTTACAACAACCAATTATCTGGCGCATTACATTCGACGATCAGCTCTGAAAATCATAATATCAAGCTAAGAAAGAGAAATATATTTTCTGAGCATACAACGTCATCAAAGCGAAGAAATATACGATCCTCAATGCAAACAGCACATCATGTTGGAAATATTAGATATAATAGAGGAAATGGGCTGTTTTGAGCAGCCCAATTGAGAGGAAATTATGAATGGGCTCGACTACGAGTTAAAGTCGGGACTTAGTTGGAATACGTAGTACTCCATATGAGGTTTCCAAAACATGTAAGAACAGTAAAAATGATTGAGGTATGAATGAGATAAAATATTCCAAAGTGAACCCTTTAGAAATGGGTTTGGGATGCTATCCCACATTGGAAAAAGAAGGGAAAAATTGTGAGTATATAAGGATATGTAGACAAAGTCATGTTCAAAAAGTGAGACATGTGTGGATGTGTGACTGGGCGCCCCTCGCGCACACACACACACACGCGCGCCGCCGCCCGCCCGGCCGGCCGATCGGCTCGGCTCGGCTCAGTTCGGTCGGTCTCGGTCGAAGGGCGATTTGGGCGAAATATCTCGGCGTCTCGAAGTTATCTTTTTACTGCAATTTTATTCAGTAAAAATTTATTTTACTGAAAATACCTCAATTAATAAATTCCGAATTTTTCGGATCCGGATAAACATCAATTGATTGATAATTATCGAATTAAACAGATCTGGACAAGTATTGAGATACCAATCCTAATCGGTTTAGAGTTCCTCCAGATACCAATCCTGGTCGGTATAGAGTTCCTCCAGCACACAACCTCCTACAGCCTTCACCTATAAATACCCGGCTTGAGGGGCTCGTTTTTTACACACTTCAGATGTGCACTTCGAGAGCCTTTCCCAAACAGATTTCTTTTTCTTTCTTTGTTTTTCTTTCGGATACTTTCAGTTGGTGATAGTAGACACATTTGTTCTAGTTCGTTGAGGGTGCAGCACATCATCGATTCACTGTATCGAGCTGTTGTTTTTATCCTAGGAGGCAGACGTCATACACCGTGGTGAGGGCGAATTTGCTTTAAGGAGACAGATACTCTGGACTCAACAGCAACCCTTCCGCTCGTTTATGCGAACGGGAATTTTCCTTTTTTGCTAACCGATTTTTTTGCAGGATTTAGATAAAATATATATTCGATATATATTTATATTCTGTTATTTTTCAAGTAAGCGTTTTCAAAATTATTCAACAATCTTAAAGCAATTTTTTTTTGTTTGTTTACTTGATTAAAACAGATCAATTTTTGAAAAGTTAAGCAATATGGATTCTCAAAACCAAACACTATCTACGGACGTTTCTCGAGGTGCGCCTCAGAAAATTGGCTCGGGTTCAGCGACTGGAGGTGCGCCTCTAACTGGATCGGGTTCAGCGAACCACTCTGCCTCAGTTACGATAACTAATTCGGTTTCGGTTTCGGTCAACCATGCGGACAAACCAGAGAAATTTAACGGGCAGAATTTCAAGAGACGGCAGTAGAAGATGATGTTTTATCTGACCACTCTAGGCTTGTCTCGATCCCTCAAGGAGGATGCGCCAAAATATGACGAAGACAGTGACCAACAAACTTTGATGGCCATTGACGCTTGGAAAACTTCTGACTATTTGTGTCGGAACTATGTGATGAATGGCCTTGCCGATTCACTGTACAACGTATACAGCAGTGCTAAATCAGCCAAGGCATTATGGGACTCACTAGACCATAAGTACAAGATCGAGGACGCCGGTGCCAAAAAGTGGATTGTTGGACGGTTTCTCGATTACAAGATGATGGACTCCAAGACTGTAGTGAGTCAGGTACAAGAGATACAAGTGATCATTCACGAAATCCATACTGAAGGAATGATCATTAGCGAATCCTTCCAAGTGGCTGCTGTGATCGAAAAACTGCCCTCGACTTTGAAAGATTTCAAGAATTATCTCAAGCACATGCGCAAAGAGATGAGTATGGAAGATCTGATCATTAGACTTCGCATAGAGAAAAACAACCGAGGATCAGAGAAGAAGGTAAATGCTGTTGTGGCAAAGGCCAATGTTGTGGAAACTGGACAGACATCCAAGAAAGGCAACAATGGAAAGGGAACCAGGCTGGGACCTAATGGAGGAATTGGGAAAAAGAAGGAAAAATTCCTTGGTAAATGCTACAACTGTGAAAAGATGGGTCATAGGGCGGCTGACTGCAGGCTACCAAAGAAACCAAAGAAAAAGGAAGGAAATGCAGCACATCTGATTACCGAACAAGTGGAAAATCTTGACTTATGTGCTATGATCTCCGAAATGGACCTAGTTGGCTCAAATCCTAAAGAGTGGTGGATCGACACTGGAGCAACTAGGCATATATGTGCCAACAAGACTATGTTCTCCTCCTTGGAAGAAACGGATGCTGGCGATATCCTGTATATGGGAAATTCTGCCACCTCAACTATCTTGGGTGAAGGCACGGTGATTTTGAAGATGATGTATGGAAAGGAAGTGACTCTTAAACGAGTGTTATATGTGCCCGATATCCGCAAGAACCTTATTTCTGGTACCATGTTGATGAAGCACAACTTTAGATTAGTTTTCGAGTCCGATAAAGTTATTTTGTCGAAAAATGGTGTGTTTATAGGGAAAGGATATGAATGCGATGAGCTAGTTAAGCTCAATGTAATGACTATAAAAAATAATGAAATGAAGAATTCTTCTTGAGTCTCCTAATTTATGGCATGCTAGATTATGACATATTAATTTTAATGCAATGCGTAGACTAATTGCATTAGATCACATACCAAAGTTTAAAATTGATTTAAACCACAACTGTGAAACTTGTGTAGAGGCAAAATTAACTCGATCTCCATTCCAACAAGTGGAAAGAAACACCAAACCTTTAGATATAATAGAGGAAATTGGCTGTTTTGAGCAGCCCACTTGAGAGGAAATTTTGAGTGGGCTCGACTACGAGTTAAAGTCTGGACTTAGTTGGAATACATAGTACTCCGTACGAGGTTTCCAAAATATGTAAGAACACTCAAAATGATTGAGGTATGAATGAGATATAATATTCCAAAGTGAACCCTTCAGAGATGGGTTTGGGATGCTATCCCACATTGGAAAAAGAAGGGAAAAATTGTGAGTATATAAGGAGATGTGGATAAAGTCATGTTCAAAAAGTGAGACATATGTGGATGTGTGACTAGGCGCCCCTCGCGCACACACACACACACGTGTGCCGCCGTCGCCGTCCATCCGTCCTGCTCGGCTTAGTTTGGCTCGGCTCGATTCGGTTCGATCGGTCTCGGTCGAAGGGCGATTTGGGCGAAATGTCTCGGCGTCTCGAAGTTATCTTTTTACTGTAATTTTATTCGGTAAAAATTTATTTTACTAAAAATACCTCAATTAATAAATTCCGAATTTTTCGGATCCGGATAAACATCAATTGATTGATAATTATCGAATTAAACAGATCTGGATAAGTATTGAGATACCAATCCTGATCGGTTCAGAGTTCCTCCAGATACCAATCCTGGTCGGTATAGAGTTCCGTTAGCACACAACCTCCTCTAGTCTTTACCTATAAATACCCGGCTTGAGGGACTCGTTTTTTTACACACTTCAGATGTGCACTTCGAGAGCCTTTCCCAGACAGATTTCTTTTTCTTTCTTCATTTTTATTTCGGATACTTTCAGTCGGTGATAGTAGATAAATTTGTTCTAGTTCGTTGAGGGTGCAGCGCATCATCGATTCACTGCATCGAGCTGTTGTTTTATCCTGGGAGGCAGACGTCATACACCGTGGTGAGGGCGAATTTGCTTTAAGGATACAGATACTCTGGACTCAACAGCAACCCTTCCGCTCATTTACGCGAATGGGAATTTTCCTTTTTTGCTAATCGATTTTTTGCAGGATTTAGATAAAATATATATTCGATATATATTTATATTCTGTTATTTTTCAAGTAAGCGTTTTCAAAATTATTCAACACATCATACAACAATCGCTCGTCAAAGCATACAACTGCTGTTTGAACTTGTTCTACCCTATCTTTACCGTTGAGATCAATCTTATCCTTGTATGGACTAAATCGTTGCTAGTTCCAACCTGTGTGGGAAGAATAGCATTGAAGATGAAGCTTCTATCTGTGTGAAAAGAAGCAAGTCGAACGAACCAAAGCCAATCTGTGTGAACGGCCCAAGCTGTGTCACTGTATCAATTTGTGTGAACGATACAGGGACATGTTTAGTTAAAGTCACGTAGTTGTGTACGTAGTGATTTTAATAAATATTTTACTCCTGTGTGGAGGACCAGTGGACGTAGAGAGGTTTACCTCTAACCACTTATATCTGTGTGTATTTTACATTCCGTTCTTACTGTTTTCATATCTACCTGTGATTTAAAGTATACATATTGTGAAACCCTGTACGCATCAAGTAAACAGGAGAGTACCTAGTTGCTGTATTTACAACAACTCCATATTAGTCTTCCGCTACGCAAATAACTTTGAAAAACATACAGCTTATTGTATCCTCTCTTTCTAAGTTGTTTATTGTATACACTGTGGCCGACATTTCCCAACAATCTCGAATTAATTTGAGAAGAGCAACAAATTGAAATAGAAACTCCTCTTCGTACTCCTTTAAAATATATATCTTATACGAAGTTGTTCAAGAGAATCCAAAACAAGATCTGGAAACTGCTAGAGAAGTTGCTCAACCTCTACGTAGGTCTCAAAGATGCAGAATTCAGCTAGAAAGGTACTACAATATCAATCTAACTAAAACTTATCAAGTCATGCTTTTGGAAAGCAATGAACTACACACATACAAATAAGTTGAGATGAGCCCGAATTCTAAGAAGTTGCAATAAGGTATGAAATCCGAAATGAACTTCATGTATGAAAATCAAGTATGGATCTTGGTTGACTTGCATGATGTGGTAAAAGCTATAGGTAATAAATGAATTTTTAAAATTGAAACCGACGTGGATAGAAAATGAAAGGTTTCAAGCTAGATTGGTAGCAAAAGGTTACAAACAAATTCACGGGGGTGGATTATGATGAAACTTTCTCTCCAGTCACTATGCTTAAGTCTATAAGGGTTATCCTAGCTATTACAGGTAATTATGATTATGAGCTTTGTCAAATGGATGTCAAAATCGCCTCCGTAAATGGGATTTTGGAAGAGGATGTGTATATGACACGTCAAGTGTATTTTGAGGATCCAAAATACATGTTGAGAAAGTGTGCAAGCTTCAAAGAGCCATTTATGGTATGAAGCAAGTTTTTTAGGTGGTTAATTTGTGTTTGAGAAAATAAAGATTAAATAAAAAAAATATAAACCTCGATTAAAGAGGTAGATATTGGAACCCATCCCACATGGGATGCAAATATTAGAGTCTGAAGGTTTGATTCAACCAAGGTTTTTATAAAACCAGAGTTGTGAATCGCCCAATCAAATTATGTATTCACCTATTTACAGATCAACAAAAACTTAACACCTCAAACAAACAAGCATCTACTATAATTAACAATTTTTAACTAGTGGTGCCGGTGTACCGCAAAAATATACATACATCCACATGGCTACACCAACCCAATGCCTTAATTAAGGATCATATTGCATTATTGATCCAGGACAACTCCCTTTTAGTAGTAGAGTATCATACTCATACTTCACGCCTAATATCAGAGTCTAAAGGTTGGATTCAATCGAGGTTTTTATAAAATCAGAGCTGTGAAACAACCAACCAGATTATGTATTAACCTATTTTTATAAATCAATAAAAACTTAACAACTCAAACAAACAAGCATCTAGTATAATTAATAATAAAAAATTGATGGTGGGGGTGTACCACAAAAATATATATACATCTAAGTGGCTACAGCTACTCAATGCCAATTAAGGATCATATTGCATTGTTGATCCAGGACAACTTCCTTTTAGTAGTAGAGTATCGTACTCATACTTCACGCCTAATCTCAGGCCCAACATGTGGGCTAGTTTGTAGACTCTAACGAGTTGGGCGTTGGCTTAAGGTGCGCCGACTGTTAAAGCAAAATTAAGTGATTTCTCGCGGTCCGTTGCATCTTTACAAGTTCCCATCCTTATCCGGAATTGGACAGCAGTAACCACTTTCGCCAAAAAGTTTGCGCGTTAAGACATGAAACAATATAAAAAGAAAAACAATTAAAAAATAATTAAGAAAAAACCAATTCCAACGGTGAATTGAGCGAGAAAAATCAGGAAATTAGTAAGAAAAGAAAAGAAGGTCGACACAGACACTTTCCTTCATCTTCTCTCATCTGTTTCTCTCTCTACTTCCCCCAACTCCATCTGAACTCGTTGATCTTTTTGTCAAAAATTGTTATAATTATTCACGTGATTCTGAGTTATACAATTTAATTTAATTTAATTGGTCGGAGCAATTTCTTTTTAATTGGTCGGAACAATTCTTTAGTCAGATAATAATAAATTAGGGTTTCTGTAAATTTGGCTATTAGTTTTGAATTATGGGATTGGGAGGTGTAGATCTTTTTGACGACGGTGATGGAGATGGATGCAAAGAGGCTGCGGCGGCAGTGTTTTGCTCCATTTGCTTGGATGTGGTGACTGACAACGGGGATAGATCTTGGGCTAAGCTTCATTGCGGCCATCTATTCCACCTTGGTGAGTAATAAAATAGCATTTCAATTCGTAGCAATCTTGATCTAACTGATTTAATATTCCCTGATTTTGTTACAACTTGTGAATTTAATTTGGACTGGGGAGGGCTGGAATTCATTAGATTGTTGTGAGATCTTTGTCAGGTTACTGTGTTTCTTTGTTTTTTATTACATATAGAGTCTGCAGCTCATTTGATTTCAAGATCTGGGCATGAAGTGCTGGCAGAAGTATCGGATTAGCAGAAAAATGGATGCGAATTGATTCAAATGTTCGAATTGTAGTATGCTGATAGCATTGAGAGCCTTTTCGTTGGGGAAAGCTATTTCTACTTGGAATCCAAAGGTTTTTTATGCAACAAACAAGACAAATAAAACAAATAATAAAACATAACTTGTCATAATAATATAAATTAGCCTAATTAAAAAGATCTTCTCATTTAAGTTTGAAAATTCAACTCTGTAATTATATTTCCTAAGCTTCACCGGGACTATTTTACGACGACATTGTTAGGCAAAGATTTAGTGGGGGAGGTTGTTACTGTGTTGAAATGCACTCTGCATGCAGTTATTTTTTTTTTTTTTTTGCCTAATTCAGTTTCGGAAATATTAAATCATATGGGACCTTAATTCTTGTCATTGTGTGAATTTTCTGATGCAATTTGTGAGACAGTTCTTACTGAGACTTGGTATATATATGCCAGTGATTAAGGAATCACCGATAGCAGTGTTTCATGAGTGCTTTGTTTGGCATTTGCAACCCATCAACTTGCTGGGTAGTAGATGAAGAGATAAAATTACCACTAGATGGGGGTGTTGAATACTGGTGATACGGATAAATAAAATTTCTCGAGAAGGACTAATTAAAAGTGCTGAAAGTAAACGACACAAAGATTTGTAGAGGTTCGGCAACTTACCTACGTCCTCTCTTCGTTTCCTTTTTCTATTGGCTTAAGGGCAAACCACACTTTTCTTTGCCTCGACTTCTATTGGTCCGGGCGCAACCAATACAACAACCGACTTTAATCAATAGAAACGCTAGCGTGCGTTAATGATTTCATGATGGAATATGCTAAGCTTACTGTCTTGGCCCGTTAACGTACGTTACATGACATTGTATCATGCGCTACTTAATCTGACAAACCTTACTCTCTTGTATGAAGTAACAGGTAAATAGCGTGCGCTATTGACTTGATGATTCCTTGGAGTAGCAGATTGACTTCAAAGTGGTAACCATTATAAACTCGATAGCGTGCGCTAACTTATATGTTTAGCGTGCGCTAGTAATGTTGTTTTTGACTTTGATGCGATACACGTCGTCGTTGTCTGAACGAGTCTTGATGTTTAACTTTAAATGTTTTGAGAATTCATCATCAAAATTAATTTGTTCAACAATCTCTCCCTTTTTTATGATGACAAACATTTAGTTAAAAATACCTTCAAAAACTTTTATGAAAAATATTCGAATCAAAGTTAATGCTTTGTTCGATTGTGTTAGAGGCTTTGGAAAATCCAGAACTTTTCAGGAAGGAAAGTCTTGAAAGATTTGAGCTTTTTCTCCTCCTTTTTGTCAGAAGCAAAAAGGTAGACATACATAGCTCCCCCTGAAACGAAGCATCCCTTCAACTGTGCAGAAAATACAGCTTATAGCGTATTTTTAAGCTAGAAGCTAACCCTCAGAAAAAGATGTTAGGTATGATAGGATAAATCGAAGTGCAATGATCCAATGTATACTACAAAAAACCAATGTTATTCAACATAAATATAAAAAAAAAACATTAATCCACGTAGAAGTTTTAAGTAACCCAATAGCATCAAACAAGCCACACACTATTGTTCGTAGAAAGTAATCGACATATGTGTTTCAAGGGTTTTCGTCATAAGAAGTAGTGAGGAATGAGAACGAACGATGAGTGAAGCGGATGAATTCTTCCAGTAGATTCTTGACTGAATGTATTTCGTCCTTTGCCTCTTTCACTTCTGTCCTAAGGGCTTGAATATCGGCCTGAATATCCACTTGGTTGGTTTCAAGGCTGCGCATTCGGACAACAAGATCATCCTCCTCTCTTTCAGTAGATGCTTCTCCCATTGGCCTTTTGCCTTTTGATTGAGATTTGCGCACGAATGTTCCCGTTTGCAATTCGCGTAGCGTCTCCGGACCTCTCCTAGTGATTCTTTCTTCGAAAGTCGGTATACGTGTCCCTTTATGTAAGCTGTCATCTTCCCTCAGATAATAAAATAGTACTCATCCTCGATTCAGGGTCTGAACATAGTGCATGGCTTTGAGTGTGGGATCCAAAATTTCATGCCCTCGGGAGACTGGTACGGCAACTCCGTTTGACAAGTCAACATGATGATATTTGAAGATAGCCGTAAGTATAGGGCCAAATGGCATACCGACTTTCCTTGATCGAGATGCATATTTCTTAAACCGAAAGAGTTCAGCTTTAGAAATAATCCACTGAAATACAAGATAGAAAAGTCCATCAGTTCTTCACTCAAAACGTGATACACAACTTGCTTATCCACTCTGACGAGTTTGTGTTGTGTATTCACTTTCGGCATAATATATTTTGTTAATGCCACAAGCAATAGTCGGATTTCTATGCCAAAATCGTTGTTTTCGAATACATCGTCCAGTTACAGCTTTAGAACATAGGAATTCTCGAATTTCCAGGTCGTTAATATCATCATCATCATCATTCAATTTCCTAGAGCACATAAATCCTTCATTTTCCAGACCAGATAATTCCTTCAGAATTTCGAATGACACAAAAACCGGTGTTCCTCCAACCATGGAGTGCAAAACCGAAGATTTAGATGCAGCATGATCACCAACATGTAAATTAGCATAGAATTCACGAACAAGAGTAGGATACATATCTTCCTTACATTTAACAAATTACTCAATACCCAACTTGGCAAAGGAATCTCGGATTTTTATACCAACCCGTTCCAAACTACTCAAATTAAAGTAGTAACAATTGGTAAGTTGTTCTTGAGGCATAGTTTTAGTGAATACCTTTTGAGCATCGGAGGAAACGAATCGGACAGCATTAAAATCGGAGTTTCTGAGACGTTTGGTAGATTTCTTCGCCGGTGCTTTTGGGCCACTTGCCATTGATGATTGGAAGGAGATTAGGGTTTGATAGATTGAGGTTTTATCGGATCGATTTGAGGTATGAGTGAATATTTTTGTGAAACAGTCAATTAGAAAGTATGGTTTGAGATATCATGAAAGGGGATTGGCCGAAATTGTCTTTTAAATATACTGGATGTTGGTGTGCGCTATTGCTTAATATAGCGTGCGCTATCGGGGTAAAGTGGAAACTGAGTATTCTGTCTCAGAGGCAAGTCGCTTTTATTGATAATGAGTTAGGGTGTGCTATTTATGTATGGCGTGCGCTATCGGGTTAAGAATTAAAACCGAGTTCTCTATTCAGTTGCTGAGGAAATTTTTGGGGCTGTTTTAGAGCGCGCTACTGTAGGCGCTAGCGTGCGCTAGGACGAGAAAAGATATTTTTCATGTGTCGATTTTACATTCAAGAGTAATATTGGAAAAATACTCTTTAAAAATCGTCGATATGTCCCATGCCGAGTTGTAAGCGAATGGTGTTAAAGGATTCCTCGTGTAAGGGTTTTGTAAAAATATCTGCGAGTTGATCCTTTGTACCGATAAAAATTGAACATATATCTTTCTTTTGAACATGATCACGTAAGAAAAGATATCTGATATCTATATGCTTGGTTCTACTGTGCAAAACATGGTTGTTACTAAGATTTATTGCGCTAGTGTTATCACACAAAATAGGAGTATTTTCAATATTAATGCCATAATCACGAAGTTGATTTTTTATCCATAATACTTGCGCACATGCGCTTCCTGCAGCTACATACTCAGCTTCGGCTGTAGACGTTGCTACACTAATCTGCTTTTTACTTCCCCAAGAAATTAAGCATGAACCAATAAAATGATATGTCCCCTAGTACTTTTTTTTGTCAATTTTACAGCCACCAAAATCGGCATGTGTACTTGGTACGATTACTTGAATGAGAATATATTAAATGTTTACTGCATTACGTTATTAGCTGGATTATGCAACTTTTTACTAATCCCACAGAAATGAAGATGTAATCTGCACTTAGATTTTATCATAGGTCCTCGTCATCTAAAGTGAACTTGTGATTAGGTCTCATAAATTAATATATGGAACCTAGTCACATGAATAAACGAGGCCTACAGGCATTACATTTAAATGTGCTATCATGATTGTTTCCTTTTCCTACCTTATCATTAGTTAATTAGGCAGCACAGTCCCTAATGCTTGTGCCCATTTGTTTTTCGTTAACTCAAGTAAGCACAATATATCCATATCTAAATGTAACATGATGATTGTCTAATTATCACTGGTTAACTAGGCAGCACACTTCCTCACAGCTTTTGCTTACCTGTTTTCTTCGACTCAAGTATGCACAATATATCGATTGTATGTCTTAATGCACGTGATAATTGTCTAATAAAGGTTGGTTTTAAATCTTTCTGGTAGTAAATGAATTTTGTTAATTCCATTGTTGACAGGACACCAGATGCTATTTCGGTGCCAAAAAGCTGCATGAATATTGTTTGTTTGTGGCCCAGACAATGTTAAAGACCTTAGTAGTATACATTAATGTTTTATCAGCATTTACAAAATCTATGCTGGAGCTTATGATGTTTGTGCATGTCAGTTGACAGTGACAGCTTTGGTAAACCTGATTAACTCTCAATCCACCGCATATGCCGTGATTGATAAATCTTCGTCAATTATGGCTTACCTTTGAAATCTTCTGAAAGTGGAAGGAATTTAGTGTGCCTGATTTTCTGAAATATTGTTTTCAATTGTATGATGTTTTGAGTGATCTTAATTAGAGTGTTTGGCAAGGAAGTTTTCCAAATAACTTACGATCGTGAGGTTTATATACAAGCTTGCCATATCATTACTGTAAAGAAAAATGTGAAACTTTGTGTAAGAAGTTTCGACGAGTTTAATGGGATGGTTAGTTTATGCATGGACAATTAGATTTAGAAAATTAGAGCTCAAAGGAATGTTATGCAAAATATGCTTGAGAAAGAAGACCTGTTCGAATACTTTTGTGGCTCCAAGGGGAGAGTCGACATACTTTTGTGGCTAAGATTGCTGATAGTGGTATTTGGTCTGATTACACGGAGATTTGATGTGGAACTTGTTGGGGCATAACATAAAGGAAGGTGCAAAAGAAGTCCTAGGAGAATCTAAAGGAAACAGACCATCAAGTAAGGACACATCTTGGTGGAATGATTAAGTTAAGCAAGCGATAAAGACCAAACGTGAATGTTATAAGGTACTGGGTAAATGCTCGAGCGATGAGAATTATGAGAAGTACAAGAAAGCTCGAACAGAAGCTAAAAAGGCAGTGCGAAATGCCCGATCAAAGGTCAATAAAGAATTATATGCAAGATTAGATACTAAAGAAGGGGAAAAAGATATCTATAAACTTGCTCGAATGAGAGAGAAGAAGACGCGAGATATTGGAAAAGTTAAATGTGTAAAAGATACTGACCAAAAAGTTTTGGTTCAAGATAAAGAGATAAAAGAGAGATGGTCATACATTGATACCCTATTCAATGGCCATCAAGAACAAGTTATTGGGAATTTAAACATCCCCTCAAGTATGGTTAACCGAGAGTTTAAGAGAAGAATTCAAAAGGGTGAAGTGACAATTGCATTGAAGAAGATGGGGTCAAAGAAAGCAGAAGGACCAGATGGTATACCTATTGAAGTTTGGAGGTGTTTGGGGGAGAGAGGGATCGAATGGGTAACTATGCTTTTCAATATGATTTGGAGAAGCAATAAGATGCCATCAGCATGGAGGAAAAGTATTCTCGTCCCTTTGTATAAGAACAAAGGTGATGTTCAAGATTGTTCTAATTATCGCGGAATTAAACTAATGAGTCATACCATGAAGTTGTGGGAACGAGTGATTGAACAAAGGATCAGGAAATGTGTGAAAATAACGAGAAAATCGGTTTGGATTTATGCACGGAAGATCGACCATGGAAGCAATTTATCTTATCCGTGATTGATGGAACATTATCGAGATAAAAGAAAGATCTCATATGGTTTTATTGATTTAGAGAAGGCATATGATAAAGTACCAAGATAAGTACTTTGGTGGGCCTTAGCAAAGAAGGGTGTATCGCGGAAATATATTGACATTATAAAGGATATGTATGAGGAGCTAGTACAGCATGCGTACTTAATGTTGGGAGGACAGAAGAATTCCCTATTATGATTGGGGTGCATCAAGGATCTGCTCTTAATCCTTTTCTCTTTGCCATAGTCATGGACGAATTGACAAGAGAAATTCAAAATGACGTTCGTGGTGTATGATGTTCGAGATGATATTGTGTTGATTGGTGAAACGAAGGTTGGAGTGCAACGAAATTGGAACTTTGGAGGATACTTTGGAAGCTCGAGGCTTTAGGTGAGCGAGTAAGGCCGAATATATGGAGTGTAGGTTTAGCGAAACTTGTGATAGAGAGGCGGGGATGATCACATTTGATGGGAAAGTTGTTCATGGATCCACTTTCTTTCGTATCTTGGATCTATTATCCAAAGGATGGAGAGCTAGATGGCGATGTGGCTCACGAGAATAAAGGCGGGGTGGTTGAAGTGGAAGAGTGCCACGAGGGTTTTATGTGATCTGGCATGCCTCATAGATTAAAGGGTAAATTTTACCGCACGACAATTAGGCTGTATTGTTATATGGCACCGAGTGTTGGGTCAGAACAAAGTGTCACGTTCAAAGATGAATGTGGCGAGAGATGCGTATGCTACGATGGATGTGTGGTCATACAAAAGGATCGGCTCGAAATGAGGTGATTAGAGAGAAGGTAAGAGTTGCGTCTATAGAAGACAAGATGATGGAGAATCGATTACGATGGTTTGGTCATGTGAAGAAGACCTATTGATGCCCGGTGAGGAGGCTAGAAAGTTGGGAACAAGTAATGTTGTGAAAGGTAGAGGAAGACCAGAAAACTTGGATAAAGATGATTGAAAATGATATGCGGTTTCTTGGAATTGGAGAAAGTATGGCGATGGAGAGGCAAATGTGGCGGGAAAGAATACGGATGGTGGATGGAGTCTGATTTTTTTTTTTTTTTTTTAGTTCCTATTTTCTTTTATTTCATGTTATCTTTTAATTTATTTTTCAGGATTTTTTTTTTTCTTTTTCATTCTCTTTTTTTATTTGCTTTTTTCTCTACTTTTTCCCTCTTTTTTCCTTTTATGTTATTTATGTAACGATTATTGACAGTTTCAAAGTTTGATTCATGTTAGCCGACCCCAAATTATTTTGGGACTAAGGCTTAGATGTTGTTGTTGTTGTTGTAAAGACGACCTGTTCTTGCAAACTTCATATTGCAGCAGGAAACTCTTGTGATGAATAAGTGGACTTAAATTGCATGTGTCCCTGTGCTTTGTCTATTTCAGCACATCAATCTTGTCTGTAGGGGAAATAGTTCACTGTCCGAACTGGTCTCTTGTTGTTCAAACACTCCAATCACCACTGTACATTTGTATTTGTCTTTGGACAATAATTTGTTGTATTTGAAGCGAGGTAATTATCCAAAAGGATGGAGAGCTAAATGGTGATGTGACTCACAGAATTAAGGCGTGTTCGTTGAAGAGGAAGAGTGCCACAGGGTTGTTATGTGATCCAGGCATGCCTCATATACTAAAGCTTAAATTCTACCGCATGACAATTAGACCTGCCCGTTCTATGGTACCGAGTGGTGGGTGGTAAAACAGTCACGTTCAGAAGATGAATGTGGCAGAGATGCGCATGATACGGTAGATTTGTGGCCATATAAGAAAAGATCGGCTCAGAAATGAGGTTATTAGGAAAAAGGTGAGTTGCGTCTATAGAAGGTAAGATGATGGAGAATCGGTTAAGATGGTTTGGCCATGTGAGACGGAGACCTGTTGATGCCCCAATGAGGAGGCTTTAAGACTGTGAAACAAATAACATTGTAAAAGGTAGAGGAAGATCTAGAGAAATGTGATTGAAAAAACGATCCGGAAGTCCTTGGGGTTGTTGAAAATATGGTGATGGAAAGGACAATGGAGAGAATATACAGGTGGATTATGGAGTTTGATTCTTTTTTTTTTTTTTTAATTTTTTTATTTTTTTATTATTATTTATTTTTTATATTTTGATGTTTTTTCTCTAGAGTCGATTTGATTATTATTTACACTTCATATTTTCATTTATGTTTTTTTTTTGATGGTCTCAAAGGATGATTCATGTTAGTCGACCTCTACTCGTTTTGGGATTAAGGCTCAGATGTTGTTGTTGAAGTGAGACAATTATGCATCTCAGGAGCACCACAATTAATCTTCCATTACATTGAACGTGCTGTCTGACATTGCTTGTGCACATGATATTTATGTTATTTTATAATCTGTAAAGGTAACTTAATATAAATAATTGTTGCTATCTTGAGGCCTAAGTTATGCTGTTCACTTTTTAGTTGCCGTAGCATGCAATGCTTTATTTATCAGTGACGTTTGGGAGACTGCTTCTTTATTTCTCATCATATATTCTGCATTTGATTCTATGCATACAGATTGCATAGGTTCAGCTTTCAATAGTAAGGGAGCAATGCAATGTCCCAACTGTCGGAAAATTGAGAAAGGACAATGGCTGTATGCAAATGGTACCCGCCCTCTACCTGAATTTAGCATTGATGATTGGGCCCATGATGAGGATCTATACGATCTAAGTTATTCTGAAATGGTGATGCTCTAAATCTAATTGATTATTTTCCAGATACTATTTATATTCTGATGTTATGTATCGGTTGCATTTCTTTTTGTCTTCATTGTTTTATTTTCTGAATAGTCGATACTGTTGATCACTTACATAAAAATTGTTGATAAATTGTATGTTCCTAGAGAGCATGACTGAAGCATGTCACTTTATGTGCTTTTATGCCTGATCCTTCTTACAATTGTCATTCTTGGATTGAATAAGAATTGTGATGTGCTATGATGTTTAGCATCGTATATCTATATGCAGTGCTTCTGTTTTGTTGTTTTGGTGACTCTTATGGTTTACCAAAGCTTCCTTCGACGTGTCCGTACTCATCACATTCTCGATATATTACATGCGACTTGTTCATGTATTGGTTGGAATCTTTTACTAAAACTTATCATTATTCCTGAGCCGACAGTGGTGAGCTAGATCATTGGAGAGTGTTATCTGGAGAATGCTTGTGGGCTTGTGCACCATCCTCACACTCCATTCTCTCTCCACATCCTTATTTGTGTTCATCAACATCATGCTATTAGTGCTCAGTTCAGAGAAGCACTTGACACTTATTCCACATATTTTGTTTCTTTCCTGTTTGGGATTTCTCTGCTAACTTAAATTCCATGACCCTCTCCGTATATTTACATGTTATTTAGCTAACAAATGCTTTGACTAGGCTATGTTGACTTGACATGACTGGTGAAGCAGGCCATTTACAGGATCTGGCTTAGTTTGGGTGGGGTAAAAAACGAGTGGTAAGAAAAAGTGAGGAATACCAGAGGAGACACTTGGAGTGCGTTTTTCTTCTTTTTGGATGTGGTCGGCATAAAGTTGATGTCTTTAAAAGATGGAACACAGCTGGAACCCCATATGGTTTTTCTGCTGTACAGACTGCTATAAGCCCATGTGTGTCTTTAGGATTCAATTTAAATGCCTATGTAATAACACCTAAGCTGTCAGATCGACGCAGTGGATGTATCATGTTCTAAATGTTTGCAACTATAAACATGAATGAAATAAAACTTAGCTGTCTTTTATTTCATTTTCATGAATATTTGTCATATTGATTTTTGTAGCTGATGCTTCTGCTCCCAGCATCAAATTATGAAACCTATTATGGACCCTGTCTTGGACGGGTCTCACAATCTGATACTTGATGTAGTTAATAACATATTTAATAGATGAAACCACGTTTTCATGCAAACCCTTGTGTAACCAGACTAATATTTTCACCATGAGACTATCCACATATGACTGTAATACAGTTCTCCCAAGTATTTTCTTCGATTTGTAATCCTATCCATGTTGGGTAAAACATTGACGCTTTTATGTGTACTTAAGTAGAAAATTTATGTTAAATCAGATTTGTACTAACTTCTTCTAAATGGATGTTCCAGTCATTTGGAGTTCATTGGTGTCCATTCACGAGGGTCCCTTCATCTTTTGAGTAAGCACACATTTACCTTCTAAGTGTCTCTTTTACCAGGTTGAAGTTCAAGTTGTAGCGTCTTTTCTGACATTTCAAAATATATAGTACTTCTATTATCTTCTCAGTTTAGCATTTTCTAACTCAGACAATGTTAGAAGCTTCAAAAAGGTGTCACATTGTTGGCCAACTTTTCACATTTTTAATTACTTCTTAAATACTCATTACGACTGCCTTAGCTGTTGGCTTTCATGTTGCTGTGTATATTTGCAAGCTTACAGCTCCATCATTGATCTGGAAGGTTGTTTCTTCTGGGATTAGAATAATTGTTGAAATAATTTTTTTTTCTTTCCTAAAACCTGTGGTAAACTTGAGTAGTTTAGAAGGGTGGCTATCCGGATGGTTACTGTCCCAAAAACGTCACTATTAGCTGACTAGTGATAAAGATCAAACAAGCCACATTTCGTATTTAAGACCCCAGTGTATAGCGTTTTAAATTAAACTCAGTCTGTTCTAGTACAAGTGTCTTCAGGCCTGCAATTATGGTATTGATGTTGACATGATCAGGTCTTTTGACACATTTATTTTCATCTGAAACCTATGTAATACTATACTTAACAGTGAAATGGTCGTACATGAATCTTGGGTATCCTATACCTGTTTTTTCTCCCCCTCTTCTACTCTTTTCTGGTTCATGTAGCAGCTGTTCAGCTAATAATCCTTTTTTTTTTTTTTTGCAGTGAGGGAGAGTTTTCATCAAGTGCATGTAAGATTATATGACATCTCTACTTTACTGCTAAAGTTTAGAACATGTCTCTGTGATAATTGGAGCATTTGTTGTTTCATAGATCATGACCTCCTTGGACACCATGCTGTCTTCAGCATAGATCATGACCTCCTTGAACACCATGCTGTTTTCACTGAACGTACCCCCGCATCATCGACATCCCATCCTTGCCCTTATGTTACTTATTTTGGGCCAATCCATCCATCTTCGTCAGCACCAAGTGGGAGTGTTTCGGATGGATCTACTTTTAGTAACCACTGGAATGGCCCATCAGTCCCAGGTGAAGTCCCCAACTCTTATGCCTTTCCGTCAATGGATATACATTATCACAATTGGGACCATTCTTCTCCTTTCGGTACTACTAACCGCGTTAGTGGTGCGGACCAACACTTGATCCCGTCAGTGGCTCAGAGAACAACCAGGAACAGCTCTGATATCCCAAGGGCTGGAACACATCCCTTCATTGCTGGTCATAGGTTAGTATATTGCTTCAAGTTTTGTTTTCTAAGAGTGTTTTTGCATCGAGGGATTTGAAGAGGGATCTAGAGGAAGGGTCTGACCGGATCTACTGATTATGTGTGGCAAAAAAATTCTCATCAGTGGATTTCATGTCCCTTATATTCTAAAACCTGTCATTTGAAATCTATGCTTTTGTTTCTTGTATATACTACATACAGCACACATTTCACATACACTACACACACCATTCATTTCACATAACTACACACATTTCACACATGAAAACACGCTACATAGTTGACACACTCACGAAAACACACTTGTGTCACACATAAAAACACACTACACATTTTTCACACACGCTACACAACAACATTGTTTATAATTTAATTGTGAAGAAAAACTTTTAATGGATTTGAGATCTTCACAAATACACATTAAACCCAAAGAAGAAATGTGAAATGAATGGATTTCAAATCCCTCAATCCAAACATAACATAAAGGTAATCCTACCGACTTCAGTTTTAAGCTCTTATAACTTGCAATGGAAAGATGTGCGTGACAAATTGCCCCTTTGTTCTCAAGCAAACCTCAGAGTTTTCTGTTGCTAGTTTTGGATTAGAGAAGTTGATTATTTTTTGGCATACTTACAGATCTTCGAGTAGAGCTCCAAGCTCAATCACCTCATCAGTGCTTCCAACATACCCCGGTACTGTCCCCCGTCCCCGTGACATTTCTCCATCTCTTCAGACATACTTTCAGCATTCCACTAATAACTCACGAGTGGCACGAGCTGCCCCTGTTATATCCACCGGACGAAGATCAAGCAGCAGCCATAGGGCTTTAGCTCAGGTTGCGCCTATCTCCACCTCATCATCAGATCAGTCTAGTGGGTTTTACTTATTCTCATCTTCAGATTCATCCGGAAGAACCTTCCAAGAAGCTGAACATCCTCACCGTGATCTTTTCCATCATCCTTGGGGACGAGACCAGCACCAGCCTTCGTTCCTATCGGGCCAGGTTGATCATGATTCAATATGGGGCCCGTTTCGCACACCGAGTGCTGGATCTGATGGTGGAATCAGATCTGGTAATTTCCGCCAGAGGCATGGATCTGAGAGGATGTCATCTCAAAATCGGTCATAGTGTGTGTTTTATTTGTGATGAAAAACTGTGATATTACTGACCCAGATTATATATGTTTGCGCAACAATCTGTGGGGTTCAAATCTGCCTAGCAGATTCTGAAACTATTGTGTGCCTTCGAAATGATCACATTTTCATGAGTCACCACCTTGTCTGGGGGACTTTGGCTTCCTCTTGTGTTTCTATTCCCGTTGGGGGAACGCTTGTTAAAAGCTAAAATGACAATGGCTTTTTGTTTGATCAAAGCTTAAACAATGTTTTTGTTTAACAGGCTCTTTTATTTTTTATTGTCATTATTAAGCTCTTTTTTAATGCATCGAATGAGAGTGAAGCACACTCTAGAAATGGTAAGAGTAAAAATAAAAGAGAAACTATTTTTATGTTGAAGGAAAACTGTAAATAGGCCAAAGTAGGGCCAAAACTGATGTTATTTTCATTAATGATATCCGTATACAGAAGATGGATGAAATGTATATAAATTATGTTTTCTCCAGTATCACTCCTTGTATCTGAGTTGGTGTGTATTTTGGTTGCACATCAAGGTATTAGTAAAAATTTAGTGGAAAAAATCTCGATCCTAGGAAGAAGATTATAATATGAAGATTATAATATCGGCATTGCTCCAGTACTGTTTTTATTAAGTCAGTGTCATTCTTATCTTGATCAATGCACTTTGTTGGTATCATTTCAACCCTTTTATACCGAGTGAAAGATGTAATTATATTGTCTTGTTGCGTCATTAAAATAACAACAGGTGACAAAAACCGTGTGTGAAAATAATATTGATAGGCGGCAAAAGAGTACAATCTTGCGAAAATTGTATTAGACATTTTTCGTCAAATCAAAACTTGTATATGAACCATATGTCGATCAATGTAATTACACTTTCATAAGATCTTTTCTTCGACCAATATGATTATATTACACCTTGTTATGTCGAATCTATACTAAATAATACTTATTTTGATCAATGTATCCAAGGATGATCATTCCATTGATTGGTGAATTTTATACGTCTAATTACCTTGTCAAAAATCTCTTTAAGCGATAAAAATTCAGTAGGAGACAATCCTCAATTAAGAGAAAGAGTACAGCACGATGTTAAATTAGATACTCGACTCTCCCTCAAGTCTACATCTGCCCCTCTCCCTCAAGTCTACATCTCCCACTGGCATTTACATCTAACAAGGAGTTTGAAAACGGTACATGTAACATTATCTCATCGAGAACTTTGGCAAACATTAGTCAAATAAAAAAAGAGTACACCGCAGGTGAATAAGTTTCTTTATAAATAACTCATTCCTTGTGACCTTTATATCGATCTCATAAGTTGAAAAAAATCTATAGCCCTGCCTAATGCTTGCATTCATAATCAATGAATTTTGTAACCTTATCCAAATATCATTTTCTCGTTAAAAACCTTGACAAGTAACAAAACTTAATGGGAAAGTGAACTTTGGTCTAAGTAAAAGAGCAGTGTATGAGAGAGAGAGAGAGAGATCTCACATGTATCCCCATATGGTTCTTTCAATGGGATTAAGTTGCATTATTTTCATAAATGCATGTGGTCTCATCAAAAGTAGTACTTAAACTAGGGGTGTAAACGAGACGAGATTGTTGGGATTCGGTGCCTAAAACGAAGGCCCAGCGGAAGCGGTAAAACGAAAATTAATTCGATCCGAATCCCTACGAGGATCGATCGAGCTACGTATATACGAATATTAAAAACGAATTAATAAGAGATATAGAAACTCACCCTTGTAGTCCGTTGATTAGATGGATAACCTTCTCTTGAGCTATTCCCCAATCTCTACGAATCTATTCCGTTTCAAGCCCTTGAACGATCCAACGCCGAAAGCACCGCGTCTCTACTTGCCACGCACCGGAGAAACGACCGGAACGACGATCACCTTGCTATCCTCTGAGGATACGGCTAGAGCTAAGTGATGAAGCTATATATGTAAAGATTACTACACTATAAGTGTTTTTAATCTTACTCTCTCTTAATGTCTTGATATTTTTCTCTAAGAAAAATAAGAACAAAGTTGAAGAAGAAGATGACTTGGAAAAAAAACTTTTTCTCTCTCTTTTCTCTCACAACTCACGTAGGAATCATGTTGGTGTGAGTGATTGTCATCATCTTCATTTATTCAACTCCCCACCACTACCAACAACTCATGCATGTGGGAATCTAACCCCAGCATATCAATCATAATCCATTAAAGAATGGAACAAGAGTCCACAAGGAAGGTGGGTGGAATGTGGGGGGCGGCCCATGCTAGAAATCGGACGAGTTCGGTTCGTTTCGGACTTCCGAGGGTCTAAACAGATAAACTCCGATTCCGCATCGATGTATTTATATCGATTAATTAATCCAATTAATTAAACATATCAAATACAAAATAATATAATTAATTTCTCCAAGAAATAATTATATACATGAATTAAATTAATCACCCAGTAATTTATTTAATTCATTAGGCCGTAAATCAATTTATCCAATAAATCGATTTAAACATCCAATGTTCCAAAATTAGATATCCAATATCTAATATTCATAATGAGAGAATTAGCTTTATTCATTCCGTCGTCAATCCTATTGCGCGACTCGGTAGGTCCGTCTCAGTCAGCAATGGGAGGAACTAAAGAGTAGTAGCACCACCTAGCCAGCCTGGCGGCCTACACTGTACTTAACCGAGAACGAATGATTGAGATCATTCAAGAACCATTCATCGTGAATACCGATAACGTATAAACCCTTCTTTCAAATGTCCCGATCAAGTTATAGGGTCACGGTCAGTCAAACCCATCTGTACTTGACGCTATGCATGCGTTAATGCAAACCGAGATCATCGAGCTCTCGTGTATCTAATACAGTTAGCTCCAATACTTTGGCCAAAGACTTATGATCTCATCTGCTAATAACCGCATAGGACATATAACCCGTTCACTAATAGGAGAAAGAATTCTATCTTGGTATTCAGTAGGACTTGCTACTTGCCCATCAAGATGCACGTCGAGGTTGCTCCCGCCTTCCGGTTTATAGGGTCGAACTACTCTAATGAAAATCTTGACGTCACAAGCACATCCCTACTAAAACCTCAAGTCGAAGGTTCACGAATACCTATCACAACCTTTCGATTCCATCATTGACTGTTCCGGAGTGAAATCCGTGTGACGAATCGAGGGTGAGTCGGTTCGAGTATACTAATCTAATTAGCATACCTATAACGTGTGCTCCCACTAACCAATATTGTTCGACAGGCACTCTCCTTGTCAAAGAACACGTCATATAAGTCTTTACATAAACTTAACGCCCAGTCAAGTTTCATCGACTTGCGAACGATTAAGTATTTAAGCTATAAACCTTTCCAGTGCCGACCCCCTTATCCAATAAGGAGTGGAACGTTTTGCTCTCAAATACATGGACTAGTTTCTACATGTATATTTACGAGTTAGGAATGCCAGTAACTACCAGTAAATAAAGAAACATCCATTGCCTTATATTGATGATTTACATAATAACAAGTACAATGCCCTCACTCAACATCCTCTGAGTGGCATTCGAGGGCATACTCCTAACAATCTCCCACTTGCACTCAATGCCACACACTATGGTATCTAATACCCATGTTCTCCAGATGATGCTCCAAGCTAGTCTGAGAAAGTGGCTTGGTCAGTGGATCGGCGACGTTGTCGGCCGAGTCTACTCAGGCAAGACAATGTATCCTTTGCGAACAAATTCTCTTACGAGATGATACTTCCTCTCAATATGTTTGGTCTGTTGTGAAATCTCGGCTCCTTGGCTGCGCTACTGCTCCGTCGTTGTCGCATAAATGTGGAATAGGCAAAATTTCAAGACATGGTATCACTTGAAGTTCTCCCAGAAACTTCTTAATCCAGAACCCTTCCTTGGAAGCCTCCGAGGCTGCTTGATACTCAGCCTGACAGGTGGACTCAGCAGTCGCGCTTTGCTTGGCGCTATGCCAAGATACTGCTCCTCCATTAAGAGTAAATATGTAGCCATAAGTAGACATCGAGTTGTCCTTCAGCCCTTGGAAGTCCGAATTAGAGAATCCCACCACATCCAATTCTCCACCGCCATATATCAGAACCATATCTCTAGTCCTTCTCAAGTACTTGAGAACGTTCTTTACGGCAGTCTAATGTTCCCTACCTGGGTTTGCCTGAAACCTACTCACCACGCTTACAGCATGCGCGATGTCAGGTCTTGTATACAACATAGCATACATAAGGCTACCCACGGCCGAAGCATATGGTATATTACTCATTTCCTTTCGTTGTTCCTCACTTTGAGGACACATCTTCAAGGAGAGTTTTATTCCATGTTGCATCGGTAGGAACCCTCTTTTAGAATCATCCATCTTAAATCGCTTTAAGATTTTATCTATATAGAGGGCTTGGGAAAGGCCTATTGTTCTCTTCGCTCTATCCCGGTAGAGTCGAATACCAAGAATATAGGTAGCTTCTCCCAAGTCTTTCATAGAGAAATTACTCGAAAGCCAAGCTTTCACAGAACTGAGCATTCCCACATCATTTTCTATTAGTAGAATGTCATCTACATATAGTACTAAGAATGCGATCTTGCTCCCACTAACCCTCTTGTATACACAAGGTTCCTCCTCATTTTGCACGAAGTCAAACTCTTTGACTGCCTCGTCAAAACGAAGGTTCCAACTCCGCGACGCTTGCTTCAGTCCATAAATGGAACGCTGAAGCTTGCACACTTTCTGAATATCGACTTCGGACACAAAGCCTTTAGGCTGCTCCATATAGATTTTCTCCTCGAGGAATCCATTAAGGAAAGCCGTCTTTACGTCCATTTTCCATATCTCATAATCGTGGTAGGCAGCTATAGCAAGCATCATACGAATAAACTTGATCATGGCTACGGGCGAGAAGGTATCGTGGTAATCGATCCCTTCCTTTTGGGTATAACTCTTTGCCACTAGCCTGGCCTTATAGGCATCAACCTTGCCATCACCATCAATCTTTCTCTTGTAGATCCACTTATTCCCAATATGCGCTATGCCCTTGGGGCGGTCTACTAGAGTCCAGACCTGATTGACATGCATCGAGTCTATCTCAGCTTCCATAGCTTCACGCCATTTCACGGAGTCTACATCCACCATCGCTTGGTCATAGGTCGTCGGGTCGGTCTCTTGGCTATCACTTGGAACCTCATGGAGACCCAGCTCCTCCAAGTGCACAAGCCCATACCTCTCAGGTAAATGAGACACCCTACTAGACCTACGAGGTGGTTGTACTTGTGTTTCAGAAAGTTCGGTTCCAATTTGTTGCACAGGTGTCTCCTTAGGAGTTTCATTGTATTCTTCTAAAAATACTTCTACCTGCTCCGCCTTCCTGGATGAACTCATCTTCCAGGAAGTGTGCTTGTAAAGCAACAATGATCTTTCGATCTTGAGGCATGTAGAATAGATATCCCATCGTCCCAGACGGGAATCCAATGAAACATCCCTTCGCGGACCTAGCTTCCAACTTCTCCACCTTAGTCTTCTTGACATAGGCGGGACATCCCCAAATCCTAATATGATTAAGACTTGGTTTCCTTCCCTCCCACATCTCATATGGAGTTTTAAGAACGTATTTGGAAGGACATCTGTTTAAGATATAGGCGGCAGTCAGGAGTGCATACCCCCACAGGTAAATTGGTAAGTCAGTATAGCCCAGCATGGAACGGACCATGTTCAACAAGGTACGGTTCCTTCTTTCTGATACACCATTTAACTGAGGAGTACCTGGAGGTGTTAGTTGTGAAACTATTCCATGTTCCTTAAGGAACTCGTCAAACTCCGTACTCATATACTCGCCACCTCGGTCCAACCAAAGTGCTTTGATATGATTACCAGTTTGTTTCTCGACTAGGGTCTTGAATTCCTGGAATTTCTCAAAGGCCTCGGATTTATGTTTCATTAAATATACATAACCATACCTAGTATGATCATCTGTAAACATAATGAAATATTGATATCCATCACGTGCTGCTCCCAGTTTATCAGCGGCTCTTTCAAATGTCCCTGTGAAGGGGGACTTAGTCATTTTGCCTTTAAGGCAAGATTCACAAGTAGGAAAGAGATCTGATCCCAATGGACCCATAAGTCCATCTTTTTCCATCTTGTAAACCTTGGTCTGACCAACATAACCAAGTCTAAGATGCCATTTCAAAACTTGATTGGTTTCATCCCTACCACGTTTTCTAGTCATAGTATTCACAACTACTTTGTTGCTGAGATTTAGATGATACAATCCATTCAACAATGTAGCAGTACCCACTAGTTTATTTCTAAAATAAATTTTGCAGGAACCATCACCAATGAAAAATGAAAAGCCTTTTCGGTCCATGACCGGAATGGATACAATGTTTTTGTGCCCCTTGGGCAAAACAAGTACATCTTCTAAAGTCAAAATAAAGCCGAATTCTAAACCCAAAAGAAGTGATCCTATGTCGGTCGCCTCAACACTATGCCCGCTTCCGACTGTGATCATAACTTCTACAGCTCCACGCTTCCTACTTTGTTCCAGATCCTGATTCACGGTATAAATATGAGAACTAGCACCAGAATCCAGTATCCAGGAAGTAGAAAATACAGTAGCAGAACAATTTGTTTCCAAAACTAAAAGTTCTGTACCTGAAGTGCCATGAACAATCGGACAGTCTCTAGCCCAATGGCCCAGCTCACCGCACTCGAGACAAGCATCCTTATTCTTCTTGTTCTTTGGAACCATCGGGGCCTTGTCCTTTCCCTTAAGGTCCTTAGCTTGTGGTCCAGTCCGCTTCTTGGTCTTTTTCTTCTTATTCTTAGACTTCCGAAGTCCAGAAGAAATTACAAGGGCAGACTCCTTCATTCGCGGAGTCTTCATCTGAGACTGAGCGGTCACCAGTTTGTTCATTAGCCCTGCTAAGTTACATGCAATCTCATTGCAGTTAAAGTTCATAACAAACTGTGAGAAGGAATCAGGAAGAGACTGTAGGATAAGGTCGGTTTGGAGAGAAGTATCCATTTTAAAATCAAGAGTCTCCAATCTCTCGATCATAGATATCATTTTAAGGACATGTTCCCCAACTTTCTCACCTTCCTTCATCCTTGCACCGAACAGTTGCTTGGATATCTCATATCTAGCAGTTCTGCTGTGCTCACCATAAAGTTCGGTTAAGTGAGATAGAATCTGCCTAGCAGAAGTCATTTTCTCATGAGCTCTCTGAAGCTCATTAGACATGGAAGCCATCATATAAGCACGGACTTTTACGTCATCCTTAACCCACTTTTCGTGGTTTTCAATCTCTTCCTGGTTGGCTCGAGTCCGCACAGGAGGCGCCGGAATGTCCGTCTCCAAGACGTATCCCAGTGCCTCTATACTGAGGACAATCATCAGATTACAGAGCCAATCCACAAAGTTAGGTCCCATTAAGGTATTCTTTTCGTTAATCATGAGTGGATTCATTGTCATATTGAGATTTGAGTCTGCATTAAGTACGATAGATTAATTAGTGACTCATTCAATTATGTTCTGAGTACAGAATTAAGGTCTTTTCTATTCTTGTTACCCAGCTCCCACTATTTTTATCGGAATAATACACTCCCATGTGAAATCCGGAAGTATCGACGCTCTACTTCATAGTGGTGATCGAGTTCTTTATAAATCTTAATAGAGGGCAACCGAACAGGTTTCTAGTCTATTAATTTTCATAAAGTGGTGTCCAACACCAACCCATCTAATGGATGATTCAATCTTCTTTTTCCCCTTGTTCACTCCCCTCAACCTATACGGTTTCTATGGTTCGTGAACAAGTTAAGTTTATACCATCGACGTAAATCAGTTTCACAATTGAATCTTATCCGCAACCTACTGTGTTTCTAGGATAAAATTTGCTCCAACCGAAGGCATCCAATGCGCCGGTAATTTATCCGTCCTCCCCGAATGACTACCCCGATAACTCGGAAGCATAGCACATCCAGTTTGATTTCAATTCAAAACTCGATGGAGGGAAGGAAAACCTTGAAACCTTATAAACTTAATAATTTATCGTGGGAGAATTTTCGCGATTAACGTTACACTTTGCACATTAATTGTTTAAGCGCGTTTGTGGCATTCATACAATATGAAACAACCATTCACAACCTAGTTGCTACCAACATGTGGTTCATGGACCGTTCCTAGAAAACAAAAACTCCGTAATCTAATTACAAGTCTTCGTCTTGAATCTTCGTCTTCTCGAAATGGATCTTCCTCCGGTCTTCGTCATTACATATAAATTTTACATTGAAAATTGCATCCTAGATACAAATTTTTTCTAGTAAAATAAATAGGCTCAAAACGGCCTTTACAACCCAATCGAATAAAACGAACGATTCAAAAACTAAGTCCACGAACCACATCCCCATTCAAAAGCACTCATCCAATAAATACTAAATAAATAAAAAGCATAGAGATACATTGATCCAATCAACAATACGAACCGATCAAATCGATTCACACAATCGGTAATATGAAAACGTTCAAAATAATTCGGTCGATCACAAGTATTCCAATAAATCAATTTTCCCTTATAAAATGAAATACCATAAATTATTTTAATCATATTAAATCCAATTTAAAATGAGGGAAATCATTTTTAGGAATACACGAAGCAAACAAGCCCAAACGGGTCCAAATAGCCGAATCCGGCCGAAACGCCACCAGCAAAGATGCGGGTCGCCTGCCCGGGCCGCGCCCTTGAGCTCGGGCCGCATCCCCAAGATATGCCTGCCTGTGCCGGCTGCAACAGCCACGGGCCGCGGCTCCCGAGCCCCGGGCCGCGGCCCTCGCTCCCGACCCTCCCGACTGGCCCAACGGCATTTCGGGGCTAGTTTTTCGACCGGATATCCAATATCTATATTCTCCAACATTCATATCTTCAATATAAATCATATTTCCAAGAAATTAAGATTTATATTTAGACATAAACTTACGAAAAATATAACTACAACGAACGAAAAAACATATACCACGATTATGACTAAAATGATTCCAAATCATTCACCATCTAATCAAGCATTCCAAATGCTAATATCGTATATACGATCGCAAGACCTACACTCCGATACCACTGTTGGGATTCGGTGCCTAAAACGAAGGCCCAGCGGAAGCGGTAAAACGAAAATTAATTCGATCCGAATCCCTACGAGGATCGATCGAGCTACGTATATACGAATATCAAAAATGAATTAACAAGTGATATAAAAACTCACCCTTGTAGTACGTTGATTAGATGGATAACCTTATCTTGAGCTATTCCCCAAGCTTTGTTTGATCTCTACGAATCTATTCCGTTTCAAGCCCTTGAACGATCCAACGCCGAAAGCACCGCGTCTCTACTTGCCACGCGCCGGAGAAACGACAGGAACGACGATCACCTTGCTATCCTCCGAGGATACGGCTAGAGCTAAGTGATGAAGCTATATATGTAAAGATTACTACACTCTAAGTGTTTTAATCTTACTCTCTCTTAATGTCTTGATATTTTTCTCTAAGAAAAACAAGAACAAAGTTGAAGAAGAAGATGACTTGGAGAAAAAACTTTTTCTCTCTCTTTTCTCTCACAACTCACGTAGGAATCATGTTGGTGTGAGTGATTGTCATTGTAACACCCCCAAACCACTCGGGAATATTACAGCGCCGCAGACCCTCTCCGCGAGGATCTACCAGGCTAAATACAAAACAATGCATTACTTCACATGCCGACATGGATACATAAAGGACCATTAGACCGATTTGGTCTTATATCACAACACACACAACAATACATACAAGATCCTTGCCCAGAACACATACCCACGCAGGGGCTAGAATACAATAACACTTCCATAATTCGGGAAAATAACACATCGGAGGAATAACCAACACGACTCCACCAAATACTCTATAATTGGTCTTCACGTGATTAGTATCTTCGTCTCCCATCATCCTTCGTGTCGATCCTGTGATTCGCTCCCCAGCTACCTGCAAGTACCTGGACGCAATACAGACATCCACCCCCCGAATACTCGGGGGTTAGCAAAACTCCACTATTTTGCTAGTGCAAGTATAGAACAGAAGTACAAGCCATACACAACGTGCTTCAAGAATATAATAATCTTGAATATATTTCCCGAGATAATTCACTTAATCAAAACAGTTTGATTTATAAAAGGTAGGAATAGAACCGTGTATCTCATACAAAATAGTTTACGATCTCGGGAGTTTGAAAGCATTTGGAATAAAGGAATTCTCAAGTCCTTCGAAAACACTTAGGGACACGGCCCAAAATCATCTTTCCAAAATACGATTCCAATAATAAAACACGGTTTCACAACCCAATTCACAACACACGGGGTCCAAGACCCGAATCATAAGCCACAGGGTCCACGACCCAAATCACATAACACATGTTCCTAAGGATTATTCGCGTCCCGTGCTAACAAGCCACGAACCTCAGATGCTCCCGTAGAACATACCCGAGTGAATAACCCAATAGGAAACCATACCAAATCACATGTCCTCGTGGCAACAACCACAGAACCATTCCAAACCACAACCATAAGTTATCCCGGCATCGGGCTAACAAGCCACGAACCTCGGAGTCCCCGCAAGACATACCCGATGATAACCCCCATAAGTTATCCCGGCATCGGGCTAGCAAGCCCCGAACCTCGGAGTCCCCGCAAGACATACTCGGATTGGATAACCCTACGGTCACGCCCGACCCATACTAGCAAATACGGATCCCGGAGATTCAACAATCCTACCCGGAGGCACATCACTTTCAACGATCACATAACAATGAGCAGAACATCAAGCCAAGCAACACTTAAACATCACAACCTCCTTTCAAAGGAGTAATAACTAATATCACACATAGTACGTTCTTACCGAACAAGTACACATAGCATTACGTAATCCCCGGCAAAGGATTACGGTCTATTAAACTCACTCAAAGTGATCATAGCATCTTTTCAACATACAAAACCAACACACATATTCCGAGAACACATATATTCACGAAGTACACAGATTATCGTTGAAAGACAACATTTATCGAGAACATACCGATCCCTTTTTACGTTCATTAAACATTGGGTTTCGCATATAATTATTTATCAATAATTACGCCTACGAAACATGAAACGTATGGACAAGATACTTGCCTCGATATCATGAGCGACGAAACGACGAACGAGCACGATCGAGCAACCTTCGATTTTCCAAAAACGATCAAGACTTCGATAGCCCACGAATACTACGAAAATAGCATCACCACGAATCAATAACACTAATCGAAATCCGAAACGATCCTAAAAACGACAAGGATCTAAGGGTTCTCAAAGAAATCAAGAATCGTTGATCCGGGCTATAAAAATTGATGAACGGTTAACAACATCTGAAGATTACGGTCAAGACAAACAAGAACAAATAACCGATCGGATGAGATCGGTTAAGAATCACAAATCTAAGCAAAAACCCCAAATTTAAGAAAATAGGGTTCTAAAAAGAGATTACCTTGATTTGGACCAAGAAGACGATTAGATGTTGTTAAACATCTACAAATCCGCTTAAAGATGAAGCTAGAAGAAAAAGATCGGTCCTAATCGCCTCTGGATCTCACTCCCGTCGGAAGGGATGAAGAAAAGTGGGAAAATGACGACTTAATGTCATTGCCCAAGATTTATATCGATGCTTATTAGCGCGCGCTAAACACCCTGCATTAGTGTGCGCTAACGGGGTCAACGCTCCAGAGAAACTGCCTATAACAAAGTTAGCGTGCACTAGCTAAAAGCCGTAGCGTGCGCTAACGGGTCACAAAACCACCCAATAGCCTCGGATGTAATCGCACCTACCGGTAGCGTGCGCTAGAAAGAAGAGAGAGCGCGCTAAGCGCCGATAGCGTGCGCTAGCTATCGGCCTTAGCGTGGCGCTAACAAAGCTCTGGCCCCAGCCCGTAGCTACCGGACTGTCTCGATCGCCGCTTAGCGTGCGCTACAATTTCGGTAGCGTGCGCTAACCACAACGCCGTAGCGTGCGCTATGCCACAAGCATTAGCGTGCGCTACACCACAAAAACTCAACAACCCACAAAGTGATCCGAAATGCCTCCAAACACATGTCCCAACAAGACACAACCAAACATGGCACGAAATTCCTACGATGAGGACAATGACAATCCGATAAAACCCAGAAAACCCAACAAACCCGGAATAAAGATCTCGGGTATTACATTCTACCCCTCTTAAAAGAAGTTTCGTCCCCGAAACTTGAAACATAAAACGAACGACACAAGACAAACTCAGATAACACACGATATCCGTTGCCGAAATAACAAAACACAACGAACGGAAATCAATACGGTTGAACAATTCAACAGTACATCAACCAAAACACGAGCTATACGCTGAACCAATACTAAATTCCACAGCCCAAGGGTTGGAAGATCGAACACAAAACAAATTTCCTGAACTTAAGGGTATTACGAAGGAGTCCTAACGCTCAACAATCACGAAACGAGATCAACAAAAACCGAACAATCAAACGATTGAATTACAACGATCGAGGCACAAAAGTCGATCAGTCATGTTCGATTCATGACGAACAATAATACTCAAAACAACAACCCCAAAGTTCACATCTCGACTCGATACAATATACGATCCGGTGAAGACAACAAGATGTGCATTCACATAAGATCCACAGGAAAGGGAATAGCAATTTGAAGAGTCATAACGACAAACGGGTTATTCTGAAACAATACCACAACTCGTTCGATCAACAAAAGCACAAGACAGGACAAGTTCAGAAAATATCAATGAACCTAAACGATTCGACAGAGTCGAAAGTACAGAGTTCAAAATCCGATCCACTTCAAATAAAAGAAGTTAATCTCCGGAACATCGAAACAACAAAACGAGGGAATTAACATAACAACCAACTGATAGGCTAAGCCACTGAGGGGATTCTCGGAGTCGATCCAGATATCGGTGCTCAAGTCCGTGCCCCGGAAGGCTCGGTAACCATCTCGCAAAACTGAACTCGGTGTCCCTCGAGTCCGCACCTGTAACACGTTACTGGTGGAGAAGGACAATGTGCACGAACATGTCCCGCCACATTACAGTTGAAACATCTCTTGGCTTTACCAGGAGTCAGAGTAGACGACTTGGAACTCTCAGTTCCACGCATCGATCGATGGAGCTTCACAGCGGAGAGACTACTACGTTGCAAATTAGAAACACCGAATCCTGTACTGTCCACACGATCATCGGACTTCCTCTGCTTCTTCGACTCGGGCACACACTCCGACCATATTGAAGCTAGTTCACGAGCTAAGGCTCGATCTTGATAGTCTCTCAATGAAGTGCAATTGAATCCCGACATATACACACGAATATCCGGCTTCATCCATCTGTCAAAGTGAAGGATCCTCTCTTCCTCGGTTCTCACCCGATCTCGCACATAACTGAGTTGTTTGCTATAATCGATGATAGCCTGCGACACCGATATATCTTGCGGTTCTGCCAAGTAGAATTCGCGAATCCTCTGCTCTCTAATCGGTTTCGGACAGAACTCAGCTTCCATAAATGCTTGGAACTCCGCCCACGTGACATCACGGTCACGAGGTTTAACAGCTTCCCACCAATTAGCGGCATCTTTGTCGAGAAGGTACTGAGCGATAGGTACCTTCCGCTCTTCAGGACATCCGACAGCCTCGAAAATCTTTCCCAATTGGAAAATCCAACCATCCCAGCCCAACGTAGCACCGGCGAATCGAGGGGGATTCATACGAACTACCTCGCGAAGCCATTGATTTACACCGACGTTCTGACTCGCGTCAATGCTACGTTGAACCACCTGGGTCAACTGAGTCATCTGAGTCGCTACTTGTTGCAATATAGTAGCAACACCCAAACTAAAATCATTCTCAACGACATTCTCTCGATTCCGCATCTGATCCCCATGGCCATCAGCACTACGGTTACGACCACGACCTCTGCCCCTCGGCATACTAACAAACAACAACCTATGCCAACGAAGGATCATAACACATAGCAAGATATTCACATCTCTGTCTTTAATCCAACATCATTAAATCATATACATATTACCATTTAATTCCAGTTAGAGCACAATATACAAACTATTATACCAAAAATGTTCATTTATAATGTCGTTGTTATGCGATTTATAAATGCAAAATTGAAATCATCCATTATATCAAAATCATTTTCTGTACGGTTTCCGCGCCGGAACTCACCAAGTTGAAAACCATTTTCAAAAACGTTCCAAAATGCCAAAAAGGCCGATGACGGTAATACTTTCCAAATACTCCCCAAAAGTCATTTTCCAAATACAAAATACCATCATCAAATACCATTTGAAATTACAAGGCGTAGATGCGGAAACTCAATAGTTTCAAAATATATGTTAAGTCACCTGACAAAAGAGTTAGGAAAAAGGGTCACCGAAATAGTTCCAATTAGCTTCTTGGATACTGGGGCTAGCCCATACTTCCTTTTGACTACCAAAGAATCAAACTCTTGCTGCTCAGGGGTGGTGAAGTTGTTCTCCACGCAAAGTTCTCTGATCTCTTCCTGAAGAGCCAGCTCATCAAGATCATTGTTCATAAGTGTCGGAGCTTCTTCAGGTCTGAATCATTGGGTAGGCATTAAATGCCTTTACGTGTTTCTTCAAGATTGCCCAGAGTTTTGCGAAGTTCATATCCATGAAGTTGATGAAGGTATGTTGTGGGGAGCATCCTTTCTCTTGAAGCATATCCCAGAGATAATACTTCTCAATAAACTGTTTCGTTGCGCTCCCCCACATATGTTTTATCTCTGCACGCATGAACTCTTCAACATATTGCAGCTCCTTCCCTTCCCATTGATATCTGATCCCTGGCTCATGTCTTGTTCTCCTCCTCTTGGCTGTATGTGGATCAGATGATGCAGCTAATTCTTTTGAGGTGAGAGGTATCTGCTTGTAGAAGAGGGAGGTCTTGTCTGGGTATCTCTTCTCTGCCTTCCCCCTACCTGATGTCCTCCCCTTTGCCTTTATCTTTTTGCTTATCTTCCCCTTTTTTGCCAGCATCAAGAATTGTGGCATGCTGCTCCTCTACTCTTGTCATGAAATCAGACATGCCAAGAGGTACTCTGTTGTTAGTGGGTGTTGGGGAAGGGTCCTTCTTGTTGATCAGGATATCCAACTTGGCATTTAGGGAGTGTAGTTCAGGCTTGACTTCAGTTGAGAGAATCTTAGCAACTGTCTCTTCAACAATGCCTCTGATCAGCTCAGTCAGATTAGGAGATAGCTGATACATCGGTGGCTCTGCACGAACAACATTTTCTCCTAAATCCTCGTGTGCAATGTAACACCCCAATACACAAATGGGACGTTACACGCCGTAGAACCCTCATGAGGTCTACCAGGCTGACACTTAACACATAAACCACAATATAATCCCAAATGATGCATTCAGAAAGTAAGTAAGGCCGTGGCCTCGGCCAAAACGTTTTAAACGGAGTACATGCATATAATATAAGTACCAATTCATTGCCCACGCAGGGGACTTAAACCAGGTTTCAAAGTAAACAGTCTAACTCTGGTACTTGACAAATGCAATGACACAACATAAAAGTACTGACTCGAGCCACATCATCAAGCCATCCCATCCTTTCCGTGCGTGCCCCGTGCCTGCTCCTCAGCTCTCCGACCGAAATGCATAAGACGATTTCCCCATTTAAGGGGTTAGCATTCGAATAGCTAGTGCAAGTACACAATTACACAACATTATATACAAAAATACGGTCTTACACAATCATCTCAAACATAAGTCATTTGCCACATATATATTCCGGAATACTACATTGGCAATCACATCGATTTTCAGTCATCACGATATCACAAAATCACAACTGGTATCCCGTGGCCGTACCCCTTAGTATCGACCCCCAGACATCCCGTCGAACACTCCGGGTGGGATACCACTTCCGCGGCCGTACCCCTTAGTATCGACCCCCAGACATCCCGTCGAACACTCCGGGTGGAAGGTCAATCACACACGCACCCAAGTCCACTTCCGCGGCCGTACCCCTTAGTATCGACCCCCAGACATCCTGTCGGACACTCCGGGTGGAAGGAACACAACTCACGCACCCAAAAATCACCATTCATCATTCATTTCGAAAATCACAATATACATAACGAAATGTAATACATGTACTTGCCTTGAATGAAACGAAACGAAGGAAACGACGATGGAATAGGTTTCGGTCCGAACAATCCTCCCAAATCCGATCCTAACACAATAACGGTATACACAAGTCTCAATAATGCGGAAAGGTAAGAATTAATCCTAATTCTACCCGTTGGGACAATTCATCGGACACCAAGAGTGCATAAGGAAACAAAATCGGTCAATGGTATAACAACGGGATTTCATCCCAATCAAGAACAAGAAAGCCAAGGGTCACGAGTATACTATCAAAATCTAATAACAACATCGGTTAATTCGAATTAAAACACAAGATCACCACCAAACCCTCCCCAAAATCATACTAGGGTTAAAGGAATTCTTACCTCTTGATGAATCAAGCATTCAAATCCAAAAACCACGGGTTAGATCCGCAATCCGAGCCACCCAATCGAAGAGGGATGAAGAAATCTACACAAGTAAGTGATAGATGGAGGAACTCTCCCTCTCAAGACTCTCTCACTCTCGCACGGTTGAAGAAGGGGGAGGAAATGAGCGATTCTCGCTGAATAAGAAGCAGATATAGCGCCGATCACAGTGCCGCGGCTCGGCTAAATCGTGCCGCGACACGAGCCAAAAATTGTGCCCGGTGGTCGGCCGATTGTCAGCCGCGGCACATCCGGTGTGCCGCGGCATCGCCGGGCCGCCGCGCACGCGGATACCGATTTTGGCCGGCAAGTGTCACACGGTGTGCCGCGTTCGACAAGTGTGCCGCAGACCGACTGGCCAGAAGCCGCAAGACAATCCTTGTGCCGCGGCACACGGTACAGTTTGTTTAGGCAACAACTGGGCGATGTGTGTGCCGCGGATCACAATCCTTGTGCCGCGGCCCACACCCCCCCTCGGGTCACCAAATGACGAAAAATGATCCGGAAGGAGAATAAAAGCAACAGGGATCGATATTTGGGCAACAATAACACGAAATGGAAGTACGGAACCCAAAACTATCTGAGGTACACAACCAAAGTCGAATAAGGGACAAATTCCCTAAACTTCTAGGAATTTACAAAAACGGCCCAAACATCCGTAAAATCACGATACAACGTCGGATTAACAATCCGAAACTCACAACATGCTCTACTCAACCATACGAACTCATGAAAATAGGAAAATGACGAAATCGAACGAGTTTAGCGACAATCGGATACACATGCGACAAAATATAACTCAAGATGAAATTACGTAAAAACATTATCAAGACCCGTCTAAACGGAAAAACTCCAAGAATAAAATAGGTTCAGAATTACAAAACAGTGCCAGGCGAGTTGTCCGAAACGAAAATGCACCAAAAGTAGAAATTACCAAGGATAGAAAACGTGGATATTACATTATCTCCCCCTAAAAATAAGTTTCGCCCCGAAACTTACAACACGAATAACTCGGGGTATCTCGACCTCATACTCTCCTCTGTTTCCCACATGGCCTCCTCGGATCCATGCCTCGACCACTGCACTTTGACCAAAGGGATGGTTTTGTGCCTGAGTTGCTTAACCCGACGCTCTAAGATCTGAATCGGCCTCTCCTCGAAGGTAATGTCGGGCCCCAACTCGATCTCTCCAAAATCAATAATATGGCTAGGGTCCGATACGTACTTCCTAAGCTGGGAAACATGAAATACGTTATGCACGTGGCTCAGGGACGGCGGCAAGCCTAACCGATACGCGAGTTCTCCAACTCTATCTAAAATCTCAAACGGCCCGATAAATCTCGGACTAAGTTTACCCTTCCGACCGAAGAGGTAAACTCCCCGTGTCGGCGACACCTTAAGCAAGACGTGATCTCCCACCTCAAACTCCAACGGTCGGCGACGTGTATCGGCATAAGACTTCTGCCGACTCTGGGCCGTCAACAATCTACCACGTATCAGGGTAATCTTCTCCCTCGTCTCAACAATCACGTCGGGCTAGGTACCGATTAGCTCGGACGTATCATCCCAACACAACGGTGATCTGCACCTCCTTCCATACAACGCTTCGAATGGTGCCATTTTGATCGACGCATGCCAACTATTGTTATACGTGAACTCGATCAACGACAAGTGTGTCTCCCAATCATCCTTCCAATCTAAGGCACGTGCTCTCAAAGATATCCTCTAGCGTCAGATCGTCCCGCTCGCATCGTCCGTCTGTCTGAGGGTGGTAGGATGTGCTAAGTCTCAACTCGGTTCCCAAAGCTCTATGAACGGCCTGCCAAAAATGTGATATGAACCGGCCATCACGATCCGAAACAATGCTCTTAGGGGTTCCATGCAATCTCACTATTTCCGCAACAAACACTCGTGCAAGCCTCTCCGGCCCCTAAGTGTCCTTAATACTTAGAAAATGGGCTGATTTGGTTAGTCGATCAACAACGACCCAAATCATGTTCATTCCCGTCCGAGTCTTAGGCATATTGGTAATGAAATCCATAGAAATATCCTCCCATTTCCACTCCGGGATAGGAAGTGGTCGCAACAGCCCCGCCGGTCGCTGATGCTCAATCTTAGCCTGTTGACAGGTCAAACACTTCGCCACAAACTCGTTAACATCCATCTTCAAATTACTCCACCAGTAGTTACTCCTCACGTCCTTGTACATTTTACTCGTACCAGGATGTATGGAGTAGGGCGTGGTATGAGCTTCGCTCAAGATCTTCTGTCTCAGCCCAATATCACATGGTACACAAAGTCTGCCGCAAAACCTCAAAACTCCATCATCGTGAACCACAAATCCAGGGGCTTTCCCTTTCCTCACATCCTCCCTCAGCTGGACCAAAAACGGATCGTCATATTGCTTCGCCTTGATATCATCAGTCAAGGACGAAGTGATCTCTAATGCACATAACTGGCCCTGAACTCTCTGAACCCAAACCTCAATATTCTGACGGATGAAATCTCGCTGGATCTTACTCTGCGGTGTAAGTACCTCTAAAACCTGCAAAGCCATCGGTTTTCGGCTCAACGCATCGGCCACTACGTTAGCCTTACCCGGATGGTAAAGTATCTCGAGGTCGTAATCTTTGATTAGTTCCAACCACCTACGCTATCTCATATTCAATTCTTTCTGACTGAAGATATACTTCAAGCTCTTATGATCCGTAAAAATCTTACAAGACGACCCATAAAGATAATGCCTCCAGATCTTTAAGGCGAAAACGACCGCAGCTAACTCTAAATCGTGCGTGGGATAATTCACCTCGTAAGGTTTCAACTGGCGGGACGCATAAGCAATGACTCTATCTCTCTGCATCAAAACACACCCTAGACCAAGGCCCGAAGCATCACTATACACTACGAAGTCCTCGTTCCCCTGAGGCAATGCTAAAACGGGCGCGGTAGTCAGACGTCTCTTTAACTCGTCAAAGCCGCCCCGCTGTCTGCACCCACTCAAACTTCGAGTTTTCGGAGCAACCGAGTGAGTGGTCTAGCGATCTTAGAAAATCCCTCAACGAATCTGCGGTAATAGCCGGCGAGACCCGAAAACTCCTCACCTCCTTCACATTCTTAGGCGGCTCCCAAGCCATCACCGCTCTATCTTCTCGCGGATCTACCCGAACTCCTCTCGCCGAATCACGTGCCCGAGGAACGCTACTCGAGCCAAAACTCACACTTAGAGAACTTCGCGTACAACTGCTCAGTCCTCAAAGTGTCTAATACAATTCGGAGATGTAAGGCGTGATCCTCCCGACTCCGTGAATAGATAAGAATATCGTTGATAAAAACGACTACGAACTTGTCCAGATACTCAATAAAAACCTTGTTCATCAACTGCATGAACACTGTTGGGGCATTGGTTAGCCCGAAAGGCATAACCACAAACTCGTAATGGCCATATCTCGTCCGAAAGGCGGCTTTCGGAATATCGACGTCCCGAATTCTCAACTGATAGTAGCCCGATCGCAAATCAATCTTCGAAAAGACTGTCGCCCCCTGAAGCTGATCAAACAAATCGTCAATCCTGGGCAAAGGGTATTTATTTTTGATGGTCAGCTTGTTTAATTCTCGATAATCGATGCATAAACGAAGCGACCCATCTTTCTTTTTAACGAAAAGTACGGGCGCACCCCAAGGAGATGTGCTCGGTCGAATATACCCTTTATCTAACAATTCTCCCAACTGGTTCTTCAACTCTAACATCTCCGACGGTGCCATACGGTACGGTGCTCGAGAAATAGGGGCTGCATTCGGCTCTAGATCGATAGGAAACTCCACCTCTCGCTGTGGTGGTAATCCCGGCAAGTCGTCTGGGAAGACATCGGGATACTCACTAACAACTGGAATTGACGACATGTCAACCCCACCATCTTCCGCCTTCAGAGCATAGCACCAGTAGCCGACACAGCCCTGGTTCAGAAGTTTCATCGCCTTCAAGGCGCTAATCACGCTCCCCGATCTACCCGGCTTACAGCCGACGAGAGTATGCTCGGTGCCATCCTCGGCCACGATCGAGATAGTACGAGTCCGATAGTTCATGATAGCACCGTGACGCTCTAACCAATCGTCCCCGAGGATTAGATCCTCACCCTTGAGGTCGATAACGATGAGGTTCGAGGGCCAATCTCGGCTCCCGATCCTCACGGGGCAATCCCTAACTTCCCGGTCCCCAACCATACGATCCCCGCTAGGCGTACCCACCACAAATGGTTCACACTCAAACAAGCAGTTAAAGCCAATACGATTCACACAATCCGACGCAATAAAGGAATGGGTAGCACCCGAATCAAAAAGCACGGAAACTGGATGAGTAAGGATCTGAGTGGTACCTGACGCCACCGGAATGTATGCCTCACTGTGCGCCTCATCTGATACAGTCGGGGGTGGACTGAACCCGAGCTCGAGGCTGCGCGGCGATCCGGCTGTCCCCGACCTCTACCGCGACCCGAACCCTGCAAAACCTGAGTAGCTGGAGTACTATGATCCCTCTGATCGGTAGTGGTAGTCGGAACTCTAGCGGCCCTGGTGGCTCTCTCACAATGAGCCGCCCGATGCCCGGTCTGCCCGCAAGTGAAGCAAGCAACGGGGGGAAAAGGACAATCCTTCATCAAATGCTCATATTGGTTGCAGTTAAAACAAACCCTGCCACCGTGCTTACTGATCGAATCGAATCTGCAGTTCCCGAGATCCACCGGCCTGATGGAACGGCCTCTTCCCCGGTATGGGAGCAGAGCGAGACTTCGAAAACTGACCACCCTTCCCAGTCGAGAATCCACCGGCAGTCTTCTGCTTCTTAGCTTCCGAAACCGACTCTGATTCCGGAACCGCCATCTCGATCGCTAGGGCGTGATCACGGTATTCTTTCAAAGTGGCACACATGAGCGGTGCCATACTCGCCTAATATGCGGCTTCATGCGCATATTGAAGTAACGGATTTTATCAGTCTCCGTCCTCACCGATCTCTCACGAAACCCAACCGCGATTGTAAGTAATGATGGCACGAGAAATAGGCACGTCCCGAGGTGTAGCGGTGAAGAACTCCACAATTCTGCGCTCCTTGGCCGGCGGCGGACAATACTCTGCTTCCATAGCAGCCATGAATTCCTCCCAAGTAGCTCGACGGTCTCTGGGCACAACGGCCTACCACCATTCCGAAGCATACTTATCCAGGAGGTACTGGGCAATATGTACCCTCCGTCTTCGTGACAAGCTACGGCGTCGAAGGTCTGGACAACCGAAAGAGCCAATTCTCCCAACCGAGGGAGTCGAGGATCCGGAGAAACGAGGAGGGTGCATCTTAGTCACCGTCTCAAGCCACTTACTAGCCTACTCTTCCGTGTCGGGGCGGATTCTCGCGTCCCACCCCGAGCTATCTCGAGTAAGTTGGGCTACCAATCACAAGTACGGCAAGAGCTCTGCGGCGTCGGCATTATTACCCGACGGCACTGAGTGAGAGGCTGAGTCCGCAGAGGACTGAGAAAGTGAGCCCTCCTCATTATCAGCACCCCGACCACGGCCTCGGCCGCGTCCCCTAGCCGGTCTACCACGACCTCTCAACATACTGAAGGAAAGTAAGAAAAGGACAAGATCAGAAAGATTCACAATTCACAAAGTTGGTAACACAAGTCACGATTCCGAACAACGTAAGAAAACGAATTACAGAGATATAAGAGTTCGAGGAGACTTACAGCCACGGGTCGCACGAAAAGACGGTAGCATGATGATATTAGGCTCAACGACTGACTCTAATGACGCAACTGACAGACCCAAAAATTCACCGACAGCCTAGGTATTCAAAACCTAAGGCTCTGATACCATAAATGTAACACCCCAATACACAAATGGGACGTTACACGCCGTAGAACCCTCATGAGGTCTACCAGGCTGACACTTAACACATAAACCACAATATAATCCCAAATGATGCATTCAGAAAGTAAGTAAGGCCGTGGCCTCGGCCAAAACGTTTTAAACGGAGTACATGCATATAATATAAGTACCAATTCATTGCCCACGCAGGGGACTTAAACCAGGTTTCAAAGTAAACAGTCTAACTCTGGTACTTGACAAATGCAATGACACAACATAAAAGTACTGACTCGAGCCACATCATCAAGCCATCCCATCCTTTCCGTGCGTGCCCCGTGCCTGCTCCCCAGCTCTCCCGGTACCTGAAATGCATAAGACGCATTTCCCCCATTTAAGGGGTTAGCATTCGAATAGCTAGTGCAAGTACACAATTACACAACATTATATACAAAAATACGGTCTTACACAATCATCTCAAACATAAGTCATTTGCCACATATATATTCCGGAATACTACATTGGCAATCACATCGATTTTCAGTCATCACGATATCACAAAATCACAACTGGTATCCCGTGGCCGTACCCCTTAGTATCGACCCCCAGACATCCCGTCGAACACTCCGGGTGGGATACCACTTCCGCGGCCGTACCCCTTAGTATCGACCCCCAGACATCCCGTCGAACACTCCGGGTGGAAGTTCAATCACACACGCACCCAAGTCCACTTCCGCGGCCGTACCCCTTAGTATCGACCCCCAGACATCCCGTCGGACACTCCGGGTGGAAGGAACACAACTCACGCACCCAAAAATCACCATTCATCATTCATTTCGAAAATCACAATATACATAACGAAATGTAATACATGTACTTGCCTTGAATGAAACGAAACGAAGGAAACGACGACGGAATAGGTTTCGGTCCGAACAATCCTCCCAAATCCGATCCTAACACAATAACGGTATACACAAGTCTCAATAATGCGGAAAGGTAAGAATTAATCCTAATTCTACCCGTTGGAACAATTCATCGGACACCAAGAGTGCATAAGGAAACGAAATCGGTCAATGGTATAACAACGGGATTTCATTCCAATCAAGAACAAGAAAGCCAAGGGTCACGAGTATACTATCAAAATCTAATAACAACATCGGTTAATTCGAATTAAAACACAAGATCACCACCAAACCCTCCCCAAAATCATACTAGGGTTAAAGGAATTCTTACCTCTTGATGAATCAAGCATTCAAATCCAAAAACCACGGGTTAGATCCGCAATCCGAGCCACCCGATCGAAGAGGGATGAAGAAATCTACACAAGTAAGTGATAGATGGAGGAACTCTCCCTCTCAAGACTCTCTCACTCTCGCACGGTTGAAGAAGGGGGAGGAAATGAGCGATTCTCGCTGAATAAGAAGCAGATATAGCGCTGACCGCGTTGTGTGCCGCGGCTCAGCTAAACTCTGCCGCGGCACAGAGCCAAAAATTGTGCCCAGTGGTCGGCTGACCGCTCGTTGTGCCACGGCTCATCCGAAGTGTGCCGCGGCATGCTGGGCCGTGCTGCACGCTGATCGATTTTGGCCGGCAAGTGTCACACGGGTGTGCCGCGGCCCGGACAAGTGTGCCGCGGCACTGACTCGGCTGTGTGCCGCGGCGCACAATCCTTGTGCCGCGGCACACGGTACAGTTTGTTTAGGCAACAACTGGGCGATGTGTGTGCCGCGGCTCACAATCCTTGTGCCGCGGCCCACACCCCCCCTCGGGTCCCAAAATGACGAAAAATGATCCGGAAGGAGAATAAAAGCAACAGGGATCGATATTTGGGCAACAATAACACGAAATGGAAGTACGGAACCCAAAACGATCTGAGGTACACAACCAAAGTCGAATAAGGGACAAATTCCCTAAACTTCTAGGAATTTACAAAAACGGCCCAAACATCCGTAAAATCACGATACAACGTCGGATTAACAATCCGAAACTCACAACATGCTCTACTCAACCATACGAACTCATGAAAATAGGAAAATGACGAAATCGAACGAGTTTAGCGACAATCGGATACACATGCGACAAAATATAACTCAAGATGAAATTACGTAAAAACATTATCAAGACCCGTCTAAACGGAAAAACTCCAAGAATAAAATAGGTTCACAATTACAAAACAGTGCCAGGCGAGTTGTCCAAAACGAAAATGCACCAAAAATAGAAATTACCAAGGATAGAAAACGTGGATATTACATGCAATTGGTCTCTGAGCAATTGATTTCTCATACGACCTGCCTATCAGCGGGCTCCTGATCAGGTGGGGTCTTCTCAGGTGTCCCTGATTTGCCATCTGATGATTCCTGTCTGTAGGGGACTTTCTCTCTGCAGATGGCTCTGTAGATGACTTTTTGCTTCTAAGGGGTTTTCCTCAGGCTGTTCCCCCTGATTTTCTCTTTCAGCTTGGGGGGCATGATCAGGTTCCTGTTGATCATGATCCTCATCTTCATCTCTTCTTTCTTCTTCCTTCTTTTCATCATCATTCTCCTTCTCTTCTTCCTTCTCTTTTTCTTCTTCTTCTTTCTTTTCTTCTCCTTTCTCATTTTCTTCTTCAGTCTTTTCTTTTTCTTTATCTTCCTCCTTTTCCTCATCCTTCTTTTCAACTTCTTCAGTCTCTTTTTCCTTTTAACTTCTTCAGCAATGATAATTTTATTCTCTTCTCTTTCTCCTTCTCTTATTACTTCATCCTCCTCAGCAAAAATTTTACCTTGAAAAACATCTTTCATGACCTGGAGGATGAACTAGTCCATGTTTTGTTTAAAGTGAGATATGAACCAGTTTTCCTCCAGTAATTTTCCCACATTTGTTTCTTGACAAAATTATAAAATCAGTTGTTCTACAGCAATGGGGTGATCCCAAGTACTTCTCTCCATTTCTTTATTTACTGGTAGTTACTGGCATTCCTAACTCGTAAATATACATGTAGAAACTAGTCCGTGTATTTGAGAGCAAAACGTTCCACTCCTTATTGGATAAGGGGGTCGGCACTGGAAAGGTTTATAGCTTAAATACTTATTCGTTCACAAGTCGATGAAACTTGACTGGGCGTTAAGTTTATGTAAAGACTTGTATGACGTGTTCTTTGACAAGGAGAGTGCCTGTCGAACACTATTTGTTAGTGGGAGCACACGTTATAGGTATGCTAATTAGATTAGTATACTCGAACCGACTCACCCTCGATTCGTCACACGGATTTCACTCCGGGACAGTCAATGATGGAATCGAAAGGTTGTGATAGGTATTCGTGAACCTTCGACTTGAGGTTTTAGTAGGGATGTGCTTGTGACGTCAAGATTTTCATTAGAGTAGTTCGACCCTATAAACCAGAAGGCGGGGGTCAACCTCGACGTGCATCTTGATGGGCAAGTAGCAGGTCCTACTGAATACCAAGATAGAATTCTTTGTCCTATTAGTGAACGGGTTATATGTCCTATGCGGTTATTAGCAGATGAGATCATAAGTCTTTGGCCAAAGCATTGGAGCTAACTGTATTAGATACACGAGAGCTCGATGATCTCGGTTTGCATTAACGCATGCATAGCGTCAAGTACAGATGGGGTTTGACTGACCGTGACCCTATAACTTGATCGGGATATTTGAAAGAAGGGTTTATACGTATACTGGTATTCACGACAGAATGGTTCTTGAATGATCCCAATCATTCGTTCTCAGTTGGGGTACAGTGTAGGCCGCCAAGCTGGCTAGGTGGTGCTACTACTCTTTGGTTCCTCCCATTGCTGACTGAGACGGACCTACCGAGTCGCGCAATAGGATTGACGACGGAATGAATAAAGCTAATTCTCTCATTATGAATATTAGATATTGGATATCTAATTTTGGAACATTGGATGTTTAAATCGATTTATTGGATAAATTTATTTACGGCCTAATGAATTAAATAAATTACTGGGTGATTAATTTAATTCATGTATATAATTATTTCTTGGAGAAATTAATTATATTATTTTGTATTTGATATGTTTAATTAATTGGATTAATTAATCGATATAAATACATCGATACGGAATCGGAGTTTATCTGTTTAGACCCTCGGAAGTCCGAAACGAACCGAACTCGTCCGATTTCTAGCATGGGCCGCCCCCCACATTCCACCCACCTTCCTTGTGGACTCTTGTTCCATTCTTTAATGGATTATAATTAATATGGTGGGGTTAGATTCCCACATGCATGAGTTGTTGGTAGTGGTGGGGAGTTGAATAAATCAAGATGATGACTGTAATACCCGAGATCTTTATTCCGGGTTCGTTGGGTTTTCTGGGTTTTATCGGATTGTCATTGTCCTCATCGTAGGAATTTCGTGCCATGTTTGGTTGTGTCTTGTTGGGACATGTGTTTGGAGGCATTTCGGATCACTTTGTGGGTTGTTGAGTTTTTGTGGTGTAGCGCACGCTAATGCTTGTGGCATAGCGCACGCTACGGCGTTGTGGTTAGCGCACGCTACCGAAATTGTAGCGCACGCTAACTGGCAATCCAGACACCCAAAGAGCTACCGGACCGGATCGAGCTTTGTTAGCGCACGCTAAGGCCGATAGCTAGCGCACGCTATCGACTGCTTAGCGCACGCTCTCTCTTCTTTCTAGCGCACGCTACCCGGTAGGTGCAGTTCTGTCCAGGGGCTACTGGACTGGTTTTGTGACCCGTTAGCGCACGCTATGGCTTTTAGCTAGCGCACGCTAACTTTGTTATAGGTAGTTTATCTGGAGCGTTGACCCCGTTAGCACACGCTAATGCAAGGTGTTTAGCGCTGCTTAATAATCGTCCAAAGATAAATACCGACAACAAAGATTAAGTCGTCATTTTCCCACTTTTCTTCATCCCTTCCGACGGGAGTGAGATCCAGAGGCGATTAGGACCGATCTTTTTCTTCTAGCTTCATCTTTAAGCGGATTTGTAGATGTTTAACAACATCTAATCGTCTTCTTGGTCCAAATCAAGGTAATCTCTTTTTAGAACCCTATTTTCTTAAATTTGGGGTTTTTGCTTGGATTTGTGATTCTTAACCGATCTCATCCGATCGGTTATTTTTTCTTGTTTGTCTTGACCGTAATCTTCAGATGTTGTTAACCGTTCATCGATTTTTATAGCCCGGATCAACGATTCTTGATTTCTTTGAGAACCCTTAGATCCTTGTCGTTTTTAGGATCGTTTCGGATTTCGATTAGTGTTATGGATTCATGGTGATGCTATTTTCGTAGTATTCGTGGGCTGTCGAAGTCTTGATCGTTTTTGGAAGATCGAAGGTTGCTCGATCGTGCCCGTTCGTCGTTTCGTCGCTCGTGATATCGAGGCAAGTATCTTGTCCATACGTTTCATGTTTCGTAGGCGTAATTATTGATAAATGATTATATGCGAAACCCAATGTTTAATGAACGTAAAAAGGGATCGGTATGTTCTCGATAAATGTTGTCTTTCAATGATAATCCGTGTACTTCGTGAATATATGTGTTCTCGAAATATGTGTGTTGGTTTGAAAAGATGCTATGATCACTTTGAGTGAGTTTAATAGACCGTAATCCTTTGCCGGGGATTACGTAATGCTATGTGTACTTGTTCGGTAAGAACGTACTATGTGTGATATTAGTTATTACTCCTTTGAAAGGAGGTTGTGATGTTTAAGTGTTGCTTGGCTTGATGTTCTGCTCATTGTTATGTAATCGTTGAAAGTGATGTGCCTCCGGGTAGGATTGTTGAATCTTCGGGGTCCGTACTTGCTAGTATGGGTCGGGCGTGACCGTAGGGTTATCCAATCCGGTTATGTCTTGCGGGGACTCCGAGGTTCGGGGCTTGCTAGCCCGATGCCGGGATAACTTGTGGGGGTTATCATCGGGTATGTCTTGCGGGGACTCCGAGGTTCGTGGCTTGTTAGCCCGATGCCGGGATAACTTATGGTTGTGGTTTGGAATGGTTCTGTGGTTGTTACCACGAGGACATGTGATTTGGTATGGTTTCCTATTGGGTTATTCACTCGGGTTTGTTCTACGGGAGCATCTGAGGTTCGTGGCTTGTTAGCACGGGACGCGAATAATTCTTAGGAACATGTGTTATGTGATTAGGGTCGTGGACCCTGTGGCTTATGATTCGGGTCTTTGACCCCGTGTGTTGTGAATTGGGTTGTGAAACCGTGTTTTATTATTGGAATCGTATTTTGGAGAGATGATTTTGGGCCGTGTCCCTAAGTGTTTTCGAAGGACTTGAGAATTCCTTTATTCCAAATATTTTCAAACTCCCGAGATCGTAAACTATTTTGTATGAGATACACGGTTCTATTCCTACCTTTTATAAATCAAACTGTTTTGATTAAGTGAATTATCTCGGGAAATATATTCAAGATTATTATATTCTTGAAGCACGTTGTGTATGGCTTGTACTTCTGTTTTATACTTGCACTAGCAAAACAGTGGAGTTTTGCTAACCCCCGAGTATTCGGGGGGTGGATGTCTGTATTGCGTCCAGGTACTTGCAGGTAGCTGGGGAGCGAATCACAGGATCGATACGAAGGATGATGGGAGACGAAGATACTAATCACGTGAAGACCAATTATAGAGTATTTGGTAGAGTCGTGTTGGTTATTCCTCCGATGTGTTATTTTCTCGAATTATGGAAGTGTTATTGTATTCTAGCCCCTGCGTGGGTATGTGTTCTGGGCAAGGATCTTGTATGTATTGTTGTGTGTGTTGTGATATAAGACCAAATCGGTCTAATGGTCCTTTATGTAGCCATGTCGGCATGTGAAGTAGTGCATTGTTTTGTATTTAGCCTGGTAGATCCTCGCGGAGAGGGTCTGCGGCGCTGTAATATTCCCGAGTGGTTTGGGGGTGTTACAGAATATGGTATCGGAGCTTAGGTTGAGGAAACCTAGAATTTGTCGAGTGAGTTGTGTGTTGTCGGGTCTTGTCTTGTCAGATTTGGTCTGACTGAGTGGTGTCGCGACGCGTCGTCTGAGTTTTCGGTCGTGATTAGTATCGAGGTGCAACCATCATCTTCGTGCGATCTATGGATGTAAGTCTCCCTATTTTGTTGTGTCTCGTGTTATACGAGTTTATGTGATTCTGTGTTATTATGTGGAGTTTAATTGTGCCTCGTGAATACTTACTCCATACTTGTTTGATTCTCGTATTGTGTTGGAATAAAGAGTAGTACTGGTATGCATGTATATATGTATACACCTTTGTGTGAAATCGTTTTTACAGGGATGATGTTTTGGACTGGTTACTCAATAAAAGTTTATCAATGTGGTATGTTAAACTTCGAATGTTTTGGGGAAGTCACGTAAATTTTATTTAAAAACATCCTTCGAGGAGGAAAAATGATTTGATTTTCGTATGATGACCTCGAGACCAAAGATTTTGAGAATTCAAACTACACATATTATATTTTCATCTTGCATTGAAAATTTTCAAAATTTGATTTTTAAATGCTTAAACGAGATCTACCAATAGCTTACTTGAGACGTGACTTTCGCCTTCAACTTTTTCGGTTAAACGATATGTAGTGAGAATGTAAATTGTTGGCGTTTGGATTCGTATGTTGTTGTTTATTTGTAACCTTCGGCTTTTGGCATTATTTGGTATATGTTCATGAATGTGTTACTGGATGAGAATAGCTAACGCGCGCTAACGTGGCCTTATATTGATGATTTACATAATAACAAGTACAATGCCCTCACTCAACATCCTCTGAGTGACATTCGAGGGCATACTCCTAACAGAGATAACTCGCGATCTACTCGAGATCGACTCAATCAAAATTCTGTCAAAACTCGATTTGAGTAGGTTAGACTCGAACTCGAGATCGACTCGACATACTAACGAGTCAAGTTGAGCTACCGGATACTCAACTCGGAAAGTTTGTGAGATACTCGAAACTTTTTTATATGTAATTACTTATATATATATATCATAAGTATTTACATATGAAAAAGTTTCGAGTATCTCACAAATTTTTCGAGCTGAGTATCTCGTAGCTAAACTATGGATCGAAAGTGACTTTATCCTGGTGTGGTAACTAAGAACCACTATTTATACATTAGATTAATCAATAAATAGGATCCAGATTTGACCACATCATCACTTATAAATGGCGTGTGAATGATATTAATTAAAGGGAAAAGTAATTTTGCCCCTTCATAAATAAATTATCTCAATTTGAAGTACAATAACTTATTAATATCCATTTAAAATAAAAAAATATATCAACTTAATCGTCTATTCATAATCTACAATTCAAGATGCATATTGCATACCTATAAATATAAAAAAAATAGTGCATTTGTACACTATAAAGCAGTGTATTTATACGCTGCAAAGCAGTGTATTTGTACACTATGAAATAGTACATTTCTCTCTATTTCACACTGATTTTATTATTACAATACACTGTTTTTTTTGTTCTTTTACGTTTTTAGGTGTGCATTATGCATCTTCAATTTTAGATCATGAAAAGTTTTATTAATTTGATACATTTTTTATTTAAAAATAGACAATAAACAAATAAGTTATTATATTTTAAATGGAAATAATTTATCTATGAAGGGACAAAATTATCCTTCTCCCTAATAAATTCCATTCACACATCCTATCTGCTGTGATGATGTGGCAAATTTTGGACTCTCCTTATTTTTTCATTCAATCATTATTCCTAGTTCCTACACCAGAGAAGGTTCTCACCAGAACCGATCTCTACATATATATAATTTGTTTTATATAATGTATTAATTTATATATAGTTAATTTATTATATGCGTAACTTTTAATATTTGTTTGTATGTAACAAAATGAACGCATCATATGTGATTATAATGAAAAATAAATAAATTATCTAGTTATTTTAAAATAATGTTTTTAAATGAAAATCTGATTTTTTTTGAACTCGTGGTAACGAAAATACGAAAACGGAACATGTCAACTTAATTTCTTTTTGAACATTTGTTTAAATTTTCATGTCACGTGTATATTACTAATTAAAATATTATTAATTAATATATTAAATTTGAAATTAAGATAGTAAAAGAAGGCCAAGATGTAGGGTTTGCGCATGCAGCAAAGAAACAAATACACCCCATGCAAGGCAAAGTTTGATAGCCTTATCATCCTACATCGCAAGTCAACAAAAATACATACGTGTGAAATCACTTATAAAAGAAAAGGGATTATGAAGCAAACATTCATGGTTCTCTGAGCCCCATGGCTAAGAATATTTAGCTAGTTGACCATCAGACTTGTCCTGGTGGCCACTTGCTTGCACGTAAGTGCTTGTGAGGGGGAAGTCTGGGGTTCGATCCTTACGCTCAACCTTTGATTTCCTCAAAATCCTCCCCGGGGCACATGCAATCTATTGAAGACTCTCAAGGAACCATACTGAATATCATCCGCGTGGTCTGGATCTGGGGGTGGAGGACACCGTGTTCTCTTCGCCTGGGACATTCTGGTTGTACGTCAGCAGGACCGGCAAGGGACCCTAAGTAGTGCGCGCATATCCCGCGATTTAACCGGTGACAGTGGATATGGGGTCTTTACTGTTGCCATCAGGCATAGTCAGGCATAAGCCTGGAAGCTGAGTTATCAAAAATAAAAATAAAAATAATTAGCTAGTTTTCTACCATAAGTGAGTGTTATTTGAGTCGAGTTGAAGCTTGGTTTGAGCTTATAATGAGGTTAAGCTTTAAACAAGTTCGAGATTGAAATGAGTTTGAGTTCGAGCTTGAAATGAGTTCGAGTTCGAGCTTGAAATGAGTTTGAGTTCGAGCTTGAAACGAGTTCGGGTTCGAGCTCGATCTTAAAAATTGCTATCGAGTTCGAGTTGAGTTTTGTTTCTAACTACTAATGAGTTTTTGAGTCGGTTCGAGCTCGAGAAATTACTACCGAGTTCAAGTTGAGTATACTTATATCCGAGCTCGACTCGCATCATTTACACCCCTAACTTAAACCATTAATTCCCGAGAGGTGCATAACGATAGTCCTTATCACACTGACGAACAAGTTCATGTAAAACAACAATCTCAATGTGATTTGAGGAGGTAGCCACAAAAGGGTCTTCTTGGTTGATCTCTAAGATATAGCCATATTCTCAATGGTGAATCCAGAACCAACTTTGAAATGACATTTACATGGTTAGCTACATAGACATCATAAGCAAAATAAAATAATACATCATTTAGGAGTCCCAATATATGGGATAGTTTCTCCGGCATCAACATTTACTTTAGATCATCATTTCATGTGTAATTTATTTTGCTCATATGTACGGAAAGGACATTATCAAGTCTCCGGCATCAACATTTACTTTAGAGATCATCATTTCATGTGTAATTTATTTTGCTCATATGAACGGAAAGGACATTATCAAGTAAATATTTACTTTTGCATCAAGTACCACTCAATTGACATTGCGTTGGCACTATGCTAAATCTAGCTAACATGTTATGATAACATATGGTCATTATATACAAAAATGCGCATATTTTACATAGGTAGAGAATGTCAGCTCCCAACACATTTCGTCATGAAACGGATCTTTTCTTATATCCATGCTTTGAACAATCATAGAAGTGCTAATGGATTACACTTTATCCAGGTTTAATCATCTTATCATCATTTGAATATAGGCAATTAAGGAATTAGAACTCCATAAACTCAGTTCTCTCAGGATTCGAGTTCTCCCATGATTCTTTATCTCAGAGTCGGTTTCAATTAGTTTAAAATTTCTCTCCATTCATTAAAATTACATATATGTTCATCTCATTAACATATATGCTATAATTTCAAATCCAATACTTATAACTCATCGTTCTTATATGTGTAACATCCCCAAAACCGTATGGGAATATTACACGCCGTAGACCCTTTCCACAAGGATCTACCAGGCTAAACATCCATAAATAACCAAATGCTTGCCCGGCCAGGGTCAAACAATATAATAATACAGACCGTATGGTCACTTACACGTGAATACACTGTAATACCCGGTCGTAATTCATTTATTTTCATTCAGTAATTATCAGCCTGTAATTGTCACTCAGTGTATTTCACTCAATTATAATCATTCATCAATCATATTCATTCACCGTGTTCACCGTTCGGAAAAATTTCGAGTTGTGTATCATTATTGTTCATTGTTTCAACTTTCATCATATGAATTCGACTTTGTTAGATCACCATTAATTTTTGGTAACTCCAAAAATTCTAAATCCTTGCAATATTATAGAGCATCGAATTAGCTTTCCAATGGTTCAAACGGTGAGTCAATCGGAGTCCGGACGAGAGAGTTATGATCGTTTTCGTTCACCCGCTCATTTTTCAGCTTTCGGCCGATCCTTGCCGACGGACTCGGCCGTGTCGTCCGACACGGCCCGTGCCACTCGTCCGGATAAGCCAAGCGGCGCCTCAGGACCCGCCGTGTCGTCAGCACGGCCGAGCCGAACTCTTCCGGATAAGCCAAGCGATCGCTTGAGGCCCGACCGTGTTCCAGACACGGCCGAGTCATTGCCGGCGCCGCGACAGGTCTCTATCGGTAGGCCCCTTCGAGACACGGCCGTGTCATGCGGGACACGGTCGAGTCCTCCTGCCGGCTTGCGCGCCACGACCGTGTCATGTCGGACACTACGAGTCTGTCAAATCCTATAAATTCGTTTTTAGGCTTTCCGGCTCATTTTTTCCCTTTTCTCCACCTGCAACCGAGAGAGAAAGCCCGAGGAGGATTTTTCCTTCACAAATCATTTGAGTGTTTTATTTTCTTCATCCTCCTTCGATCGTTTAGCTCGGATTGTGGATTTAGCACGTGTTCTTCGGATTATAGGGATTGAATCTTCAAGAGGTAAGAACTCCTTCAATCCTAGTATGATTTTGGGGAGGGTTTGGTGGTGATCTTGTGTTTTAATTCGAATTTACCGATGTTGTTGTTAGATTTTGATAGTATACTCGTAACCCTTGGTTTTCTTGTTATTGGTTGGGATGAAATCCCGTTATTCCACCGTTGACCGATTTCTTTTCCTTATGCACGCGTAGTGTCCGATGAATTGTCCCAACGGGTAGAACTAGGATGAATTTCTTCGTATTCATGGTGTTGAGATTGGTTTTATACCGTTATTGTGTTAGGAACGGATTTGGGAGGATTGTTCGGACCGAAACCTATTCCGTCGTCCTTTCCTTCGTTTCGTTTCATTCAAGGCAAGTACATGTATTACATTTCGTTATGTATATTGTGATTCTCGAAATGAATGATGAATGGTGATTTTTGGGTGCGTGAGTTGTGTTCCTTCCACCCGGAGTGTCCGACGGGATGTCCGGGGTCGATACTAAGGGTACGGCCGTGGAAGTGGACTTGGGTGCGTGTGTGATTGAACTTCCACCGGAGTGTCCGACGGGATGTCCGGGGTCGATACTAAGGGTACGGCCGCGAAGTGGTATCCCACCGGAGTGTTCGACGGGATGTCCGGGGTCGATACTAAGGGTACGCCACGGGATACCGGTTGTGATTTTGTGATATCGTGATGATGAAAATCGATGTGATTGCCAATGTAGTATTCGGAATATATATGTGGCAAATGACTTATGTTTGAGATGATTGTGTTAAACCGTATTCTTGTATATAATGTTGTGTAATTGTGTACTTGCACTAGCTATTCGAATGCTAACCCCTTAAATGGGGAAATGCGTCTTATGCATTTAGTGCACGGAGAGGCGAGGAGCAGCACGGGCACGCACGCGAAGGATGGGATGGCTTGATGATAGTGGCTCGAGTCTGTATCGTTTTTTTTGTTTTGTCATTGCATTTGTCGAGTATTGGAGTTAAACTGCTTATTTCTGAACTTGGTTTAAGTCCCCTGCGTGGGCAATGAATTGATATTTACATTATGTTTCATGTACTCTGTTAAAATGTTTTGGCCGAGGCCACGGCCTTACTTACTTTTTGAATGCATCATTTGGGATTATATTGTGGTTTATGTGTCAAGTGTCAGCCTGGTAGACCTCATGAGGGTTCTACGGCGTGTAACGTCCCATTTGTGTATTGGGGTGTTACATTTATGGTATCAGAGCCCTAGGTTTTGAATACCTAGGCTGTCGGTGAATTTTGGGTCTGTCAGTTGCGTCATTAGAGTCAGTTGTTGAGCCTAATATCATCATGCTACCGTCTTTTCGTGCGACCCGTGGCTGTAAGTCTCCTCGAACTCTTATATTTCTGTAATCCGTTTTCTTGTACTGTTCGGGGTTGTGACTTGTGTTACCAACCTTGTGAATTGTGAATCTTTCTGATCTTGTTCTTTTCTTATTTTCCTTCAGTATGTTGAGAGGTCGTGGTAGACCGGCTAGGGGACGCGGCCGAGGCCGTGGTCGTGGTGCTGATAATGAGGAGGGCTCACTTTCGCAGTCCTCTGCGGATTCAGCCTCTCACTCGCACCGTCGGGTAATAATGCCGATCTGGGAGCTCTGCCGTACTTGATTAGTAGACCGGCTTGCTCGAATAGCTCGGGGTGGACGCTTAATCCGCCACGACACGAAGAGGAAGCTAGTAAGTGGCTTGACGGTGTCTAAGATGCACCCTCCTCGTTTCTCCGGATCTTCCGACTCCCTCGGTTGGGAGAATTGGCTCTTTCGGTTGTCCAGACCTTTGATGCCGTAGCTTGTCCGAAGACAGGAGGGTACATATTGCCCAGTACCTCCCGGATAAGGAAGCTGCGGAGTGGTGGGAGGCCGTTGCGCCCAGAGATCGTCGGGCCACTTGGGAGGAGTTCAGGGCTGCTATGGAAGCAGAATATTGTCCGCCGCCAGTCAAGGAGCGTAGAATTGTGGAGTTCTTCACCGCTACACCTCGGGATGTGCCTATTTCTCGTGCCATCATTTCTTACAATCGTGATTGGGTTTCGTGAGAGATCAGGTGAGGACGGAGGCTGATAAAATCCGTTACTTCAATATGCGCATGAAGCCGCATATTAGGCAGAGTATGGCACCGCTCATGTGTGCCACTTTGAAGGAATACCAGGATCGCGCCCTAGCGATCGAGATGGCGGTTCCGGAATCAGAGTCGGTTTCGGAAGCTAAGAAGCAGAAGACTACCAGTGGATTCTCGACCGGGAAGGGTGGTCAGTTTTCGAGGTCTCGTTCTGCTCCCATACCGTGGAAGAGGCCGTTCCATCAGGACGGTGGATCTCAGGGTAACCGTTCAGTTCAGACCGTTGCTTCTGGTGGCAGGGTTTGTTTTAACTGCAACCAATATGAGCATTTGATGAAGGATTGCCCTTTTCCCCCAGTTACTTGCTTCACTTGCGGGCAGACCGGGCATCGGGCGACTCATTGTGAGCGGGCCACCAGGGTTGTTAGAGTTCCGACTACCACTACCGATCAGAGGGACCACAGCACTCCAGCTACTCATATTCCGCAGAGTTCGGGTCGTGGTAGAGGACGGGGTCAGCCGGATCGCCGTGCAGCCTCGAGTTCGGGTTCAGTTCACCCCCGAGTGTATCAGATGAGGCGCACAGAGGAGGCAGACATTCCGGTGGCGTCAGGTACCACTCAGATCCTTACTCATCCAGTTTCCGTACTTTTTGATTCGGGTGCTACCCATTCCTTTATTGCATCGGATTGTGTGAATCGTATTGGCTTTAACTGCTTGTTTGAATGTGAACCGTTTGTGGTGGGTACGCCTAGCGGGGATCGCATGGTTGGGGACCGGGAAGTTAGGGATTGCCCAGTGAGGATCGGGAGCCGAGATTGACCCTCAAACCTCATTGTTATCGAACTCAAGGGTGAGGATTTAATCCTCGGGGACGATTGGTTAGAGCGTCACGGTGCTATCATGAACTATCGGACTCGTACTATCTCGATCGTGGCCGAGGATGGCACCGAGCATACTCTCGTCAGTACATGGGTAAATCGGGAGCGTGATTAACGCCTTGAAGGCGATGAAACTTGAACTGTGGTTGTGTCGGCATCGGTGTTACGCCCGAGGCGGAAGATGGTTGAGTTGGCATGTCGTCATTTCCAGTTGTTGGTGAGTCTCCCGATGTTTTCCCAGACGACTTGCCGGGATTACCACCGCAGCGAGAGGTGGAGTTTCCTATCGATCTTGAGCCGAATGCACTTCTATTTCTCGAGCACCATATCGTATGGCACCGTCGGAGATGTTAGAGTTGAAGAACCAGTTGGGAGAATTGTTAGACAAAGGGTATATTCGACCGAGCGCATCGCCTTGGGGTGCGCCCGTACTCTTTGTTAAGAAGAAGGATGGGTCGCTTCGTTTATGCATCGATTTTCGAGAATTAAACAAGTTGACCATCAAAAATAAATACCCTTTGCCCAGGATTGACGATTTGTTTGATCAGCTTCAGGGGGCGACAGTCTTTTCGAAGATTGATTTGCGATCGGGCTACTACCAGTTGAGAATTCGGGATGTCGATATTCCGAAAGCTGCCTTTCGGACGAGATATGGCCATTACGAGTTTGTGGTTATGCCTTTCGGGCAACTAATGCCCCAGCAGTGTTCATGCAGTTAATGAACAATGATTTCATTGAGTATCTAGACAAATTCGTGGTCGTTTTCATCGACGATATTCTTGTCTATTCTCGGAGTCGGGAGGAGCATGCCTTACATGTCAGGACTGTATTAGACATTTTGAGAGCCGAGCAGTTGTATGCGAAGTTCTCTAAGTGTGAGTTTTGGCTCGAGGAAGTGATGTTCCTTGGGCATGTGATTTCAGCAGAGGGAGTTCGGGTAGATCCGCAGAAGATAGAGGCAGTGATGGCTTGGGAGCCGCCTAAGAATGTGAAGGAGGTGAGGAGTTTTCTGGGTCTTGCCGGCTACTACCGTCGATTTGTTGAGGGATTTTCTAAGATTGCTAAACCGCTCACTCAGTTGCTTCAGAAGACTCAGAAATTCGAGTGGACCGCAGACAGACAGAGTAGTTTTGACGAGTTGAAGAGACGATTAACTACCGCACCCGTGTTAGCATTGCCTCAGGGGAACGAAGATTTTGTGGTATATAGTGACGCTTCGGGCCTCGGGCTCGGATGTGTTTTGATGCAGAGAGATAGAGTCATTGCTTATGCGTCCCGCCAGTTGAAACCTTACGAGGTGAATTATCCCACGCATGATTTGGAGTTAGCTGCGGTCGTTTTCGCCTTAAAGATCTGGAGGCATTATCTCTATGGGTCGTCGTGTAAGATTTTTACCGATCACAAGAGCTTGAAGTATATCTTCAGTCAGAGGGAGTTAAATATGAGACAGCGTAGGTGGTTGGAGCTAATTAAAGATTACGACCTCGAGATACTTTACCATCCGGGTAAGGCTAACGTAGTGGCGGATGCGTTGAGCCGTAATCCGATGGCGTTGCAGATGTTAGAAGTACTTACACCGCAGAGTAGGATCCAGCGAGATCTTATTTGTCAGAATATTGAGGTTTGGGTTCAGAAAGTTCAGGGCCAGTTATGTGCATTAGAGATCACTTCATCCTTGACTGATGATATCAAGGCGAAACAGTATGATGATCCGTGTTTGGTCCAGTTGAGGGAGGATGTGAGGAAAGGGAAAGCCCCTGGATTTGTGGTTCACGATGATGGCGTTCTGAGATTTCGCGGCAGACTATGCGTACCGAATGATTTTGAGCTGAGACAGAAGATCTTGAGTGAAGCTCATACCATGCCTTACTCCATACATCCTGGTACGAGTAAAATGTACAAGGATGTGAGGAGCAACTACTGGTGGAGTAATTTGAAGACAGACGTTAGTGAGTTTGTGTCGAGGTGTCTGACCTGTCAGCAGGTTAAGATCGAGCATCAGCGACCCGCGGGGCTTTTACGACCACTTCCTATTCCGGAGTGGAAATGGGAGGACATTTCTATGGATTTCATTACCGGTATGCCTAAGACTCGGACGGGAATGAACATGATTTGGGTCGTTGTTGATCGACTAACCAAATCAGCTCATTTTCTAAGTATTAAGGACACTTGGGGGCCGGAGAGGCTTGCACGAGTGTTTGTTGCGGAAATAGTGAGATTGCATGGGACCCCTAAGAGTATTGTTTCGGATCGTGATGGCCGGTTCATATCACATTTTTGGCAGGCCGTTCATAGAGCTTTGGGAACCGAGTTGAGACTTAGTACATCCTACCACCCTCAGACAGACGGACGATCGAGCGGACGAATCTGACGCTAGAGGATATGTTACGAGCCTGTGCTTTAGATTGGAAGGATGATTGGGAGACACACTTGCCATTGATCGAGTTCACGTACAACAATAGTTGGCATGCCTCGATCAAAATGGCACCATTCGAAGCGTTGTATGGGAGGAGGTGCAGATCGCCGTTGTGTTGGGATGATACGCCCGAGCTAATCGGTGCCGAGCCCGACATGATAGTTGAGACGAGGGAGAAGGTTACCTTGATTCGTGGTAGATTGCTGACGGCCCAGAGTCGGCAGAAGTCTTATGCCGATACACGTCGCCGACCGTTGGAGTTTGAGGTGGGAGATCACGTCTTGCTTAAGGTGTCTCCGACACGGGGAGTTTACCGCTTCGGTCGGAAGGGTAAACTTAGTCCGAGATATATCGGGCCGTTTGAGATTTTAGATAGAGTTGGAGAGCTTGCGTATCGGTTAGGCTTGCCGCCGTCCCTGAGCCACGTGCATAACGTATTTCATGTTTCCCAGCTTAGGAAGTACGTATCGGACCCTAGCCATATTATTGATTTTGGAGAGATCGAGTTGGGGCCCGACATTACCTTCGAGGAGAGGCCGATTCAGATCTTAGAGCGTCGAGTGAAGCAACTCAGGCACAAAACCATTCCTTTGGTCAAAGTGCAGTGGTCGAGGCATGGATCCGAGGAAGCCACGTGGGAAACGGAGGAGAGTATGAGGTCGAGATACCCCGAGTTATTCGTGTTGTAAGTTTCGGACGAAACTTATTTTTAGGAGATAATGTAATACCTTCGTAATTCATTTATTTTCATTCAAGAATTATCACTGTAATTGTCACTCGGTGTATTTCACTCAATTATAATCATTCATCAATCATATTCATTCACCGTGTTCACCGCTCGGAAAAACTTGAGTTGTGTATCATTATTGTTCATTGTTTCAACTTTCATCATATGAATTCGACTTTGTTAGATCACCATTAATTTTTGGTAACTCCAAAAATTCTAAATCCTTGCAATATTATAGAGCATCGAATTAGCTTTCCAATGGTTCAAACGGTGAGTCAATCGGAGTCCGGACGAGAGAGTTATGATCGTTTTCGTTCACCCGCTCATTTTTCAGCTTTCGGCCGATCACTGCCGACCGGACTCGGCCGGGTCGTCCGACACGGCCCGTGCCGTACTCGTCCGGATAAGCGAAGCGGCGCCTCAGACCCGACCGTGTAAATGCAGCACGGCCGAGCCGAACTCTTCCGGATAAGCCGGAAGCGACTGCCCAGAGGCCCGACCGTGTTCCAGGACACGGTCGAGTCATTGCCGAGCGCCGCGGACAGGTCTCTATCGGTAGGCCCCTTCGCGACACGACCGTGTCATGCAGGACACGGTCGAGTCCCTGCCGGCCGACTGCGCGCCACGACCGTGTCATGTCGGACACGGTCGAGTCTGTCCGTCCTATAAATTTGTTTTTTAGGCTTTCCAGCTCATATTTTCCCTTTTCTCCACCTGCAACTGAGTGAGAAAGCCTGAGGGAGGATTTTTCCTTCACAAATCATTTGAGTGTTTTATTTTCTTCATCCTCCTTCGATCGTTTAGCTCGGATTGTGGATTTAGCACGTGTTCTTCGGATTATAGGGATTGAATCTTCAAGAGGTAAGAACTCCTTCAATCCTAGTATGATTTTGGGGAGGGTTTGGTGGTGATCTTGTGTTTTAATTCGAATTTACCGATGTTGTTGTTAGATTTTGATAGTATACTCGTAACCCTTGGTTTTCTTGTTATTGGTTGGGATGAAATCCCGTTATTCCACCGTTGACCGATTTCTTTTCCTTATGCACGCGTAGTGTCCGATGAATTGTCCCAACGGGTAGAACTAGGATGAATTTCTTCGTATTCATGGTGTTGAGATTGGTTTTATACCGTTATTGTGTTAGGAACGGATTTGGGAGGATTGTTCGGACCGAAACCTATTCCGTCGTCGTTTTCTTCGTTTCGTTTCATTCAAGGCAAGTACATGTATTACATTTCGTTATGTATATTGTGATTCTCGAAATGAATGATGAATGGTGATTTTTGGGTGCGTGAGTTGTGTTCCTTCCACCCGGAGTGTCCGACGGGATGTCTGGGGGTCGATACTAAGGGGTACGGCCGTGGAAGTGGACTTGGGTGCGTGTGTGATTGAACTTCCACCCGGAGTGTCCGACGGGATGTCTGGGGGTCGATACTAAGGGGTACGGCCGCGGAAGTGGTATCCCACCCGGAGTGTTCGACGGGATGTCTGGGGGTCGATACTAAGGGGTGTAATACCCGTACTTTTATTGACTGTTTGACTCTGTCATCCTCCTTATTTTTGTCGCTCTGTAAATGCTTGGAGATGTGGTTGATATTGTTATTGAGTTTCGTATCTCGTTTGGTTCTTGATAATGTCGTTTAGACCTTGCGGGAATGTTCTGTGCTAGAGAATTAGCGTACGCTAGGCCTAGGCTAACGCACGCTAATTCTGCTTGATTAGCGCACGCTAGCTCTGAGCCGTAGCGCACGCTAAGAGTATCAGTCAGGTCAGAACCAGTATTCGGACTGCTCTCTGGACTGGCGGATTAGCGCACGCTAGGAGTTTGTTAGCGCGCGCTATCCATGTATAGTAGCGCACGCTAACATCCATCCGTAGCGCACGCTACCGGGCTGGTCAGCAGAGGCAGTGAAGTTGCCAGGTTTTCTGGACTATCAGATAGCGTACGCTAGGCTTCGGCTAGCGCACGCTAAAGCTATAGCATAACGCACGCTAAACATTGGTGGTAGCGCACGTTAAGTATTGAGCAGGGCAGAGTCAGTAAGTTCTGGAGTCCAGTACTGGATGCCATATTTTGGGCTAGCGCACGCTAGGGACAGATGATTAGCGCACGCTAACGGGACCGACAGAAGCCACTGGACTATCCGGTGACTTCGCTAGCGCACGCTAATGAAGGAGGCGTAGCGTGCGCTAGACTGGACATATATAAATATGGCAGTTGACTTTATTTTCGTCATTTCTCACCTTCTTCACTCCTTTTCGACGGGAATCACTCGGGAGAGGCGATCTTAGGCGATTGGAAGCGATCTTCCTTCTAACAACAATATATTTGCTTGGAGAACAAGGATTTCTCAACATCTAATTCCTCCTAACGTCCGAATCAAGGTAAAAATCCTTGGAACCCTACCTTTTGGGAATTTTGGGGTTTTTCGTAGATTTGTCCGATTTACCCGCTTTGAAGCTTGAGAACTTTGAGATTATGATGTATCTATACCGTATGTATACTTTTCCTACGATTTTATGGGTTAGATTGTGCCGTTTTCGGACTTGCGAGATTTAGGACGATTTTCCAACCTTTAGTTGATTCTCCGTACATCTTTATGAATCGTAGACGGGTTTGGGGAGTTCCTTCGTGTAGTTTGAATATGGATGATTGATTATCATACTCCTTGCGAATCGCTTAGGTGCCTAAGCGCGTTCTTGGACCTACCGAACTCATACCTTTCCTCCGTTCAATTTCTCGATGTCTCAAAGGCAAGTATACATTTATGATTGTGCGTTCTCGACTTTGAAAGTAAGAGGAATTGATGGTATGATATGAACGAACCGTTTTTACGGCATTCATAGATATATTGATGGCATATTATGAACGAACCGTTTTTACGGCATTCATATATGTATTATTGGCATGTAACGAACGAACCGTTTTGACGGCATTCCTACATGTAACGGCGTATGATATGAACGAACCGTTTCTACGGCATTCACATACGTCATAAGATTTTAGTCATTCCGGAATACTAGTCTTGAATTGATGAATTGACGGATTACATTTACTTTATTGTCGAGGAGTATTGTGTTTCATACTTGATATACTTGCACTAGCTATTCGACGGCTAACCCCTTTATGGGGGAAATACGTTTCATGTATTTCAGGTTCCAGGAGATCGGACAGGCAGGTACCGGGTCGGCATGAAGATGGTGGGCAAGTGTGATACTGTGTTGGTCTTCCAGTTATGTTTTGAGTTTTCCATTCAGTGTTGTTGTACTGGATTGGTTATTGAATACTCGAGTATTGTTTTCCCCTTTCCTTGAAGTTCCGGCCTGTGTTTGCCGAAATATTGATTTGTGATGTAATGTCTGTGAATACATTGGTTATGTTTTTGGATACCTTTGTATCGTCTTTCTCCCCATTATATGTAGACCTCCTCGGTCAAGTTTTATAGTTCCGCGTATGTTTAGCCTTGTGTGTCCCACGGCGGGGCTCACGGCGCTGTAATATACCCTGAATAACTTGGGGTGTTACGAATATGGTATCGAGCTTAGGTCTATGGATACCTAGGTGCCGGTCTTTTGGGTCGAATGAGTCGTCAATTTTCCACAGTATCACTACTCGCCATCATCACAGTGCGACCGGTACTTGTAAGACCTCTTACTCTTCTGATGTTTCCTTATTCATTATGCTTCATCTATGGATGTTCTTGAGAATCGATCACCTTAATGACGTGTGTTTGAATTGTGCTTACGTACCTTGTGTGTTCTTCAGTATGTCAGCCGGTAGGGGCCGTGGCCGTGGTCGTGGCCGTGGACGGGGAAGAGGTCGTGGCGCGGCCGTTTCCATCAGTTCAGTTGCGGGGTTGACCACCCCCAGTTTGTCGAACTCGGTGCATCCCGACACCGAGAGTCGCACGACCAATCGACGGTCGGGAACAACGCGGACGTTGGAGTGGCGAATGCACTTCAACAATTGGCTACTCAGATGACTATTTTGGCCCAAACTGCTCTTGAATAACCCGAACCCAAACACGGATGCCTTGCTACGAGAATGTAATCCGTATGCACCCTCCACGATTTGGCGGTGCCACACGTTAAGTGGGAAGGCTAGCGGAATTAGAGAAGATTTTCGAGGCGGTTGATTGCCCCGAGGTGAGGAAAGTACCAATTGCTCAGTATTTCCACACTAAGGAGGCCGCTACTTGGTGGAAGGTCATCAAGCCACAGGATCGTATTGCCTCGTGGGATGAATTTAAGGAGCTCTTGGAGGCCGAGTTTTGCCCTTGGCCGGTACGAGAGAGCCGAATCCGAGCCTTCTTCGAGGCTAAACCACAGGATATTCCCGTTTCGCAAGCGATCGTGGAGTACAACCAACAATTGATCCATGTGAAGGATCAAGTGCGTAACGAGCGTGATAAGATCCGTTATTTTGATATGCGGATGAATTTGGACTTACGACGGTACATGGCCGGATTTGCTTGTATCACGCTGAAAGAGTATCAGGACAGAGCTTTAGCCCATGATATGTTGAGCCCCAACAACGATACCGTTGAAGAACCGAAGAAACGGAGAGTTGCGGGAAATTTTTCTGGATCTAAAGGTGGCAACTTTCAGAAGTCTCAGACGACTAACCGTTTCGCCGGACAGTCGTCGCGTTCTAATAAAGGGAAGAGGAGTTACCGTTCCACTCCAGGTACCTCAAATCGCACGGTGACTCGCTATAATTGTGGCCGCCCAGGCCACTTGAATTCGGAATGCTACTTTCCACCATTAAAGTGTCACACGTGTGGACAGATGGGGCATAGAGCGGTTTATTGCTCCGAGCCGAACCAGACTTTGGACACTCGGGCTTACGCTAACACCACTTGATCAAGGTATTAATCGGCGGCAATCTTTGGTCAACCTCGGCAGAATTTGGCGGGGGCCGGGGGGGCGAGAATGCCGGAGGGGGAACTCTAGCATCGGTTCGGTACAACCACGGGTTTATGAGATGCGGCGACGAGCAGAACCCGACGCGGCGGTGGCTTCAGGTACCATTCACATTCTATCTCATCCAGTCCGTGTACTTTTTGATTCGGGTGCTACACATTCTTTTATTTCTTTGGAGTGTGTACGCCGTTTGAATATAACTTGTCTGACTACTTGCGGTCCCTTTATCGTGAAACTGCCTAGCGGGGATAGAATTGTGGGGAACCGGGAGATTAGAGATTTTCCGGTGATTATATCCGGTATGGAATGGTTATCGAACCTGATTGTAGTTGATATGGAAGGCGAGGATGTAATCCTCGGTGAGGATTGGCTTGATAGTCATCAAGCGATCATGAATTACCGTACCAAGGTTATCACCATGATGACTGAAGACGGGTCTGAGTATTCATTTTTGGGGCGTAAGTCGGGACTACCCAAGTTACTTATCAGTGCCATGAAGGCCGTAAAACTTTTGAATAAAGGTTGTGCGGGCTATTGGTGTTATGCCTTGAAAATGGAAGGAAATGAAGTCGATCTCTCTTCGATTCCGGTTGTTAATGAGTATCCTGATGTTTTTCCGGATGACCTCCCGGGATTACCGCCAGATCGAGAAATAGAGTTTACCGTGGACTTAGAGCCAGATGCGGCTCCGATTTCTAAAGCACCTTACCGGATGGCACCTTCCGAAATGCAAGAATTGAAGAATCAGTTGGGAGAACTTCTGGAAAAAGGTATATGAGACCGAGCGCTTCTCCTTGGGGCGCGCCTGTTCTTTTTGTGAGGAAGAAGGATGGTTCACTACGTTTGTGCATTGACTACCGTGAGCTGAACAAAGTAACCATCAAGAACAAGTATCCTTTGCCACGCATAGATGATTTATTTGATCAATTGCAAGGGGCTGCAGTTTTCTCGAAAATTGATTTAAGATATGGGTATTATCAACTCAGGGTGAGGGAGTCCGACATTCCGAAGACGGCATTTCGGACGAGATATGGGCATTATGAATTTGTAGTTATGCCTTTTGGGTTGACCAATGCGCCGGCAGTATTCATGCAGTTAATGAATAAGATATTCATCGAGTACCTCGACAGGTGTGTAGTCGTCTTTATTGACGACATCTTAATTTATTCTCGAGATAAGGAGGAACATGCCCGACACTTGCATTTGGTTTTAGACAATTTGAGAACCGAACACCTCTATGCAAAACTCTCGAAATGTGAGTTTTGGTTGGAAGAAGTTATGTTTCTCGGCCATGTGATTTCGGCCGAAGGGGTTCGTGTAGACCCGCAGAAGATCGAGGCAGTGCTAGATTGGGCACCGCCTAAAAATGTTAAGGAGGTTCGTAGCTTTTTGGGCCTTCTTTGGGTATTACCGTCGGTTTGTCGAGGGGTTCTCGAAACTCGCTCGACCGCTTACGAAATTACTCCAGAAGACCGAAAAGTTTGTTTGGACGGATGAGAGACAGCAGAGCTTCGATGAACTAAAGAGACGATTGACTTCAGCGCCGATTCTAACTTTACCACATGGTAGCGAAGGCTTTGCAGTTCTGATGACGCTTCGGGTCAAGGCCTGGGTTGTGTCCTTATGCAGCATGATAAGACAATAGCTTTTGCGTCACGACAATTAAAGCCTTACGAAATGAATTATCCTACTCACGATTTGGAATTAGCCGCAATTGTCTTCGCACTCAAGATTTGGCGACATTATTTGTATGGTTCGCCGTGCCGGATTTATACCGATCACAAGAGTCTGAAATATATTTTCAGTCAGAAGGAGCTGAATATGAGACAGCGGCGTTGGTTAGAGTTGATAAAGGATTATGATTTGGATATTCTTTACCACCCCGGAAAAGCTAATGTCGTTGCGGATGCGTTGAGCCGCAAATCGGCATCTCTTCAAATGCTCGAGGTTCTTACACCTCAGACGAAAATTCGTCAGGACTTAATTGAGCAAGGGATAGAAGTTTGGCTTCAACGAGTGCAGGGGCAACTGTGTACTCTCGAAATTACTTCGTCTTTAGTTGATGACATCAAAGGGAAGCAGTGGAGTGACCCGATGATTTCTCAACTGAAGGAAGATGTAATTAAAGGAAAAGCTCCTGGCTTTATGGTACACGAGGATAGTATTCTGAGATTTCAGGGCAGGCTTTGTGTTCCGAACGATTTAGAGTTGAGACAGAGAATTCTCCGAGAAGCGCATGCTACGCCTTACTCAATCCACCCCGGGACGAGTAAGATGTACAAAGATTTGAAGCGAAATTTTTGGTGGAATAACATGAAGAAGGATGTTACAGAGTTTGTACTACGGTGCTTGACGTGCCAACAAGTCAAGATCGAACATCAACGACCAGCGGGGTTGTTGAAACCGCTTCCCATTCCCGAGTGGAAGTGGGAAGACATTTCTATGGATTTCATCACTGGCATGCCGAGGACTCGGACCGGAATGAATATGATTTGGGTAGTTGTCGATCGGTTGACCAAGTCTGCACACTTCTTGGGTATTAAGGATACTTGGGGGCCGGATAGACTGGCTCGAACCTTTATTGCTGAGATCGTGAGATTACGGTGCCCCCAAAACCATTGTTTCGATCGAGACGGCCGTTTCGTATCGCACTTTTGGCAGCCGTTCATCGAGGCTTTGGGTGCGAGTTGAGATTGAGCACTTCTTTTCATCCTCGGTCGGATGGTCGGCAGAGAGGACGATTCAGACGTTGGAAGATATGTTACGGGCTTGTGCCTTAGACTGGAGTAATGATTGGGAGCTTCACTTGCCGTTGATCGAGTTTGCTTACAATAATAGTTGGCATGCGTCGATCCAAATGGCACCCTTCGAGGCACTTTATGGTAGGCGATGTAGGTCGCCATTATGTTGGGACGAGGCTTCTGAGCTAGTTGGGACGGAGCCGGATATGTTGATGGAGACTAAGGAAAAGATTACTATTATCCGGGACCGATTACTGGCTGCCCAGAGTCGTCAGAAATCTTATGTTGATACTCGTCGTCGACCCTTGGAGTTCGAAGTGGGGGATCATGTCTTACTCAAGGTGTCGCCGACCCGTGGAGTTTTCCGCTTCGGGAAAAAGGGGAAACTTAGTCCGAGGTATATCGGACCTTTCGAGATTTTGGACAGAGTTGGAGATTTAGCTTATCGCTTGGCGTTGCCTCCAGCTTTGAGTCACGTCCATAGTGTTTTTCATGTGTCTCGATTGAGGAAGTACGTACGGATCCGAGCCACATAAACGACTACAGAGAGATTGAAGTAGCAGAGGAAATTACCTTTCCGGAGAGACCCGTGAAGATCCTTGAGCGTCGCGAGAAACAACTTCGGCATAAGACCATTCCACTGGTTAAAGTGCAATGGTCGAGACATGGAGTCGAGGAGGCAACTTGGGAGACGGAAGAGAAGATGAGGGTGGAATACCCCGAACTATTTATTTCTTAAGTTTCGGGACGAAACTTCTTTTTAGAGGGGGAGAATGTAATACCCGTACTTTTATTGACTGTTTGACTCTGTCATCCTCCTTATTTTTGTCGCTCTGTAAATGCTTGGAGATGTGGTTGATATTGTTATTGAGTTTCGTATCTCGTTTGGTTCTTGATCATGTCGTTTAGACCTTGCGGGAATGTTCTGTGCTAGAGAATTAGCGTACGCTAGGCCTAGGCTAACGCACGCTAATTCTGCTTGATTAGCGCACGCTAGCTCTGAGCCGTAGCGCACGCTAAGAGTATCAGTCAGGTCAGAACCAGTATTCGGACTGCTCTCTGGACTGGCGGATTAGCGCACGCTAGGAGTTTGTTAGCGCGCGCTATCCATGTATAGTAGCGCACGCTAACATCCGTCCGTAGCGCACGCTACCGGGCTGGTCAGCAGAGGCAGTGAAGTTGCCAGGTTTTCTGGACTATCAGATAGCGTACGCTAGGCTTCGGCTAGCGCACGCTAAAGCTATAGCATAACGCACGCTAAACATTGGCGGTAGCGCACGTTAAGTATTGAGCAGGGCAGAGTCAGTAAGTTCTGGACTCCAGTACTGGATGCCATATTTTGGGCTAGCGCACACTAGGGACAGATGATTAGCGCACGCTAACGGGACCGACAGAAGCCACTGGACTATCCGGTGACTTCGCTAGCGCACGCTAATGAAGGAGGCGTAGCGTGCGCTAGACTGGACATATATAAATATGGCAGTTGACTTTATTTTCGTCATTTCTCACCTTCTTCACTCCTTTTCGACGGGAATCACTCGGGAGAGGCGATCTTAGGCGATTGGAAGCGATCTTCCTTCTAACAACAATATATTTGCTTGGAGAACAAGGATTTCTCAACATCTAATTCCTCCTAACGTCCGAATCAAGGTAAAAATCCTTGGAACCCTACCTTTTGGGAATTTTGGGGTTTTTCGTAGATTTGTCCGATTTACCCGCTTTGAAGCTTGAGAACTTTGAGATTATGATGTATCTATACCGTATGTATACTTTTCCTACGGTTTTATGGGTTAGATTGTGCCGTTTTCGGACTTGCGAGATTTAGGACGATTTTCCAACCTTTAGTTGATTATCCGTACATCTTTATGAATCGTAGACGGGTTTGGGGAGTTCCTTCGTGTAGTTTAAATATGGATGATTGATTATCATACTCCTTGCGAATCGTTTAGGTGCCGGAAGCGCGTTCTTGGACCTACCGAACTCATACCTTTCCTCCGTTCAATTTCTCGATGTCTCAAAGGCAAGTATACATTTATGATTGTGCGTTCTCGACTTTGAAAGTAAGAGGAATTGATGGTATGATATGAACGAACCGTTTTTACGGCATTCATAGATATATTGATGGCATATTATGAACGAACCGTTTTTACGGCATTCATATATGTATTATTGGCATGTAACGAACGAACCGTTTTGACGGCATTCCTACATGTAACGGCGTATGATATGAACGAACCGTTTCTACGGCATTCACATACGTCATAAGATTTTAGTCATTAGGAATACTAGTGTTGAATTGATGAATTGACGGATTACATTTACTTTATTGTCGAGGAGTATTGTGTTTCATACTTGATATACTTGCACTAGCTATTCGACGGCTAACCCCTTTATGGGAAATACGTTTCATGTATTTCGTGTTCCAGGAGATCGGACAGTGTGTACCGGTCGGCATGAAGATGGTGGGCAAGTGTGATACCGTGTTGGTCTTCGATTGCTTTTGAGTTTTCCTTCAGTGTTGTTGTACTGGATTGGTTATTGAATACTCGAGTATTGTTTTCCCCTTTCCTTGAAGTTCCGGCCTGTGTTTGCCGAAATATTGATTTGTGATGTAATGTCTGTGAATACATTGGTTATGTTTTTGGATACCTTTGTATCGTCTTTCTCCCCATTATATGTAGACCTCCTCGGTCAAGTTTTATAGTTCCGCGTATGTTTAGCCTTGTGTGTCCCACGGCGGGGCTCACGGCGCTGTAATATACCCTGAATAACTTGGGGGTGTTACAAGGGGTACGGCCACGGGATACTGGTTGTGATTTTGTGATATCGTGATGACTGAAACTCGATGTGATTGCCAATGTAGTATTCCGGAATATATATTGTAACACCCCAAACTAGGCGGATATTACAGTGCCGTGAATCCCCGACTGGGACCCACCAGGCAAATGAAAATGATGAATTAAATAATATAATTGTAGTACCGAACCACATTATATTACCAAACACTCCGATGAGGAGTTTAAGTACAACACACCAGGACAATACCGAATACTAGTGTATTTTATATGAAGATAAAATACACCACCCTGAATAAATAAACATTACAAACGGAATTTGCAGCGGAAAATACAATGACAGAAATAACTGAAATGACTGAAAATGACTGAACAAACGGAATGACTGGGGCCCCCTACTAGTATCACTGGGACTCGTCGCCGTCAACATGCTCTTCCCGTGCCTTTGCCTTGCCGTGACCTGAAAACAAAATCCCCCAACGGGTTGATTACGTAACAACAATCCTCAAGAGTTGAAATTACACAATCATGAATTAACTGAAGTTATGAAATATTCTTAATTATGAATTACGCTGAAGAGGAGTATCATAGTACGCCCGTAGTGTTCTGTGCAAGTGTACAAGACGGATGACCGGACACACCCGTCCTTGTACCTAATTAGTCTCACGGAGGTAATCGTTACCGTGTGCACAGTCCAATGTATCACTCCCAATACATGGCTATCACGTGCCCGACTAAAAATTCCACACATCCGCACCCGGCCACGCAATATGAACCCAGAAGGTCATATGAACAAGAATGACCATAATGAATATCAATGAATAATGATAATCCGACAAAGTCAAGAATGACTCACCGATACGAAAGTGATAATGAAGTGATTGATAATCCAATGAAATGATTTGGAACCGCTGCTCGTGAATGAAATGATTATTCGACAATTACAAGTCTCAATATGATTAATACAATGATGAGTGAGTTATGATTATGAATGATCAACAACAAAAGGAATGAATATCCTTTTAACTGAGTAAGAATCAACTTACACAACAACGATGAAGAATGTCCGTCCACGAACAACGTCCTAACCAAGATACTGGTCGCTCGAACAACCTTAATTCAATACAATTACCAACAATCCGATCAATAACGAATCAAACACGAATCTAACGAACTCAAGACGTCGATACGATTAAACCAAGTTCATAGGGGCATTATATCGAACACTTTGAGTCCAACTTGATTGACTACAACTAAACCTCAACAATACCAATCTCAAATCCTCAAGAAGTGCTTCAAATCAATAAAACATCTCCAATACGATCAATAGTCCGTTATGAATATCCAAAAACGTGATTATAACAACAATTAATCGGAAATCCCCAAATCCAACTCGATATTCAAAGTGTTCTTGAATAAATCTCTCAATAATCCAATGAATCCTTATACAAACTCATAATCATAAACATATCCCTTCATATAACATGATTATAACGTCCAAAACATTATATCTCGACACAAAATCGAAATCCAAGGTGTTGAAGAAATTACCTCTTGAAGATCCAACCACTTCGATCCGATGAACACGAGTTATAACGAGTATCCAAGCTTCCCAAAGGAATAAAGATGATGAAGATTACACACTCAAGTGATTGATGATGATGAAATCACTCTCTCAACACTCTCTCTCGGATGAAGAAGGAAAAATGAAAAAGTGAGGTGAAATGACCCGGCCAAGTCATTAAGTACTGCCGGAAGTTACGGCCGTAACTCGGCCCTCTTACGGCCGTAACTTTACAAGTCAACGGCCTTACGGCCGTAACCGGCCAACTTGTACGGGCGTAACTCGGCTTCGTCCGAAAGCCTGCCGACAGACTTACGGCCGTAACCGTTCCTTAGTTACGGGCGTAACTCGCCTTCGTCAAAAACACCCGCCGACAGCCTTACGGCCGTACTGCACACCTTACGGCCGTAACTCGGATGATACGGCCGTATCCGGCCAAATCTTACGGGCGTAAGCCCTCTTCGTCGAAAACGGCCAGGCACCCTGCCTGCCGCGTACGGCCGTAACCGGCCAACTCGTACGGCCGTACCTGCCTCGACTTACGGCCGTATGCCGCAACCCTTACGGCCGTAAGTCACCCTTGGTCGACAACACCCAAAACTTACGAACACCACTTACGGCCGTATCTCACCTTCCTTACGGCCGTAACTCACCTTCGGCCAAAATGCCCGGGCAACTCTTTGGACCACTTACGGCCGTAACCGGCCAGCCTTACGGCCGTACCCGCTGACTTACGGCCGTATCCCAGAACCTTACGGCCGTAACTCGGTGCTGGCCAAGGTGAAACAATCCGATAATTCCGATTCCTCGCTACGACTGAAGAATGATCCGACATATCATACGAATGTGAAAGTGAACAAGTCTAACACGAGCCACGGATGATGCTCCCAGTACGACTACCAATCACGATGAAAATAATAATAATACTCCCGTCGATCTCTAAACGGCGATGACATGACGATCGGTAACTGATATACGATTACAACATGCCAACATTGAACGCAAATGAGTGATTCATGAATGATGAGTGATTATTAATGAGTGAGAATTACTGAGTGACAATTACAGATTGATAATTACTGAATGAAAATGAATGAATTACAACCGGGTATTACATACCCCCCCCCCCCTTAAAAGGAGTTTCGTCCCCGAAACTAAGGGTCAAACAACTCGGGATAACTCTCCCGCATACTATCCTCGGTTTCCCAAGTAGCCTCTTCGACTCCGTGTCTAGACCACTGAATTTTAACCAAAGGAATCGTCTTATTCCTCAACTGTTTGATTCGCCGCTCTAGAACTCGAATAGGACGTTCCTCATATGAATGATCGTCGGCGATCTCGATTTCGTCGAACTGGAGTATGTGACTCGGGTCGGCAACATACTTCCATGGCGAGAGACATGAAACACATTATGAATTCGGCTCAACGCCGGAGGTAAAGCCAATCGATAAGCTAACTCGCCCACTCGATCCAAAATCTCAAACGGTCCAATGAATCTCGGACTCAACTTCCCCTCTTCCCAAAACGGAAAATACCTCGACTCGGGGATACCTTGACCAAAACGTGGTCACCCGTCTCGAACTCTAGTGGTCGGCAGCGATTATACGCATAGGATTTCGCCGACTGACGTCAACATACGGCTCCTGATTAAAGCTACCTTCTCTCGGGCGGCTATAAGCATATCGGGCTCGGTGCCGATTGATTCCGACAAGTCATCCCAACACAAAGGAGACCGACAACGACGACCGTACAAGGCCTCGTAAGGTGCCATCTTAATGGAAGCATGCCAGCTATTATTATACGTGAACTCGATCAATGGTAGTTGGGCTTCCCAATCGTCCTTCCAATCGAGGACGCATGCTCTCAACATGTCCTCTAATGTCTGAATAGTCCTCTCTGATTGCCCGTCGGACTGAGGATGAAAAGCGGTACTGAGATTGAGCTGAGTTCCCATAGCACGATGAATCGATTTCCAAAATGAGACACAAATCGTCCGTCACGATCGGAAACGATACTCTTAGGAGTACCATGAAGTCTGACTATCTCTTTGATGAACAACTGAGCCAGTCTCTCAGGACCCCACGTATCCTTGATCTCAAGGAAATGAGCTGATTTAGTTAAGCGGTCCACAATCACCCAGATCGTATTCATGCCACGACGACTCATCGGCAAACTCGTGATGAAGTCCATAGAAATGTCTTCCCACTTCCACTCCGGAATAGGGAGAGGTTTCAGCATACCCGCCGGTCGCTGATGTTCAATCTTAACTTGTTGACAGGTTAAGCATCTCGAAACAAATTCTGCGACTTCTCGCTTCATATTACTCCACCAGTAATTCTGTTTCAAGTCCTTGTACATCTTGCTGGACCCCGGATGAACAGAATAAGGGGTAGCATGAGCTTCTCTCAAAATCGAGTTTTTCAACTCGTCATTCGCCGGTACGCACAACCGATTCTTAAATCTCAAAAGTCCATCCTCGTGGACCACGAATCCAGGGGCTTTCCCCTGAGCCACATCCTCACGGATGCGCAACAATGAAGGGTCTGAACTCTGATTCTCCCTGATTACCTCTTCGAGTGACGATGAAATCTCTAACATACAAAGCTGTCCCTGAACTCGCTGAAGCCAGACCTCGATCTCGGGTCTAAGGAATTCCTGCTGAAGTTCCTTCTGAACTGTTAGACGAGCAAGCATCTGCTCCTGAACGGACTTGCGACTCAAGGCGTCGGCGACAACGTTCGCCTTGCCCGGGTGGTAAAGGATCTCTATATCGTAATCTTTGATTAATTCTAACCACCGTCTCTGTCGCATATTTAACTCCTTCTGAGTAAATATATACTTTAAACTCTTATGATCGGTGAATATCTGACAGGTAACGCCATAAAGATAATGACGCCATATCTTCAAAGCGAACACCACGGCTGCTAGCTCCAGGTCGTGGGTTGGATAATTAACCTCGTAAGGCCTCAATTGCCGTGAAGCATAGGCAATAACTTTCCCGTTCTGCATGAGCACACATCCGAGACCCTGTCCGGACGCATCACTATAGACCACAAATCCTTCCGTCCCCTGCGGCAAGGAAAGTACAGGTGCTGACATTAACCGGCTCTTGAGTTCCTCAAAACTCCGTTGACACGCGTCGGACCACGTGTATTTCTTATCCTTCCGCAAAAGGTTCGTTAAGGGTTGAGTGATTCGAGAAAATCCCTCTACAAATCGCCGATAATAACCCGCTAATCCGAGGAAACTTCGGATTTCCTTAACGTTCTTCGGAGGTAGCCAATCTCGAATAGCCTCCGTCTTCTGGGGATCGACACGAACTCCGTCTGATGAAATTACATGCCCGAGAAAAGTCACTTCGGACATCCAGAACTCACATTTAGAAAACTTCCCATAGAGCTGTTCTCGTCTCAACACGTCGAGCACTTGATGAAGGTGAAACTCGTGCTCCTCCCGGTCACGAGAATAAATCAAAATGTCATCGATGAAGACAACAACAAACCGATCCAAAAAGTCGATGAAGACCCGATTCATTAACTCCATGAATACCGCAGGTGCATTAGTCAATCCGAACGGCATAACCACAAACTCATAATGACCATAGCGTGTTCGAAACGCCGTCCTCGCGATATCCGACTCTCGAATCCGCAACTGATGATATCCAGATCTTAAGTCGATCTTGGAAAATACTGAAGCTCCTTGAAGTTAATCTAAGAGATCGTCAATACGGGGTAAGGGATACTTATTCTTGATTGTCACCCTGTTCAACTCCCGATAATCAATACATAAGCGAAATGAACCATCCTTCTTCTTGACAAATAACACTGGTGCTCCCCACGGGGACGCACTCGGTCGAATATAACCCTTCTCGAACAACTCCTCAAGTTGGTTCTTTAATTCCTGCATTTCGGTCGGGGCCATCCGGTACGGCGCCTTCGATATCGGGGACGTACCAGGCTCCAACTCAATCGTGAATTCCACATCCCTCTGTGGAGGCAAACCAGGTAACTCGTCTGGAAAAACATCGGCATATTCCCTCACCACCGGAATATCCGTTAACATTACTGATGACTTCTCGGTTTTGGCCATATAGCACCAATAACCGACACATCCCTGATTGAGTAACCTTACTGCTTTCATCAAATTAATGACCTTACCAAAACAGCCGGGATTACCTCCCTGAAACACACATTCCACCCCATCGTCCGAAATGATAGTGACCATACGCTGTTGTGTCAAGATTTAACACCTTCCGACCGGCGATCGCCTCCGAGGCCGAGCGACCGACTTACTGCCGAGCGTCCAAGTCGATTACGCGATCAGCAACACGGCGACGAGCCTCAACCTAAATGGACACGCTAGGCCCAGCATCAAGGTCCCAGGACAAGTCCGGTGCGGCGATCGACCTCAGATACGATCGTCTCTCGGTACTCGGCGACCGACTCCTGGCGACCGACATCTGGCGACCCTCTATCGGCATCTGCCTATCGACCCTTGGTGACCGACCATTGGCGACCTCCATCCACTAGCCGATGACGATCAGTCAGGGACGACCGCTCGTGTCGATCAGCACCGATGGACATCCAGTCGGCGAAGGCCGAGCCTCAAGACTGGCACCACGTGCAAAGGCCGAGACAAGATCCGCGAATCTCGGGCCATTGACCAAAGCCTTGTGATTCCCTCCACCACCGACAGGCCGCCGAAAGCTTGTCGGTAGGGCCACATGTTGACCGACTCGGACACGTGATGGCTCCTTATTGACCGCCAGTGTGTGGCCTCTTCCTTGGACTTTAGCCCGGCATGACAAGATCTTATTTGGACTTTAGCCCGGCCATGTGAGATCGGCACATTATTATAATGGCCGGCGAGCGTCGCGGCTAAAGACAGACCATTGTCCCTATATAAGCATGGCTCCCAGCACTTGTAAAAGGGATCGGACCTTTACCACAAAAAAGGCTTCAGCTTCCTTCGCATTTCACACCATACAGAAGCAAACATTAAGCACTTGGCTAATCTCCAACTCTTGGCAACAGCTTTCTTTCGGTCTTACTTCTCCCGGCCTTTTCTCCTCGAGCAGATTATCGACGGGACGAAGAACACCGAGCTTCGCTCAAGAGCCGGATTAACAGAGTCTTTTTACACTCATTGTATTTAGATTTCTCACATTAATACTTGTATCCACGAATATTTGTATTAATACATCTCGCGAGAGCATTCAAGCCCGGGCCTAACAAACCCGGCAAATCTTGTATTATTTATCTTCTCTCGGAAGTGCTCCCGCAACCTTGTTTGTTGTCCGTCTTCCAGCAGTATTAATCTTCGGATAAATATTTTGGGCAACAACAATTGGCGCTAGAAGGAGGGCATCCAACCCTCGATTTTATACACCTACCGTCCCGAAGAACACTCACTGTTCTCGGGGCAGATAGACCTCAGATACGATCGTCTATCGGTACTCGGCGACCGACTCCTGGCGACCGACATCTGGCGACCCTCTATCGGCATCTGCCTATCGACCCTTGGTGACCGACCATTGGCGACCTCCATCCACTGGCCGATGATGATCAGTCAGGGACGACCGCTCGTGTCGATCAGCACCGATGGACATCCAGTCGGCGAAGGCCGAGCCTCAAGACTGGCACCACGTGCAAAGGCCGAGACAAGATCCGCGAATCTCGGGCCATTGACCAAAGCGTGACAGATTCCCTCCACCAGCCGACAGGCCGCCGAAAGCTTGTCAGTAGGGCCACATGTTGACTGACTCCGGACACGTGATGGCTCCTTATTGGACCGCCCAACTGTGGCAGCCTCTTCCTTGGACTTTAGCCCGACAGCCAGCATCTTATTTGGACTTTAGCCCGACAGCCCAGGAGATCGGCACATTATTATAATGGCCGGCAGGCGATCGGCAGCTAAAAGACAGGACCCGGCTGTCCCTATATAAGCATGGCTCCCAGCACTTGTAAAAGGGATCGGACCTTTACCACAAAAAAGGCTTCAGCTTCCTTCGCATTTCACACCATACAGAAGCAAACATTAAGCACTTGGCTAATCTCCAACTCTTGGCAACAGCTTTCTTTCGGTCTTACTTCTCCCGGCCTTTTCTCCTCGAGCAGATTATCGGCGGGACGAAGAACAACAATTGGCGCTAGAGGAAGGGCATCCAACCCTCGATTTTATACACCTACCGTCCCGAAGAACACTCACTGTTCTCGGGGCAGATACTTGAAGTGACACTCACTGCACTTCAAAGAAATCCTTCAGAAATCATGTCTTCCGCATCCGCGTCGAAGAAAGCGCCGACCACGGCCGACTGGACCCCTGTTCCGTCCCGGTCGAGCCGGCCCGATGGTGGAAGGCGGCCGCGGTCGAGACGCTCGATCCGTCCCGGGACGGCGGCCCGAGCCTCTCGCTCGATCGGTTCGAACCAATGAACAGATCGAAGAGGCCATAGCCGCCCTTCAGAACGACGGAGTGCTCTCGACGCGCCTCTGCTGCCGCCCCTCGGTCTCCCGCCGGAAGTTCAAGCGGAAGCTCAAGGCACTGCGGCCGAGCGAGCGCCGGAGGCTCTCGCCCGCAAGAAGAGGCGCTCGGCGGCCGGGCACGTCTCTTCGATCGCACAGGCGCGACCGACAGCGGCCGGGCGATCCGGCCCGGCTACGAGGCAGCGGAGTTGGTGTCCGTCACCGAGCTCGGCCTACCCGGCTCCCACAAGGCGATCCAGCCGCTGGCTCCGCCGCGATTCCCGAGGTCGGCGGCGGGGTCGGAGATCGGTACACGATCGCCTCGGCCCCGCTCCCAAAGCCGATCCGCGGCGAGCCGCGCGATCGCGCAATGCAACATCGATCGACGACATGAAGGCGCTCCTGCAATCCGGGCAGGCGCCACCAAGACGATCGCCGCGCCCAGCGAGCCGCTCGCGATCGACATCGAGCTCGCCCTGATACGGCACAAGATCGCTCCTCCTCGGACACCGTGTACCGGGCGATCGGACCCCAAGCACACTGCACAAGTTCAACATCTACATGACCGGGTGTGGGGCATCGACGCGACCAGTGCCGAATGTTCCCTCGACACCGGGCGACCTCGCCCACCGGTGGTACACTTCATTGCCACCTCGGTCCATTGGCTCCTTTAACGGTGGCGCACGTCTTCACGGAACACTTCGCCACTGTGGTCGCCGGCTGAAGGTCGCCATCGCATGATGCAAATCGGGCAAGGAGAACAGGAGTCCGACTCGGACTACATCGGCCGGGTTGACATGATCATCCTCAACGGCGAGCCCGTGGCGAGACCGCCTCTACGCGGTCTAGGAGGTTTTCGGGGCTTCGCCTATGTTCAGGCATCTTACGAAGACCCCGCCGACGACCTACGCAGCCTTCCGGGCTAGAGCCGCAGATTTCCTGTCCAGGCAAAGGCTTCTTCTCAGCCTAGGAGTAGATCGGTCGGCGCCCGTACGACGACCTCCAATCTTCCAGCCCGATCGCTACTATCCAGAAGAGCCGGAGGACTCGCTCACCGCCTACAGTCCAACATTCTAAATAAGGGACTGGCTCCCGCCGATCGCCGATATCCGACCTACGAATAAAGCGATCGGCTGCCGAGCGGCGATCGCCAGTCATCCGGCCAGATCGCAACATCATCAGCAACCCGGTGGACACGATCGCCATCTACAGTCCAGCATATAACATGACGGACTAAGGCATAAGATCGCCTCCACCGCACATCATAAAGCCATGGCCCTGGCAGTCGATGGAACCGGCTGCTTCGGTCATGCAAGGTCCCTTTCGGCCGAGATCGCCCGCCTTCGTTTAAATACGAGGCCAGCGTAGTCGGAGGGCCCTCCAACATTAATCAGTGGACTCATTCCACAACCCCGTCTCAACGTACACCGTCGAGGTCGGCCATCTCCATGGCTGGCCGAGGTGGAAGCAGAGCTAACAAGCCGCGGGCGTGGAGTTGATTCATCCGACGCTGCCCCGCGCAAGGACTCCTCTAGACCGAGACCGCACGCCTTTCGTTTAAAAACAAGGCGAGGCGCAGCCTAACAGAGGACCCTCATAATAAAGTGAGTCACGAGGCACTCATTGTCTTTGTGCACCAAGACACGGTCATGGGGTCGGTCCATCGATCTCCGCGACTGTGCACGATACCTCAAACAATGCGAAACCACCAAGTTTCCATGGGGGATCGGCCAATGTTGTTTTTTGCAGGTACAAGACCGAAAGATAGCTAAAGCCAATCGACCATGATAGCCCAAGTCCGAGTCCTAAGTCAGCTCAGATCGCCCGTCCTCATCCAGACGCGATCGCCAGCAAGAACCACCTCGCCCCATGTCTTCAACATAGGAGCAAGCTGGGGGGCAATTGTTGTGTCAAGATTTAACACCTTCCGACCGGCGATCGCCTCCGAGGCCGAGCGACCGACTTACTGCCGAGCGTCCAAGTCAGTTCTGCCGATCAGCAACCTGGCGACCGAGCCTCAACCCAGCGGACACGCTAGACTGGCCAACCGAAGGTCCCAGGACAAGTCCCGGTGCCGAGCGATCGACCTCAGATACGATCGTCTCTCGGTACTCGGCGACCGACTCCTGGCGACCGACATCTGGCGACCCTCTATCGGCATCTGCCTATCGACCCTTGGTGACCGACCATTGGCGACCTCCATCCACTGGCCGATGACGATCAGTCAGGGACGACCGCTCGTGTCGATCAGCACCGATGGACATCCAGTCGGCGAAGGCCGAGCCTCAAGACTGGCACCACGTGCAAAGGCCGAGACAAGATCCGCGAATCTCGGGCCATTGACCAAAGCCTGACAGATTCCCTCCACCAGCCGACAGGCCGCCGAAAGCTTGTCAGTAGGGCCACATGTTGACTGACTCCGGACACGTGATGGCTCCTTATTGGACCGCCCAGCTGTGGCAGCCTCTTCCTTGGACTTTAGCCCGACAGCCAGCATCTTATTTGGACTTTAGCCCGACAGCCCAGGAGATCGGCACATTATTATAATGGCCGGCAGGCGATCGGCAGCTAAAAGACAGGACCCGGCTGTCCCTATATAAGCATGGCTCCCAGCACTTGTAAAAGGGATCGGACCTTTACCACAAAAAAGGCTTCAGCTTCCTTCGCATTTCACACCATACAGAAGCAAACATTAAGCACTTGGCTAATCTCCAACTCTTGGCAACAGCTTTCTTTCGGTCTTACTTCTCCCGGCCTTTTCTCCTCGAGCAGATTATCGGCGGGACGAAGAACACCGAGCTTCGCTCAAGAGCCGGATTAACAGAGTCTTTTTACACTCATTGTATTTAGATTTCTCACATTAATACTTGTATCCACGAATATTTGTATTAATACATCTCGCGAGAGCATTCAAGCCCGGGCCTAACAAACCCGGCAAATCTTGTATTATTTATCTTCTCTCGGAAGTGCTCCCGCAACCTTGTTTGTTGTCCGTCTTCCAGCAGTATTAATCTTCGGATAAATATTTTGGGCAACAACATACGCTTACGGACATTAATGATGGCATCATGACGATCCATCCAATCGATACCCAAGATGACGTCGTCCCTCGGCAAATCTACCACGATTAGGTCGGCCGCCATACGACCATGGCCCGATCGGACAATTCTGAATCTCACGATTACCGATAATTCGTCTACCATCAGGTAGGCCAATGACATAAGGCTCACAACTAGTAGCACTACCCAGACGTAGTCTACTCAAACATGACTCGGAAATGAATGAATGCGATGCACCAGTATCGAAAAGAGTGCACACAGGTTGAGATAGAATATCGAGTGTACCTGAGATCATTCGGGCCTCTAGATCATCGGTCTTCTTCATCTCATAAATCCGGGGCTTGCTAGTCCCGGCACCGGACGCTCCCGTCTGGTGGCTAAAAGCTCCACCTTTAGTCGCTCCCGTCGTTTTAAACGACGCTGATTGAGTGGCCGATTGATTACGAGCAGACCGCTTAGGTGCCCGAGATGACGTCGAGTAGGTTTGGAGTCCCTACGGCAAAACGGGCCTTATGTCCCACAATTCCACGATTATGACACGTGATGATGTCTCGGACACTTAGTGCCGACATGACCAAGATCCCCACGATTATAGCGGTGATGGCCGAGGCGGCCGCTCGTGGCGAGATTCGCGGGTTTAGACGACCGGAGGTCGCTCGAGAAGCAGAGCCCGCACGGGGTTTCTTGAAAGTTGTCGGACCGCCTTCAGACTGGTTACGGTTCTTCGATTTCTTGCTAGCAGACAAAGGTTGCTGCTTAGCAATCTCTTTAGCAGTAAGCTCATAGGTGAGAGCTTTCTCAATGAATTCAGCCAACATGGTGCAATTATGATTGAGCAACTGTAGTCTCATACGGGGTTTCAGCCTCTTGCTGAAATACTTGATCTTGTCCGCTTCTGAGTGAATGATAGATGAGGCGAACGGAAGAAGTTCCTGAAATTTCTCGGCAATGGCGAGAACATCCTCGTCTGTTGAGGGGTCGGGGGTGAGCAATTCTGACAGCTTGGCCTCTTTGAGTGGGGCCGGATAATACCTCTCCATCATGAGAGTCTTGAACTGATCCCAAGTACATGATCCGTCTGTGGGCTTCAACGATAACCACCATGAATGAGCGCTCTTACCGAGATAGTAAGCCGCAACTGAAACCTTGTGTCCCTCGGGACACTCTACCATAGCAAACAGCTTCTCGAAATGCTCGAGCCAATGAATGATATCTGCCGGCTCGGGCAGGCCCTCAAAAGTAGGTGGCCTCTGGCGAGAGATATCGCCGATGATGTTACTCACATTCCTCTCTTGCCTCTGAGGTGGCGGCGGAGGAGCCTGCTGATTCTGATTGACGGAGTTATGCATCGTCTCCATCAACTGAGCCATCTGAGTCATTTGGGCCATCATGCCCTGCATAAATGCGAGTGGATCAACCCGGACACCCTCTGACTGAGCCGTGTCCCGGGTACGACTCCCCGATAGTGAATGATCGCGTCCAGGTGAATGAGTGGCAGCGTCACTGCTCGATGAGTTAGCATTATTCCTGGCATTTGCACGTGTGTTCGCACGAGTTCTCGGGATTCGGCCCGCTCCACGGCCTCGTCCTCCTCGTCCTCTGCCAGCTCTTTCCATACTGAAGTAGGAAAGTCACATGATGATTATATTTCCCGCATGAATATCACGTTATGATTATGATATGAGGTGATGAAAATGAACATACACGCTCTAATACAGCGATTACATGAATGATCAATTGACGTGACATGATTATCTGATGAAGTTACTGAAATGATTATCTTGAATGAGTTAACAAGATTAATGATTCGATCTTCCTGATCAACAACTGAACAATGAAATGAATTGACTGATTAATGAGTTAACCTGACCGTCCTGGTCAAAGTGACAATGATGATTGAGGATTGTTAACTGATGAATTATGAATGAATGACTATTGCCAGAAATTATACCATGGCATTAGAAATCTTACAGTTCTTGGTCTGATTGGCTCGGCATTTGCACAGGTCACACGTGACGCGAAAGTCCAATGATACTAGTCCGATGACGATGATTTCAAACGAGACATGACTTGGAGGGTAGTATTCAAAACCACGCTCCGATACCAACTCGTAACACCCCAAACTAGGCGGATATTACGGTGCCGTGAATCCCATCCAGGACCCACTGTGCAAATGAAAATGATGAATTAAATAATATAATTGTAGTACCGAACCACATTATATTACCAAACACTCCGATGAGGAGTTTAAGTACAACACACCAGGACAATACCGAATACTAGTGTATTTTATATGAAGATAAAATACACCACCCTGAATAAATAAACATTACAAACGGAATTTGCAGCGGAAAATACAATGACAGAAATAACTGAAATGACTGAAAATGACTGAACAAACGGAATGACTGGGGCCCCCTACTAGTATCACTGGGACTCGTCGCCGTCAACATGCTCTTCCCGTGCCTTTGCCTTGCCGTGACCTGAAAACAAAATCCCCCAACGGGGTCAGTTATACAGAACAACAATCCTCAAGAGTTGAAATTACACAATCATGAATTAACTGAAGTTATGAAATATTCTTAATTATGAATTACGCTGAAGAGGAGTATCATAGTACGCCCGTAGTGTTCTGTGCAAGTGTACAAGACGGATGACCGGACACACCCGTCCTTGTACCTAATTAGTCTCACGGAGGTAATCGTTACCGTGTGCACAGTCCAATGTATCACTCCCAATACATGGCCATCACGTGCCCGACTAAAAATTCCACACATCCGCACCCGGCCACGCAATATGAACCCAGAAGGTCATATGAACAAGAATGACCATAATGAATATCAATGAATAATGATAATCCGACAAAGTCAAGAATGACTCACCGATACGAAAGTGATAATGAAGTGATTGATAATCCAATGAAATGATTTGGAACCGTCGTTCCTCGTGAATGAAATGATTATTCGACAATTACAAGTCTCAATATGATTAATACAATGATGAGTGAGTTATGATTATGAATGATCAACAACAAAAGGAATGAATATCCTTTTAACTGAGTAAGAATCAACTTACACAACAACGATGAAGAATGTCCGTCCACGAACAACATCCTAACCAAGATACTGGTCGCTCGAACAACCTTAATTCAATACAATTACCAACAATCCGATCAATAACGAATCAAACACGAATCTAACGAACTCAAGACGTCGATACGATTAAACCAAGTTCATAGGGGCATTATATCGAACACTTTGAGTCCAACTTCGATTGATTACAACTAAACCTCAACAATACCAATCTCAAATCCTCAAGAAGTGCTTCAAATCAATAAAACATCTCCAATACGATCAATAGTCCGTTATGAATATCCAAAAACGTGATTATAACAACAATTAATCGGAAATCCCCAAATCCAACTCGATATTCAAAGTGTTCTTGAATAAATCTCTCAATAATCCAATGAATCCTTATACAAACTCATAATCATAAACATATCCCTTCATATAACATGATTATAACGTCCAAAACATTATATCTCGACACAAAATCGAAATCCAAGGTGTTGAAGAAATTACCTCTTGAAGATCCAACCACTTCGATCCGATGAACACGAGTTATAACGAGTATCCAAGCTTCCCAAAGGAATGAAGATGATGAAGATTACACACTCAATTGATTGATGATGATGAAATCACTCTCTCAACACTCTCTCTCGGATGAAGAAGGAAAAATGAAAAAGTGAGGTGAAATGACCCGACCAAGTCATTAAGTACTGCCGGAAGTTACGGCCGTAACTCGGCCCTCTTACGGCCGTAACTTTACAAGTCAACGGCCTTACGGCCGTAATCGGCCAACTTGTACGGGCGTAACTCGGCTTCGTCAAAGCTCGCCGACAGACATACGGCCGTAACCGTTCCTTAGTTACGGGCGTAACTCGCCTTCGTCAAAAACACCCGCCGACAGCCTTACGGCCGTACTGCACACCTTACGGCCGTAACTCGGATGATACGGCCGTATCCGGCCAAATCTTACGGGCGTAAGCCCTCTTCGTCGAAAACGGCCGGGCACCACACTGCCGCGTCTGGCCAGAATCGGCCAACTCAGACGGCCGTACTGCCTCGACTTACGGCCGTATGCCGCAACCCTTACGGCCGTAAGTCACCCTTGGTCGACAACACCCAAAACTTACGAACACCACTTACGGCCGTATCTCACCTTCCTTACGGCCGTAACTCACCTTCGGCCAAATGCCCGGCAACTCTTTGGACCACTTACGGCCGTAATCGGCCTTACGGCCGTACCCGCTGACTTACGGCCGTATCCCAGAACCTTACGGCCGTAACTCGGTGCTGGCCAAGGTGAAACAATCCGATAATTCCGATTCCTCGCTACGACTGAAGAATGATCCGACATATCATACGAATGTGAAAGTGAACAAGTCTAACACGAGCCACGGATGATGCTCCCAGTACGAATACCAATCACGATGAAAATAATAATAATACTCCCGTCGATCTCTAAACGGAGATGACATGACGATCGGTAACTGATATACGATTACAACATGCCAACATTGAACGCAAATGAGTGATTCATGAATGATGAGTGATTATTAATGAGTGAGAATTACTGAGTGACAATTACAGATTGATAATTACTGAATGAAAATGAATGAATTACAACCGGGTATTACATATATGTGGCAAATGACTTATGTTTGAGATGATTGTGTAAAACCGTATTCTTGTATATAATGTTGTGTAATTGTGTACTTGCACTAGCTATTCGAATGCTAACCCCTTAAATGGGGGAAATGCGTCTTATGCATTTCAGGTACCGGGAGAGCTGAGGAGCAGGCACGGGGCACGCACGCGAAGGATGGGATGGCTTGATGATAGTGGCTCGAGTCTGTATCGTTTTTTTTGTTTTGTCATTGCATTTGTCGAGTATTGGAGTTAAACTGCTTATTTCTGAACTTGGTTTAAGTCCCCTGCGTGGGCAATGAATTGATATTTACATTATGTTTCATGTACTCTGTTAAAATGTTTTGGCCGAGGCCACGGCCTTACTTACTTTTTGAATGCATCATTTGGGATTATATTGTGGTTTATGTGTCAAGTGTCAGCCTGGTAGACCTCATGAGGGTTCTACGGCGTGTAACGTCCCATTTGTGTATTGGGGTGTTACATACACAGACCGATGAGGTCACACAACTCAATCAACAAAACTTACTTAAACGACATTACCCACCCAGGGGTCGAAATACAATACAGCGGAAGACTGAAATCAACTCTGACAACACAACAAAAATCAGAACAACTCTCGACTCATGATTAGTATCGTAGCTCGTCATCCTCTTGTGCCAATCCTGTGACTGCTCCCCTGAATCTGCATGTACCTGGACGCAAAACAGACATCCACCCCCCGATTACTCGGGGGTTAGTAAAACTCCACTGTTTTACTAGTGCAAGTATCAAATCATACAAAATGTAACAAGCAATTAATAATCGTGATCAAATATAATAATCAAGTATCAAATATTCCCGTGAGGTTTTCACAAGGGAAGATAAGCTATGAAGCATTCGAAAATAAGATTATCATCTCGGGAATTTTTTAGAATTTCAAAACCTTAAGACCTCAAGTCCTGATTCACAAAACCTTTCGAAAAACTTAAGGGCCTTAACCCAAAACTCGTTTCATAATTCAACAATTTACGATACCGGAAACATTTCCATAAATCTCGTGGGGCTCGACCCAACATTATTTCTTAAAACTTTTCCTTTAAAAACTTTGATTTGAAAAGTATCATGCTCATGACACCGTGATCCACTGTCACGTGTCTCCGTAGGTTCAACAACCCACACGGACTACATCACGCACAATTAAACAAACATAATCAACTCCGACACCGTGATCCACTGTCACGTGTCTCCGTAGGTTCAACAACCCGCACGGACTATTAACCAAACATAACCAATTCCGACATCGTGATCCACTGTCACGTGTCTCCGTAGGCATAACAACCCGCACGGACTATATCAATCACAACAATCACACACACAGTCCTGACACCGTAGTCCACTGCCACGTGTCACCGTAAGCCCCGTCGAGCTCACCCGGTTGGACGCACTGTGTCCGAAACTCATGGTCCACTGCCATGCGTTATCGTAGGCCTCGTCGGACCAAGACGATTGGACCTCAGTACCTCACTAAGTTCTGATCCCGTAGTCCACTGCCACGAATCCTCGTAGGTCCCGTCGAACCAACACGAGTGAACTTAGCGGTCACACACATATTCACATTCACATTACATACAACAATGAGCGCAATTAATCAGTCACCTTGATCACCACAAAATCGTACATTGCACGCACATAACACAACCTCGACACTCGCAACAACTATCATCAATCAACGACATTTAACCAACATAACACACATTCGGTACACAATACATTGCACAACCAAGTGTACAACCATCCCATATGTACGTCGCATTCCTGCACAAATGGCACAACGCCTAACACGTATACTGATATAACACTATTATCACAAAGCCTTCAAATTGCGGAAAACACAACCAACTCAAACGGAACATATTTACGAAGGCAAGCAAAGTCATCATACATCTCATACGTAATTACTAGTCGCAAGATACAAGTCGTATAGTAAGATACTTGCCTTAATAACCGCTACCAAACGCTCCGAAGAACACGGTTTGACCGGGAAGCTCGGACCCCGAAGAAGACAATGAACGGAAGGGTTCCGACTCGAGTTCTTCACAAGAATTCGACCCTAACAACATAAATTCAATAAATCATCGATCATACGAGGAAGAATAATCGTAGAACGCCCGAAAACCCCTCTATGACATTATACCGGACACCTTCAAGGCGTCGGTCAAGAACTCGACCAAAATAACGAATCGATACGATCCGACCATGGGTTAACAAGGGAAATGATACAATACATCCAAATAATCATCAATCCATCACAATATTAAGTTAAATCGGATTAAACGGGCGAAATCGAACAAAATACCCAAAATCCCCAAAATTAGATTTCTAGAAAATCTGACATTATTCGCTCGATCATGGGATGTTATAGGATGGATGATTGATGATATGAACTCCAAAACTTCATGGATTTGTTGTGCTTCTACATCTCTCCATGATAGGAACAACTCCACCGCGGAAGAGAAGTGGAAGAAGGAGAAAAATGGCGAGAAAACGTCTGCTTGGGCCTTAAATAGCCGCACGGTGTGCCGCGGCCCGGGAGTGTGCCGCGGCACGAGCCCAAAAATGGCTCCCGGTGGTCGGCAGTGTGCCGCGGCTCCGCCGGCGTGTGGCGCGGCACCGTCTGATCAGTTTGGCCGAAAAATGCCACAGTGTGCCGCGGCCCTGCCCGGCATGTGCCGCGGCCCTACGGTACGGCTGCTCGGCGGAAGCCGCCGATCACTACCGGCCGTGACTCGGCCAGAGCTGCCGATCACTACCGGCCGTGACTCGGCGATGCTGGCTGGGCCCAGATTGCCGGCCATGTCGGCCGCAACTCCGACGGCCCGAACGACCCGAAACCCGAACCTGAATACGAATCGATGATACGGTTACGACGTACTCGCAAGGACGAATCTAAGAGCTAAGAGAACACATAATTCCGACCACCCGAAGGCTCGGAATCCGACAACGGAAGTAATTACCCAAAACTTTGGGAAATTACGAAAATGGCCCAAAACGTCCGAAAATCACGATACGCGATCGAAACACCAAACCAAAGCTTGCAACAAGAATAATAACATTAAATGAACTTACGAGAAACTCGAAACAACAGTTTCGGACGAGATTCGCAAGAATCGAACTCAAGTGCGGAAAAGCGTCTAAAAAGCTCGGAACTCAGCAAAACGATACCGAAACGAACTCGGATGACAAAAAGTGCAGAAATAAATATTCTCAGAATGACGAAACGGTCAAAAGCGAGTTGTCTAAACGGACCTCCGCCGAAAAATGAAAATTACCGGAAATCCGAAATTGCGGATATTACATTCTACCCTCCTTAAAAGAAGTTTCGTCCCAAAACTTAAAATAAGTAGGGAGAAACAATATCCCAACAGGAAACCTCAACGAGATACACAAGAAGCGCATAACTTTCGCCCATTGGCGAAACGTTACAAGAAATGCGAAAGAATAAACAGCGTGAAAACACGCCCCACGACGACCATAACAACGCCACCGGCAATGATTCAAAACAATAACAATAAATTAACGACGCATCACATACCACATCATATGCACACATTTAATCAAAGAAACGTACGCGACAACAAGTCGCACCCGACTAAAACGGCTATGTGACAGAAACAAATACAGTATTACGATAGAAATCATTCCGATTCTCATCAACAAGAAAATGTCTGACGTCAAAACACAAACAATTCAAGATAACGGAAAACAAGAATACCGGATATTACATTCTATCCTATTAAAATTAAGTTTCGTCCCGAAACTTAAAATAAAACATCATGATAGAATAGAAACAAAACCAAAAAGTTCACGCAACAAATATCAATCTCTACACGAATTACAGCACAAAGTGCGATACACAACTACATCACTGGACACCACCGGGCCCTCCCCGAGTAGGAACGAAACCTCGATTCCCGAACATCCTGGCAACGGTCTCACAATGCACCGCTTGGTGCCCGATTGGCTGATTAAAGCAATTAACCGGTGGCGAATGACAATTCTGTCTCGCATGGCCTACACGACTGCAGTTAAAGCAGGTCTTCACACTGATCGTCTTACTCGCCTCTGCGGTAAGGTTCTTAGACTGGTCAACCGAACGAGGAGTGCTCCCAGAAGGAAACGGCGAAGCAACAGGCTCACGAATCTCACTCCTCTGGCCTCTTGAAAAATTTCTCGAGATCTTACGTCTCTTACTCTCTGAACCAGATTCCGTCACAGAAACGGCCATCTCAATGGCTAAAGCTCGGTCCTGATATTCCTTCAGGGTGGTACACATGAGCGGAGCCATACTCTCACGGATATGGGGTTTCATGCGCATATTGAAGTATCGGACCTTGTCCGCTTCACTTCTCACTTGATCACGAACATAAGCCAACTGCCGATTATAATCGACTATCGCTGGGATATTGACACATCACAGGCGTGCAGAAAAACTCAACGATTCTGCGTTCACGAACGAGCAACGGCAATACTGCCTCCATGGCGGTCTTAAACTCAGCCCATGTAGGTGTACGATCTGCAGCACTACGGCGTGCCACCGATCTGCGACTTCTTTGTCGAGTAGGTCTTGAGCAATGGGTACCCTCCTATCATCCGGACAAGCTACAACATCAAATATTTTGTCCAACTGGAAGAGCCAGTTTTCCCAACCTAACAAGTCGACGAACCCACAAAACGGGCGGTGCATCTTCATCACATCTCGCAACCACTTACTAGTTCCGTTATCCCTATTTGGGTTCTCATCCCGACGTACGGCCTGATTCATCTGCACTAACTGGTCAACCACCTGACGAAGGATGGTGGCGGCGCCAACGTCAACATTAACGCTAGTCGAATGTCACTGATCTGTACTGAGCTGATTGGTACTCGGCAAGGAGGGAGTCGCCCTCTCCTGCTCTCGATTACGACCACGACCACGACCACGGCCACGGCCTCGACCTCGACCCCTTAGCATACTGAACGGACAACCAATCAGAATAACAAGATAGAACAAACCTCACATAATCGACATAAGCCCACCATCAGCAGCACAATGCAATATTCACACGTTCACATTGACAAAGATGAACGACCTATACCTCAGCATACATGGTTAAAACATTAAGCATACCATTGTGGTCCAACACCGGTAATATTTTAAAAAAAACAAGTTTATCGAGGTACTTGTTCGAATGATAATATAAAAAAAATTCGCGAGTTCGAAATATTTTGCTGGGGTGAAATTTTGAAAGCACTTTGTTTAATACCTCGGTCATTTAATCAAAACCATGTATCTCAACATTTAGAAAACACTAAAACATTCTCCGGCGAGCACAACAACACTACAAACTTATCACAACCACTTAGCCCCAACACATGGACATAAGAAGTTCAAAATCCCAAAAACCAAAAATCGTTCTGCAAAATAAAGATTTCCCGAAATCCTTTAGTTCATAAACAAAACGACGGTAATATTTTACAATGTCCGAAGTACTTCAAAACACATTTTTCAAATACCGTCTGATGGTGTCATTTGAAAATACACGGCCCATTTGTCAAAATTTACAAATTTTAAAAATCCATATAAACCGTGGTTTGACCGAACCACCAAAATATTTTACAAAAATCGATTTCTACAAAAAATCTCAAACTGTAAAGTCCTTCAGAAAATATTCTTAAAGTTACCCATAGCGGACAAAAATTACAACATTCCAAAAACAGTCGAATTTATAACCACATACTCAAATGGCAACCAGGGTCGCCAATTTAATCAAATGCATCTCGTGGTATCAAGTTTAAACACACAGCAAAATCATTCATCGGAGTTTCTCACAAACTCTACCGTTGATATCTTCACAGAACCCATCAAGGTTTACATCTTTCACACCATACCACCCCACACGGTGGTTCAAGAGTAAAACAACAATACGCCCAGCTATACTCATACCATGCACCACAAGTATTAAACACAACTACATCACACAATACTGTGTAAACAAAATTATGCACCGCAATTAACTCACTATGATAAAATCGAGATACACAGGTATTACGCATAAAGGAGGAGACTTACATCCACAGGTCACACGGAGGTGACAGTCGCCCACGATACTAATCTCATCCGACAATATAACTGACACGTTGTGACTACGCACAACTCAATTTGTCACTGACGACTCGAACGACAAGACAACACATTACTCGACAAATCACGACTTGACTCTGTAATACCCGGTTGTAATTCAGTCATTATCATTCAGTAATTTCATTCGGTGATTGTCACCCAGTGTATATTCACTCGATTATAATCATTCACCAATCATATTCATTCACCGTGTTCACCGTTCGAAAAAACTTCGAGTGGTGTATCGTTATTGTTCATTGTTTCAACTTTCCTCATATGAGTTCGACTTTGTTAGATCACCATTAATTTTTGGTAACTCCAAAAATTCTAAATCTTTGCAATATTATAGAGCATCGAGTTAGCTTTCCAATGGTTCAAACGGTGAGTCAATCGGAGTCCGGACGAGAGAGTTATGGTCGTTTTAGCTCAACCGCTCATTGGCCGATCACTGCCGAACGAACTCGGCCGTGTCGTCCGACACGGCCCGTGCCGTACTCGTCCGGAAAGTGCGAAGTGTTCGCCTCAGACCCGACCGTGTCGCTGCAGCACGGCCGAGTCGCACCCTTCCGGATAAGCGAGAACCGATCGCCAAAGACGCCCGGCCGTGTCGCGCACGCACGGTCGAGTCATGCCGAAGTCATTGCCGGACGGTCAGCCGGGAGGCCCTCGCGCCGCGACCGTGTCGGCAGGACACGGTCGAGTCACTGCCGGCCAATCGGCCGGTATGCGACACGACCGTGCCGATCGGCACGGGCCGTGTCCGGCAGCACCAACTCCTATAAATCCATTTTTTCAGCATTTCAGCCCATTTTTCTTCCTTTTCTTCACCTTCAACCGAGAGATAAGGCTTGAGGGAGGGTTTTCCTTCACAAATCATTTGGGTGTTTGATTTTTTCATCTCCTTTCGATCGTGAAGCCCGGATAATCAATCTAACGCGTGTTCTTGGATTAAAGCACTTGGATCATCAAGAGGTAATTCCTTCAACACTTTGGACTTCGATTTTGTGTTGAAATAGGATGTTTTGGACGTTATAATCATGATATATGAAGGGATATGTATATGATTATGAGTTTGTATAAGGATTCATTGGATTATTGAGGGTTTATTCAAGAACACTTTGAATATCGAGTTGGAATTGGGGATTTTCGACTAATTGTTGTTATAATCACATTTTTGGATATTCATAACGGATTATTGATCGTATTGGAGATGTTTTGTTGGTTTGAAACACTTCTTGGGGATTTTGATATTGGGATATCGAGGTTTGATTGTAAACAATCGGAGTTTGGATACAACGTATTCGATATAATGCCCCAATGAACTTAGTTTAATCGTATCGACGCGTTTTGAGTTCGTTATATTCGTGTTTAATTCGTATATTGATCGAATTGTAGGTAATTGTATTGAATTAAGGTTGTTCGAGCGACCGATATCTCAATTAGGACGTTGTTCGTGGAAGGATAATTGTCGCCGGTGTTGAGTAAGTTAATTCTTACTCGGTTAAAAGGATATTCATACCTTTTGTTGTTGATCATTCATAATCATAACTCATTCATCATTGTATTAATCATATTGAGACTTGTAATTGTTGAACAATCACATCATTAACGAGGCAGCGGTTCCAACCATTCCATTAAAACTATCCATCACTTCATTATTACTCTCATCTCGGTGAGTCATTCTTAACTTTGTCGGATTATTATTATTCATTGATATTCATTATGGTCATTCTTGTTCATATGACCTTCTGGGTTCATATTGCGTGGCCGGGTGCGGATGTGTGGAATTTTTAGTCGGGCACGTGATGGCCATGTATTGGGAGTGATACATTGGACTGTGCACACGGTAACGATTACCTCCGTGAGACTAATTAGGTACAAGGACGGGTGTGTCCGGTCATCCGTCTTGTACACTTGCACGAGAACACTACGGGCGTACTATGATACTCTTCTTCATGAAATTCATAACTAAGGATATTTCCTAACTTGATTAAATCATGTTTGTGTATTTTCAACCCTTGAGGATTGTTGTTCTGTTTAACCGACCCCGGTGGGGATTTTGTTTTTCGTGTCATGGCAAGGCAAACGCACGGGAATAGCATGTTGATGTCGAGGAGTCCTAGTGATACTAGTAGGGGCCCCGATCTTTGATTATTCATGTTATTGTCCTTTATTGTTCCGCTGAGACTTTCATTTGAATACTCCGTTTCATTCGGTGTTGTGTATTTTATCTTCATATAAAATACACTAGTATTGATATTGTTACGGTGTGTTGTAACTAAACTCCTCATCGGAGTAATTATTGTTGTAATGTAGTTCGGTACTACATTTATCTTGTGTAATTCATTCATTTTCATTTGCCTGGTGGGTCCCAGTTGGGGATCTACGGCACTGTAATATCCGCCTAGTTTGGGGTGTTACAGAGTTGGTATCGGAGAGTGGTTTTGAATACTACCTTCCGAGTCATGTCTTATTTGAAATCATCGTCATCAGACTAGTATCATTAGACTTTCGCGTCACGTGTGACCTGTGCAAATGCCGAGCCAATCAGACCGGAAGAACTGTAAGATTTCTAACGCCATGGTATAATTTCTGGCAATAGTCATTCATTCATCATTCATCAATTAACAATCCTCAAACATCATCATTCATTATGATCAGGACGATCATATTAACTCATTAATCACTTGATTCATTTCAATACTTAGTTAATGATCAGGACGATCATATTAACTCATTAATCACTTAATTCATTCCAATACTCAGTTAATGATCAGGACGATCATGTTAACTCATTAATTACTCAATTTATTTCATTACTAAGTTGTCAATCTGGATGATCATATTATCAATCTTGTTAAGTTATTCAAGATAATCATTTTAAGAATTTCATCAGATAATCATGTAACTTCAGTAAATCATACATATAATCACTAAGTTAGAGCATGTATACTCATTTTCATCATCTCATGACATAATCATAACGTGCTAATCATGCGGGAAATATAATCATTTTGCGACCTTCCTACTTCAGTATGGAGAGAACTGTCAGGGGATGCACGGGGAGAGGCCGCGGTGCGAACCGAAACCCAAGAAATAATCACTCGCTGCCGAGAAATCGTGCCGGGACTCGGCTCGATCAGAAGATGTTCGGGTTGATCCACTCACTTTTATGCAGGCCATGATGACCCATGTGCAGTTGCTCAATCATCATTGCGCCACTCTGACCGGATTAATCGAGAGAACTCTCCCGTATGAGCCAGCTGCTAAGGAAAGTGCTGAACAACAACCTTCATTTGTCAGCAAGAAATCAACGGCGTAATCAATCCGAAGGCGGTCGATCAACCTTCAAGAAGCCTCGTGTGAGTCCTATCGTTTCGGCGACCTCCTACGGCGCATAATCGTGCGGGATCTCATTCCCGGCGGCGATTCGGCCATCACTGTTTCAATTGTGGGCAGCCGGGTCATTTCAGCACCGAGTGTCTCAAACCGTCTATCACGTGCTATAATTGTGGGAATTTTGGGCATAAGGCCCGTTTTTGCCGAAAGGACTCCAAGTCGGCTCCGGCGGCATCTCAGGCCCAAGCAACCGGCATTTGAGAATCGGATCGCTTTGTCATCGTCGTTTAAGATAATGGAAGCAAATAGAGTTGGAGCTCGTATTTATCGACGGAGCGTCCGGTTCGGGGACCAGCAAGTCCCAGATTAATATGATGAGGAGGATCGGCGATCCGGTGGTCCGAACGATTTCGGTATACTCGTAATTTTATTTCAACTTGTGTGTACCTTTTGATCTTTGGTACACCGCATTCATTCATTTTCGAATCATGCTTGAATAGACTTATTTCGGTATAGTCCTACTTTATGACCGCGATTGGTTGATGGATCTAATCGTGGTGAATTTATCTTAGGACGATGTAATTTTCGGTATTAGTTGGTTTGATCGTCTCGATACCATCCTCAGTGTTTGTTAGCGTTTAGTCGCTATCTTTCCGTCGTTGGTTGTCGAATGTGTGCTTCAGGGAAGTAATCCCCGTTGTTCCAGTAGAATTTTTATTATGGCGGAAGCAGAGAAATTCCGCAATCGAACTATTCAATCATTCATTATATCATTTTCATCGATTGGCCTTTCTAAGGCAATCGAGTTATTCAGTCATTCCTTATATCATTTCCATCGATTGGCTTTTCTAAGACAATCGAGTCATTCAATCATTCATTGTATCATTTTCATCGATTGGCTTTTCTAAGACAATCGAGTCATTCAATCATTCATTGTATCATTTTCATCGATTGGCCTTTCTAAGGCAATCGAGTTATTCAATCATTCATTGTATTATTTTCGTCGATTGTCCTTTCAAAGGCAATCGAGTTATTCAAACATTCATTGTATCATCTTCATCGATTGGCCTTTCTAAGGCAATCGAGTTGTTCAATCATTATTGGTATCTCTCTTTATCAATTGACCATTCTAGGGCAATCGAAATGTTCAATCATTCGTGGTATCATTGTCATCGATTGACGATGTATTTCCAGGCGAGTTATCTAGTTGCCTTCACATAGAGTAAGGGAATTCAGGAGTGAGTTGGGCAGTCGTCCCCTTTATCGAAGGCACCGTATCGGATGGCCCCGACCAGAATGCAGGAGTTGAAGATTCAACTTGAGGAGTAGTTCGAGAAAGGTCATCTCCGACCGATTGCGTCCCCGTGAGGAGCACCAGTGTGATCTGTCAAGGAGAAGGATGGCTCGTCTCGTGTGTGTATTAATTACCAAGAGTTGAGCAGGCGATGATCAAGAGTAGTACCCTTTACCTCATATTGATGATCTTTTAGAACAACTTGAGAGCTTCGGTATTTTCCAAGATCGACTTAAGATCTGGATATCACCGATTGGATTCGAGAGTCGGATATCGCGAGGACAGCGTTTCATACACGCTATGGTCATTGTGAGCTCGTAGTTATGCCGTTCGGGCTAACTATTGCACCTGTGGTATTCATGGAGTTAATGAATCGGGTTTTCATCGACTTTTTAGATCAGTTGTTGTTGTCTTCATCGACGACATTTTGATTTATTCTCTTAGCCGAGAGGAACACGAGGTTCATCTTCTTCAGGTTCTCGACGTGTTGAGACGCGAGCAATTTTATGGAAGTTTTCTTAATGTGAGTTCTGGATGTCCGAAGTGACTTTTCTCGGGCATGTAATTTCATCTGACAGAGTTCGTGTCGACCCTCAGAAGACGGAGACTATCCGAGATTAGCAACCTCCGAAAGATATTAATTAAATCCGATGTTTCCTCGGATTAGCTGGTTAATTATCCAACCCACGACCTGGAGCTAGCAGCCGCGGTGTTCGCTTTGATAATTTGGCGTCGTTACCTTTATGGCGTCACCTTTCAGTTATTCACCAATCACAAGAGTTGAAGGATATATTTACTCACAAGGAGTTAAATATGCGACAGAGGCGGTGGTTGGAACTAATCAAAGATTTTGATATCGAGATCCTTTACCACCCGGGCAAGGCGAACGTTGTCGTCGACGCTTTGAGTCGTAAGTCCGTTCAAGAGCAAATGCTTGCTCGTTTAACAGTTCAGAACGAGCTTCAGCAGGAATTCCTTAGACCCGAGATTGAGGTCTGGCTTCAGCGAGTTCAGGGACAGCCTTGTATGTTAGAGATTTCATCATCTCTGAGGATGCAATCAGGGAGAATCAGGGTTCAGACCCAGCATTGTTGCGCATTCGTGAAGATGTGGCTCAGGGGAAAGCCCCTGGATTCGTGGTCCACGAGGATGGACTTTTGAGGTTTAAGAACCGGTTGTGCGTACCGGCGAATGACGAGTTGAAAAATTCTATTTTGAGAGAAGCTCATGCTACCCCTTATTCTGTTCATCCGGGGTCCAGCAAGATTTACAAGGACTTGAAACAAAATTACTGGTGGAGTAATATGAAGCGAGAAGTCGCAGAATTTGTTTCGAGATGCTTAACCTGTCAACAAGTCAAGATGGAACCTCAGCGACCGGCGAGTATGCTGATACCGCTCCCTATTCCGGAATGGAAGTGGGAAGACATTTCTATGGATTTCATCACGAGTTTGCCGAAGAGTCGTCGTGGCATGAATGCGATCTGGGTGATTGTGGACCGCTCAACTAAATCAGCTCATTTCCTTGAGATCAAGGATACGTGGGGTCCCGAGAGACTGGATCAGTTGTTCATCAAGGAGATAGTGAGACTGCACGGTACTCCTAAGAGTATCGTTTCCGATCGTGACGGACGAATTGTTTCCCATTTTTGGAAATCAGTTCATCGTGCTATGGGAACTCAGCTTAATCTCAGTACTGCCTTTCATCCTCAGTCCGACGGACAATCTGAGAGGACTATTCAGACATTAGAAGACATGTTGAGAGCTTGCGTCCTCGATTGGAAGGACGATTGGGAAGCCCAACTACCGTTGATCGAGTTCACGTATAATAATAGTTGGCATGCTTCCATTAAGATGGCACCTTACGAGGCCTTGTACGGTCGTCTTTGTCGATCTCCTTTGTGTTAGGATGACTTGTCAGAATCAATCGGCACCGAGCCCGATATGCTTATAGCCGTCAGGAGAAGGTAGCTATGATCAAGAGTCGTATGTTGACGGCTCGAGTCGGCGAAATCGTATGCGGATAATCGTCGTCGACCACTAGAGTTCGAGACGGGTGACCATGTTTTGGTCAAGGTATCCCAGTCGAAGTATTTTCCGTTTCGGAAAACGGGGAAGTTGAGCCCAAGATTCATTGGACCGTTTGAAATTTTGGATCGAGTAGGCGAGTTAGCTTATCGATTGGCTTTACCTCCGGCTTTGAGCAGGATTCATAATGTGTTTCACGTCTCTTAGTTGCGAAGTATGTTGCCGACCCGAGTCACATACTTCGGTTCGGAAATCGAGATCGCGGATGATCATTCGTACGAGGAGCGTCTGTCTGCGAGTGTTAGAGCGGCGAATCAAACAGCTTGAAGAATAAGTCGATTCCTTTGGTCAAGATTCAGTGGTCTAGACACGGAGTCGAAGAGGCTACTTGGGAAGCGAGGATAGTATGCGGGAGAGTTATCCCGAGTTGGTTGACCCTTAGTTTCGGGACGAAACTCTTTTAAGGGGGTGTATGTAATACCGGTTGTAATTGATCATTATCATTCAGTAATTTCATTCGGTGATTGTCACCCAGTGTATATTCACTCGATTATAATCATTCACCAATCATATTCATTCACCGTGTTCACCGCTCGAAAAAACTTGAGTGGTGTATCGTTATTGTTCATTGTTTCAACTTTCCTCATATGAGTTCGACTTTGTTAGATCACCATTAATTTTTGGTAACTCCAAAAATTCTAAATCTTGCAATATTATAGATCATCGAGTTAGCTTTCCAATGGTTCAAACGGTGAGTCAATCGAGTCCGGACGAGAGAGTTATGGTCGTTTAGCTCAACCGCTCATTGGCCGATCAGCGCCGAACGAACTTCGGCCGTGTCGTCCGACACGGCCCGTGCCGTACTCGTCGGAAAGTGCGAAGTGTACGCCTCGGGACCCGACCGTCTCGTGCAGCACGGCCGAGTCGCACCCTTCGGATAAGCGAGCGAAGCGCCCGGCCACGCCCGGCCGTGTCGCACAGCGCGGTCGAGTCATGCCGATCATTTGTCGGACGGGTCAGCTGTCGGGAGGCCCTCCGCGCGCGACCGTGTCGGCGGACACGGTCGAGTCACTGTCGGCCAACTGTCGGCCGGTATGCGACACGGCCGTGCCGATCGGCACGCGGGCCGTGTCCGTGACGATCAACTCCTATAAATCCATTTTTCAGCATTTCAGCCCATTTTTCTTCCTTTTCTTCACCTTCAACCGAGAGATAAGGCTTGAGGGAGGGTTTTCCTTCACAAATCATTTGCGTGTTTGATTTTTTCATCTCCTTTCGATCGTGAAGCCCGGATAATCAATCTAACGCGTGTTCTTCGGATTAAAGCACTTGGATCATCAAGAGGTAATTCCTTCAACACTTTGGACTTCGATTTTGTGTTGAAATAGGATGTTTTGGACGTTATAATCATGATATATGAAGGGATATGTATATGATTATGAGTTTGTATAAGGATTCATTGGATTATTGAGGGTTTATTCAAGAACACTTTGAATATCGAGTTGGAATTGGGGATTTTCGACTAATTGTTGTTATAATCACATTTTTGGATATTCATAACGGATTATTGATCGTATTGGAGATGTTTTGTTGGTTTGAAACACTTCTTGGGGATTTTGATATTGGGATATCGAGGTTTGATTGTAAACAATCGGAGTTTGGATACAACGTATTCGATATAATGCCCCAATGAACTTAGTTTAATCGTATCGACGTTTTGAGTTCGTTATATTCGTGTTTAATTCGTATATTGATCGAATTGTAGGTAATTGTATTGAATTAAGGTTGTTCGAGCGACCGATATCTCAATTAGGACGTTGTTCGTGGAAGGATAATTGTCGCCGGTGTTGAGTAAGTTAATTCTTACTCGGTTAAAAGGATATTCATACCTTTTGTTGTTGATCATTCATAATCATAACTCATTCATCATTGTATTAATCATATTGAGACTTGTAATTGTTGAACAATCACATCATTAACGGAACAGCGGTTCAACCATTCCATTAAAACTATCCATCACTTCATTATTACTCTCATCTCGGTGAGTCATTCTTAACTTTGTCGGATTATTATTATTCATTGATATTCATTATGGTCATTCTTGTTCATATGACCTTCTGGGTTCATATTGCGTGGCCGGGTGCGGATGTGTGGAATTTTTAGTCGGGCACGTGATGGCCATGTATTGGGAGTGATACATTGGACTGTGCACACGGTAACGATTACCTCCGTGAGACTAATTAGGTACAAGGACGGGTGTGTCCGGTCATCCGTCTTGTACACTTGCACGAGAACACTACGGGCGTACTATGATACTCTTCTTCGTGAAATTCATAACTAAGGATATTTCCTAACTTGATTAAATCATGTTTGTGTATTTTCAACCCTTGAGGATTGTTGTTACATTTAATCGGCCCATTCCGGGATTTTGTTTTTCGTGTCATGGCAAGGCAACGCACGGGAATAGCATGTTGATGTCGAGGAGTCCTAGTGATACTAGTAGGGGGCCCCGATCTTTCAGTTATTCATGTTATTGTCCTTTATTGTTCCGCTGCAGACTTTCATTTGAATACTCCGTTTCATTCAGTGTTGTGTATTTTATCTTCATATAAAATACACTAGTATTCGGTATTGTCCTGGTGTGTTGTAACTAAACTCCTCATCGGAGTAATTATTGTTGTAATGTAGTTTGGTACTACATTTATCTTGTGTAATTCATTCATTTTCATTTGCCTGGTGGGTCCCAGTTGGGGATCTACGGCACTGTAATATCCGCCTAGTTTGGGGTGTTACAGACTCGACCCGACAGCCTAGGTTTCCGCAACCTAAGCTCCGATACCATAATTGTAACATCCCCAAAACCGTATGGGAATATTACACGCCGTAGACCCTTTCCACAAGGATCTACCAGGCTAAACATCCATAAATAACTAAATGCTTGCCCGGCCAGGGTCAAACAATATAATAATACAGACCGTATGGTCACTTACACGTGAATACACAGACCGATGAGGTCACCCAACTCAATCAACAAAACTTACTTAAACGACATTACCCACCCAGGGGTCGAAATACAATACAGCGGAAGACTGAAATCAACTCTGACAACACAACAAAAATCAGAACAACTCTCGACTCATGATTAGTATCGTAGCTCGTCATCCTCTTGTGCCAATCCTGTGACTGCTCCCCTGAATCTGCATGTACACGACGCAAAACAGACATCCACCCCCCGATTACTCGGGGGTTAGTAAAACTCCACTGTTTTACTAGTGCAAGTATCAAATCATACGAAATGTAACAAGCAATTAATAATCGTGATCAAATATAATAATCAAGTATCAAATATTTCCGTGAGGTTTTCACAAGGGAAGATAAGCTATGAAGCATTCGAAAATAAGATTATCATCTCGGGAATTTTTAGAATTTCAAAACCTTAAGACCTCAAGTCCTGATTCACAAAACCTTTCGAAAAACTTAAGGGCCTTAACCCAAAACTCGTTTCATAATTCAACAGTTTACAATACCGGAAACATTTCCATAAATCTCGTGGGGCTCGGCCCAACATTATTTCTTAAAACTTTTCCTTTAAAAACTTTGATTTGAAAAGTATCATGCTCATGACACCGTGATCCACCATCACGTGTCTCCGTAGGTTCAACAACCCGCACGGACTACATCACGCACAATTAAACAAACATAATCAACTCCGACACCGTGATCCACTGTCACGTGTCTCCGTAGGTTCAACAACCCGCACGGACTATTAACCAAACATAACCAATTCCGACACCGTGATCCACTGTCACGTGTCTCCGTAGGCATAACAACCCGCACGGACTATATCAATCACAACAATCACACACACAGTCCTGACACCGTAGTCCACTGCCACGTGTCACCGTAAGCCCCGTCGAGCTCACCCGGTTGACGACCGTGTCCGAAACTCATGGTCCATCGCCATGCGTTATCGTAGGCCTCGTCAGACCAGACGATTGGACCTCGGTACCTCACTAAGTTACGATCCCGTAGTCCACCGCCACGAATCCTCGTAGGTCCCGTCGAACCAACACGAGTGAACTTAGCGGTCACACACATATTCACATTCACATTACATACAACAATGAGCGCAATTAATCGCCACCTTGATCACCACAAAATCGTACATTGCACGCACATAACACAACCTCGACACTCGCAACAACTATCATCAATCAACGACATTTAACCAACATAACACACATTCGGTACACAATACATTGCACAACCAAGTGTACAACCATCCCATATGTACGTCGCATTCCTGCACAAATGGCACAACGCCTAACACGTATACTGATATAACACTATTATCACAAAGCCTTCAAATTGCGGAAAACACAACCAACTCAAACGGAACATATTTACGAAGGCAAGCAAAGTCATCATACATCTCATACGTAATTACTAGTCGCAAGATACAAGTCGTATAGTAAGATACTTGCCTTAATAACCGCTACCAAACGCTCCGAAGAACACGGTTTGACCGGGAAGCTCGGACCCCGAAGAAGACAATGAACGGAAGGGTTCCGACTCGAGTTCTTCACAAGAATTCGACCCTAACAACATAAATTCAATAAATCATCGATCATACGAGGAAGAATAATCGTAGAACGCCCGAAAATCCCTCTATGACATTATACCGGACACCTTCAAGGCGTCGGTCAAGAACTCGACCAAAATAACGAATCGATACGATCCGACCATGGGTTAACAAGGGAAATGATACAATACATCCAAATAATCATCAATCCATCACAATATTAAGTTAAATCGGATTAAACGGGCGAAATCGAACAAAATACCCCAAATCCCCAAAATTAGATTTCTAGAAAATCTGACCTGATTCGCTCGATCAAGGGATGTTATAGGATGGATGATTGATGATATGAACTCCAAAACTTCATGGATTTGTTGACCAACAACATCTCTCCATGATAGGAACAACTCCAGCCGCGGAAGAGAAGTGGAAGAAGGAGAAAAATGGCGAGAAAAACGTCTGCTGGGCCTTAAATAGCCGCACAGTGCCGCGGCCAATGGGAGTGTGCCGCGCACGAGCCCAAAAATGGCTCCTGGTCGGCGGTGTGCCGCGGCTCAGCCGGCGTGTGCCGCGGCACCACTGATCGGTTTGGCGAAAAATGCCACAGAGTGTGCCGCGGCCCCGCCAAAGATGTGCCGCGGCCCTACGGCACGGCTGCTCGGCCGGAAGCCGCCGATCACTACCGGCCGTGATTCGCCAGAGCTGCCGATCACTACCGGCCGTGACTCGGCCGCACTGCCTGGGCCCAGATTGCCCGGCCATGTCGGCCGGGGCCAACTCCGATGGCCCGAACGACCCCGAAACCCGAACCTGAATACGAATCGATGATACGGTTACGACGTACTCGCAAGGATGAATCTAAGAGCTAAGAGAACACACAATTCCGACCACCCGAAGGCTCGGAATCCGACAACGGAAGTAATTACCCAAAACTTTGGGAAATTACGAAAATGGCCCAAAACGTCCGAAAATCACGATACGCGATCGAAACACCAAACCAAAGATTGCAACAAGAATAATAACATTAAATGAACTTACGAGAAACTCGAAACAACAGTTTCGGACGAGATTCGCAAGAATCGAACTCAAGTGCGGAAAATCGTCTAAAAAGCTCGGAACTCAGCAAAACGATACCGAAACGAACTCGGATGACAAAAAGTGCAGAAATAAATATTCTCAGAATGACGAAACGGTCAAAAGCGAGTTGTCTAAACGGACCTCTGCCGAAAAATGAAAATTACCGGAAATCCGAAATTGCGGATATTACAATATGCCTTCCCAATCAAGTAGTCACTTGAACATGTATATTATATTTATTCATAAAGTGAATATTCCAATCTAATTGCAAACGCTTTCTATGGTTCAGAGTCACTTGATATGGGAAATGTAAGACCATTCCGTATATCTCTTCTCCTTTTCACCATAGACGTATTCAACAACCACATTCTAAGTTGCATTTTTAGTTTTTGGAAACTATGCTAATTAATTAGCTTAGTGGAGAGTACGTATCCTGATAGTCAATTCCAAAATGTTTCCGAGAAATATTACGCCATAAGTTGAGCCTTATAGATTAGGAATTCATTATTCTCAATATGCTTACTGACAAAGACTCATTTATGTCTTATAGCTTTTAGACTTTATGGGATTAGCACTGCCGAACCAAATACCTATCTCTTTACCATAGAATCTAGTTCTATCTGGAATGCCTTTTCATTTTAGCCAACCATCTCTATGTTGACATTTTATAGTAGAGCGGGGTTCGACGTCATCATACTCTATGATTCCTCAAGCAATAATATATCAATGTATATGTACTTTTGTATTCTCTATTGAGAAATATTTTTTCTTTGAAACATATCAATCTTCAGGGCGTCCGCCATTAAATAATTCATGGAAATAATCAAAGATAATCTCATGATATGAGTTCTTTACACTGAGTATCATTCTGTTCCTTACTATACCTTTTCATTGGGTGAGTATTTAGTCAAACCAAGTAGCCTACCCTTATTCCTTCGGACTTCTATGGTCTCAACCACACTTCAACTAGATGTGGTTACAGTACATTCCATCAGCAGTGTGTCCTAAAAGGTACCTTTTTAAGAATATGCCATCGAATGTCACTAATAGGATGAGAGTGAGAAAACCATATTTGTAATTATGAACATTAGTTATATATATGAAATGTGATTTGTTATTTCTTTAATCCTGCATGTCATGGCTCCATGATTTGGTAATTAGAAATATATCCCTTGTAATTGAGAGCGAACATTACACTCTTTATGGGATAAGAAGATGGAAACTGAAAGTGTTTAGGGCTTAAATGCTTAATCGGTTCATGAGTCTGTTGTTGCCCAAAATATCTATCCGAAGATTAATACTGCTGGAAGACGGACAACAAACAAATGCGGGAGCACTTCCGAGAGAAGATAAATAAAACGAGATTTGCCGGGTTTGTTAGGCCCGGGCTTGAATGCTCTCGCGAGATGTTATTAATACAAATATTCGTGGATACAAGTATTAATGAGAGAAATCTAAATACAATGAGTGTAAAAAGACTCTGTTGATCCGGCTCTTGAGCGAAGCTTGGTGTTCTTCGTCCCGCCGATAATCTGCTCGAGGAGAAAAGGCCGGGAGAAGAAAGACCGAAAGAAAGCTGTTGCCAAGAGTTGGATGTTTGCCAAGTGTAAGTAATTTGCTTCTGTATTGATTGCTTGAATCGTGAGGTAGCAGAAGGAAAACTCAAGGAAGCTCAAGCCTTTTTTGTGGTAAAGGTTCGATCTCTTTTACAAGTGCTGGGAGCCATGCTTATATAGGGACAGCCGGGTCCTGTCCTTTAGCTGCCGATCGCCTGCCGGCCATTTTAATATTCTGCCGATCGCCTGCCGGGCAATACTTTAATGGGGCGATCCCCTGGGCTGTCAGGCTAAAGTCCAAGGAAGATGCTGGCACAGCTTGGGCGGTCCAATAAGGAGCCATCACGTGTCCTGAGTCAGTCAACATGTGGCCCTACTGACAAGCTTTCGGCGGCCTGTCGGCTGGTGGAGGGAATCTGTCGGATTGTGGTCAATGGCCCGGGATTCGCGGATCTTGTCCCGGCCTTTGCACATGGTGCCAGTCCTGGTGCTCGGCCTTCGCCGACTGGGTGGCCATCGGTGGTGATCGACATGAGGCGGTCGTCCCTGGATGGTCTACGGAGTTCGCCATCGGCCAGTGGATGGAGATCGCCAAGGGTCGGTCGCCAAGGGTAGGTCGCCAGGTGCCGAGAGACGGTCGATCGCCAAGGGTCGGTCGCCGAGAGGCGATCGCCTTGATGTCGATCGCTCGGCACCGGATTCGCCTGGGCCCTTCGGTTGGCTTGATCTAGCATGTCCATGGGCTAAGGCTCGGTCGCACAGTCGCCGATCGGCGAGCTTGCCTTGGTCGCTCGCGGTGACTCGTCGCTCGGCACGTAAGTCGGTCGCTCGGCCTCGGAGGCGATCGCGGTCGGAAGGTGTTAAATCTTGACACAACAATTGCCCCAGCTCGCTCCTATGTTGAAGACATGGGGCGAGGTGGTTCTTGCCGGTGATCGTGTATGGATGAGGACGGGCGTCGAGCCGGCGAGGACTTGGACTTGGGCTATCATAGTCGATTGGCTTAGCTATCTTTCGGTCTTGTACTGCAAAAAACAACATTGGCCGATCTCCACGGAAACTTGGTGGTTTCGCTTGCTTGAGGAATCGTGCACAGTCGCGGAGATCGATGGACCGACCCCATGACCGTGTCTTGGTGCACAAAGACAATGAGTGCCTCGTGGCTCACTTTATTATGAGGGTCCTCTGTTAGGCTGCGCCTCGCCTTGTTTTTCAACGAAAGGCGTGCGGTCTCGGTCTAGAGGAGTCCTTGCGCGGGGCAGCGTCGGATGAATCAACTCCACGCCCGCGGCTTGTTAGCTCTGCTTCCACCTCGGCCAGCCATGGAGATGGCCGACCTCGACGGTGTACGTTGAGACGGGGTTGTGGAATGAGTCCCGATTAATGTTGGAGGGCCCTCGACTACGCCGGCCTCGTATTTAAACGAAGGGCGGGCGATCTCGGCGAAAGGGACCTTGCATGGCCGGCGGCCGGTTCCATCGTTGCCGGGCCATGGCTTTATGATGTGCGGTGGGCGATCTTATGCCTTAGTCCGTCATGTTATATCCGGTGTAGTTGGCGATCGTGTCCACCGGGTTGCTGATGATGTTGCGATCTGGCCGGATGACTGGCGATCACCGCTCGGCAGCCGATCGCTTTATTCGTAGGTCGAACTCGGCGATCGGGCGGCGGCTAGTCACTCATGTTAGAATGGACTGTAGGCGGGGATCGAGTCCTCCGGCTCTGCTGGGTAGTAGCGATCGGGCTGGGAGACTGGAGGTCGTCGCGCGGGTGCCGATCGTTCTACTCTAGGCCAAGGAGAAGCCTTTGCACGACAGAAATCTGCGGCTCTGGCCGGAAGGCTGCGTGGGTCGTCGGTAGGGTCTTCGTGAGATGCTGAACATAGGCGAAGCCACGAAAACCTCTTAGGACCGCGTAGAGGCGGTCTCATCGCTACGGGTTCGCCGTTGAGGATGATCATGTCAACCCGGTCGATGTAGTCCGAGTCGGACTCTGTTCTCCTTGCACGATCCGCCACATGCGATGGGGACCTTCGGCGAGCGGCCCCGGTGGCGAAGTATTCCGTGAAGACGTGCGGCTCGTTAAAGGAGCCTATGGACCGAGGTGGCAATGAGGTGTACCACCGGTGGCGAGTCGTCTAGTGTCGGAGGAACATTCGGCAACGGGTCGCGTCCGATGCCCCACACCCGGTCATGTAGATGTTGAACTTGTGAAGGTGTGCACAGGGGTCCGATCGCCCTTGGTACACGGGTGTCTTAGGAGGGCGATCGTGTCTTGCCGGGCGAGCTCGATGTCGATCGCGGCGGCTCGCTCGGCGGGCGATCGTCTGGTGGCGCTTGCCGGATTGCAGGCGCCTTCATGTCGTCAATCGGCGTTGCATTGCGGCGATCGCGCGGCTCGGCGCTTGCGGATCGGCTTTGGGAGCGGGGCCGAGGCGATCGTGTACCGATCTCGGACCCCACCGCTGCCGACCTCGGGAATCGCGGCGGGAGCCGGGCTGGATCGTCTTGTGGGAGCCGGGTAGGCCGAGCTCCTCGTGACGGACACCAACTCCGTCGTCTCGTAGCCGGGCCGGACGCCCTGGCCGCTGAGTCGGGTCGCGCCCGTGCGATCGAGACAGATGTGCCCGGCCGCCGAGCGCCTCTTCTTGCGGGCGAGCCTCCTGGCACTTGTTCGGCCGGTAGTGCCTTAAGCTTCCGCTTGAACTTCCGGCGAGACCGGGGCGCGGCGGGAGCGCGTCGAGAGCACTCCGTCGTTCTGAAGGGCGGCTATGGCCTCTTCGATCATTCATTGGTTCGGGCCCGATCGAGCGAGTGGCTCGGGCCGCCGTCCGGGACGGATCGAGCGTCTCCGACCGCGGCGGCGCCTTCCACCATCGGTGCGGCTCGGGCCCAGGGGAGGGAAGTGCAGCCGGTCGGCGGCTTTCTTCGACGCGAGGCGGAAGACATGTTTTAAGGATTTCTTTTGAAGTGCGGTGAGTGTCACTTCAAATATCCGCCCAGAAACGATGAGTGTTCTTCGGGACGGTAGGTGTAAAAAATCGAGGGTTGGATGCCCTTCTTCTAGCGCCAATTGTTGTTGCCCAAAATATCTATCCGAAGATTAATACTGCTGGAAGACGGACAACAAACAAATGCGGGAGCACTTCCGAGAGAAGATAAATAAAACGAGATTTGCCGGGTTTGTTAGGCCCGGGCTTGAATGCTCTCGCGAGATGTTATTAATACAAATATTCATGGATACAAGTATTAATGAGAGAAATCTAAATACAATGAGTGTAAAAAGACTCTGTTGATCCGGCTCTTGAGCGAAGCTTGGTGTTCTTCGTCCCGCCGATAATCTGCTCGAGGAGAAAAGGCCGGGAGAAGAAAGACCGAAAGAAAGCTGTTGCCAAGAGTTGGATGTTTGCCAAGTGTAAGTAATTTGCTTCTGTATTGATTGCTTGAATCGTGAGGTAGCAGAAGGAAAACTCAAGGAAGCTCAAGCCTTTTTTGTGGTAAAGGTTCGATCTCTTTTACAAGTGCTGGGAGCCATGCTTATATAGGGACAAATGGGTCTGTCCTTTAGCTGCCGATCGCTGCCGGCCATTTTAATATTCTGCCGATCGCTGCCGGGCAATACTTTAATGGGGCGATCCACGAGGCATCAAAGCTAAAGTCCAAGGAAGATCTTGGCACGGCTTGGCGGTCAATAAGGAGCCATCACGTGTCTGAGTCGATCAACATGTGGCCCTCTTGACAAGCTTTCGGCTTTGTCATTTGGTGGAGGGAATCTGTCGGATTGTGGTCAATGGCCCGGGATTCGCGGATCTTGTCCCGGCCTTTGCACATGGTGCCAGTCCTGGTGCTCGGCCTTCGCCGACTGGGTGGCCATCGGTGGTGATCGACATGAGGCGGTCGTCCCTGGATGGTCTACGGAGTTCGCCATCGGCCAGTGGATGGAGATCGCCAAGGGTCGGTCGCCAAGGGTAGGTCGCCAGGTGCCGAGAGACGGTCGATCGCCAAGGGTCGGTCGCCGAGTACTGAGAGGCGATCGCCTTGATGTCGATCGCTCGGCACCGGGATTCGCCACAGGCCCTTCGGTTGGGATCTAGCATGTCCACTGGGCTAAGGCTCGGTCGCCTGGTCGCCGATCGGCAGGCTTGCCTTGGTCGCTCGGCAGTGACTCGGTCGCTCGGCCTGTAAGTCGGTCGCTCGGCCTCGGAGGCGATCGCCGGTCGGAAGGTGTTAAATCTTGACACAACAGAGTCGATAAAATATAACTGGGCATTAAGTTTAATAAAGACTTTTATAATGTCTGTTTTGATATATAGGGTGCCTGTCTTCACTAAGAGTTAGTGGGACACATGTTATAGGTATGCTAATGATTATCCTCGGATATGACTCACCTCAATCAGTCATATGAATATCATTATGGGGTAGTCAATGACTGAATTAAAAGGTTGTGATAGGTATACATGAACCTTTGACTTGAGAATTTAGTAGGAGATATGCTTGTGATGTTTAGTTAGTCACTAGAGTATCTCGATTCAATCATCGGCTGGTGGCGTTAACTTTGAAATGCAACTTGATGGACAAGCAACAATCTCTACTCAATATCAAGATATGAGTCTTCTCCTGTAAGTGAACACGTGTATGTCCTATGAGGTTAGTGTTAGATGAGAAAATAATTCTTTGGCTAAAGCATATAGAGCTACTTATGTTCGATGCACGAGAGATCGGTGATCCTGATTTGCAATAACATATACATATCATCAAGGGATACTGTATACTGTGGAGTTTTTATGAGATGGCTACCATCTTATTGATTGGGACATCTTATTGAATGGTTTTCATATATACTGTATTCCTAACATGAAAATATCTTTGAATGATCCCTATTATTAGTTCTCACTTGGTTACATTGTGAGCCATGCAACTGGCTAGGTGTTACTCACACCCTTTTGTTACTCCCATTGCTAGACAAACCTACAGTCGCGCAAAAAAGATATACGATGGATTAATCTAAGCTTATTCTCACTTCGCGAATATTGGACATTAGATGTCTAACTTTCTTTATTGGATGAATTACTTCGTCTGGTGAATGAAATAAATTACTGGGAAATTTATTTAATTCATAAATAATTATTTCTTAAAGAAAGAGTATATGATATAATTAATTAATTAGATTATTTAATTATATAATTACATTGACACAGACCAGGTGTATCAAACTAATAAGACGCACGAGGGTCCAGTTTCACTGGATTAAGTGGAACTAGCCATATAAATTCATTATAGCCGCCCCCTTTAATTATTCTTTGGGACTAATTGTTGGTCCCATCTGGAAGTGACACTTGTCCCCAGTTCTAGCTTTGGCAGAATGAGTAGGATTGTCCTCACTATACCAATACGAGTATTTTTTCAACGCGCTTTGGCCTCACTCACGTGCACCCTGAGAAACTTCCCAGGAAGTCACCCATCCCATAACTACTCCAAGCCAAGCACTTAACTTTGGAGTTTCTATGATATGGCTACTACAAAAGAAGATGTATCTTGTTGGTATGAGTAGCCCAAATCAATTCATTTAACAACTTTCTAGTTGATATCTCACGGGTCGGATCGTAGGCTGCACCGCACATCTTAAGCCCATGCAGGCAGGATGCTGGGCCGTAGCCCAATAACCCCCCAAGCACCTCCCAGCATCCGCTCAAGTACTTGGAAATCTCCGCTCACGCCAGTTTTAGTTCCATCCCCATTTACTTCCACTGTGCCAACATCTCAGTTCCGGCTATACAAACTCCTTTAGTTCTATCCCCATTTACCTCCACTATGCCAGCATCTCAGTTCCGGCTATATAGACACCTCCACTGTACGCCAAGCCTCTTAGTACCACTGCTCCTGGCAACCTTTGCTGCAGCATACTCCCAAAGGAATTCGAACCCATGATCGGCTCTGATACAAATTATTGGTCCCCTCTAGAAGTGACACTTGTCCCCGTTTCCAACTTTGGAAGAATATTGAGGAATGCCCTCACTGTACCAAGACGAGTCTTTTCTAGCACGCTTTGTCCTCAGTCACGCGCACCCTGAGAATCTTCCCAGAGGGTCACCCATCTCATAATTACTCCAAGCCAAGCATGCTTAACTGTGGAGTTTTTATGAGATGGCTACCAGAAAAAAGATGCATCTTGTTGGTATGAGTAGTATAAATCAATTCGTTTAACCACTTTCTAGTAGAGATATCACGGGTCAAATCGCAGGCTGCTCCGCACGTCTTATGCCCATGCAGGCAGGATGTTGGGCCGTAGCCCAACACTAATTCTCTTTTATTTCGATACTTCTCAATACATGAGTAAGAGTAGATATGTGAAGTATTAAAATGATGGACGTCTTGTAGTGAATTTGAGGCATATGATTGAGGAATGTTGGCTGCAGTATACACTAATAACAATTTTAGAGGGGATTGAATAAGTTGTATCTTTTTTGAAGTTATTTGCGTAGTGGAAGTCTTATGTTAAGTTGCTGTAAATACAGCAACTGAGTAATCTCCTGTTAGCTTGACAGAGTTTTTACAATATGTATACTTAAATCACACAGACAGATAGAAAACAGTAAATGACAGAATGTAAACACTCACTGATTAAAGTGGTTCGAGATAAACCCATCTACGTCCATTGATCCTCCACACAGGAGTTTATTAAAATCACGACATACACAACTATGTGACGTTAACTAAACGATTCGCTGTATTGTTCACACAGATTGATACATCCAACAGTAGCTTGGGCCGTTCACACAGACTGGCTTGGCTTCTTCGACTTAGTTCTTCTCACACAGCTTGAAGCTTCGTCCTGGATGTTATTCGTCCCATAGAGGTCAGAGATATAAAAGGCTTAGTCCACACAGGGCTAAGTTAAACTCAATATAAGTTTGGTAAGACGAGATCAAACAGCAGCTGTATGCTTGATGAGTGCTCACTGTAAGTGTGCTGTTTGTGTTGAGGACTATATATTTCTTCTCGTGATTAAGCTGTATGCTCAAGGAAATATACTGCTCTTGTAAGCTTGATATTCAGATTGTCAGAGGGTAAATGCATCAGATGTATTTCGCGAAGTTAACAATATCCTCTTGCTTAGGGCGATTTATAACCTTGAAAATAGATCCGTTATAAATGTAGTCGTTGGATGGTTGGTGAGATTTCGACTACCCTGACTAGGGCTTTAGAATGCTTGAATTAAATGCGATTCTCATTTAATGCGTTAGACATTCTTTTTTGTTAACATTAAATGTTCTTCAGACTGTAGTCTCTTCGACCGTATTAAATGTTGTCCTATCAGCATTAAATGCTACTTTAACCATAAATACTTTGTGAATAAATATTGTTTGCTTTCTCAACGGTTTAAAGTTTCTTCATTTCTGTTGGATATGTGTTTTACTTTTTTTAAGTAAAACACTTATAACATGTTTGCTGTATCCAACATCTTCGTCTTTTGCTGTATTATGACGATTACACTATAGGAAAGGACTCTTGACTTTGTTGGAAGATCTTTTGCTATATGGACATGCTGTATGGTATTCTCCTAATAGATTCCATACTTAGACCGAAATTCTATCTTTGAAGATTTTGCTGTATGAGGCAATTATCAAGACACAAGGAGGATTTTTCCCAACAATTTTCCTCTTTTTGACAATTCCAAAATTTTCTTGATAAGGAGAGGCCGTATTCAAGTCTTCTCGAAAGTTCTGATTTTTGAGACTTAGTCTAACTTTGAACTGCTCGTATACAAGTTCTAAAATAATAAATCCGACAGGACTAATTACATTACAACTTAAATTATAATTGGCACGGAGTCATAATCTTACAGGAAGTAATCCTATTTGAATACAACTTAATCTATGAACTGTTCGCAGACAAGTTCTTATAACTTTGATATTTATTGATGTTTTATACTTGGTAAAACATTTCAACACAACATATAATCAAAGCAACAATATTAGATCACGAGCTGTAATATTTGAGATAAAAATGGTATTTGATTGATAATAGATTACTATGCTGTTTTGCATTGAAGATTACATTGAAAGAAAATAGGAAACAGTAATGTGCAGAAAACAGAAGTACTATCCCCTATAGGACTGATGTCTCCAAGTTTTCTGGGAGGAGTCATGTTCGGTTCCCTTACACCAGTTGACTAGTGCATCTCTTCCTCAATCCCTATATAAATCTCTTCCTTCTTGGGATGCATCAAAGGAGGGAATCCACTCTTCCAGATGGGTTGGCCGTTCGCCCTTCAGGATTTTGGATTTTAGTTTAATTTCATATGTGAGCTTTCCTTATGCAAGAATCCTCGAAAACTATTTGGCGGCATCCTCCAGCGTCTTAAATTTATTGAACATAGGTGATTCACTGATGAGAACACATAAGTATATCATCAGTCTGTTCTGTTTCCATGTGTTCAATTCATCGGCTATTTGCTGTCTGTCTGTTGGGAGTTTTGTCTCTCCAGGCCATTACATACTATTTTTCCACAGAAAGTTAGGATCATGGAACTCAGGACAATAAACAAATACCCAGTATCCCTTGTTTTCTTGTCCTAGACGAGGTCCGGCTAGTCTTCTAATTTTTGATGCAACACTGTTATTTAGGATAACCTCCATCTCCTGCTATTTCTCCAGGCACCATCACCTTACAGCCTCTCGCGCGTCTTCCCCCTTTTTGGCACTGTCAAGCTCAGAGACCTTGCCATGAATATCCCGAAGGATGTCCAATAAATCGGCCTGCTTGGTCTTGAGATAAGTTACACAATCCACCAGGATTGCAACCAATATTGTCAGGTCATCAATCTTTTGATCATGGGAAGTAATTTTGGATCCTGTGAATTCAAGGGTGGCGACGGTCTTAGCCTCAGCAACTCACAGCTTCTCTTGCTCCTGTTTCAGGATTCGCTCCTGATTTTGCTTCATCTGGTTGATGGCTTGCCATAGTGTAGTGGGCATGAGGCGGACAACCTCTTCCATGTCCTGAATGGCCCTCTGCATCTTAGAGAGCTCGTCCCAAGCAATTTCTATCATCCAATTGAGTTCCTTATTGATGTCGTACCGGGATTTGACATCATCCTGTAAGAAGACAGTTTGGCGACCGATGGCTTTCAGTTGTTCTATGCGGGCTTCTGTGCGCGTAGAGTTGGGGTGAGTGGGGTTGGCATTCAAAGGTTCTCCAAGATGTTTAAGTATCACATTATGACGAGTCTTTTGATCTCGTTATCAGCAAAGAGATCCTCTTCATATCCGGATGGGTATGCTATTTGGAGAGGAATGGGTAGTTGTTGCGGGGCAGGAACCTCAGATGGTTTTGCTTGTGTTAATGGAGAGACGGAGGTGACTGATTCCCCTTGTCTGTGATTAGATTCTGTAGCCTGGGGTACAGGAAGGACTGGGTCCTCCTTTTGGCTCTCATCATCCGCCTGTTCCTTAAGAGGGACTGATTCCTCCTGTTGGATAGCGCAGGTCACATCGGCTCCGATCGGAGGTACTGATTCCTCCTAGTTGGGGGATGATGGTGGTTGCTCGACAGACATTCCTTGGCCATCCGCGGACTTGGACTGAGCAAATTTTTTTTCACGAACCTCCTCCTGGCTCAACCTCAAACCTGTCGGCAGGTCGTCATCATCTCTGTCTGAGTCAGAGTGATGGCTTAGGCCACGTGGCTTGTCGGTGGATGGTGATTTCCCTTTTCGTTTAATTTTTTCATTTGCCACAAAGTATGAAGTGATAAGTTCTTTGCAAAAGGGATCATCCCATCTGATCAAGACTTCAACGTTCTGGGTGTCCGTGACTTCCAGAACAAACAGCTCTTCTTCATTCCAGTCTTCCAGTTGTACATGGAGTCGTATGGGGCGACCTTGTATGATTTCCATATCTTGAAGCGCTCAAAAGGATTCATCAATCTGGACATGGAGGAGAGTGTTGTTTGTGATATCCATTGGGGAGGGACTCCAAACTGTTGAGGGTTTTTCTGTCCGGTTTGGATTCTCGACAAGTAAGGGAGATTGTGGAGAAGTGGGATCCCTGGCAGGATGGGATGCCCTATCGAGAGAGGGACTCCGTACAGGGGTGGGTGCCCTGTTTCGAGTGGTGATTGTAGGCTCCAAAGAGACAGCCGATTCACCGGTTCCGTAAAGCTTCATCAACATCTGGTAATCCGTCATAGGCTCAGAATTTGCTGTGGGAGCAACCAGAGTTTCTTCCAGAGATGTTGCGCCCTGTGGGATTTCTACTGCTGCAGGTGCAGTATGCGGAATTGTCTCAGTGGCCGTTGTAGCCACTTGGGTTGCTGTAGACACAGCTTTCGGATTCGAAGACTTCTTTGTATTGTACTTCTTTTTTTCTTCTCGATAGTAGGCAAGTTTCTGTCGGGAACATTTATTTTCTTGCTGGCAACCTTCTTGCTATCAACAGATTTGTATTTTAATGGGAGATCAGCAACATCCCTAGGATCATTAGATGTCGGGAGGGAGAACAGACTAGGCCTATTGGCGAGAAGTGACTCCTTGTTGAAAACAGATAGCATGGATCCACCAAGAAAATTCCCGGCAAGAATCTTCTTGGTATTTGTTGACTCTTGTATGCCACAGCTAGTCAGGATGTATTTCAGGATGAGGCCAAAAGATTTCTTGGAAGATTCAGGCTTCGATTATTCCTCGTGAAGCCTTTTCAAGATGATCTGCCACCAATTCACCTTCTCAATAGTCATGATGGCCACCTGTTAGGGTTGTATACGTCAAAGCATACTTTATGCTTGTATTATATAATTTCCCGGTCTTTATCTATGAGAATATTTAATTCATTTATCACATGGTTTGCATATTTATTCACGCTATGGTTATGAAAATGTAGTCTAAATTACTTTATATTGTAGATAATGTGGTGTGTCGTGTCACACAGAAGATCACATTATCGGTTCCTTATATAGTAATATTTAGTTCACAACCTATATAACATTAGACCATTATGTGAGAGGTTGTAGTATATACTTGAGATTGGTTGGTCTTGACCATTAGCATATATTAGCGTAGTCGGTATACATTGAACAGGATAAAGGTGAGATAGATTCTTCTGTACTGACTATAAGAAGAACGTACATCTCGGATAATTATTATTTTCTAATTCTAGTAATTAATATTTAATTATATATATTTAATATTTATTGCTTTAATTTATCATGGGTGAGAGTCACAATGATTGACTCAATATGCTCGATATTATGGGCAATATTATTATTTATATGATAATTAATATTATAGCTAGAAATTGTGTCCCGACCAGTCGGGTTGATCATGTCCCTTGAGGCACTCGAAAGGATTATTATATTAAACCCTGTAGGTGGAATTATTTTTCCGATATAATAATAAAGGTCGAGTGGTATACTCATGTATAAGACATTAATTAATTAATGTAGAAAGATGACATCTATTAAGAGTCCTTACCATATCCTCCTTAAGGTCCCTAGAGTAGCCCAAAACACCTATAAATAAGATGCATGGGTGGCCGATTTTCTTCACTAATTTTGGCACAAAATTTTCAATTTTCTTTCTTTGTGTTTAATTGTGGATCTTGACTTGTGTCTTGGATTCCATAATTTAGTTAACACAATATTTTTCTAAATACTAAAATATCCAAGAAAAATAGAGAGAAGTTTCGTAAGGTAAATTTTGCAAGAAAAGTGATTCGGTCGTCCTCTTGCTGTTCAAGATTGATCCGATTGACTGTTGCCCACACGACACCCGGATAATAGGCGGGATATACTCTGGAAGACTTTGAGGTAGAAATACAAGTAGATCAAGGAAGAATACAAGGAGGTGTTCGATCGATCCAAAAGAATTTTCTTCCACTTCGTGTCAAAGGTATTAATTACCAACTCTCATGCGTAAATATATTTATTTGATTATTTATTAATCTGTTTAGTTAATTAATTGACAAGCCCAAATAGATCCGGTTTTTAAGTTGGTTAGTTTATAAAACCTTTTATAAAATATTTTCTCCAACTAGCTTCCGCTGCGTTTTATATTCCAAAAATTGGTATCGGAGCCGGTCTTTAGGTTCTGTTCAATTTAATTAATTTGGTGATTAATATGCTGGCAATTAAATATTCATATGGTATGATTTTTGGAATATTTTGCTAGAATTTGTCTTGCAGGAGAATATGATCCAATTACAATGGATATGTGATGCTTTTTATTTATTTACGTGTTTTTTATTTGGCCCCATTTTGAGGCATGTATAAGTTTTTCCCGTGAGAAAATCCACGGGTAGAATAGGATTTATTTTTCATGTAATTTGCTGTAAATTCGATGTATTTTATTTCGAATAAAATTGTAATCGAATTGGAACACACAAAGTACGAAAGAGAAAGAAGTCCAGCGCGAAGAGGAGTCCCGATCGGATGAACCAACCGAGACCAACCGGCTGCCGATCGAGACTCGGCCAGAAGCTGTCTCGGTCGAACTGGATGCAGCTGCGCTCAGCCAGCAGCTCGGGTCGGCGGCAAGTCGAGCGCGATCAGGCGTGGTCAGGCGATTCGGGGCGGAGGTCGGGCGGCGAGTCGGGCGGTGGCGGGTCAAGTTGTCCAGATTCGGGTTGTTCAATTCGTTTTTCCGCGAGATGCTTGAAGCAGTGGGAGCAAACGAGTCAAATATTTTCTCGTTATTCAAAACGAGGAATAAAAGCCATGATAATTGGATTTAATTATCCATTTTTTTTATTTTGTTGGTTTTTATTGTTTTGATGTATGACATGTATGGATGTATGCGTGATATGTTTCCTTGCCTGTTGGGACGAGAAAATTAAAAACCTTATTTCTTCAAAATAACTAAGTGATTTTAAATTGATTTTTCAAAATCAAATTGGCCTCCATGATTGGTTTAAATTGTGAAATAATTAACATGCACGTTGACATTAGAGTCTTCCTCCACATCGGATATGGTAATTATTGGCTCACTAGTTTTAAACTTCAAATTTGATTACAAAAAGGTGAATATTATTTTTTATGATAGGACCTCTCCATCTGTAGGACTATTATCATTAAATGATATTCTAAGGTTTGTTAAATTATGGTGTTCACTTAGGTGTATTAATTAATAAGCTCCCCATCGGAGCCTATGTTAATTAAATACATGGCCAAAAGGAACCAACTATTAATTTTACTTGTCAAAACGAATCTTGGCTAGATAGTAAAATTAAAGACGTTAAAATTCACTTGAAAATGTATGTGTAAACGTCCACACTATCGTGGCTTGCATGTGCGGTTTTTCAAGGTGTTGGTTGATTGCATATATATTGTGTTTTAAGGTTTTTCAATATATTTTGCGTCGAATTATGTGATGAATGGTGTTTTTAATTTTATTCTCAGATGTCTTTCAATCTACTAGCTGTTATTCTCAAAAAAAATAAACTCGATGGCACTAACTTTGCCGACTGGAAAAGAAATCTTGATATTGTCTTGACTGCCGAGGGGCATAAATTTGTTTTAACTGAGGAAAGCCCTTTGGAACCAGGAACGGATGCCACTCTTGAAGAGTTGTCTAAATTTCAGAAATGGAAAAAATCTGATGAGATGGCTCGCTGTTACATTTTGGCTTCACTAACAAATGTATTCCAACATCAGCATCAGACGATGGGCTCGGCCACGGAAATGATGAAAAATCTTACTGAGCTGTTTGGTCATCAGAACCGGGCGGCTAGGCAAAATTCAATGAGGGTTTTGATGACAATCCAAATGTCTAAAGGGACCCCAGTAAGGGATCACGTTCTTAAAATGATGTCTCATTTGAGCAGGCCGAGCATCTTGGGGGCCACTATCGTCTTGGTCGCAAGTCGATATTATCTTGGGCAGTTTACCAAGAAGCTTTGAGCAGTTCCGCCTCAACTATAATATGAATCGTAGGACTTACACATTGGTGGAACTTCTGACAGAGCTTCAGTCTGCCGAAGGTCTCTTCAAATAAGGTTATCATCAAATTCTTGCGGCAACCAGTGCTGCTTCTTCAAAACCCAAATGGGGAAAGAAGAAAAAGCAGGTTGGCCAGAAGCAAGTGGCAACCTTCAAAGCTAAGGGCAAGGCTCCTCAGTCAAAGGCTCCTTAGTCCGAGGCAAACAAAAAGCCTAAGGGCAAGTGCTTCAATTGCGGTCTGAAAGGGCATTTGAAGAGTGATTGCCCTAAGAAAGGTACGTCTCATGTACCAATAATACATTATTTAGGACAGTCACTCTTGAAATTCCCTTTCAGACCGCAATGAAGCACTTGCCCTTCGGCTTTTTGTTCACCTCGGACTGAGGAGCCTTTGACTGAGGAGTCTTGCCCTTAGCTTTGAAGGTTTCCACTTGCTTCTGGCCAACCTGCTTTTTCGTCTTTCCCCATTTGGGTTTTGAAGAAGAAGCACCGGTTGCCGCAAGAATTTGATGATAACCTTGTTTGAAGAGACCTTCGGCAGACTGAAGCTCTATCAGAAGTTCCGCCAATGTGTAAGTCCTACGATTCATATTGTAGTTGAGGCGGAACTGCTCAAAGCTTCTTGGTAAACTGCCCTAGATAATATCGACCTGTGACTCCGCATCAATAGTGGCCCCCAGTATGCTCAGTTCGTTCAAATGAGACATCATTTTAAGAACGTGATCCCTTACTGGGGTCCCTTCAGACATTTGGGTTGTCATCAAAACCCTCATTGCATTTTGCCTAGCCGCCCGGTTCTGATGACCAAACATCTCAGTGAGATTTTTCATCATTTCCACGGCCGAGCCCATCGTCTGATGCTGATGTTGCAATACATTTGTTAGTGAAGCCAAAATGTAACAGCGAGCCATCTCATCAGACTTTTTCCATTTCCGGTATTCATCCAACTCTTCAGGAGTGCCATCCGTTTCTGGTTCCAAAGGGCTCTCCTCAGTTAACAAATTTATGCCCCTCGGTAGTCAAGACAATATCAAGATTTCTTTTCCAGTCGGCAAAATTAGTGTCATCAAGTTTGTTTTCTTTGAGAATAACAGCTAGTGGATTGAAAGACATCTGAGAATAAAAACCATTCATCACATAATTCGACGTAAAATATATTGAAAAACCTTGAAACACAATATATATGCAATCAACCAACACCTTGAAAAACCGCACATGCAAGCCACGATAGTGTGGATGTTTACACATACATTTTCAAGTAGATTTTAACGTCTTTAATTTTACTATCTAGACAAGATGCGTTTTTGACAAGTAAAATTAATAGTTGGTTCCTCTTGGCCATGTATTTAATTAACATAGACTCCGATGGGGAGCTTATTAATCAATACACCTAAGTGAACACCATAATTAAACAAACCTTAGAATATCATTTAATGATAATAGTTCTACAGATGGAGAGGTCCTATCATAAAAAATAATATTCACCTTTTCGTTATCAAATTTGAAGTTTAAAACTAGTGAACCAATAATTAGCACATCCGATGTGGAGGAAGACTCTAATGTCAACGCGCATGCTAATTATTTCACAATTTAAACCAATTATGGAGGCCAATTTGATTTTGAAAAATCAATTTAAAATCACTTAGTTATATTGAAAAAAATAAGGTTTTTAATTTTCTCGTCCTAACATGCAAGGAAACATATCACGCATACATCCATACATGTTATACATCAAAACAATAAAAGCCAACAAAATAAAAAAATTGGATAATTAAATCCAATTATCATGGCTTTTATTCCTCGTTTTGAATAACGAGAAAATTTCCGGCTCGTTTGCTCCCACTGCTTCAATCATCTCGCGGAAAAACAAATCGAACAACCCGAATCCGGACAACTTGACCTGCTGCCCGCTGCCCGAACTGCCCGACCTGCTGCCCGACTGCTCGACCAGCTGGCGGCGGCCTTGTTGCATCGATTCGGCCGAGGCGACTTCTGGCCGAGTCTCGATCGGCAGCCTGCTGGTCTCGATCGATTCATCCGATCGGGACTACTCTTCGCGCTGGACGTCTTTCTCTTTCGTACTTTGTGTTTTCCAATTCGATTATAATTTTATTCGAAATAAAATACATCGAATTTACAGCAAATTGCAAGAAAAATAAATCCTATTCTACCAGTGGATTTTCTTACGGGAAAAATTTATACATGCCTCAAAACCGGGCCAAATTACCAAAAACGTGGAAATAAATAAAAAACATCACATAGCCATGATAATTGGATCATATTCTCCTCCAAGACAAATTCTAGCAAAATATTCCAAAAATCATACTATATGAATATTCAATTGCTATCATATTATCACCAAATTAATTAAATTGAACGGAACCTACAGACCGTCTCTGATACCAATTGTTGGAATATAAAACGCAGCGGAAGCTAGTTGGTGAAAATATTTTAAGAAAGGTTTTATAAACTAACCAACATGAAAACCGGATCTATTTAGTCTTGTCAATTAATTAACTAAACAGATTAATAAACAATCAAATAAATATATTTACGCATGGGAGTCAGTAATTAATACCTTTGACACGAAGTGGTAGAAATTCCCTCTTTGGTCGATTGAACACCTCCTCGTACTCTTCCTTGATCTACTTGTATTTCTACCTCAAGATCTTCTAGAGTATATTCCGCATATTATCCGGATGTTGTGTGGGCAACAATCTACCGGACTACTTGGACAGTAATAGGGATCGGCCGAAATATTCTTCCAAAATTCCTTTCGATTTTCTCTCTATTTTTCTTGAATATTTGTGGTATTTTAGAAAAATATTGTGTTAACTAAATTATGGAATCCAAGACACAAGTCAAGATCCACAATTAAACACACACAAAAAAATTGAAATTTTGGCTCAAGAATTGGTCAAGAAATCGGCCACCCCATGCATCTTATTTATAGGTGTTTTGTGCTACTCTAGGGACCTTAAGGAGAATATGGTAAGGACTCTTAATAGATGTCGTCTGTTAGGAATACATGTTAGATTTTGATGATGTCATCAGTATAAATTCAAATGTTTGTAACTTGGCAAAGTGTAAGGAAGAACCAAATGAGTATCTTCCATTGGCCAAATATGTTAAGTGTAAAAACTTGGCAAAATGTAAAGAAGAACCAGATGAGTATCTTCTATAGGCCAAAAATAAGTTAGGCTAAAAAACGGCTAAGTACTATAGATCAGCTGAGTCCATCAGAGAGGATCAGCCGAGTCAAGTCAGAGTAGTCCTGGTCAACAAAAATTATCAGGGATGTTTGACCAGACTGCACCCAAGGTACCTTAGACAAGTCACCTGATCAGACAAGTTCTAAACAGTGAACATCAGAGAGGTCCAGACTGCAGAGAAGTTAACTGCACATCAGCCTAGTCGAAGATCATCCAAGTACTCCAAGTCCACGTCAGCATGCGTTGAAAAGTCAAGAATTACGGAAAGCCACATGCAACGTGAAGAGACAAATTGGAGAGATTCCCGCAAAGAATATAAATTAAATAAGCTATCCTGACCCACCTTGAAGACTTTAATCCTATTATATTCAAAAGATTCGGCGCCTCACATGCAGAGTCTTCACAACGGTCGGAAGATAGATTAAAATAATGGGAATCCAGCCTTGCAACGTTCAGAAAGAAAACAATGAAGTCTACCTCTCCAACGGACGGATTTGTTGAAAAGATTTGCAACGGCTATGAAGGAAAAGCTCAGAGATCGTGACCTATAAATATCCGAAGATTTGAAGCTGAGCAACAACCCGGTGCGAACATACTTTCAAGTGATCAAAGCATTCAAGCAATCAAAAATCAATCTATAGCATCGTGAAAAGAGCGGTTCTAAAAGTTCATACTTAAAGAAGCTCTTAGTTGTAGAAGACAAAAACTCTTGTCTATAATCCTGAGTTCGGGGTACTTCACTGGTTGAAGTTTAGAGACTGTAAAGGCATCCAAGGATCGAGGATCAAGAGGTGCAAGGCAGTCAAGTGTGTTACAACGGCACGGATTTCCACTGGTTGGAAGCTGTTGTAGTTTGGTTTGAATCACTGTAATATTTATCACTGGTTGAGAATTATAGTGAATTCATCTCCAACTGGTTTGGAGAAAAGTGGATTAGTAGAGGATTACCCCACATCTGAGACCACTATAATCGCCTGCGTTCTTTACTGTTTTATAGCATCATACCTTGACTGTTGCATTCATCATTTAGTGTTTCATTAGTAGTTTTGTATTCGTCATCAACTGATTTCCGCACGTATTAAGAACAAATGACTCCAAGTCATTTGTTTATCCATCAGCTGAGGAAACTTACTCTTTGTGAAAAAGAGTTTAAGAGTTTCAACAAGTCTATTCACCCCCCCTCTAGACTTGTTCCTGGACGACTTGTGACCTACAAGTGGTATCAGAGAGGTTGGTTCATTTTTTTCACGAACCAGATCTATCAGAGATATATCTTTACTCTCATTCTATAATGGAACACATGCATTCTAGACTCCCTGTGTTTTCAGTTGACGAGTATGATCTTTGGAAGATAAGGATGCAGGCACACTTATCTTCGATCCATGATGACATGTGGTGCATCATAGAGGACGGGCTATTCATCTTTGAGAAGGACAACACTCCAGAGGAGATCGCAGCAGGGAAGCCAGAGAAGATTCCCAAGAAGAGGACAGAGATGACTTCCTAAGAAAGAAAGCTGGCCAACCATGACAATCGGGCCAGAGATGTGCTGTACCAAACTCTTGACAAATCCACCATGGTCAAGATAAAGAACTGCAAGAATGCCAAGGAAATCTGGGACACATTAGCTTTAATGTGTGAGGGAACGGAGCTAATCAAAGAGAATAAATTGTCAATCGCTATTCAAAAGTTTGACAATTTCAAAATGAAGAACGGCAAATCCATAGATCAAGTGGACACGAGGTTCACTGAGATTATCAACGAAATCAACTCCCTCGGCAAATCGTATGGCAACAGGGAGATGGCACTGAAGGTTCTCAGATCTCTCAACCCTGAATGGAGCATGAAGGCCGTGGCCATGAGAGAGTCTAAGGATATGAATAAGATAAAGATCCAATAGTTGTTCTCTGATCTGAAGTCTTATGAGTTCGAGCTTCCAAGTTCATCCTCAACTGAGCCTGCAGAGAAGGGAATAGCATTTGCAGCTGAGTCCCCCGCCAAGAGCTCATCTGATATAAAGCCTCCAAATCCACTGGATTTTGAGGAAGAGATGGCATTCATCATGCAAAGATTCAGCAACTTCCGGAAAAATTATTCCAAATACAAGAAAAACTATAAGGAGAATCCAAGAAGGAATCAGAAGGCCGGAAGCTGGAAGGTGGAATGCTACAACTGTCACAAGACAGGACACATCCAAATGGACTGTCCTGATCTCAAGAAGGACGAAAGCAAGAAGGAGGTGGGCAGAAAAGAAGACCGAAGGAAGGCCCTCATCAGAGAAGACCAGGAGCATGTAGAATCTAGCAGGGGATTCTTCTCTGATGATGATGAAGAATATGACTGCTTGATGGCCAACCTAGCTGACGAAGAGGTAACATCTAAACCCTCTGGTTCAAATAATAGCTCAGCCATGTCACAAGATATGGATCTGCACGAATATGTAAATCAGCTATTTAAAGATTTCGAAACACTAAAATCTGCATACCAAGCTGTATCAGCCGAGAAAACTCAGCTGCAAGATGAGAATAGGTAGCTGAAAAATGATTTTGAAAAACTCAGCCTAGAACTGAATAAGGTTGAGATAACTGCAGCTGACTTGAAAAACCAGACTGATGATAATACAACTGAGATAAATCGTCTAACTGTTTTACTTAAAGAAAAATCAGCTGCACTTGCTCATGTCAAAGCTGAATTTGCTAAGCTGACTCAGGTAAATAAGACTCAGGCGCAGGAAATAACCTCCCTAAAGGCTTCTTCAACTCTGGAAGAATTGTGTACCAATAAAATGTCACTATATTCCAAATCAGGCCTTGGATATGATCCTCAAACTCCCTCTAGTTCTAAAAGAAAATTTATCAAGGGAGAAACAATTGTCTCGACTGCTGAGCCTACGTATAAACCGATATTTAAAAATAGGCAACAACCAAGTCACATGTCTAGGCTGCAGTGAGGTTACACAAGGCAGCCACCTAGACAGGCGACTAGGCAATGGCCCAGGCAAAAGCAGCAGCCCAGACAACATGCCCACTATTATCAACAACTCCCTAAAAACAGATTTCAAAATGGGAGGGGCAGATGGAAACCTCAAGGTTATCCTAATTTCCAAAACGAACAAATATGGAGACCTCAAAGATGTAACAAATGGTCTCAGCCAAGATTTAGAAATGGCCCACACTACCAGTATTTTGAGGAATATCCGGTACACAATCCCAACAGGAGATTCAGACCTCGACCTTACACATCTTATAAGGGTTATAATGATAACAATTTCAATAATCCAAGGAGAAATCAATTCTCCAGGAAACCAACTAACCCTAGAGGACCCACACAGATTTGGGTACCTAAATCTCTGCTTGTATGATTGCAGAAAAGGTGGAAGGACTACTACCACATCTCCACAAATTCAAACTTTGGAGGTGAAGAATGGTTTGTAGATTCTGGATGTTCGAGCACATGACCGGGAACAAGAAGATGCTGACCAAATACACCAAAGAAAGAGGTCCTGACGTAACATTTGGAGATAACTCTAGAGGACACACAAAGGGCTTTGGAGAGCTGCACCGAGGAAATATTGTGATATCCAAAGTTCACTATGTTAAAGGGCTCAAATATAACCTCCTGAGCATAAGCCAGTTTTGCGACGAGAAGAACCTAGTAGTCTTCACCATCTGGAAATGTATGGTGATAGATATCCTGTCTGGAGAAGTGAAGCTACAAGGATTTAGAAGAAGAGATGTCTATATGATAGATTGGAACACAGGAACTCCCAACACCTGTTTTCTATCTAAGACAGTAGCTGAGAACGGATGGCTATGGCACAAAAGACTATGTCACCTGAATTTCAAAGCCATCAATAAGATCAGTTCTCAGAAGCTGGTCAGAGGACTTCCAAATGAAGCATTCAAGAAGGAAGCACTTTGTGATGCTTGTCAGAAAGGAAAGCAGACCAGAGCATCATTCAAGCCAGTCCAGCCTACAACCCTAACAACAAGGATCTTAGATCTAGTCCACATGGATCTATTCGGTCCTATCAAGCCAAGGACTCTGAGCGGCCGAAAGCATGCACTTGTCATAGTAGATGATTATTCAAGGTACACCTGGATTATCTTCTAGTATAAGAAAAGTGAAACCTTGACCAAGCTACTTGAGCTGCTGAGAAGGATCCAAAATGAGAAATCCCTATCCATAATCAAGATCAGATCAGATAGAGGAGAGTTTCTCAACAAGGCGATCACTGATTACAGCGATCAGAATGGGATCCAGCATGAGCTCTCTGCAGCCAGGACTCCCCAGCAGAATGGCGTTGCTGAAAGAAGAAACAGAACCCTGAAGGAAGCAGCCAGGTCCATGATTGCAGAAGCAGACCTGCCCAAGAGGTTACGGGTGAAGGCATCAACATGACTTGTCATACCTGCAGCAGAGTATGATAGTAGGGAGACATGGCAAAACTCCCTATGTGGTTTGGAATAATAGAACTCCTACTGTTGCTTATTTTCACGTTTTTGGTTGTAAGTGTTTCATCCACAACAACGGTAAAACACAACTAAATGCCTTTGATGCTAAAACTGATGACGGTCTCTTTATGGGATACTCACAAAGAAGCAAGGCATATAGAGTATTTAACAAAAGAACCTTAGTTGTGGAAGAAACACCCCATGTTGTTTTTGATGAATCCACTGTTGAGTACAGGAAGCAAGTTGAGTTAATTGAGAACAAGCTCAAATTAGCAACCCTTGAAGAAGTCATTATACATGATACTGGAATGGTGGACTCACCTGCAGACCAGCCTGATGACCCAACTGTAGCTGCTGAAGACCCAACTGCAGATCAGACAGGAACATCAAACCTATCTGATCCAGTTGCCGCTGATGAAGACCCAGCCGTAGCTGATAAAGACTCATATGCAGATCAGACCCAACCTGCAGATGACAAGACGGTAGCTGATCCAGTTGCAGACCAGATCCCAGCCGATGCAGAAATCTACCAGAGCAATTCAATAGGGGGAACAGACCCAGAAGAAGATGATATCCCCAAGTGGCTCAAAGACCATCCAATCCAGCAAATTATCGGGAAGCTGATTGATGGAGTTAAGACTAGACAGTCAACTCTACCAGCAGGAATGGCTATGTTCTCATGCTTTATGTCACAAATTGAACCCAAAACAACAGAACAAGCTTTGGAAGATTACTCATGGATAAATTCCATGCAAGAAGAATTGCAGCAGATGGAAAGAAACAAAGTTTGGGAACTAACAGACAGACCTGATCACAAGAAGGTTATTGGCACCAAATGGGTATACAAAAACAAGAGTGATGAAGACGGAGCTGTCGTTAGAAATAAGGCCAGACTTGTAGAAAAAGGCTATGCACAGTGTGAAGGGATAGATTTTGATGAAACCTATGCACCTATTGCAAGACTAGAGGCCATCAGACTATTCCTTGCATATGCTGCATTCAAGGATTTTGAAGTTTATCAAATGGATGTAAAGAGTGCTTTTCTAAATGGCGTTCTAGAAGAAGAAGTCTATGTAGAGCAACCCCCAGGTTTTGTCAAAGGAGACAAAGTCTACAAGCTATTGAAGGCTCTCTATGGACTTAAGCAAGCACCTAGAGCGTGGTATGAAACATTGTCTGTATTTCTTGATAAGAATGGTTTTTGCAAAGGGAAGGTGGACAAGACCCTATTCAGAGTGGAGCACGAAGGTCACATACTAATAGTCCAGATATATGTGGATGACATCATATTCGGTTCAACCAATCCAGAGTTATGCGAGAAATTATCCAATCTCATGCAAGGAGAATTTGAGATGAGTATGATGGGAAAGCTTAACTTCTTTCTCGGACTACAAGTTAAGCAGATGGAAAAAGGAATTTTCATCAACCAAGCTAAGTATACCAAAGACCTAATAAAGAGATATGGAATGGAATCAGCCAAGCCAGCAAGAATTCCTATGAGCACAAGTACTCATCTGGATGCAGACGAGGCAGGCTTATCAATGGACTCAACCCACAGAGGACTCATTGGATCTCTTCTGTACCTCACTGCAAGCAGGCCAGACATATCCTATGCCGTAGGAGTTTGTGCGTGATTCTAGTCCAAGCCGAAGCAATCACACCTAGATGCAGCCAAGAGGATAATAAAATACCTAAAGTCTACAGTAAATGTTGGACTATGGTATCCCAAGGATGACAACTTCGAGCTGTCAGGATATTCAGATGCAGATTTCGCAGGTTGCAAAATCACTAGGAAAAGCACTAGTGGAACGTGCCAATTCCTAGGAACCAGACTGATATCTTGGTTTAGCAAGAAGCAAGTTTCTAACTCTATCTCCACCACAGAGTCAGAATACCTAGCTGCAGGTAGCTGTTGTGCACAGATTTTATGGATCAGACAACAGCTAAGGGATTATAATATCATTACCAATGAAGTTACGATCTGGTGCGACAACAATAGTGCTATTGCAATAACCAACAATCCGGTTTTGCATTCAAGAACGAAGCACATTGATGTTAAGCACCACTTCATCAGAGACCATGTGCTTAACAAAAGGGTTAGAGTTGAAAGAGTCAGCACAGACTACCAAATAGCTGACATCTTTACCAAACCCTTGCCAGAAGAAAGGTTTTTGGAGCTGAGCAGAGATCTTGGATTACTAGATTGGGAATCTAGTACAGAAGCAAGCTGAAGCAGATCAGAGGAAGGACGGACCCAGCTGAGTATAAGGAATCAGATCCTAGCTGATGCAGGCAAGAAGAAAAAGGACGGACAAAGGAACCTAGCTGATCAGAATATCAGGCGAGAAGTTCATGAAGTCAACTCACCTGATGCAGAGCGGTCAACAATCAACAAGTCAGATCAGCTAAGTCTTCTAAACTCGACCGACCTCTGAATATTTAATTATTATCTGCCATATGTATAATAATATTATATTAAGTTTGGTTCACAAATGGTATTTAAACATATTAATATTCGATTCACAAATGGCATTTTAATACACGTGGCAATCGCTTATTAAATCGACCTCCACGGTGGCCAATCAAAACCAACCGTCAAATTTTAAAATGGACCACCGATTCAAATTTTGAAATTTAAAAGAATCTCAAAAGGCGTACCACCGTTTCAAAAGAAATATATATTAATCCAAAACGTCTTTTCATCTTCTTTATAAGGACGAAAATCCTTTCACTTTACCTTTTACGCCTACCAGAAACCCTAGATTTTCAGAAGCAAAAATTTCTTGAACTCCAAATACACTAAAATCCTTTGTTTGCAGAAATGGCATCCTATTTCGAAGGGGTCAATCTGAAGGCGGTCAAGGACCAGATTATCTTCTCGCTGGTCGTCGATTTCGAAGGCCTGTTAGAAGCGAATCTGGAGAATTACGATATGCTTGACCTAATCTGCATGATGAAGCTCAACGGGATCTACCCATTCCTGGACATCAACCCTCAACCTCCTCCCCCTACCAACAACAGAATACCATTTGGTATGTCTGACTGGATGAGCAGAATAGAGCAGCAGTTGACTACTTTAGTTGATGCTGGCAAAAAGGGGGAAGAATGGACCCAGGGGGAAGGAAATGATCAAGAAGAGATAAGGAAGGAGCTTAGATCAAAGAAGAGGCAGGATGTCCAACTGATCACATATGGGACATCCTCAGCCAAGAAGAAAGGAGGAGCAGAATCAGAAGAACAGGCTAACCAGCCTGAAGGCAAGAAGAGGAGGACTAGAGGAGGTTTTGAGCTTACTCTAGCGTGGGAAGGAAAGGAGTTGTGGTTTGTGGAGGATTTCGTTCCATATGAAGCTCTGCCCATGTGGGGATCTGCAAGAAAAAAATTCATCAGAGACTACTACATCTGGGAAATACTCCAGGATGATAATCTCTCCCCACAGCAGATCTTCATAAATTTCATGGAAGAAGCTCATCCACAACTCTGGGCTATTCTGAAGAAACATGCTGAGGCACTAAATGCTTATCCCATGATCCCTCCATTCAGTGCCAAAGATCCTCCTACTTTGGAAAGAGGAGGTGCGTTGGATGAACTTGCGCTACAGAGGAAAATCAAGAAGCTATGTCTTGAGAACAAGTTTTCATCCCAAGAAGAGCAAGCCTTCACAGCTCTTGTTGTGAAGAGAAAGTATGGTCTTGCCCCTGTCAAGACAAGACCAATCGGAGCTAAACCCTTCAGACCTCCCAAGAAAACGGTTCGCAGAGGAAGGGGCAGATAGTTTATTTTGGATGTAATTGTTACTTTTGTAACTTTTAATTTTTCTGTATTTTTTCCCATTCAAGCCATGTACTTGTAATCAACATAAAATTAATATATAACAGTCATTTGAATGACAACTCCTAGTTGTCTCAAAGCAAGACTGATTTTGAGTTTGTGTCTTGCACTAAAGTGTAGACTTGATCATTTGAATACTTGTTTAAGTTTTGCCATCATTAAAATAGGGGGAATTCGTTAGGAATACTTGTTAGATTTTGATGATGTCATTAGTATAAATTCAAATGTTTGTAACTTGGCAAAGTGTAAGGAAGAACCAAATGAGTATCTTCCATAGGCCAAATATGTTAAGTGTAAAAACTTGGCAAAATGTAAAGAAGAACCAGATGAGTATCTTCTATAGGCCAAAAATAAGTTAGGCTAAAAAATGGCTAAGTACTATAGATCAGCTGAGTCCATCAGAGAGGATCAGCCGAGTCAAGTCAGAGTAGTCCTGGTCAACAAAAATTATCAAGGATGTTTGACCATACTGCAGCCAAGGTACCTCAGACAAGTCACCTGATCAGACAAGTTCTAAACAGTGAACATCAGAGAGGTCCAGACTGCAGAGAAGTTAACTGCACATCAGCCTAGTCGAAGATCAGCCAAGTACTCCAAGTCCACGTCAGCATGCGTTGAAAAGTCAAGAATTACGGAAAGCCACATGCAACGTGAAGAGACAAATTGGAGAGATTCCCGCAAAGGATATAAATTAAATAAGCTATCCTGACCCACCTTGAAGACTTTAATCCTATTACATTCAAAAGATTCAGCGCCTCACATGCAGAGTCTTCACAACGGTCGGAAGATAGATTAAAATAATGGGAATCCAGCCTTGCAACGTTCAGAAAGAAAACAATGAATTCTACCTCTCCAACGGACGGATTTGTTGAAAAGATTTGCAATGGCTATGAAGGAAAAGCTCATAGATCGTGACCTATAAATATCCGAAGATTTGAAGCTGAGCAACAACCCGGTGCGAACATACTTTCAAGTGATCAAAGCATTCAAGCAATCAAAAAGCAATCTATAGCATCGTGAAAAGAGCGGTTCTAAAAGTTCATACTTAAAGAAGCTCTTAGTTGGAGAAGACAAAAACTCTTGTCTATAATTCTGAGTTCGGGGTACTTCACTGGTTGAAGTTTAGAGACTGTAAAGGCATCCAAGGATCGAGGATCAAGAGGTGCAAGGCAGTCAAGTGTGTTACAACGGCACGTATTTCCACTGGTTGGAAGCTGTTGTAGTTTGGTTTGAATCACTGTAATATTTATCACTGGTTGAGAATTATAGTGAATTCATCTCCAACTGGTTTGGATAAAAGTGGATTAGTAGAGTATTACCCCACCTCTGAGACCACTATAATCGCCTGCGTTCTTTACTGTTTTATAGCATCATACCTTAACTGCTGCATTCATCATTTAGTGTTTCATTAGTAGTTTTGTATTCGTCATCAACTGATTTCCGCACGTATTAAGAACAAACGACTCCAAGTCATTTGTTTATCCATCAGCTGGGAAACTTACTCTTTGTGAAAAAGAGTTTAAGAGTTTCAACAAGTCTATTCACCCCCCCTCTAGACTTGTTCCTGGACGACTTGTGACCTACATCGTCTTCCTATATTAGAACTCTTCCTAATATAATGACTCTATTAAATATCAACTTAGTCTACTAAAAAGTTGATATTGCACTTCCTACCAAAATCCCAAATTACGGAATTGGGCTCCTTCTTGAATTAATTATTTCCCGTGTTTAAGATATTCCATGTCCATTAATTAATTTAAGCTACTGACAGCTTTTAATTAATTAATATATTATACATGAGTATACCACTCGACTTTTATTATTACATCGGAAAATTAATTCCACCTGCAGGGTTTAATATAATAATCCTTTCGAGTGCCTCAAGGGACATGATCAACCCGACTGGTCGGGACACGATTTCTAACTATAATATTAATTATCATATAAATAATAATATTGCCCAAAATATCGAGCATATTGAGTCAATCATTGTGGCTCTCACCCATGATAAATGAAAGCAATAAATATTAAATATATATAATTAAATATTAATCACTAGAATTAAGAAATAATAATTGTCCGAGATGTACGTTCTTCTTATAGTCAGTACAGAAGAATCTATCTCACCTCGATCCTATTCAACATATACCGAATACGCTAATATATGCTAATGGTCAAGACCAACCAATCTCAAGCATATACTACAACCTCTCACATAACGGTCTAATGTTATATAGGTTGTGAACTAAATATTACTATATAAGGAACCGATAATGTGATCTTCTGTCTGACACGACACACCATATTATCTACAATATAAAGTAATTAGATAACATTTGCATAACCATAGCGTGAATAAATATGCAAAACATGTGATAAAATGAATTAAATATTCTCATAGATAAAGACCGGGAAATTAGGTAATACAAGTATAAAGTATACTTTGATGTATACAACCCTAACAAGTACGAGTGTTTGTAGGATATCCGAATGGAACGAAGGGTGGCTTATTCTACAGTCCTAAAGATCAGAAGGTCATTGTTAGCACCAATGCCCGGTTCTTAGAGGAGGACTATGTAATAAGCCACAAGCCTAGGAGTGAGGTCATTCTAGAAGAACTTAGGGGCGAGATTTCGACAATACCAGTTGTACAAACACCTAGTGTACCACATATCGATACCATTATGGATACGCAAACCAAGGACACGCCTCGTCGTAGTGGGAGGGTTGTTCGTCAACCTGAACGTTTCATCGGCGTGGGAGCGTCTTTGGACCACTTCCCGGACCAGGATGAAACGGATCTATGTATGTATAAGCAGGCAGTTCAAGACAAGGATGCTGAATCCTGGCAAATAGCAATGGAATCCGAAATGGGATCTATAGATTCTAAACAAGTGTGGGAGCTAGTAGATCTACCCAATGGGGTAAAACCCATTGGAAGTAAGTGGGTCTACAAGCGTAAGAGAGGATCTGAAAGAGAAGGTTGAAACCTTCAAAGCAAGGCTTGTTGTGAAAGGTTACACTCAGAAGGAGGGCACCGACTATGATGATACCTTTTCGCCAGTAGCCATGCTTAGGTCGATCCGGATTCTCTTAGCTATAGCTGCACATTTGGATATGTAGATTTGGCAGATGGATGTCAAGACTGCATTCTTGAACGAGAGGCTTGATAAGGAAATCTATATGCGCTAACCTGAGGGATTCATTGCTGAAGGAGAGGAGCACTTAGTGTGCAAGCTTAAAAGAGCCATTTATGGTCTCAAGCAAGCATAAATGTCTTGGAACATGTGATTTGATGAGGTCATTCAATCATATGGTTTTGAACAGTGTCCTAGTGAGGTTTGTGTATACAAAAAGTGCGATGGAAATGTGCTAGTGTTTCTTGTACTATACGTAGATGATATACTTCTAATTGGAAAAAATGTGAAGGTATTATCAGACGTAGGGTATGGATGTCTGAGCAGTTCGATATGAAGGATTTGGGAGAAGCTGGGCACATCCTTGGTATTAGGATCTTTCGAGATCGAAAGAAAAGTATGTTGTGCTTATCTCAGGCATCCTATATCAATACGGTGCTAAAGAGGTTCAGCATGGAGAATTCCAAGAAAGGTTTCTTACCTTACAGACATGGAATTCAGCTATCTAAGGCTATGTGTCCTAAGACACAGAAGGATATAGATGACATGAAGTTGGTCCCTTATGCTTCGGAAGTGGGAAGCCTCATGTATGCTATGCTTTGCACTAGGCCTGATATCTGTCATGCTGTACGCATAGTGGCGAGATATCAGTCGAACCCAAGACCAGGATATTGGATTGCTGTCAAGCATATACTCAAGTACCTGAGAAGGACTAGGGAGCATATGCTTGTATATCAATCAGATACACTTTGTCTTAGCACCTTTTCATGTCCATTTTCCTATTTCATTTCTTGTTAAAAATCCACAATTTTTGTTTCTAATCACTCTCTCACAGCTTAACTTTACATTCCAACAGCTTTTACACACTAGTTTTACCATTAGCTTATCTAGATTTTAGCTTAAAGTTGCAATTTTTTTCTGTTTTGCTGTTCAAAAAAACCACCACACAGCCCAGAAGTTTTTGATTTTTCATTTCTTCGTTATAAGCCCGTTTGCTCTAAAAATTTGCATGGTTCATCATTGATTGCTTGTGTTCTGCCCCATATTTTTATTCAATTTTTATGACTTTTTTAACTGCTGCTTTTAGGCCACCAATGTAGCCCTGTAGGCCTGTTTTACCCTTTTATGTGCAGCCCTTGTTCTTTGTTTTGATTGCATGTTTAATACTGTAGGCTTAGTGATTATTGCTTATTCTGACCCCTTAGTGCTTTTAGGACTCTCCTAGTATAACTTAGTTTAATCTCCCCCATAGAGTAGCTTTTAAAGGCTTTTGGTTAGCTTAATTTTGCCCCCGCACTAGCTTGCACAACTGTTTTGTCCAACTAATCCTTACATAAACTTTGTGTTTTAGCTTATTCTTGTCTGAAATTTAGAATACGTGTTCTTTTCCAGCTTGTTGTCATATGTTTCACCTTATTCTACTTTCTAGAGCTTAGTTTGATCAATTGTTGGTCTTATTATTAGCTTAAATAGTCGTAGTTGATAGTTTTTTTGCCTGCATATGTTTATGTCTTTTCCAGCTTTTTGATTACTTCTTGTCTACTGATTTAGTTGATTAGATTTAATTGAATTTAGGTCTCTAATTAAGTGTTCTGTTCTAGCTTTATCAGTATTGGCATGTTGTGGTGATTTGAGCTTGTTAGGCAGCTTATTATTAAGTTGAAACTAGTGTATTTGGCTGTGGTCCTTGAGCATATTTCGGCTAGTTACCACTCTTTTGAACTCTTTTTGTCATAAAGCCTTCTGTGTGTGTGTGTGAGAGTGCAAAGGATGAACCTTCTGAAGTGCAGAGTGCAGTGTGTGTGTGTGTGAGAGATAGTGCAGTGTGTGTAGTGTGTGTGTGTAGTGTGTGTGAGTGTGTGCAGTATGTGTGTGTGTGTGTTTGTTGAGTGCAGTGTGTGTAGTGTGTGAATGTGTGCAGTGTGTGTGTGTGTGTGTGTGTGCGTTGTGTGTGTTTTATGTGTGCAGTGTATATTGTGGTTGGTGATTAAATTTATTTGTTAATGCAGGCACATGGCGTCTCCTTTTCGTTCCCCTCACACTCCTCCCGCTCGTTCTCCTCATTCCTACCGGTCTCCCGATGCTCATACACGTAGTACTTCTACATCGAGAAATCCCACGCGATGTAGAAGTATGTCGAAACGCCGTGTTGACAGAAAAAAATTACCTCTTCACATTGATCCAGTACGGGGAAAGATCAAATACGAACACAAATTGAAGTTAAGTACGTACTTGGGAAAACTTGCCAAAGATCATGTCTCGATACTGTACAAGAGTTGGAAGCAAGTACCTGACAAGCCGGATAAAGAAATGTTGTGGCAGGATATATTGGTACATGACTCTCTTTTTGTATTAAAAATCGGAGAAATGTTTTTTGTTTATGAAGAGGTAAATGTAAGACAATAAAATGTCAATAGGTGTTTTTGTTATTTCAAAAGTCAGCTGGTCTCTTTTTGTAATTAGTCAAACCTCAAGGGTACTTTTTGTAGTTAACCCATTTTAATGTCCAAGTTGGTCCTTTTTGCTGCCTTTCTCCAGTAGGTTGCCTCTAGAGCAGTTAGTCTAGCATTTCTGTTTATATAGGATCCTATGTTCACATAGAGAACTTCTAGCTTGAAGTCCTTAGTTCAGGATCTCTACCTTTAGAATAGAATGATCATGCCTATCCCTGTTTGGCTGGCTTGCTTTGCTTGACTTTGACTTTCTACTTCCGTTTCAGTCAGGTAAAAAATCTTCATCCCCCCGACCAGCTGTAGTAGCTGTTCTCTTCCCCTCCCCGAAAAGCAAATTTATGCATCAAATTGAATTAGTTAGCATCATTCGTTTTATTAGTAGTTTTTTACATCAGACATTGCCTAGCGAGATATCTGCCATGGAGATATCAATCAGATAGGTAAATTCAATAATAAGATATGAATCGACCGACGATAACGGCAAGTCAGTCTCTTGTGGTCTGGAACTGACTCATGAGTATGAAACTCTGAGTTTTGCATGGTTGTTGAGAGTATGAAAGTAAAGTGCGCTGTGTGGAGTGTGATAAATTACTTATCAAAAAATGCACATCATGGCAGTGTGTTTTTTTTTTGTGTGTGTGGCAGTGTGTGTTTTTGTGCTGTGTGCACTACTACAAATATGACCTTTAATGACAGAAATTTTATGACGTTTTGCCAAAAACGTCATTGTAATGTATTTTCATGACGTTTCCAGCAGCAAACGTCATAAATTTGGATTGGAGTTTAGTTTTATGACGTTTAGTAACAATCATCGTGAATAATGAATTTAATGATGTTTAAAAACCGTCATAAAATTTATGACGTTTTATAAACGTCATATACTAGTTTTCCATGATGAATTCCGGACGTCATAGTAGATCTATTGACGACAGTTTCTAAGTATCATTGAATATTCTTTCAATGACATTTGTTAAATGTCATAAATTGTAGGTGGGCCATGACAATACACTTGGCGCCTTAGCCTAATTCTCTGCCGCCCAATTTTTTTTTGGGAATTTTCTATTGATTGAAGACTGGTTCTGACCACCGCTACTCAAAATTACTTTCTAAGAAAATAAAAGAACGCCCAAAAAAACCTAGTTTCTCCCTACGTACGCCGCCCCTTCTCTCTCACCTCTGCGTTCGCGACCTTCCCAATCTGATTCAGAAATCTGCTTTCTTTCTCACACGACGCCACATCTGCTTCTCTTCCAGCGACCTCTGCTTCTCTTCCGGCCGAACGCAGCGTAAGCCTCATGCTCGATTTGTTCAATTTTTTTTTAATTTACGTCAATAGAGTTGTATGATATTTTTTAATTTGTTCGATTTGTGCTACTTAATTATTCTGACTATAGAGTTGTATGATATTTGGATTTGGGTGATTCTTGTATGGTTGATGTTAATATTTCTTAGTAGTAAACTTTCCTCTACGCTGACTTCAACGGAGGAGATGAATTTTTTCATGTATTGAGTTTCTCCATCCTCAATTTTCTCGTGTTTTTGTCCAGGCAGATGCTTAAAAACTGGACAACCCCTACTTGGTGAAGAGAATGCAACAACAGTCATAGACAAAACCTATAGGTATGATGACAATTCTATTTTGAATGCTTATGTGGTGATTGATTTTCCGAAGATGATGTTCTCTAGTTCGTGATATTTCTTTGGAATTCCAGATTCATCGCTTCGTGACCAAGTCGACTCCATCGTCGTCGCCTCCATCGTCTGTAAATATACTATATATATATATATACTCTGTTTATCTGTTTATAATATATATATATATATATATATTATATAATTACATATACAATACAGACTAGTTGATTGTTATATATGTTGAATGCTATAATTTGGATGCCTGCTGTTGTATTAGGTATGTTAGAAACATATAATATTCTACATGTATAATTACTATTTATTATTTATACCTTGCATAGTTATCAATAGCGCCCGTAGCGCTCGCTATAGCGAGTAGCGAAGCGTAGTGAGGCTTCATCGCTATAGGGCGCTATGAGCTACGCAGTTTTGGATAGCGAGCGCTATCCTCGCTATTCTTGCTATAGCCCCGATCGCGATAGCACCCAATAGCGGCGCTATTTCATATTCTGTGTTTTTTTTCCTGTAACAATTTTGTAGGTTGCCCTTTTCAATTACAATAAAAAATGTGTTTTCAGGTAACATAAACCTGAAAAAAATATAAAAGCCCAAAATCTGAATATATTTTTAGGTAACATGACATTTATATTATGTTTTTCTAGTATTGGAATTGATGTTTTGTGTTATTTGAACTTATATCCATGTTATTTTTCAGTTTATGCATGAACTCTTGAATTGGATTTAGTATATAATATATATTATATATTTATGTACTTGTGGCGCTTCACTTCCAAATAGCCCTCGCTATTCGTTATAGCTATCGCTATAGCCGTAAGGGACCTTGTCGCTATGGAGCGCTATTGTTGGGTTCATTTTTCAGTGCGACTCTTGTTTTCTTATTATTTAAAACTCAAACAAATTAAAACCTTAAAATCCAAAACAGCACTAATCTTGCGCTGCCAGGGCCGGAAGTGTCCCTCGGATCTTTGTCAAGAGCTTGAGGATCCCGGTTTTGTAACATCCCCAAAACCGTATGGGAATATTACACGCCGTAGACCCTTTCCACAAGGATCTACCAGGCTAAACATCCATAAACAACCAAATGCTTGCCCGACCAGGGTCAAACAATAAAATGATACAGACCGATATGGTCACTTACACGTGAATACACAGACCGATGAGGTCACACAACCCAATCGATAAAACTGACTTAAATAACATTACCCACACAGGGGTCGAAATACAATCTGACGGAAGACCAAATCAACTCGACAACACAACAAAAATCAAAATAACTCTCGACTCATGATTAGTATCGCACTCGTCATCTTCTTGTGCCAATCCTGTGATTGCTCCCCGAACTGCATGTACCGACGCAAAGCAGGACATCCACCCCGATTACTGGGGTTAGTAAAACTCCTTTGTTTTACTAGTGCAAGTATCAAATCATACGAAATGTAACAAGCAATTAATAATCGTGATCAAATATAATAATCAAGTATCAAATATTCCCGGAGGTTTTCACAAGAGAAGATAAGCTATGAAGCATTCGAAAATAAGATTATCATCTCGGGAATTTTTAAATTTCAAAACCTTAAGACCTCAAGTCCCGATTCACAAAACCTTTCAAAAACTTAAGGGCCTTAACCCAAAACTTGTTTCATAATTCAACATTTACAATACCGGAAACATTTCCATAAATCTCGTGGGGCTCGGCCCAACATTCTTTCTTAAAACTTTTCCTGTAAAAACTTTGATTTGAAAAGTATCATGCTCATGACACCGTGATCCACTGTCACGTGTCTCCGTAGGTTCAACAACCCGCACGGACTACATCACGCACAATTAAACAAACATAATCAATTCTGACACCGTGATCCACTGTCACGTGTCTCCGTAGGTTCAACAACCCACACGGACTATTAACCAAACATAACCAATTCCGACACCGTGATCCACTGTCACGTGTCTCCGTAGGTTCAACAACCCACACAGACTATTAACCAAACATAACCAATTCCGACACCGTGATCTACTGTCACGTGTCTCCGTAGGCATACCAACCCGCACGGACTATATCAATCACAACAATCACACACACAGTCCTGACACCGTAGTCCACTGCCACGTGTCACCGTAAGCCCCGTCGAGCTCACCCGGTTGGACGACCGTGTCCGAAACTCATGGTCCATCGCCACGCGTTATCGTAGGCCTCGTCGGACCGGACGATTGGACCTCAGTACCTCACTAAGTTCTGATCCCGTAGTCCACTGCCACGAATCCTCGTAGGTCCCGTCGAACCAACACGAGTGAACTTAGCGATCACACACATATTCACATTCACATTACATACAACAATGAGCACAATTAATCAATCACCTTGATCACCACAAAATCGTACATTGCACGCAAATAACACAACCTCGACACTCGCAACAACTATCATCATTCAACGACATTTAACCAACATAACACACATTCGGTACACAATACATTGTACAACCAAGTGTACAACCATCCCATATGTACGTCGCATTCCTGCACAAATGGCACAACGCCTAACACGTATACTGATATAACACCATTATCACAAAGCCTTCAAATTGCGGAAAACACAACCAACTCAAACGGAACATATTTACGAAGGCAAGCGAAGTCATTATACATCTCATACGTAATTACTAGTCGCAAGATACAAGTCGTATAGTAAGATACTTGCCTTAATAACCGCTACCGAACGCTCCGAAGAACACGGTTCGACCGGGAATCTCGAACCCCAAGGAAGGCAACGAACGGAAGGGTTCCGACTCGAGTTCTTCACAAGAATTCGCTCCTAAGTCACAACGATGTCAATTCAATCACAATTCTACGAAAACGTATGGAACTTCCCAAGTTCTACTCATTGAAGCATTTTATCGGACACCTTGAGGGCATAGTCCAATTCAATCGATTATTCAAGGTAATACTCAAATTCGTTTCACAAAACTTCAGGGGTAATGAATGATTTGAGTATACAACCATGTTCTAACAATAATCTAAACTAAAACGAATCAAATCGCCAAAACATCAAGAAACCTCAAAATTCCCAAAACCAAGAGTTTAGGTGTTCTTACCTTCGATCCGGGTGGAATATGATGTTAATCCATGAATCAAACTTCCAAAACGTGTTGTTCTATGATTCTCTTACTCAAATCCATCCATTTATCTTTGAAGAATCGCGAAGGAACGAAGGAAAAAATGAGAAATGGCGGATAACTCGGTCCAGTGCCATTAAATAGGTCGACCAGCGTGTGCCGCGGCACAGACAAGTGTGCCGCGCCCGGGGCCACCAAAAACGCCCAGGAATCAGCTTAGTGCCGCGGCAGGCCTGAGTGTGCCGCGGCACACGGTACAGCCCCTTCAAGACCAAAAAGGCACACCGTGCAGTCTTGGCTATTTCGACCATAACTACTTCGTCCGGACTCCGATTGACTCACCGTTTGAACCATTGGAAAGCTAACTTGATGCTTTATAATATTGCAAAGATTCAGAATTTTTGGAGTTTCCAAGAATTTATGGTGATTTTTACAAAGCCGAACTCATACTTAGAAAAGTCGTTTAGTAATCCTGAACTCCACAAAACGACACCGAAACCCCAACCTGAATACGAACCGAAGATACGGTTACGAAGTACTCACAAAGACGAATCTAAGAGCTAGTAGAACACACGATTCCGACCACCCGAAGGCTCTAAATTCGACAACGGAAGGTAATTATCCCAAACTTTGGGAAATTACGAAAATGGCCCAAATGCCCGAAAATCACCATACGACAACGAATAATCAAACCGAAGCTCACAACACGTATAACAACGTTAAATGAACTTACGAAAAACCCCAAACGATAGTTTCGAACGAGATTCGCAAGAACCGAACTCAAGCGCGGAAAAGTCGCTAAAAAGCACGGAACTCAACAAAGCAGCACCGAAACGAACTCGGATGACAAAAAGTGCAGAATTAAATATTCTCCGAATGACGAAACGGTCAAAAGCGAGTTTTCGAAACGGACCTCCGCCGAAAAATGAAAATTACCGGAAATCTGAAATTGCGGATATTACATTCTACCCTCCTTAAAAGAAGTTTCGTCCCGAAACTTAAAATAAGTAGGGAGAAGCAATATCCCAACAGGAAACCTCAACGAGATACACAAGAACGCATAACTTTCGCCCATTGGCGAAACGTTACAAGCAATGCGAAAGAATATACAGCGTGGAAACACGCCCCACGACGACCATAACAAAGCCACCGGCAATGATTCAAAACAATAACAGTCAATTAACGATGCATCACATACCACATCATATGCACACGTTTAATCAGTGAAACGTACGCGACAACAAGTCGCACCCGACTAAAACGGCTATGCGACAAAAACAAATAGAGTATTACGATAGAAATCATTCCGATTCTCATCAACAAGAAAATGTCTGATGTCAAAACACAAACAATTCAAGATAACAGAAAACGAGAATACCGGATATTACATTCTATCCTATTAAAATTATGTTTCGTCCCGAAACTTAAAATAAAACATCATGATAGAATAGAAACAACACCAAAAAGTTCACGCAACAAATATCAATCTCTACACGAATTACAGCACAAAGTACGATACACAACTACATCACTGGACACCACCGGGCCCTCCCCGAGTAGGAACGAAAACCCGATTCCCGAACATCCTGGCAACGGTCTCACAATGCACCGCTTGGTGCCCCTGTTGGCCGCACTTAAAACAATTAACCGGTGGCGAACGACAATTCTGTCTCGCATGGCCTACACGACTGCAGTTAAAGCAGGTCTTCACACTGATCGTCTTACTCGCCTCTGGGGTAAGGTTCTTAGACTGGTCAACCGAACGAGGAGTGCTCCCAGAAGGAAACTGCGAAGCAACAGGCTCACGGATCTCACTCCTCTGGCCTCTTGAAAAATTTCTCGAGGTCTTTGTCTCTTACTCTCTGAACCAGATTCCGTCACAGAAACGGCCATCTCAATGGCTAAAGCTCGGTCCTGATATTCCTTCAGGGTGGTACACATGAGCGGAGCCATACTCTCACGGATATGGGGTTTCATGCGCATATTGAAGTATCGGACCTTGTCCGCTTCACTTCTCACTTGATCACGAACATAAGCCAACTGTCGATTATAATCGACTATCGCCTGGGATATTGACACATCCTGGGGCATAGCCGAGAAAAATTCAACGATTCTGCGTTCACGAACAGGCAACGGGCAATACTCTGCCTCCATGGCGGTCTTAAACTCAGCCCATGTAGGTGTACGGTCTGCAGGCACTACAGCGTGCCACCAGTCTGCAGCTTCTTTGTCGAGTAGGTACTGAGCAATGGGTACCCTCCTATCATCCGGACAAGCTACAGCATCAAATATTCTGTCCAACTGGAAGAGCCAGTTTTCCCAACCTAACAAGTCTGACGAACCCACAAAACGGGGCGGCTGCATCTTCATCACATCTCGTAACCACTTACTAGTTCCGTTATCTCTATTTGGGTTCTCATCCCGACGTACGGCCTGATTCATCTGCACTAACTGATCAACCACCTGACGAAGGATGGTGGCGGCGCCAACGTCAACATTAACGCTAGTCGAATATCCCTGATGCAGACCGGTGATTGGTACTCGGCAAGGAGGAGTCGCCTCTCCCGCTCTCCCGATTACGACCACGACCACGACCACGACCATGACCACGGCCTCGACCTCGACCCCTTAGCATACCGAGCGGACATCCAATCGAATAACAAGATAAAACAAACCTCACATAATCGACATAAGCCCAAAATCAGAAGACAATGCAATATTCACACGTTCACATTGACAAAGATGAGCGACCTATACCTCAAAGATACGGTTAAAACATTAAGCATACCATTGTGGTCCAACACCGGTAATATTTTAAAAAAACAAGTTTAACGAGGTATTTGTTCGAATGATAATATAAAAAAATTCGCGAGTTCGAAAGATTTTCTGGGGTGAAATTTTGAAAGTACTTTGTTTAATACCTCGGTCATTGAAGTGGGAACGATACCTAACAACGTATCCCGCCACTTGGGCATACAACCCATTTTCTGACGAGAATAATAATATAGCAACTCACTGCACGACTTAACCTCAATACATAAACACATAACGTTCTAATTTACGGAAGCCAAAGTTGTTTTGCAAAACAGAAATTTTCCAAAATCCTTTAGTTCATAAGCAAAATGACGGTAATATTTTACAATGTCCGAAGTATTTTAAAACACATTTTTCAAATACCGTCTGATTGTGTCATTTGAAAATACACGGCCCATTTGTCAAAATTTAACAAATTTTAAAAATCCATATAAACCATGGTTTGACCGCACCACCAAAATATTTTTCAAAAATCGATTTCTACAAAATTCTCAAACTGTAAAGTCCTTCAGGAAACATTCACAAACTTACCCATAGCGGACAAAAATTACAACATTCCAAAAACAGTCGAATTTAAAACCACATACTCAAATGGCAACCAGGGTCGCCAATTCAATCAAATGCATCTCGTGGTATCAAGTTTAAACACACAGTAAAATCATTCATCGGAGTTTCTCACAAACTCTACCGTTGGTACCTTTTCGAAACCCATCGAGGTTTACAACCTTCACAACATACCACCCCACCCGGTGGTTCAAAGATAAAATAATAACGTGCCCAGTTCTATACACATACTATGTGCCACAAGTATGAAACACAACTATATTACACAATACTGTGTAAATAAAATTATACACCACAATTAACTCACTAAAATAAAATCGAGATACACAGGTATTACGCATAAAGGAGGAGACTTACATCCACAGGTTGCACGGAGGTGACAGTCGCCCACGATACTAATCTCGTCCGACAACATAACCGACACGTTGTGACCACGCACAACTCAACTTGTCACCTGACGACTCAAACGACAAGACAACACATTACTCGACAAAACACGACTTGAAACAACCCGACAGCCTAGGTTTCCGCAAACCTAAGCTCCGATACCATAATTGTAACATCCCCAAAACCGTATGGGAATATTACAGGCCGTAGACCCTTTCCACAAGGATCTACCAGGCTAAACATCCATAAACAACCAAATGCTTGCCCGACTGTGGTCAAACAATAATATGATACAGAACGATTTTGTCACTTACATGTGAATACACTGCACCGATGAGGTCACACAACCCAATCGATAAAACTGACTTAAATAACATTACCCACACAGGTGTCTATATACAATAAAGCTGAAGACTCAAATCAACTCTGACAACACAACAAAAATCAAAAAAACTCTCGACTCATGATTAGTATCGCACTCATCATCTTCTTGTGCCAATCCTGATCGCTCCCCGAACTGCATGTACCGGACGCAAACAGACATCCACCCCGATTACTCGGGGTTAGTAAAACTCCACTGTTTTACTAGTGCAAGTATCAAATCATACGAAATGTAACAAGCAATTAATAATCGTGATCAAATATAATAATCAAGTATCAAATATTCCGGAGGTTTTCACAAGAGAAGATAAGCTATGAAGCATTCGAAAATAAGATTATCATCTCGGAATTTTTAAATTTCAAAACCTTAAGACCTCAAGTCCCGATTCACAAAACCTTCGAAAAACTTAAGGGCCTTAACCCAAAACTGGATTCATAATTCAAAAGATTACAATACCGTAAACATTTCCATAAAACACGTGGTGAACGGCCCAACATTATTTATTAAAAATTTTCAAGTAAAAACTTTGATTTGAAAAGTATCATGCTCATGACACCGTGATCCACTGTCACGTGTCTCCGTAGGTTCAACAACCCGCACGGACTACATCACGCACAATTAAACAAACATAATCAATTCCGACACCGTGATCCACTGTCACGTGTCTCCGTAGGTTCAACAACCCACACGGACTATTAACCAAACATAACCAATTCCGACACCGTGATCCACTGTCACGTGTCTCCGTAGGTTCAACAACCCACACAGACTATTAACCAAACATAACCAATTCCGACACCGTGATCCACTGTCACGTGTCTCCGTAGGCATACCAACCCGCACGGACTATATCAATCACAACAATCACACACACAGTCCTGACACCGTAGTCCACTGCCACGTGTCACCGTAAGCCCCGTCGAGCTCACCCGGTTGGACGCACTGTGTCCGAAACTCATGGTCCACTGCCACGCGTTATCGTAGGCCTCGTCAGACCAGCACGATTGGACCTCAGTACCTCACTAAGTTCTGATCCCGTAGTCCACTACCAAGAATCCTCGTAGGTCCCGTCGAACCAACACGAGTGAACTTAGCGATCACACACATATTCACATTCACATTACATACAACAATGAGCACAATTAATCAATCACCTTGATCACCACAAAATCGTACATTGCACGCAAATAACACAACCTCGACACTCGCAACAACTATCATCAATCAACGACATTTAACCAACATAACACACATTCGGTACACAATACATTGTACAACCAAGTGTACAACCATCCCATATGTACGTCGCATTCCTGCACAAATGGCACAACGCCTAACACGTATACTGATATAACACCATTATCACAAAGCCTTCAAATTGCGGAAAACACAACCAACTCAAACGGAACATATTTACGAAGGCAAGCGAAGTCATTATACATCTCATACGTAATTACTTGTCGCAAGATACAAGTCGTATAGTAAGATACTTGCCTTAATAACCGCTACCGAACGCTCCGAAGAACACGGTTCGACCGGGAATCTCGAACCCCAAGGAAGGCAACGAACGGAAGGGTTCCGACTCGAGTTCTTCACAAGAATTCGCTCCTAAGTCACAACGATGTCAATTCAATCACAATTCTACGAAAACGTATGGAACTTCCCAAGTTCTACTCATTGAAGCATTTTATCGGACACCTTGAGGGCATAGTCCAATTCAATCGATTATTCAAGGTAATACTCAAATTCGTTTCACAAAACTTCAGGGGTAATGAATGATTTCGAGTATACAACCATGTTCTAACAATAATCTAAACTAAAACGAATCAAATCGGCCAAAACATCAAGAAACCTCAAATATTCCCAAAACCAAGAGTTTAGGTGTTCTTACCTTCGATCCGGGTGGAATATGATGTTAATCCATGAATCAAACTTCCAAAACGTGTTGTTCTATGATTCTCTTACTCAAATCCATCCATTTATCTTTGAAGAATCGCGAAGGAACGAAGGAAAAAATGAGAAATGGCGGATAACTCACCTGTGCCATTAAATAGCCGACCGCCTTTGTGTGCCGCGCACAGGACAAGTGTGCCGCGGCCCAGGCCACCAAAAACGCCCAGGAATCAGCTTAGTGCCGCGGCACAGCCTGAGTGTGCCGCGGCACACGGTACAGCCCCTTCAAGACCAAAAAGGCACACCGTGCAGTCTTGGCTATTTCGACCATAACTCCTTCGTCCGGACTCCGATTGACTCACCGTTTGAACCATTGGAAAGCTAACTTGATGCTTTATAATATTGCAAAGATTCAGAATTTTTGGAGTTTCCAAGAATTTATGGTGATTTTTACAAAGCCGAACTCATACTTAGAAAAGTCGTTTAGTAATCCTGAACTCCACAAAACGACACCGAAACCCGAACCTGAATACGAACCGAAGATACGGTTACGAAGTACTCACAAAGACGAATCTAAGAGCTAGTAGAACACATGATTCCGACCACCCGAAGGCTCTAAATTCGACAACGGAAGGTAATTATCCCAAACTTTGGGAAATTACGAAAATGGCCCAAATGCCCGAAAATCACCATACGACAACGAATAATCAAACCGAAGCTCACAACACGTATAACAACGTTAAATGAACTTACGAAAAACCCCAAACGATAGTTTCGAACGAGATTCGCAAGAACCGAACTCAAGCGCGGAAAAGTCGCTAAAAAGCACGGAACTCAACAAAGCAGCACCGAAACGAACTCGGATGACAAAAAGTGCAGAATTAAATATTCTCCGAATGACGAAACGGTCAAAAGCGAGTTTTCGAAACGGACCTCCGCCGAAAAATGAAAATTACCGGAAATCCAAAATTGCGGATATTACAGGTTTTAATTTAAACGGGTTTTAATCTCAAAATTCAAATCGAGCGCCTGAATTTGAGTCTCACCAGCTGCGTGCTCCCTTTCCTGATCTTTGTGCTTCTCAAGTTTAATAATGCGCCCTCGGATAATGTTTGGGGAGCCTGTCTAGCGCTGCAAGGTCGATTTCTCTAAACATATGGATTGCCCGATTTATCGCAAAGATTTAGTGTTTTCTACATACTATTAATAACTATGATACCTTGTCGACTAGTGTCGACTAGTCTACGACAAGTCACGGCTAGTCTACGACTCGACTTGTCGGACCCTCCGTCGACTCGGATCGACTGGTCGATGTAACAACCATGGTCTATTCACCCTGTAATAACTCTAAGAACAATTTATTATGCATAACGTATAATTATAAGAGGTTTATGATAATATTTTTTTATGATTTTGTTTGTATATGAAACCTAAATATGTTCTTGGTGTGATGGTCCCGTATTTGTGTTGTAAACACATGTGAGAAGCAAAAAGTGATATCTATTACCTTATAACAATTTTAATTCATGAGGTATCTTTCCCTTTGATTACCTTCATAACATTATATTTCTGGCTGCTATTTGCAAAAGCATATTTTGCGATTCGGTTTTGTCACTTTGAAAACTAGAATCGCAGGTGGAACCGAACAGCGCAAACCATGCGGTTTTCGTGGTTTCTCGATTCCGAATTGATTGTCTTGAATGTGTCTGCTCTTTCTGGAGAACTTTTCACATACTTGGAGGCTTTTCTAATTGATGCAACTGATTTATCCATAATATGCAACCTGCACTCGCAATCAGGTTAACAATATGTGCGAGGCATCTCACATGCATCACCCCCCTTGGTGGCCTCTTCTCCCAATCATCCATTTATGTCTTTAGATAGTTAATAGCAACTTTTTTTGCTGCTGCATTGTCCACACTGATTGTCAACCCACACTGATTGTGAACACAATCTCAATCCCCCATTTATCAAACAATCCTCTAAGATTTTTCCTATAGTCTTTCCATTATGATTAGGAATCAATTTAAAGTTCAAGGTTTTTCTATGAAGTGTAAAACCATGATCGATAAAATATGCTGTGATGACCATATAGTTCAGAGTTTTACAACTGGCCCAGGTGCCCGTTGTCAAACAGAGTGGGCGGGATTGTAACTCAACCGTTAATTCCGCCTTCTTAGCATCATACATCCTCAAAAAATTCTGAAAAATAGTCTTCCTACAAGTAGGCATCCATCTCGGAACTGAAACTTCCACAAAATGCCTGAATCCACTATTTTTAATAAAGCTAAACGACAACTCATCGATAACAATCATCCTGGTTGCAGCAACTCTCCTTCGACCAAGCATCTATTTTCAATGTTCTCACACCACCCACCATAATACAGTCACTAGTTAAGGCTTGTTGTCCTCCCTGCTCTAGATTCAATCTATCCCCAAAATTTTTACAAACAGACTTAAGATGACTCCTAAGAGTACTTGTACCTACTCTGAAATCACACTTGAATTCAGTGTTACAATGAATGCCACGACAGCGTTTCTCTAATCCAACAACCTTCTTTTCCCCATCTACTTCATCATAAAGATGCACAACATATCTGTCAAAACGAGGCCATACGTTATAGGTAAGCCGTGGTTCCTTCTTCAAGGCAGTCATCTTTCTCTTCCCTTGTACCGTAGTAGCACCCTTCTGTTGTTGGACTTCTTCGTCCTCAGATGGAACTTGCATGGTTTGATTATCATCACATGAATTCGATCTAGACATTGTAATATGAAAATATAAGAATAAAAACTTATTATTCATTTGGTCATCATCAATAATTCAATATTACAACCTAATAGTAATAGATTTCTCTATATAATGAAACACTAAATCTAAAATGAATATCAACCTTACCCTACCAATCACAAAGATTAAAAACGAATTAAGTATTAAGCGTTAAAACAAAATAACCTAAACAATAATGGAATTTATTAATATGTAAATATAAATATGTATACACAACATAATAAAAATAACCTACAATATCCATTTTTCATCCTCCTTCAGACCTAGTTAACAAAGAACATGCTTTATCCTTTGCAATTATAATCAGATTTTTGAAGAAAAAAATCCGATCAAACTAATGATTAAGATAATAAATTGAGACGCAGAAAACACCTGGAAGAGAAAACATGATTTTTCCGAGAAAAATGCTTTTTTATAAGGATGTTAATAAGGTTACATGTTGTTGTTTCATATTAATTTGTGTTTGGTATATATCATAACATGGTAGCACTCTTAAGTCTTAAAGTCATGAATTTAATCTGTTTGAGTTTTTAAATATTGGTAGGTGTAAAGCAAGTATAAGTTAGCATGGATAAGAGCTGGATATCTTGGGACCCAAATAATCCTCAGTTTCAAGAAAAGGCTAAAGAATTTATTATTAATTTTAAGAAGTTTGCAAGGAATCCTGAGATGATCATCTGTCCTTGCGTAATTTGTAGAAACCGCTCTTCACAAAATGATGAAACATTATTGTTTCACCTAACTAAGTATGGATTTGATCCTACATATAAGGTCTGGGTCGCTCATGGTGAGCCAAATCTTATAAGAAGAAGTGCACAAGTTGATGAGTTTGTAACATCATATGATGTTCGTGAGGATTCTGAAATGTTAGAAGTTCATCAGATGTATGAAGATGCGTGTTTTAAGTTACCATTTCAGGGTGAATCCCTGAGTTTACTGAATGTAGATGATATGTATCAAAAAAAGATTTCAGATGCTGAAGTTCCTCTGTACCCTAGTTGTACTAAGTACACAAAACTTTCAGCAACCTTAATCATGTATACTTTGAAAGCTGAATCAGGTCTATCTAATTCTGGTTTTGATAAGATCATGAGTGTGTTTAAAGATATGCTACCGGAGGAAAATACTTTTCCGGAGTCACTATCCATAGTCAAGAAAACACTTAAAGATTTTGATTTAGGGTATGAGAAGATAGACGCATGTCTCAATGATTGTATTTTGTATAGGGGAGAGGAATATAGAGACTTACATAAATGTCCTGAATGTAATGCTTCTAGATATAAAGTAAACCTACGTACTGGAAAGATAAAAGAAGGTGTTGCTGCAAAAGTATTACGTTACTTTCCTATAATTCCAAGACTTCAGCGGATGTTTCTTTCTGCATCCGTTAGTGAGCAGTTAACATGGCATTCTAGTCATCATAGTCAAGATGGTAAGATGCGTCATCCTGTGGACTCAGTTTCTTGGAGTTCCATAGATAAAAAATACCCCGATTTTGCATCAGATCCGAGGAATTTAAGATTTGGACTTGCAACTGATGGGTTCAACCCTTTCAGCAATCTTATCTCCACACACAGTCTTTGGCCAGTTATCTTAGTCATCTATAATCTTCCACCAAATGTGTGCATGTCTTAGAAAACCCGATGCTAAGCTTACTTATTCCAGCCCTAAACAACCGTGAAATGACATTGATGTATACTTGACCCTTATAGATGATCTAAAATTGTTGTGGGATGGTATTAATATGTATGATGCATATACTAAAGCCATGTTTAACCTTAGAGGTATCCTATTATGGACCATTAATGATTTCCGGCTTATGGGAATTTATCCGGGTTGACTAATAAAGGGAATTTGCTTGTCTGTTTGTGGGCACGAAACGTGTTCTTACCGGGCCGCCACTTGCTCGAAGACTATCTATGTGGATCATAGAAGATTTTTGCCATCAAACCATATGTTTTGGAGAAAACCTAAGTGGTTCAATGGAAAAAATGAGAGAAGGGTGCGGCCAAAGATCTTTACAGGGAGAGATACGATTCATGCTTTAGTTAGGTTCACAAATAAGTGGGGAAAAAAAAGAAAAAAACAGAAGAAGCTTAAAAAGGGAGACCCAACAAAGTTATTAAAAAAGAAGTCCTTATTTTTCGACTTGCCGTATTGGGAGGTCAGAGTTATATTCTTACTATTATTTACTACTCTAATTCAATAAGATTCTGATGAAACATTATAATTAAGTTTGATACGTATTTTGTTTGCTAACTATAGGAACTACTTGTGCGACATAATTTGGATGTTATGCACATTGAAAAAAATGTCTGTGAAAGTGTTTTAGATACACTCTTAGATGTGAAGGGAAAATCTAAAATTGGGGCAGATTCATGTAGAGCTCTAGAATTACAAGAATTAATGGAAGATGTTGTAGTAGAAGCAAGAGCAGAAAAGTTAGATCCTTCTGGTGCTTACACCTTTACAAACCTTGAGAAGGAAAAATTTCTTTGGAGGCTATGGATGCAAAGGTTTCCTGATGGATATTGCTCTAATATTGGAAACTGCATCAAGATTACATCTGGAAAAATTCTAGGGATGAAGTCTCATGATTACCATGTCCTAATGCAACAACTATTGTCTGTTGCTATTAAGGGGCTTTTACCTGAAGGGTTACGAAAATCATTATTTCGTTTATACGCATTTTTCACGAGTTGTGTCAAAGAGTAATTGATAAGAAAAGATTAGAGGAGCTGGAAGATGAAATTATTGAGACCTTGTGCTTGTTCGAGAGGTACTTCCCTCCATCATTTTTCTCCATAATGATTCACCTTACAATTCATATAGGAAGAGAAGCGAAATTATGTGGTCCTGTCCATTACAGGTGGATGTACCCTTTTGAAAGGTATTATTTAGTGCTTATAACTTTCATCATAAACTATATAATGGTTGTTATATATGTTTAGCTTACTATTATTTTAACTTAATGAACTTTTAGATACATGAAGGTCCTCAAAGGTTATGTTAAGAATCGTCTTTGCTCGGAAGGAAGTATTCTTGAAAACTACTTGGTGATGAGTGTGTTAGGTTTTGTGGCGTATACATGAAAAACTCTTCCGTGTTTGGTAACAAGCGAAACGTAATGATGTCATTGAAAATGAAACAATAATCGAAGGATCACGCTTTGCGTAAAGGCCGACCTTTACAATTGACTGATGAGTTGCATAAAGCTGCACATCTATGTGTCCTTATCAATAGTCAAGAAACTGAACCTTATATTGAGTTAGTAAATCTCCAGTGACTTATATTTATTTCCTTTAATTAATGGATATTTTATAGATACCTTACATATACATATCTGCACATCTCGGTTTGTTTTCTCATTAGGGTTCATAAGGAAGAGTTAAGATGCTCTGACCAACGGTTGATATCTAATTCAAACATACTAGAGAAAATACATTTACAGAATTTTGTGCAATGGTTGCAAGCTAAGGTTTGATCCATTGATGTATTTTTTTTTTGGGACTAATGATTAAACTTAAATGTATACTTGACACAAAACTTGTTGCTTTGGGTTCTTCAGATTAAACATGACGCTGATAGTACTGGTGTCGAGTCATCTAAAATGCTAAAGTACCTTGTTAAAGGGCCAAGACATTGTGCAATGTCCCACTCTGATTTTATTATTAATGGAAACCGCTTTCATACTGTGGATGCTAATGTCTCTACGCAAGACTATGGTGTACACGCATGGATACTTTATCAAATTATTATGGGATAATCAAACAAATTTTGATCTTAGACTTTTATAAGTTCCGTTTGGCCGTATTCCTTTGTGATTGGGCAAACATTATACAGTGTGAAGAAAGTAGATGGATTCACCTTAGTTAACCTCAATGAAGGTCTAAGTAAAAAGATCCATTTATTTTAGCATCACATGCTAAACAAGTTTTTACTCTCGGGATAATGAAAAATCCGGTTGGTATGTCGTCAAGGCACCACAAAGAGGTTTTGATGATGCGGAACAATTTGATGAGACATTTTATGGTTCTTTTGTTGATCAAGAACCATCTGCACTTGACATTGACAATGAAGATAAAGTTGATTCCTGAGGCTGATCCTTTTGTGGTAACCACTGTACTAACATCTTTCGTACTAGATTGCATAATATTGACATCTTAGTAATGCTTGAAATATTTGTTCATATACGTAATGATAATTTCATGACATCAATATTTTACTAAAATGTTAGTTATTGTTGTCCTTTACTTAAAATTTATATTGTAGGTTACATAATGATAATATTGTCCTTCGTGTTTTAGTTATCTAATGAATTTGTTTTCCATGTATATATATAGAACTATGGCAACAGGCAGGAAAAGAAATAGAATAGGAGTGCAGCTTGAGATTGAGGATACTCCAAGGGCAGAAATTGTTGCTGATATCCAACAAGAAGGTGATAGCGGTGAGCTAACTCCAAATGATGGCAAAGGGAAAAAAAGAGGTAAAACTACTTTGCAAGTTATTCCTACTGGAGAATCACAACGTCAAACCATTGAGTGGAATGAGAGAGGACAACTGTTGGACCACAATCACCAAGTTTAGCTCATTGGGTGCATAGTCGGGAGCAAGTGCCGATCAACATAAAAGACTCGGCGTTTAGTTACGCACAAGCCCAAAATGAAGTTTGGGGTATTTTGTTGGTAATGTTCTTGCATATTTTTTTATTTTGTTCTGCTATAACATTATACAAATATTTTAACTATGTAATTTACCAAGTATTTTAACCGGTTCTTTTTATGTGTTTGTGTGTAGCAACAATATAAGGTGGTGAGATTCATAAGACATATATCTTCCAACAAATGGGAAGGCTATGGAGAGCTTACAAGAATGAACTCACTAATAGCGTCTTGATCGCTTTAGATTCTCGTCGTAGAGGAGACAACTTTGCACGACTAATTGGCTCGATTAGGCACGCTTGTGTGCCACGTAACGAGTGGGATGAATTCGTGGCGAAAGAAGCTCCCCGAATGGAGAGTAAGTCAATTTATATTATGTTCGTGTGTTAAAGTAGCGGTGAAATGAAAAAATATATGGTACATAATCATCAAGTATCACATCGACAACTAGTCATCGGCTAGTCGACGATCGCCCAAATTGAAGCGATCGTCCATGACTTGTAAAGTAAGTCGACTAGAGTTTCTTATTAATGACACGAACCATTACCAACTTTGAAACATACCCGTCCAGTCCTATTTATAGAGTATTGAGCCTAAAAAACCCTAAAAACACGACTGGTCCAAGTCCCAATCGCGACTGCTGCCTCATAAATCAAAGAATCAGTCGTTTTCTTCCAGATCTGGTCGTTTTCTTCGGCTAGGTCTTTATTTAGAAATGCACTTCCAGATCTGATCTATCATCTATTATGGATATTTGTCATGGATATTTGTTGAATTTGAACTTATTATTATGTTTAATTTGAACTTATATATATCATCTTATTATTAAATTAAATTATGTCATATGCTCATATATTAAATTTAAAAAATACATGTATAAAATACACTTGGCGACTAGTCATGACTAGTCGACTCGACTTGTCGACTAGTCTTTACGAAGGTACTCAGGAGACTGAGCTCGACTTTCCGACTTAATAACCTTGTGCGTAATGTGAAATTTGTTTGTTATAATTTACAGGTAAAGAGGGAAAAAATGCAGGAAATAAGGGCTAAACAACTTCTTCCGCACACTTTAAGTAGAAAAGGATATGCAAGGGAGGAATATGATCATGTAAGTAAAAAGAATTCATCCTACAATACTAAAGTATTTATATTTAATCTATAAAACATCAATATGTTAAATGTTCTGTTGTTTGAAGAAAAAAAAAAACAGGAGAAACACTCTGTAGAACACAGTCATTTCTTAAAGGCCATGAGAAGTCCAAAAAAAAGTATGTTCAAGACATATGTGTAAGTACTCTCCCCAACATGTTTGTTTCTTCAAGTTTAGGTACAAAGTTCAATTTCTATTATGATATGCATGATTTCGATTTTCTCTTTGTCTGTTTAGGCTGAGTTAAAAGTGAAACTTGCTGAGCAACCTCCTTCTGAAGGACCTATTCCTATAAAGCACGATGTGCTGAGTCAAGTACTTGGTAAGGAGAAAAATGGTCGTGTTCGAGGCATGGGAGCCGGCGTCACACCTTCAAGGGTAGATGGAATACTACAAAATGCTACTACCTTACAAGCATTTCAGGACAAACTTGATGCAACTTGTGAAAGGACAAAGAGGCTTGAAGAAATGTTTCTACAACTGGTAGTTATTCACTGTCTTCATATATATATATATATATATATATATATATATATATATTTTATATTTGTTTCTCGCTGAAATAGTTATCATTTTCATATTTTGAAAGACTGGAAATAAGCAAATACGAAGTCCTAGCGATGCTGGAAGTAAGCATAGAAGCAGTCATGATAATGCAGAGGCAAGTTACTTTACAATTAGCTTTAAAATCATATAGTAGTTTGTTATATTGTTAATCGCCTAATGACTTGCCTATATTTTGTAAGTAGGATGGTCATGTCAATGGCGAAAGGAGTACAGCAGGCCCTATTACGGGAAATTCTAAAGTAAGTTTAATTTTCTACATTTGAGGTCTCTTTTTTGTGTACGAGTTGTAATATTTTCCATTTTAAAATGTCATTATTTTATAGTCAGGAAAGTGTAATGAAAGAGCATGAAATGAACTTTCAAACGAAGCATCTTGAGATAAGTTTGCAGAATATAGGTGTGTTTTTTAATAGACAAATGAACCTTGAAGTAATTTAAACTATATCACCTCTTGCCTTTTGAACTATATCGATTTGAGATTTGTTTTGTTATAGATAAATGGACCTTATAGGCTTTGTTGGCCCTGAAGCTGAGCCACAGGACTAGAAAAAAAAGAAGATTCACGTCTTAGGACATTTAGTTCATATTTGTAAGGGACTTGGAGAAGAAGACAGTTCAAATGCCTATGCTTTGACCGATGAAATTTATAGGGGAAAATGCCTACTCTTCTATGTCAAAGTTTCGCTTTAAGAATGAGAATCATGTTAAATGAAAACTTATAGGCAACTTGTAATGGTTAGAGTGAGGGATTGGTTTATGCATAATACTGTTATTCATATGCTGCAACCATTTCCTAAATCTTTATTCATGTTTTATTCAAGTATTAAAGCTATTTAGAGGAGATTATCAGTGTTTCGATAGGCATTGCCTTGGCATGGAAATATATCAAATCCATTTGGATGAGCATGTTGGTTTTTTATGTATGTAAACTGCACATTAACTTGGAGTTATGTGTTAATATACTTCTGAACAAACCACAAATTTTTAGGACTTAAAAAATAGTTAAAGGTGGTGTTATACACAAAATAGTCTATTTCAGTTGATTCTCTTGGTTTAGTCCCTTTCAGAAGGTTTAGGATCACAAACTGAATCTGGATAAGACTGGGGTTAAAGCTTTCCATGAGAGTCAGAATAGCAGCAGAATTAATAGTAGGAGCATGGGAACAGATTCAACCGATCCGGCTCCCTATGTGACATAAGAGAAGACTGAAAGTAGGTTCTTCTTCTTACTAGTTCGGAAAGGCAGGTAAGGGAAAGGTTTGTTCCTAAAGTTCAATAGCTAGCATCGAGCTCTTAGGTTGTCAAGAGCGGTAGGAGGCTCGAAAGATATTTGACCGCCTTGAACTCAATTTGAATAAACTAGTTTTAGGCTCATTAGAGTTCGGAAATTGCCTTAATCATTGCATTCATTAGAATAAGTCGAGCTCTTCACAATGCTTAGTCTATGATTCAATTACCAATCGTTCGATCGTTTACCTCTTGCTAATGTAATGTTAGGAATTCTTAAGATTATGTTAGAAAATGTTCAAATTTTTTCATCACTCACCTCTTTGTTATTCGAAAAAAAAAAGATCTGGGCATATTTTATCAACTCACCTCTATGATTCTAAAGTTTCTTGCTGCATATTTTCAAGTCTTGATACTTGTGTTTTAAGTTTCTGCTGCATTTTCTAGTTTGCTCACAGCATTTTGGTGTGTTGTGATTTTTAATGTTCAATTTGTTGATTGTGAGAGCAAATTGTATATTGTAAAATCTTGTTGGTTTTGAAGTTAGTTTGAATTGTGTAGTACGTGCAAGAAAGCAACCTTTGTCTTCTTAATCAATCATGCAACATACTTAATGGATGGGTACAAATGAAGTGGTGGCAAAAGGAGAGTATCGCCATTGATCCTTCAAGCAAAGTGCATGGCTATGTGTTGGGACAGTTATTTATAGAGTTGAGGTCGAGGAAGTCAATCCTGAAGCGAGAATTCTACCGATTCCACCCGAGTTTTGATCATGGAAGATGCGGTTGGGAGTACGATTGCGTGGCGAATTAAGTATATTATCCCACGCACTTGAATAATTTGTAGTTGTGTTCTTTTCTAGTTTTTGCTATATGCATATAGCGAATTTTCGTTGAGCTTGTGCATTATTTTGATGTTGGCACACTATAGTCCATGACAATTTGATTAGGATGTTCGTGTATAGCTGGCATCACAATGTTGATGCAAATATAAATGCTTGAATCTATGATGTAATTGAACATTTGGATCTGTAACTAGAAATATTAATGCTATTTTGACCCCTGTAAATCGTAATATTTTTTTTGTACAAAGTGTATTTTTAATGACATGTAAAAATTGTCATTAAAATGTTTCAATGATGGAAAGTAACTATCATATAAACAAATATAATGACATATTGAGAGTTACAATGATAGGGTAAAATTGTTGTGGAATTATAACAATTGAGAGACGTCGTTGAAAATATTTAATAACAGTTGCAAAATGTCAATAGATAACTTCTTTGACGAAATAAGTGTGTCATCATAAACTATATTATGACGTTTAACAAACGTCGTTGAAGTTTGCCCCTACAATGACACTTCTATGACGAAGAAAGTTTGTCATCATAAACTATATTATGACGTTTAACAGACGTCGTTGAAGTCCGGCCCTATAATGACACTTGTATGACGAAAAAAGTTTGTCATCATAAACTATATTATGACGTTTAACAAACGTCGATGAAGGTTGGGCTTACAATGACACTTCTATGACATAAATAGAGTGTCATCATAAACTATATTATGACGTTTATCAAACGTCGTTGAAGGCCGCCCCTACAATGACACAGGCTTTAATGATGTTTCGGACGACACACAGTAACTGTCATTGAAGGCATTCCATGACATTTTTTATGTGTCATGGAAAGGGTCATTTCTACTAGTGGTGTGTGTGTGTTTGTGTACTGTGTGTGTGTGTGTTTTTATGTTGTGTGTGTTTGTGTGTGTGGCTAACTCTAGTTTTAATTGTCAATTTGTAGGCCAATTTTGATGTTAGCCAGATTAGCAATCTTGGTCATTTTCAGAAGACGTGTTTACAGTCAATTGGCGTAAAATGGAGGCAGTTTAAGTCTGATTTGACCGGTGAGTACATATATGGTCCAAGCAAAGAAAAATCTCCTTGTGACAAGTATGGTATCTCCGACGAGGACTGGAGAGATTTCAAAAGAATTCGTGAGGACTCCGCTTGGGAGGTAAAACCGAATACAATGTTTTAAGTTTTTTTTTTAAAGTTCAATGCTGAAAATAATGAACGCACAATCAAATAAAATAATTTCTAATTAATAACATAAAATCTGAAATAAAAAAATGTTTTAAGTTTTTTTTTAAAGTTCAATGCTGAAAATAATGAACGCACAATCAAATAAAATAATTTCTAATTAATAACATAAAATCTGAAATAAAAAAATATTTTAAGTTTTTTTTTAAAGTTCAATCTTGAAAATAATGAACGCACCATCACATAAAATAATTTCTAATTAATAACATAAAATCTGAAATAAAAAATGTTTTAATTTTTTTAAAGTTCAATCTTGAAAATAATGAACGCACAATCAAATAAAATAATTTCTAATTAATAACATAGAATCAAATAAAAAATGTTTTAATTTTTTTTAAAAGTTCAATGCTGAAAATAATGAACGCACAATCAAATAAAATAATTTCTAATTAATAACATAAAATCTGAATAATTTTACAAGAATCAAATAAAACAATTTCTAATTAAGAACCTATTTCTAATTAAGAACATAAAAAATGAAAAAAATGTTTTGAATTTGAAAATATTTATAAAATTGTTTATGGATTATTTGATACTTATATCAGGAACAAAGAAGTAAGAAACAAGAATTAGCCAAAATGAACATTCCGCATTATATGGCTCGAGGAGGGTACGACTTGGTGGATATACGGGAGATGGAGAGGAAGATGAAGGAGCGTCGAGAAGTATCTAAATCTGAAGAAGATATTGTTATTGATCCTCCGTCTCCACCTACGTGTCATCAAAGGTGGAAACTTGGTCATACAAAAAGACGGAAGGGTACGTCATCCGATGCTGCACGGGAGATTGTCGAGAAGATTGTAAGTTTTTTTTTAAGAATTATTTTTTCTTGTAAGAAAAAGAAAAAGCTCCTTTTTGTTGCTAAGTGTTAGCAAACATTAAAAATTTGAGGTAAATTATTTGCTTTATTAAATGTAAATAACCACTTTTCTACCCAATTATTTTTATCTATATTCTTGTATTGTTTTTTCTCCTTCATCAACTTGTATCAGTTGTTTGCAAATTTCAAAATTTTGTAATATGGTGCCAAATTAAATTTTTGTAGGATGATTTGGAGAAGCAGTATACACAAGGTACCTTCATTCCTGAGGGACGACAGGATATATTGGCGGCTGCCATTGGGAGAACCGAGCACCCTGGTCGTGTTCGTGGCATTGGTTTTGGTGTGGGTATTCGCGATTACTTTGGACGATCATGTGGATTGACGTATTCCGTAAGTAAAGATGTGTTGAAGCAGCTAAGGAAAGAGATCACCCTTGATGTCACAAAGACTTTGAGGAAAGAGTTCGGCCAGACAATGGGTGCTAGTTCCCAGCGGCCTGTTGATATTCATACACCGGATGAGGTTACTCATGTTAGCACGAAGGGGAGTTGTGCTGATGCTATTTCTGGCCCTTACGGAGAGAGGCCTGTGACTGGATACACTCATCGAGTTGGATTTTATGTGGACGAGCATCCTCCCCGTCTAGTTGCTATCAGTAGGGTTATTCAGGGCGATTCGACCCTACATTGTGCTCCTTTACCAGCTCATTTGGTTAAGGTAGTGGTTGAGGAGGCCGTAGATGCAGTATTTGAAGTGCACGTGGCGGCGATGAGGTGAGAGTCGTGGGGGAAGCTTTAGGTGGATTTATTGCATGGCCACGAGATTTTATTTTCTCCGATTTTTCAAAGGTAAATATTTTCTTTTTCTTTTTAGTAACTACCAAACATTATTGCAAAATCAATCCAATATAAATTGATTATGATTTTTAATATGGAAAAGATTAAACGCAACCAAAATGCGTAGTAACATCCCAAAGGAATGGAAACATGTAGGAATAATAATAAATAAAAATAATAAGCCCTATTCTTTTTTTTGTTTTATTGACTTTATTGGAGTATATATTTAGATAGTATATATATAAAAATAACCCATGACATGTATTGACATGTAGAATGGGACTATATCTTTATTCTCGTGTGATTAATCAGTTCTTTAAAAGATTTATTAGACTATGGAGTGAATGATTTGATGAATGAATATTCTTTATTCAATATAAAGAAATTCGCACCAATTATTCTCTTTTTAATATTCAAAAAATAGATATAGGTTCGGGTCATTATTAATGAGTTTATATAGTATTCAATAGATATGTTTATCCTTCATCCTTTCTGAAGTTACAATGGAAAGAAAACAAAATAAATTATTTCAAATTTACTTGTATTTTATATTATACTATATGAAATAGAATATTCAGCGACCAAAGAAGCAGGCTCGTCACAATGACGGGTCGAGGACCAAAGATGACATCATGAAAGACTTACTTATGGCTGCGTCGAGTATCTACAATAGTCCGATATCAGTGCCGTGGGATACAGCTATCTTTGGCTGTGGTGGTGATGATGTTCCATTGTACATCGCTCACACTGATATTTTAGAGATCGTTCAAGGAAAGGAGTGGCTTAGTTTATCAGTTTTACAGCTTTGGACTATGTGAGTAATTTCCTTTATGGAATTTTTCTACATTCGTAGTATGTGTGTGTGTACAGTGTGTGTGTGTGTGTTTGTATGTGCTGTGTGTGTGCAGTGTGTGTGCAGTGTTTGTGTGTGCAGTGTGCGTGTGTGTATGTGCAGTGTGTGTGTTTTTATTGTGTGGCAGTGTGTGTGTGTGTGTGTGTGTGTGTGTTTATGTGCAGTGTGTGGAGTGTTTTTTTTTATATTAATATTTTGCTTAACAAATTAGGTATTTGTCTAATATGAATGTGGGCACGATGGACGAGGTTTTGTATGGATATTTTGATCCTCAATGTAACACCCCCAATCCGCTCAGGGATATTACACGCCGTAGACCCTTTCCTCAAGGATCTACCAGGCTGGTAACAACATAAATCAACTCAAAAATGCCTTTAAGGCCAAAATGACTCAGTAGACCGATTTCGTCTTCCAATGATTACATACAACTCAAACTCATTACATGCCCACGCAGGGGTCAAATACCACACACTCCCGTACGACGGGAAAGAATACCACAGCGGAAAATAAACTCTAACTATACCAATGACCTCATACGGATCCTCGTGTGATTAGTATCGTTCATCTTTCATCATCCTCTGTGCCGACCCTGTGTTATGCTCCCAAACCTGAATGCAAAAACAGACATCCACCCCCCGAATACTCGGGGGTTAGCAAAACTCCACTGTTTTGCTAGTGCAAGAACAAAGTGCAAATACGAGCCATACAATTCACATTTCACGAATAACAATAACCAGAAATATTCAAAAATCCAAAAGTAACGAAAAGTACTTCCCAAGGCAAGAGTTTGGTAAACATTTCCAAATCCGAAAGATCACAAATAAAGGGAAACAATTTATAAAACAGTTTTAAAGATGCCATCGAGAGTTTTAATAGAAAACAATTTAGGATTATTAAATCCTTCTCTTTCACAAAATCAACAGGGTCCTCGACCAGTAGGCGGAAAGCAATTTGCAAGAAGGCCACTCAATCGACACAAACGAGTCTTCACAAATATTTCCCACGGGGTTCTCGACCCAATCCAAATAACATCATCACGAAATCAATCATCTCAACAATCCACAGGGTCCTCGACCCGGATACGAGATAGCACCACAATACAATCAAAGGTACAATCTCTCATTCGACATATCCTGCTCAAGACCCCCGATTAATTAACCCTCGGAGATTTCGTCAAACCTCCTTGGTTAATTAACCCTAATACCAACGCTTTAAAAACAAGTTGAAACAAGCTTTCAGAAAACACGAATCACGGTCTATATCGAGACCAGCATTTTGAAAAGAGTTGAAAGAATTAGAGACACGAACATCGTTCGGTAACGGGGTCTTAGCTATCACTCAAATACCCGTAACCAATAAGCCTGCCAGGCGCCTCCCTTGCGCACCTGTGTACCGGCGTTCACTTCCATCATGTTGGCCGCTCATTGAACATGTCACCGCACCGGTGTCACTCCCGCAAGAGCCGCCCCTTGCGCGCGCATTAGGTAACACCGGCATTCACCACCCATATGGAGCCGCACATTGCAGCATACACCAGGCCGGAGTGCACGCCCCGCCCTCAGAGGTTCCCGGATACGACGTTTCTCACAACAAGTATCCACATTATCACAAACATCAAGCACACAGTCAATCGTTGTAACAATTATCAAATCAATACACCAATGCACATAATTTATCCGTCAGTCCACAACCACACGAATAAGTAACAACACGCACATCAACCATAACACGACAGAAAGAAACAATATACGTACCCACGCATTATCAAGCGCAAAGTCAACACTAAACATATCCAAAGGATTCACGTAGTCACTTACAACCCACACAATTTACAAAACACACGCGTTTTGAAAGTGAGCCTTTAACGAGGCTAGCCGAATCTTTTGAAAACAACAAACACACCAAGACGATCACTAATTATCATATCCACAAAACAAGAAAAGTATGGTCAAGGTACTTGCCTCGAAGCCACGATCGCGACAAGACGACGGATGAAATACGGTCGAATAGCCCCGAACCCCCGAATAATATCAAGAACGCAATAGCACCCCGAGTACTACGAGAATAACACCACACGAATCATCAATCACCAAACGGGATTCAACATCGGAAATCCTCGAGCACCTAAAATCCTCCAGAAGGAACAATAAAAGATGATTACGACGGGAATCAAGGTAAAAACGACGGAAATCCCAACAAACTATCGAAAGGAACTCATTGGGGCATTTAATCGAACACTATATGTTCAATAATCCCCAAGATCACTCGAATCGCCAATCGAGTTAAACAAACTCGATATATGGATATACAATACGTAGAACACAATTAATAACATCATACTACACCAACCGATGTATCAAAATCGGACTAGAATCGAAATCAAGAACAAATTCATCAAAAAGTCAACTTGAAGAAAAACCGAGAAATATACCTTGATTCGACGAAACACACGGATTAGATGTTGATATAATCAACAAGGATCTTTCAAAATGCTTTGGAAATGAGTAGAATCCGCCAAGAACTCGTTTCCCCGTCGCACCCGTCCGATAGCCGCAAGAAAGTGAGGAAGAATGAAAAAAAACACGGGCTGCCAGGCCTAAAATAGGCTGATCTGCATTGTGTGCCGCGGCCCAGCCGAAGTGTGCTGCGGCACGGGCCAAAATCGCGCTTGATGTCGGAAGACCGCTATGTGTGCCGCGGCCACAGCCGAAGTGTGCCGCGGCCACGCCGAAGTGTGCCGCGGCCTGTCGGCCTGTGCCGCGGCACACGGTACCGATGGTTTTGGCCGAGATGTGTCACCCGGGTGTGCCGCGGCCCGGACGAGTGTGCCGCGGCAGTGACCCGCCAGTGTGCCGCGGCCCTGCCGGCTTGTGCCGCGGCTCACGGTACAGCTGCCGAGCACTATCGGCCGTAACTCGGCCGATCTGGCGCTGGGCCTAGATTGCCGGCCATGACTCGGCCAACTCGACGGCCGAACCGAAACCCGAACTAGAATACGAATCAAAGATACGGTTACGAAATACTTGCAAATACGAATTCGAGCACTAAGAGAACACACGATTCGACCACCGAAGGCTCGAAATTCGACAACGGAACTAATTACCCCAAACTTTGAGAAAATTACGAAAATGGCCCAAAACGTCAGAAAATCACGATACGTGATCGAATAACCAAACCGAAGTTCACAACACGTCTAACAAAGTTAAACGGACTTACGGAAACTCGAAGCGTGATTTAAGCGATATTCGCATGAATCAAACTCAAGCTGCGGAAAAGTCGCCAAAGGTACGGAACTCAACAAAATGACACGAAACGAACTCGGATGTCAAAAGTGCAGAATAAAATATTCCCGAGAATGACGAAGCGGTCATGAGCGAGTCGTCGAAACGGACTCCGACCGAAATTTTTTTTTTACCGAAAATCGAAAATTGCGGATATTACATTCTACCCTCCTTAAAAGAAGTTTCGTCCCGAAACTTAAAACAAGTAGGGAGAAGCAATATCCCGCCTGGAAAACTCAACGAGATACGCAAGAAACGCGTAACTAACGCCCAACGGCGAAACGTTACAAACAACGCAACGGAATATACGGTGTGAAAACACGCTCCACGACGACCAACATAACGTCGCCGTTAGGGACATAATAAAACCAACAAGTGACAAGCGTCATCAAATGGATAATACCATCAAGTCAATTATCCGAACAATCACAAAACACAACGAACGAAAATCAATATGATTGACCAGCCCAACGGTGCATCAATCAAAACGCGAGCCAATCGCTGAACAAATACGGAATTCCACCGCCCAAGGGTTGGAAGATCGAAAACGAGACTAATTTCCTGAACTTAAGGGAATTAGGAAGGAGCCTGAACGCTCAACAATCACGAAACAAGAACGAAAACCGAACAAACAAACGATCGAGTCAACAAAAATCGAACAATCATGTCCGAAATACGAAGGATAATAAAATTCAAACAACAACTCCCAGGATGATCCGGTGAGAGCAACGAGACATGCATTCCCATAAGATCCACAGGAAAGGGAATAGCGATTGAAAAGTCATAACGACAAACGAGTTATCCTGAAACAATACCACCCTCGTTCGATCAACAAAAGCAAGGGATAGGGAAAGTTCAGAGAATGATAACGAGCATAAACGAGTCGATAGAGTCGAAAACACAGGAGTTCCAAATCCGATCCACTTCGAATAAAAGAATTAGTGGAACCAAAAGATGTTACATCCGAACGAGGTTCACAAGAATCGAACCGAACTCGAAAAAGTCACAGCGATAACCAGATTGACCCAAAACAAGATCACAGCTCGTCCGATCGATGAAACCGAAATACAGAACAAGTTCAGTAAGTATCAACGAATACGAGCGAGTCGATAGAATTGAGAAAGAGAAAATGCAGAAGCCAAAAATAATACGGGTATTATATTCGACCCCTTCTAAAAGAAGTGTCGTTCCCGAAACTCACAACACGAAATCAAGGTGACAACACAACAAGCAACTGACAGAAACGTCCTTCAAAGGCCTCTCAAAGCTGATTCCGATGGTGTCTTTGAGCGCGAACTCCGAAGGTCTCGGTAGCCATCGCAAATCGGGTCGGTGTCCCTCGAGTCCACACTCAAAATGTGTTACTGACGAGAAGGACAATTGGTAGGTGTATGCCCCCGGCACACCGCGGTTGGAAACGCCTCGGATCGGCATACCGAATATACAAATGCTAGATACCACGGACGTAACATCGCAAAACAACATACCGGAGATGCCAACTCGGTATAACATATCAACACATACAAAAATCGCTACAACAACGGTAACGTTCGAAGATTACAACGGCCCGGATGATACCCAGCATATAATTACTAAACATCACGAAACAAGCACGTATGTACACAATCATACACACCTTCTCCGACCATAAGCAGGAAATGATGGGTTTTAAAACGAAAACCACCTTTTGAAAATAATTTAGAAAAACACTGGTTGATCTTGAGTATCACCTTTCAAAAAAAATGCACAAACGTGAGACATCGTTATCGAGACTTTGGAGAACCATTTCGCATTTGATAAAAATGAGGACACTTTCTCTTAGTGAAAAACTTTTAGAATATTCGACCCTCGGGTCTAAGTAAAAGTGTTTCTAAATAATTGAAAATATCTCAAAGTATTTTTGGTCCTCAATTGGAAAAGTTTTGAAATAGATTGCGGCACCAGAAAGCACCTTGAAAACACCGCAAGAAAATAATTCGTTTTAAAAGTACGTCTCGAAATTTAATTTTATAAGATACTCAAGGTTTTCAAAAATCCAATAGGCCAGAATGCCCAAAACTCACGCATACCGACGTACACTAAAACACTTCCTAGTACACGCATCAAAACGTTTAAAGTCAAGACAATACATGTCTTTTAACGGAAATAAACGGTATAATACTACAGTCGAAGACCGCCAAGGATTCAGAACAAAACCACTGACCCCATTCAAGGCCTCTAAGGACCCTCCCGCTCTGGCTAGTGAACACGTCGAATGCGTATAAGCACAAAGCTTCCACAAGAGAACTCGTAAAACGAGTAAATCGATTCGAAAACCAAAAGCAACGGACAAAAACAACAGTAAAAAGATATTAGCTCGTATAAACCAAATACGAGAGTCAACTAAATACATATCGTGAAATCAAAATCCACCGAAGGATTCCATCACCTAACAAATAATCATAAAAATAGCTCGTGTCACACAAGGCACAACACAAAGATGGGAGACTTACATCCACAGGTCGAACGAAGATTATGATCGCCCCACGATACTAATCACGACCAACAACTCAGACGACGCGTCGCGACACGACTCAGTCACACAAAATCCGACGAGACAAAACTCAATAGACACCACTAACCCGACAGCCTAGGTTTCCACAACCTAAGCTCTGATACCATAAATGTAACACCCCCAATCCGCTCAGGGATATTACACGCCGTAGACCCTTTCCTCAAGGATCTACCAGGCTGGTAACAACATAAATCAACTCAAAAATGCCTTTAAGGCCAAAATGACTCAGTAGACCAATTTGGTCTTCCAATGATTACATACAACTCAAACTCATTACATGCCCACACAGGGGTCAAATACAACACACTCCCGTACGACGGGAAAGAATACCACAACGGAAAATAAACTATAACTATACCAATGACCTCATACGGATCCTCGTGTGATTAGTATCGTTCATCTTTCATCATCCTCCGTGCCGACCCTGTGTTATGCTCCCAAACCTGAATGCAAAAACAGACATCCACCCCCCGAATACTCGGGGGTTAGCAAAACTCCACTGTTTTGCTAGTGCAAGAACAAAGTGCAAATACGAGCCATACAATTCACATTTCACGAATAACAATAACCAGGAATCTTCAAAAATCCAAAAGTAACGAAAAGTACTTCCCGAGGCAAGAGTTTGGTAAACATTTCCAAATCCGAAAGATCACAAATAAAGGGAAACAATTTATAAAACAGTTTTAAAGATGCCATCGAGAGTTTTAATAGAAAACAATTTAGGATTATCAAATCCTTTTCTTTCCAAAATCAACAGGGTCCTCGACCAGTAGGCGGAAAGCAATTTGCAAGAAGGCCACTCAATCGACACAAACGAGTCTTCACAAATATTTCCCACGGGGTTCTCGACCCAATCCAAATAACATCATCACGAAATCAATCATCTCAACAATCCACAGGGTCCTCGACCCAGTACACAGGATAGCACCACAATACAATCAAAGGTACAATCTCTCATTCGACATATCCTGCTCAAGACCCCCGATTAATTAACTCTCGGAGATTTCGTCAAACCTCCTTGGTTAATTAACCCTGATACCAACGCTTTAAAAACAAGTTGAAACAAGCTTTCAGAAAACACGAATCACGGTCTATATCGAGACCAGCATTTTGAAAAGAGTTGAAAGAATTAGAGATACGAACATCGTTCGGTAACGGGGTCTTAGCTTTCACTCAAATACCCGTAACCAATAAGCCTGCCAGGCGCCTGCCTTGCGCACCTGTGTACCGGCGTTCACATCCATCATGTTGGCTGCTCATTGAACATGTCACCGCACCGGCGTCACTCCCGCAAGAGCCGACCCTTGCGCGTGCATTAGGTAACACCGGCGTTCACCACCCATATGGAGCCGCACATTGCAGCATATACCAGGCCGGAGTGCACGCCCCGCACTCAGAGGTTCCCGGATACGACGTTTCTCACAACAAGTATCCACATTATCACAAACATCAAGCACACAGTCAATCGTTGTAACAATTATCAAATCAATACACCAATGCACATAATTTATCCGTCAGTCCACAACCACACGAATAAGTAACAACACGCACATCAACCATAACACGACAGAAAGAAACAATATACGTACCCATGCATTATCAAGCGCAACGTCAACACTAAACATATCCAAAGGATTCATGTAGTCACTTACAACCCACACAATTTACAAAACACACACGTTTTGAAAGTGAGCCTTTAACGAGGCTAGCCGAATCTTTTGAAAACTCATTTCAAACAAACAACAAACACACCAAGACGATCACTAATTATCATATCCACAAAACAAGAAAAGTATGGGCAAGGTACTTGCCTCGAAGCCACGATCGCAACAAGACGACGGATGAAATACGGTCGAATAGCCCCGAACCCCCGAACAATATCAAGAACGCAATAGCACCCCGAGTACTACGAGAATAACACCACACGAATCATCAATCACCAAACGGGATTCAACATCGGAAATCCTCGAGCACCTAAAATCCTCCGGAAGGAACAATAAAAGATGATTACGACGGGAATCAAGGTAAAAACCACGGAAATCCCAACAAACTATCGAAAGGAACTCATTGGGGCATTTAATCGAACACTATATGTTCAATAATCCCCAAGATCACTCGAATCGCCAATCGAGTTAAACAAACTCGATATATGGATATACAATCCGTAGAACACAATTAATAACATCATACTACACCAACCGATGTATCAAAATCGGACTAGAATCGAAATCAAGAACAAATTCATCAAAAAGTCAACTTGAAGAAAAACCAAGAAATATACCTTGATTCAACGAACACGGATTAGATGTTGATATAATCAACAAGGATCTTCCAAAATGCTTTGGAAATGAGTAGAATTGGCCAAGAACTCGTTTCCCCGTCGCACTCGTCCGATAGCCGCAAGAAAGTGAGGAAGAATGAAAAAAAACACGGGCTGCCAGGCCTAAAATAGGCTGATCTGCATTGTGTGCCGCGTCCCAGCCGAAGTGTGCCACGGCACAGGGCCAAAAATCGCGCCCAGTAATCGGAAGACCGCTATGTGTGCCGCGGCCCTGTCGAAGTGTGCCGCAGCAATGACTCGGCATTATGCCGCGGCCCTGTCGGCATGTGCCGCGGCACAAGGTACAGAAGGTTTTGGCCGATAAGTGTCACACGGGTGTGCTGCGGCCCGGACGAGTGTGCCGCGGCAGTGACCCGACAGTGTGCCGCGGGCCTGCCGGCATGTGCCACGGCTCACGGTACAGTTGCCGCGCACTACCGGCCGTAACACGGCCAATGCCGGCCTGGGCCCAGATTGCCCGACCATGACTCGGCTGGGGCCAACTCCGACGGCCCGAACGACCCCGAAACCCAAACCAGAATACGAATCGAAGATACGGTTACAAAATACTTGCAAAGACGAATTCGAGCACTACGAGAACACACAATTCCGACCACCCGAAGGCTCGAAATTCGACAACGGAACTAATTACCTCAAACTTTGGGAAAATTACGAAAATGGCCCAAAACGTCAGTAAATCACGATACGTGATCGAATAACTAAACCGAAGTTCACAACACGTCTAACAAAGTTAAACGGACTTATGGGAAACTCGAAACAACAGTTTCGGACGATATTCGCAAGAATCGAACTCAAGTGCGGAAAAGTCGCCAAAGGTACGGAACTCAACAAAATGACACCGAAACGAACTCGGATGTCAAAAAGTGCAGAATAAAATATTCCCAGAATGACGAAACGGTCATGAGCGAGTCGTCAAAATGGACTCCGTCCGAAAAAAGAAATTTACCGAAAATCGAAAATTGCGGATATTACACTCAATCCATACAAAATATGGGACAGGGGGGAGAGGAGATCTCGAGATATATATCGACGCGTATGCTTGAGTTGAAAAAGCAAATATACATGGGAGCTTACCATCATAAGTAAGATAAAAGATTGTAAATTTCAAAATATTTTCTTTTTAACAAAACTATTTCCTTTTTTTTACAACATACTGTAGTAATATGTTCTTTCTTTCAAATGCATTTATCTATGTAGGCTTCATTGGCAACTTCTGGTCATTGTGCCAGCAAGAGGAACTATTATATGGTTTTGCTCACTACATAGTAGGCCTGACTCTCGCATTAAGGCCATACTCCAAAAGTAAGATTTTATTTATAACATATTTGCTTTAAAATTTTATATCAACGACTCAATATATTATTGTTACTTTTAAGCAGTGCTGTGACCGCATTCAAGACCATGGATGGTATGCATACAAGTAAATCAATGCAGGCGGTTAGTTGGATATATCCCAAGGTAATACATTTAATTACATGAGTGTAAATATGTGTGTTTGTGTGTATGAATATTTGAGTGTGTACGACAATATTGTTTTTGGAAACACGAATTATTTTGGGATGGACGTGGTTAACGTCGTAAGGATCTTCTCCCTTTGGGATAGATGGTAACTTTCGTCTTAAGGATCTTCTCCCAACATATCGTGTATGAAGTGTCCGTTTGTTTGTGTTGGTTTTTTTTTCTATGCAGTGTGTGTGTGTGTGTGTGCAGTGGCAGTGTGTGTGCTGTGTGTGTGTGTGTGTTTGTGTTTGTGTGCAGTGTGTGCTGTGAGTGTGTGTGTGTCTTTGTGTTTATGTGTGTTTGTGTTTGTGTGTGTTTGTGTTTTGTGTGTGGGAAGTGTGTGTGCTGTGTGTGTGCGTGAAGTGTGTGTGTTTTTTTTTTGTGTGTGTGTGTAAATATTTGAGTGTGTACGACAACATTGTTTTTGGAAACACGAAATATTTTGGGATAGACGTGGTTAACGTCGTAAGGATCTTCTCCCTTTGGGATAGATGTTAACTTTCGTCTTAAGGATCTTCTCCCAACATATCGTGTATGAAGTGCCCGTTTGTTTGTGTTGGTTTGTGTGTGTGTGCTGTGTGTGTGTGTTTGTGTTGGTTTTTTTCCTGGAATGAGCCCATTTTTTTTCCTGGATACTGTTTTTTCTTCTTTGTTTGGGGTTTGGGATTTTAGGACGACGAAAGGTGTATACGGGTTTTTATACTGGTAAGAATAACTCGAGTGTGCTATGCGGCATGATATGATTGTTTTTTTCTATTTGTGCAGTGTGTGTGTGTACTGTGTGTGTTTATGTTTGTGTGTGTATTGTGTGTTTATGTTTTTTTTTTGTTTTGTTTGTGTGTGTATTGTGTGTTTAGCTGTGCAGTGTGTGTGTGTTTGTGTTTTTTTTTTCTGTTTGTGCAGTGTGTGTGTGTGTGTGTACTGTGTGTGTGTGTGTGTGTGTGTTTGTTTGTGTGCAATGTGTGTGTGTGTGTACTATGTGTATGTGTGTGTTTGTGTGCAGTATGTGTGTGTGTGCTGTGTGTGTGTGTTGTGTGTGTTTATGTTTGTGTGTGTATTGTGTGTTTGTGTTTTTTTTTTCTGTTTGTGTGTGTATTGTGTGTTTAGCTGTGCAGTGTGTGTGTGTTTGTGTTTTTTTTCTATTTTTGCAGTGTGTGTGTGTGTACTGTGTGTGTGTGTGTGTTTGTTTGTGTGCAATGTGTGTGTGTGTGTGTATGTGTGTGTTTGTGTGCAGTAGGTGTGTGTGTGCTGTGTGTACTGTGTGTGTTGTGTGTGTTTATGTTTGTGTTTTTTTTTTCTGTTTTTGTGTGTATTGTGTTTATGCTGTGTGCAGTGTGTGTGTGTTGTGTGTGTTTATGTTTGTGTTGTTGTTTTTTTCTGTTTATGTGTGTATTGTGTTTATGCTGTGTGCAGTGTGTGTTTGTGTTGTTGGTTTTTTTTTTTTCTGTTTGTGCAGTGTGTGTGTGTGTGTGTATGTGTGTGTGTGTGCAATGTGTGTGTGTGTGGGTACTGTGTGTATGTGTGTGTTTGTGTATGTTTGTGTGCAGTGTGTGTGAAGTTTGTGTGTGCTGTGTTTTTTTTTTGTGCATTGTGTGTTTGTGTCAGTGTGTGTTGTTTCGGCTTCCTTGATAAGGAAGTACTGAGCAACCAGTACCTTCCTCACTTCCGGACAATCAACCGCTTCGAACACTTTCTCTAACTCTGATAGCCAATCCTCCCAACCTAATGGGTCTATGGCGCCGCCAAACTGTGGAGGGTGCATACGGATTACATTCTGAAGCAAAGCATCCATTGTTGGGTTTGGACTGTTCAACTGAACGGCTTGGGCCGAGATGGTCATCTGGTTAGCCAATTGTTGAAGGACATTTGCAACTCCAACATATGCGTTGTTCCCTTGGCCAGTTGACTGGTCATGGTGACATTCGGTGTCAGGATGCACCGAGTTAGATAGGTGAGGTGGACGATCCGTGCAGGAACTGAGGGAAATGGCCGCGCCACGTCCTCGTCCTTTTCCCCTACCAGCAGACATTCTGAAGAATACACAAGGCACGTAAGTAAAGTTAAATCGCACGTCATCGAAGTGACCGATTCCCAAAAATACCAAATCAGAAGCAAAGCGATTACAGAAAAAACAGAAGAGTAAGAGGTCTTACAAGTATCGGTCGCACTGTGATGATGGAAAAGTAATGATACTGTAGACAAACGATGACTCAATCGCCCAAAAGACCGACAGCCTAGGTATCCATAGACCTAAGCTCTAATACCATATTCGTAACACCCCCAAGTTATTAAGGGTATATTACAACGCCGTGAGCCGTTGGGGACCCACAAGGCTATTCATACGCGGAACTATAAAATTTGACCGAGAAGTTTCAAATACAATGTAATGGAAGACAATCAAAATGGTATTCAAAACCATATCCAATATTGTAACACCCCGATAAGGCGGCCATTACAGTGCCGTGGACCCCACACTGGGACCCACCAGGCGATACCCAAAATACAGATTAAATACACAATATATGTCGACGAACCACAATACATAGTACTTACTCCGATTAGGAGTTTACAGTAGTATGGCCAACGGCCTTATTATACACATGATCCAAAATATAAGTATAACCCATATGGAGATGGAATATACTTTAAATAACAATACATTTGTTCTTAAATTAAATAAAGCGGAAAGATAACATTAAACTGTACGAACACGACCGGATTATGTTGTGTGTTGATTTTATTTCTCAAAGCGACTCATATAATTGTGTCTTATTTTGTTTTAGTGTAATAAACAAAATGGAGGTTGGGAGTATGGTTATTATGTTATGCCTTTGGATGTCGACTATCGCCCGAGCGCGTATTTTGGATGGTTGGTTGGAGCGAGTATATTTTTTACTTGAAGTGGTGATAAAACTGTTTACTCTTTTACATTTAAAGTTTGTTTATTATACATTTGTATGTGCAGATGTTTGATGATGTTGGAGCACTGTCTGAAGATGTTTTTGATAAAATTCGACTTGATTGGGGACTTTATTTCTTGGAGGTTCGAAATCGTCTCGCGACATGATTTTGGTGTTTTTGCGTGAATTATTTGTATGAATTGTACATTGGATATTTGTATGAATTATTTTGGATGAATTGGGATTTTTTGTATTATCTTTTTCAATGAATTGGTGGTTCAATGAATTTGGTGTTGGTTAGTTCTTTTCGGTGTGTTTGGATTCGATGAATTGGTGGTTTATTGATTAGTTTGATCCGATTCAGGTACTGGATTGTGCAAAATAGGGGAAAACTGGACAAAATGATTAATATTTCAACAGCGGTTCCTCCGAAACGGCTGTTATTTTTTAAAATTAACTGCGGTTCTATAATCGCTGTGAAGTATCAGGTTTAACATCGGTTTCGAGAAACCGCCGTAACAAATTTAACAGCGGTTAATATGAACCGCCGTTATTTGGCAAATTCAACGGCGGTTTTGAAAACCGCCGTTGATATTAACAGCGGTACATATAACGGCGGTTCCTGAACCGCCGTTAATTGGGCATTTTAACCGCTGTTAAAAGTCAGTTTTGTAGTAGTGTTACACTGACTCAGATTTCAGTGCGGACAAAGAAAAGTCAAAATCAACTTCTGGATATATTTTCACTTTGGGAGGTGGAGCCATCAGTTGGAGGAGTGTGAAGCAGAAATGCATAGTGGACTCTACCATGGAAGCCGAGTATGTAGAAGCCTCAGATGCAGCTAAAGACGTGGTATGGCTCAAGTACTTCCTAAAGAATTTGGGTGCGATTCCTGATTTGCCTAGGAGTATTACACTTTATTGTGATAATACCGGTGCTTTTGCAAATCCGAAGGAACCACTAGACCACAAAGCACGCAAACATATCAAGCGCAAATATCATATCATTCGAGATTTTGTGAAGAGAAGGAAGATTATTGTCTCCAAGATAGCATCTGAAGACAACCTAGCTGATCCTTTCACGAAAGGGTTGCCCTCAAAGTCATTTGAAGGGCATGTGGAAGGAATGGGGTTGAGATGCATAGCAGCATTGCTTTGAGTATAAGTGGGAGATAGATAGAAGTAGTCTAGATAGTATACTTCAAAATCATGCTTTGAGTATAAGTGGGAGATTGTTAGGGTTGTATACGTCAAAGCATACTTCATGCTTGTATTACCTAATTTCCCGGTCTTTATCTATGAGAATATTTAATTCATTTATCACATGTTTTGCATATTTAATCACGCTATGATTATGCAAATGTAGTCTAAATTACTTTATATTGTAGATAATGTGGTGTGTCGTGTCACACAGAAGATCACATTATCGGTTCCTTATATAGTAATATTTAGTTGACAACCTATATAACATTAGACTGTTATGTGAGAGGTTGTAGTATATGTTTGAGATTGGTTGGTCTTGACCATTAGCATATATATTAGCGTATTCGGTATAGGTTGAACAGGATCGAGATGAGATAGATTCTTCTGTACTGACTATAAGAAGAACGTACATCTCGGACAATTATTATTTCTTAATTCTAGTGATTAATATTTAATATTTATTGCTTTAATTTATCATGGGTGAGAGTCACAATGATTGACTCAATATGCTCGATATTTTGGGCAATATTATTATTTATATGATAATTAATATTATAGCTATAAATCGTGTCCCGACCAGTCGGGTTGATCATGTCCCTTGAGGCACTCGAAAAGATTATTATATTAAACCCTGCAGGTGAAATTAATTTTCCGATATAATAACAAAGGTCGAGTGGTATACTCATGTATAACACATTAATTAATTAAAAGCTGTCAATAGCTTAAATTAATTAATGGACATGGAATATCTTAAACATGGGAAATAATTATTTCAAAAAGGAGCCAATTTCGTAATTTGGGATTTTGGTAGGAAGTGCAATATCAACTTTTTAGTGGACTAAGTTGATATTTAATAGAGTCATTATATTAGGAAGAGTTCTAATATAGGACGATGACATCTATTAAGAGTCCTTACCATATCCTCCTTAAGATCCATAGAGTAGCTCAAAACATCTATAAATAAGATGCATGGGTGGCCGATTTTCTTAACTAATTTTGGCACAAAATTTTTGATTTTATTTATTTGTGTTTAATTGTGGATCTTGACTTGTGTCTTGGATTCCATAATGTAGTTAACACAATATTTTTCTAAATACTAAAATATCCAAGAAAAATAGAGAGAAAATTCGTAAGGTAAATTTTGCAAGAAAAGTGATTCGGACGTCCCCTTGCTGTTCAAGATTGATCCGGTAGATTGTTGCCCACACGATATCCGGATAATAGGCGGGATATACTCTAGAAGACTTTGAGGTAGAAATACAAGTAGATCAAGGAAGAATACAAGGAGGTGCTCGATCAATCCAAAAGAATTTTCTACCACTTCGCGCCAAAGGTATTAATTACCAACTCTCATGCATAAATATATTTATTTGATTATTTGTTAATCTGTTTAGTTAATTAATTGACAAGCCTAAATAGATTCGGTTTTTATGTTGGTTAGTTTATAAAACTTTTCATAAAATATTTTCTCCAACTAGCTTCCGCTGCGTTTTATATTCCAACACCACCATCATCCGAAAATGCAGACTTGTGCACATCTCGATGCGCCAGTTCGGTTTTCTACCACCCTGATGTAAATAAAGGTAGGGTAGAGTGAAGTTCTTCTTGTGACAGGAAAGATGAACTTGAGAAGGTTGGGAGTTCCAAATAGGCCCTTAAAATCTCATCAGACCCGAATGATTCCATCTCCTCCATTGTCAAACCATCGGAGGGAAGTCTATACAAACGCTCAAGGAATTCCCAGTTAATGGTTATCCCATTCTCTTGCACGATACTGATAATAGCAGTGACGTCAGAACCCTTCTTGTTCGACACATACTGAAACTCAGCGTCAAGAACGAACTCTTATACGATCTGCTCATCGTAGCTTTATGGATGCAGGCTACCCAAATGGTAGAGGTCGATTTGCTTCACACGTGATAAAAATAAGTGCATCCCGAGCTATCCTCATCCTCGGAAATGATGCATTCTTGCATAACTGAGCGTGCAAAGATCCTTCCATCGATTATCAAATCCTTTTTCTTCGCTGAGAAAGATGAGGTCTGGGAAGAAGAAGTGAATAGAAAAGAAGTAAGTAGAAAGCTTGAAAGTACGTAGGCTGTAGGCTCGATAATATGCAGAAAGCGTAAAGAGTCTGTAGATTAGCATACTAGCCCTTTATAGTGTGCAGGTAAACTAGGTTACAGTGAACAATCATATTTAAGGGATGGAAACCGTCTTTGAATGAATGTACAAGATGAATTTAGATGTAACTTGTACGTTTAATCCGTCAGTTTTTGAAATTAATGAGTGGTCCCACTTCTGACACAGTTCGTCTTCCACTATTGCATGAAACGCAGTTTGGATCTTCAAATCGCGGGTTTTAAGGCATTAAAGTCCAAGTGTCTTTTCAGTATTGAAAGATAAATATTTTTAAATTCAGACAGTGCATGTGGACTTAAAACAGTTTGTAATATTCAAGAGTATGAATTTAGGTACGATTAAAATGTTAATTGATATCCTACAGTGTATGTGATGTATCCGCTGAAATACAGTGTTCCCCCTTAAAAGGTACATACATGATTCAATTCTTACAACAATTTTGGATTAATACTGTATTCTTGGGTCATACTGTATTCCCCCTTAATTAATGCACACGTCATTTGTATAAAGGTTATAATGCCTTCTACTTCATACAGTAAGGATACAACTTGAAGTTCTGAGTGTACGATTAATTAAAGTGGATACTGTGCAGCATTCCCCCTCAATTGTTGAGTAAAATGTAAAAATTTACATGGAGTTAGGCTGTAGCATTCCCGATTCTTGGCGAAGCATGCAAAATCTGGTGGTGCTGAGAGGTTTTGTAAAGATGTCCTCTAACTGGATGTCTGTATGAATCTTCGCGATCCAAACATCTTTATTCTCGACATGATTCCTAATGAAATGATGCTTCATATCAATATGCTTAGTTCGCCAGTGAAATACAGGTTGTGCGTGATTGCAATTGTACTCGTGCTACCGCACATGATTGGAGTCCCTCTTGCATTGATGCCATAATCTTGTAAATGCTGTTGCATCTAGAGAATCTGCATACAACAACTTCCAGCAGCATAGTATTCCGACTCAGCGGTAGAAAGCGAGTTTTCCAGTTGCTTCTTACTGAACCATGACACAAGTCTTGGTGCAAGAAAGTGACGATTGCCGCTTATACTCTTCCCATCCAATTTATAGGCTCCGAGTCACTATAGCCTATCAAATCAAATACTCCTTCTTTAGGATACCACAATCCTACATCAATTGTTCCTTTCACGTACTTAAGGATTCGTTTGGCTGTGGTGAAGTGTGACTCCATAGGTGTAATACCCGGTTGTAATTCAGTCATTATCATCCAGTAATTTCATTCGGTAATTGTCCCTATGCATTTTTGTTCACTTGTTAATAATCATTCATCCGTGTTCACCGTTCGGAATAACTTCGAGTTGTGTATCGATATTGTTCTTTGTTGCAACCTTACTCGGGAATCGAGACAAGAGTATTATCTTGATTGTTGTAATTGATTCATTAGTCGATGTTGACATTGGAGTTCATGTCATTTCAAATCTCCTCATTGTCCAAATTGTGTTTTTGTTGGGCGAACCCTTGTAATCATTGCTTGGAAACACCGTTTTGGAGTTTCCGCACTTCCATTTCGTGTTATTGTTTCCCAAATATTGATTCCTATTGCTTTTAATCTCTTCCCGGGTCATTTTTCATCATTTTAGGACCCAAAGGGGGTCGGGGCCGCGGCACAAGAGAGTGTGCGCCGCGGCACACACATGTTGCATCTTCGACCAACCCGGCTGTACCGGGGGCCGCGGCTCATGTCAGCAGGGCCGCGGCACACTGCCGAGTCACTGCCGCGGATCATTCGTCCGGGCCGCGGCACACACACTCATGTTGCATTTAGCCGACCCGCCTGTACTGGGGGCCGCGGCTCATGCCGGCAGGGCCGCGGCACACTGTCGAGTCACTGCCGCGGCACACTCGCGTATGTTTAGACAGGATTGTGTGTATTCAACTCTTGAGGATTGTTGTTCTGTGTAACTGACCCCGTTGGGGGATATTGTTTTTCAGGTCATGGCAAGGCAAAAGCAAGGGGAGAGCACGTTGACGGCGAGGAGTCCCAATGATACTAGTAGGGCCCCCCAGTCTTTTCAGTCATTTATGTTTCCTTCATTTTATTCCGCTGCAGACCTTCCGTTTGAATACCCATTTTACTCAGTTTTGTATGTTTTATCTCCATATAAAATATATACATATATTCTATAATATCTTGGGTGTGTTGTATGAAACTCCTCATCGGAGTAATTAATGTTGTAATGTGGTTCGGTACTACATTTACCCTGTGTAATTCATTCATTTTCATTCGCCTGGTGGGTCCCAGTCGGGGGTCCACGGCACTGTAATATCCACATAGTTTGGGGTGTTACAGAGTTGGTATCGGAGCGTGGTTTTGAATACTACCTTCCGAGTCATGTCTCATTTGAAATCATCATCATCAGACTAGTATCATTGGACTTTAACGTCACGTGTGACTTGTGCAGATGCCGAGCCAATCAGACCGAAAGAACTGTAAGACTTCTAACGCCATGGTATAATTTCTGGCAATAATCATTCATTCATAATTCATCAGTTAACAATCTTCAATCATCATTTTCATTTTGACCAGGACGGTCATGTTAACTCGTTAATCACTCAATTCATTTCATTACTCAGTTGTTGATCTGGAAGATCATATCATTAATATTGTTAACTTGTTCAAGATAATTATTTCAAGAATTTCACCTGATAATCATGACGCCTCAGTTAATCATTCATGTAATCACCGTGTTAGAGCGTGTATGCTCATTTTCATCATCTCATGACATAATCATAACGTGATATTCATGCGGAGAATATAATTATCATATGACTTTCCTACTTCAGTATGGAGAGAGCAGGCAGAGGACGTGGGCGACAAGAGGCCGTGGTGCAGGCCGGAACCCGAGAGCTCGTGTGAATACATGCGCGAATGCTAGGAATAATGCTGACTCATCGAGCAGTGACGCTGCCACTCATTCACCTGGGCGTAATCATTCACTATCAGGAAGTCGTACCCGGGACACAGCTCAGTCAGAGGGTGTTCGGGTTGACCCACTCGCTTTTATGCAGGGCATGATGGCCCAAATGACTCAGATGGCACAACTAATGGAGACGATGCATAACTCCACTACTCAAAATCAACAGGCTCCTCCTCCACCAACTCAGAGGCAAGAGAGGGGTGTAAGCAGTATCATTAGCGATATCTCTCGCGGCGACCACCTACCTTCGAGGGCTCATCCGAGCTGCGGATATTGTTCATTGGCTTGAACATTTCGAGAAGTTATTTGCTATGGTGGATTGCCCTGAAGGGCATAAAGTTTCAGTTGCGGCCTACTATCTTGGTAAGAGCGCTCATTCATGGTGGTTATCGTTGAAGCCCACCGAAGGATCATGTACTTGGGATCAGTTCAAAACTCTCATGATGGAGAGGTATTATCCAGCCCCACTCAGGGAGGCTAAGTTGTCGGATTTACTCACTCCCGACCTCTCAACGGACGATGATGTTCTCACCATCGCCAAAAAATTTCAGGAACTTCTTCCGTTCGCCTCATCTATCATTCACTCTGAGGCGGACAAGATTAAGTATTTCAGCAAGAGGCTGAAACCTCGTATGCGGCTACAGTTGCTTAATCATAATTGCACCACTTTGGCCGAATTCATCGAGAAATCTCTCACTTATGAGCTTACTGCTAAGGAGATTGCTAAGCAACAACCTTCATCTGATGGCAAGAACTCTAAGAACCGTAATCAGTCTGACGGCAGTCAGGCCACTTTCAAGAAACCACGTGCGGGCTCTACTTTTTCCGAGCGACCTCCTATGGTGCCTAAACCCGCGGAATCTCAGTCACGAGCGGCCAGTTCGGCCATCACCTGTTTCAACTGTGAAGAACAGGGTCATTTCAGCACCAAATGTCCGAAACAGACCGTCACGTGCCACAACTGTGGGATTGCTGGACATAGGGCCCGTTTTTGCCGAAGGGACTCTAAACCTACTCCGGCGTCATCTCAGGACCCAGGACATTCAGCGGTGCCGAATTAGGCCACTCAGTCAGCGTCGTTCAAGACCGACGATCCAGAGGCCCGGATGATCTCAGGTACACTCGATATTTTATCTCAACCTGTGTGTACCCTTTTTGATACTGGTGCATCGCATTCATTCATTTCCGAGTCATGTTTGAGTAGACTACGTCTGGGTAGTGCTACTAGTTGTGAGCCTTATGTCATTGGTCTACTTGACGGTAGAAGAATTATCGGAAATCGCGATATTCAGAATTGTCCGATTCATCTTCATGGCCGTGTATGGCTAGTAGACCTAATCGTGGTAGATTTACCGAGAGACGACGTCATTTTGGGTATTGATTGGATGGATCATCACGATGCCATCATTAGTGTTCGTAAGCGTATGGTCACTATCATTTCAGACGATGGGGTTGAATGTGTTTTTCAGGGAGGTAATCCCGGCTATTCGGGTAAGGTCATTAACTTGATGAAAGCAGTGAAATTACTCAGTCAGGGGTGTGTTGGTTATTGGTGCTATATGACTAAAACCGAGAAATCATCAGTAATGTTGACGGATATTCCCGTAGTGAGGGAATATGCCAATGGTTTTCCAGACGACTTACCTGGTTTGCCTCCACAGAGGGATGTGGAATTCACGATTGAGTTGGAGCCTGGTACATCTCCAATATCGAAGGCACCATACCGGATGGCCCCGACCGAAATGCAGGAGTTGAACAATCAACTAGAGGAGTTGTACGAGAAAGGTTATATCCGACCGAGTGCGTCCCCATGGGGAGCACCAGTGTTGTTTGTCAAGAAGAAGGATGGTTCATTGCGCTTGTGTATTGATTATCGGGAGTTGAACAGGGTGACAATCAAGAATAAGTATCCTCTGCCCCGTATTGATGATCTCTTAGACCAACTTCAGGGAGCTTCAGTATTTTCCAAGATCGACTTAAGATCTGGATATCATCAGTTTCGAATTCGAGAGTCGGATATTGCAAGAACAGCGTTTCGTACACGTTATGGTCATTATGAGTTCGTAGTAATGCCGTTCGGGTTAACTAATGCACCTGCGGTATTCATGGAATTAATGAATCGAGTTTTCATCGACTTTTTGGATCAGTTCGTGGTTGTCTTCATTGATGACATTTTTATTTATTCTCCTGACCGGGAGGAACACGAGTTTCACTTCATCAAGTGATCGACATGTTGAGATGAGAAAAACTTTATGGGAAGTTTTCCAAATGTGAGTTCTGGATGTCCGAATTGACGTTTCTCGGACATGTAATTTCATCAGACGGAGTTCGTGTTGATCCTCAGAAGACGGAGGCTATCCGAGATTGGCAACCTCCGAAGAATGTTAAGGAAATCCTAAGTTTCCTCGGATTAGCTGGTTATTATCGGCGATTTGTGGAAGGATTTTCTAAAATCACTCAACCCATGACGAACCTTTTAAGGAAAGATAAGAAATACACATGGTCCGACGCGTGGCAACGGAGTTTTGAGGAACTCAAGAGACGGTTAATGTCAGCACCTGTACTTTCCTTGCCGCAAGGGACGGAAGGATTTGTGGTTTATAGTGATGCGTCCGGGCAGGGTCTCGGATGTGTAATCATGCAGAATGGGAAGGTTATTGCTTATGCTTGACGGCAATTGAGACCTTACGAGGTTAATTATCCGACCCACGACCTGGAGCTAGCAGCCGTGGTGTTCGCTTTGAAAATCTGGCGTCATTACCTTTATGGCGTTACTTGTCAGATATTCACCGATCATAAGAGTTTTAAGTATATATTTACTCAGAAGGAGTTAAAAATGCGACAGAGAGGGTGGTTGGAACTAATCAAAGATTACGATATCGAGATCCTTTACCACCCGGGCAAGGCGAACATTGTCGCCGACGCACTGAGTCGTAAGTCCGTTCAGGACCAGATGCTTGATCGTTTAACAATTCAGAAGGAGCTTCAGCAGGAATTCCTTAGACCCGAGATCGAGGTCTGGCTTCAGCGAGTACAAGGGCAACTTTGCATGTTAGAGATTTCATCGTCACTTGAGGAGGCAAGCAGAGAGAATCAGGGTTCAGACCCATCACTGTTGCGCATCCGTGAGGATGTGGCTCAGGGGAAAGCCCCTGGCTTTGTGATCCACGAGGATGGACTTTTGCGTTTTAAGAATCGGTTGTGCGTACCGGCGAATGACAAGTTGAAAAACTCGATTTTGAGAGAAGCTCATGCTACCCCTTATTCTGTTCATCCGGGGTCTAGAAAGATGTACAAGGACTTGAAACAAAATTACTGGTGGAGTAATATGAAGCGAGAAGTCGCAGAATTTGTTTCGAGATGCTTAACCTGTCAACAAGTCAAGATTGAACATCAGCGACCGGCGGGTATGCTGAAACCTCTCCCTATTCCAGAGTGGAAGTGGGAAGACATTTCTATGGATTTCATCACGAGTTTGCCGATGAGTCGTCGTGGCATGAATACGATCTGGGCGATTGTGGACCGCTTAACTAAGTCAGCTCATTTTCTCAAGATTAAGGATACTTGGGGTCCCGAGAGACTTGACCAGTTGTTCATCAAAGAAATAGTGAGATTGCACGGTACTCCTAAGAGTATCGTTTCTGATCGTGACGGGCGATTCGTGTCTCAGTTTTGGAAATCAGTTCATCGTGCCATGGGAACTCAGCTTAATTTCAGCACATCTTTTCATCCTCAGTCCGACGTACAATCAGAGAGGACTATTCAGACATTGGAGGACATGTTGAGGGCATGAGTCCTCGATTGGAAAGACGATTGGGAAGCGCAAATACCATTGATTGAGTTCACGTATAATAATAGTTGGCATGTTTCGATTAAGATGGCACCTTACGAGGCTTTGTACGGTCGTCTTTGTCGATCTCCTTTGTGTTGGGATGACTTATCAGAATCAATCGGCACCGAGCCCGATATGCTTATAGCCGCCCGTGAGAAGGTAGCTTTGATCAGGAGTCGTTTGTTGACTGCTCAGAGTCGACAGAAATCATATGCAGATAATCGTCGTCGACCTCTAGAGTTCGAGACAGGTGACCACGTGTTGGTAAAGGTATCCCCAAGTCGAGGTATTTTCCCTTTCGGAAAATGGGGAAAGTTGAGTCCGAGATTTATTGGGCCGTTTGAGATTTTGGAATGGGTAGGTGAGCTAGCTTATCATTTGGCCTTACCTCCGGCATTGATCCGAATTCATAATGTGTTTCACGTCTCTCAGTTGCGGAAGTATGTTGCCGACCCGAGTCACATACTTCAGTTCGACGAAATCGAGATCGCAGATGATCATTCGTATGAGGAGCGTCCCATACGAGTCTTAGAGCGGCGAATCAAATAGTTGAGGAATAAGGCAATTCCTTTGGTTAAAATTCAGTGGTCTAGACACGGAGTCGAAGAGGCTACTTGGGAAACCGAGGATAGTATGCGGGAGAGTTATCCCGAGTTGTTTGACCCTTAGTTTCGGGGACGAAACTCTTTTAAGGGGGGGTGTATGTAATACCCGGTTGTAATTTAGTCATTATCATCCAGTAATTTCATTCGGTAATTGTCCCTATACATTTTTGTTCACTTGTTAATAATCTTTCATCCGTGTTCACCGTTCGGAATAACTTCGAGTTGTGTATCGATATTGTTCTTTGTTTCAACCTTACTCGGGAATCGAGATAAGAGTATTATCTTGATTGTTGTAATTGATTCATTAGTCGATGTTGACGTTGGAGTTCATGTCATTTCAAATCTCCTCATTGTCCAAATTGTGTTTTTGTTGGGCGAACCCTTCTAATCATTGCTTGGAAACACCGTTTTGGAGTTTCCGCACTTCCATTTCGTGTTATTGTTTCCCAAATATTGATTCCTATTGCTTTTACTCTCTTCCCGGGTCATTTTTCATCATTTTAGGACCCAAAGGGGGTGTGGTGTAACATCCCCAAAACCGTATGGGAATATTACACGCCGTAGACCCTTTCCACAAGGATCTACCAGGCTAAACATCCATAAACAACCAAGTGCTTGCCCGACCAGGGTCAAACAATAAAATGATACAGACCGATATGGTCACTTACACGTGAATACACAGACCGATGAGGTCACACAACCCAATCGATAAAGCGACTTAAATAACATTACCCACACAGGGGTCGAAATACAATACGGAAGAGAAATCAACTCGACAACACAACAAAAATCAAAATAACTCTCGACTCATGATTAGTATCGCACTCGTCATCCTCTTGTGCCAATCCTGTGTTGCTCCCTAAATACGCATGTACCGACGCAAAGCAGACATCCACCCCGATTACTCGGGGTTAGTAAACTCCATTGTTTTACTAGTGCAAGTATCAAATCATACGAAATGTAACAAGCAATTAATAATCAAGTATCAAATATTCCCGGGAGGTTTTCACAAGAGAAGATAAGCTATGAAGCATTCGAAAATAAGATTATCATCTCGGGAATTTTTAGAATTTCAAAACCTTAAGACCTCATGTCCTGATTCACAAAACCTTTGAAAAACTTAAGGGCCTTAACCCAAAACTCGTTTCATAATTCAACAGTTTACAATACCGGAAACATTTCCATAAATCTCGTGGGGCTCGGCCCAACATTATTTCTTAAAACTTTTCCTTTAAAAACTTTGATTTGAAAAGTATCATGCTCATGACACCGTGATCCACTGTCACGTGTCTCCGTAGGTTCAACAACCCGCACGGACTACATCACGCACAATTAAACAAACATAATCAACTCCGACACCGTGATCCATCATCACGTGTCTCCGTAGGTTCAACAACCCGCACGGACTATTAACCAAACATAACCAATTCCGACACCGTGATCCAGCATCACGTGTCTCCGTAGGCATAACAACCCGCACGGACTATATCAATCACAACAATCACACACAGTCCGACACCGTAGTCCACCGCCACGTGTCACCGTAAGCCCGTCGAGCTCACCGGTTGGGCCTTGCGTGTCCGAAACTCATGGTCCACCGCCATGCGTTACCGTAGGCCTCGTCTGACCGGACGATTGGACCTCGTACCTCACTAAGTTACGATCCCGTAGTCCACCGCCACGAATCCTCGTAGGTCCCGTCGAACCAACACGAGTGAACTTAGCGGTCACACATATTCACATTCACATTCACATTACATACAACAATGAGCACAATTGATCAATCACATTGATCACCACAAAATCGTACATCACTGCACATAACACAATCTCAACACTGCAACGACTATCGTCAATCAACGACACATATCCAACATAACACACGCTCGGTACACATTACATTACACAACCAAGTGTACGACCGTCCCATATGTACGGCGCAATCCTGCACAAATGGCACAACGCCTAACACGTATACTAATATAACAATATTATCGCAAAGCCTTCAAATTACGGAAAACACAACCAACTCAAACGGAACATATTTACGAAGGCAAGCAAAGTCATTATACATCTCATACGTAATTACTAGTCGCAAGATACAAGTCGTATAGTAAGATACTTGCCTTAATAACCGCTACCAAACGCTTCGAAGAACACGGTTCGATCGGGAAGCTCGAACCCCAAAGAAGGCAACGAACGGAAGGGTTCCGACTCGAGTTCTTCACAAGAATTCGTTCCTAAGTCACAACGATATCAATTCAATCACAATTCTACGAAAACGTATGGAACTTCCCAAGTTCTACCCATTGAAGCATTTTATCGGACACTTTGAAGGCGTAGTCCAATTCAATCGATTATTCAAAGAAATACTCAAATCCGTTCCACAAAACTTCAAGGGTATTGAATGATTACGAGTTTACAATTAAGTTTCATCGAATCGAATCAAAACAAAGAAAATCGGCCAAAACACCAAGAAACCCCAAGAACATCCAAAAACCAAAAGTTTAGGTGTTCTTACCTTCGATCCGGGTGGAAGATGATGTTAATCCATGATTCCAACTTCCAAAACATGTTTATATAAGTTGATTTTACTTAAAACCATCGATCTATGGTGAAAAATCGCGGAAGGAACGAAGAAAAGTGGAAAATGCCGGATATGACTCGGTCCAGGCCTTAAATAGCCGACCGGCGGCGAGGACTCGGCGTGTCTCGCTAGACACGGTCGCGTCGTCCGATAGTGACCCGTCCGACAGCGACTCGGCATGACTCGACCGTGTCCTGGAACACGGTCGGGCGTGTTGGCAGTCGGTTCTGGCTTATCCGGAAGAGTTCGGCACGGGCCGTGTCGGACGACATGGTCGGGTCCTGAGGCAGGGACTCCGGCATTTCCGGACGAGTACGGCACGGGCCGTGTCGGACGACACGGTCGAGTTCGGCCGGCAGTGATCGGCCAATAACGAGCGGGTGAGCTAAAACGACCATAACTCTCTCGTCCGGACTCCGATTGACTCACCGTTTGAACCATTGGAAAGCTAACTCGATGCTCTATAATATTGCAAAGATTCAGAATTTTTAGATTTACCAAAAATAAATGGTGATCTAACAAAGTCGAACTCATACTTAGAAAAGTCGTTTAGTAATCCTGAATTCAACAAAACGACACCGAAACCCGAACCTGAATACGAACCGAAGATATGTTTACGAAATACTCACAAAGACGAATCTAAGAGCTAGTAGAACACACGATTCCGACCACCCGAAGGCTCGAAATTCGACAACGGAAGGTAATTACCCCAAACTTTGGGAAATTACGAAAATGGCCCAAATGCCCGAAAATCACCATACGACAACGAATAATCAAACCGAAGCTCACAACACGTATAACAACGGTAAATGAACTTACGAAAAACCCCAAATGACAGTTTTGAACGAGATTCGCAAGAACCGAACTCAAGCGCGGAAAAGTCGCTAAAAAGCACGGAACTCAACAAAGCAGCACCGAAACGAACTCGGATGACAAAAAGTGCAGAATTAAATATTCTCCGAATGACGAAACGGTCAAAAGCGAGTCGTCAAAACGGACTTCGGCCGAAAAAAGAAATTTACCGAAAATCGAAAATTTGCAGATATTACATTCTACCCTCCTTAAAAGAAGTTTCGTCCCGAAACTTAAAACAAGTAGGGGGAAGAAATATTCCGCCAGGAAAAACTCAACAAGATACACAAGAATGCGTAACTAACGCCCAACGGCGAAATGTTACAAACAACGCAAAGGAATATACAGCGTGAAAACACGCTCCACGGCGACCAACATAACGTCGCCGTTAGGGATATAATAAAACCAACAAATGACCAGTGTCATCAAACGGATAATATAGCCAAGTCAATTATCCGACAATCACAAAACACAACGAACGAAAATCAATATGATTGACCAACCCAACGGTACATCAATCAAAACGCGAGCCAACCGCGGAACAAATCCGGAATCCCACCGCCCCAGGGCTGGAAGATCGAAAACGCTTCTAATTTACCGAACTGAAGGGAATTAGGAAGGAGCCCGAATGCTCAACAATCACGAAATGAGAACAAAACCGAACAAACAAACGATCGAACCACAACGATCGAGACAACAAAAATCGAACAATCATGTTGAAACACGAAGGATAAGAAAATTCAAACAACAACTCCCGGGATGATCGGTGAGAACAACAAGACGTGCATTCCCATAAGATCCACGGAAAGGGAATAGCGATTGAAAAGTCACGACAAATGAGTTATTCCAAAACAATACCACACTCGTTCGATCAACAAAAGCAAGGGCGGGACAAGCTCGAAATGTCAACGAACATAATGAGTCGACAGAGTCGAAAACACAAGAGTTCCAAATCCGATCCACTTGAATAAAAGAACTAATAGAACCAGATGAGGTCACTCCGAACAAGGTTCACAAGAATCGAATCGAACCCAAAAAGTCACATCGATAACGGATCGACCCACAACAAGATCACGGTTCGTTCGAGCGATGAAACCGAAATACGAGCGGTTCATAAAGTATCAACGAACACGGCGAGTCGATAGACTGAGAAAGAGGAAATGCGAAGTCAAAACGATACGGGCATTACATTCGACCTCTTATAAAAGAAATGTCGTTCCCGCAACTCACAACAAGCTGGAGTAATGTGACAACACAAAAAGCAAACGGCAGAAATATCTCCCATGGGCCTCTCGGATCCGATCCTCATATCTATCTGAAGTTCGCCCCGAAAGACTCGGAACCCAACTCGCAAAACTGGATCCTGTGTCTCTCGGGTCCACACTTGAAAAGCGTTACTGACGAGAAGGACAATTGGCACGTACATGCCCCCGGCAAAATACGTTCGAAATGCCTCGGCTCGGCATATCGAAAATACAGATGCTAGATACAATGGAACATAACACCGCAAAACAACATACCGGAGATGCCGACTCAGCATAATAAAGAATCATAACACATATCATATACAACGATTACCATCGTAAAGTAATACACACACAAACACTACAACAACGACAGTATCGTTCGGCGACATCAACGGCCCGAACGATAATCAGCACATAATTACAAACATTATGAAACAATCACATATGTACACAAACGTACAAACCCAATCTTCAACATCTCACACTCGTGCGACAACACGCAAATCGCCACGAGGCGATAAACAGTAAACACCGGTTCACACCTCTCACAGAGGGCTAGTACAGCAAATGCGTGGCAACGCCTCGACGTTCATGGCACCAATTCGATCATACTCGGGAGCAAACATCATAACGGCAACGTGAACATCATACATACATACCCAGCCCTCAAACGGGAATGGATAGGTTTTTAAAAACGAAAACCTCCTTTTGAAAATAATTTTGGAAACACCGATTGATCTTGAGTATCACCCTTAAAAAAAAAAGTACAATCGTGAAACATCGTTATCGAGACTTTGGAAAACTATTTCGCATTCGATAAAAATGAGGACACTTTCTTTTCGTGAAAAACTTTCGGAAATATTCGACCCTCGGGTCTAAGTAAAAGTGTTTATAAAACATTGAAAAATATCTCAAAACATTTTGGTCCTCGAGGTAGAAGAATTCGGAAACATATCGTGGCACCTTGGAAGTACCATGAGAAAACAATTCATTTTAAACGTGCGTCTCGAAATTTATTTCTAGGATACTCAAGATTTTCAAAGATAATTCAATGGGCTAGAATGCCCAAAAATCTCAGGTAATTACACGGAACATTATAGCGTTGTGGGTCCCGCGCCGGAACCCACCAGGATAAAAACTATTTACAAAAACGCCAAAAGGGCCGATGACGGTAATATTTCAAAAACTCACAAAAGCCATTTACAAAATACTAAATACCGTCATAAGAATTTCGCCAAAACGATCAAGGCCATAATGTCAAAACTCGGTTAAGGGAATCGATTTTCAAAATAAAACTCAGTCGCCGATACCTTTTCGAAATCCATCAAGGTTTACAACTTCCACACCATACCACACCACCCGGTGGTTCAAAGATAAAACAATAATGTGCCCAGTTCTATACACATACTATATGCCACAAGTACTAAACACAATTATATTACACAATACTGTGTAAAGAAAATCATGCACCGCAATTAACTCACTAAGATAAAATCGAGATACACAGGTACTTCGCATAAAAGAGGAGACTTACATCCACAGGTCGCACGGAGGTGACGGTCGCCCACGATACCAATCTCGTCCGACAACATAACCTACACGTTGTGACTACGCACAACTCAACTTGTCACCTGATGACTCAAACGACATGACAACACATTACTCGACAAATCACGACTTGACTTGACCCGACAGCCTAGGTTTCCGCAACCTAAGCTCCGATACCATAAATGTAACATCCCCAAAACCGTATGGGAATATTACACGCCGTAGACCCTTTCCACAAGGATCTACCAGGCTAAACATCCATAAACAACCAAGTGCTTGCCCGACCAGGGTCAAACAATAAAATGATACAGACCGATATGGTCACTTACACGTGAATACACGCAGATGAGGTCACACAACCCAATCGATAAAGCGACTTAAATAACATTACCCACACGAGGGTGAAATACAATCTGACGGAAGGCGAAATCAACTCGACAACACAACAAAAATCAAAATAACTCTCGACTCATGATTAGTATCGCAGCTCGTCATCCTCTTGTGCCAATCCTGTGACTGCTCCCCTAAATCTGCATGTACCTGGACGCAAAACAGACATCCACCCCCCGATTACTCGGGGGTTAGTAAAACTCCACTGTTTTACTAGTGCAACTATCAAATCATACGAAATGTAACAAGCAATTAATAATCAAGTATCAAATATTCCCGGGAGGTTTTCACAAGAGAAGATAAGCTATGAAGCATTCGAAAATAAGATTATCATCTCGGGAATTTTTAGAATTTCAAAACCTTAAGACCTCATGTCCTGATTCACAAAACCTTTCGAAAAACTTAAGGGCCTTAACCCAAAACTCGTTTCATAATTCAACGTTTTACAATACCGGAAACATTTCCATAAATCTCGTGGGGCTCGGCCCAACATTATTTCTTAAAACTTTTCCTTTAAAAACTTTGATTTGAAAAGTATCATGCTCATGACACCGTGATCCACTGTCACGTGTCTCCGTAGGTTCAACAACCCGCACGGACTACATCACGCACAATTAAACAAACATAATCAACTCCGACACCGTGATCCACTGTCACGTGTCTCCGTAGGTTCAACAACCCGCACGGACTATTAACCAAACATAACCAATTCCGACACCGTGATCCACTATCACGTGTCTCCGTAGGCATAACAACCCGCACGGACTATATCAATCACAACAATCACACACACAGTCCTGACACCGTAGTCCACTGCCACGTGTCACCGTAAGCCCCGTCGAGCTCACCCGGTTGGACGCACTGTGTCCGAAACTCATGGTCCACTGCCATGCGTTACCGTAGGCCTCGTCAGACCAGCACGATTGGACCTCAGTACCTCACTAAGTTCTGATCCCGTAGTCCACTGCCACGAATCCTCGTAGGTCCCGTCGAACCAACACGAGTGAACTTAGCGGTCACACATATTCACATTCACATTCACATTACATACAACAATGAGCACAATTGATCAATCACATTGATCACCACAAAATCGTACATCACCTGCACATAACACAATCTCAACACTCGCAACGACTATCGTCAATCAACGACACATATCCAACATAACACACGCTCGGTACACATTACATTACACAACCAAGTGTACGACCGTCCCATATGTACGGCGCAATCCTGCACAAATGGCACAACGCCTAACACGTATACTAATATAACAATATTATCGCAAAGCCTTCAAATTACGGAAAACACAACCAACTCAAACGGAACATATTTACGAAGGCAAGCAAAGTCATTATACATCTCATACGTAATTACTAGTCGCAAGATACAAGTCGTATAGTAAGATACTTGCCTTAATAACCGCTACCAAACGCTTCGAAGAACACGGTTCGATCGGGAAGCTCGAACCCCAAAGAAGGCAACGAACGGAAGGGTTCCGACTCGAGTTCTTCACAAGAATTCGTTCCTAAGTCACAACGATATCAATTCAATCACAATTCTACGAAAACGTATGGAACTTCCCAAGTTCTACCCATTGAAGCATTTTATCGGACACTTTGAAGGCGTAGTCCAATTCAATCGATTATTCAAAGAAATACTCAAATCCGTTCCACAAAACTTCAAGGGTATTGAATGATTACGAGTTTACAATTAAGTTTCATCAGCAATCTGAATCAAAACAAAGAAAATCGGCCAAAACACCAAGAAACCCCAAGAACATCCAAAAACCAAAAGTTTAGGTGTTCTTACCTTCGATCCGGGTGGAAGATGATGTTAATCCATGATTCCAACTTCCAAAACATGTTTATATAAGTTGATTTTACTCAAAACCATCGATCTATGGTGAAAAATCGCGGAAGGAACGAAGAAAAGTGGAAAATGCGGATATGACTCGGTCCAGGCCTTAAATAGCCGACTGGCGGCAGGGACTCGACCGTGTCCTCGCTAGACACGATCGCGTCGTCCGATAGTGACCCGTCCGACAGCGACTCGGCATGACTCGACCGTGTCTGGAACACGGTCGGGCGTGTCAGCGATCGGTTCGGCTTATCCGGGAAGAGTTCGGCACGGGCCGTGTCGGGCGACACGGTCGGGTCTGAGGCGGGGACTCCGGCATTTCCGGACGAGTGCAGCACGGGCCGTGTCGGACGACACGGCCGAGTTCGGCCGCGGTGATCGCCAATAACGGCGGGTGAGCTAAAACGACCATAACTCTCTCGAGGACTCCGATTGACTCACCGTTTGAACCATTGGAAAGCTAACTCGATGCTCTATAATATTGCAAAGATTCAGAATTTTTGTAGTTACCAAAAATTAATGGTGATCTAACAAAGTCGAACTCATACTTAGAAAAGTCGTTTAGTAATCCTGAATTCAACAAAACGACACCGAAACCCGAACCTGAATACGAACCGAAGATACGGTTACGAAATACTCACAAAGACGAATCTAAGAGCTAGTAGAACACACGATTCCGACCACCCGAAGGCTCGAAATTCGACAATGGAAGGTAATTACCCCAAACTTTGGGAAATTACGAAAATGGCCCAAATGCCCGAAAATCACCATACGACAACGAATAATCAAACCGAAGCTCACAACACGTATAACAACGTTAAATGAACTTACGAAAAACCCCAAACGACAGTTTCGAACGAGATTCGCAAGAACCGAACTCAAGCGCGGAAAAGTCGCTAAAAAGCACGGAACTCAACAAAGCAGCACCGAAACGAACTCGGATGACAAAAAGTGCAGAATTAAATATTCTCCGAATGACGAAACGGTCAAAAACGAGTCGTCAAAACGGACTTCGGCCGAAAAAAGAAATTTACCGAAAATCGAAAATTTGCAGATATTACATGTGGGCCGCGGCACAAGGGAGTGTGCGCCGCGGCACACACATGTTGCTACTTCGGACGACCCGGCTGTACCGGGGGCCGCGGCTCATGTCAGCAGGACCGCGGCACACTGCCGAGTCACTGCCGCGGCTCATTCGTCCGGGCCGCGGCACACACACTCATGTTGCATTTGGCCGACTTGCCTGTACCGGGGGCCGCGGCTCATGCCGGCAGGGCCGCAGCACACTGTCGAGTCACTGCCGCGGCACACTCGGCCGGGCCGCGGCACCGCCGAAACCTGAGGCGATTTTGGGCTGTCGTGCCGCGGCACACTCGGCCTGGGCCGCGGCACACAGTGCAGTCTGCACTATAATTTTGTGAGAACAACTCATTTTTCAACACTTCTTCACCTTGGTCCGAGAGAGAGGGTTTGTGGGAGAGAATCTTCATCATCAATCACTTGAGTATTCGTTTGTCATCATTTTCATTTGGTTGTGAAGCTCGGATTGTCGATCTAACGCGATTTAATCGGATTAAAGTACTTGGATCTTCAAAGGTAATATTCATCAAACCTCTTGGATTTCGATTTGTGTTGAGATATGATGTTTTGGATGTTATAATCATGTTGTATGTAGCGAAGTACACATGATTATGGATATGTTTGATTATTCATTGGATTATTGAAGGATTTTCCAAGAACACTTTGAATATTGAGTTGGATTTGGGGGTTTTCGATTAATCGTTGTTGTAATCATCAATTTTGGATATTCATATTGGATTATTGATCATATTGAAGATATTTAACTGCCCTTGAACTCAATTTGAATAAACTAGTTTTAGGCTCATTAGAGTTCGGAAATTGCCCAGAATCATTGCATTCATTAGAATAAGTCGAGCTCTTCACAATGCTTAGTCTATGATTCAATTACCAATCGTTCAGTCGTTTACCTCTTGCTAACGTAATGTTAGGAATTCTTAAGATTATGTTAGAAAATGTTCAAATTTTTTCATCAGCTCACCTCTTTGTTATTCGAAAAAAAAAAGATACTGGGCATATTTTATCAGCAGCTCACCTCTATGATTCTAAAGTTTGCTGCCTGCATATTTTCAAGTCTTGATACTTGTGTTTTAAGTTTGCTGCCTGCATTTTCAAGTTTGCTCAAAGCATTTTGCTGTGTTGTGATTTAGAATGTTCAATTTGTTGATTGTGAGAGCAACTTGTATATTGTAAAATCTTGTTGGTTTTGAAGTTAGTTTGAATTGTGTAGTCTGTACAAGAAAGCAACCTTTGTCTTCTTAATCAATCATGCAACATACTTAGCTGGATGGGTACAAATGAAGTGGTGGCAAAAGGGAGAGTATCTGCCATTGATCCTTCAAGCAAAGTGCATGGCTATGTGTTGGGACAGTTGTTATAGAGTTGAGGTCGAGGAAGTCACAATCCTAGAGCAAATTCTACCGATTCCACCAGAGTTTTGATCATGGAAGATGCAGTTGGGAGTACGATTGCGTGGCCAATTAAGTATATTATCCCACGCACTTGAATAATTTGTAGTTGTGTTCTTTTCTAGTTTTTTGCTATATGCATATAGCGAATTTTCGTTGAGCTTGTGCATTATTTTGATGTTGGCACACTATAGTCCATGACAATTTGATTAGGATGTTCGTGTATAGATGGCATCACAATGTTGATGCAAATATAAATGCTTGAATCTATGATGTAATTGAACATTTGGATCTGTAACTAGAAATATTAATGCTATTTTGACCCCTGTAAATCGTAATATTTTTTTTGTACAAAGTGTATTTTTAATGACATGTAAAAATTGTCATTAAAATGTTTCAATGATGGAAAGTAACTATCATATAAACAAATATAATGACATATTGAGAGTTACAATGATAGGGTAAAATTGTTGTGGAAAATATTTTATAACAATTGAGAGACGTCGTTGAAAATATTTAATAACAGTTGCAAAATGTCAATAGATAACTTCTTTGACGAAATAAGTGTGTCATCATAAACTATATTATGACGTTTAACAAACGTCGTTGAAGTTTGCCCCTACAATGACACTTCTATGACGAAGAAAGTTTGTCATCATAAACTATATTATGACGTTTAATGACGTCGTTGAAGTCCGGCCCTATAATGACACTTGTATGACGAAAAAAGTTTGTCATCATAAACTATATTATGACGTTTAACAAACGTCGATGAAGGTTGGGCTTACAATGACACTTCTATGACATAAATAGAGTGTCATCATAAACTATATTATGACGTTTATCAAACGTCGTTGAAGGCCGCCCCTACAATGACACAGGCTTTAATGATGTTTCGGACGACACACAGTAACTGTCATTGAAGGCATTCCATGACATTTTTTATGTGTCATGGAAAGGGTCATTTCTACTAGTGGTGTGTGTGTGTTTGTGTACTGTGTGTGTGTGTGTGTTTTTATGTTGTGTGTGTTTGTGTGTGTGGCTAACTCTAGTTTTAATTGTCAATTTGTAGGCCAATTTTGATGTTAGCCAAATTAGCAATCTTGGTCATTTTCAGAAGACGTGTTTACAGTCAATTGGCGTAAAATGGAGGCAGTTTAAGTCTGATTTGACCGGTGAGTACATATATGGTCCAAGCAAAGAAAAATCTCCTTGTGACAAGTATGGTATCTCCGACGAGGACTGGAGAGATTTCAAAAGAATTCGTGAGGACTCCGCTTGGGAGGTAAAACCGAATACAATGTTTTAAGTTTTTTTTTTTTAAAGTTCAATGCTGAAAATAATGAACGCACAATCAAATAAAATAATTTCTAATTAATAACATAAAATCTGAAATAAAAAAATGTTTTAAGTTTTTTTTTTTAAAGTTCAATGCTGAAAATAATGAACGCACAATCAAATAAAATAATTTCTAATTAATAAAATAAAATCTGAAATAAAAAAAATGTTTTAAGTTTTTTTTTTTAAAGTTCAATGCTGAAAATAATGAACGCACAATCAAATAAAATAATTTCTAATTAATAACATAAAATCTGAAATAAAAAAATGTTTTAATTTTTTTTAAAGTTCAATGCTGAAAATAATGAACGCACAATCAAATAAAATAATTTCTAATTAATAACATAGAATCTGAAATAAAAAATGTTTTAATTTTTTTTAAAGTTCAATGCTGAAAATAATGAACGCACAATCAAATAAAATAATTTCTAATTAATAACATAAAATCTGAATAATTTTACAAGAATCAAATAAAACAATTTCTAATTAAGAACCTATTTCTAATTAAGAACATAAAAAATGAAAAAAAATGTTTTGAATTTGAAAATATTTATAAAATTGTTTATGGATTATTTGATACTTATATCAGGAACAAAGAAGTAAGAAACAAGAATTAGCCAAAATGAACATTCCGCATTATATGGCTCGAGGAGGGTACGACTTGGTGGATATACGGGAGATGGAGAGGAAGATGAAGGAGCGTCGAGAAGTATCTAAATCTGAAGAAGATATTGTTATTGATCCTCCGTCTCCACCTACGTGTCATCAAAGGTGGAAACTTGGTCATACAAAAAGACGGAAGGGTACGTCATCCGATGCTGCACGGGAGATTGTCGAGAGGATTGTAAGTTTTTTTTTAAGAATTATTTTTTCTTGTAAGAAAAAGAAAAAGCTCCTTTTTGTTGCTAAGTGTTAGCAAACATTAAAAATTTGAGGTAAATTATTTGCTTTATTAAATATAAATAACCACTTTTCTACCCAATTATTTTTATCTATATTCTTGTATTGTTTTTTCTCCTTCATCAACTTGTATCAGTTGTTTGCAAATTTCAAAATTTTGTAATATGGTGCCAAATTAAATTTTTGTAGGATGATTTGGAGAAGCAGTATACACAAGGTACCTTCATTCCTGAGGGACGACAGGATATATTGGCGGCTGCCATTGGGAGAACCGAGCACCCTGGTCGTGTTCGTGGCATTGGTTTTGGTGTGGGTATTCGCGATTACTTTGGACGATCATGTGGATTGACGTCTTCCGTAAGTAAAAATGTGTTGAAGCAGCTAAGGAAAGAGATCACCCTTGATGTCACAAAGACTTTGAGGAAAGAGTTCGGCCAGACAATGGGTGCTAGTTCCCAGCGGCCTGTTGATATTCATACACCGGATGAGGTTACTCATGTTAGCACGAAGGGGAGTTGTGCTGATGCTATTTCTGGCCCTTACGGAGAGAGGCCTGTGACTGGATACACTCATCGAGTTGGATTTTATGTGGACGAGCATCCTCCCCGTCTAGTTGCTATCAGTAGGGTTATTCAGGGCGATTCGACCCTACATTGTGCTCCTTTACCAGCTCATTTGGTTAAGGTAGTGGTTGAGGAGGCCGTAGATGCCAGCGCTGAAGTGCCTGTGGCGACTGATGAGGTGAGAGTCGTGGGGGAAGCTTTAGGTGGATTTATTGCATGGCCACGAGATTTTATTTTCTCCGATTTTTCAAAGGTAAATATTTTCTTTTTCTTTTTAGTAACTACCAAACATTATTGCAAAATCAATCCAATATAAATTGATTATGATTTTTAATATGGAAAAGATTAAACGCAACCAAAATGCGTAGTAACATCCCAAAGGAATGGAAACATGTAGGAATAATAATAAATAAAAATAATAAGCCGTATTCTTTTTTTGTTTTATTGACTTTATTGGAGTATATATTTAGATAGTATATATATAAAAATAACCCATGACATGTATTGACATGTAGAATGGGACTATATCTTTATTCTCGTGTGATTAATCAGTTCTTTAAAAGATTTATTAGACTATGGAGTGAATGATTTGATGAATGAATATTCTTTATTCAATATAAAGAAATTCGCACCAATTATTCTCTTTTTAATATTCAAAAAATAGATATAGGTTCGGGTCATTATTAATGAGTTTATATAGTATTCAATAGATATGTTTATCCTTCATCCTTTCTGAAGTTACAATGGAAAGAAAACAAATTTCAAATTTACTTGTATTTTATATTATACTATATGAAATAGAATATTCAGCGACCAAAGAAGCAGGCTCGTCACAATGACGGGTCGAGGACCAAAGATGACATCATGAAAGACTTACTTATGGCTGCGTCGAGTATCTACAATAGTCCGATATCAGTGCCGTGGGATACAGCTATCTTTGGCTGTGGTGGTGATGATGTTCCATTGTACATCGCTCACACTGATATTTTAGAGATCGTTCAAGGAAAGGAGTGGCTTAGTTTATCAGTTTTACAGCTTTAGACTATGTGAGTAATTTCCTTTATGGAATTTTTCTACATTCGTAGTATGTGTGTGTGTACAGTGTGTGTGTGTGTGTGTTTGTATGTGCTGTGTGTGTGCAGTGTGTGTGCAGTGTTTGTGTGTGCAGTGTGCGTGTGTGTATGTGCAGTGTGTGTGTTTTTATTGTGTGGCACTGTGTGTGTGTGTGTTTATGTGCAGTGTGTGGAGTGTTTTTTTTATATTAATATTTTGCTTAACAAATTAGGTATTTGTCTAATATGAATGTGGGCACGATGGACGAGGTTTTGTATGGATATTTTGATCCTCAATGTAACACCCCCAATCCGCTCAGGGATATTACACGCCGTAGACCCTTTCCTCAAGGATCTACCAGGCTGGTAACAACATAAATCAACTCAAAAATGCCTTTAAGGCCAAAATGACTCAATAGACCGATTTCGTCTTCCAATGATTACATACAACTCAAACTCATTACATGCCCACGCAGGGGTCAAATACCACACACTCCCGTACGACGGGAAAGAATACCACAGCGGAAAATAAACTATAACTATACCAATGACCTCATACGGATCCTCGTGTGATTAGTATCGTTCATCTTTCATCATCCTCTGTGCCGACCCTGTGTTATGCTCCCAAACCTGAATGCAAAAACAGACATCCACCCCCCGAATACTCGGGGGTTAGCAAAACTCCACTGTTTTGCTAGTGCAAGAACAAAGTGCAAATACGAGCCATACAATTTACATTTCACGAATAACAATAACCAGAAATATTCAAAAATCCAAAAGTAACGAAAAGTACTTCCCAAGGCAAGAGTTTGGTAAACATTTCCAAATCCGAAAGATCACAAATAAAGGGAAACAATTTATAAAACAGTTTTAAATATGCCATCGAGAGTTTTAATAGAAAACAATTTAGGATTATTAAATCCTTCTCTTTCCAAAATCAACAGGGTCCTCGACCAGTAGGCGGAAAGCAATTTGCAAGAAGGCCACTCAATCGACACAAACGAGTCTTCACAAATATTTCCCACGGGGTTCTCGACCCAATCCAAATAACATCATCACGAAATCAATCATCTCAACAATCCACAGGGTCCTCGACCCAGTACACAGGATAGCACCACAATACAATCAAAGGTACAATCTCTCATTCGACATATCCTGCTCAAGACCCCCGATTAATTAACCCTCGGAGATTTCGTCAAACCTCCTTGGTTAATTAACCCTAATACCAACGCTTTAAAAACAAGTTGAAACAAGCTTTCAGAAAACACGAATCACGGTCTATATCGAGACGAGCATTTTGAAAAGAGTTGAAAGAATTAGAGACACGAACATCGTTCGGTAACGGGGTCTTAGCTATCACTCAAATACCCGTAACCAATAAGCCTGCCAGGCGCCTCTCTTGCGCACCTGTGTACCGGCGTTCACTTCCATCATGTTGGCCGCTCATTGAACATGTCACCGCACCGGTGTCACTCCCGCAAGAGCCGCCCCTTGCGCGCGCATTAGGTAACACCGGCGTTCACCACCCATATGGAGCCGCACATTGCGGATACACTGTGCCGGAGTGCACGCCCCGCCCTCAGAGGTTCCCGGATACGACGTTTCTCACAACAAGTATACACATTATCACAAACATCAAGCACACAGTCAATCGTTGTAACAATTATCAAATCAATACACCAATGCACATAATTTATCCGTCAGTCCACAACCACACGAATAAGTAACAACACGCACATCAACCATAACACGACAGAAAGAAACAATATACGTACCCACGCATTATCAAGCGCAACGTCAAAACTAAACATATCCAAAGGATTCACGTAGTCACTTACAACCCACACAATTTACAAAACACACGCGTTTTGAAAGTGAGCCTTTAACGAGGCTAGCCGAATCTTTTGAAAACAACAAACACACCAAGACGATCACTAATTATCATATCCACAAAACAAGAAAAGTATGGTCAAGGTACTTGCCTCGAAGCCACGATCGCGACAAGACGACGGATGAAATACGGTCGAATAGCCCCGAACCCCCGAATAATATCAAGAACGCAATAGCACCCCGAGTACTACGAGAATAACACCACACGAATCATCAATCACCAAACGGGATTCAACATCGGAAATCCTCGAGCACCTAAAATCCTCCAGAAGGAACAATAAAAGATGATTACGACGGGAATCAAGGTAAAAACGACGGAAATCCCAACAAACTATCGAAAGGAACTCATTGGGGCATTTAATCGAACACTATATGTTCAATAATCCCCAAGATCACTCGAATCGCCAATCGAGTTAAACAAACTCGATATATGGATATACAATCCGTAGAACACAATTAATAACATCATACTACACCAACCGATGTATCAAAATCGGACTAGAATCGAAATCAAGAACAAATTCATCAAAAAGTCAACTTGAAGAAAAACCGAGAAATATACCTTGATTCGACGAAACACACGGATTAGATGTTGATATAATCAACAAGGATCTTTCAAAATGCTTTGGAAATGAGTAGAATCGGCCAAGAACTCGTTTCCCCGTCGCACCCGTCCGATAGCCGCAAGAAAGTGAGGAAGAATGAAAAAAAACACGGGCTGCCAGGCCTAAAATAGGCTGATCTGCATTGTGTGCCGCGGCCCAGCCGAAGTGTGCCGCGGCACAGGGCCAAAAATCGCGCCCAGTAATCGGAAGACCGCTATGTGTGCCGCGGCCCTGTCGAAGTGTGCCGCGGCCCTGTCGAAGTGTGCCGCGGCCCTGTCGGCATGTGCCGCGGCACAAGGTACAGAAGGTTTTGGCCGATAAGTGTCACACGGGTGTGCCGCGGCCCGGACGAGTGTGCCGCGGCAGTGACCCGACAGTGTGCCGCGGCCCTGCCGGCATGTGCCGCGGCTCACGGTACAGCTGCCGAGCACTACTGGCCGTAACTCGGCCAGTGCCGGCCTGGGCCCAGATTGCCCGACCATGACTCGGCCGGGGCCAACTCCGACGGCCCGAACGACCCCGAAACCCGAACCAGAATACGAATCAAAGATACGGTTACGAAATACTTGCAAAGACGAATTCGAGCACTAAGAGAACACACGATTCCGACCACCCGAAGGCTCGAAATTCGACAACGGAACTAATTACCCCAAACTTTGAGAAAATTACGAAAATGGCCCAAAACGTCAGAAAATCACGATACGTGATCGAATAACCAAACCGAAGTTCACAACACGTCTAACAAAGTTAAACGGACTTACGGGAAACTCGAAACAGCAGTTTCCGACGATATTCGCATGAATCAAACTCAACTGCGGAAAAGTCGCCAAAAGGTACGGAACTCAACAAAATGACACCGAAACGAACTCGGATGTCAAAAAGTGCAGAATAAAATATTCCCAGAATGACGAAACGGTCATGAGCGAGTCGTCGGAACGGACTCCGACCGAAATTTTTTTTTTACCGAAAATCGAAAATTGCGGATATTACATTCTACCCTCCTTAAAAGAAGTTTCGTCCCGAAACTTAAAACAAGTAGGGAGAAGCAATATCCCGCCTGGAAAACTCAACGAGATACGCAAGAAACGCGTAACTAACGCCCAACGGCGAAACGTTACAAACAACGCAACGGAATATACGGTGTGAAAACACGCTCCACGACGACCAACATAACGTCGCCGTTAGGGACATAATAAAACCAACAAGTGACAAGCGTCATCAAATGGATAATACCATCAAGTCAATTATCTGAACAATCACAAAACACAACGAACGAAATCAATACGATTGACCAGCCCAACGGTGCATCAATCAAAACGCGAGCCAATCGCTGAACAAATACGGAATTCCACCGCCCAAGGGTTGGAAGATCGAAAACGAGACTAATTTCCTGAACTTAAGGGAATTAGGAAGGAGCCTGAACGCTCAACAATCACGAAACAAGAACGAAAACTGAACAAACAAACGATCGAGTCAACAAAAATCGAACAATCATGTCCGAAATACGAAGGATAATAAAATTCAAACAACAACTCCCAGGATGATCCGGTGAGAGCAACGAGACATGCATTCCCATAAGATCCACAGGAAAGGGAATAGCGATTGAAAAGTCATAACGACAAACGAGTTATCCTGAAACAATACCACCCTCGTTCGATCAACAAAAGCAAGGGATAGGGAAAGTTCAGAGAATGATAACGAGCATAAACGAGTCGATAGAGTCGAAAACACAGGAGTTCCAAATCCGATCCACTTCGAATAAAAGAATTAGTGGAACCAAAAGATGTTACATCCAAACGAGGTTCACAAGAATCGAACCGAACTCGAAAAAGTCACAGCGATAACCAGATTGACCCAAAACAAGATCACAGCTCGTCCGATCGACGAAACCGAAATACAGAACAAGTTCAGTAAGTATCAACGAATACGAGCGAGTCGATAGAATTGAGAAAGAGAAAATGCAGAAGCCAAAAATAATACGGGTATTATATTTGACCCCTTCTAAAAGAAGTGTCGTTCCCGAAACTCACAACACGAAATCAAGGTGACAACACAACAAGCAACTGACAGAAACATCCTTCAAAGGCCTCTCAAAGCTGATTCCGATGACTGTGCTGAAGCGCGAACTCCGAAGGTCTCGGTAGCCAATTCGCAAAACTGAATTCGGTGTCCCTCGAGTCCACACTCAAAATGTGTTACTGACGAGAAGGACAATTGGTAGGTGTATGCCCCCGGCACACCGCGGTTGGAAACGCCTCGGATCGGCATACCGAATATACAAATGCTAGATACCACGGACGTAACATCGCAAAACAACATACCGGAGATGCCAACTCGGTATAACATATCAACACATACAAAAATCGCTACAACAACGGTAACGTTCGAAGATTACAACGGCCCGGACGATACCCAGCATATAATTACTAAACATCACGAAACAAGCACGTATGTACACAATCATACACACCTTCTCCGACCATAAGCAGGAAATGATGGGTTTTAAAACGAAAACCACCTTTTGAAAATAATTTAGAAAAACACTGGTTGATCTTGAGTATCACCTTTCAAAAAAAATGCACAAACGTGAGACATCATTATCGAGACTTTGGAGAACCATTTCGCATTTGATAAAAATGAGGACACTTTCTCTTAGTGAAAAACTTTTAGAATATTCGACCCTCGGGTCTAAGTAAAAGTGTTTCTAAATAATTGAAAATATCTCAAAGTATTTTTGGTCCTCAATTGGAAAAGTTTTGAAATAGATTGCGGCACCAGAAAGCACCTTGAAAATACCGCAAGAAAATAATTCGTTTTAAAAGTACATCTCGAAATTTAATTTTATAAGATACTCAAGGTTTTCAAAAATCCAATAGGCCAGAATGCCCAAAACTCACGCATACCGACGTACACTAAAACACTTCCTAGTACACGCATCAAAACGTTTAAAGTCAAGACAATACATGTCTTTTAACAGAAATAAACGGTATAATACTACAGTCGAAGACCGCCAAGGATTCAGAACAAAACCACTGACCCCATTCAAGGCCTCTAAGGACCCTCCCGCTCTGGCTAGTGAACACGTCGAATGCGTATATGCACAAAGCTTCCACAAGACAACTCGTAAAACGAGTAAATCGATTCGAAAACCAAAAGCAACGGACAAAAACAACAGTAAAAAGATATTAGCTCGTATAAACCAAATACGAGAGTCAACTAAATACATATCGTGAAATCAAAATCCACCGAAGGATTCCATCACCTAACAAATAATCATAAAAATAGCTCGTGTCACACAAGGCACAACACAAAGATGGGAGACTTACATCCACAGGTCGCACGAAGATTATGATCGCCCCACGATACTAATCACGACCAACAACTCAGACGACGCGTCGCGACACGACTCAGTCACACAAAATCCGACGAGACAAAACTCAATAGACACCACTAACCCAACAGCCTAGGTTTCCACAACCTAAGCTCTGATACCATAAATGTAACACCCCCAATCCGCTCAGGGATATTACACGCCGTAGACCCTTTCCTCAAGGATCTACCAGGCTGGTAACAACATAAATCAACTCAAAAATGCCTTTAAGGCCAAAATGACTCAGTAGACCAATTTGGTCTTCCAATGATTACATACAACTCAAACTCATTACATGCCCACACAGGGGTCAAATACAACACACTCCCGTACGACGGGAAAGAATACCACAACGGAAAATAAACTATAACTATACCAATGACCTCATACGGATCCTCGTGTGATTAGTATCGTTCATCTTTCATCATCCTCCGTGCCGACCCTGTGTTATGCTCCCAAACCTGAATGCAAAAACAGACATCCACCCCCCGAATACTCGGGGGTTAGCAAAACTCCATTGTTTTGCTAGTGCAAGAACAAAGTGCAAATACGAGCCATACAATTCACATTTCACGAATAACAATAACCAGGAATCTTCAAAAATCCAAAAGTAACGAAAAGTACTTCCCGAGGCAAGAGTTTGGTAAACATTTCCAAATCCGAAAGATCACAAATAAAGGGAAACAATTTATAAAACAGTTTTAAAGATGCCATCGAGAGTTTTAATAGAAAACAATTTAGGATTATCAAATCCTTTTCTTTCCAAAATCAACAGGGTCCTCGACCAGTAGGCGGAAAGCAATTTGCAAGAAGGCCACTCAATCGACACAAACGAGTCTTCACAAATATTTCCCACGGGGTTCTCGACCCAATCCAAATAACATCATCACGAAATCAATCATCTCAACAATCCACAGGGTCCTCGACCCAGTACACAGGATAGCACCACAATACAATCAAAGGTACAATCTCTCATTCGACATATCCTGCTCAAGACCCCCGATTAATTAACTCTCGGAGATTTCGTCAAACCTCCTTGGTTAATTAACCCTGATACCAACGCTTTAAAAACAAGTTGAAACAAGCTTTCAGAAAACACGAATCACGGTCTATATCGAGACCAGCATTTTGAAAAGAGTTGAAAGAATTAGAGATACGAACATCGTTCGGTAACGGGGTCTTAGCTTTCACTCAAATACCCGTAACCAATAAGCTCACAGCGCCTGCCTTGCGCACCTGTGTACCGGCGTTCACATCCATCATGTTGGCCGCTCATTGAACATGTCACCGCACCGGAGTCACTCCCGCAAGAGCCGACCCTTGCGCGTGCATTAGGTAACACCGGCGTTCACCACCCATATGGAGCCGCACATTGCAAAGATATACTGTGCCGGAGTGCACGCCCCGCACTCAGAGGTTCCCGGATACGACGTTTCTCACAACAAGTATCCACATTATCACAAACATCAAGCACACAGTCAATCGTTGTAACAATTATCAAATCAATACACCAATGCACATAATTTATCCGTCAGTCCACAACCACACGAATAAGTAACAACACGCACATCAACCATAACACGACAGAAAGAAACAATATACGTACCCATGCATTATCAAGCGCAACGTCAACACTAAACATATCCAAAGGATTCATGTAGTCACTTACAACCCACACAATTTACAAAACACACACGTTTTGAAAGTGAGCCTTTAACGAGGCTAGCCGAATCTTTTGAAAACTCATTTCAAACAAACAACAAACACACCAAGACGATCACTAATTATCATATCCACAAAACAAGAAAAGTATGGGCAAGGTACTTGCCTCGAAGCCACGATCGCAACAAGACGACGGATGAAATACGGTCGAATAGCCCCGAACCCCCGAACAATATCAAGAACGCAATAGCACCCCGAGTACTACGAGAATAACACCACACGAATCATCAATCACCAAACGGGATTCAACATCGGAAATCCTCGAGCACCTAAAATCCTCCGGAAGGAACAATAAAAGATGATTACAACGGGAATCAAGGTAAAAACCACGGAAATCCCAACAAACTATCGAAAGGAACTCATTGGGGCATTTAATCGAACACTATATGTTCAATAATCCCCAAGATCACTCGAATCGCCAATCGAGTTAAACAAACTCGATATATGGATATACAATCCGTAGAACACAATTAATAACATCATACTACACCAACCGATGTATCAAAATCGGACTAGAATCGAAATCAAGAACAAATTCATCAAAAAGTCAACTTGAAGAAAAACCAAGAAATATACCTTGATTCGACGAAACACACGGATTAGATGTTGATATAATCAACAAGGATCTTCCAAAATGCTTTGGAAATGAGTAGAATCGGCCAAGAACTCGTTTCCCCGTCGCACTCGTCCGATAGCCGCAAGAAAGTGAGGAAGAATGAAAAAAAACACGGGCTGCCAGGCCTAAAATAGGCTGATCTGCATTGTGTGCCGCGTCCCAGCCGAAGTGTGCCACGGCACAGGGCCAAAAATCGCGCCCAGTAATCGGAAGACCGCTATGTGTGCCGCGGCCCTGTCGAAGTGTGCCGCAGCAATGACTCGGCATTATGCCGCGGCCCTGTCGGCATGTGCCGCGGCACAAGGTACAGAAGGTTTTGGCCGATAAGTGTCACATGGGTGTGCTGCGGCCCGGACGAGTGTGCCGCGGCAGTGACCCGACAGTGTGCCGCGGCCCTGCCGGCATGTGCCACGGCTCACGGTACAGTTGCCGCGCACTACCGGCCGTAACACGGCCAATGCCGGCCTGGGCCCAGATTGCCCGGCCATGACTCGGCTGGGGCCAACTCCGACGGCCCGAACGACCCCGAAACCCAAACCAGAATACGAATCGAAGATACGGTTACAAAATACTTGCAAATACGAATTCGAGCACTAAGAGAACACACAATTCCGACCACCCGAAGGCTCGAAATTCGACAACGGAACTAATTACCTCAAACTTTGGGAAAATTACGAAAATGGCCCAAAACGTCAGTAAATCACGATACGTGATCGAATAACTAAACCGAAGTTCACAACACGTCTAACAAAGTTAAACGGACTTATGGGAAACTCGAAACAGCAGTTTCGGATGATATTCGCAAGAATCGAACTCAAGTGCGGAAAAGTCGCCAAAGGTACGGAACTCAACAAAATGACACCGAAACGAACTCGGATGTCAAAAAGTGCAGAATAAAATATTCCCAGAATGACGAAACGGTCATGAGCGAGTCGTCAAAATGGACTCCGTCCGAAAAAAGAAATTTACCGAAAATCGAAAATTGCGGATATTACACTCAATCCATACAAAATATGGGACAGGGGGGAGAGGAGATCTCGAGATATATATCGACGCGTATACTTGAGTCGAAAAAGCAAATATACATGGGAGCTTACCATCATAAGTAAGATAAAAGATTGTAAATTTCAAAATATTTTCTTTTTAACAAAACTATTTCCTTTTTTTTACAACATACTGTAGTAATATGTTCTTTCTTTCAAATGCATTTATCTATGTAGGCTTCATTGGCAACTTCTGGTCATTGTGCCAGCAAGAGGAACTATTATATGGTTTTGCTCACTACATAGTAGGCCTGACTCTCGCATTAAGGCCATACTCCAAAAGTAAGATTTTATTTATAACATATTTGCTTTAAAATTTTATATCAACGACTCAATATATTATTGTTACTTTTAAGCAGTGCTGTGACCGCATTCAAGACCATGGATGGTATGCATACAAGTAAATCAATGCAAAGTGTTAGTTGATATATCCCAAGGTAATACATTTAATTACATGAGTGTAAATATGTGTGTTTGTGTGTATGAATATTTGAGTGTGTACGACAATATTGTTTTTGGAAACACGAATTATTTTGGGATGGACGTGGTTAACGTCGTAAGGATCTTCTCCCTTTGGGATAGATGGTAACTTTCGTCTTAAGGATCTTCTCCCAACATATCGTGTATGAAGTGTCCGTTTGTTTGTGTTGGTTTTTTTTTCTATGCAGTGTGTGTGTGTGTGTGTGTGTGTGTGCAGTGGCAGTGTGTGTATGCTGTGTGTGTGTGTGTTTGTGTTTGTGTGCAGTGTGTGCTGTGAGTGTGTGTGTGTCTTTGTGTTTATGTGTGTTTGTGTTTGTGTGTGTTTGTGTTTTGTGTGTGGGAAGTGTGTGTGCTGTGTGTGTGTTTTTTTTTTTTTGTGTGTGTGTAAATATTTGAGTGTGTACGACAACATTGTTTTTGGAAACACGAAATATTTTGGGATAGACGTGGTTAACGTCGTAAGGATCTTCTCCCTTTGGGATAGATGTTAACTTTCGTCTTAAGGATCTTCTCCCAACATATCGTGTATGAAGTGTCCGTTTGTTTGTGTTGGTTTGTGTGTGTGTGCTGTGTGTGTGTGTTTGTGTTGGTTTTTTTCCTGGAATGAGCCCATTTTTTTTCCTGGATACTGTTTTTTCTTCTTTGTTTGGGGTTTGGGATTTTAGGACGACGAAAGGTGTATACGGGTTTTTATACTGGTAAGAATAACTCGAGTGTGCTATGCGGCATGATATGATTGTTTTTTTTCTATTTGTGCAGTGTGTGTGTGTACTGTGTGTGTTTATGTTTGTGTGTGTATTGTGTGTTTATGTTTTTTTTTGTTTTGTTTGTGTGTGTATTGTGTGTTTAGCTGTGCAGTGTGTGTGTGTTTGTGTTTTTTTTTCTGTTTGTGCAGTGTGTGTGTGTGTGTGTGTGTGTACTGTGTGTGTGTGTTTGTTTGTGTGCAATGTGTGTGTGTGTACTATGTGTATGTGTGTGTTTGTGTGCAGTATGTGTGTGTGTGCTGTGTGTGTGTGTTGTGTGTGTTTATGTTTGTGTGTGTATTGTGTGTTTGTGTTTTTTTTCTGTTTGTGTGTGTATTGTGTGTTTAGCTGTGCAGTGTGTGTGTGTTTGTGTTTTTTTTCTATTTTTGCAGTGTGTGTGTGTGTGTACTGTGTGTGTGTGTGTTTGTTTGTGTGCAATGTGTGTGTGTGTGTACTGTGTGTGTGTGTGTGTTTGTTTGTGTGCAATGTGTGTGTGTGTATGTGTGTGTTTGTGTGCAGTAGGTGTGTGTGTGCTGTGTGTACTGTGTGTGTTGTGTGTGTTTATGTTTGTGTTTTTTTTTTTCTGTTTTTGTGTGTATTGTGTTTATGCTGTGTGCAGTGTGTGTTTGTGTTTTTTTTTTCTTTTTTTTGTTTGTGCAGTGTGTGTGTGTTGTGTGTGTTTATGTTTGTGTTGTTATTTTTTTCTGTTTATGTGTGTATTGTGTTTATGCTGTGTGCAGTGTGTGTTTGTGTTGTTGGTTTTTTTTTTTTCTGTTTGTGCAGTGTGTGTGTGTGTGTATGTGTGTGTGTGTGCAATGTGTGTGTGTGTGGGTACTGTGTGTATGTGTGTGTTTGTGTATGTTTGTGTGCAGTGTGTGTGAAGTTTGTGTGTACTGTGTTTTTTTTTTGTGCATTGTGTGTTTGTGTCAGTGTGTGTTGTTTCGGCTTCCTTGATAAGGAAGTACTGAGCAATCAGTACATTCCTCACTTCCGGACAATCAACCGCTTCGAACACTTTCTCTACTCTGATAGCCAATCCTCCCAACCTAATGGGTCTATGGCGCCGCCAAACTGTGGAGGGTGCATACGGATTACATTCTGAAGCAAAGCATCCATTGTTGGGTTTGGACTGTTCAACTGAACGGCTTGGGCCGAGATGGTCATCTGGTTAGCCAATTGTTGAAGGACATTTGCAACTCCAACATATGCGTTGTTCCCTTGGCCAGTTGACTGGTCATGGTGACATTCGGTGTCAGGATGCACCGAGTTAGATAGGCTGGGGGTGGACGATCCCGTAACGGAACTGAGGGAAATGGCCGCGCCACGTCCTCGTCCTTTTCCTCTACCAGCAGACATTCTGAAGAATACACAAGGCACGTAAGTAAAGTTAAATCGCACGTCATCGAAGTGACCGATTCCCAAAAATACCAAATCAGAAGCAAAGCGATTACAGAAAAAACAGAAGAGTAAGAGGTCTTACAAGTATCGGTCGCACTGTGATGATGGAAAAGTAATGATACTGTAGACAAACGATGACTCAATCTGCCCAAAAGACCGACAGCCTAGGTATCCATAGACCTAAGCTCTAATACCATATTCTGTAACACCCCCAAGTTATTAAGGGTATATTACAGCGCCGTGAGCCCCGTTGGGGGACCCACAAGGCTATTCATACGCGGAACTATAAAATTTGACCGAGAAGTTTCAAATACAATGTAATGGAAGACAATCAAAATGGTATTCAAAACCATATCCAATAATGTAACACCCCGATAAGGCGGCCATTACAGTGCCGTGGACCCCACACTGGGACCCACCAGGCGATACCCAAAATACAGATTAAATACACAATATATGTCGTACCGAACCACAATACATAGTACTTACTCCGATTAGGAGTTTACAGTAGTATGGCCAACGGCCTTATTATACACATGATCCAAAATATAAGTATAACCCATATGGAGATGGAATATACTTTAAATAACAATACATTTGTTCTTAAATTAAATAAAGCGGAAAGATAACATTACACGGTACGAACACGACCGGATTATGTTGTGTGTTGATTTTATTTACTGAAAGCGACTCATATAATTGTGTCTTATTTTGTTTTAGTGTAATAAACAAAATGGAGGTTGGGAGTATGGTTATTATGTTATGCACTGGATGTCGACTATCGCCCGAGCGCGTATTTTGGATGGTTGGATGGAGGTAGTATATTTTTTACTTGAAGTGGTGATAAAACTGTTTACTCTTTTACATTTAAAGTTTGTTTATTATACATTTATATGTGCAGATGTTTGATGATGTTGGAGCACTGTCTGAAGATGTTTTTGATAAAATTCGACTTGATTGGGGACTTTATTTCTTGGAGGTTCGAAATCGTCTCGCGACATGATTTTGGTGTTTTTGCGTGAATTATTTGTATGAATTGTACATTGGATATTTGTATGAATTATTTTGGATGAATTGGGATTTTTTGTATTATCTTTTTCAATGAATTGGTGGTTCAATGAATTTGGTGTTGGTTAGTTCTTTTCGGTGTGTTTGGATTCGATGAATTGGTGGTTTATTGATTAGTTTGATCCGATTCGAGTCGGATTGTGCAAAATAGGGAAAATCGACAAAATGATTAATATTTCAACAATGTTCCTCCAAACGGCCGTTATTTTTAAAATTAATCGCGTTCTATAATCGCGTGAAGTATCGTTTAACATCGGTTTCGAGAAACCGCCAGAACAAATTTAACAATGGTTAATATGAACCGCCGTTATTTGGCAAATTCAACGGCGTTTTGAAAACCGCCGTTGATATTAACAATGTACATATAACGGCGGTTCTGAACCGCCGTTAATTGGGCATTTTAACCTTGTTAAAAGTCGGCTTTGTAGTAGTGTTACACCGACTCATTTCAAGTGACAAAGAAAAGTCAAAATCAACTTACGGATATATTTTCACTTTGGGAGGTGGAGCCATCACTGGAGGAGTGTGAAGGTAAATGCATAGTGGACTCTACCATGGAAGCCGAGTATGTAGAAGCCTCGGATGCGGCTAAAGACGTGGTATGGCTCAAGTACTTCCTAAAGAATTTGGGTGCGATTCCTGATTTGCCTAGGAGTATTACACTTTATTGTGATAATACCGGTGCTTTTGCAAATCCGAAGGAACCACTAGACCACAAAGCACGCAAACATATCAAGCGCAAATATAATATCATTCGAGATTTTGTGAAGAGAAGGAAGATTATTGTCTCCAAGATAGCATCTGAAGACAACCTAGCTGATCCTTTCACGAAAGGGTTGCCCTCAAAGTCATTTGAAGGGCATGTGGAAGGAATGGGGTTGAGATGCATGGCAGCATTGCTTTGAGTATAAGTGGGAGATAGATAGAAGTAGTCTAGATAGTATACTTCAAAATCATGCTTTGAGTATAAGTGGGAGATTGTTAGGGTTGTATACGTCAAAGCATACTTCATGCTTGTATTACCTAATTTCCCGGTCTTTATCTATGAGAATATTTAATTCATTTATCACATGTTTTGCATTTTTATTCACGCTATGATTATGCAAATGTAGTCTAAATTACTTTATATTGTAGATAATGTGGTGTGTCGTGTCACACAGAAGATCACATTATCGGTTCCTTATATAGTAATATTTAGTTGACAACCTATATAACATTAGACTGTTATGTGAGAGGTTGTAGTATATGTTTGAGATTGGTTGGTCTTGACCATTAGCATATATATTAGCGTATTCGGTATAGGTTGAACAGGATCGAGATGAGATAGATTCTTCTGTACTGACTATAAGAAGAACGTACATCTCAGACAATTATTATTTCTTAATTCTAGTGATTAATATTTAATATTTATTGCTTTAATTTATCATGGGTGAGAGTCACAATGATTGACTCAATATGCTCGATATTTTGGGCAATATTATTATTTATATGATAATTAATATTATAGCTATAAATCGTGTCCCGACCAGTCGGGTTGATCATGTCCCTTGAGGCACTCGAAAAGATTATTATATTAAACCCTGCAGGTGAAATTAATTTTCCGATATAATAACAAAGGTCGAGTGGTATACTCATGTATAACACATTAATTAATTAAAAGCTGTCAATAGCTTAAATTAATTAATGGACATGGAATATCTTAAACATGGGAAATAATTATTTCAAAAAGGAGCCAATTTCGTAATTTGGGATTTTGGTAGGAAGTGCAATATCAACTTTTTAGTGGACTAAGTTGATATTTAATAGAGTCATTATATTAGGAAGAGTTCTAATATAGGACGATGACATCTATTAAGAGTCCTTACCATATCCTCCTTAAGATCCATAGAGTAGCTCAAAACATCTATAAATAAGATGCATGGGTGGCCGATTTTCTTAACTAATTTTGGCACAAATTTTTTGATTTTATTTATTTGTGTTTAATTGTGGATCTTGACTTGTGTCTTGGATTCCATAATGTAGTTAACACAATATTTTTCTAAATACTAAATTATCCAAGAAAAATAGAGAGAAAATTCGTAAGGTAAATTTTGCAAGAAAAGTGATTCGGACGTCCCCTTGCTGTTCAAGATTGATCCGGTAGATTGTTGCCCACACGATATCCGGATAATAGGCGGGATATACTCTAGAAGACTTTGAGGTAGAAATACAAGTAGATCAAGGAAGAATACAAGGAGGTGCTCGATCAATCCAAAAGAATTTTCTACCACTTCGCGCCAAAGGTATTAATTACCAACTCTCATGAACAAATATATTTATTTGATTATTTGTTAATCTGTTTAGTTAATTAATTGACAAGCCTAAATAGATCCGGTTTTTATGTTGGTTAGTTTATAAAACTTTTCATAAAATATTTTCTCCAACTAGCTTCCGCTGCGTTTTATATTCCAACACCACCATCATCCGAAAATGCAGACTTGTGCACATCTCGATGCGCCAGTTCGGTTTTCTACCACCCTGATGTAAATAAAGGTAGGGTAGAGTGAAGTTCTTCTTGTGACAGGAAAGATGAACTTGAGAAGGTTGGGAGTTCCAAATAGGCCTTTAAAATCTCATCAGACCCGAATGATTCCATCTCCTCCATTGTCAAACCATCGGAGGGAAGTCTATACAAACGCTCAAGGAATTCCCAGTTAATGGTTATCCCATTCTCTTGCACGATACTAATAATAGCAGTGACGTCAGAACCCTTCTTGTTCGACACATACTGAAACTCAGCATCAAGAAAGAACTCTTATACGATCTGCTCATCGTAGCTTTATGGATGCAGGCTACCCAAATGGTAGAGGTAGATTTGCTTCACACGTGATAAAAATAAGTTCATCCCGAGCTATCCTCATCCTCGGAAATGATGCATTCTTGCATAACTGAGCGTGCAAAGATCCTTCCATCGATTATCAAATCCTTTTTCTTCGCTGAGAAAGATGAGGTCTGGGAAGAAGAAGTGAATAGAAAAGAAGTAAGTAGAAAGCTTGAAAGTACGTAGGCTGTAGGCTCGATAATATGCAGAAAGCGTAAAGAGTCTGTAGATTAGCATACTAGCCCTTTATAGTGTGCAGGTAAACTAGGTTACAGTGAACAATCATATTTAAGGGATGGAAACCGTCTTTGAATGAATGTACAAGATGAATTTAGATGTAACTTGTACGTTTAATCCGTCAGTTTTTGAAATTAATGAGTGGTCCCACTTCTGACACAGTTCGTCTTCCACTATTGCATGAAACGCATTGATCTTCAAATCGCGGGTTTTAAGGCATTAAAGTCCAAGTGTCTTTTCGGTATTGAAAGATAAATATTTTTAAATTCAGAGTGCATGTGGACTTAAAACAGCTTTGTAATATTCAAGAGTATGAATTTAGGTACGATTAAAATGTTAATTGATATCCTACGTTGTATGTGATGTATCCATTAAATACGTTGTTCCCCTTAAAAGATACATACATGATTCAATTCTTACAGCAATTTTGGATTAATACTGTATTCTTGGGTCATACTGTATTCCCCCTTAATTAATGCACACGTCATTTGTATAAAGGTTATAATGCCTTCTACTTCATACAGTAAGGATACAACTTGAAGTTCTGAGTGTACGATTAATTAAAGTGGATACTGTGCAGCATTCCCCCTCAATTGTTGAGTAAAATGTAAAAATTTACATGGAGTTAGGCTGTAGCATTCCCGATTCTTGGCGAAGCATGCAAAATCTGGTGGTGCTGAGAGGTTTTGTAAAGATGTCCTCTAACTGGATGTCTGTATGAATCTTCACGATCCAAACATCTTTATTCTCGACATGATTCCTAATGAAATGATGCTTCATATCAATATGCTTAGTTCGCCAGTGCAATACAGGTTGTGCGTGATTGCAATTGTACTCGTGCTACCGCACATGATTGGAGTCCCTCTTGCATTGATGCCATAATCTTGTAAATGCTGTTGCATCTAGAGAATCTGCATACAACAACTTCCAGCAGCATAGTATTCCGACTCAGCGGTAGAAAGCGAGTTTTCCAGTTGCTTCTTACTGAACCATGACACAAGTCTTGGTGCAAGAAAGTGACGATTGCCGCTTATACTCTTCCCATCCAATTTATAGGCTCCGAGTCACTATAGCCTATCAAATCAAATACTCCTTCTTTAGGATACCACAATCCTACATCAATTGTTCCTTTCACGTACTTAAGGATTCGTTTGGCTGTGGTGAAGTGTGACTCCATAGGTGTAATACCCGGTTGTAATTCAGTCATTATCATCCAGTAATTTCATTCGGTAATTGTCCCTATGCATTTTTGTTCACTTGTTAATAATCATTCATCCGTGTTCACCGTTCGGAATAACTTCGAGTTGTGTATCGATATTGTTCTTTGCTGCAACCTTACTCGGGAATCGAGACAAGAGTATTATCTTGATTGTTGTAATTGATTCATTAGTCTATGTTGACGTTGGAGTTCATGTCATTTCAAATCTCCTCATTGTCCAAATTGTGTTTTTGTTGGGCGAACCCTTGTAATCATTGCTTGGAAACACCGTTTTGGAGTTTCCGCACTTCCATTTCGTGTTATTGTTTCCCAAATATTGATTCCTATTGCTTTTAATCTCTTCCCGGGTCATTTTTCATCATTTTAGGACCCAAAGGGGGTCGGGGCCGCGGCACAAGAGAGTGTGCGCCGCGGCACACACATGTTGCAACTTCGACCGACCCGGCTGTACCGGGGGCCGCGGCTCATGTCAGCAGGGCCGCGGCACACTGCCGAGTCACTGCCACGGATCATTCGTCCGGGCCGCGGCACACACACTCATGTTGCATTTGGCCGACCCGCCTGTACCGGGGGCCGCGGCTCATGCCGGCAGGGCCGCGGCACACTGTCGAGTCACTGCCGCGGCACACTCGCGTATGTTTAGACAGGATTGTGTGTATTCAACTCTTGAGGATTGTTGTTCTGTGTAACTGACCCCGTTGGGGGATATTGTTTTTCAGGTCATGGCAAGGCAAAAGCAAGGGGAGAGCACGTTGACGGCGAGGAGTCCCAATGATACTAGTAGGGGCCCCCAGTCTTTTCAGTCATTTATGTTTCCTTCATTTTATTCCGCTGCAGACCTTCCGTTTGAATACCCATTTTACTCAGTTTTGTATGTTTTATCTCCATATAAAATATATACATATATTCTATAATATCTTAGGTGTGTTGTATGAAACTCCTCATCGGAGTAATTAATGTTGTAATGTGGTTCGGTACTACATTTACCCTGTGTTATTCATTCATTTTCATTCGCCTGGTGGGTCCCAGTCGGGGGTCCACGGCACTGTAATATCCACCTAGTTTGGGGTGTTACAGAGTTGGTATCGGAGCGTGGTTTTGAATACTACCTTCCGAGTCATGTCTCATTTGAAATCATCATCATCAGACTAGTATCATTGGACTTTAACGTCACGTGTGACTTGTGCAGATGTCGAGCCAATCAGACCGAAAGAACTGTAAGACTTCTAACGCCATGGTATAATTTCTGGCAATAATCATTCATTCATAATTCATCAGTTAACAATCTTCAATCATCATTTTCATTTTAACCAGGACGGTCATGTTAACTCGTTAATCACTCAATTCATTTCATTACTCAGTTGTTGATCTGGAAGATCATATCATTAATCTTGTTAACTTGTTCAAGATAATTATTTCAAGAATTTCACCTGATAATCATGACGCCTTAGTTAATCATTCATGTAATCACCGTGTTAGAGCGTGTATGCTCATTTTCATCATCTCATGACATAATCATAACGTGATATTCATGCGGAGAATATAATTATCATATGACTTTCCTACTTCAGTATGGAGAGAGCAGGCAGAGGACGTGGGCGACAAGAGGCCGTGGTGCAGGCCGGAACCCGAGAGCTCGTGTGAATACACGCGCGAATGCTAGGAATAATGCTGACTCATCGAGCAGTGACGCTGCCACTCATTCACCTGGGCGTAATCATTCACTATCAGGAAGTCGTACCCGGGACACAGCTCAGTCAGAGGGTGTTCGGGTTGACCCACTCGCTTTTATGCAGGGCATGATGGCCCAAATGACTCAGATGGCACAACTAATGGAGACGATGCATAACTCCACTACTCAAAATCAACAGGCTCCTCCTCCACCAACTCAGAGGCAAGAGAGGGGTGTAAGCAGTATCATTAGCGATATCTCTCGCCAGCGACCACCTACCTTCGAGGGCTCATCTGAGCCGGCGGATATTGTTCATTGGCTTGAACATTTCGAGAAGTTATTTGCTATGGTGGATTGCCCTGAAGGGCATAAAGTTTCAGTTGCGGCCTACTATCTTGGTAAGAGCGCTCATTCATGGTGGTTATCGTTGAAGCCCACCGAAGGATCATGTACTTGGGATCAGTTCAAAACTCTCATGATGGAGAGGTATTATCCAGCCCCACTCAGGGAGGCTAAGTTGTCGGATTTACTCACTCCCGACCTCTCAACGGACGATGATGTTCTCACCATCGCCGAAAAATTTCAGGAACTTCTTCCGTTCGCCTCATCTATCATTCACTCTGAGGCGGACAAGATTAAGTATTTCAGCAAGAGGCTGAAACCTCGTATGCGGCTACAGTTGCTTAATCATAATTGCACCACTTTGGCCGAATTCATCGAGAAATCTCTCACTTATGAGCTTACTGCTAAGGAGATTGCTAAGCAACAACCTTCATCTGATGGCAAGAAGTCTAAGAACCATAATCAGTCTGACGGCAGTCAGGCCACTTTCAAGAAACCACGTGCGGGCTCTACTTTTTCCGAGCGACCTCCTATGGCGCCTAAACCCGCGGAATCTCAGTCACGAGCGGCCAGTTCGGCCATCACCTGTTTCAACTGTGAAGAACAGGGTCATTTCAGCACCAAATGTCCGAAACAGACCGTCACGTGCCACAACTGTGGGATTGCTGGACATAGGGCCCGTTTTTGCCGAAGGGACTCTAAACCTACTCCGGCGTCATCTCAGGACCCAGGACATTCAGCGGTGCCGAATCAGGCCACTCAGTCAGCGTCGTTCAAGACCGACGATCCAGAGGCCCGGATGATCTCAGGTACACTCGATATTTTATCTCAACCTGTGTGTACCCTTTTTGATACTGGTGCATCGCATTCATTCATTTCCGAGTCATGTTTGAGTAGACTACGTCTGGGTAGTGCTACTAGTTGTGAGCCTTATGTCATTGGTCTACTTGACGGTAGAAGAATTATCGGAAATCGCGATATTCAGAATTGTCCGATTCATCTTCATGGCCGTGTATGGCTAGTAGACCTAATCGTGGTAGATTTACCGAGAGACGACGTCATTTTGGGTATTGATTGGATGGATCGTCACGATGCCATCATTAGTGTTCGTAAGCGTATGGTCACTATCATTTCAGACGATGGGGTTGAATGTGTTTTTCAGGGAGGTAATCCCGGCTATTCGGGTAAGGTCATTAACTTGATGAAAGCAGTGAAATTACTCAGTCAGGGGTGTGTTGGTTATTGCTGCTATATGACTAAAACCGAGAAATCATCAGTAATGTTGACGGATATTCCGGTAGTGAGGGAATATGCCAATGGTTTTCCAGACGACTTACCTGGTTTGCCTCCACAGAGGGATGTGGAATTCACGATTGAGTTGGAGCCTGGTACATCTCCAATATCGAAGGCACCATACCGGATGGCCCCGACCGAAATGCAGGAGTTGAAGAATCAACTAGAGGAGTTGTACGAGAAAGGTTATATCCGACCGAGTGCGTCCCCATGGGGAGCACCAGTGTTGTTTGTCAAGAAGAAGGATGGTTCATTGCGCTTGTGTATTGATTATCGGGAGTTGAACAGGGTGACAATCAAGAATAAGTATCCTCTGCCCCGTATTGATGATCTCTTAGACCAACTTCAGGGAGCTTCAGTATTTTCCAAGATCGACTTAAGATCTGGATATCATCGATCGAATTCGAGAGTCGGATATTGCAAGAACAGCGTTTCGTACACGTTATGGTCATTATGAGTTCGTAGTAATGCCGTTCGGGTTAACTAATGCACCTGCGGTATTCATGGAATTAATGAATCGAGTTTTCATCGACTTTTTGGATCAGTTCGTGGTTGTCTTCATTGATGACATTTTTATTTATTCTCGTGACCGGGAGGAACACGAGTTTCACTTCATCAAGTGATCGACATGTTGAGATGAGAAAAACTTTATGGGAAGTTTTCCAAATGTGAGTTCTGGATGTCCGAATTGACGTTTCTCGGACATGTAATTTCATCAGACGGAGTTCGTGTTGATCCTCAGAAGACGGAGGCTATCCGAGATTGGCAACCTCCGAAGAATGTGAAGGAAATCCGAAGTTTCCTCGGATTAGCTGGTTATTATCGGCGATTTGTGGAAGGATTTTCTAAAATCACTCAACCCATGACGAACCTTTTAAGGAAAGATAAGAAATACACATGGTCCGACGCGTGGCAACGGAGTTTTGAGGAACTCAAGAGACGGTTAATGTCATGTACTTTCCTTGCCGCAAGGGACGGAAGGATTTGTGGTTTATAGTGATGCGTCCGGGCAGGGTCTCGGATGTGTAATCATGCAGAATGGGAAGGTTATTGCCTATGCTTCACGGCAATTGAGACCTTACGAGGTTAATTATCCGACCCACGACCTGGAGCTAGCAGCCGTGGTGTTCGCTTTGAAAATCTGGCGTCATTACCTTTATGGCGTTACTTGTCAGATATTCACCGATCATAAGAGTTTAAAGTATATATTTACTCAGAAAGAGTTAAAAATGCGACAGAGACGGTGATTGGAACTAATCAAAGATTACGATATCGAGATCCTTTACCACCCGGGCAAGGCGAACATTGTCGCCGACGCACTGAGTCGTAAGTCCGTTCAGGACCAGATGCTTGATCGTTTAACAGTTCAGAAGGAGCTTCAGCAGGAATTCCTTAGACCCGAGATCGAGGTCTGGCTTCAGCGAGTACAAGGGCAACTTTGCATGTTAGAGATTTCATCGTCACTTGAGGAGGCAAGCAGAGAGAATCAGGGTTCAGACCCATCACTGTTGCGCATCCGTGAGGATGTGGCTCAGGGGAAAGCCCCTGGCTTTGTGATCCACGAGGATGGACTTTTGCGTTTTAAGAATTGGTTGTGCGTACCGGCGAATGACAAGTTGAAAAACTCGATTTTGAGAGAAGCTCATGCTACCCCTTATTCTGTTCATCCGGGGTCTAGAAAGATGTACAAGGACTTGAAACAAAATTACTGGTGGAGTAATATGAAGCGAGAAGTCGCAGAATTTGTTTCGAGATGCTTAACCTGTCAACAAGTCAAGATTGAACATCAGCGACCGGCGGGTATGCTGAAACCTCTCCCTATTCCAGAGTGGAAGTGGGAAGACATTTCTATGGATTTCATCACAAGTTTGCCGATGAGTCGTCGTGGCATGAATACGATCTGGACGATTGTGGACCGCTTAACTAAGTCAGCTCATTTTCTCGAGATTAAGGATACTTGGGGTCCCGAGAGACTTGACCAGTTGTTCATCAAAGAAATAGTGAGATTGCACGGTACTCCTAAGAGTATCGTTTCTGATCGTGACGGGCGATTCGTGTCTCAGTTTTGGAAATCAGTTCATCGTGCCATGGGAACTCAGCTTAATTTCAGCACATCTTTTCATCCTCAGTCCGACGTACAATCAGAGAGGACTATTCAGACATTAGAGGACATGTTGAGGGCATGAGTCCTCGATTGGAAAGACGATTGGGAAGCGCAAATACCATTGATTGAGTTCACGTATAATAATAGTTGGCATGTTTCGATTAAGATGGCACCTTACGAGGCTTTGTACGGTCGTCTTTGTCGATCTCCTTTGTGTTGGGATGACTTATCAGAATCAGTCGGCACCGAGCCCGATATGCTTATAGCCGCCCGTGAGAAGGTAGCTTTGATCAGGAGTCGTTTGTTGACTGCTCAGAGTCGACAGAAATCATATGCAGATAATCGTCGTCGACCTCTAGAGTTCGAGACAGGTGACCACGTGTTGGTAAAGGTATCCCCAAGTCGAGGTATTTTCCCTTTCGGAAAACGGGGAAAGTTGAGTCCGAGATTTATTGGGCCGTTTGAGATTTTGGAATGGGTAGGTGAGCTAGCTTATCATTTGGCCTTACCTCCGGCATTGATCCGAATTCATAATGTGTTTCACGTCTCTCAGTTGCGGAAGTATGTTGCCGACCCGAGTCACATACTTCAGTTCGACGAAATCGAGATCGCAGATGATCATTCGTATGAGGAGCGTCCCATACGAGTCTTAGAGCGGCGAATCAAATAGTTGAGGAATAAGGCGATTCCTTTGGTTAAAATTCAGTGGTCTAGACACAGAGTCGAAGAGGCTACTTGGGAAACCGAGGATAGTATGCGGGAGAGTTATCCCGAGTTGTTTGACCCTTAGTTTCGGGGACGAAACTCTTTTAAGGGGGGGTGTATGTAATACCCGGTTGTAATTTAGTCATTATCATCCAGTAATTTCATTCGGTAATTGTCCCTATACATTTTTGTTCACTTGTTAATAATCTTTCATCCGTGTTCACCGTTCGGAATAACTTCGAGTTGTGTATCGATATTGTTCTTTGTTTCAACCTTACTCGGGAATCGAGATAAGAGTATTATCTTGATTGTTGTAATTGATTCATTAGTCGATGTTGACGTTGGAGTTAATGTCATTTCAAATCTCCTCATTGTCCAAATTGTGTTTTTGTTGGGCGAACCCTTGTAATCATTGCTTGGAAACACCGTTTTGGAGTTTCCGCACTTCCATTTCGTGTTATTGTTTCCCAAATATTGATTCCTATTGCTTTTACTCTCTTCCCGGGTCATTTTTCATCATTTTAGGACCCAAAGGGGGTGTGGTGTAACATCCCCAAAACCGTATGGGAATATTACACGCCGTAGACCCTTTCCACAAGGATCTACCAGGCTAAACATCCATAAACAACCAAGTGCTTGCCCGACCAGGGTCAAACAATAAAATGATACAGACCGATATGGTCACTTACACGTGAATACACAGACCGATGAGGTCACACTACCCAATCGATAAAACTGACTTAAATAACATTACCCACACAGGGGTCGAAATACAATACAAATAAGACCGAAATCAACTCGACAACACAACAAAATCAAAATAACTCTCGACTCATGATTAGTATCGCACTCGTCATCCTCTTGTGCCAATCCCGTGATCGCTCCCTAAATCTGCATGTACCGGACGCAAACAGACATCCACCCCGACATTACTGGGGTTAGTAAAACTCCACTGTTTTACTAGTGCAAGTATCAAATCATACGAAATGTAACAAGCAATTAATAATCAAGTATCAAATATTCCTGGAGGTTTTCACAAGAGAAGATAAGCTATGAAGCATTCAAAATAAGGTTATCATCTCGGGAATTTTTAGAATTTCAAAACCTTAAGACCTCATGTCCCGATTCACAAAACCTTTGAAAAACTTAAGGGCCTTAACCCAAAACTCGTTTCATAATTCAACAGCTTTACAATACCGAAACATTTCCATAAATCTCGTGGGCTCCCAACATTATTTGTTAAAACTTTTCCTTTAAAAACTTTGATTTGAAAAGTATCATGCTCATGACACCGTGATCCACCGTCACGTGTCTCCGTAGGTTCAACAACCCGCACGGACTACATCACGCACAATTAAACAAACATAATCAACTCCGACACCGTGATCCACCGTCACGTGTCTCCGTAGGTTCAACAACCCGCACGGACTATTAACCAAACATAACCAATTCCGACACCGTGATCCACATCACGTGTCTCCGTAGGCATAACAACCCGGACGGACTATATCAATCACAACAATCACACACACACCCGACACCGTAGTCCACCGCCACGTGTCACCGTAAGCCCCGCCGAGCTCACCCGGTTGACGACCGTGTCCGAAACTCATGGTCCACCGCCATGCTACCGTAGGCCTCGCTGCATCAAAGACGATTGGACCTCGCACCTCACTAAGTTCTCGATCCCGTAGTCCACCGCCACGAATCCTCGTAGGTCCGTCGAACCAACACGAGTGAACTTAGCGGTCACACATATTCACATTCACATTCACATTACATACAACAATGAGCACAATTGATCAATCACATTGATCACCACAAAATCGTACATCACCTGCACATAACACAATCTCAACACTCGCAACGACTATCGTCAATCAACGACACATATCCAACATAACATACGCTCGGTACACATTACATTACACAACCAAGTGTACGACCGTCCCATATGTACGGCGCAATCCTGCACAAATGGCACAACGCCTAACACGTATACTAATATAACAATATTATCGCAAAGCCTTCAAATTACGGAAAACACAACCAACTCAAACGGAACATATTTACGAAGGCAAGCAAAGTCATTATACATCTCATACGTAATTACTAGTCGCAAGATACAAGTCGTATAGTAAGATACTTGCCTTAATAACCGCTACCAAACGCTTCGAATAACACGGTTCGATCGGGAAGCTCGAACCCTAAAGAAGGCAACGAACGGAAGGGTTCCGACTCGAGTTCTTCACAAGAATTCTTTCCTAAGTCACAACGATATCAATTCAATCACAATTCTACGAAAACGTATGGAACTTCCCAAGTTCTACCCATTGAAGCATTTTATCGGACACTTTGAAGGCGTAGTCCAATTCAATCGATTATTCAAAGAAATACTCAAATCCGTTCCACAAAACTTCAAGGGTATTGAATGATTACGAGTTTACAATTAAGTTTCATCAAAGAATCAATCAAAACAAAGAAAATCGCCAAAACACCAAGAAACCCCAAGAACATCCAAAACCAAAAGTTTAGGTGTTCTTACCTTCGATCCGGTGGAAGATGATGTTAATCCATGATTCCAACTTCCAAAACATGTTTATATAAGTTGATTTTACTCAAAACCATCGATCTATGGTGAAAAATCGCTAAGGAACGAAGAAAAGTGGAAAATGCCGGATATGACTCGGTCCAGCCTTAAATAGCCGACTGGCGGCGAGGACTCGACCGTGTCTTGCTAAACACGGTCGCGTCCGATAGTGACCCGTCCGACAATGACTTCGGCATGACTCGACCGTGTCTGGAACACGGCCGGGCGTGTCAGCGATCGGCTCGCTTATCCGGAAGAGTTCGGCACGGCCGCGTGTCGGACGACACGGTCGGGTCTGAGGCGAGACTCCGGCATTTCCGGACGAGTACGCACGGGCCGTGTCGGACGACACGGCCGAAGTTCGGCCGGTGATCGCCAATAACGAGCGGGTGAGCTAAAACGACCATAACTCTCTCGTCCAGGACTCGATTGACTCACCGTTTGAACCATTGGAAAGCTAACTCGATGCTCTATAATATTGCAAAGATTCAGAATTTTTGGAGTTACCAAAAATTAATGGTGATCTAACAAAGTCGAACTCATACTTAGAAAAGTCGTTTAGTAATCCTGAATTCAACAAAACGACACCGAAACCCGAACCTGAATACGAACCGAAGATACGTTTACGAAATACTCACAAAGACGAATCTAAGAGCTAGTAGAACACACGATTCCGACCACCCGAAGGCTCGAAATTCGACAACGGAAGGTAATTACCCCAAACTTTGGGAAATTACGAAAATGGCCCAAATGCCCGAAAATCACCATACGACAACGAATAATCAAACCGAAGCTCACAACACGTATAAAAACGTTAAATGAACTAACGAAAAACCCCAAACGACAGTTTCGAACGAGATTCGCAAGAACCGAACTCAAGCGCGGAAAAGTCGCTAAAAAGCACGGAACTCAACAAAGCAGCACCGAAACGAACTCGGATGACAAAAAGTGCAGAATTAAATATTCTCCGAATGACGAAACGGTCAAAATCGAGTCGTCAAAACGGACTTAGGCCGAAAAAAGAAATTTACCGAAAATCGAAAATTTGCAGATATTACATTCTACCCTCCTTAAAAGAAGTTTCGTCCCGAAACTTAAAACAAGTAGGGGGAAGAAATATTCCGCCAGGAAAAACTCAACAAGATACACAAGAATGCGTAACTAACGCCCAACGGCGAAATGTTACAAACAACGCAAAGGAATATACGGCGTGAAAACACGCTCCACGGCGACCAACACAACGTCGCCGTTAGGGATATAATAAAACCAACAAATGACCAGTGTCATCAAACGGATAATATAGCCAAGTCAATTATCCGACAATCACAAAACACAACGAACGAAAATCAATATGATTGACCAACCCAACGGTACATCAATCAAAACGCGAGCCAACCGCTGAACAAATACGGAATCCCACCGCCCAAGGGTTGGAAGATCGAAAACGAGACTAATTTCCCGAACTTAAGGGAATTAGGAAGGAGCCTGAATGCTCAACAATCACGAAATGAGAACAAAACCGAACAAACAAACGATCAAACCACAACGATCGAGACAACAAAAATCGAACAATCATGTTCGAAACACGAAGGATAAGAAAATTCAAACAACAACTCCCAGGATGATCTGGTGAGAACAACAAGACGTGCATTCCCATAAGATCCACAGGAAAGGGAATAGCGATTGAAAAGTCACAACGACAAATGAGTTATTCCAAAACAATACCACACTCGTTCGATCAACAAAAGCAAGGGGCGGGACAAGCCTTAAATGTCAACGAACATAATGAGTCGACAGAGTCGAAAACACAAGAGTTCCAAATCCGATCCACTTCGAATAAAAGAACTAATAGAACCAGATGAGGTCACTCCCGAACAAGGTTCACAAGAATCGAATCAACCCAAAAAGTCACATCGATAACCAGATCGACCCACAACAAGATCACAAATGCTCGAACGATGAAACCGAAATACGTAAGCGCTTCATAAAGTATCAACGAACACGACGAGTCGATAGACTCGAGAAAGAGGAAATGCAAAAGTCAAAACGATACAGCATTACATTCGACCTCTTATAAAAGAAATGTCGCTCCCGCAACTCACAACAACCGGAGTAAGGTGACAACACAAAAGCAAACGACAGAAATATCTCCCATGGGCCTCTCGGATCCGATCCTCATATCTATATCGAAGTTCGCGCCCGAAAGACTCGGAACCCAACTCGCAAAACTGGATCCTGTGTCTCTCGGGTCCACACTTGAAAAGCGCATCGACGAGAAGGACAATTGGCACGTACATGCCCCGCACAATACGTTCGAAATGCCTCGGCTCGGCATATCGAAAATACAGATGCTAGATACAATGGAACATAACACCGCAAAACAACATACCGGAGATGCCGACTCAAAGATAATAAAGAATCATAACACATATCATATACAACGATTACCATCGTAAAGTAATACACACACAAACACTACAACAACGATGATCGTCGCGACATCAACGGCCCGAACGATAATCGCACATAATTACAAACATTATGAAACAATCACACATGTACACAAACGTACAAACCCAAGCTTCAACATCTCACACTCGTGCGACAACACGCAAATCGCCACGAGGCGATAAACGAAACACCGGTTCACACCTCTCACAGAGGGCTAGTACAAAGAAATGCGTGGCAACGCCTCGACGTTCATGGCACTAATTCGATCATACTGGAGCAAACATCATAACGGCAACGTGAACATCATACATACATACCCAGCCCTCAAACGGGAATGGATAGGTTTTTAAAAACGAAAACCTCCTTTTGAAAATAATTTTGGAAACACCGATTGATCTTGAGTATCACCCTTAAAAAAAAAAGTACAATCGTGAAACATCGTTATCGAGACTTTGGAAAACTATTTCGCATTCGATAAAAATGAGGACACTTTCTTTTCGTGAAAAACTTTCGGAAATATTCGACCCTCGGGTCTAAGTAAAAGTGTTTATAAAACATTGAAAAATATCTCAAAACATTTTGGTCCTCGAGGTAGAAGAATTCGGAAACATATCGTGGCACCTTGGAAGTACCATGAGAAAACAATTCATTTTAAACGTGCGTCTCGAAATTTATTTCTAGGATACTCAAGATTTTCAAAGATAATTCAATGGGCTAGAATGCCCAAAATCTCGAGTAATTACACGGAACATTATAGCGTTGTGGGTCCTGCCGAACCCACCAGGATAAAAACTATTTACAAAAACGACAAAAGGGCCTATGACGGTAATATTTCAAAAACTCACAAAAGCCATTTACAAAATACTAAATACCGTCATAAGAATTTCGCCAAAACGATCAAGGCCATAATGTCAAAACTCGGTTAAGGGAATCGATTTTCAAAATAAAACTCAGTCGCCGATACCTTTTCGAAATCCATCAAGGTTTACAACTTCCACACCATACCACACCACTCGGTGGTTCAAAGATAAAACAATAATGTGCCCAGTTCTATACACATACTATATGCCACAAGTACTAAACACAATTATATTACACAATACTGTGTAAAGAAAATCATGCACCGCAATTAACTCACTAAGATAAAATCGAGATACACAGGTACTTCGCATAAAAGAGGAGACTTACATCCACAGGTCGCACGGAGGTGACGGTCGCCCACGATACCAATCTCGTCTGACAACATAACCGACACGTTGTGACTACGCACAACTCAACTTGTCACCTGATGACTCAAACGACATGACAACACATTACTCGACAAATCACGACTTGACTTGACCCGACAGCCTAGGTTTCCGCAACCTAAGCTTCGATACCATAAATGTAACATCCCCAAAACCGTATGGGAATATTATACGCCGTAGACCCTTTCCACAAGGATCTACCAGGCTAAACATCCATAAACAACCAAGTGCTTGTCCGACCAGGGTCAAACAATAAAATGATACAGACCGATATGGTCACTTACACGTGAATACACAGACCGATGAGGTCACACAACCCAATCGATAAAACTGACTTAAATAACATTACCCACACAGGGGTCGAAATACAATACAAATAAGATCAAATCAACTCGACAACACAACAAAAATCAAAATAACTCTCGACTCATGATTAGTATCGCACTCGTCATCCTCTTGTGCCAATCCTGTGATTGCTCCCTAAATCTGCATGTACCGACGCAAACAGACATCCACCCCCGATTACTCGGGGGTTAGTAAAACTCCACTGTTTTACTAGTGCAAGTATCAAATCATACGAAATGTAACAAGCAATTAATAATCAAGTATCAAATATTCCCGGGAGGTTTTCACAAGAGAAGATAAGCTATGAAGCATTCGAAAATAAGATTATCATCTAGGGAATTTTTAGAATTTCAAAACCTTAAGACCTCATGTCCTGATTCACAAAACCTTTCGAAAAACTTAAGGGCCTTAACCCAAAACTCGTTTCATAATTCAACAGTTTACAATACCTAAACAGTTCCATAAATCTCGTGGGGCTCGGCCCAACATTATTTCTTAAAACTTTTCCTTTAAAAACTTTGATTTGAAAAGTATCATGCTCATGACACCGTGATCCACTGTCACGTGTCTCCGTAGGTTCAACAACCCGCACGGACTACATCACGCACAATTAAACAAACATAATCAACACCGACACCGTGATCCACAGACACGAGTCTCCGTAGGTTAAACAACCCTCACGGACTAATAACCAAACATAAACAATTCCGACACCGTGATCCCATGGCACGAGTCTCCGTAGGCAAAACAACCCGCACGGACTAGATCAATCACAACAATCACACACACAGTCCGACACCGTAGTCCACCGCCACGTGTCACCGTAAGCCCCGTCGAGCTCACCGGTTGACGACCGTGTCCGAAACTCATGGTCCACCGCCATGCTACCGTAGGCCTCGCTGCATCAAAGACGATTGGACCTCGCACCTCACTAAGTTCCGATCCCGTAGTCCACCGCCACGAATCCTCGTAGGTCCCGTCGAACCAACACGAGTGAACTTTGCTGTAACACATATTCACATTCACATTCACATTACATACAACAATGAGCACAATTGATCAATCACATTGATCACCACAAAATCGTACATCACCGCACATAACACAATCTCAACACTCGCAACGACTATCGTCAATCAACGACACATATCCAACATAACACACGCTCGGTACACATTACATTACACAACCAAGTGTACGACCGTCCCATATGTACGGCGCAATCCTGCACAAATGGCACAACGCCTAACACGTATACTAATATAACAATATTATCGCAAAGCCTTCAAATTACGGAAAACACAACCAACTCAAACGGAACATATTTACGAAGGCAAGCAAAGTCATTATACATCTCATACGTAATTACTAGTCGCAAGATACAAGTCGTATAGTAAGATACTTGCCTTAATAACCGCTACCAAACGCTTCGAAGAACATGGTTCGATCGGGAAGCTCGAACCCCAAAGAAGGCAACGAACGGAAGGGTTCCGACTCGAGTTCTTCACAAGAATTCGTTCCTAAGTCACAACGATATCAATTCAATCACAATTCTACGAAAACGTATGGAACTTCCCAAGTTCTACCCATTGAAGCATTTTATCGGACACTTTGAAGGCGTAGTCCAATTCAATCGATTATTCAAAGAAATACTCAAATCCGTTCCACAAAACTTCAAGGGTATTGAATGATTACGAGTTTACAATTAAGTTTCATCGAATCAATCAAAACAAAGAAAATCGGCCAAAACACCAAGAAACCCCAAGAACATCTAAAAACCAAAAGTTTAGGTGTTCTTACCTTCGATCCGGGTGGAAGATGATGTTAATCCATGATTCCAACTTCCAAAACATGTTTATATAAGTTGATTTTACTCAAAACCATCGATCTATGGTGAAAAATCGCGGAAGGAACGAAGAAAAGTGGAAAATGCCGGATATGACTCGGTCCAGGCCTTAAATAGCCGACCCTGGCCGGCAGGGACTCGACCGTGTCCTGCTAGACACGGTCGCGTCGTCCGATAGTGACCCGTCCGACAGCGACTCGGCATGACTCGACCGTGTCCTGGAACACGGTCGGGCGTGTCGGCAGTCGGTTCTGGCTTATCCGGAAGAGTTCGGCACGGGCCGTGTCGGACGACACGGTCGGGTCCTGAGGCAGGGACTCCGGCATTTCCGGACGAGTACGACACGGCCGAGTTCGGCCGGCAGTGATCGGCCAATAACGAGCGGGTGAGCTAAAACGACCATAACTCTCTCGTCCGGACTCCGATTGACTCACCGTTTGAACCATTGGAAAGCTAACTCGATGCTCTATAATATTGCAAAGATTCAGAATTTTTGGAGTTACCAAAAATTAATGGTGATCTAACAAAGTCGAACTCATACTTAGAAAAGTCGTTTAGTAATCCTGAATTCAACAAAACGACACCGAAACCCGAACCTGAATACGAACCGAAGATACGGTTACGAAATACTCACAAAGACGAATCTAAGAGCTAGTAGAACACACGATTCCGACCACCCGAAGGCTCGAAATTCGACAACGGAAGGTAATTACCCCAAACTTTGGGAAATTACGAAAATGGCCCAAATGCCCGAAAATCACCATACGACAACGAATAATCAAACCGAAGCTCACAACACGTATAACAACGTTAAATGAACTTACGAAAAACCCCAAACGACAGTTTCGAACGAGATTCGCAAGAACCGAACTCAAGCGCGGAAAAGTCGCTAAAAGCACGGAACTCAACAAAGCAGCACCGAAACGAACTCGGATGACAAAAAGTGCAGAATTAAATATTCTCCGAATGACGAAACGGTCAAAAGCAAGTCGTCAAAACGGACTTCGGCCTAAAAAAGAAATTTACCTAAAATCGAAAATTTGTAGATATTACATGTGGGCCGCGGCACAAGGGAGTGTGCGCCGCGGCACACACATGTTGCTACTTCGGACGACCCGGCTGTACCGGGGGCCGCGGCTCATGTCAGCAGGACCGCGGCACACTGCCGAGTCACTGCCGCGGCTCATTCGTCGGGGCCGCGGCACACACACTCATGTTGCATTTGGCCGACTTGCCTGTACCGGGGGCCGCAGCTCATGCCGGCAGGGCCGCAGCACACTGTCGAGTCACTGCCGCGGCACACTCGGCCGGGCCGCGGCACACTGCCGAGCACTGGGGGCAGTTTTTGGGCCTGTGCCGCGGCACACTCGGCCTGGGCCGCGGCACACAGTGCAGTCTGCACTATAATTTTGTGAGAACAACTCATTTTTCAACACTTCTTCACCTTGGTCCGAGAGAGAGGGTTTGTGGGAGAGAATCTTCATCATCAATCACTTGAGTATTCGTTTGTCATCATTTTCATTTGGTTGTGAAGCTCGGATTGTCGATCTAACGCGATTTAATCGGATTAAAGTACTTGGATCTTCAAAGGTAATATTCATCAAACCTCTTGGATTTCGATTTGTGTTGAGATATGATGTTTTGGACGTTATAATCATGTTGTATGTAGTGAAGTACACATGATTATGGATATGTTTGATTATTCATTGGATTATTGAAGGATTTTCCAAGAACACTTTGAATATTGAGTTGGATTTGGGGGTTTTCGATTAATCGTTGTTGTAATCACGAATTTTGGATATTCATATTGGATTATTGATCATATTGAAGGTGTTTTGTTGGATTGAAACACTTTTTGGGGATTTGATGTTGGTATAATCAAGGTTTGGTTGTTATCAATCGAAGTTTGGTCACAACGTGTTCGATATAATGCCCCAATGAACTTGGTTTAATCGTATCGACGTTTTGAGTTCGTTATAATCATGTTTGATTCGTATGTTGAACGGATTGTTGGTAATTGTGTTATTCAAGGTTGTTCGAGCGACCGATATTTCATTTAGGATGTTGTTCGTGGACGGACATTCTTCACCGGTTGGGTAAGTTAATTCTTACTCAGTTAAAAGGATATTCATTCCTTTCGTTGTTGTTCATTCATAATCATAATTCATTCATAAGTTACTAACCGTTTTAAAACTTGTAATTGTCACCTAATCATTTCATTGAGGTGTCATTCATTTCACCATCATTTCATCTTGGTGAGTCATTATTCATTTTCGATGTCATTTTTGTTATATCATGGCATTCCGGGTCATACTGGCGTGCCGGTTGGTATGTGTAGAATTTTCATGTCGGGCACATTTAAGTCGTGTGTTGGTTGTTGGCCTCACATTGGACTATGCACACGAGTCGATTGCTTCGTGAGACTGATTAGGTACAAGACCACACGTGTATTCGATCGATACTCGTTGGTGGCTTGTGCACGGACACATTTCCATCCCGAACGTAGTGTGGAGCCATTCCTTTGAGTCGTACTGTTAGTTGATTCATATAGCATGTTTGATTACGTATGTTTCGACAGGATTGTGTGTATTCAACTCTTGAGGATTGTTGTTCTGTGTAAGTGACCCCGTTGGGGGATATTGTTTTTCAGGTCATGGCAAGGCAAAAGCACGGGGAGAGCACGTTGACGGCGAGGAGTCCCAATGATACTAGTAGGGGGCCCCAGTCTTTTCAGTCATTTATGTTTCCTTCATTTTATTCCGCTGCAGACCTTCCGTTTGAATACTCATTTTACTCAGTGTTGTATGTTTTATCTCCATATAAAATATACATGTATTCTGTAATATCTTGGGTGTGTTGTATGAAACTCCTCATCGGAGTAATTAATGTTGTAATGTGGTTCGGTACTACATTTACCCTGTGTAATTAATTCATTTTCATTCGCGTGGTGGGTCCCAGTCGGGGGTCCACGGCATTGTAATATCCGCCTAGTTTGGGGTGTTACATTAGGTGCTACCTGGTACCGAGCACACGATCCTACAGCAAACTGGATATCGGGCCTTTTGGCTGTTAGGTACAGGAGTGAGCCTATAAGCTTCCTGTAGAGTGATTGATCAACCGTTTTTTCAGCTTCGTCAGCACTTATCTGTGTGGAAGTGATCATGGGGGTGGACGATAATTTAGAGTTGTTCATCCCGAATTTGTTAGCAGCTCCTCACTGTACTTCTCTAGGTTGATAAATATACCTCTAGGAATATCCTGATGGCTTCTGGTCGAGCCACATGGCCAAATGTTTTATCATAGTAAATTCCTTCTTCCTGTCTATATCCTTGGGCTACTAGTATGGATTTGTTTCTGATCACAAGTCCATTTTTGTCCTTTTTGTTTCTGAATACCCATTTGATTCTTATCACTTCCTGATGTGTAGGTCTAGGAACTAGGTACCAAACATTGTTCCATTCAAAACCAGTGAGCTCTTCTTCCATCAAAGTGATCTAGTGAGAATTATTTAGAGCCTCATTGGTCGAAACAGGTTCTAAATGAGATAAGAATACAGATAGGGTGCACATAACGAGTCTCCTAAGTTCGGATTGAGATTTCCATATAGGGAATTGAGACTTCACATAATCTGTCTCTTCATGTGCACAAACTACAGTGCCTTGTGAACTCTATATTTTCCTACGTGTGGTACCAGCATCGATATCTCCAATTATTAATTCCTGGGTGTGATCTCTCAACCACCTCCTGTCAGGTTCTAGTTCGGCATCCCATGCTGTAACCTATTGAACTGTAGCCTCAACTTCAGCTTGTACAACATCAGCTTCGACCGCTTCTATTCTTACAGCGACGATTGATTTCTATGTCCATGACTGGTTCTATTTGAGTTTTGGGGTCATCAATAAAAAGTGTCTGGATGCTCTAGGTTAGTTCTTCTACTCCTGTAGGGTCACAATGGGTTCATCAAATACTACGTGGACAGATTCCTCTTTTATAAGCTTCTTTTTGTTAAATATCCTGAATGATTTGCTGACAGAGGAGTATGTAATGGATATAACCTCATCCGATGTTTTGTCGAAGGTTTTCAATTGATCCTTTCCATTGTTGAGCACGTACACATGCATCCAAATGTATGAAAATATGAAACCATTGGAGTTTTATTATTCCATACCTCATATGCTGTTTTGTTGTGATGCTTGTTGATGATACATCGGTTTTGTGTGTAGCATGTTGTATTTGTCGCTTCTCCCCAAAAACACTGCGGCAACTTTCTTGAGGCTAACAATGTTCTTGGTGCTTTGTTGATCGCCCCGCTCTTTCTCTCGGCAACACCATTTTGTTGAGGAGTTTGGGGTGATGAGTATTTGTGTTGTATGCCATTGTCCGCACAGTATTGATCTATAAAGCGATTTGTGAATTCTGTGCCTCTGCCGGAATGAATAGTTACAATACTCATCCCTTTCTCATTCTGTAGCTTCTTCAGATGCTCTGGCAAATTTGTGATGATATCTTTCTTCTTGTTCAGGAAGATGGTCCAAGCATACTTGGAGAAATCATCAACAATAACAAGATAATATTTCTTACCTCCCAGACTTACAGGGTCTACAGGGTCATAGAGGTCCATGTGTAGCAAAACCAGGACCCCGTGGGTGGAGAGATATGACTTGCTCTTCATGGTGGATTTGACTAGCTTGCCTTTCTGACAAGGTCCACAAATGCTGTTTTTATGAAAGGAAACATCGGGCAAGCCTATGACTATTCCCTGTCGAGCGAGCTTGTTGATGGTCTTTGAAGTTCATATGCGACATTCGTTTGTGCCATAGCCACCTTTGATCTACAGTCCCTTTGGCAACGAAACACGGAATAATGTATCTTGTGGGCTTCCAGTCAGCAATATATATGTTACCTGACCGTCTTCCTGTGAGGACGACTTGCTTGGTTTTGATGGGCTTCACCCTACAGTGATCTATATAGAATTTGACCGAGAAATGTTTGTCACAGAACTAGCTAATACTAAGTAAATTATACTGTAATACTTCAACATGGGCTACATCGTTGACTTTGAACTTTCCTACAACCAGGGTTCCTTTGCCTCTTGTTCTTCCTTTAGATTTGTCACTGAATCGCACCTTTGGAGCGCGACATTATACATAATCCGATAGCTTGCTGATATCTCCAGTCATGTGGTGAGAACATCCGCTATCAAAATGCCAGATGTCCTTCTCATTGATATCCTGTAATCAAATAAATTAGGTAGATTTAGGTCCCCTTCGATCTTTGGGTCCATAGTTGTTAGTTGCCTTTAGGTACCCAAATATGCCTGACAACAATTGGTTTACTGTAGATTACTTTTGGTCCTGTTTTGCGATAATTATGTGGGGCGGGCACGTTGTCGCTGTAATCCTGATTATTATGTATGAAAAATCTAGGATTTTGGCTCCAGTACGATTGCCGTCTAGGAGGGGGAACCATTTTCTTCGGCCTTAATGCTTGCCTTCTAGGTTTCCAATTGGATTCCCAGATCTGTTTATGACGGAATCGCACGGCAACCTGCCTCCTGGATGGATACCAGGGTTCCCCTATCCATTATCTAGGTGCACTGTACTATTGATAGTACTGGGTGCATACATTCGGTACTTAGATACAACCTTCTTTCTGGCTAGCTGCTGACGCCGTTGGTATGCTCGTGGAGCATACTGTTGGTGATTAGCATTGTGTCTTACATGTCTAGGAGGCTGGGGTTTCCGCTGCGTATGATACGAACTTGGTGGCGGAATCACATCCTTTGCTTTCCGAGATGGGGCAGCTGTGACCTTTACGGGATTCGGGGTCTCTTCGTATTCAGGAATGGGTTCCACTCCCTTGACAAACACCATACTAGATTTTACCTTGTAGGAGAACGAGTCATGTACTAAGCCACATTTATTATGGGTGTGATGCCCAGTGCTTAGAATGTCTTCCATCCTTCTTGATGATTTTTCAATTGATTTAAGGATGGTCTCGAGTTCTCCTTATCGTTTCTCTAGAATTTGTATCTTAGCTTCTAACAAAGCATAATTATTTATCTTGCAATTATTATGAGTTTTTACCTCATTTAGTTTTCTACATGTTGATGATTGTTTTTCATGAGTTTTTCTTGGGTAATTTTGCTGTTTTCACAGTCTAAAGACATGTTTTCATAATTGTTCTTCAGCAAATCATTTGTTGAGGTTGATCTTACATCATCATAACTGTCATCATCATCCTCTTCTTATCTGGCCATAAAACACATATATGCTTTATCCTCTGTTTCATCATCGAAGGAGTCATTGTCAGTGATTGCCTGAAGGCACTCCTCGATCTCGGTTGATGCAGGCGAGGCTTCTGATTCTCCAATTAGAGCCTTGAGCTTATTCTTCCAAATGCGACTTTTATCATCCTTCTCTTGTTTCTCAGCTTCGGGCAACTTCCGTACTTTGTGTTGAGGACACTTACTTGCATAATGTCCTGGTTTCCTGCAGTTGTAACACAGGTTAGAATCTACAGATGAAGGTGATTCAGAACTCACTCTGTTAGATGGCTTGGGCCTATATTGGGCCTTTCCAGATTTCTTGATGAACTTTTGGAATTTATACATGAGTAGGTCCATCTCGTCTTGCGACAGGATGTCATCGTCGCTGTCTACTGCCTTGCATGCCGATTTGGATGTGTCGGGTGCAGAATTGTGTCTCCTGTCAGATACAGCAACTAGTGATATAGTATTGGCACGTGACTCTTCTACCTCCTCTCTCCTATCGATGTCATACTCAGCTTTGAGGTCAGAGAAGAGATCAAAAGTAGACATGTCATTAAGATTACAAGAACACGCATAGCTGTGGTCTTAATGTCCCATCGGGCAGGGAGTGATATATAAATTTTCAATTTTTTCTCCTTTTGGGTATAAACTTTACCCAATGCTTCAAGTTCACCGACAATGCCTTTAAATCTGAGGTCAAGATCCTGAAGCATCTCAGACTATTTTTACCTTAGAGAATGTGCCTTTGTCAAGAGTGACAAAAAATGCATTCTCAGCAACATTGTCGAGGTTAGCATGCTTGCGATCGCCCATTGTCCATTGCTCGTGCTCCTTCTCGAGCATCTCCATATCAGGTTGTCCATTGATTCTTGTGGCTCTGTTGACCTTCATTATCTTGATTGGTCCTTCTCGGAAGAAGAAAATCATCTCTTCGTGCATCGCTGCCAGATGGGCTTCCATCCTAATTCTCCAATCATCAAATTCATTAGTCGAAAACATAGGTAATTTATTGATCATAGATGTGTCCATGAAAGAAGTAAGATAAATTATGAAGATATGAAAATAAAGTTTTCAGAAGCAAATAATTTTTATCGATCTGATTCGGTTAAAAATCGACTGATTCTTTGTAGAATCAACCGCTCCGATACCACTTGCTTGCCACAATATACAGTAATAACAGCTTAAAAGAGGGGGGAGGGGTCAATAAGCTGTATCTTTTTGTAGTTATTTGCGTATGAGAAGTTTTATGTTAAGTTGCTGTAAATATAGCAACTAAGTAATCTCCTGTTAGCGTGGTGCGTACAGGGTTTTTACAAGATGTATACTTAAATCACACAGGCAGATAGAAAAAAATAAATGGAAGAATGTAAAGACACACTGATTAAAGTGGTTCGAGGTAAACCCCTCTACGTCCACTGGTCATCCACACAGGAGTAAAATGTTTATTAAAATCACAGCATACACAACTATGTGACTTTAACTAAATGCGTCGCTGTATCATTCACACAGATTGATACAGACAGATTGGCTTGGCTTCTTCGACTTTCTACTCTCACACAGGTTGTAGCTTCGTCCTGGATGCTATTCTTCCCACACAGGTCAGACATAGCATAGGCTTAGTCCACATAGGTCTAATTTAAACTCAATAATAAGTGTGGTAAGACGAGATCAAACATCAGCTGTATGCTCGATGAGCGCTCACTGTAAGTGTGCTGTTTGTATTGAGGACTCTATATATTTCTTCTCTTGATAAAGTTGTATGATCAAGGAAATATACTGCTCTAGTAAGCTTGATATTCAGATTGTTAAAGTGTAAATGCGTCACATGTATTTCGCGAAGTTAGCAATGTCCTCTTGCTTGGGGCTATTTATAACCTTTGAAATAGATCCATTATACATGTAACCATTGGATGGTTGGTGAGATTTAGACTAATCTGATTGATGGCTTCAGAATGTTTGAATTAAAGGTGATTCGGATTTAATGCTTTAGACATTCTTTTTTACTAGCGTTAAATGCTCTTCAGACTGTAGTCTGTCCAGCCACATTAAATGCTGGCCTATCAGCATTAAATGCTACTTTAACCATGAATACTTTGTGAATAAACAACGTTTTCTTTCTCAACAGTTTAAAGTTTCTTCAGTCTTATTGGATATGTGTTTTACTTTTCCTAAGTAAAACACTTACAGCATGTTTGCTGTATCCAACGTCTTCGTCTTTTGCTGTATTATGACGATTACATTGTTCAAAAGGACTATTAACTTTGCTGGAAGATCTTTTGCTGTATGGACATGCTGTATGGTATTCTCCTAACGGCTTCCATACTTAGAATGGAATTCCGTCTTTGAAGATTTTGCTATATGAGGTAATTATCAAAACACATGGAGGATTTTCCCAACAAGAATCATAATTGATGTCTTGGTATAATTATAGAGGAGACCACACATCATCTGAAGAAGAGAATTAACATGAGAGAGAGATAGAGAGAAAAGTGAGTAAAAGTGTTACAAGTTTTTCTTTCATTCTCATTCCATGTCTCTAACTCTTGAGAGAGAGAGAGAGAGAGAGAAATATAATTCATAAATATAATTATTTCTTGGAGAAATTAAGTATGTTATTTTGTATTTGATAAGATTAATTTATTGGATTAATTAATTGATATAAATACATCAGAACGGAATGGAGTTTATCTGATTGGACTCACTGGAGTCCGAAATGAACCAAACTAGTCCGGTCCTTCTAGATGGCCGCCCCACCTTCACCACACCTTCCTTGGTCTTTGTATTCACCATAATTGGTGGAGGACCAAGAATATAATGGAGTTGGTGGGACATTAAAGGAATTATAAAAGGTGAAGAAGTTGAAGAATACAAGGAAGAAAAACTCTTCCTTCCTTGTGAAAAATACTCTTGGCAGTAGACACAAAAGGGAGAGGGAATATTATTTTTCTTATCATCTTCATTACTTCATTACTTGATTTCTAAGAGAAAAATAAGAGATATTTTGATAAATATACTTGGAGTTTATTCATCAAAAGAAATAGCTTCTATCATCCTATTCTAGCCGTAACCTTGGAGGTTAATTGGGTGGTCGTCGTTCCGATCGTTTCTCCGGCGCGTGGCAAGTAGAGACACGGTATTTTCGGCGTTTTATCAACCTAAAGCTTGTTGCGGATTGGATTCGTAAGGGACATCATCAAGGACTTATCAAATCGGATTTGCGGTCATCGGGATCTTCTCAACCATCTAATCAATGGACTACGAGGGTATGATTTCGAATCTTCCTTTGCTTCGTTTTAATATTCGTATATACGTAGCTTGATCGATCCTCTTAAGGGATTCGGATCGAATTAGATTCGTATATTGCTTTCGTTGCACCTTCGTTTTAGGCACCGAATCTTAACAATGGTATCGGAGCGTAGGTCTTGCGATCGTATATACGATATTTAGCATTTGGAATGCTTGATTGGATGTTCTTATGATTTGGAAGCATAATTGTATTAATTATTGATTTTCAATTGTTCATCTAACAATTAATTTTTCAAGAATTTATGTTACAATGTAAATCTATTTTTCTTTTGAAAAACTGATTTAAATGTGTAATATAAAGATTAGAAAAATATTATTTTTAGAATCGGGGCGAAAAACGAGCCGAAAACGTAAATGGACCCGGCAGCTTGGAGCTAGCTGGGCACTACCGTGCGGTCCCATTATGCAGACCGCGGTCTGGCCCTGTGCCGGCCATGATCGGCAGACTACCGGCCGCCTGCTGAGCGGTCCCATTCTGAGGACCGCGGTCCGGCCATGCGGTCCAGCCTTGCTGGGCAGTGCCGGGCTTGGCCCGGCCGTGTGTTTTTCGACTCTGTTTTTTATATTTTATTCGATAATTAATTTCTCACAAATTAAATTGGATTTAATTTGCCTATGATATAATTATGGTAATTTTATTCTTATGGAAATTAATTTAATAAATTATTTTCTCGTCTAGAACAAGTTAAAATTAACGGTTGTGTGAATTAATTGGATTAATTCATGTGGATGGATTAATTTATATTGATTGGATCAATACTTAGATTAATTTCAAACGTTCGATGCATTATATTTCAAGGGTGATGTGGTTCATGGACCTAGTTTTAAATCGTTCGGTTTTATTCGATTGAGTTGTAAAGGCCGTTTTAAGCCTATTTATTTTACTAGAAATATTTGTATCTAGGGTGCAATTTTTCAATGTAAAATTTATATGTAATGAAGAAGACCGGAGGAAGATCCGTTCGAGAAGACGAAGATTCAAGACCAAAGACTTGTAATTAGATTACGACGTTTTTGTTCTAGGAACGGTCCATGAACTACATGTTGGTAGTTGTGAATGTTTATTCATATAGTATGAATGCTACAAATGCGTTTAAATGAATTAATGTGCAAAGTTTAATATTAATCGCGAAAATTCTCCCACGACAAATTATTAAGTTTAAAAGGTTTCAATGTTTTTCTTCCCTCCATCGAGCTTTCAAAAATTTAAATCCAAACCGGATGTGATATGCTTCCGAGTTATCGGGTAGTCGTTCGGGGAGGATCGATAAATTACCGAGAGCGCATTGGATGCATTCGGTTGGAGCAAATTTTATCCCTAGAAACCTGTTTGGTTGCCGGATAAGATTCAATTGTGAAACTGATTTGCGTCCATGGTATTAACTTAACTTGTTCACGAACCATAGAAAACGTATAGTTTGAGGGGAGTGAACAAGGGAAAAAAGAAGATCGAATCATCCATTAGATGGGTTGGTGATGGAAACCACTTTATGAAGATTAATAGACCAGAAACCTGTTCGGTTGCCCTCTATTAAAATTTATAAAGAACTCAATCACCACTATGAAATAATGCGAACAAATACTTCCGGATTTTACATGGGAGTGTGTTATTCCGATAACAATAGTGGGAGCTGGGTTAAAAGAATAGAAAAGACCTGAATTCAATACTCAGATCATAATTGAACGAGTCACTAATTAATCTGTCATACTTAATGCAGACACATATCAACTCTCAATATGACAATGAACCCACTCGCTATACTACTCGAAAAGAACACCTTAATTGGACCTAACTTTGTGGACTGGATCCGCAACCTGATGATTGTCCTCAGTATATAGGCACTGGGATACGTCTTGGAGATGGACATTACGACGTCTCTGGTGCGGACTAGAGCTAATCAGGAAGAAATTGAAAACCACGAAAAGTGGGTTAAGGATGACATAAAAGTCTGTGCCTATATGATGGCTTCTATGTCTAATGAGCTTCAGAGAGCTCATGAGAAAATAACTTCTGCTAGGCAGATTTTATCTCACTTAACCGAGCTTTATGGTGTGCATAGTCAAACTGCTAGATATGAGATATCCCAGCAACTATTCGGTGTTAGGATGAAGGAAGGTGAGAAGGTTGGGGACCACGTCCTCAAAATGATATATATAATCGAGAGATTGGAGGCTCTTGATTTTATGATGAATACTTCTCTTCAGACCGACCTTATCCTACAGTCTCTTCCTGATTCCTTCTCACAATTTGTTATGAATTTCAACTGCAATTAAATTGCTTGCAATTTAGCAGGGTTGATGAACAAATTGGTAACCGCTCAGTCTCAGATAAAGACTCCACGGGTGAAGGAGTCTGCCCTTGTGATTTCTTCAGGACCTCGGAGGTCTAAGAATAAGAAGAAAAAGACCAAGAAGCAGACGGGACCACAAATCAAGGACCTTAAGGGTAAGGGCAAGGCCCCAATAGTTCCAAAGAGTAAGATGAAGAAGGACTCATGTCTCAAATGCGGTGAGCTGGGCCACTGGTCTAGAGACTGTCCGATTCTTCATGGCACTTCAGGTACAGAACTATTAGTTTTGGAAACAAATTGTTCTGCTACTGTATTTTCTACTTCTTAGATACTGGATTCAAGTGCTAGTTCTCACATTTGTACCGTGAATCAGGATCTGGAACAAAGTAGGAAGATTGGAGCTGGGGAAGTGATGATTACTGTCGGAAGCAGGCATAGTGTCAAAGCAACTGACATAGGATCACTTCTTTTGGATTTGGAAGATGATGTACTTGTTTTGCCCAAGGGGCATAACAACATTGTATCCATTCCGATCATGGATCGGAAAGGCTTTTCATTTTTCATTGGTGATGGTTCCTGCAAAATTTATTTTAGAAATAAACTAGTAGGCAGTGCTACATTGTTAAATGGACTGTATCATCTAAACCTAAGTAACAAAGTCATTGTGAATAATATGACTAGGAAGCGTGGTAGGGATGAAACTAATCAAGTTTTGAAATGGCATATTAGACCTGGTCATGTTAGTCAGACCAAGGTTTACAAAATTGAAAAAGATGGACTTATGGGTCCATTGGGATCGGATCCCTTTCCAACTTGTGAATCTTGCCTTAAAGGCAAAATGACTAAGTCCCCCTTCACAGGGACTTTTGAAAGAGCCGCTGATAAACTTGGATTAGTCCATACCGACGTATGTGTTGCTTTGGAAGCAGCACGAGAGGGATATCAGTATTTCATTATGTTTACAGATGATCATATTAGTTATGGTTATGTATACTTAATGAAACATAAATCCTAGGCTTTTGAGAAATTCCAGGAAATTAAGGCCCTAGTCGAAAAACAAACTGAAAATCATATCAAAGCACTTTAGTCGGACGAGGTGGCGAGTATATGAGTATATAGTTTGACGAGTTCCTAAAGGAGCATGAAATAGTATCACAATTTACACCTCCAGGAACTCCTCAGTTAAATGGTGTGTCAGAAAGAAGGAACCAAACCTTGTTGAATATGGTCCGTTCTATGCTTAGCTATACTGACTTACCGACTTACCTGTGGGGGTATGCACTCCTGACTGCTGCTTATATCTTGAACAGATGTCCTTCCAAGTCCGTTCCTAAAACTCCACATGAGATGTGGGAGGGCAGGAAACCAAGTTTTAATCACATTAGGATTTGGGGATGTCCCGCCTATGTTAAGAAGACTAAGGTGGAGAAATTGGAAGCAAGGTCCGTGAATTGACGTTTCATTGGATTCCCATCTGGGATGATGGGTTATCTATTCTACATGCCCGAAGATCGAAAGAACATTGTTGCTTTACAAGCACACTTCCTGGAAGATGAGTTCATTCAGGAAGGAGAGTCAGGTAGAAGTATTTCCTTTGAAGAATACAATAAAACTCCTTAGGAGACACGTGCAAGAAACTGGAACCGAACCTTCTGAAACACAAGTACAACCACCTTGTAGGTATAGTAGGGTGTCTCATTTACCTGAGAGGTATGGCCTTGTGCACCAGGAGGAGCTGGGTCTCCATGAGGTTCCATGTGATAGCCAAGAGACCGACCCAATGACCTATGACCAAGCGATGGTGGATGTAGACTCCGCGAAATGGCGTGAAGCTTTGGAAGCTGAAATAGACTCGATGCATGTCAATCAGGTCTGGACTCTAGTATACTGCCCAAGGGCATAATGCCTATTGGGAATAAGTGGATCTACAAGAGAAAGACTGGTGGGGATGGCAAGGTTGACTCCTATAAGGCCAGACTTGTGGCAAAGGGTTATACCCAGAAAGAAGGGATTGATTATCACGATACCTTCTCGCCCGTAGCTATGATCAAGTCCATTCGCATGATGCTTTCTATAGCTGCCTACCATGATTATGAGATATGGCAGATGGACGTAAAGACGGCTTTCCTTAATGGTTTCCTCGAGGAGGAAATCTATATGGAGCAGCCTAAAGGCTTTGTGTCCGAGGTCGATATTCAGAAAGTGTGCAAGCTTCAGCGTTCCATTTATGGACTGAAGCAAGCTTTACATAGTTGGAACCTTCATTTTGACGAGGTAATCAAAGAGTTTGACATCATGCAAAATGAAGAGGAACTTTGTGTATACAAGAGGGTTAGTGGGAGCAAGATTGCATTCTTAGTACTATATATAGATGACATTCTACTAGTAGGATATGATGTGGGAATGCTCAGTTCTGTGAAAGCTTGGCTTCCGAGTAATTTCTCTATGAAAGACTTGGGTGAAGCTACCTATATTCTTGGAATTCGTCTCTACCGGGGTAGAGCGAAGAGAATGATAGGTCTTTCCCAAGCCCTCTATATAGATAGATCTTAAAGCGATTTAAGATGGATGATTCTAAAAGAGGGTTCCTACCAAAGCGACATGGAATAAAACTCTCCTTAAAGATGTGTCCTCAAAGTGAGGAACAACGAAAGGAAATGAGTAATATACCATATGCTTCCGCCGTGGGTACCCTTATGTATGAAATGTTGTATACGAGATCTGACATTGCGCACGCTATGAGCATGGTTAGTAGGTTTCAGGAAAACCCAGGCAAGGAACATTAGACTGCCGTAAAGAACGTTCTCAAGTACTTAAGAAGGACTAGAGATCTGGTTCTAATGTATAGCGGTGGAGAACTTGTTGTGATGGGCTTCACTGATTCAGACTTCCTAGGACAGAGAGACGATTCGATGTCTACTTCTGGCTACATATTTACTCTTATAGGAGGAGCAGTATCGTGGCGTAGCACCAAGAAAAGCACGCCTGCTAATTCCACCAGTCAGGCTGAGTATCAAGCAGCCTCAGAGGCTTCTAAGGAAGGGTTCTGGATTAAGAAGTTTCTAAGAGAACTTCAAGTGATACCATATGCTGAGCAGCCTGTTCCGCTTTTTTGCGACAACGATGGAGCTGTAGCGTAGGCCAAGGAGCCGGGGTTTCACAACAGTACCAAACACAATGAGAGGAAGTATCGTTTCATAAGAGAATTCGTTCGCAAGGGATATATTGTGCTGCATAGAGTAGACTCAGCCGACAACATTGCTGATCCACTGACCAAGCCACTTTCTCAAATTAGCTTGGAGCGTCATCTGGAGAACATAGGTATTAGATACCATATTGTGTGGCATTGAGTGCAAGTGGGAGATTGTTAGGAGTATGTCCTCGAATGCCACTCAGGGGATGTAAGAGTGAGGGCATTGTACTTGTTATTATGTAATATCATTTTCATAAGGCATTGTATGTTTCTTTATTTACTGGTAGTCACTGGCGTTCCTGACTCATAAATATATATATATATATATAGAAACTAGTCTGTGTATTTTAGAGCAAAATATTCCACTCCTTATTGGATAAGAGGATCGGCACTGGAAAGGTTTATGGCTCAAATACTTAATCGTTCGCAAGTCGATGAAACATGACTGGGCGTTAAGTTTATGCGAAAACTTGTATGACATGTTCTTTGACTTAGATAGTGCCTGTCGAACACTAATGGTTAGTGGGAGAACACGTTATAGGTATGCTAATGAGATTAGTATACTCGAACCGACTCACCCTCAATTCGTCACACGGATACACTCCGGGACAGTCAATGACGGAATCAAAAGTTTGTGATAGGTATTCGTGAACCTTTAACTTGAGGATTTAGTACGGATGTGCTTGTGACGTTAAGATTTTCATTGGAGTACTTCGACCCAGAAAACCGGAAGGTGGGGGTCAACCTCGACGTGCGTCTTAACGGTCAAGTAGCAGGTTCTACTGAATAACAAGATAGAATTCTTTCTCCTATTAGTGAACGGGTTATATGTCCTATGCGATAATTGGCATCTGAAATCATAAGTCTTTGTCCAAATCATTAGAGCTAGTTGTATTGGACACACGAACGCTCGATGATCTCGATTTGCATTAACTCATGCATAGCGTCAAGTACAGATAGGGTTTGACTGGCCGTGACCATATAACTTGATCGGGACATTTGAAAGAAGGGTTTATACGTATACTCACATCATTCGCTTTCCGAGATGGGGCAGATGTGACCTTTACGGGATTCGGGGTCTCTTCGGATTCAGGAATGGGTTCCACTCCCTTGACAAACACCATACTAGATTTTACCTTGTAGAAGAACGAGTCATATCCTTAGCCACGTTTATTATGGGAGTGCTGCCCAGTGCTTAGAATGTCTTCCATCCTTCTTGATGATTTTTCAACTGATTTAAGGATGGTCTCGAGTTCTCCTTATCGTTTCTCGAGAATTTGTAACTTAGCTTCTAACAAAGCATAATTATTTGTCTTGCAATTATTGCGAGTTTTTACCTCATTTAGTTTGTTGCATGTTGATGATTGTTTTCCATGAGTTTTTCTTGGGTAATTTTGCTGTTTTCACGGTCTAAAGACATGTTTCATAATTGTTCTTCAGCAAATCATTTGTTGAGGTTGATCTTACATCATCATAACTATCATCATAATCCTCTTCTTAGTTGGCCATAAAGCAGATATATGCTTTATCCACTGTTTCATCATCAGAGGAGTCATTGTCATTGATTGCCTGAAGGCACTCCTCGGTCCCGATTGATGTGGGTGAGGCATCTGATTCTCCAATCAGGGCCTTGGGCTTGTTCTTCCAAATGCGACTTTTCTCATCCTTCTCTTGTTTCTCAGCTTCATGCAACTTCTGTACTTTGGGCAACTACAGTTGAAGGTGATTCAGAACTCACTCTGTTAGCTTGGGCCTGTATTGGGCCTTTCCAGATTTCTTGATGAACTTCCGGAATTTATACATGAGTAGGGCCATCTAGTCTTGCGACAGGATGTCGTCATTGCTGTCAGATGCCTTGCATGCCGATTTGGATGTGTCGGGTGTGGAATTGTGTCTTTTGTCAGATACAACAGCTTGTGCTATAGTATTGGCATGTGACTCTTCTACCTCCTCTCTCCTGTCGATGTCATACTCATCTTTGAGGTCAGAGAAGAGATCAAAAGTAGACATGTCATTAAGATTACAAGAACACGCATAGTTGTGGTTTTAATGTCCCATCGGGCAGGAAGTGATATATAAATTTTCAATTTTTTATCCTTTTGGGTATACACTTTACCCAATGCTTCAAGTTCACCGACAATGCCGGTAAATCTGAGGTCAAGATCCTAAAGCGTCTCAGAAGATTTTTACCTTAGAGAATGTGCCTTTTTCAAGATTGACAAAAAATGCATTCCTAGCAACATTGTCGAGGTTAGCACGCTTGCAATCACCCGTTGTCCATTGATCGCGCTCCTTCTCGAGCATCTCCGCATAAGGTTGTCCAATGATTCTTGTGGCTGTGTTGACCTTCATTACCTGGATTGGTCCTTCTCGGAAGACGAAAATCATTTCTTCGTGCATCGCTACCAGATGAGCTTCTATCCTAATTATCAAATCATCGAATTCATTAGTGGAAAACATAGGTACTTTATTGATCATAGATGTGTCCATGATATAATTAAGATAAATGATTAAGATAGGAAAATAAAGTTTTCAGAAGCTAATAATTTTTATCGATCTGATTCGGTTAAAAATCGACTGATTCTTTGTAGAATCAACCGCTCCGATACCACTTGTTGGCCACAATATATAGTAATAACAGCTTAAAAGGCAGGGGGAGAGGGGGGGTCAATAAGCTGTATCTTTTTCGAAGTTATTTGCATAGGGGAAGTCTTATGTTAAGTTGCTGTAAATATAGCAACTGAGTAATCTCCTGTTAGCTTGGTGCGTATAGGGTTTTTACAATATGTATACTTAAATCACATAGGCAGATAGAAAAAAGTAAATGACAGAATGTAAAGACACACTGATTAAAGTGGTTCGAGGTAAACCCCTCTACGTCCACTGTTCCTCCACACAGGAGTAAAATGTTTATTAAAATCACAGCATACACAACTATGTGACTTTAACTAAACGCGTTGCTGTATCATTCACACAGATTGATACACCGACAGTAGCTTGGGCCGTTCACACATATTGGCTTAGCTTCTTCAACTTGCTCTTCTCACACAGATTGAAGCTTTGTCCTGGATGCTATTTGTCCCACACAGGTCAGACATAGCATAGGCTTAGTCCACACAGGTCTAATTTAAACTCAATAATAAGTGGGGTAAGACGAGATCAAACATCAGATGTATGCTCGATGAGCGCTCACGGTAAGTGTGTTGTTTGTATTGAGGACTCTATATATTTCTTTTCTTATGAAGCTGTATGCTCAAGGAAATATACTGCTCTTGTAAGCTTGATATTCAGATTGTCAATGTAAATACGTCAGATGTATTTCGCGAAGTTAGCAATGTCCTCTTGCTTGAGGCTATTTTTAACCTTTGAAATAGATCCATTATAAATGTAACCATTGGACGGTTGGTTAGATTTAGACTGCTCTGATTGGTGGCTTCAGAATGTTTTAATTAAAGGTGATTCGTATTTAATGCTTTAGACAATCTTTTTTACTAGCATTAAATGCTCTTCAGACTGTAGTCTGTTCAGCCGCATTAAATTCTGGCCTATCAGCATTAAATGCTACTTTAACCATGAATACTTTGTGAATAAACAACATTTGCTTTCTCAACAGTTAAAAGTTTCTTTAGTCCTATTGGATATATGTTTTACTTTTCCTAAGTAAAACACTTAAAGCATGTTTGTTGTATCCAACGTCTTCCTCTTTTGCTGTATTATGACGATTACACTGTACGAAAGGACTCTTAACTTTGCTGGAATATCTTTTGGTGTATGGACATGCTGTATGGTGTTCTCCTAACGGCTTACATACTTAGACGGAATTCTATCTTTGAATATTTTGCTGTATGAGGCAATTATCAAAACACATGGAGGATTTTCCCAACAAGAATCATAATTGATGTCTTGCTATAATTATAGAGAAGACCACACATTATCTGAAGAAGATAATTAACATGAGAGAGATAGAGAGAGAAGTGAGTAAAAGTGTTACAAGTTTTTTTTTTCATTCTCATTCCATGTCTCTAACTCTTGAGAGAGAGAGAGAGAGAGAGAGAGAGAGAGAGAGAGAGAGAGAAGAAACCAAGAATTCCCCCTTCAATGTAGCTGTCAACTTTGAGTGTTTTGAAGGAGGAACTTTCCCTACTCGACTAGCCGACGCGTGATACATAAAGACACCGTGCCTTTAATGTTGGATTACTAAGAAGCTTTATGAATTAGATTCATGTTTATCTTTTTCAAACCAAAATCAAGAAACAAAGGTCTTCAAGAGTATGATGTCAATTCTTATGCTTTTACTATAATTTATTTATGAGGATCTTGATAGATCCTCATTTGGGGTTTTGATGGGCATGATTTGTGCGACTTAATTCTTCTGGTGCGTACTTATTTTTGGCATGAATCCCATGTTAGGAGTATGCCCTTAAATGCCACTCAGGGGATATAAGAGTGAGGGCATTGTACTTGTTATTATGTAATATATTTATCATAAGGCATTGTATGTTTCTTCATTTACTGGTCCGTGTATTTTAGAGCAAAACATTACACTCATTATTGGATAAGGGGATCGGCACTGTAAAGGTTTATGGCTCAAATACTTAATCATTCGCAAGTCGATGAAACTTGACTGGGCATTAAGTTTATGCGAAAACTCGTATGACATGATCTTTGACTTGGAGAGTGCCTGTCGAACACTAATGGTTAGTGGGAGGACACGTTATAGGTATGCTAATGAGATTAGTATACTCGAACCGACTCACCCTCGATTCGTCACACGGATACACTCCGGGACAGTCAATGATGGAATCGTAACGTTGTGATAGGTATTCGTGAACCTTTGACTTGAGGATTTAGTAGAGATGTGCTTGTGACGTTAAGATTTTCATTAGAGTAGTTCGACCCATAAAACTGGAAGGTGGGGGTCAAACTCGCCGTGCGTCTTGATGGGCAAGTAGGAGGTTCTACTGAATACCAAGATAGAATTCTTTCTCCTGTTAGTAAACGGGTTATATGTCCTATGTGGTTATTGAAGGATGAGATCATAAGTCTTTGGCCAAAGCATTAGAGCTAGTTATATTGGATACACGAGAGATCGATGATCGATGTGCATTAACTCATGCATAGCGTCAAGTACAGATTAGGTTTGGCTAACCGTGACCCTATAACTTGATCGGGATATTTGAAAGAAGGGTTTACATGTATACTGGTATTCACGACAGGAAGGTTTTGGAATGATCCCCATCATTCGTTCTTAGTTAGGGTACAATGTAGGCTGCCAGGCTCGCTAGGTAGTGCTACTACTCTTTGGTTCCTCCCATTGCTAACTGAGACGTACCTACCGAGTCACGCAATAGGATTGACGATGGAATGAATCGAGCTTATTCTCTCTTTATAAATATTAGATATTGGATATCTAAATTTATTGGACATTGGATGTCTAATTAATTTAGGGACATTGGATGTCTAAATTAATTTATTGGATAAATTAATTTACAGCCTAATGAATTAAATAAATTACTCGGTGATTAATTTAATTCCTAAATATAATTATTTCTTGGAGAAATTAATAATGTTATTTTGTATTTGATATGATTAATTAATTGGATTAATTAATTGATATAAATACATCTGAATGGAATGGAGTTTATCTGATTGGACTCAAGGGAGTCTGAAACGAACCAAACTAGTCCGGTCCTTCTAGATGGCCCGCCCCACCTTCACCACACCTTCCTTGGTCTTACTCTTCACCATAATTGGTGGAAGACCAAGAATATAATGGAGTTGGTGAGATATTATTAAAAAAGGGATAATAAAAGGTGAAGAAGTTGAAGAATACAAGGAAGAAAAACTCTTCCTTCCCTGTGAAAAATACTCTCGACGGTAGACACAAAAGGGAGAGAGAATATTATTTTTATTGTCATCTTCATTACTTCATTACTTGATTTCTAAGAGAAAAATAAGAGAGATATTTTGATAAATATACTTGGAGTTTATTCATCAAAACAAATAGCTTCTATCATCCTATTCTTGCCGTAACCTTGGAGGTTAATTGGGTGGTCGTCGTTCCAATCATTTCTCCAGCGCGTGGCAAGTAGATACGCAGTGTTTTCCGCATTGTATCAACCTAAAGCTTGTTGCGGATTAGATTCGTAAGGGACATCATCGAGGACTTATCAAATCGGATTTGCGATCACCGAGATCTTCTCAACCATTTAATCAATGGACTACGAGGGTATGATTTTGAATCTTCCTTTGTTTCGTTTTAATATTCGTATATACGTAGCTTGAAGCTCCTATTAAGGGATTTAGATCGAATTAGATTCATATATTGTTTCAGCTGCGCCTTCGTTTTAGGCACCGAATCCCAATAGTGGTATCAGAGCGTAGGTCTTGCGATCGTATATACGTTATTTAGCATTTGGAATGCTTGATTGGATGTTCTTATGATTTAGAATCATAATCGTATTAATCGTTGATTTTCAATTGTTCATCCAAAAATTAATTTTTCATGATTTTATGTTACAATGTAAATCTAATTTTCTTTTGAAAAACTGATTTAAATGTGTAATATAAAGATTAAAAAAATATTATTTTTGGAATCGGGGTAAAAAAACGAGTCAAAAACGTAAACAGACCCGTCAGCTTGGAGCTAGCCGGGCACTGCCGTACGGTCCCATTTTGCAGACCGCGGTCTGGCCCTGTGTCGTCCATAATCGGAAGACTGCCAGACGCCTGCCGAGCGGTCGCATTCTGAGGACCGCGGTCCGGCCCTGCTGGGCAGGGTGCTGGGCAGTGCCGGGCTTGGCCCGGCCCTGTGTTTTTCGACTCTGTTTTTGATATTTCGTTCGGTAATTAATTTCCCACAAATTAAATTGGATTTAATTTGACTAAGATATAATTATGGTAATTTTTTTTTTTGGAAAATAGTTTTATATTCTACTGCTATAGAAATGCAGTCAATTTCCTATCTCTCATACATCTCACAACTATTTCCATTCTACATTGTCTCATTACAGTTTCTTCACTTGTAGATATTCCTCGAAATCTTCTATAGTTTCTTTCCCTCCATATGTAGTAAATTGTTGTGGAGAACACCAACCTATATAGTCTCTGTTTCGTTGTGTTTGAGCCACAATGCCGAATCAAATCTTCTTTTTCTTTTTCCCAATTAGTAGCTCCTCCTACAAAACCACACCACACCTTCAATTTACTCCAAACCGTAGCAGCATATTCACATTGGAAGAACATGTTGTTGTTACCCAAAATATTATCCGGAGATAATATTGCTGGAATGATCGAGTAACAAACAAATGCGAGAACACTTCCGTGAGAAAATAGATAACACAAGATTTGCCGGGGTTGTTAATCCCGGGCTTGAATGCTCTCGCGAGATGTTATTAATAAATATACTGTCGAGTACAAATATTAATGTTAGAATCTAATACAAGGAGTGTAAAGACTTCAAGTTATCTAGGCTTTAGAGCGCGTAGATTGCCGGAAGAACCAGATAGATAGATCTGTGAGTTCTTGCTTTGGGAGATAAGATGGATATGTATGAATATCACTATGAATGTGTAAGTAGTTGCTAAAAGAGTTTTTGATTCTCTCTTTTGTGTGTATTTTGCACTGAATCTGTAGTAAAAATCGCCTCCTTTTGCTGCTGCGGTGAGTTCTCTATTTATCGGGGACAAGGTAGTTGGGATCCCTCAGGCGATCGCCGGCGACCGCCGCTTTTTACATTAAAATAAGGTGGCCGATCGTCCCGTCACATGGGGCTGCTCCCTTAAAGTTCCCGTCACATGGGGCTGTTCCCTTAAAGTCAGGGGCTGCTGCTGGAGTCAACTGTGTGAGCCAATGAGAGGCCAACACGCGTCCTGGGCAGCCGTCAGGGGAGGACCCACTTTGTACCTTTCGGCGGCTTTGTCGGTAGGTGCGGTAGGTGTGGTAGGTGACAAGCTGAGGTCAAAGATTTTATCTATCGATATCTTTGAAGATCCGCATGTGGGCCATCGTCCAAGATTCGGTCTTCGATGACTTTGACGGATGCCGGATTCACACGTGGTAAGAGATGATCGCCTTTGGTCCGCTCATTAAAGACGATCGTCAGATATTATAAGACGATCGCTGGGTACCAAAGGACGATCGCCATACTGTGCCGAACTCTAGGCGTATTGTCCAGTACATGTTTTTCATGGTTGGCTTCTCTGGTCGTGATGCCGATCGCCTATCGAGGCATATTAATCGCCGCACAACAATTGCCCCCCAGCTCGCCTCGATGTTGAAAACACGGGGTGAGGTGGCACTGTGGCTGATCGTCAATGTTTAAACGGTCAGCCGATCTGGATTCAAATATGGACGACCCTCTTTTACGTCGGGAGCAGCGGGAAAAGAAGGCGGGCTTTTTAAAGTGGCAGGGACATGCGTCGCGCCGCTGTTGGGGAAGCCCGACGGTTTGTCAGACTTGTCGGCTGGCGTGCCCTCGAAAAGACGCGTACGCGGGATCCGAGGACATTTTTTAATGCGTTCCCACGTGATGGTTGCGATCCAGCCCTTGAGGTTTCTCCTATTTGCATATAGGCCCTCGTCTCCATCTATAAAAAGGGCAGGGCTTCTTCTTTTTTATTTTTACGCGTCCTTGGTAGCCATAGCTGAAATTCTGCAGAAATTTCTGGAGCTTTTTTGCGCCGATCTCCTTTTTTTTTCTCGGTAAGAATAGATTATCCTTCTCCCTCTCTTTATTTTCTAATATGTCGGGAGGATCAAAAGCGTTCGAGACCGGAAGCTCTTCCGCCGCCGCCGCGTCGCCTGAACGGGAGGAGGTTCCCGTTGGAGTGGATATGGAGACGGCCGCCGAAGCTATTCGAGCGGGGATTGCACCCGCGGAACTTGAAGAGCTTTTCAACGAAGCCGAAGTGGCGAGGACGGCGGCGACGGCGGAGCAGGGGGGCTCGCCGGCGGAGGAGGATGATTTGGTGAGGGAGGCCTGGGAACGGGAGAGTAGATTCGGCCCCGCCTACATGGCTTTTGCTCAGATGATGGAAGCGATCGCCGGACCCTGTCCGGAATTCGATTTCGAAGCCTACACCGCCGCTCACCCTTACGAACATGTGAATCGAACGGTCTTTCGGGCCGCCGTCCCGTCTCCGTGGACTCTCGGAAAGATCCGGAGTACGGCGACCACGAAAGACCTGAGCCGTTGGAGGGCCAAATATCACATCCCTTCTGACGTCTCCCTTCACGTGCCCTCGGAGAATGAATGCGCCGACCAACCGCCCGAGCGCATGGTTGCCGTCAACGAGATGATTATGGAGGCGGGTCTGCGATTCCCGTTGCCATTCGCAGTCTCCTACTTGCTGATCGCCTGGAATTTGGCGCCTCTTCAACTGACGCCGAATGCTTGGCTGCAGATCATCTGCACGTTGACCCTGTTTGGCGGTCATCGGTTGTTCCGCCTCCTTTCAGCGTTGGAGATGAATTATTTGTTTAAGTTGGCCGTGCAGAAGGGGTCAATCGGCGGCCATCATATTCAAGGCCGACTCGGGAGAGTGGTCCTTGGTGTGCCGAGTAAGACCAGGGGCGACCTGGCTAAATGGTTTTGGGTCGGTGGGGCATGGCGATCGGCATCGAGCGACAGGCCGAATGAGGAGTTGGAAATCCCCACCACTTTCCGGGAGAGGAATCCGAGTAAGGATTTTAACTCTCCCCTTGTTTGAGCTTGTCTTGGACTGATCTAATTTCGTTTCCTTTTGCAGACCTCTTGTTCCAGCCGATCGTCGACCTTCAATTTGATTTCTTGATCGTTTGGGAGCGGATCCGCGCTTTGCGGACTCCTTTATCGACGTTCGTTCTCTTGGTCTGAAGCTCATCGGTTGGGGGCTCGATTGTTTTGCTACCCCGTCACTTGAGAGTTCGGTATGAGCTTAAGTGGTGCTTCCTTTCTTGTCGATCGACTCCATGAGGTCGTTTTGTTTTGTCTAACTTGTTTGTATCACTCTTTTGACAGAGGTTTATTTTCCCGTATTACCGAACCATTGCGAGAGATCGCCATGTCGAACCCGGGACTCATCGGTCGCCTTCACTTGGGCAAACGGGTGGTCGCGTTCCTGCGACTACGCCTCACCCTGCCCGGTGACGAGACCCGCCGAGGCGCCAGTCGCCAAGCCGGTGGTCGAGGGAGAGGAACAGCTCCAGTGCCGCAAGAGGCGGAGGTCGGAGGAGTCCCCGTCGGTCTCTGAGGTGGACGTATCGATTCTTGAGCCTCCGGTCGCAGCGGCTCCTATCTCTGCCATCCCGATGATGGAGCGATCTGGTCCCAAGCCCCCGGTCCCCGGCCACCGGTCATCTGTCAGCTCGGCGAAGAAGGTGGCGATCGCCGATGCGGAAACGTCCTGGGGCAAGCCTTTTTTCGGACGCGATCCCGAGCTGGTCAATAGGTAAGAGTGGGTCAAAAATTTTCTGAGTTAGGCATTCTGAGCATGGTATGGGCTAACTCCTTGATTTCCTTGGTTTGCGCTGCAGGGTTCGTCTCGCCGACCCGGACGTCGCCCCCATGGTGCTGGACTTCCTGTCGAGCAAGGCTCCGCAAACTTCTTCGGAAGTCCCTGCTTACGTTCGCCAGGCTATCACTTCTCTGCCCAAGGCTTAGACGACCGACCTTGATGCGATCGCTCGTCGGCGATCTGGAGACGCCATGCAGGCGACCGTTGCCCTGGCTCTTCAGACGGCGACGATGGCCGTCCAGGCTGCTCGGGATTTGAGGGGCGACCCTCCACTGCTCATCTCCATCGCGAACTTGAGACCGCCCGGAACAGAAATATCGAGGATGCTAACCGGATCCGGTCTATGGAGAAAGAGTATGAGGAGACGGCCAAACGGGCTAAGCAGGACGTGGATCGATTGAGGCAGGAGCTGAGCCGCTCCAAGGAGGCTGCCGATCGATCCTGTAATAAGGAGAAGGAAACTCGCCAGAAGCTTGAGGCTTCGCAGGAGGAGGTGACCGGGCTGAAGGCTGCGGTGGATCGGCTCAGCGGTGAATTGGAGGTGGCGAAGAGAGAGCTGGAGAAGGCCAGGGGCGAGAATGTTGCCAAGGCGGCCGAACTGGCGGAGGTTGAGAAGACGGCCGCGGATTTGAAGGGGCAGCTGAAGGCGATCCAGGTCGATCCCTACCTCAACGTCGCGCTCGTCGGCGAATTTGCTTATCAGTTGGCCTTTGCTGACGCTGTTCGAGCCGCTAAGAAGGCAGGGATCGAGATCGGTCCCTTGATGGAGAACTTCAAATCCTATGCCCTCGAACATCCTATGCATCCAGAATTCTCCTTACCGATCCTTGATTTTGCCGACTTCGGGATCGATTTGAGTTGGTACACTAATAAACTCATTCATCCCGAGGCCGACGGGGGTGCCCAAGCCGATCCGCAACCCGAAGGCGAAGACCAGCAGGCGGGGCCTTGAGAGGCATTTTTGTTCTTCCTCCGTAATTTGTACTTTTTGTTGTAATGCCTTCGGGCCTCGAAATGTATGAAGCTTGTGCTATGAATAAAATACTCCTTTTTTCATACTGCGTAATGTATTACATTTGATCGCCTTTGATTGTTTGCGTGCAATTTTTTACGAGTACGTGTATATTTGCCTTCGGCTTTTTGTTCGTCCGGCCGATCGTCTGAGTATTGACAGTGTTGACATGTTTTGAATCGGAATTCTTGCTTGTAATTTTTGTCGGGCGACCCCGATCGCCCTGCATGTTTCCTCTTCGTTTGATCGTGTTTGAGATTAGCTTGACCTATCCCTGCCCCCTTGTTTTTGTTCACTTATTGTAACTAAGGAAACAAAGACTAGTCTGTCTGGCGAGCTATCTTCATTTTGCCGATTCTGAAGAGTTATGAGTGGTTGGGGTGTTCGATGGACCGATCTCCCCAATCGTGTCTTCGTGTGCGGGGGATATTGTGTATTCCGTGACTCACTTTTTGTGAGGGTCCTCCGTTAGGCTACGCCTGCCTTGTGTTAAAACGAAAAGCGGGCGATCTCGGTCTGGAGGAGTCCTTGCGCGGAGTGTTGTCGGCTTATTCGACATCACGTCCGCGGCTTGTCAGCTCTGCTTCCACCTCGGCCCGCCATGAAGATGGCGATCCTCGACGGTGTACGTTGAGACGGGGGTAACGGCACGCCGCATTGTTCGGGTTCACCCTGTTTAGATGATGTACCTTGAGGACGTGCGACCGTGCCTACTGATTATTTTGGAGGGTCCTTCGGCTACGCCGGCCTCGTATCTAATCGAAGGGCGGGCGATCTCTGCCCAAAGGAACCTTGCATGGGCGAAGCTGTCGGTTCCATCGATCTCCAGGACCATGGCTGCATTAATTTTATCTATGATCGTCGTGATCAGCGATCATCGGCGATATGCGATGTCTGGTGTGGCGATCGCCACAATAGATGGGATAGGAAAAAATCTCATTACATTCCTTGTACATCACTGAAATCGAATACAAATTTATCACTGATAGTATTTTTTCAGATGCACGGCGTTCCAGGGATATTGGTCCGGAGTACCGTAAGGATGTTCCAGTTCGTAGGCTCCTTTAGTTAGCCATCTGGATACTCTGAAAGGTCCCTCCCAGTTTGGACCAAAAACGCCTGCGTGGGTTTGGATCTTCTTAAGGACGAGATCGCCCACTTGAAATCTTCTTTCTCTGACCTTTGAATTGAAGAACTTCTCGGCTCTCCTTTTGTGGATTGTGTTCTTCATTTCTGAGGTCAGCCGCCTTTCTTCAAGCATGTCTAGGTCGATTCGTCGGGCTACATCGTTGTCGGTCGTCATCTCCTGCTCGGTTCGATGGCTGAGGACGGCGATCTCTGAAGGAATTACTGCTACATTCAAGGTAAGGGCGAACGGGGTTTCGCGGTTGAATTGCGGGTCGTCGTTCGGTAGGACCACAAAACGTCCGGGAGCTCGCCGCCCATCGTCCTTGCACGGATTCGAGTCGTGCTTTGATCGTGTGTTTGAGGATCTTATTCACCGCCTCTACTGCCCCGTTAAATGCATGGGTGATAGGGCGCTGAGAATAACCTTTTGATTCCCCACTTTTCACAGAATTGCATGACTTCTAAGCCGTCGAATTGTTTTCCGTTGTCGGAGATGATGGCCTGGGGCAGCCCGAATCGGCATATGACGTTTTTCCATATAAACTTGATCACTTGCTCTTGGCCGATCTTATTGAGCGGTTCGGCCTCAGCCCATTTGGTGAAATAATCGACCCCAACGATGGCGAACTTACAGCCCCCCGGAGCCGTCGGCAAGGGACCTATAAGGTCGATGCCCCATTGCGCAAATGGCCAAGGGCTATACATGGAGGTGAGCTGTTCGGGTGATAGTTTAATGTTGGGGCCCATTATCTGACATCTATGACACGATCTGGCATAAGCGATCGCATCTTTCCGTAGGGATGGCCAGAAAAATCCTTGTCTGGTTGTCTTATGGATGAGGGCTCGCCCGCCCGCGTGGTTTCCACAAATCCCATCATGGATCTCAGCTAAAACGAGCCGACCTTCCTCCGGTGTAATACACTTGAGGAGGGGAAGGCTGAAGGCTCGCTTGTAAAGCCGATCGTCCAATAGGGTATACCTGGTTGCACGAAGCCGGAGTTGGCGAGCTTTAATACGGTCGTCAGGGACCGTTCCGTCCTTCAAGTATTTGATGAATGGGGTCATCGAATTCTCTTCGGCGACGGTGACCGTGGCAACCAAACTCCTGTCGATCGCTGGCCTTGTTGACTTTGTGATTTGGATATTGGAGAAGTCGGCTGCCCCATCCGATGATGCTAGTTTGGAAAGAGCATCGGCCTGGGAGTTGTGCTCTCTGGGGACTTGTTCGATTAGCACTTCTTCAAATTTTGTGCACATTTCGGCGACCAGCTCTTGGTATTTGACCATCTGTTCGCCGCGTGCCTCATATTCTCCCTTGACTTGGTTTACGACCAGAAGGGAGTCCATGAAGATATGGAGGCGACGAACATCCAGGGCGAGGGCTAGATCAAGCCCGCCTACCAGAGCTTCGTATTCGGCTTCATTGTTGGTCGCACGAAAACTAAAACGCACAGCATTTGTGAAACTCTGACCGCCGGGGCTAATGAGGACAATCCCTGCCCCTGCTCTCGCATTGGTCGCTGAGCCATCCACGTATAATTTCCAGCCAGGTCGGCCGACCTGGGTCGGACTGTGAGGGAATGTTAATTCCACCACGAAGTCCGCCATAGCTTGGCCTTTGATTGCCGTGCGAGGAGCGTAAGTGATATCGTATTGGGCGATCTCCAGCGACCACTTGAGGAGTCGCCCGTTGGTATCCGGTCGGTGTAGGACTTGTCTTAGGGGTAGAGTTGTTAGGACTTCCACTTGGTGATCGAAGAAGTAAGCCCTCAGCTTACGTACACTCATGACAAGGGCGTAGGCGATCTTCTCCAATGGTGTATAACGTGTCTCAGCGTCGTGGAGCGCTTGGCTAACATAGTAGATTGGCAAGTGGGCCTGCCCCTTTGCCCGCACCAGAACGGCACTCAGCGCGACCTCTGAGGCCGCCAAGTAAAGGAATAATTTTTCACCGGGGATCGGCTTTGCCAGGATCTGGGGGTTAGATAGATATTCCTTTATTTTGGCGAATGCTATCTGGCTTTCTTTGGTCCATGCGAATTTCTTGTTCTTGATGGTCGCGAAGAAAGGTTTGCTTTTATCGCCGAGCCGTGATATGAAACGGTTGAGGGCGGCTAGACAACCTGTGAGGCGTTGCACCTGCTTGATGTTTCGTGGTTCCTGCATGTCAAGGATCGCTTGTATCTTGGTGGGGTTCGCCTCGATCCCCCTTTGGCTCACTATGTGCCCCAGGAACTTCCCGGAGCCCACTCCGAAGTTGCATTTCTTGGGGTTCAGCTTCATGTTAAACTTCTCAAGGATGGCGAATGTCTCGGCGAGATCGTTGAGGTGATCTTCCTTCTTGAGGCTTTTAACTACGATATCGTCAATGTAGACCTCCATGGTCTTGCCGATCTGATCGGCGAACATCCTATTGACTAATCGCTGGTAGGTCGCCCCTGCGTTTTTCAAGCCGAACGGCATTCTGAGCCAAAAGTATATGTCTTTTTCTGTGTGGAAAGATGTGTGTTTTATGTCTTCCTCCGCCATTGGGATTTGATGATATCCGGCGAAGGCATCCATAAACGACATCATTTCACAACCTGCCGTGCTATCGACCAGGTGATCGATATGAGGCATTGGGAAGTGATCTTTTGGACATGCCGCGTTGAGGTCGGTGAAGTCTATGCATAATCTCCAGGAACCAGTTGGCTTTTTGACGAGCACCGCGTTGGCGACCTTGTGGTTAAATGCGTGGCTACTCCGATCAATTTGTTGTTGAGTAACCACGGACTTCTATGTCGGCGCCGCGTATTTCTCGGGACCGAACTTCCTACGCTCGGTGAGCAGGCTTCATTGCCGGTCAATCTTCAGATAGTGGCAAGCGTGTTCGGGACTTATGCCAACCATATCTTGATGCGACCAGGCAAAGACTCCGATGTTCCTACGTAGCAAGTTGATCAGATCCCCCTTTAATTCGTGGTTGATGCTCGCGCGATCTGTACTTCCCGTTCTGGATGGTCCGGATCCATCGTAATACTTTCCAACTCTTCGACAGGAACGGTCGCCTCCCGTTTGGTACGATCTCCGGACTCGGTCCTAGGATTGAGGTCGAGGCTTGGCTCGAAACCGATCCTTGGCTCGATGTCGTCCGTCAATTGACGAGAGACGGCGTCCCCTGAGTCGGGTTGGTACGAAGTGTTAGGCTCGTCGATCTCCATGGGTTGATCGTCGGTCGCTTCAATGTTACATATAGCATGGGAAGTAGCGAAATAAGTAACAACACAGGAGTAACTCAAACATCTCTTTGCCATTAGGTGATCTCCCTTTACAGTACCGACCGTCCCATCGGCAGTGGGGAATTTGATACAGTAAAAGAAAGATGAGGCGACCGCCTCAAAGGTTTCTAAAAAGGGGCGACCTAGGAACCCATTATAGATGCTGGGCCTATCTATGATTACAAAGCTTAAGTTCCTAGTAATCCTAACCTTGGGATCATAAAAGCATACTAGCTCAACAGAGAGCTTGATCCTCTCGTAGGCTTGGACTGTGTTGTCGCCGAACCCTTGAAGCACGGTGTCGAAAGGCTTGATGAATTTGATTAGGTTGCGGAGTTGGTCTAGGGCGGATTTGAATATGATGTTGCAAAAACTTCCATTGTCGAACAACACGCGATCGACCGTCTTCCCAAGGATGCAAGCGGAGATCACTAGTGCATCCTCTTTGGGACATTGCACTCCTTCCCTGTCCTTGTTGGAAAAGGTGATGAGCGCGTCTCTACAGATGGTCGGCTCTGGAGGAACTACAACATGGACTCCGGCGAATGCCCTCAGCTCGGCCTTTCGCTTCCTGTTCGACATGGTGGAAACCGGGGAAAGACCTCCGAGGTTTCCACCTCCGGCTTGAAGCATGTTTATCCGGCCGCCAGGGTTGATCGGAGGGACCGATTCATCAGAGTATTCCGGCTCATGCTCGATCCTGGCGACCGGATTGGGAGGAGTTCTCTCGCGTTGTCGGCGTTCGCGCCCTCCGGTCCTTTCCGTCCTGGGTTCTGGCTTGGTGATCAAATTGTCCAGTTTGCCTTCCTCAAACAGTCGCCAGAGCTGTCTGAGGAGGTCGCGGCATTGGCTAGTGTTGTGGCCGGGACTCTTATGATAGGCACAGAACTTGCTACGGTCTAGGTGACCGTGGTCTCTTATTGGCTTTGGCTTGGAAAGCCACTCGCGACCCTTGATCGCGTTGAAGATGTGTGCCGGAGATAAGTTGAGGTTGTGAAGAAGGTGGACCTCCACATCCTCGAAGGCTTTGAACTCGCCAGGCGGCTTGGCGACCGCCTTTACGGGCTTGGCGACCGCCTTCTTACGGACAAGGGAAGGTGCTTTTCCTTCTTCGGGCTGTCCCTCGTCCAAGCGGAGTGAGAGCATCTTCTGCCTGGCCAGAAAATCGGCGGCTCTGACGCGGAACGCTGTATAGGTCGGTGGAAAATCCTTTGTGAGGTGCTGAACATGGGCGGCGTCCGTGGAATCCGTTCAGATCTGCGTGGTGAGCGATCTCGCCGCTGACGGGCTCACCGGTGAGGACTATCTCGTCCACCCGGTCGATATAATCCTCATCCGATTCGTCCTTCCCCGCTGATTTTCATCATGCGGTGGGGACCTTCCGGCGAACGACTTTGGCGGCAAAGTACGACGTGAAGTCGTTCGCCACCTTCTCAAAGCAATTGATTGAGCGAGATGGTAGCGAGATGTACCACTGGGGCGAGATCGCCCGAGTTAACGGGAACATACGACATTTCGTCGTCTCGAAGCTCCGCATCAGGTCATGTAGATCCGGAACTTACTTAAGTGGGTTCCGGATCCGTTCTCCTCATATAGAGGTGTTTGTGGGGGATTGATCGTTGGTTGGGTCGGGCGAGCTCGACCGAGTCGCGAGTGGCTCGCTTGACCCAACGATTGGTCTCTGGCGCTGCCCCATTTTCCAGAGCGCCTTCATCTCGTCGAGCTGGCGTTGCATGGCGGCCATCGCCGTCGCCCGACTGCTCGCCGAGTGGCTCTCGAGCGTGAACCAAGGCGATCGTGTACCGATCCCTAGCCCCGGGGTGAATGACGAGCTCCTGCCGGTGGGTTCCTTCCTTGGGCGAGCAGGAGCTCGCCGACCGACTGTCTCTTGGGGGTCGGATATGCCGAACTCTGGTAAAGGATTCGGATATCGATGTCTCATTTGGGGCCTGAGTGCCTGTGTCGCCATGAAGGATCGCTTCCTAGGCGGCTGAAGACGGAATCATCCCGCCTCACGAGAGCCTTCCCCTGCGGCTCGGGACTTTCTGTTGATTTCTCAACATAGATCCCCTTGAGCTTCCGTTTGCTTGCCCGGCGGTTTGCTGACGGGGTGATGGAAGGCGTATCGCGGGCCCTCTGTCGTTCCCTGAGGATGGCTATAGCCTCCTCAATCTGTTCCGATGTCTGGAACTGATCGAGTGAGAGGCTAGAACCGTCCCTCGGGGGCGGGAGTGAGAGCCTAGCGTCGCCACGCTCGCCTTCCGCCGTGGGCTGGGATTCGGTCCTCGCCGGAATAAGATTTCCGGCAGATCTCAGGGTGGCCCTTTTGGAGGTTGTTGCTGATGTCATTTTCTGAAGGTTTTTCTATTGAAGAACAGTGAGTGTTTCTTCAAGTATATGTCCTGAGAACAGTGAGTGTTCTTCGAGACGGTAGGAATAAAATGAAGGTTTAGTTGCCCTCCTTCTAGCGCCAATTGTTGTTACCCAAAATATTATCCGGAGATAATATTGCTGGAATGATCGGGTAACAAACAAATGCGAGAACACTTCCGTGAGAAAATAGATAACACAAGATTTGTCGGGGTTGTTAATCCCGGGCTTGAATGCTCTCGCGAGATGTTATTAATAAATATACTGTCGAGTACAAATATTAATGTTAGAATCTAATACAAGGAGTGTAAAGACTTCTAGTTATCTAGGCTTTAGAGCGCGTAGATTGCCGGAAGAACCAGATAGATAGATCTGTGAGTTCTTGCTTTGGGAGATAAGATGGATATGTATGAATATCACTATGAATGTGTAAGTAGTTGCTAAATGAGTTTTTGATTCTCTCTTTTGTGTGTATTTTGCACTGAATCTGTAGTAAAAATCGCCTCCTTTTGCTGCTGCGGTGAGTTCTCTATTTATAGGGGACAAGGTAGTTGGGATCCCTCAGGCGATCGCCGGCGACCGCCGCTTTTTACATTAAAATAAGGTGGCCGATCGTCCCGTCACATGGGGCTGCTCCCTTAAAGTTCCCGTCACATGGGGCTGTTCCCTTAAAGTCAGGGGCTGCTGCTGGAGTCAACTGTGTGAGCCAATGAGAGGCCAACACGCGTCCTGGGCAGCCGTCAGGGGAGGACCCACTTTGTACCTTTCGGCGGCTTTGTCGGTAGGTGCGGTAGGTGTGGTAGGTGACAAGCTGAGGTCAAAGATTTTATCTATCGATATCTTTGAAGATCCGCATGTGGGCCATCGTCCAAGATTCGGTCTTCGATGACTTTGACGGATGCCGGATTCACACGTGGTAAGAGATGATCGCCTCTGGTCCGCTCATTAAAGACGATCGTCAGATATTATAAGACGATCGCTGGGTACCAAAGGACGATCGCCATACTGTGCCGAACTCTAGGCGTATTGTCCAGTACATGTTTTTCATGGTTGGCTTCTCTGGTCGTGATGCCGATCGCCTATCGAGGCGTATTAATCTCCGCACAACACATGTGATTCACTGTATCAGTTCCTTTGCTGCACAAGCTGCATTTTTGTTCCACCCGAATCCCAATTTTTGCAAGATTCTCACTTGTGACCAGTCTATTAAGAATACATAGCCAAGTGATGAATAGACTCTTGGGGGCAGCAATATTGTTACTCAGAATTTTATGTCATGCTACCTTATCCCTGTTGCCATAAAGGATACAATACATCTTCCTTATAGAGAATTGAGCTGAAGCCATTAGTCTTAGTCCCTCAGTAGAGTTCCTCACATAATCCTTGGCATCTAAAACTTTTTTGATAACCCATGAGGCCTGGGAGGGGGCTGCCATGGTATCCAAATTCTTGCCCTTTACATAATAAAATTATGGTAATTTTATTCTTAGGGAAATCAATTTAATGAAATATTTTCTCGTCCGGAGCAAGTTAAAATTAACGTTGTGTGAATTAATTGGATTAATTCATGTGGATGGATTAATTTATATTGATTGGACCAATATTTAGATTAATTTTGAACGCCATTTATTTTAATGTGTTCAATGCATTATATTTGAATGTTTATGTGGTTCATGGACCTAGTTTTGAATCGTTCGGTTTTATTGATTGGGTTGTAAAGGCCGTTTTGAGCCTACTTATTTTACTAGAAATATTTGTATCTAGGATGCAATTTTTCAATGTAAAATTTATATGTAATGACGAAGACGGAGGAAGATCCGTTCGAGAAGACAAAGATTCAAGACCGAAGACTTGTAATTAGATTACGACGTTTTTGTTCTAGGAAAGGTACATGAACTACATGTTGGTAGCAACTAGGTTGTGAATGTTTATTCATATGGTATGAATGTTACAAACGCGCTTAAATGAATTAATGTGCAAAGTGTAACATTAATCGCAAAAATTCTCCCACGAAAAATATTTAAGTTTAAAAGCTTCAAGGTTTTCCTTCCCTCTATCGAGCTTTCTCTAAACCGCATGTGCTATGCTTCCGAGTTATCGGGGTAGTCGTTCGGGGAGGATTGATAAATTCCTGAGAGCGTATTGTATGCCTTCGGTTGGAGCAAATTTTATCCCTAGAAACCTGTTCGGTTGCCAGATAAGATTCATTTGTGAAACTTATTTGCGTCGATGGTATAAACTTAACTTGTTCACGAACCATAAAAACAGTATAGGTTGAGGGGAGTGAACAAGGGGAAAAAGAAGATCGAATCATCCATTAGATGGATTGGTGTTGGACACCACTTTATGAAGATTAATAGACCAGAAACCTGTTCGGTTGCCCTCTATTAAAATTTATAAAGAACTGAAACACCACTATGAAGTAATGCGAACAAATACTTCCGGATTTTACAAGGGAGTGTGTTATTCCTATAAAAACAGTGGAAGCTGGGTTAAAAGAATATAAAAGACCTTTATTCTATACTCAGATCATAATTAAACGAGTCACTAATTAATCTGTCATACTTAATGGAGACACATATCAACTCTCAATATGACAATGAACCCACTCGCTATACTACTCGAAAAGAACACCTTAATTGGCCCTAACTTTGTGGACTAGCTCCGCAACCTGATGATTGTCCTCAGTATAGAGGCACTGGGATACGTCTTGGAGATGGACATTCCGGCGCCTCCGGTGCGGACTAGAGCCAATAAAAAAGAAATTGAACACCACGAAAAGTGGGTTAAGGATGACATAAAAGTTCGTGCCTATATGCTTCTATGTCTAATGAGCTTCAGAGAGCTCATGAGAAAATGACTTCTGCTAGGCAGATTTTATCTCACTTAACCGAGCTTTATGGTGAGTACAGTTGAACTGCTAGATATGAGATATCCAAGCAACTATTCAGTGCTAGGATGAAGGAACCTGAGAAGGTCGGGGACCACGTCCTCAAAATAATATCTATGATCGAGAGATTGGATGCTCTTGATTTTAAGATGGATACTTCTCTTCAGACTGACCTTATCCTATAGTCTCTTCCTGATTCCTTCTCACATTTTGTTATGAATTTCAATTGCAATGAGATTGCTTGCAATTTAGCAGGGTTGATGAACCAACTGGTAACCGCTCAGTCTCAGATGAAGACTCTGCGGGTGAAGCAGTCTACCCTTGTGATTTATTTAGGACCCTGGAGGTGTAAGAATAAGAAGAAAAAGAGCAAGAAGCAGACGGGACGACAGATCAAGGACCTTAAGGGTAAGGGGAAGGCCCCAATGGTTCCAAAGAGCAAGATGAACAAGGACGCATGTCTCAAAGGTGGTGAGCTGGGCCACTGGGATAGAGACTGTCCGATTCTTCATGGCACTTCAGGTTCTTTTAGTTTTGGGAACAAATTGTTCTGCTACTATATTTTCTACTTCTTGGATACTGGATTCAGGTGCTAGTTCTCACATTTGTATCGTGAATCAGGATCTGGAACAAAGTAGGAAGCTTGGAGTTGGGGAAGTGATAATTACTGTTGGAAGTGGGCATAGTTTCGAAGCAACTGACATAGGATCACTTCTTTTGGATTTGGAATCCGGCTTTGTTTTAACATTAGATGATGTACTTGTTTTTCCCAAGGGGCATAAAAACATTGTATCCATTCCGATCATGGATCGGAAAGGCTTTTCATTTTTCATTGGTGATGACTCCTGCAAAATTTATTTTAGAAATAAACTAGTAGGAACTGCTACATTGTTAAATGGCCTGTATCATCTAAACCTAAGTAACAAGGTCGTTGTGAATACTATGACTAGGAAGCGTGGTAGGGATGAAACTAATCAAGTTTTGAAATGGCATCTTAGACTTAGTCATGTTGGTCAGATCAAGGTTTACAAAATGGAAAAAGATGGACTTATTGTAATATCCGTACTTTCTATTTTTGGTAATTTCTATTTTTGGGGTATGTTCGTTTCGGACGACTTGCTTGTCACTGTTTTGGAATTCTGAACCTATTTTGTTCTTGGAGTTTTTCTGTTTGGACGAGTTTCGAGGATGTTTTTACGTAATTTTATCTTGAATTATATCTTGTCGCATGTACATTCGATTCTCGTAAAACTCGTTCTTTTCATTGTTTCTTGGTTTGCATAAGTTCGTATGGTTGAGTTAGTCGTGGTGGGACTTTCGGTTTGATAATCCGACGTCATATCGTGATTTTCGGGCACTTGGGCCATTTTTGTAATTTCCTATAAGTTTAGGGAATTTCACTTTCTTTGTCGCATTACGGACTCTCTGGTGGTCGGAATTGTATTTTCTTTCAACGCTTAGCTCCTTCGTCTTGAATATTCCGTGTTTATGTTTCTGGATTCTAGCCTTGCTTTGCATTTCGATTTTCATACTGTCTGCAGCAGTGTACTGATCTGAGCAGTACTGAACTGCTGCGTGAGTAGTGCACGCTACTCCTTGATTCTGTGCGTGCGCTATCGTTGTGTGGTTAGCATACGCTAACTTGGAGTTCATAGCGTGCCCTAACGATTTCAGCGTACTGTGCAGTGGGGGTTCTGAATTCTTATCCTGTACACTCATCATCAGGTAGCGTGCGCTAAGGCTTCAGTAGCGTATGCTATCGGGTAGTATTTAGCGCGCGCTAAACATGTATAGCGCGCGCTAGCGATGCCGGGCTGCTTCTGGACTGCTTGCAATCCCCGTTAACGCGCACTATGTTTTGATGGTTAGCGTGCGCTAACTATGTATTATATATATAGGACAGCAGCAGTTAGCGTCGTCATTTTTCCGTCCTCACACCTTCTCTTTGGCTTTGGGCGATTCAAGACGATAGATAGAACCGATTTCGACCAATATTATTACCTTCTAACATCCCTGCATTCCCTGAGCGAATTCATCAAGTTCTTAACATCTCCCGCCACCCAAATCAAGGCAAGAATTCATAAAACCCTTGTTTTGAGATTTTGGGGGAATTTTGGGGTTTCTTGCGATTTAAACCTTTTCAATCCGATTCGTCATAGATTATTACTAGACTTCAATTGTATACTTGTATTCCTTCGTGGTTCTTGAGGATTTGTGGATTTAAACTCCGATTTTTCCATTGTTCGTCACTTATACTCGACAATACCCTAGTAATATTCGACGAATTGTTCCAGCGGGTAGAACTAGGATGTATTCCTATGTTTTCGTAGTATTGAGATTGGTTGTATATCATTATTGTGTTAGGATCGGATTTGTGAAGATTATTCTGGCCAAAACCTTTCCGTTCACCATTTTCCTTCACGTCGTCTTAACCAAGGCAAGTACATGTATTACATTCCATTATGTATGTTACGTTTTCAAAATGAATGATAAATTGTGGTTTTCGGGTGCGTGAGTTGTGTTCCTTCCACCCGGGGCGTTCGACGGGATGCCTGGGGGTCGATACTAAGGGGTACGGCCACGGAAGTGGACTTGGGTGCGTGTGTGGTTGAACTTCCACCCGGAGCGTTCGACGGGATGTCTGGGGGTCGATACTAAGGGGTACGGCCGCGGACCCACCCGGAGCATTCGACGGGATGTCTGGGGGTCGATACTAAGGGGTACGACCACGGGACACCAGTTATGATTTTGTGATATCGTGATGGATTGATAACTGATTTGATTGCCAATGTAGTATTCCGGAGTATCTATGGCAAATGATTCTGATTGAGATGATTGTGTAAAATCGTATTTGTATATAATGTTGTGTAATTGTGTACTTGCACTAGCTATTCGAATGCTAACCCCTTAAATGGGGGAAATGCGTCTTATGCATTTCAGGTACTGGAAGAGCTGAGGAGCAGGCACGGGATATGCACGCAAAGGATGGATTGGCATGATTATGAGGCTCGAGTCTTGATTTATGTTCGGTCATTTAAACTGTTTGAGTATCAGAATTTGTCTGGTTTTATTGTATTCGGTTAAAGTCCCATGCGTGGGCAATGATATGGTATCGAATTATATTTTCACGTACGTCTATTAAAATGTTTTTTCCGAGGCCACGGCCCCATTCTTACGTTAATGATTGTGTCTTTGGGTTTTTCATGTATGGAATATGTGTCATGTGTTAGCCTGGTAGACCTCATGAGGGTTCTACGGCGTGTAATGTCCTATTTGAGAATTGGGGTGTTACATTTATGGTATCAGAGCCTTAGGTTTTGAATGCCTAGGCTGTCGGTTAATTTTGGGTCTGTCAGTTAAGTCGTTTGAGTCAGTCGTTGAGCCTAATATCATCATGCTACCATCTTTTCGTGCGACCCGTGGCTGTAAGCCTCCTCGAACTCTTATGCTCTTGTAATTTATTTTTTTGCGTTGTTCCGAATTGTGAATTGTCATACCAACCCTCTAAATTGTGAATCTTTCTGATCTTATTCTTTTCATATTTTCTTCAGTATGTTGAGAGGTCGCGGTAGACCAGCTAGGGGGCACGGCCGAGGCCGTAGTCGTGGTGCTAATAACGAGGAAGGCTCACTTTCTCAGTCCTCTGCGGATTCGGCTTCTCATTCAGTGCCGTCGGGTAACAACGCCGACGCCGGGGCTACTGCCGTACTTCAGCAGTTGGTAGCCCAACTCACTCAGATAGCTCAGGGTGGACGCCAAAATCCGCCCCCGACTCCAGAGGACGAAGCTAGTAAATGGCTTCAGAAAGTAACTAAGATGCACCCACCTCGTTTCACTGGTTCTTCTGACTCACTCGGTTGGGAGAATTGGCTCTTTCAGTTGGGCAGGACTTTTGATGCCGTAGCTTGTCCCGATGACAGGAGGGTACATATTGCTCAGTACCTCCTGGATAAGGAAGCTGCGGAATGGTGGGAGGCTGTGACGCCCAGAGACCGTCAGGCCACTTGGGAGGAATTTATAGATGCTATGGAAACAGAATATTGTCCACCGCCAGTCAAGGAGTGCAGGATTGTTGAGTTCTTCACCGCTACACCTCAGGATGTGCCTATTTCTCAGGCCATCATCACTTATAATCAGTAATTAGGATTCGTGAAAGATCAGGTGAGGACCGAGGCCGACAAGATCCGTTATTTCAATATACGCATAAAGCCGCATATCAGGCAGAGTATGGCACCGCTCATGTGTGCCACCTTGAAGGAGTATCAGGATCGCGCCCTAGCGATCGAGATGGCTGCACCAGAATCAAAGTTGAATTCCGAGGCCAAGAAACAGAAAACGGCTGGCAGTTTTTCAGCCGGCAAGAGTGGCCGATTTTCGAGAGCACAGTCTTCCCCTACACCTGGGAAGAGGCCGTTTCATCAGGCTGGAGGATCTCAATGTAATCGTTCATTCCAGTCCGTTGCTTCTGGTGGTAGGGTTTGTTTTAACTGCAACCAATATGAGCATTTGAGGAAGGATTGCCCTTCTCCTCCACTTACTTGCTTTACTTGCGGGCAGACCGGACACGGAGCAGCGCATTGTGAGAGATCCACCAGGGCTGCCAGAGCTCCGACTACCACCGCCGTTCAGAGAGATCACAACATGGATCAGAAGGCTCCAGTCACTCAGACCTTGCAGAGTACGGGTCGTGTTAGAGGTCGAGGCCAGCCGGACCGCCGAGCTACTTCCAGTTCAGGCTCAGTACACCCTCGTTTGTACCAGATGAGACGCTCCGAGGAGACAGATGTTCCAGTGGCGTCAGGTACCACTCAGATCCTTTCTCATCCAGTTTCAGTGCTTTTCGATTCGGGTGCCACCCACTCTTTTATTGCTCTGGATTGTGTGAGTCGTATTGGTATTGACTGCTTGTTCGAGTGTGAACCGTTTGTAGTGGGTACGCCTAGCGGGGATCGTATGGTTGGGGACTGGGAAGTTAGGGATTGTCCAGTGAGGATCGGGAGCAGAGATTGGCCCCCGAACCTCATTTTTATAGATCTTAAGGGTGAGGATTTGATCCTCGGGGATGATTGGTTGAATCGTCACGGTGCTATCATGAACTATCGGACTCGTACCATCTCGATAGTGGCCGAGGACGGCACCAAGCATACTCTCGTCGGTTGTAAACCGGGTAGATCGGGAAGTGTGATTAGCGCCTTGAAGGCGATGAAACTTCTGAATCAGGGTTGTGTTGGCTATTGGTGTTACGCTCTGCAGGCGGAGGATGGCGGAGTCGACATGTTGTCGATTCCAGTTGTCAGCGAGTACCCCGACGTATTTCCATATGACTTTCCGGGATTACCACCACAGTGAGAGGTTGAGTTTCCTATTGATCTTGAGCCGAATGCGGCTCCCGTTTCTCGAGTGCCATATCGTATGGCACCATCGGAGATGTTAGAATTGAAGAAACAGTTGGGGGAATTGTTAGATAAAGGTATATTCGACCGAGCGCATCGCCTTGGGGTGCGCCCATACTTTTTGTTAAGAAGAAGGATGGATCGCTTCGTTTATGCATCGACTATCGAGAATTAAACAAGTTGACCATAAAAAACAAGTACCATTTGCCCAGGATTGACGACTTGTTTGATCAGCTTCAGGGAGCGATAGTCTTTTCGAAGATTGATTTACGATCGGGCTACTACCAGTTGAGGATTCGGGACAGCGATATAACGAAAGCTGCCTTTCGGACGAGATATGGCCACTACGAGTTTGTGGTTATGCCTTTCGGGCTAACCAATGCCCTAGTAGTGTTCATGCAGTTAATGAACAAAGATTTTATTGAGTATCTGGACAAATTCGTAGTCGTATTTATCGACGACATCCTTATCTATTCCCGGAGTCGAGAAGAGCATGTTTTACATCTCCGAATTGTGTTGGACACTTTGAGAACTGAGCAGTTGTATGCGAAGTTCTCTAAGTATGAGTTTTCGCTCAAGGAAGTGATGTTCCTCGTGCACGTGATTTCAGCGGAGGGAGTTCGGGTAGATCCACAGAAGATAGAGGCGGTGATGGCATGGGAACCGCCCAAGAATGTAAAGGAAATGAGAAGTTTTCTGGGACTTGCAGGCTATTATCGTAGATTCGTTGAGGGGTTTTCTAAGATCGCTAGACCACTCACTCAGCTACTCCATAAAACTCAGAAGTTCGAGTGGACCGCAGACAGACAGGATAGTTTTAACGAGTTGAAGAGACGATTGACTACCGAACCCATTTTAGCATTGCCTCAGGGGAACGAGGATTTCGTGGTGTATAGTGATGCTTCAGGCCTCGGGCTCGGATGTGCTTTGATGCAGAGAGATAGGGTTATTGCTTATGCGTCCCGCCAGTTGAAACCTTATGAGGTAAATTATCCCACACACGATTTGGAGTTAGCTGCGGTCGTTTTTGCCTTAAAGATCTGGAGGCATTATCTCTATGGGTCGTCGTGTAAGATTTTTATGGATCACAAGAGTTTGAAGTATATCTTCAGTCAGAAAGAGTTGAATATGAGGCAGCGTAGGTGGTTGGAGCTAATTAAAGATTACGACCTCGAGATACTTTATCATCTGGGTAAGGCTAACGTAGTGGCTGATGCGTTGAGCCTCAAACTGATGGCGTTACAGATGTTAGAGGTACTTACACCACAGATCAGGATCCAGCGGGATTTGATTTGTCAGAATATCGAGGTTTGGGTTCAGAGAGTTCAGGGTCAGTTATGTGCGTTGGAGATCACTTCATCCTTGACTGATGATATCAAGGCAAAATAGTATGATGATCCGTTTTTGGTCCAGTTGAGGGAGGATGTGAGGAAGGGCAAAGCCCCTGGGTTTGTGATCAAGGATGACAGAGTTTTGAGTTTTCGCGGCAGATTATGTTTACTGAATGACATTGAGTTGAGGCAGAAGATTTTGAGTGAGGCTCATACTACGCCTTACTCCATACATCCTGGTACGAGCAAAATGTACAAGGATGTGAGGAGTAACTACTGGTGGAGTAATTTGAAGATGGATGTTAGCGAGTTTGTGGCGAAGTGTTTGACGTGTCAGCAGGTTAAGATTGAGCATCAGCGGCCCGCGGGGTTGCTACGACCACTTCCCATTCCGGAATGGAAGTGGGAATACATCTCTATAGATTTCATTACCGGGATGCCTAGGACTCGTACTGTAATGAACATGATTTGGGTTATTGTCGATCGACTAACCAAATCAGCTCATTTCCTGGGTATTAAGGACACTTGGGGGCCGGAGAAGCTGGCACGAGTGTTTATTGCAGAGATAGTGAGATTGCATGGGACTCCTAGGAGTATTGTTTCGGATCGAGATGGCCGGTTTGTATCACATTTTTGGCAAGCTGTTCATCGAGCTTTGGGGACTGAGTTGAGACTCAGTACATCTTACCACCCTCAGACTGATGGGCAGTCAGAGCGGACGATCCAGACGCAGGAGGATATGTTGAGAGCCTGTGCCTTAGATTGGAAGGATGATTTGGAGTCGCACTTGCCATTGATCGAGTTCACGTACAACAATAGCTGGCACGCCTCGATCAAAATGGCACCATTTGAGGCATTGTATGGGAGGAGGTGCAGATTGTCATTGTGTTGGGACGATGCGTCTGAGCTGATTGGTACCGAGCCCGATATGGTAGTTGATACGAGAGAGAAGATTGCTCTGATTCGTGATAGGTTGTTGACGGCCCAGAGTCGGCAGAAGTCTTATGCCGATACGCGTCGCCGGCCGTTGGAGTTTGAGGTGGGAGATCATGTCTTGCTTAAGGTGTCGTCGACACGGGGAGTTTACTGTTTCGTTCGGAAGGGTAAACTTAGTCCGAGATATATTGGACCATTCGAGATTTTAGAGAAAGTCGGAGAATTTGCATATCGGTTAGGCTTGCCGCCGTCCCTGAGTCACGTACATAACGTATTTCATGTTTCCCAGCTTAGGAAGTACGTACCGGACCCTAGGCATATTATTGATTTTGGAGAGATCGAGTTGGGACCTGACATTACCATCGAGGAGAGGCCGATTCAGATTTTAGAGCGTCGAGTGAAGCAACTTCGGCACAAAACCATTCCCTTGGTTAAGGTTCAATGGTCGAGGCATGGATCCGAGGAAGCCACGTGGGAGACGGAAGAGAGTATGCAGTCGAGATATCCCGAGTTAATCGCGTTGTAAGTTTCGGGACGAAACTTATTTTTAGGGGGAGAGAATGTAATATCCGTACTTTCTATTTTTGGTAATTTCTATTTTTGGGGTATGTTCGTTTCGGACGACTCGCTTGTTACTGTTTTGGAATTCTGAACCTATTTTGTTGTTGGAGTTTTTCTGTTTGGATGAGTTTCGAGGATGTTTTTACGTAATTTTATCTTGAATTATATCTTGTCGCATGTACGTTCGATTCTCGTAAAACTCGTTCATTTTCGTTTTTTCTTGGTTTGCATAAGTTCGTATGGTTGAGTTAGTCGTGTTGAGACTTTCGGTTTGATAATCCGACGTCGTATCGTGATTTTCGAGCACTTGGGCTATTTTTGTAATTTCCTATAAGTTTAGGGAATTTCACTTTATTTGTCGCATTACGGACTCTCCGGTGGTCGGAATTGTATTTTCTTTCAACGCTTAGCTCCGTCGTCTTGAATATTCCATGTTTATGTTTATGGATTCTGGCCTTGCTTTGCATTTCGATTTTCAGATCGTCAAAGCTGCGGTACCGATCAAGATCTTGAACCATCATGCGTGAGTGGCGCACGCTACTCCTTGATTCCTTGGGTGTGCTATCGTTGTGTGGTTAGCGTACGCTAACTTGGAGTTCGTAGTGCGCGTTAACGATTTCAGCATACTGGGCAGTGGGGGTTCTGAATTCTTATCCTGTACACTGATCATCGGGTAGCGTGCGCTAAGGCTTCAGTAGCGTATGCTATCGGGTAGTATTTAGCGCGCGCTAAACATGTCTAGCGCACGATAGCGACACCGGGCTGCTTCTGGACTGCTTGCAATCCCCGTTAGCGCGCGCTATGTTTTGATGGTTAGCGTGCGCTAACTATGTATTATATATATAGGACATCAGCAGTCAGCGTCGTCATTTTTCCGTCCTCACACCTTCTCTTCGGCTTTGGGCGATTCAAGACGATAGATAGAACCGATTTCGACCAATATTATCACCTTCTAACATCCCTGCATTCCTTGAGCGAATTCATCAAGTTCTTAACATCTCCCGCCACCCGAATCAAGGTAAGAATTCATAAAACCCTTGTTTTGAGATTTTGGGGGGGGGGGGGGGTTTGGGGGTTTCTTGCGATTTAAACCTTTTCAATCCGATTCGTCATAGATTATTACTAGACTTCAATTGTATACTTGTATTCCTTCATGGATCTTGAGGATTTGTGGATTTAAACTCCGATTCTTCCATTGTTCGTCACTTATACTCGACGATACCCTAGTAATATTCGATGAATTGTTCCAGTGGGTAGAACTAGGATGTATTCATATGTTTTCATAGTATTGAGATTGGTTGTATATCATTATTGTGTTAGGATCGGATTTGTGAAGATTATTCGGGCCAAAACCTTTCCGTTCACCATTTTCCTTCACGTCGTGTTAACCAAGGCAAGTTCATGTATTACACTCCGTTATGTATGTTACGTTTTCAAAATGAATGATAAATTGTGGTTTTCGGGTGCGTGAGTTGTGTTCCTTCCACCCGGAGCGTTCTACCGGATGTCTGGGGGTCGATACTGAGGGGTACGACCGCGGAAGTGGACTTCGGTGTGTGTGTGGTTGAACTTCCACCCGGAGCGTTCGACGGGATGTCTGAGGGTCGATACTAAGGGGTACGGCCACGGAAGTGGTGTCCCACCCGGAGCGTTCGACGGGATGTCTGGGGGTCGATACTAAGGGGTACGACCACGGGACACCAGTTGTGATTTTGTGATATCGTGATGATTGATAACTGATTTGATTGCCAATGTAGTATTCCGGAATATCTATGGCAAATGATTCTGATTGAGATGATTGTGTAAAATCGTATTTGTATATAATATTGTGTAATTGTGTACTTGCACTAGCTATTAAAATGCTAACCCCTTAAATGGGAGAAATGCGTCTTATGCATTTCAGGTACCGGAAGAGCTGAGGAGCAGGCACGGGATATGCACGCAAAGGATGGATTGGCATGATTATAAGGCTTGAGTCTTTATTTTATGTTCGGTCATTTAAACTGTTTGAGTATCGGAATTTGTCTGGTTTTATTGTATTCGGTTAAAGTCCCCTGCGTGGGCAATGATATGGTATCGACTTATATTTTCACGTACGTCTATTAAAACGTTTTGGCCGAGGCCACGGCCCCATTCATACGTTAATGATTGTGTCTTTGGATTTTTCATGTACGGAATGTGTGTCATGTGTTAGCCTGGTAGACCTCATGAGGGTTCTACGGCGTGTAATGTCCCATTTGAGAATTGAGGTGTTACATTTATGGGTCCATTGGGATCGGATCCCTTTCCAACTTGTGAATCTTGCCTTAAAAGCAAAACTGTCCAAGTCCCCCTTCACAGGGACTTTTGAAAGAGCTGCTGATAAACTTGGATTAGTGCATACCGACGTATGTGGTGCTTTGGAAGCAGCACGTGACGGATATCAGTATTTCATTACGTTTACAGATGATCATACTAGGTATGGTTATGTATACTTAATGAAACACAAATCCAAGGTTTTTGAGAAATTCCAAGAATTTAAGGCCCTGGTCGAAAAACAAACTGATAATCATATCAAAGCACTTTGGTCGGACCGAGGTAGCGAGTATATGTGTACAAAGTTTAACGAGTTCCTAAAGGAGCACAGAATAGTATAACAACTTACACCTCCAGGAACCCCTTAGTTAAATGGTGTGTGAGATAGAAGGAACCGAACCTTATTGAACATGGTCCGTTCTATGCTTAGCTATATTGACTTACCGATTTACCTGTGGGGGTATGCACTCCTGACTGCGGCTTATATCTTCAACAGATGTCCTTCCAAGTCCATTCCTAAAACTCCACATGAGATGTGGGAGGGCAGGAAACCAAGTCTTAATCACATTAGGATTTGGGGATGTCCCGCCTATGTTAAGAAGACTAAGATGGATAAATTGGAAGCTAGGTATGTGAAGGGACGTTTCATTGGATTCCCATCTGGGACGATGGGTTATCTATTATACATGCCCGAAAATCGAAAGATCATTGTTGCTTTACAAGCACACTTCCTAGAAGATGAGTTCATTCAGGAAGGCGGGTCAGGTAGAAGTATTTCTTTGGAAGAATACAATGAAACTCCTCAGGAGACACATGCACAAGAAATTGGAACCGAACCTTCTGAAACACAAGTACAACCACCTCGTAGGTCTAGTAAGGTGTCTTATTTACCTGAGAGGTATGGCCTTGTGCACCTGGAGGAGCTGGGTCTCCATGAGGTTCCAAGTGATAGCCAAGAGACCGACCCAACACCTATGACCAAGCGATGGTGGATGTAGACTCCGTGAAATGGCGTGAAGCTATGGAAGTTGAGATACACTATATGCATGTCAATTAGGTCTGGACTCTAGTAGATCGCCCCAAGGGCATAATGCATATTGGGAATAAGTGGATCTACAAGAGAAAGACTAATGGGGATGTCAATGTTGACACCTATAAGGCCAAGCTTGTGGAAAAGGGTTATACCCAGAAAAAAGGGATCGATTATCACGATACCTTCTTGCCCATAGCTATGATCAAGTCCATTCGCATGATGCTTGCTATAGCTGTCTACCACGATTATGAGATATGGCAAATGGACGTAAAAACGACTTTTCTTAATGGTTTCCTCGAGGAGGAAATCTATATGGAGCAGCCTAAAGGCTTTGTGTCCGAGGTCGATATTCAGAAAGTGTGCAAGCTTCAGCGTTCCATTTATGGACTGAAGCAATCTTCGCGTAGTTGGAACCTTCATTTTGACGAGGCAGTCAAAGAGTTTGATTTCGTGCAAAATAAAGAGGAACCTTGTGTATACAAGAGGGTTAGTGGAAGGAAGATGCATTCATAGTACTATATGTAGTTGACATTCTACTAATAGGAAATGATGTGGGAATGCTCAGTTATGTGAAAGTTTGGCTTTCGAGTAATTTCTCCATAAAAGACTTGGGAGAAGCTACCTGTATTCTTCGAATTCGGCTCTACCGGGATAGAGAGAAGAGAATGATAGGTCTTTCCCAAGCCCTTTATATAGATAAGATCTTAAAGCGATTTAAGATGGATGATTCTAAAAGAGGGTTCCTACCGATGCGACATGGAATAAAACTCTCTTTAAAGATGTGTCCTCAAAGTGAGGAACAACAAAAGGAAATGAGTAATATACCATATGCTTCGGCCATGGGTAGCCTTATGTATGCAATGTTGTGTACGATACCTCACATTGCGCACGCTGTGAGCGTGGTAAGTAGGTTTCAGGCAAACCAAGGTAAGAAACATTGGACTGCCGTAAAGAACGTTCTCAAGTACTTAAGAAGGACTAGAGATCTGGTTCTAATGTATGGCGGTGGAGAACTTGATGTGATGGGCTTCACTGATTCAGACTTCCAAGGACAGAAAGATGATTCGATGTCTACTTCTGGCTACATATTTACTCTTAATGGAGGAGCAGTATCTTGGCGTAGCGCCAAGCAAAGCGCAACTGTTGATTCCACCAGTCAGGCTGAGTATCAAGCAGCCTCAGAGGCTTCTAAGGAAGGGTTCTGTATTAAGAAATTTCTAGGAGAACTTCAAGTGATACCATGTGCTGAGCAACCTGTTCCGCTTTTCTGCGACAATGACAGAGATATAGTGCAGGCCAAGGAGCTGAGGTTTCACAACAGTACCAAACACATTGATAGGAAGTATCATCTCGTAAGAGAATTTGTTCGCAAGGGATACATTGTGCTGCATAGAGTAGACTCAACCGAAAACATCACTGATCCACTGACCAAGCCACTAATCTCAGATTAGCGTGGAGCGTCATCTGGAGAACATGGGTATTAGATACCATAGTGTGTGGCATTGAGTGAAAGTGGGAGATTGTTAAGAGTATGCCCTCGAATACCACTTAGGGGATGTAAGAGTGAGGGCATTGTACTTGTTATTATGTAATATCATTATCATTAGGCATTGTATATTTCTTTATTTACTGGTAGTGACTGGCGTTCCTAAATCGTATATGTATATATAGAAACTAGTCCGTGTATTTGAGAGCAAAACATTCCACTTCTTATTGGATAAGGGGATCGGCACTTGAAAGGTTTATGGCTCAAATACTAAATCATTCGCAAGTCGATAAAACTTGACTGGGCGTTAAGTTTATGTGATGACTTGTATGACGTGTTCTTTTACTTGGAGAGTTCCTGTCGAACACTAATGGTTAGTGGGAGAACACGTTATGGGTATGCTAATAAGATTAGTATACTCGAACCGACTCACCCTCAATTCATCACACGGATTCACTCCTGGACAGTCAATGACGGAATCGAAAGGTTGTGAAAGGTATTCATGAATCTTTGACTTGAGGATTTAGTAGTGATGTGCTTGTGACGTTAAGATTTTTTCATTAGAGTAGTTCAACCCATAAAACCGAAAGGTGGGGGTCAACCTCGACGTGCATCTTAACGGGCAAGTAGCAGGTTCTACTGAATACCAAGATAGAATTCTTTCTCCTGTTAGTGAACGGGTTATATGTCCTATGCGGTTATTGGCAGATGAGATCATAAGTCTTTGGCCAAAGCATTAGAGCTAGTTGTATTGGATACACGAGAGCTCGATGATCTCGATTTGCATTAACTCATGCATAGCATCAAGTACAGATAGGGTTTGACTAACCGTGACCCCATAACTTGATCGGGACATTTGAAAGAAGGGTTTATACGTATACTGGTATTCACGACAAAAAGGTTTTGGAATGATCCCCATCATTCGTTCTCAGTTAGGGTACAGTGTAGGCCGCCAAATGGCTAGGTGGTGCTACTACTCTTTGGTTCCTCTCATTGCTAACTGAGACGGACCTACCGAGTCGTGCAATAGGATTGACGATGGAATGAATTGAGCTTATTCTCTATTTATAAATATTAGATATTGGATATCTAAATTTATTGGACATTGGATGTCTAATTAATTTAGGGATACTGGATGTCTAAATTAATTTATTGGATAAATTAATTTACGGCCTAATGAATTAAATAAATTACTAGGTGATTAATTTAATTCATAAATATAATTATTTCTTGGAGAAATTAATTATGATATTTTGTATTTTATATGATTAATTAATTGGATTAATTAATTGATATAATACATCGGAATGAAATAGAGTTTATCTGATTGGACTCACGGGAGTCCGAAACGAACCAAACTAGTCCGGTCCTTCTGGATGGCCGCCCCACCTTCACCACACCTTCCTTGGTCTTAGTCTTCACCATAACTGGTGGAAGACCAAGAATATAATGGAGTTGGTGAGATATTATTCAAAAAGGAATAATAAAAGGTGAAGAAGTTGAAGAATACAAGAAAAACTCTTCCTTCCTTGTGAAAAATACTCTCGGCAGTAAACACAAGGGAGAGAGAATATTAGTTTTCTTGTCATCTTCATTACTTCGTTACTTGATTTCTAAGAGAAAAATAAGAGAGATATTTTGATAAATATACTTGGAATTTATTCATCAAAACAAATAGCTTCTATCATCCTATTCTAGTCGTAACCTTGGAGGTTAATTGGGTGGTCGTCGTTCCGATCGTTTCTCCGGTGCGTGGCAAGTAGAGACGCGGTGTTTTCGGCGTTGGATCAACCTAAAGCTTGTTGCGGATTGGATTCGTAAGGGACATCATCGAGGACGTATCAAATCGGATTTGCAGTCACCGGGATCTTCTCAACCATTTAATCAACGGACTACGAGGGTATGATTTCGAATCTTCCTTTGTTTCGTTTTAATATTCGTATCTACGTAGCTTGATCGATCCTCTTAACAGATTCAGATCGAATTAGATTCGTATATTGCTTCCTCTGCGCCTTCGTTTTAGGCACCGAATCCCAACATCATCCCAAAATTATTTTAGAGCGAGGTCAATGAGATCGTATAAATGACTTTAATTGCATTATAGATGCACGATTGAATGATTTTATAATTTGGGATCATATCAATGAAATAGTATAACCATAGATGTTTAGTTGTTCGTTGTAAAAATATTTTTTTGTAATTTTAAATTAAAATATAAATCTAATTTGTTTTTTGATAAATGATTATATTAATAATATAAACACACAAAAGTTTGATTTTAGACATCTGATTGAAAACTAAACTGCACACCATCGTGGGACGGGCAGCACGCGGCTGCTCGAAAAACTGCTGAGAAGTTCTGGATAGTCACGACCGAGTAGGCCTGCTCTCAACCAAGAGCAGTTTTTTCTGCACAAGGCAACTTGCTGCCGGGTCACGTGATGGGCCCGGGCCGTCGAGTGTCGGGCTCCGTCTTTTCATACAATCCAGTAAATTTCTTGCATTTTAAATTAGATGTAATTTAATATAAATGTAATTATGGTACTTTATTTTAAATAGAATATTTAATTTTATGGGATATTATTTAGACCAAATTACTCCGAGAAAATTAAATTTATCGATTGTATATTAATTAGATTAATTCAAACCGTTGCTAGATGTATGTATCGTGCATATTTGTGATGCTGATGTAGTTCATTGACTTAGTTTTGTGTCGATGTAGTTGAATGTATGACATGTAAAAATTGGTTTGAGCCTATTTAGTTTTACTAAAAATTTGTATATAATATAATTTATAATTATGTAATAAATTTGTAAGCTATGTCAAAAATCCAAGGACGATCGATAGAGAATACGAAGATTCAAGCTTTGTAATTTTATTTTTATTTTCTTTATTTTTATTGGGTCATTCGCTTGGTCTAATACTTCAGAAAGTCCATGAACTGCAAGTTAGTAGCAACTAAATTGTTATTTATTTTCTATTGATCTTGTATGAATGACAAATACGCTTGTAAAGTAGATTAATGTATAAAGTAACATTAACAACGTTACACTCCCACAAACAAACACTATGTCCGAAAAAGGTTACGAGTACCTTACCCCCCCTCAAACTCGTGAAAAACGAAATTAAATATAAATCAAAGTACTATTATCCCAAGTATGTAGGGGTAGTATTTTTGGAAAAAATCGATAAATTTCCAGAATGTCTTAGATGCCTTGGGTTGTGGAAAATCTTATCCCTAGAAGACATATGTGTTGTTGGGTAAGATTCAATTGATTGATTGATTGTTTAAACTTAGAGTTGATTGTTTAAGCTTAGATAGTTCAGCGAGCTATAGAACCGAATGTGTTGAGGGCAAATGAACTAGTGGTAAAAGAAGATTGAATTATCCATTAGATGGATTGGTATTAGACACCACTTAATAATAGACCAGAAGTAGTATGGGTTGCTATCTATTAAATTCTATAAAGAACTCGATCACCACAATAAAGTCAATCGAGCCATGACTTCTGGATTCCACATGGGAGTGCGCAATGCCGATAAAACTAGTGAGATGAGATAATGAATATAGAAATCCTTAAATTTTATACTCAGATCATAATTGATAATCACTAATTAATGTGGATTTATTCTCTGCAGTCAGACAAGCAAACAACTTCAAAATGACTTTGAACCCATTTGATACATTACTCAAAAGAATACCCTTATTGATCCTTACTTTGGTTTCGAAACTTGATGATTGTCCTTGTTATGAAAATGATGGAATACGTATTGGAGACGGACATTCTAGCACATCCTACAAGAATCCAAACAAATAAAGAAGAAATCAATACCCATAAAAATGGGTGAAAGATGATATAAAGGCGTGGGGCACATGTTGGGCTCTATGACTAATGAGCTACAACATGCCTATGACAAGATGACATATTCGATATCCATCTTAGTGCACCTAGTTAAGCTCTATGGTGAGCATAGCTAAACTGCTGAATATGAGATATCAAAGTAATTGTTCAGCACCACGATGGAGTGAGAGAGAATTCGGGACCATGTCCGTAAAATAATCTCTATGATTGAGAGATTGGGAGCTCTCGACTTTTAGATGCACGCCTCTCTTCAAAATGACCTTATTCTGCAGTCTCTTCCTATTTTTTTCCAGTTTGTCATGAACTTCAATTGCAATGAGATTGCATATAACATGGCTGGGCTCCTGAACAAGTTATCTACTGCCCAAAGTCAGAGAAAAGAATCTACCCTTGTTATTTCTTCTGCACCTTGGAGGTCAAATAATAAGAACAAGAAGCAGTTTGGTCCCACAGTCAAAATCAATAAAGGTAAGGGAAATGCCCCAATAATTTTCAAGAGTAAGGTGGCCAAAAAGATACATGCATGCCTTAACTGAGGTGGCCTAGGACACTGGAGGAGTACTGCCCATAACATGACCGTAACGCGCCTTCAGGTACAAAACTCTTAGTTTTGAAAATAAATTGTTCGGAAACCATATATTCCACTTTATGGATTCTTGATTCCTGTGACAGTTATCATATTTGTACAATGAATCAAAATCTGGAACAAAGTAGGAATCTTGGAGCTGGATTAGTGATGGTGACATTTAGAAGCAGGCATAGTGTCGACGCTACTAATGTTAGATCACTTATGTTGGATTTAGAATTCAGTTTTACTATTACATTAAACGATGTACTTATTCTGCCAAACGGTCATTAAATATTTTAAATTCTGATCAAGGACTGAAATGAAATTCATTTCTTTACGAGTGATGGATGTTTCAATATTTATTTTAGAAATAAATCGATTGGTACTGCAACATTATTAAATGATTTATACGATTTGAATTAAAAAACAAGAATTGTGAACATTATAACTAGGAAGTGTGGTAGAGATGACAATAACCAAGCACTTAAATGACATCTTAGACTTGGTCACGTTGGTCATACCAAGATTCACCAGATGTACGAAGATGGACTTATGAGTCCATTAGGATCAGATCCCTATCCTACTTGTGAATCTTACTTTCAAGGCAAAATGAATAAGTCACCCTTCAAAGGGACTTTTGAAAGAGCTGCTGAAAAGTTTGGGTTAGTGCATACCGACATATATGACCCTTTAGAAGCGACTCAAGATGAATTTAAGTACTTCATTACATTCACTAATGACTATACTAGGCATAAGTTTGTGTACTTAATGAAAAAAATAAATCTGATGCCTTTGCTAAATTCAAGGAATTTAAGGTCCTACTGGAAATCACACTGGTCATCAAATTAAGGCACTTCGGCCAGACCGAGGTGATGATTATATGAGTACTGAGTTTGATGAGTTTCTAAAGGAACAAAGGATATTGTCATCAAGCATACAACTGCTGTTCGATCTTGTCATACCAATCGTACCGTTGAGTTTACTTAGCTCTGTGTGGACTAGGCTTTTGTTAAGATAAGCAATCCTGTTTTGATAATTGCCATCATACAACAAAGAAGTCGAAAGAGTTAAAATGCCGATAAGTATGGAAGCTGTATGGAATCTCCATATAGCCCTTCCATACAGCATTGAAGATCTCATATAGTCTATCCTACAGAGCCTACAGCTACAGCGAAAGACTCAATGCGTCAGATACAGTAGTCAGGCTGTAAGATGTTTTACTTGGGAAAAGTAAAACACATCCGACATGCCTGCTTAAAGAATGCTTTAAACCATTGTGAAATACACTTTGTTTATTCATAAATTATTCACGGTTAAAACAACATTTATTACAGATAAGACAACATTCAATGCAGCAAGAGTGAGACAAGTCTGAACGCGCTAAAGAGCTTTTAATGCGAAGTCAGAAAAGATGTCGAAGCATTTAATGTGATCTGCTTTAATTTAAATATTCAGCAATCCGCCAATCAGAGACATCAATATCTCACCTACCTGCAATGGCTACATTTATAACGGATCTATTTTCCAAAGGTTATACATAGCCCCAATCCGAGGACATAAAGCAGAGGGCTAACACTTGATGTATTCATACTCGCGAAAGCTGTGACACAGATTCTGAAAATTCAAGCTATATCAAGAGCAAGTATATTTTGCAAGCATACAACGTATCTATAGCAAAGAAATATACTCAACAGGAATAGCACAACATACAGCAAACATATATCTAAGATCAAGTTGTTACTCAAAGAATTCTACCCTTTATCGTTGAGATAATCATCAGCCCTGTGTGGACTGAAGATCCTTGCGTATTCTGACCTATGTGGGAAGAATAACATTGTAGATGAAGCTTCAAGCTGTGTGTGAAGAAGCGAGTCAAGAAAGAGCTCAAGCCAATATGTGTGAACGGCAAAAATCATTGGTCCCTGTATCAGTCTGTGTGAACGAGACAGCGACAGGTTTAATTATAGTCACGTAGTTGTGTACGTAGTGATTATAATAAACGTTTTACTCCTGTGTGGAGGACCAGTGGACATAGAGGGGTTTACATCGAATCACTTTAAATTGTGTGTTATTTACCTCATGTCTTTATTATTTTCATAACTGTGATTTATACAAGTATACATTGCAAAACCCTGTACGCACTAAGCAAACAGGAGAACACCTAGTTGCTGGATTTACAACCACCTAAACTTCCACTACGCAAACTAACTTTGAGAAATGTACAGCTTGTAGTACTATCTATTTCCATGCTATTATTTTTATACTTAGTGACAAAAAAGTGGTATTGGAGCGGTTGATTCTAAAAAGAATTAGTCGTATTTTTAACCGAATCAGATCCAAAAATCACTTATTTTTTAAAACAGTCTTATCTTTCCTATTTTCTCTGATGGACACCTCAATGATAAACAAAGTTCCTGTGTTTTCGATTAACGAGTTTGATGACTGGAGAATCAGGATGGAAGCCCATCTTGCTGCCATGCACGAGGAGATGATATTTGTCATCCAAGAAGGCCCCACAAAGATAATGAAGGTTAATCCTGCTGCAAGGATAGATGGACAACCTTATGTAGAAATGCTCAAGAAGGAGCGTGAGCAATGGACAACCCAAGATCGCAAGCGTACGAACCTATACAATGTTTCAAAGAATGCGCTGTTTGTCACTCTCGACAAAGTCACTTTCCCGAAGGTAAAGAGCTGTAAGACAGCTAAGGAAATCTGGGAGAAACTCAAGATGATTTGCGAGAGAACTGAACTCTTAAAAGAAATAAAATTCCAAAACTTACTCAGCAATTTGAATCCTTTGAAATGAAATCTTCTGAAATGCTTGAGAAGCTTGACCTCAGATTCACTGGCATTATCGGTGAACTTGAAGCATTGGGTAAAGTGTATACCCAAAAGGATAAAAACTTGAAAATCTTTAGATCACTCCCTGCCCGATGGGACATTAAGACTACAGCTATGCGTGTGTCATGTAATCTTAATGGTATTTCTACTTTTGACCTCTTCTCTGACAGCCTTTGAGTACGATATTGACAGGAGAGAGAAGGCCGAAAAGTCACCTGCCAAGACTACAGCACTGGCTGCTGTATCTGACAGGAGTCACAGCTCCGCACCTAGCACATCCAATTCCGCCCACAAGACTGCTGATAGTGATGATGATATCCTGTCACAAGATGAAATGGCCCTTCTTATGCATAAATTCAATAAATTCATCAAAAAGTCTGGAAAGACTCCATTCAGGCCCAAGCCTTTTCACAAGGTAAGTTCTGAATCTCCTTCTTCTGGTGATTCTAACTTGTGCTAAAACTGTAGGAAACCCAAGCACTATGCAAATAAGTGTCCGCACCCGAAAGTGCAAAAGTTGCTGGAAGCCGAGCAACAAGAAAAGATGAAAGAAGGCGTGTCTAGAAAAAAAAGCTCAAGGCCCTGATTGGTGAATCAGAAGCCTCACACGCATCAACCAAGACCTAGGAGTGCCTTCAATTTGTCACTTACAGTGACTCGTCCGATGATGAGATCGAAGATAAAGCCTATATGTGCTTTATGGCCAAAGGAATACAGGACAACGAAGACAACGATGATGAGGTGAGCTGAACATCAACTACTCCTGTAAATGCATCTCATACTTTTGAAAACATGATGAATGAATTCAAAAACATTCCAAAGGCCCATGAGACTCTGAAATGAGAAAACATACAGCTCGAACTTTCAAACTTAGAGCTGAAAGAAGAAAACGACTTGCTGAAAAATAACTACGAAAATATGTCTATTGATTGCGGAAACAGTGAGGTCACATTTAAAAACTCATGGAAAGAAATCATCGACTTGATATAGATCTAAATGAGACTAAGTCTTATAATGAAAGCAAGATAAATGATTATGCTTTGCTCGAATCCAAATTAAAATATCTCAAAAAGCAAGAAGGAGAATTAGAGACCATCTTGAAATCATTTGAGAATTCCTCTAAACGGATGGAAGAAATTCTAAGTACCGGGAAACATGCTCATGATAAAAGTGGCTTAGGATATAACTTATTCTCCAACAAAGGCAAAACTAGTACGGTGTTCGTCAGGGGTGTGGAACCCATTCCTAAACTTGAAGAGACCCCGAGTCCCGTAAAGGTAACAGTTGCCCCGCGTAAAGCAAAGGCTGCCATTGCGCCACCAATGTCATATCATAAACAGGAACCCTCAGCCTCAAGGACCTGTAAGGCGTAACCAACAGCATGCTCTCTGAGCATATCAAAAGCACCAACAACCATTCAGAAACAAGGCTGTATCTAAATATCAACGGCATGCACATCAGTACTTCCAATAGTATAGTGCGACTAGATATTGGATACACGAGCCCCGGTATCCATCCAGAAAGCAGGTCGCCGCAAAGTATAACCAACAACTCTGGGAATCCAACTGGAGATCCAGGAGGCAAGCTCTAAGGCCTAAGAAAATGTCTCCACCTCCGAGATGGCAATCATACTGGAATAATAAGAATAACCCTAGAATTTACATGTATAATAATCAAGGTTACAGCGACTATGAGTCTGCCCCACGTAGAAAACGCAACAGTGGACCAAAAATAACCTACAGCAAACCTATTGCTGTCAGGCAAATTTGAGTACCAAAAGGCACTAACGTACAAGAACTCAACAATGAAAGGGGACCTAAATCTACTTAAATTCTGTGCTTGCGGGATATTAAAGAAAAGGACATATGGTATTTTGACAGCGGATGTTCTCGGCACATGACTGGAGATATCATCAATCTGTCAGACTATGTAGAAGGTCGCAGTCCAAAATTGCGCTTCAATGACAAGTCCAAAGGTAGAACAGGAGGGAAGGGAACCCTGTTCGTATGAAAGTTCAAAGTCACCGACGTAGCTTATGTTGAAGGCTTACAGTACAATCTACTTAGTATTAGCCACTTCTGTGACAAACAGTTCTCGGTGAAATTCTATATAGATCACTGTAGAGTGAAGAACATCTTGACCAAAGAAGTTGTCCTCACAGGAAGCAGGTCGGTAATATGTATATTGCTGACTGGAAGCCTACGAGCTCCAACATTCCTTGTTTTATTGCCAAAGGCACTGCAGATCAAAGCTGGCTATGGCACAAGAGGATATCTCATATCAACTTCAAGATGATCAACAAACTCGCCAGACAGGGAAAAGTTAGAGGCTTGCCCGATGTGTCATTCCACAAAAACAGCATCTGCGGACCCTGTCAGAAAGGCAAACAAGTCAAAACCACCTTGATAGGAAAATCATAGCTATCCACTCACAGAGTTCTGGATATGCTACATATGGACCTCTACGGTCCTGTAGACCCTGTAAGTTTGGGAGGTAAGAAATATTGTCTAGTTATTGTTGATTTCTCCAGGTATGCTTGGACAATCTTTCTAAGCAAGAAGAAAGAAACCACAACAAAGTTGCCTGAGCACCTGAGAAAGCTTCATAATTAGAAAGGGTTGAGTATCGTGTCCATTCATTCCGACAGAGGTACTGAATTCACAAATCGCTTTATAGAGCAATACTGTTTGGACAATGGAATAAAGCACGAATACTCAGCAGCCCGGACTCCTCAACACAAGGTGTTTCCGAGCGAAATAATAGGATGCTCGAGGAAGCCACAAGAACCATGATCGCCGCAAGCAAGTTGTCGTAGCGGTTCTGGGGCGAAGCAACATATAGAGCGTGCTATACACAAAACCGTTGTATTATCAATAAACATCACAACAAAATAGCCTATGAGGTGTGGAATAATAGAACTCCGTTAGTTTCATATTTCACATCTTTGGATGCCGATGTTATGTTCTGAATAACGGGAAAGATCAACTCAAGACTTTTGACGAGAAGTCAGATGAAGGGATATTTGTAGGATACTCCTATGTCAGCAAGGCTTTCATAATCTTTAACAAAAGGAAGGTGACAATCGAGGAATCTGTACATGTAGTGTTTGATGAACCTCACCATGATCCTACAGGAGTAGAAGACTTGACTCAGAATATCAAAACACTCTCCATTAATGACCCTCCAAGTCCAACAGAACCTGTCGTAGACTTAGAGATCAATCTCGCGGCTGTAAGACCAGAAGTAGTCGAAGCCAATGCTGTACAAGATGAAGCCAAAACTACAGCACCATAAGATACAGTACGAGATGAAGAACTAGAACCCGACAGGAGATGGCTAAGAGATCACCTTCAGGAATTAATCATAAGAGACATTGATGCTGGAGTATCTACCCACAGGAGAATACACACAAGGAATTGTACTATGTGCGCAAGAAGAACTGAATCTAAGAGATCTCTCCATTTCTTGTATGGAAATCTCAAGATGAACTTATGAGACTAGATATGTGCACCGTATCTATATTCTTAGATCAATCCGAACCTGTTTCTACCAATGAATCTTTGAATAATTCTCACTGGATCACTTCTATGGAAGAAGAGCTTAATGTTTTCAAAAGAAACAATGTATGGTATCTAGTACCCAGACCTGAACATCAAGCTATAATTGGAACCAAATGGGTATATAGAAACAAGAAGGATGAGAATTGACTAGTTATCAGGAACAAATCCCATCTAGTCGCACAAGGCTATAGACAGGAAGAAGGCATAGACTACAATGAAACATTTGCCCCTCTAGCCAGATTAGAAGCCATCAGGATATTTTTAGCTTTTGCTGCCCATAAGAGCTTTATAGTATATCAAATGGATGCTAAGAGCGCATTCCTGAATGGAGACCTCGCCGAAGAAGTCTATGTTGAACAACCACCAGGGTTTGTCAACATTGAAGGCGGAGACCTTGTATACAGACTACGAAAAGCTTTGTATGGACTTAAGCAAGCACCTAGAGCGTGGTACGAAACCCTGTCCCTGTACCTTACCGATAATGGATTTGAGAAATGTGCTGTGGACAAGACACTATATAAGATACAGGAAGGTGATGACCGATTAATGGTACAAATATATGTCGATGATATTATATTCGGTTCTACTAACCTTGCTTTGTGTCGAAGGTTCTCTCATCTCTTGCAAAGTAAATTTGAAATGAGTATGATGGGGGAACTTAGTTATTTCCTAGGATTGCAGATGAAGCAAATGCCTATAGGAATCTTCATCAACCAGGAGAAGTACAGCAAGGAGCTACTCAACAAGTTTGAGATGAACAACTCCAAATCCTTATCAACCCACATGAGCACTTCCATGCAAATTAGTACTGACGAAGCTGGAAAGCCGGTTGATCAATCACTCTACATGAAGTGTTGGAATATTTTATTCCAAATATTCATTATCGAGTTTTGATGATTAGTTGTTAAACAAAGGGAAATAACAAAGAAGCGAGACAAAACAACGAAGAAGTCGAAGACGCAGAAAAGCTGGACAAAACATGCTTAACACATGCTAAGTTACAAGTGTAGCGCACGCTATCGAATGTGATTAACGTACATAACACAAAGCTGTTAACGTACGTAATGAAGTTTGAATACGAATTCAAACAGATGAACGTTGGAAGTCTCCAGGTCAAAGTCCACATAATCAACGGACATTTTGACAAATGCATGCAACGGATATATGAGTTAACGCACTCTACAATGCAAGATTAACGTACGCTACACCAAAGAGTTAATGTACGTAATGAAAAGTGACAACGTACATAAAGGAAGAAATGAAAGCCACTGCACTAAAATTGGAAGCAGATAATGTACGCTACAGGATATCTATAACGTACGGAACGAGCTTAGTATGCAGTAAGGCTAGCGCACGCTAAAGAGTCAAGAGGAGCTAACGGCTAGTTGGAGGAAAATGGCTATAATTACCAAACTATTTGGTATCAATCCACACAACAACCTTGAGCAAATCATTCATACTTGAGATATCATTGTAATCATTCTAGTTATTGTACTTGAGCTTATATTGTCAAGAGCATGAGTGTGACACACGAAAACTCATACACGAGAGGAAAAAGAAAGAATAAGATTGGATTCGGTGTTATTAGAATCAAGGATCCGGCATTATTAGAATCGCAATCTATATCCGAATGAGGTTTTTATAGTACCCATAGAAAGCTAGATAGGTTGATTCCTTGTCTGATAGAAAAGAAAAATGGTTTAACTTGGACCGACAAAAAGACAAGTGTGTGAATGGTTTATCTCGGAACGATAGAAGACGAGAATTGTAACGGTAATACCTCGATCGATAGAAGAGAGGTGCAGAGGTTGATCTTCATCCTATAGAAAAAGATATTGAAGAGAGGACGTAGGCACGTTTGGCCGAACCACTATAAATCATGTGTTGATTTATTTTCTGCACCTTTAAATATGCTTCCGCACAATAACGCCTATTCCGAATTTCGCTCCAACAATTGGTATCGGAGTGGTACCTCCTAGAACCGGATTAAGATCCGAGGAGAAGACGATCCAAATGGCGTTTCAATTTGCCTCGGTCGAAGGTCTTGCCTTGAACCGAACCATTCTTCAATGGATCAAACTTCATGACTTGGAAGAAGAATATGTTGATATTCATTCGAGCTTACGACATCGAATTGTGGAAAGTGATCTGTCTTGGTCCGAAAGTTACAATCAAATCCGACGGTACGCTTAAAAGTTTTGAAGAGTACGATGATTACGATTGGAAAAATGATCACTATAATTGCAAAGCTACGCAATTATTATACTGTGCTTTAAATCCGGAAGAACACAACCGGATATCTTCTTGTGATAGCGCCAAAGAGATTTAGAAGATGTTAGAAATCACACACGAAGGCACAAATCAAGTCAAGGAGACGAAGATCAATATGCTTCTCCATGACTACGAGTTATTCATGATGAAGGGTGACGAGTCCATCACCAACATGCTCGACCGATTTTCGGTCATCACCAATGGTCTAGCTTCATTCGGGAAACCACTATCAAGTAGTGAGAATGTCAAGAAAATCTTATGATCACTACCTAGCGAATGGTACAGCACCGTAACAGCGATCATGGAATCTAAAGATCTCAATATGCTCGACTTTAGCGCCCTCATTGGTTTGCTAATTAATTATGAGATTGTTCTTAAATTACGGAAAAATAAGTCGAAACTGAAGGAAAGAACAATGGCTTTAAAATCTAAGATGTCAAGAAAAGAAGAAATCTCGGTGGATGAAAGTGATGAAGAATCGGCATATTATGCCAAAAATATTAATAAGTTTCAAAACTTATTAAACCGGAGAAAGAAAGACATCAAGACGGGTGAATCTAAGAAATTCGACAACAACTGTCGAATCTGTGGTAAATCAGGCCAATTTGCAAAGAATTGCCGAGTATCAACTTCAAAGAAGGAAGTTCTAATAGCAACATGAAGTGATGAAGACGAAGACGAAGATTTCATCAATCAAAATAACCTCTCTCTTATGGCTAGAAGTTCATTCGAAAAAAGCGACGTCGAAAGCCAAGTAAGTAATTCTTACGATGAACTTTTTGAAGCATTCGAATTATTGCATATAGATTTTCAAAATTCTTTATCCGGAATTAAATCCCTTCAATCGAAAAATAAAATTTTAGGAGACGAAATATCCAAGTCTTAAAAAGGGAAACTTATCGAGACTGATCATTCAAAATGCCTTGAGATTGAAAATAAGTTAAAGAATGATCTTTTGAAAGTTCAAAATGAACTTAAAGATTTATCGAGAAAGGATTGCATTCACCTTCTTCTTGATCAAAATCCTCCACTCGTTGAGTTGACTTGGACCAGTCCAACTAAAGAGCTTCTCTATTCTAGAACAGAGCGTAAAGATACCTGGACGAGTACCCCGGAAAGGTCAGCATAAGGGCTTCAGAATGGATTACCTGAAGGCCGGCTAGTTGCATTAGTCAAACCTACACGCTACCTCTACGCCTCTCATCTCAGAAATGAAGGGACCCTAGTAATGAGGAAAAGCCCGCGTTCTAACAAAGAAATTTTAGTGTGGAAACGAAAAACTTGAACAAATATTATCGGTTCAAAAATTTACATTAGACAAACAAGGGTTAGGATTGAAATCAAATTTTAAAACCGAATCCGTAAATTTGAAAATACCCCGTTGTGAAAAATGTTTAAAAATTGGGCATCATATTTCAAATTGTAAAAGCCCATGTCATACGATTAAAATTAAAAATATTTGAATACCTAAAGAAACCACTATTCCGAACATCATCCATATTAATGAAAAACGACCGACTTTCGGTTGGATCCCCAAAAATTATTTTTCAACAATTTTCATCAATTAGTATTTTACTCAGGGGGAGTATTGTTTTTAACGGGAGATTTTAGTCAGGGGGAGTTTACTCCTTTATGCATTTATCATATTATTGATGTTATTATCGATTTCATTATCGTTATTTACACTTTTTGCTGATAACAAAAAGGGGGAAAAATAGTTGAATGGGAGAAATGAATCGGAGAAAAGAAAAGCATCATAAAAATATATTTGCACGAATCATGAAATGATAAGAAGAAAGTCGAAAGCGTGAAATACCGAAAAAAAAGGATGAGAAGAAGTTGAAAACTGAAAATGAAAAGAAGAAGTCAAAAAGGAGAAAAAGAAAAGATGGGAGAAGAAACTAACGAAACGGACAAAGTAGAAAACTTTGATCTGTAGAATATATATATATATATATATATATATATTTATATTTTGCAGGCTTTATCCCATTCAAGGTGTTGTTTTGTAATCATCAAAAAGGGGGAGATTGTTGGAATATTTTATTCCAATATTCATTATCGAGTTTTGATGATTAGTTGTTAAACAAAGGAAAACAACAAATAAGTGAAACAAAACAACGAAAAAGTTGAAGATGCAAAAAATCTGGACAGAACATGCTTAACGCACGCTAAGTTACAAGTATAGTGCATCCTATCGAAGGTGATTAATGTATGTAACACAAAGCTGTTAACGTACGTAATGAAGTTTGAACACGAATTCAAACAGATGAATGTTGGAAGTCTCCAGGTCAAAGTCCACATACTAAACGGACATTTTGACAAATGCATGCAACGGATATATGAGTTAACGCACGCTACAATACAAGATTAACGTATGCTACACCAGAGAGTTAATGTACGCAATGAATAGGTACAACGTACATAAAGGATGAAACGAAAGCCACTGGACTGAAACTTGAAGTAGATAACATATGCTACAGGATATCTGTAACGTATGTAACGATCTTAACATACGCTATGCAGGAAGGCTAGCGCACGCTAAAGAGTCAAGTGGAGCTAACGGCTAGTTGGAGGAAAATTTCTATAAATACCAAACTATTTGGTATCAATCCACACAACAACCTTGATCAAATCATTCATACTTGAGATATCATTGTAATCATTCTAGTTGTACTTGAGCTTATATTGTCAAGAGTTTGAGTGTGATACACAAAAACTCATACATGAGAGGAAAAAGAAAGGATAAGATTGGATTCGGTGTTATTAGAATCAAGGATCCGACATTATTAGAATTGCAATCTATATCCGAGTGAGGTTTGTCTAGTACCCATAGAAAGCTCGATAGGTTGATTCCTTATCTGATAGAAAAGGAAAATGGTTTAACTTGGACCGACAAAAAAGACAAGTGTGTGAACGGTTTATCTCGGACCGATATAAGACGAGGTAATTCCTCGACTGATAGAAGATAGGTGCAGAGGTTGATCTTCATCCTATAGAAAAAGATACTGAAGAGAGGACGTAGGCATGTTTGGCCGAACCTCTATAAATCCTGTGTCGATTTATTTTCTGCACCTTTAAATACACTTCCGTACAATAGTGCCTATTCCGAATTTCACTCCAATAGGAAGCTTATAGGCTCGCTCCTGTACCTAACAGGTAGCAGACCCGATATCCAGTTTTCTGTAGGAGTGTGTGCTCGGTATCAAGTAGCACCTAAAGAATCACACTTCACAACAACCAAACAAATCCTTAACTACGTGAAAGGAAAAGTTGATGTAGGATTATGGTATCCTAAGGAAGGGGGATTCAGTTTGGTTGGATACATCAACTCAGATCTTGGTGGATGTAAGTTGAATAGGAAGAGTACAAGCGGTACTTGTCACTTTCTTGGACCTAGACTTGTGTCATGGTTCAGTAAGAATCAATTGGCCAACTCTCTTTCTACAGCTGAGTCGGAATACTATGCCGCTGGAAGTTGATGTATCTAGATTCTCTAGATACAACAACAGTTATCAGATTGTGGAATCAGTGCCAGAGAAACACCGATCATGTGTGATAGCACGAGTGCAATTGCAATAACGCACAATCCTGAATCGCACTCGCGAACTAAGCATATTGATATGAAGCGTAACTTCATCAGGAACCATGTTGAGAGTGAGGATGTTCGACTCGAAACGATTCATACAGACATCCAATTAGCCGATATCTTTACAAAACCTCTCAGCACAACCAGATTCTGTATGCTTCGACAATAAATGGGAATGCTATAGTCTGACTCCCTGTAAGTTTTTACGCTTTTACTCATCAGTTGAGGGGAAATGCTGTTAGACCCAAGAATACAGTATCCAGCGTTAATTAATTGTACACTCAGAACAAGTCAGATCTTACTGTAAGAAAAAGGTACAAAACCTTCATACAACTGACGTGTGCATTAATTAAGGGGGAATACAGTACGACCCATGAATACAGTATTAATCCAAACATTGCTGTAAGAATTGAATCCTGTATGTACCTTTTAAGAGGGAACGCTGTATTATTCACGGATATAGCACATACACTATGGGACGTCAATTAACATTATATTATTATTCTATTCGTACTGAAAACGTTTTTATTCCACGTACCCTGTTTTAAAATTCAAACGTTTTATTCTTTAAAGCTTTAAACGACATCTGGACTTTATTACCTCAAACACCGTGATATTAATGATTTCAAAACCGCCGTTTTGTGCAATGAGGGAAGACGAACTGTCAGAAGTGGGACCGGTTATCATTTCAAAAATAGATGGATAAGACGTACAAGTTACTCTAAGTTCATCCCGTTCGTTGTTTTAAAAGACAGTTCCCATGCCTTAAATCTAACCGTTCACTGTATGTAACCCTAATCTTCCCTGCACACTATAAAAGAACTGTATCTTGCTCCCTTTGACTCTTTACGCTTTTTACAATATTAAACGAGTCAAGAGCAAACAGTCTACAAACTTTATGCAAAATTTACTGCATTCTTTCTTTGTTTCTTCAAACCTTTTTCTGCAAATCAAATGGCAACTTCACATACTTCCTCTCTGTACCTAAATAAGAAGGAATCAATCATTGACGAGCCAATCTTCGCCATATCTGTCGTCATGGAGAGAGTTAACCTTGAAATTGATGACATTGATGGAATGGAACTGGTTGTTTCCAGAATCAAGCAACAAGGCTTGTACCGCCTTGGAAGTCAGCACCTTGACCACTACGATGAGCGTATCATTGAAGAGTTGTATCTAGATGCCTCTATCAAGTTATTTTATATGAAAAGAGGAAGAGATGTTTCTGACATCACTACTACCATTCGAGGAATTTATATTTCTGTGAACCAGGAGCTACTGGAAATCTTATTTAGGCTGCCATCCGATGGCCTGAAAATGGAGGAACTTGAGACCTTCAGTCGAAGGAATTGTTAACGGCCTACTGGGGGCTGTTCACAGGCGACAGTTCAGATAAGAACATCCACCCGTCATGCCATAAGAAAAAGTTTTGACTACTGTACGTTTATCTCCACGATTTTTGCTACCGGGTTATTGAGAACCAGACTGGAGCATTCAAAATGTGCACGAACTTTCACTTTCGGATAATTCTAGACATCATGTCCAGCAAAAGGGTTAACTGGTGCCAGATTGTGTTGAAAAGGATACAGGAAGAGGCCGCCAAGCCGAGAACTCAAAAGAAATCCTTCGGCCTCATCCTCAATTACATTCTCGCTCACTGTGGTGTGCCGCAGTCTCACAGTGCCATGAATATTATCCCAGGAAAATGTATAGGTGGGAGCAAGCCCACTGTCTTCAACAAGGACAGGCCTCATCCCAGGGTTATGCCCATTTTTGATGACCCCAGGGATGTTACTGTCAAGGCTGCGAGTGAAGAGAAGAAGAAGAGAAAGAGAAGTGTCTCTGACAGCAAGTCACCACATGCTGCAGAGAAGGCGAAGAAGAAGCTAAAGAAACTTCTAAGGCTAAGGCTACAGTGGCTACAATGGTCACTGTAGATGTCCCAACGGTTCAACCCGCTGTACAAATCCCAAAGGGCGCAACCTATTCAGAAGAAATAGTTGCTGCACAAACAGCAGATCCAAAGCCAGTGGCGGCTATGACGGATATATTAACAACTATTTGCCAAACTAGAGCAATCTAGAGAATCGGCTGCCGCCTCGAATCCGAAAGCCACCTCTCCTGTAAGGGAATACACATATGTACAGGATCCCTCTCCCATCAGGTTACCATCCCCTGTTAAGGATTTCTCTCCAATACAGGCTCCCATACCTGTTGAAGATCCCATCCATACAATAGATCCAAATACTATAAGGAGTCCCTCCCCATCAGTTCTAATCAATGAAACTCTTCTCCAGGTGCAAATTGAACAAGCCTATGAGTTCTTTGTAACTTGGAAATCATACAGCGTCGCCCCGTACGAGGACCTGTATAACTAGAAAGAGTGGAAGGAGGAAGAACGTTTCGTTCTGGAGGTCACAGACACCCCGAATATTGAATTTTTGATTCAATGGGAGAACCAATTTTGCCTTGAGCTGATTTCAAATTATTACCCGGCAAAAGAGACGGCTCTATTAAAAGGGAAGTCTCAGTTCGATGACAAAGCTCCTTCTGACAGCCATAAGTCTTACCCCGACTCAGACGCCGACGACGATGCTCTATAGGTCGGTCTAAGGATCAGCTGCGAAGAGGCGAGGGAAGGAGAAATGGCTCGAATGCAAGACCAATAGGGTCAGGGGACATCCGAAAGACATCAGTCCCCTACCCCTCAATAGGAAACTACTCAAGTCATACAGGAGGATTCAGTCCCTCCTGTACAGCAAACAGTTCCTAAACAGGTAGCCCAGCCTGTCTCTGGATCATGAAAAAGAAGCTGAAAGTCGGTAGGAGGATTCAGCCCCCTCCTGTACTTCTGACTACTGATGATCATTCCAAACAGGAGGAGTCAGTCCCTCCTGTCGCCGAGACTGAACCAACAGCACCCTATGTTGTTCCAACTCAAGATGCCCCTGCATCTCCCATCTCTGTGAGCTCCAAATCTGGTTCTGATGATAGTTTCCTGCTAAATAATAGACCACGACACCCTCGTCACAATGTGGTTCTCCGTCAACTCAATGATCCAGAGGATTCAAAATTTGCGCACCCTGGCTCCCCGCGCACCGAGGCCGGGATCGAGCAACTCCTTGTAATCGGCTGACAGACTGTATTCATGCAAGACACAGTGAAGGCACTGTACGTTGTCGGAAAATAGCTTGATTGGATGTAAGAGACAGCCCAGGATGAGCTCTCTGATCTGAAGACTACTGTCACCAACGTCGAGGACGCATTCTGCCTAATGCCTAATGCATTGTGGCAAGTGCTAAATCAGCTAAAGGTGCATCATGAGAGAATACTTAGGCAAGAGTCGGAGAATCCCAGGATAGCCGAAGCGAAGACGGTTACTGCCCTTAAAGAGACCGGAACCAGACTGACAGACCATGATCGTAAGATAGATGACATGTCTCTGGTGCTCGGTACTCTAGTTGGCAAAATAAATAATCTGGAGACCAAGCAAGATGCAACTATGAAGATCCTAGAGGAAATTCATACAAAGGTATCAGATCTTGGTGATGCCAAAAAGGGAGAAGTAGCGAGAGAGGCTGTAAGGAGATGGAGGATGGAGAAGGAAAGAGAGATGGAAGCAGATTTGGAAGATAGTGTTGATGCTGCAATAGGCCGTATGGACTCGCCTGCAAGAGGATACATGGTATCTGGTTCTAGTCCAGAGTTCCATGATCCTAACATTCAAAAACCATCCGAGATTCTTCTGCCCACTAACCGACAGTCTACAGCTGATGAAGTAAAGGACTGGAGGAAAAATGAACTGATGAGATACTTCATTAAACTCACTAGGGAGTCCTCTATATTCAACAAGTTCAAGACGCTGGCGGATGCTGCAGATGAATTCACAAGGATGTTAGCAGAAGGAAAGCTTCCTATGCAAATGCTGATGAAATCAAGGCACCAAAAAGGTGATCATTTCACCCACCCGGATTACTGGATACTTGCTTTCGACCAATCTACTGAAGGAAGAGCTATCTACCGGGATCGAGGCAAGGATTCACTAGTCAATTAGTGGAAAGGGACCGAAAATGATCCTGGCATGAGACCTTGGAGGCATTCTCAGCACAGGAATTAGCTTGTCTGACCCTTCTCACTGTATATGTTCCTTAGGCTTATTATTGCAGTGTGCACTTTTTCTATTTTTGCTATTTAAAGAACTTGTAATTTTCCTGGATATCAATAAAATTTGTTATCTTGAAAGATACAGCTCGTAATCTATGCTTACTATTTTACTGTTTGATTACGACTTTATTTACTGCAAACAAACAAGTATAGAATGTAACACCCCCAATCCACTCAGGGATATTACACGCCGTAGACCCTCTCCTCGAGAATCTACCAGGCTGATAACTAAAATCAAACATCTAAACATCGCCTTTAAGGCTAAAATGACTCAGTAGACCGATTTGGTCCTTCAACAATAACATCCAACTCTATTTCAAACACTTACCCACGCAGGGATCAAAATACAATAACTCCCGTACAACGGGGAAAAGATACTGCAGCGGAAAAGAAAATACAACTAGACCAATACGACATCAACGGATCCTCGTGTGATTAGTATCGTTCATATTTCATCATCCTTCGTGCCGACCCTGTGCCATGCTCCAAAACCTGAATGCAAAAATAGACATCCACCCCCCGAATACTCGGGGGTTAGCAAAACTCCACTGTTTCGCTAGTGCAAGTACAAGTGCAAAAATACGAGCCATACAATTCACATTCCACGAATAACAGTAACCAGGAATCATCAAAGATCCAAACGTAATGAAAAGTACTTCCCGAGGCAAGAGTTTGGGTAAAACATTCCGAAACCGAAAGACCACAATTAAGGGGAACAATTTGTAAAACAGTTTAAAATGCCATCGAGATTTTTAATAGAAAACAATTTAGGATTATCAAATCCTAATCTTTCCAAAATCAACAGGGTCACAGCCCAAAGGTTTTGTTTTCGCAATTAGAAAACCAACAGCAATACACAAGGTTAAAACCCATGTCACGTGTCTTCGGCGGACATAACATCAATACAATATAATCGCCCAAGATACGTAAACCTTGGTCACCAAAAATACAACATCAACTCGTGAATCCAGGGCTATACCATTGGATTCCCTTCGTGGCCCCGTCGGACCCTCCCAAGGTGAGTAGAATGCGTTTTCGAAATCATATACACCAATTCGTGAAGTTTTACTCGTGAATCCAGGGCTATACCATTGGAATTCCCTCCGTGGCCCCGTCGAACCCTCCCGAGGTGAGCAAATACATTCACCAAACAAACAACCGCACTCGTGAATCCAGGGCTATACCATTGGAATTCCCTCCGTGATCCCGTCGGACCCTCCCGAGGTGAGCGAAATACATTCACACAATTAACATGTCACAACAAGGATATTCATACAATTCACCAAAGGCAACAAACACAAAGCACGACATAATCGTCAAATCACAATGCACCAAAAATGAGATAATATATATGCACACACGCGTTATCAAGCGCAACATCAACACCAAACATATCCATAGGATTCACATAGTCACTTACAACCCACACAATTTACAAAACACACGCGTTTTGAAAGTGAGCCTTTAACGGGGCTAGTCGAATCTTTTGATAAACCCGTCTCAAACGAACACACACACATACCAAGACGATCACCAATCATCATATCCACAAAACAAGAAATGTATGGACAAGGTACTTGCCTCGAATAAGAACAACGCGAAGAACCAACCGAAGTAGGTTGACACGAACCGACTACGAACCCGCCGACTCCACCGATCGCCAACTCGCGTTCATAAACTACGAAGGACAAATAATAACAATGAAATGAATTCCATAACACGACTCAAAGCCGTTGAATTCAAAGAACGAATGACGAAAGTTCACGGATTTCCCCCAAAACGGCCAAGAACACGATTCGTTCCGTCAAAACCCGAAAACGGAATTCCAAGTTGAAATATGGATATACAATCCATAGAATATGTTTAACAACATCATTTAACCATAATCGATCCATCGAAAGCGGATGAAAACGAGATCGGGACAAATCCCCAAAAGTCAATTCAAGGAAATCAAGAAATATACTTGATTCGACAAAGAACAATGGATTAAATGATGTTAAACACAAGAATACCACCAAGATTAATCATACCCATCACGAATTAATCAACAACACGAATCGGACGAAAATGCAAAAATCCCCAAATTCACGAAATTAGGGTTCTACGGAAGATTACCTTGATTCGCTGGATCAAAGGATGATAACGGATGATTGATTGATGTTATGGACTCAAGAACTTCATGGTTTTGTTGTTAAACAACATGGCTTCGTCGCCCATGAATCGCCATTCGCGGACGGAGAAGGAAGGAAATGAAAACGAAGTGAAATGTGATCGCCACCATATTTATATCGCCGGACTAGCGTGCGCTAGCCTTCCCGGACTAGCGTGCGCTATCGGCAGACGGCCGAGCACCCTCGGCCAGGGCCCACACGACCCGGCATCACCGACCAACCCCGCCGACCAAACCTGCCGACCCGACTCCCGCTAGCGTGCGCTACGGCCGGAAGCTCCGCGCGCTTGGCCCAGCATCGGTGAGCCCGGATCAATCGCCGGCAGTAACGTACGCTAGCCGGCCGACAGCGTGCGCTACGCTGCCGACTAGCGCGCGCTACGCTCGGCGTAGCGTGCGCTACCTTCCGATCTGACCGAGTCCAGAACCTCGAAACCCCACCGCCTGGGCCCGATAGTGTACGCTAGGCCACCCGGCGTGCGCTACACTGCCGGTTAAGCGCGCGACCTTCCGGCCGTGGCGTGCGCTCGCGGTTCTGCCGCGCACCGTCGGCCCGGTGCCTGTCGTCGGCGATCCGCCACCGTCCGGCGATCCATACCGCTGTGGCTCGACGACCGATCAAAACGCGGAGAACGAACACGACGAAAAGTTCGCGGACAACATAAACGACTCGAAATGAAAGCGTAATACCATATTCAATCATACGCGACCAAGAAACGGGTCGAGACGACAATTACAGATACGGATACCCGTAACTTTCAAGAAATTACAAAATGGCCCAAAATGCCCGGAAATCACGATACGTGATTGAATAATCAAACGGAAGTTCACAACACGTCTAACAAAGTTAAACGGACTTACGGGAAACTCGAAACAGCAGTTTCGAACGAGATTCGCAAGAACCAAACTCGAGTGCGGAAAAGTCGTTAAAAAGCACGGAACTCAACAAAACGACTCCGAAATGAACTCGGATGTCAAAAAGTGTAGAATTAATCATTCTCAGAATGACGAAACGGTCATGAGCGAGTCGCCAAAACAGACTTCGGCCGAAAAAAAGAAATTACCGGAAATCGAAAATTGCGGATATTACATTCTACCCTCCTTAAAAGAAGTTTCGTCCCGAAACTTAAAACAAGTAGGGAGAAGAAATATTCCGCCAGAAAAAACTCAACGAGATACACAAGAATGCGTAACTAACGCCCAACGGCGAAATGTTACAAACAACGCAAAGGGGTATACGGCGTGAAAACACGCTCCACGGCGACCAACACAACGTCGCCGTTAGGGATATAATAAAAACCAACAAGTGACAAGCGTCATCAAACGGATAATATAGCCAAGTCAATTATCCGACAATCACAAAACACAACGAACGAAAATCAATATGGTTGACCAACCCAACGGTACATCAATCAAAACGCGAGTCAACCGCTGAACAAACACGGAATCCCACCGCCTAAGGGATGGAAGATCGAAAACGAAACTAATTTCCCGAACTGAAGGGAATTACGAAGGAGTCTGAATGCTTAATAATCACGAAACGAGAACAAAAACCGAACAAACAAACGACCAAACCACAACGGTCGAGACAACAAAAGCGAACAATCATGTTCGAATCACGAAGAACAATAAAATTCAAACAACAACTCCAAGGTTCACATCTCGACTCGAGACAATATATGATCCGGTGAAAACAACAACGTATGCATTCACATAAGATCCACATGAAAGGGAATAGCAATAGAAAAGTCACAACGACAAACGAGTTATTCCGAAATAATACCACACTCGTTCGATCAACAAAAGCAAGGAGCAGGACAAGCTCAGAAATGTCAACGAACATAAACGAGTCGACAGAGTCGAAAATGTAAAAGTTCAAGATCCAGTCCACTTCGAATAAAAGAACTAGTAGAACCAAAAGATGTTACTTCCGAACAAGGTTCACAAGAATCGAACCGAATTCGGAAAGTGACAGCGATAACCAGATTGACCCAAAACAAGATCACAGCTCGTTCGAATGATGAACCCGAAATACAAAACAAGTTCAGACAGTATCAACGAACACGAGCGAATCGATAGACTGGAGAAAGAGGAAATACAGAAGTCTAAAAACAACACGGGTACTACATTCGACCTATTAAAAAAAGAAGGTCGCCCCCGCAACTCACAACAGCAAAATCAAGGTGACGACACAACAAGCAACCGACAGAAACATCCTTCGAAGGCCTCTCAAAGCCGATTCTGATACTTGTGCTGAAGCGCGAACTCCGAAAGTCTCGGTAGCCAATTCACAAAATCAATTCGGTTTCCCTCGAGTCCACACTTGAAATGTGTTATCGACGAGAAGGACAATTTACACGTGCATGCCCCGGCACATCACGATTGAAACGCCTCGGCTCGGCATACCGAAAATATAAATGCTCGATACAATGGATCAAAACACCGCAAAACAACATACCGGAGATGCCAACTTAGCATGACATATCAACGCATACAAAAATCACAACAACAACGGCATCATTCGAAGATTACAACATCCCGACAGCGGCCATCACACAATCACAAACATCATGAAACAATCACCCATGTGTATAACGCATAAAAATCCAGCTTTAACAACCCACACTAGTGCGACAATACGCAAATCACCACGAGGCGATAAACGGTAAACACCGGTTCACACCTCTCACGAGAGGGCCAACAAAACATATGCGTGGCGAACGACTCGACGCTCACGCCACCAATTCAATCACAATTCGGGGTTGACACCGTAACGAAAGTTCGAAAACCATACACGCATTTCCGGTCCGCAAACAGGAATGATAGGTTTTAAAAACGAGAACCACCTTTTGAAAACAGTTTGGAAACAATAGTTGATCTTGAGTATCATTTTACAAAAAGTAGTACAAACACCATTATCGAGACTTTGAAAATCATCTTGCGTTTGAACAAAAATGAGGACACCTTTCCTTAAGTGAAAAACTTTCAAAAATATTCGACCCTTGGGTCTAAGCAACTGCATTTGAAAATATCTCAAAAATATTTTTGGTCCTCAACCGGAAAATTTTTGAAATGTATTGCGGCATTAGAAAACACCTTGAAAACACCGCAAGAAAATAATTCGCTTTAAAAGTACGTCTCGAATTTCAATTTTCTAAGATACTCAAGGTTTTCAAAAATAATTCAATGGGTTAGAATGCCCAAAAGGTCGATGACGGTAGTACTTATCAAAACTCACAAAATCATTTGAAAACACCCAACTACCGTCAAAGCGGTCAAGGCCAACAACTCGGTTAAAGGAATCGATTTTGAAATAAAATTCATCGGTAAGATACCGAAAGCTATTACAAAGGAACTCACGCAATGGAAAAAAGAAATACAGTCCAACATGCACAATCCAAAGAACTACTCCTCACATGAAAGAAATATGAGAGTCAAATAGTCACGTATCAAGAAATCAAAATCCATAAGAGGATTGTCACTTAGCAAATAAATCATAAAAATAGCTCGTGTCACACGAGGCACAACACAAAGAAGGAGACTTACGACACAGTCGCACGAAGATGATGATCGCCCACGATACTAATCACGACCAACAAACTCGGGCGACGCGTCGCGACACGACTCGATCGGATAAAATCCGGCGAGACGAAACTCGATAGACACCATCGACCGGCGGCCTAGGTTTCCACAACCTAAGCTCTGATACCATTTATGTAACACCCCCAATCCACTCAGGGATATTACACGCCGTAGACCCTCTCCTCGAGAATCTACCAGGCTGATAACTAAAATCAAACATCTAAACATCGCCTTTAAGGCTAAAATGACTCAGTAGACCGATTTGGTCCTTCAACAATAACATCCAACTCTATTTCAAACACTTACCCACGCAGGGGTCAAAATACAATAAACTCCCGTACAACGGGGAAAAGATACTGCAGCGGAAAAGAAAATACAACTAGACCAATACGACATCAACGGATCCTCGTGTGATTAGTATCGTTCATCTTTCATCATCCTTCGTGCCGACCCTGTGCCATGCTCCAAAACCTGAATGCAAAAATAGACATCCACCCCCCGAATACTCGGGGGTTAGCAAAACTCCACTGTTTCGCTAGTGCAAGTACAAGTGCAAAAATACGAGCCATACAATTCACATTCCACGAATAACAGTAACCAGGAATCATCAAAGATCCAAACGTAATGAAAAGTACTTCCCGAGGCAAGAGTTTGGGTAAAACATTCCGAAACTGAAAGACCACAATTAAGGGGAACAATTTGTAAAACAGTTTAAAATGCCATCGAGATTTTTAATAGAAAACAATTTAGGATTATCAAATCCTAATCTTTCCAAAATCAACAGGGTCACAGCCCAAAGGTTTTGTTTTCGCAATTAGAAAACCAACATAAATACACAAGGTTAAAACCCATGTCACGTGTCTTCGGCGGACATAACATCAATACAATATAATCGCCCAAGATACGTAAACCTTGGTCACCAAAAATACAACATCAACTCGTGAATCCAGGGCTATACCATTGGATTCCCTTCGTGGACCCGTCGGACCCTCCCAAGGTGAGTAGAATGCGTTTTCGAAATCATATACACCAATTCGTGAAGTTTTACTCGTGAATCCAGGGCTATACCATTGGAATTCCCTCCGTGGCCCCGTCGAACCCTCCCGAGGTGAGCAAATACATTCACCAAACAAACAACCGCACTCGTGAATCCAGGGCTATACCATTGGAATTCCCTCCGTGATCCCGTCGGACCCTCCCGAGGTGAGCGAAATACATTCACACAATTAACATGTCACAACAAGGATATTCATACAATTCACCAAAGGCAACAAACACAAAGCACGACATAATCGTCAAATCACAATGCACCAAAAATGAGATAATATATATGCACACACGCGTTATCAAGCGCAACATCAACACCAAACATATCCATAGGATTCACATAGTCACTTACAACCCACACAATTTACAAAACACACGCGTTTTGAAAGTGAGCCTTTAACGGGGCTAGTCGAATCTTTTGATAAACCCGTCTCAAACGAACACACACACATACCAAGACGATCACCAATCATCATATCCACAAAACAAGAAATGTATGGACAAGGTACTTGCCTCGAATAAGAACAACGCGAAGAACCAACCGAAGTAGGTTGACACGAACCGACTACGAACCCGCCGACTCCACCGATCGCCAACTCGCGTTCATAAACTACGAAGGACAAATAATAACAATGAAATGAATTCCATAACACGACTCAAAGCCGTTGAATTCAAAGAACGAATGACGAAAGTTCACGGATTTCCCCCAAAACGGCCAAGAACACGATTCGTTCCGTCAAAACCCGAAAACGGAATTCCAAGTTGAAATATGGATATACAATCCATAGAATATGTTTAACAACATCATTTAACCATAATCGATCCATAGAAAGCGGATGAAAAACGAGATCGGGACAAATCCCCCAAAAAGTCAATTCGAAGGAAATCAAGAAATATACTTCGATTCGACGAAGAACAATGGATTAAATGATGTTAAACACAAGAATACCACCAAGATTAATCATACCCATCACGAATTAATCAACAACACGGAACGAATCGGACGAAAATGCAAAAATCCCCAAATTCACGAAATTAGGGTTCTACGGAAGATTACCTTGATTCGCTGGATCAAAGGATGATAACGGATGATTGATTGATGTTATGGACTCAAGAACTTCATGGTTTTGTTGTTAAACAACATGGCTTCGTCGCCCATGAATCGCCATTCGCGGACGGAGAAGGAAGGAAATGAAAAACGAAGTGAAATGTGACTGCTCAGCCATATTTATACTGGCCAGACTAGCGTGCGCTAGCCTTCCCGGACTAGCGTGCGCTATCGGCCGGTATCGGCCGAGCACCCTCGGACAGGGCCCACACGACCCGGCATCACCGACCAACCCTGCCGACCAAACCTGCCGACCCGACTCCCGCTAGCGTGCGCTACGGCCGGAAGCCTGCTAGCCGACTGGCCCATAGCCCGGATCGAATCGCCGGCAGTAACGTCGCTAGCCGGCCGACAGCGTGCGCTACGCTGCCGACTAGCGTGCGCTACGCTCGGCGTAGCGTGCGCTACCCGCCGATCCCGACCGAGTCGAGAACCTCGAAACCCCATCGCCCGTGCCCGATAGCAGACGCTAGGCCACCCGGCGGCGTGCGCTACACTGCCCGGTTAGCGCGCAGCCTTCCGGCCGTAGCGTGCGCTCGCCGGTTCTACCCGCACCGTCCGGCCGGTGCCATAATCGTCCGGCGATCCCGCCACCGTCCGGCGATCCGCCACCGCTGTGGCTCGACGACCCGATTTCCGAAAACGCCGCAGGCGAACACGACGAAAAGTTCGCGGACAACATAAACGACTCGAAATGAAAGCGTAATACCATATTCAATCATACGCGACCAAGAAACGGGTCGATACGACAATTACAGATACGGATACCCGTAACTTTCAAGAAATTACAAAATGGCCCAAAATGCCCGGAAATCACGATACGTGATCGAATAATCAAACGGAAGTTCACAACACGTCTAACAAAGTTAAACGGACTTACGGGAAACTCGAAACAGCAGTTTCGAACGAGATTCGCAAGAACCGAACTCGAGTGCGGAAAAGTCGTTAAAAAGCACGGAACTCAACAAAACGACTCCGAAACGAACTCGGATGTCAAAAAGTGTAGAATTAATCATTCTCAGAATGACGAAACGGTCATGAGCGAGTCGTCAAAACAGACTTCGGCCGAAAAACAAGAAATTACCGGAAATCGAAAATTGCGGATATTACATAGAACTTGTCTTAAAGCTGTAAGAATTTGTCTGCGAACAGTTTATAGGTTATGTTGTATCCAACCTATATAAACACTGTAAGATTGTGTCTGCGCGCCAATCATAAATTTAAAGTTGTAATACACATCCCTGTATATGTTTTCAATTTCTTAGAACTTGCCCGCGGGCAGTTCACATATTTAGAATAAGTAATGAAGATCAGATCAATCGATAGAAGACCAAGAGTCAACCTCTCTGAATCAAGAAGTTATCTTGAAGAGGTTTTGGCATATCAAAAAGGGGGGAAATTGTTGGGATAAACAATCTTGTTTTGATAATTGCCATCATACAACAAAGAAGTCGAAAGAGTTAAAATGTCTCTAAGTATGGAAGCTGTCTGAAATCTCCATATATACCTTCCATACAGCATTGAACATCTCATACAATCTATCCTACAGAGCCTACAGCTACATCAAAAATCTTAATGCGTCGGATACAGCAGTCAGGCCATAAAATGTTTTACTTGGGAAAAGTAAAACGCATCCAACAGGCCTGATTAAAGAATGCTTCAAACCGGTGTGAAATACACTTTGTTTATTCATAAAGTATTCACGGTTAAACATCATTTATTGCTGATATGACAGCATTTAATGCAGTCGGAGTGAGACAAGTCTGAACGCGCTGAAGAGCATTTACGAAATCAGAAAGGATGTATGAAGCATTAAATGTGATCTGCTTTAATTTAAATATTCAGAAATCCGCCAATTAGAGACATCAATATCTCACCTACCTGCAAGGGCTATATTTATAATGAATGCATTTTACAAAGGTTATAAATATCCCCAAGCTGAGGACTTAAAGTAGAGGGCTAACACTTGATATATTCATACTCGCGAAAGCTCTGATACAAATACTGGCAATTTAAGCTATATCAACGGCAAGTATACTTCGCAAGCATAAAGCGTATCTCCAGCGAAGAAATATACTCAATACGAACAACACGTCATACAACAAACGTATATCAAAGATCAAGCTGTTGCTTAGATAATTCTACCCTTTACCGTTGAGATAATCAGCAGCCATGTGTGGACTCAAGATCCTTGCGTATTCCGACTGTTAGGAGTATGCCCTATAATTCCACTCAGAGGATGTTGAGTGAGGGCATTGTACTTGTTATTATGTAATTCTTTATCATAAGGTAATGTATGTTTCTTTATTTACTGGTAGTTACTGGCATTCCTAACTCGTAAATATATATATAGAAACTAGTCCGTGTATTTGAGAGCAAAACGTTCCACTCCTGGGTAGGCATTGAAAAGGTTTATAGCTAAAATACTTAATCGTTCGCAAGTCGATGAAACTTGACTGGGAATTAAGTTTATGTGGAGAATTGTATGACGTGTTCTTTGACATGGAGAGTGCCTGTCGAACACTAATGGTTAGTGGGAGCACACGTTATAGGTATGCTAATTGGATTAGTATACTCGAACTGACTCACCCTCGATTTGTCACACGGGTTTGACTCCGGGACAATCAATGACGGAATCGAAAGGTTGTGATAGGTATTCGTGAACCTTCGACTTGAGGATTTAGTAGGGATGTACTTATGACGTTAAGATTTTCATTAGAGTAGTTCGACCCTGTAAACCGGAAGGCTGGGGTCAACCTCGACGTGCGTCTTGACGGGCAAGTAGCAAGTCCTACTGAATACCAAGATAGAATTCTTTCTCCTGTTAGTGAACGGGTTATATGTCCTATGCTGGTTATTGGCAGATGAGATCATAAGTCATTGGACAAAGCATTGGAGCTAGTTGTATTGGATACACGAGAGCTCGATGATCTCGATTTGCAATAACTCATGCATAGTGTCAAGTACAGATAGGGTTTGACTGACCGTGACCTTATAACTTGATCGGGACATTTGAAAGAAGGGTTTATACGTATATTGGTATTCACGACAGAATGGTTTTTGAATGATCCCAATCATTCGTTCTCAGTTGGGGTACATTGTAGGCCGCCAGGCTGGCTAGGTGGTGCTACTACTCTTTGGTTCCTCCCATTGCTGACTGAGACGGACCTACCGAGTCGCACAATAGGATTGACGACGGAATGAATCGAGCTTATTTTATCATTATAAATATTATATATTGGATATCTAATTTATTGGGACATTGGATGTCTAAATTGATTTATTGGATAAATCAATTTACGGCCTAATGAATTAAATAAATTACTGGTGATTAATTTAATTCATAAATATAATTGTTTCTTGGAGAAATTAATTATGTTATTATATATTTGATATGATTAATTAATTGATTAATTAATTGATATAAATACATCGGAATGGAATCGGAGTTTATCTGTTTGGACTCACGGGAGTCCGAAACGAACCGAACTCGCCCGACTCCTTCTAGATTGGCCGCTCCTCCCACACCTACTCCCCTTGGTCTTTGTCTCCATTTTAATAATGGATGACTCATGACCTTGTGAGATATCATATCTCTTTTATTATGATAAAGGTGATTTGGTCTTTGGTGATAAGTAGTAAAAGGAAGACTCCCACCCACTTCACCCTTGTGCATTCAACCCTGAATTGGAGAGAAAGAGAGAGAGAAAATATTTTCCTCAAGTCTTCTTCTTGTTCATCACATTGATCTTGAGTTTTCTTGGAGAAAATTCTAGATATATTGAGAGATAGTGAGTGATACACTTAGAGTGTTAAAATCACAATAAAAAGCTTCATGGACCGTATCTGCCAAGACTACAGCACTGGTTGTTATATCTGACAGGAGACACAGCTCTGCACCCAGCACATCCAAAGCCGCATGCAAGGTAGCTGACAGCGACGATGACATCATGTCACAAGACGAGATAGCCCTGCTCATGCATAAATTCCATAAGTTCATCAAGAAATCTAGGAAGGCCCCATACAAGCCCAAGCAATTAAACAAGGTGAGTTCTACCTTCGTCCACAGATTCTAACCTATGCTATAATTGCAAGAAACAAGGACACTATACAAATAGATGTCCTCATACAAAAGTACAGAAGTTGCCCGAAGCCGAGCAACAAGAAAAGGATGAGAAAAGGCGCGTCTGGTGAAACAAGCTGAAGGCCCTGATTGTAGAATCAGAAGCCTCACCCGTATCAACCAAGACCGAGGAGTACTTTCAGGCAATCACTGGTAGTGACTCCTCCGATGATGAAATAGAAGATAAAGCATATATATGCTTTATGGCCAAGGAAGAAGAAGAATATGAAGACAGTGATGTTGAGGTAAGCTCAACCTCAGCTACTACTATTAATGCATCACATACTTTTGAAATTATGATGAATGAGCTTAGAACCATTCAGAAAGGCCATGATATGCTTAAACAAGAAAACCTACTGCTCTCACTTTCAAATTTAGAGCTGAAGGATGAAAACGATCTGCTGAAAAGTAATTATGAAAATATGTCTTTGAATTGTGAAAACAGCAATATTATTCACGAAAAACTCATGTAAAGCAATCATCAACTTGACCGAACTATATAAGGTAAAAAATCAAAGTATTTGCAAGACATATGATTATGCTTTGTTAAAAACTAAAATAAAGCTTCTCGAGAAAATAGAAGGAGAACTCGAGACCATCCTTCAATCCTTTGATAAATCATCAAGGAGATGGAAGACATTCTAAGCACTGGGAATCACGCCCATGACAAACGTGGCTTAGGATATGACTCGTTCTCCCACAAAGGCAAAACTAGTACTACGTTAGTCAAGGGATTGGAACCCATTCCGTAACTAGAAGAAGCCCCGAGTCATGAAAAAGGTCACAATTGCCCCTTCTCGGACAACAAAGGCTGCGATTCCGCCACCCATCTCATATCATAAGCAGCTAAAACCCCAGCCTCACAGACCTGTAAGACGCAATGCAAGTCATCAATAGTATGATCCTCGAGCATACCAACAGCGTCAGCAGCCGGCTAGAAAGAAGGTTGTACCTAAGTATCAAAGGTATGCACCGCAGTACTATCAACAGTATACTACCACTAGATACTGGGTACAGGAAGCCAAGTATCCATCCCGTAAGTAGGATGCCCCGCAGCTCTATCATCAACAAATCTACGAATCCAACTGGAAACCCAGAAGGCAAGTAACAAGGCCAAAGAAAATGATTCCTCCTCCGAGATGGCAACCGTACTGGAGCCAAAACACCAGAGTTTACATGCATAATAATCACGCTTACAGTGATTACGTGCCTGCCCCAAATAAATCTCACGAAACAGGACAAAATGTAACTTACAACACACCAATTGCTGTCAGGAAAATATGGGTACCTAAAGGCACTAATAACCAAGGACCCAAAAATCAAAGGAGACCTAGTTCTACTTAATCTTTTTTATTACCGGATATCAGCAAGCTGTCAGATTATGTAGAAGGTCGCGGTCCAAAGGTGTGATTCGGGGACAAATCCAAAGGAATAAACAAGAGGGAAAGGAACCTTGCTTATAGAAAAATTCAAAGTCACCAATGTATCCTATGTTGAAGGACTACAGTACAATTAACTTAGCATTATCCAATTCCGTGACAAATAATTTTCGATCAAACTCAATGTAGATCACCATAAAGTGAAGGACACTAAGACCAAGCAAATCGTCCTAACAGGAATCCGGTCAGCTAACATGTATATTGCTGACTGGAAACCCACAAGCTCATTAATTATTTTCTTTTTGTTGCCAAAGGAAAGCAGATCAAAGCTGGCTATGGCACAAATGGATGTCGCACATCAATTTCAAGACCATCAACAAGCTAGCTCGATAAGGAATAATCAGAGGCTTGCTAGATGTCTCATTTCATTAAAACAGTGTCTGTGGACCCTGTCAGAAAGGCAAGCAGGTCAAAGACCTCATTGAAGAGCAAGTCATACCTTTCCACCCACATGGTCCTGGATCTTGTACACATGGATCTATATGGTCCTCCCTGTTAGCTTAAGAGATAAGAAATACTGTCTTGTTATTTTTGATGATTTTTCCAGGTATGCTTGTACTATCTGCCTGAACAAGAAGAAAAAAACTACCACAAAGTTGCCGGATCAACTAAAAAAGCTGCAAAATGGGAAAATGGTTGAGTATTGAATCCATTCATACCGACAGAGGCACAAAATTCGCAACTTGCTTTATAGAGCAATACTATGTGGACAATGGCATACAACACGGATACTCAGCAGCCTGAACTCCTCAACAAAATGGTGTTACATAGCGTAAGAACAAGACGCTGGAAGAAGCAACAAGGACCATGTTAGTCGCAAGCAAGTTTCCGCAGTGTTTTGGGGAGAAGCAACAAACACAGCATGTTATATAAAAAACTGTTGTATTATTAACAAGCATCACAACAAAACGGCATACGAGGTATGGAACAACAAAACTCCAATGGTTGCATACTTTCACATATTTGGAAGCATGTGTTACATGCTCAACGATGGGAATGATCAACTAAAGACCTTCAATGAAAATTCGGATGAGGGTATTTTTATTGGATACTCCTTTGTCATCAAAGCATTCAGGATATTTAACAAACAGAAGCTGACAATAGAGGAATCTGTCCACGTAGTCTTTGCTGGACCCCATTGTGACCCTACAGGAATAGAAGACCTAACCCAGGGCATCCAGACACTCTCTATTGATGAACCCCCCAGACTCCAATAGAACCTATTGTGAACCTAGAAATCAATCCGGCCATTGTAAGAACAGAAGCAGTCGAAGCTGATGTTATAGAAACTGAAGCTGAGGCAACAATTCCACAAGTTACAACACGGGATGCCGAACTAGAACCAGGCAGGAGGTGGTTGACAGATCACCCCCAAGAGCTAATAATTAGAGATACCGATGTTGGTATGAACACCCGTAGAAAAATACATAGTACACAAGGTACTGTACTCTGTGCACAAGAAGAGACATATTCGGAGAAGTCCCAATCCCTTGTATGGAAATCTCGAGCTGAACTTAGAGGACTTGCTATCTGTTATATTCCCAGTCAGAACCTGTTTCGACCAATGAGGCTCTCAATATATCTCACTGTATCACTTCTATGGAAGAATAGATCAACGGTTTCGAATGTAACAATGTTTGGTACCTAGTTCCTAGACTAACCCATCAAGCAGTCATAGGAACCAAATGGGTATTCCGAAATAAAAAGGACAAAAATGGAGTTGTTATTAGAAACAAGTCTAGACTAGTCGCCCAGGGATACAAACAGGAAGAGGGAATAGATTATGATGAAATCTTTGCCCCTGTAGCTTAACTAGAAGTCATTAGGATATTCCTTGCGTTTTCTGCTCAAAAGAACTTTATTGTGTACTAAATGGATGTTAAGAGCGCATTCCTGGTGGAGACCTAGCCGAAGAAGTCTATGTTGAAGAAGCTCCAAAGTTTTCCAACACATAAGGCTTAGACCTTGCGTACAGGCTAAGGAAAGTATTGTACGGACTCAAGCAAGCACCAAGGGCCTGGTACGAAATCCTGTCACTGTATCTGATCAATAATGGATGTGAGAAAGGTGTAGTCGACAAAACCCTTTTTAAAATCCAGAAGATGACAATCTCCTCATGGTTCAAATATGCGCAAATGATATTATTTTTGGTTCAACTAACCTTGATTTGTCAAAGGTTCTCTCATCTCATGTAAAGCAAATTAAAAATGAGTATAATGGAAGAACTTAGTTATTTCTTAGGATTGCAAGTAAAACAACTTCCTACAGGTATATTTATCAACCAAGAGAAAATTCAATAAGGAGATGCTCAACAAGTTTAGAATGAACACTTCGAAATCATCATCCACCCCCATGAAGATAAATGATGATGAAGCTGGAAAGCCGGTTGATCAATCACTCTAAAGCTTATAAGCTCACTCTTATACCTAACAGCCAGCAGGCCCGATATCCAATTTGATGTAGGAGTATGTGCTCGGTATCAGGCATCACTTAAAGAGTCACACTTCACCACAACCAAACAAATTCTTAAGTACGTAAAAAGAACAATCGATGTAGGATTGTGTTATTCTAAGGAAAGATGATTTCATTTGGTAGGCTACATAGACTCGGATATCGGAGGCTGTAAGTTGGATAGGAAGAGTACGAGCGGGACTTGTCACTTTCTTGGACCGAGACTTGTGTCATGGTTCAGTAAGAAACAATAGGCCAACTCGCTTTCTACAGCTGAGTCGGAATACTATGCTGCTGGAAGTTTCTGTATGCAGATTCTCTGGATGCAACAACAGTTAAAAGACTATGATATCAATGCAAGAGAGACTCCAATCATGTGCGATAGCATGAGTGCAGTTGCAAGCACACACAATCTTTTATTGCACTCGAGGACTAAGCATATTGATATGAAGTATCATTTCATTCTGAATCATGTTAAGAATAAAGATGTTCGGATCGCGAAGATTCATATAGAGGTCCAGTTAGCTGACATATACACAAAACCTCTCAGCACCACCATATTATGCATGCTTCGCCAAGAATTGGGAATGACACAGCTCGACTCCCTGTAAGTTAATACATTTTACTCATCAATTGAGGGGGAATGCTGTAAGACCCATGAATATAGTGTCCACTTTAATTAATCGTACACTCAGAAGTACAAGTATATTTTTACTGTAGAAAGAAGAAGGCATTATTACCTTCCTATACATGGCGTGTGCATTAATTGAAGGGGAACACAATATGACCCAAGAGTACAGTATTAATCCAAAATTGCTTTAAGAATTAAATCATGTATGTACCTTTTAAGGGAGAATGCTGTATTTTCGTAGATACAACACATGCATTATAGTATATCAATTAATATTTTAAGCGTATCTAAATTCACACTCTTGAAGCTTACAAACTGTTTTCAGTCCATGTGCATTGTCTAAATTTAAAAAGATTTATCTCTGAATACTGAAATTACACCTTGACTTTAATGCCTTAAAAACCATGATTTCAAAATTCAAATCGCAGTATCATGCAATAGTGGAAGTCGAATTGTGTCAAAAGTGGGACCGGTCATTAATTTCAAAAACTAATGGATTAGACATACCAGTTACATCTAAATTTATACTGTATGTCCATACAAGACGGTTTCCATCTATTAAATCTGACCGTTCATTATAACTTAGCTTCCATGTACACTATAAAAGGGCCGGTATGCTGATCCACAAACTTTTTATGCTTTCTGGATAATTATCACGCCTACAACATACAACTTACATACCTTTAAAACTTTCTAACCTACTTTCTAAATATATCTGCGAATATGTCTTCTTCCCAGACTTCATCTCTTTTAGTGAAGAAGAAGGACATGATCATTGACGGTCGAATTTTTGCTCGCTCGGTTCTGCAAGAGCGGATTATCTCATAATATGAGGACATGACTGAGATGAACTTAGTTATCTAACGTGTCAAGGAAGCTGGTCTCTACCATTTGGGTAGTTTTCATCCTGAGAACTACGATGAGCAAATCGTAAATGAATTCTTTCTTGATGATAAGTTCTTGAATGCGTCTGACAAGAAAGTCTCTGACCTCACTACTGTCATCAGCACAGTCCAGGAGAAGGAGATCTCTGTTAACCAGGAACTCCTCGAGCATCTGTACAAGCTGCCTTATGATGGTCTAACATTGGAAGAACTGGAATCATTTGGGTCTGATGAACTGCTGAAAGCCTAGAACTTGTTCACTGGGAACTTTCAGCCATCGCAAGTTCATCTTTTCTGCCATAAGAAGAATTTTACCCTGCCTTGCTTGTATATGCATGACTGTTGTTGCAGAGTTGTTGAAAACCGGAATAGAGCATTCGAAATGTGCACAAGTTTGAGATTCCAGATGATGGAGGCCATCATGTCCGAAGAGAAGGTTAACTGGTGCCATATCATTATGAAACAGCTTTAGGAGGAGGTGTCCAAATCGAATTCTGCCAGAAAATCTTTTGGCCTGATACTGAATTACATCCTAACCAGCTATGACATATAGCAGTCACCAAATACCAAAAAGATCCTCACTGGGAATTTTCTCTGTGACTACAAACCAACTATTTTCAATAAAGCACCACTTCTCGTCAGCAGGCCAAACCCACTCTCCATCCCAACATAGAGTGATCCCTGAGATGTTATTGATCACTCAGGAAAATCCAAATCCATTGACATCAAGAGGAAGCTTGTCAGTAAGAAGATACATGTTCCCAACAGCAGCTCCACTATATCTGTCAAAAAAAAGAAATAAAAATATGAAGACAAAGAAGCCTTTGAAGTCGGAAGCTATTCCTACAACAACCTCAGTGGCTAAAGCAGCCACTAAGGCAGTTTCGCCTACTGCATCTGCAGCATTAGTTATCCCATAGGGCGCAACCCCTATTGAAGAAACTCTGGCTGCTCCCACAGCAGATCCTGAGCCTATGGCAACTATAACATATGACCAGACGTTTATCAAGATGGAAGGTAACGGTAAATCAGCTGCCCCTTCAGATCCGACGATCACCACTCCAAACAGGGGCCCTACCCCTGTAAGGAGTCCCTCTCCCGACAGGGCATCCCACCCTATCAGGGATCCCTTTCCTCAACAGGCTCCCTTACCTTCAGGGATCCCTCTCCTCAACAGGCTCCCTTACCTGTAGAGAATCCAAACAGGACAATAGAAACCTCTACTGTTCAGAGTCCCTCCCTAGGACATAATCAATAACACTCTCCTCCAGGTCCAAATAGAAGAAGCATTTGATTGCTTCAAGATGTGGAAAGCATACAGGGTTGCCCCAAACGACTCTCTGTACGATTGGGAAAACTGGAAAGAGGAAGAGTTATTCTATCTGAAAGTCACGGACACCTAGAATGTCAGAGTCTTGATCAGATGGGATGATCCCTTTTGCCATGAACTGATCACATCTTACTTTGTGGCAAAAGAAAAAACCCGACTGAAAGGGAAGTCCCAGTCCACTGAGAAGCCTCGGAGAATCACTGAGATATCGATTCACACAGAGATGATGATGACCTACAAATAGGTCTGAGGATGAGCTGCGAGGGGGCTCTTGAGAAAGAGTTTCCCGAGTCCAAGGCCGCTGATGGCCAAGGGACTTCTGCTGCACCACCAACATCATCTCCCGCACAGGAGGAATCAGTCCCTCCGACTAGAGAAGATGAACCCCTCGCCGTCCAATAAGAGGATTCAGTCCCTCCTAAGGAACAGGCGGTTGCTGAGAGCCAGTAGGAGGACACAGTCCTACCTATACCCTAGGCTACAGAAACCATCAAGAGACAAGAGGAATTGGTCCCCTTTGTCTCTCCAATAGCACAACCAATGAAACCATCCAAGGTTCCTGCCCCGTAACAGGTATCCATTCCTCTCCCTACAGGATCCCTATCTAGATCAGAAGAGGATTTCCTAGCTGATGACGAACCTCAGAGGCCCCGTCACAAAGTCATTCTTAAATAGCTTGGAGAGCCACCTGATTCCAAGATCGCTCACTGCAACTCTCCCCGCACAGAAGCCTACATCGAGCAGCTACAAAATAGTCTTCAAGATACAGTAAAGACGAAGATGTTGGATACAGCAAACATGTTGTAAGTGTTTTACTTAGGAAAAGTAAAACACAAATCCAATAGGACTAAAGAAACTTTAAACTATTGAGACAGCAACATTTTTTATTCATAAGTATTCATGGTTAAAGTAGTATTTCATGCTGATAAGACAACATTTAATGCGGCCGAAGAGACTACAGTCTGAAGAGCATTTAATGCTGGTCAAAAAGAATTCTAAAGCATTAAATGGAAATCGCCTTTTTAATTCGAAACATTCTGAAGCCGCCAATAAAAGAACTTCTATCTCACCCACCGGCCAATAGCTACATTTATAACTGATCTATTTCCGAGGTTATAATAGCCCCAAGCAAGAGGACATTGCTCACCTGAAGATTCAAAGAACTTTGACAATCTGATTATCAAGATTACAAGAGCAATATATTTCTTCAAGCATACAACTTCATCAAAACAGAAGAAATATACAAGTCCTCAACACAAACAGCACACTTACAGCAAAAACTCAAGAAACATACAATTGCTATTCGATCTTGTTATACCAATATTACCGTTGAGTTTACTTAGCCCTGTGTGGACTAAGATTTGTTATATCTGACCTGTGTGGGCCGAATAGTGCCAAGGACGAAGCTTCAATCTCTGTAAGAAGAAGCGAGTCGAAGAAGCCAAATTCAATCTGTGAATGGCCCAAGCTACTGTCGGCTGTATCAATATGTGTGAATGATACAATGATGTGTTTAGTTAAAGTCACATAGTTGTGTACGCCGTGATTTTAATAAAAAATTTACTCCTGTGTAGAGGACCAGTGAATGTATAGGGGTTTACCTCGAACCACTTAAATCAGTTTGTCTTTACTTTCCACCTTTACTGTTTTCTATCTGCCTATGTGATTTTAGTATACATATCATAAAAACCCTGTACGCATCAAGTTAACACGATATCATTCAGTTGATGTATTTAGAGTGACTTAACCTTAGACTTCCGCTAAGCAAACAAACTTCAAAATAGATACAGCTTATTGAACCCCCTTCCCCCTCTTCTAAGCTGTTTATACTGTATACTGTGGCTAACCAAACTCATCAGACCGAAAGATTTTCCCAGTTAAACATTTCAGTCACTAATTATCAATCGAATAAAACACATAAACTATTATATGACTTATGCATATTGATTGAATGACACCATTCCAACAACCTCCCACTTGTGTTTCAAAGCAAGTGTGCATCTGATTCCCTTTGTCGCTTTCGTTCTTATTTGAACATAAGACAAGATACCCCATCATTCTTATTTAGTTTAAATGTGTTTATCAAATCTCTAAGTCAGATTGTTCAAACAGATGATTTACTATAGTCCATCTGAGCACGCCCATGCATTTTACAATCCCAACTCTCCGAGGCCCTTAGGACATAATCCAAGGATATGGGAGGGTAATTCCATATTGGTCCCTTTATTTGGTTCATATTAGCTCGAGTACTATTTTTATAGCCCCCTTTTATGGCATGACGTTTAACAACACCAATACCAATAACCCACAAGTAAGAAAACAATAAATTACTCAGGTCTGAGGAGTCGGATCAAATAGTAAATGAGATAATATTATGACATTTAATATCTTAAAGATTTCTCATGGTGGGTCTATCCGATCATGAGTTCTCAACTCGTATCCATGTAAATAACTCCTGACATCTCATGTCATTTGGCACATGAAACACCGCCTCGAGTTGACTTACAAACTAGTCTTGATTAATCATTACTGTCATTGGTAGTAAAAAATCATTACAGTCCGTTTTAATGATGTGGACTAGGGACATGTTTGATTTAGATTCCAGTTCACTTAATAAGTTTTGATTATCCGAGACATATTCTCGACAACCTATTTGGACATTCTAAATTAAATTTGGACTAATCATTAAATAAACTCAGTAACGATGAATGGAATATATATAATCTTCAATATTTTACAATCATAAGGAATTTAAAACATTATAGAAATCATGACCACTCTACAATGTATCTGATTCCCATCGCAGCAATATGACCCTCAGGCTTTGATTGCGGACAAGGTTAAGTTAATGGGTCGGCAACATTATCGACTGTCGGCACATTGCATATTTGTATATCACCTCTCTTGATAATGTGTCGTATCAGATGATTTTTCCTTTCTACGTGTTTGGGCTGATGGTGTCTTCTTAGCTCCTTGTTTGTGCGATGGCTCCAGTATTATTACAATAGAGAACCACTGGGTCGGAGATACTAAGAACCACTCCAAGGTCCTCAATGAACTTTTTGATCCAAACAACTTCTTTTGAAGCTTCTAAAGCAGCAACTTACTCGGCCTCAGTTGCAGAATTAGTGGTAGTGCTCTGCTTGGCACTCCTTCAGCTAACTGCACCTCCCTTTAGACTGAAAATGTAATCAGATTGTGATCAGTAATCATCTTCATTTACTCGGAAACTCGCATCAGCATGTCTTGTAACAACCAATTCCTTTTGTCCACCATATACCAGGATCATCTTTAGTCCTTTTCAGGTACTTGAGAATATTTTGGCTGCAGTTGAATGTGCGTCACCTGGATTCGACTGGTATCTGCTCGTCCTGCTCAAAGCATACGACAAATCTGATCGAGTACATATCATGACATACAAGATGGACCCTATCACAGATGCATAAGGAACCAAACTCATTCTCTTCTGCTCATCATGCCCAGATTGACACTAAGTCTTGCTTAGAGACATATCGTGAGACTTGGGAAGAAAGCTTTGCTTAGAATCTTTCATATTGAACCTGTCAAAAAATTTAACTATGTAATTGCTCTGACTAAGTCCAATCATCCTTTTGGATCTATCTCTAAATATCCGAATGACCAATATGTATTGTGCCTGTTGGCAACAAAGTATACAGTAAACAACTTAGATGGTAAAGATACAATAAGCTGTATGATTTTTGAAGTTAATTGCGTAGCGGAAGCTTATTTAGTGATTTTCTATAAATAAAGCAACTAAATGTTCTCCTGTTTGCTTGATGCGTACAGGGTTTAACAATGTATACTTAATAAATCAAAGTAGAATGAAAACAGTAAAGACAGAAGGTAAATAACACACAATTCAAATTGGTTCGAGGTAAACCACTCTACATCCACTGGTCCTCCACACAGGAGTAAAGAATTTATTAAAATCACTATGTACACAACTACGTGACTTTAACTAAACCTGTATCTGTATCGTTCACACAGATTGATACAAGGACTTCAGCTTTGGGCCGTTCACACAGACTGTCTTGAGATCTTTCGACTCACTTCTTCTCACATAGATTGAAGCTTCGTCTACAATGTTATTCTTCCCACACATGTCGGAATACACAAGTATCTTTAGTCCACACAGGGATAGTGATTATCTCAACGGTAAAGGTAGAACAATTTCTAACAGCAGCTTTATATTTGATGATAACATCTTCCATACTTAATGATATTCTGACTTCTTTAAGACTTCTTTGCTGTACATTGGCAATTATCAAAATAAGAATATTATATCAACAATTTCTCCCTTTTTGATAATGCCAGAACTTCCTTTAGATACCTTCTTCTGGATACGGAGAGGCTGCCTTCAAGTCTTCTATCGATTGATCTGATCTTCATAACTTAGTCTAGAAATTTGAACTACTCGCCGTCAAGTTAAAAAAAATGAAAATCCTACAAGACTTAAGTGTAGTACAACTGATCTTATGATTGGCGTATAGGCCCAATCTTATAGGGTAAGAAATAAATTGCATACAACTTAATCTATGAACTGTTCGCAGACAATTTCTTACAGCTTTGAGTATTAATAAGTTTGTATTTGTTGAAAAATAGCGAAACTACGTAATCAAACAGTAAAAACAGTAAAAGTGGATTACGACATGTAATCTTTCAAGAAAACAAGTTTTATCGATACAGATGGGAAAAATTACAAGTTCTTGAAAAAAGTAAAGATACAAAGAAATGCATACTGCGTTGGTGAGCCTAAAAAAGCGACAAATACAGCAAAAAGGCAAGTAGGCTAGCTCCTATATTGAGAATGCCTCCAAGGCCTCCAGTTAGGATCATTTGCGGTCCCTTTCCACTAGTTGACTAGGGAGTCATTGCCTCGACCCCGATAAATGCTTCTTCCTTCTAGGGATTGATCAAAAGCAAGTATCCTGTCTTTCGGGTGGGTGGGCTATTCAACTTTCTGGTGCCTGGACTTCATCAGCATTTGCAGAGGGAGTCTTCCTTCCGCTAGCTGCCTCGAGAATTCATTTGCAGCATCTTGTAGAGTCTTGAATCGATTGAAGAGGGAAGACTCCCTGATGAGCATACAAAAGTATCTCATCAGTTTGTTTTTCTTCCAATTCTTCAGATCATCGGCTGAAGGCTTTCGGTCAGTGGGCAGCAAAATCTCGGCGGGCTTTCGCACATTGTTCTTCAGGGTATGTTGGGATCCTGGAACTCAGGTCGAGAGATAGATACCATATATCCTCTTGTAGGTGAGGCAAGTCTTCCAATCGCTGTAGCAACACTTTCTTCCAGTGCTGCATCCATATCTCTCTCTCTCCATTCTATATTTCCGGGCAGCCTCTCTAGACTCTTCCCCCTTTTTGGCATCATCAATATATGATACCTTGGTATGAATCTCCTATAAGAGCTTCATAGTCTATTCTTGTTTGGTCTTCAGATCATTAATGCTTTGAAACAAATTACCAACTGCTAAGCATAAATCATCGATCTTATGATCGTGCCGAGTCAATATGGTCCCGGTCTGTTGAAAGGCAACAACCGTTTTGGCCTCGGCGATCCTGAGCTTCTACTGTTCTTGCCTTAGGATTTTCTCATGATGCTGCTTGAGTTGGTTGAGCACCTGCCACGATGCTGTAGGCATCAGGCAGAATGCGTCCTCCACATTATTGATAGCATATTTCAGTATGGGAAGCTCATCCTGGGCAGTCTCTCACGTCCAGTCGAGTTCTTTTCCGATGTCATACAGTGCTTTTACGGCATCTTGCAAGAATAATGTCTGTCGACTAATGCCCTAGAGTTGCTCGATGCGGGCTTCAGTGAGCGGGGAGCAGGGTATGCAATTTTGGAATCCTCAGGCTCTTCAAGTTGATGAAGAACCACATGATGATGGGGTCGTCGTGGTCTATCATTAGGTAAGAAACCATCATCAGAATCTGATTTAGAGCTAACACAGATGGGAGATGCAGGGGCATCTTGAGTGAGAGCTTTAGAGGTAGAGGTTTCGAAAGCGGGAGCTTAGGAAGTGGGAGTTTCGGAAAAAGGTGATGCAAATTCAGTCTCGGAGATAGGAGAGACCGATTCCTCCTATTTGTATTGCTCATCGGTAGTCGAAAGTACAGGAGGGACTGAATCCTACTGCTGACTCTCAACTTACACCTGATCTGGAAGAGGGACTGAATCCTGTTAGCGGATGGCACAGGCGGCTTCTTCAGGTTGCAAGACAGGCTTGGCATCTAATTGGGGAGTATCTTGCTCTTCAGATGTGAGAGGAGGAACTGATTCCTCCTGTTGCTATTCTTGAGCAGCTTCCTTTTGCGGGGGAGGGGACCGTTGTCTGTCAGATGTCCCCTGACCCTGTTGGTTCATGAATTTGGCCATTTTACCTTCCCTGGCCTCTTCACGACTGATCCTTAGACCGGTCTGTAGGGCATTATCATCGGCATCCGAGTCAGGTTCGGAGTGGTGGCTGGTTAATGGAGCTTTGTCACTGGACTGTGACTTCCCTTTGAGTCTAGCCTTTTCCTTTGCCGTGTAAAAGTAAGAGATAAGATCGCGGCAAAAGTGTTCCTCGCAGCGGATCCGGACGTCGACATTCTGGGTGTTTGGGACCTCCGGATCAAATACTTCCACACCCTTCTAGTCGGCCCAGTGGTACAGGGTGTCATATGGGGAGACCCTGTAGGACTTACAGATTTTGTAGCGTTCGAAAGCTTCTTCGACTTGAACCTGGAGGAGGGTTGTATTTCTTATCTCAGTTGGGGAGGGACTCCGTACAGTAGTTGGGTATACCATGCGGATGGGATCCTCAACAGGTATGGGAGCCTATTTCGGAGAGGGATCCCGAACAAGGGATGGTACCCTATGGGGAGAGGGACTCCGTATAGGGGTGGGAACCCTGTTAGGAGTAGCGGCTCTCGGCTCTAAAGGGGAAGCCGACTCGCCGGATCCTTCCAACTTGGCAAGAAGTTGGTCATCTATCATAGCCGTCATATTTGCTGTTTCAGCAGCAACTGCTTCTTTTAGAGGGGTTGCGCCCTGTGGGATTGGTTCAGCTATAGGAGTAGCAGGAAAATCTACAGTTATCACTGTAGTCACTGTAGCCTCGGCCTTATAAGACTTATTAGTCTTCTTCTTCTTCTTCTTCTTCTTCTCAACAGCATGAGGTGACTTGCTTTCAGAGATGGTCCTCTTTCTCTTCTTTTCCTCGCTCGAGACTCTCACAGTGACATCCCTAGGGTCACTTGAGATCGGCATGCTATGAGGTTGGGGCCTTTTAGAAATCAAGGGCGACTTGTTGAATGCGGTGGCTTTCATTGCACCAATGAATTTTCTAGGGCCAATCTTCTTGGCATCGGCAGATTGCTTCACTCTGCAATGGGTGAAGATGTAGTTCAGGATGCGGCCGAAAGATTTATTGGCAGTTTCAGGTTTGGCAGCCTCTTCCTGAATCCTCTTCAGCAGTATTTGGCACCAGTTTACCTTCTCTCCGGACATGATGGCTACCATCATTCTGAGGCGTAGATTAGTGCACATTTCGAAAGCTCCTGTCCAGTTCTTGTAATACCACAGGTATTCTATGCTGTTTATTAATGTGTGTCTTGTTTATAATAATTAAATAGTATGGTCCATCGCACGATGCTTGTACTTTTATACGTTGTGTTAGACCATGTGTTTCAAATTAAACCTTGTCCGCATTACTTGTTACGATGATGAAATTGTATGATGATTGATGACATGTCGGTGACGCACCTTGGTGACGCTGAAGTAATTACCGGCGCGAATATGACGGTGGCCAACGTCTTGTTCCTTGAGGGAATTGCCTTACGCGCCTAAAGGAAGTCACATTGTGATGGTTAAGTATGATTTAAAACTAAGTAGTTTAAACATACCTAAAGTACGTTAAAATATATGCACTACGTACAATATTTGCTTTGTTTTATGTATTTTAACGGTTGGTCTTTACGTACGTTAACTGCCTCGTTCTACATACGTAAGAATGTAAGGCTTACGTACGTAACCCATCCTTCAGTCTACCGACAAGAATCTTCAATTATGCCTTATCTTGATAAGCTTTCGGTGTAATCAGACAATTAAGTCAACTGAGCTTTACGTACGTAAATGAGCAAAACATTACGTACGTAATAGACAGTGTCATTTCGGACAGTAGGTTCTGAGAACCCTTACGTACGTTAACCTTTTTTCAATAACGTACGTAATGGGAGATAACGTACGTAAACTCTTAGGCATAACATACGTAAAGCCATCCTGATGTTATAAAATAACATCTCCTCTTTCACTTATCCGACCCTTAGACATTTCCTCTCTCTCAAATATCATTCTCCAGCCCTCCTAATCAAATTCTAGCCTCCCTAGCCGCGTGTTATCATAGTAGAGTGGATTGATCAAGCTCCGGAGAAGGTTTTGAAGGTGTTGTTCGCCCGTCCTTCATCGTTCTTCATTGTTCTTCCTCGTCCCTCATCGAGTAAGGTAAGTTTATCAAACCTTTGAATCCATCTTAGTGTTGATAGTTAAGTTGTACTATATTTCGAATGTTTTGGGTAGTTTACAACTCTTGACGATAATCGAAGCGTGGAAAACTAGCACTATTCATAATCGTTAAATGAAAAACCTACCAAGCTAGTATTTCGTATGACTTGTGGTAGTAATCATAGTTGGGTGGTAAAGCTCATGATCGAACTTATTAATCACCAACACCATGAAATTGTCATGTAATGGATTGTGTTAGTAATCCAATTATCGTATGGTAAACTCGTTGGAATTTCTTTAATGAATTAGTTATCAATTACCGAATTAGATAGGTAATCAAATATATTAGGATCGCTGGAATTATACTTGTCCGTCCTACCCTAGAGTTGTGGAATTTCGAATTCAAGTAATTAGCGAATTTACAAGTGCTTATAGTTGTAGTCGTATCGTAGAAATATTGTATGAGAACATTGTGGTTAAAATGATGTGATAAATTGATAATCGATGGATTGAGGATTTGAGTAATTCGCATTGTTATTAAACGTAGAATTTTGATTCCAACATTATGAATCGAGCCAGGTTTAGAATCCTATCGGGACGGGGGTAATTGTCGCTATTCGTCATTATCACCATGAGGTATGAATTGATGAATATGTAATAGGTTGAGCTCTCGATTGTGGGTGTTCTAGCCGTTGTGTTATCAAGGAAATTACTCTCGTTGGAAACTAAGGCAAGTGATACCTTTCTCAGACTATGTTATGTTAAATTCCAAAATTTAAAGTGTGTCACTATTTGTGGAATTTGTGTTCGTTTTACTTACCTAAGTCTAGAATATTCCTATGTAGATACTTTTGTGACCCTTGGTTGCGACCTTGGGAGTTTATGTGTTGATATACCGCACGAAACTGTGTTGAGGGATAAAACCTGAATAGTACCCACGTCCGGATTACTCCTGTGTAGATGCTTCTGTGACCCTTTGTTTCGACCTTGGGAGTTTATGTATTGATAGAAAAGATAATGTTGAGTATTCTGTGATTTGTTGCCAAACCGAATAACAATAGTGTACTGCGGATTTATCTTATTCTATCGATGATTTTTTGTTCATATTGTCTGACCTAGGTTGGATGGTACGATTCGTCGTGTCAAGCAATTTTTTGAATATGTGCAGGGCGTTCCCGAAGGTTCTGGTCAGGCTTGAGCAGTGTTGGAGAGAAGCCTTGTTATTTCGTTTCTTTAAACTAAATTTTGAAACATTCCACGTTTATGTAATAACCGTTTATGCGAACCTGTTGTTCTAAAGTATTTCGTTTCACAATTATACCATCGTGGATCTACTTTCAAGAAAATTAATTAATGGAAAAATTTTAAAGTTTTAAAAATTTGCCTTGTGGGTCCCATACGGGATTCATGGCACTGTAACGTCCCGGTAAATTTTGGGGTGTTATAGAAAATGGTATCGTATCCAAACATCAACGTTGAAAGTTTTATCAAAACATTTTGAAAATGTTTAAGGGCTTTCAAAGTCCAATACTCCAAGCGACCGTAACTCCTCGAGGAATGTCAAAGTGAGGAACACGTATGTTTCTTGAGAATTAGGTATGATGTTTGAACTCAGTAGAACATAAATAATAATTGTACTGAACTGACCCTCTAAATCGAACATTTTATTACAATGGCACGTCGTGGATCTAGGAGAATCGTGAATGACGCTCAAGGCTCCGCTATGAAGACAGGAACACCGCTAAAACCATTCCAGCCGGAAACCAACCACCATCCCATAATCAGAATGAGCAGGCGGCAAAAAACCAAAACAACGGAGGAATGGATCTGGCTTTCATTCAGACTCTCGCCCAGGCCATTGCAAAGGGAATCGCTCAGGTCAACCGAGCAGAGCGGGTACCAGTCATTAACATAGAAGAGAACGCCAGGAAAAACCGATGGCTAGGAGAGATGCTGAAGGATAGGCCGCCATTATTCGATGGTTCGGCAGATAAACACGTGGACAAATGGATCTCCAAAATGGAGACTGCTTTTGAGGTAATCTGTTGCCCAGGGGACTGAAAGGTACCACTAGGAATCAACCAGCTCCGAGACAATGCAGCCCGATGGTGGAGGACATATAAGCTGGAGGACAGGGTAGTTGGGTGGACCGAGTTTTTCAAACTGTTGAGAGACGAGTACTGCCCCAGGTCAGCTCAAACTGCTCGTGCACGAAATTTCTTAAGTACTGGACCACAGAACTTTGTCAGTGCCAGATATCATTCGAGCCTTTCGGACCGAACTAAGATGTGTCTCGCAGATGGTTCCATCTGAAGATCAAAGAATTTGTCACCTTGCACAATGATTTCCATAAGATGTTCAATGTTACGCAGCTGGATTTCACTGCACAACTCTGAGGGCATATGAGGACGTAGTCACAGCATATGCCAGCACTGTTGTTAGTTCTGACACCGGGCATAATCAGAAGAAGCAGAAGACGTCTAACCAGTCTGGAATCACCAGTAGAATGAACTCGGGAACTGGGTTCTCCTCTAAATCAGTGGTTTCATACCAATATAAGGGCACATCCGACTCCGCTGGAGCTGTTTCAATTGTGGCATAGATGGACATACCATCAGTCAGTGTCGTACGATGGCTACGAAGTGTTTTTCATGCGTAAAGAGTGGGCATATGTCTCGCTACTGTCCGCGGGTCAATTCTACACCAATTCCAGCTTCTCAGAGTCATCAAGGTTCAGTACAGACATCCAGGACACTAGCCGTTTCCGACTATCGAGCTCCACCTTACCAAACTCAAACCCCATCATATGGTTCCGGAAGAGGACGTGGGCGTGGGGGAGGCACTGCACCATCCTCGGGGACACTACCATCCCGCATGTTCGAATTGAGGGCTACTGATGACCAAACCGCACCTGCTGTCTCAGGTACACTTCTTGTTAATTCCCAGCCTGTTCATGTACTATTTGATACTGTGGAATGTGTTAATCGTTTGAACCTTCCTTGTGTACCTTGTGAATCTTTTACTGTTAAACTACCCGAGGGTAGTAGAGTTGGGGGTAATTTAGAAGTTCGAAACTATCCGATCCGCATTGATGATCGGGGCTGGACAGCGAATCTCATGGTTTTCCCACTTCAGAACGAGGATATTATTTTGGGTATGGACTGGAAGGCCATGCAAAGGACGATATTAGATACCTATCACCTGACCGTTTCCATTATGACTTGTCTCACATAATCAGGGGTCGAGAACACTTCAGTACTAAAGGGTCTCTCAGCCTCCTTACAACAGGAGTATCTTGTGACACTCGAGAAACGTATTACTGGTGTTATGTTCTTCAGGAGGACAAATCACAGCTATCGGTTGATAACATTCCTGCGGTGAGCTAATATCCAGATGTTTTTCCCGATAAATTACCAGGGTTTCCGCCACGACGGGAGGTTAATCTCTCGATTGAAATTGAGCCGGGAACGACACCTATCTCCAAAGCACCATACAGGATGGCAGCAACTGAAGTGAAGGAATTAAAAATACAACTCGAAGAATTGTTAAAAAAAGGGCTGATCCATCTGTGTACTTCGCCGTGGGGTGCACCGGTTCATTTTGTGAAGAAAAAGGACAACTACCTGCGCCTATGTATCGATTACAGAGAGCTAAACAAAGTTACTATCAAGAACCATTACCCACTTCCAAGGATCGATTACATGCTGGATCAATTACAGGGGGCGACTATGTTTTTAAAAATCGATTTACGGTCCGGATATCACCAATTGAGGATTCGGGGGGAGGATATTCCCAAGACTGCATTTCCATCAAGATATGGACACTATAAATACATGGTGGTGTCGTTCGGCTTGACTAATGCCCCAGTCATTTTTATGGAATTGATGAACAAGGTTCTGACAGATTTTCTCGACAACTGTGTGGTGGTTTTTATTGATGACATTTTAATCTATTCACGGAGCCGACAGGAGCATGAGGAACACTTGAGACAGGTGTTAAGTGTTTTGAGGAAACACCAAGTTTATGCAAAACTTTATAAATGCGAGTTCTGGATGCCGGAGGTGACCTTTCTGGGAAATCTTATTTCAGCAGAAGGCATCAAGGTATATCCGCAAAAGATCGAGACAGTGATGAGTTGGGAACCACCAAAGAACATCAAAGAAGTAAGGAGTTTCCTGGGATTGGAAGGTTATTATCGACCGTTTGACGAGGCTCTTTCTTGTATCGCTCGGCCATTGACGAACCTACTATGGGTATTCCATGCTGTTTATTAATGTGTGTCTCGTTTTTAATAATTAAATAGTGTGCTCCATCGCATGATGCTTGTACTTTTATACGTTGTGTTAGACCGTGTGTTTCGAATTAAACCTTGTCCGTATTTACTTGTTACGGTGATGAAATTGTATGATGATTGATGATGTGTCTGTGACGCACCTTGGTGACGCTGAAGCAATTACTGATGCGAATACGACGGTGGCCAACATCTTGTTCCCCGAGGGAATTGCCCTACGCGCCTAAAGGAAGTCACGTTGTGATGGTTAAGTATGATTTATAACTAAGTGGTTTAAACATACCTAACATATGTTAAAATGTATGCACTACGTACGTTATTTGCTTTGTTTTACGTATGTTAATAGTTGGTCTTTACGTACGTTAACTGCCTCATTCTACATACGTAAGAATGTAAGGCTTACGTACGTAACCCATCCTTCAGTCTACCAACAAGAATCTTCAATTATGCCTTATCCGGACAAGCTTTCGGCGCAATCACACAATCAAGTCAACTGAGCTTTATGTACGTAAATGAGCAAAACATTACGTACGTAATGGATAGAGTCATTTCGGACAGTATGTTCTAAGAACCCTTATGTATGTTAACCTTTTTGCAATAACGTACGTAATGGGAGATAACGTACGTAAACCCTTAGGCATAATGTACGTAAAGCCATCCTGATGTTATAAAATAACATCTCCTCTTTCACTTCTCCGACTCTTAGACATTTCCTCTCTCTCAAATATCATTCTCCAGCCATCCTAATCGAATTCTAGCCTCCCTATCCACATGTTATCATAGTAGAGTGGATTGATCAAGCTCCGGAGAAGGTTTTGACGGTGTTGTTCTCCCGTCCTTCATCGTTCTTCATTATTTTTCCTCGTCCCTCGTCAAGTAAGGTAAGTTTATCAAACCTTTGAATCCATCTCAGTGTTGATAGTTTAGTTGTACTAGATTTCGAATGTTTTGGGTAGTTTAGAACTCTTGACGATAATCGAACCGTGGAAAACTAGCACTAATCATAATCGTTAAACGAAAAACCTACCAAGCTAGTATTTCGTATGACTTGTGGTAGTAATCATAGTTGGGTGGTAAAGCTCATGATCGAACTTATAAATCACCAACACCATGAAATTGTCATGTAATGGATTGTGTTAGTAATCCAATTATCGTATGGTAAACTCGTTGGAATTTCTTTAATGAATTAGTTATCAATTACCGAATTAGATAGGTAATCAAATATATTAGGATTTCGCTGGAATTGTACTTGTCCGTCTTACCCTAGAGTTGTGGAATTTCGAATTCAAGTAATTAGCGAATTTACAAGTGGTTATAGTTGTAGCCGTATCGTAGAAATATTGTATGGGAACATTGTGGTTAAAATTATGTGATAAATTGATAATCGATGGATTGAGGATTTGAGTAATTTGCATTGTTATTAAACATAGATTTTGGTTCCAACATTATGAATCGAAATAGGTTTAGAATCTTATAGGGACAGGGGTAATTATCTCTATTCGTCATTATCACCATGAGGTATTAATCGACGAATATGTAATAGGTTGAGCTCTCGATTGTGGGCGTTCGAGCCGTTATGTTATCAACGAAATTACTCTCGTCGAAAACTAAGGCAAGTGATACCTTGCTCAGACTATGTCATGTTAAATTCCAAAATTTAAAGTGTGTCACTATTTTTGGAATTTTTGTTCGTTTACTTACCCACGTCCGGAGTATTCCTGTGTAGATACTTCCGTGACCCCTGGTTGAGACCGTGGGAGTTTATGTGTTGATATACCATACGAAACTGTGCTGAGGGATAAAACTTGAATGGTATCCACGTCCGGAGTATTCCTGTGTAGATAATTCTGTGACCCTTGGTTGCGATCTTGGGAGTTTATCTGTTGATAGAAAAGATAATGTTGAGTATTCTGTGATTTATTGCCAAACCGAATAATAATATTGTACTACGGATTTATCTTATTCTGTTGATGAATTTTTGTTCGTATTGTCTGACCTAGGTTGGCTGGCACGATTCGTCATGTCAGGCAAATTTGTTGAATATGTGTAGGGCGTTCCCGAAGGTTCCAGTCAGGCTTGAGTAGTGTTGGGGAGAAGCCTTGTTATTTCGTTTCTTTAAACTGAATTCTGAAACATTCCACGTTTATGTAATAACTGTGTATGCGAACCTGTTATTCTAAAGTATTTCGTTTCGCAATTGTACCATCATGGAGCTACTTTCATGAAAATTAATTAATGGAGAAATTTCAAAGTCTTAAAAATTTGCCTTGTGGGCCCCACACGGGATTCACGGCACTGTAACGACCCGGTAAATTTTGGGGGCGTTACAGTTCTCAACTACCCGGCAACAGAAGTCATGAAGATACAAATACGGTAGGGTGAAATTTTTCTTGTGGAATGAGAGGTGAACGTTCTTGGCATTCTCATCACTCGTGAATAGTTTCTAGTAGGCAGACAGTAGGCTTTCCAACCCGAAGGTTTCAAGTTCTTCCATTTTCAGGCCATCACACGGCAGCCTGTACAATTTTTCCAATAGATCTCTGTTCACAGAGACCTCAATCCCTTGAACAGTTGCAGAAATATCAGTGATCTCACATCCTCTCCTCTGAGATGAGTACTTGAACGAGGCATCCAAGTAGAATTCTTCAACAGTTTGTTCATCATATAACTCATCATGGTGACTAGCAAGGCGATACAGCCCTTAAAAGGTACATACAAGATTCAATTCTTACATTAATATAGCGTTCTCCCTTAAAAGGTACATACAAGATTCAATTCTTACATTAATATATGGATCAATACTATATTCATGGGTCGTACTGTATTCCCCCTTAATTAATGCACACGTCAGCTGTAGGAAGGTTTCATGCCTTCTTTGTCCTACAGTACGATCTGACTTGTTCTGAGTGTACAGTCAACTAAAGTGGATAATGTATTCTTGGGTCTTACAGCATTCCCCCTCAATTAACGAGTATGATGTAAAAACTTACATGGAGTCGGGATGTAGCATTCCCAATTCTTGACGAAGCATACAAAATCTGGTTGTGCTGATAAGTTTTGTAAAGATGTCGGCCAACTAAATATCTATATGAATTTTTTCGATTCGAACATCCTTATTCTCAACATGATTCCTGATGAAGTGATGCTTCTTATCAATATTCTTAGTTCACGAGTGCAATACAGGGTTGTGTGCTATTGCAATTGCACTCGTGCTATCGCACATGATTGGCGTTTCTCTGGCACTAATTCCATAACCCTGTAGTTGTTGTTGTATCCAGAGAATCTGCATACAACTTCCAGCGGCCTAGTATTCCGACTCAGCTGTAGAAAGTGAGTTGGCCAATTGCTTCTTACTGAACCATGACACAAGTCTAGTTCCAAGAAAGTGATAAGTACCGCTTGTGCTCTTCCTATCCAGCTTACAGCCTCTGAGATCCTAGTCGATGTAGCCAAACAAATTGAATTTTCCTTCCTTAGGATACCATAATCCTACATCAACTGTTCCTTTCACGTACTTAAGGATTCGTTTGGCTATTGTGAAGTGTGACTCCTTAGGTGCTATTTGATACCGAGCACACACTCCTACAACAAACTGGATATCAGGCCTGCTTGCTGTTAGGTACAGGAGTGAGCCAATAAGCTTCATGTAGAGTGATTGATCAACCAGCTTTTCAGCTTCATCAGCAATAATTTGCGTGGAAGTTCTCATGGGATTGACGAGGATTTAGAGTTATTCATTCCAAACTTGTTGACCAGCTCCTTGCTGTACTTCTCCTAGTTGATGAAGATTCCTGTAGCCAATTACTTCACCTGCAATCCTAGGAAGTAACTAAGTTCCCCCATTATAATCATTTCAAATTTACTTTGCATGAGATGAGAGAACCTTTGACATAGAGCAAGGTTAGTAGAACCAAATATAATATCATCGATATATATTTGCACCATTAACAGGTCATCTCCTTCCTATATTTTAAAAAGAGTCTTCTCCACAGCACCTTTCTAAAATCCACTGTTGATAAGGTATAGAGACAGGGTTTCATACCAAGCCCTATGTGTTTGATTAAGTCCATACAGAGCTTTCCGTAGTCTGTATACTAGGTCTCCGCCTTCAGTGTTGACAAACCCTGGTGGTTGTTAAACATAGACTTCTTCGGCAAGATCTCCATTCAGAAATGCGCTTTTAATGTCCATTTGATATTGTAACGCCCCGACTTTCTAGGGGTAATTATAGGGGAAAATAAGTAAAAAGGTAAATTTTGATGAAAAATAATTTCTTTTGAGAATATTAAAATTCTCGCCTACAAAGTCGAGTCGCTACACTGACATAAAATAAATACCTTTAATTAAGGCAACAACACAACATAGATAAGAGATAATAATTGCGGCGGAAGAACAAATTATAAATTGTTAATTTCTAAACAAAAGTTTCCCCAAATAATTTCCAAAAAAACATGAGATATAAAGAAAAACATCATTTAATAAAATTTTCATCATATGCCCTCTCGGCTCACTCCTTCGTCCATCCGACTCGGTTTAACCTACGGGATCAATATAGGTGGGGGTGAGCTTCCTTCAGCTCGTGGAAATCACACATATCACAGTAATATACAATTTCATGGAAAGCATTTAAATGATTATTCTATCAATAACATTTTCCTCAACATGAATACTGTAACACCCCCGTGATTTACAGAGATATTACAGCGTCGTAGATTCTTGTTGGAGAACCTACCAGGATTAGACCAACATAAAAGACATTAACCATCAACGAAACCGAGACATTCACACATTTAAAACCAATGTTAACTTCAATGCGACATACATCACCAAAACATACCAATACATGGTCCTGTTGGATAATAGCAGATACAACAACTCACAACTGATCCAACAACATTGACAATGACTAACACCAACACGTTAAGCCATATACGACAGTACCCGCACGAGTACAAAACCAGAACATGACCATGACCATGATAAAACAACCACCAACTCACAATAACACATGATATTAGTGTGGCTCGTCATCCTCGTGCCCTTCCTATGCCGGTTTACCACTAAGACCTGTATCTGAATACACAACAATTATATCCACCCCCAAAGGGGTTAGCAAATAGTTGATGCAAGTACAACGATTTATGAATATGTACCACAAGTGAATAAACAATCAAATCATAGTGCCATCACATATATTCCGAAATACCATACCAAAATCATCATCACAAAACAATCTCCCGAGTTGTACTGGCCCTGTACCTCACGCGAGATACACACCCCAGAAAGTCCTCGTCAGGCCCTCCCTGGTTGTACAACCCCACCGAGTGATCCCCAGATACTCGCAGTCTAACGGATCCCAGGGGACCTCACTGGTTTTAGCTCGGTTCACACACACTCAACCACATGGCACAAACCACATTTTCTGAAGTTACCACTTTTTGTAAAATCACATTTTCCACATATTCACATGAAGTACATCAAATGCAATCCAAGTACTTGCCTCAATTACAATGGTACAGGGGACGGTGAACGAAAGGACCTGCTGCTCGAACTTTCCTCAACGATTAGGTCCTATTACAACACAACACTATATCAAACACAACACGATGGAAACAGAAAGGTTTACCCTAAGTTCTACTCTTAGGGACAATCAATCGGACACTATAGGGTCATAGTGGGTTATACATAACTACGGAAGAAAATTCGAAACTTAATCCGTAAACTTCAATTAAAAGGAAAGGATTATAATTATAACATCATAATCTAACACAATCACGGCTAGATCCGGACTTTAGAGGATGAAACCTCAATAAAACCCTAAAATATGAAGAACTGAAGTTTCTGAATGATTTCCCTTGATCCGGACGATAAAAGTTGTTGAGATCTTGTTAAAGTTGCTCTAGGAACTCCTAAACATTGGTGGGTAGTGAAATCTTGCCAAAACCTGCACTTCCCTACGTCCAGATCGCCCAGCCACGGGAGGAGGAAAGAAAGGAGTAGAAATGATGTAAACTGAACTATGTTGTCCTATTTATACAGGATGTGATTAGCGCGCGCTACGGGCAAAGGTGTAGCATGCGCTATCGGGCTAAAAGGCAGTCCACCACCTTTGAAAGGCGGTGCAAAACTTTCTACACTGTCCATGCTAGCGATAATGGTTAGCGCGCTACCTGTTAGTTTGTCCAAAGTCCAGAAACCTCTGCATGTGCTGACCGGCCATAATGGCATGCGCTATCATAGCCAATTAACGTGCGCTACAATGCATGATTAGCACGCGCTAGCGACACAATCTAGCGTGCGCTAACTTGTACTTCTCAGCATCACTACTATGAAGTTTGGTCAGAACGAACACCTCCTGATAGGCACATAACTCGACAATCACTAACAGCCAACATACCAGTTCCAACTCCAATATCCGCACGATTCCAGGATCAGACAGTATAATATGGAACTTTCCCAGACCAACTCCCAATATAATACGACCATTAATAAAATACATTATTAATAAAGTATACTGATCTTACACCCTTACCCTCTAAAAAGAAGTTTCATCCTCAAAACTTGAAACAGGAAAGGCGGTCGTCGAAATATGTATCTGAATCACCTATCGTATCAATACACAATTTATTCTTAAATCATACACATTACACCAGTACATATTTATAAGAAAACATCAATACACAGCATGCCCCATTAAGCCTATCTCAGGGGTTAACGACGACAGAGTTATCTTCGACCTCTGCTTTCGGTTCCTCTTCGGGATCTTCCTCGGGATCCTCTTCCTCTTCTGCGATTTCTTATCCCACTGTCGGGATTGGGGCCGCTGGAAGGATAGCGAGGATCTCCTCAGCGTTGGCCCATATCATTGATCTCTCTTGCTGCACCTGATCCTGGAGGGCCTCTCTTGCTTGCGTGTACTGGGGGCCTCCCTCTCTTGAAGAGTACGTCGTGCTGCAGCTAACTGAGCTTCTAGCTGCGCAGCATGCTCGCGTTCTCGTATAGCTGCTTCTTGCGCAGTCTAACTTGCATCTCTATGAAATTGTGCTACGGCCTCTAGATAATTTATATGTTCTAAGCAATGGGTATGCCTAGTAGGATCCATATTTACAAGATCATTCAACTTTTCCTTCCAGTTAACGTCCTAAGTTTACTATGGAAATACCTCTCAGGGCTTTATATACACATCAAACTAATTTTAAGTCGGCGGCCCTAGCGGTACTACAGTTGTTTCTAGTAGCCGCTATTATGGCAGCGCCGTCATTTAGTATCAATTATCCCTCGCCGCCATAACAATAACAATAATAGTGATGAAATCTTGATGATAGACTTACAAAGGCTTCCGATAAGGATTGAGTTTATCCATAGCATGAATATGACCAAAATATTGGTCAAACTAAAAGATACAATCACGGACTCTCGGTATTCCCACTTGTTGTCAAGGCATGATGACCATCTCTCAGATGCTGATCAGCGAGACTAGCGATCCGAAGAAACAAAAATAGAGCAGAAAGAAAAGGAACTAACGGGGAAATAAAATTATTACATCCCACTTCTTTTGAAATAAGTTTCATCCTAAAACTTAGGTCATGAAACAATCAAGGCAAGTCACTTTAGATAACACACGTTATTCGCTACCAACAACAGGCACAAAACTCCATGTCATACTGCGGTCCAATTCAACATGCACGAATGCTTATGAAGTGCAATGATCATGAACCACTACCATTGATAATCCAAATAGTACAATAATCAAAATGCGAGCTTAACGCCAAACGAATATATAATTCCGATAACTTCAAAGCTTTGGAAAGTCGCATGTTGGGACAAATATCTGAACCTTAAAGAAATGAGATGCTCGATAATCAGGATGCAAGATCGAGCAACAACAATTGAACCACAACGATCGAACAACATTGATCGAACAACAACGTTTAGATGACAATAATCAAACAACCCCGAAGTTTACGCCTCAACCCAAGACATTAAATGGGCTTGTAAGAATTACAAGACGTTCACTTTACGTAGGACTCATGAGATTTGAATTGAACTTAAGGAAAAGTCACAATTGTGAACGGATTCATCTGAAACAATGTCACAACTCGTTCAAACGACAAAAACCGAAGAACAGAACAAATTCAGAAGGTATCACTGAACATAAGCGAGTTAGGGTGGAAAAAGAAGTCAAAAACTCGGGTGTCATGATCCACTTTAAATAAAGGAAGTTTGTCCCCGAAATTTAGAACAACGAAAACAAGGTAATAACGTAACACGCAACTTCATAAGGTCAGATGGCCAAATCTCTGAGCATTCTGATGAATGTGGAATGACTACTAACATCACGAGGATTTCTTAGTAGTAACGCGATTCAGTTAACGGCACAAGTTGAAATCAAAATAAAGCACAACATAATAAATAGGTTTTGCCCGGGTAGAATCATGAGCTATCCAATGAAATAGAGTCCCATATTCAACGACAATGGGGTTATACAACGAGATCTTGAAACCGGTACATGACAGGGACCATAATTACGATAAGCTCAGACATCAAACCAATCATCGCAGTACCACCAAATTCGCAAGTTCTGAAGTACGACAACAGAGTCGAGCATGAGGGTTCAAGGCCTTAAATTATGCAAGTGCACGAATCCCGATCATTATACTCTTCTCTCCCTCAAAGGGAGTTTGGTCCTCAAAACGTAAAATTAGAAAATTAGAGGTGGAAAGCAAGAAGATAAAGAGAATCAAGCCACAATTGTCGGGAGCATCAACAATTCAGACGTATTAGGAAAGCATCACTTGTCATCATCTGGCGTACGATCACTTGTTTTGTTCACCAAGAGTTTACGGACATTTGATCAAGCGTTAATTGTTCACAGTTCCTCAGAATCTTTAGAATTATCAATCGAGTTGAAAAAGTGGGAATTATGGATATACAATTCATAGGACATGACCAACCACAGCATTTGTCATCAATCGATTCATCCAACCTGTATTGAAAAGACGAGATCAAGAACAAAATCTACAAAATGGTCAAGTCGAGGGAAAATCAAGGTATTGCCACGATCCGACGAAGAACAATGGATTAGAAGATGTTATACTCCAAAACACCTTTGAACAGAACAAAATCTGCCAAGGTCACGAACCCTACTCGCCTTCGATTCACAGTTTGGTGTTACCCATGGGGAAACAGGAAAAGAGCGGAAATGGTGAATCACAGTTGTTGTCCGGTTTATATGCGGGATAGATTAGCGTGCGCCGACTACAAGCGTTAGCGTGCGCTAAAGAGGCCTACAGCCTCAGTCCAGTAGCCCTCTGGACTGTCCCTCCCGAATTACCAGTTAGCGCGCGTTACCCTCTCCGTAGCGTGCGCTAACTGATGCACCTGAGCGCGCGCTACATAATTGCATAGCGTGCACTGCCGAACTCTTAGTCAAATGTAGTAGTGGTGTACGCTAACAGCTCCGATGCAGTAGTGGTGTACGCTATCCCCAAGGTGGTGTACGCTAACAGCTCCGATTCAGTAAAATGGTCATGCACATACCTTAAACAGCATTAGAACCGAAGGTTACCAATAAACGACAACATGCAAATCCGAACACCATCGGTTCGCACGTATACAACACCACACAACCAATCATTGAAAGATCATTAAAAATAAACTGAAATCCTACTTCTCGATGAAGAAGGTTATTATCACGAGTGTATACCAAATGTCCTGCCGTTTACACCATCAATTTGATCATCATTCTGACCACTATTGCCCAAAAACTTCCAGATGTTTTCTGTCTCCTTCTCCCGATTGTCAACTCAGTTACTGAGGAGGCTTTAGAGGGTGTCATCTTATCTTAGTACTCCCCCACCATAGCATGAATTCCTCGTCGTATGGACTACATCATTACTTCCACAATCGCCAACACATCCACCTCCTTCAAGATTCGACATATCAAGACTTGTAATACTCTTTCGTACCGTAACACCACCGGACACAATCAACATCTCCGAGTACTCAGAGTAGGCAACAATCCTCCCTTCGCTTGGTAAACCCACAACATAAGGTTCACAATCATGAAAACCAGAAATATTCAAACGATTTACACAAGACAAGGATATAAATGAATGCGTAGCTCCTATATCGAATAAAACGCTAACTGGCTAGGAAAGGATCTGAACAATACCTGATGCGACAGCAGCATCCTGATTGTCTGTTATCCTCATCTCCTACAGACGTGGGGGAACAGATCCGGCACTCGATGTACCCTTTCGGTCCCATTGTCCTCTGCCTCGTCCGTGGCCAAAATTCTGAGGCATTTGAACACTTTGCTACGTCTGTTGGATACTGGCTTCCTTCTGAACTGGCTGTGGTGTACGGGCTCTAAAAGACTTTGCAGCCTCTTCACAGAACACCGCACGATGTCCCTCTCGACCATAATCAAAACAAGTCACAGCAGGTAGGGGGAAATTCCGTCGATAGTGCCCCGTCTGGGCACAGTTAAAGCATTTCCTGGTGACATCCGTCGTGGTTGATGCTGCTCCGAAGTTCCTTCCACTCTTAGATGGGTGCGGAGGTTTCTTGAAAGAATGAAAGGATGAGTGGGCCTTACGGGGCCCGAATTTTCGCTTAGTGTTCCGTAAAACTACCGGAGACTTTCTGCTTCTTGGATTTTGCAAACTTCTCCATTGCTGCTTCCTTGATTTCATACGCCAATGCTTTATCCTGGTATTGACGGAGAGTGGTACATTTAAAACCGGACATGTACCTCCGGATTTCTGGTTTCATTCTCATATCAAAATGGATCATCATTTCTGCATCTGTTCTGACCAGATGTCGAACAAATGCCTTAATTGCCTGAGATACTGGCACATCTGACGGCTGAGCGGAGAAAAACTCCCGAACCTTGGCTTCCCTCACAGGACGAGGGCAATACTGAGCTTCCATCATCAATTTAAATTCTGTTCAATCAGCTTCATGGTCTACAGCCGGATGGCTTCCCACCATTCGACGCTTCTCCTATCGTAGCATCTTGAGCAATAGAGGCTCTCCTGGTCGCCGTGGCAATTAATCCCGGCAAAAATTTTCTCTAGTTCCTTCAACCAATGATCCCAGGTGGGAGTCTCAGAAATACCATCGAATTTAGGTGGTTGCATCTTCGCCACCTCTTGCAGCCATCGGTCGCCTCGATTTCCCATGTCTGGGATACCCTGTTGTCGATCTCCCTGTTGTAACCCTACTGCCACCTGCATTCGGTCCACTACCTGGGCGAACTGAGTCATGTGGTTCACCACCTGATGAAGGATTTCGGGTACAACAGATTCTGGTTCATTATTAATAGATCTTTGTGGCTCGCCTGAGCTGTGGCTGGCCTGATTAGAAGGCGAAGCTTCTCTTTCGGCATTCCTTCGTCCGCATCCGCGACCACGACCACGTCCACGTCCACCTCTCAACATACTGTAAGCATAAATACTCAATATACAGGAAACAATATCGTTCAATGTTCAAGTATAAAGATACACAATATGTAAAGGACGAGATAGAGTTTAGGAACTGACAACCACTGTTCGCACGAAGACGTAGGCAGTACAGTGATGTTATTCACGGCCGGTTACCTCAAAAGACGTATACGACCCCTATTTTAACCCAATGGCCAAGATATCCATAATCTTAGCTCTGATACCATATTCTTTAACACCCCCGATATATTCAGGAATATTACAATGTCGTAAATCCTTTACATAGGGATTTACAAGGCTGGAGAAATGAAAAGACAATAACAGATACCAACGTATGAAAGTAACTGAAATAAAATACAACAGTTCTGACCAATACTGAAAATACAAATGTCCAAAGGAAAAGTATTAATACATCACCAAATCCAAATCATCACAAACGACGACGTACTCAAGTACTTATTAAAATGATACAAACAACAGACAGATAAACCCGGTCGGAACATCACTCTGCACCCTCGTCGTCATGCAACTCCAGTGGTTGTTTCCCCGATCTCCTGGATCCTGAACATAAACAAATGTTCACCCCGGAAGAGGTTAGCACAACGATGCATTGGAGGTTGATATATTTCCTGGAAATCCACAAAGCAGATATGTATAGATCGATCCACCATGGAATATGAGTTTATATCTTTAGATAAAGCTGGTCAAGAGCTAAATGGATTCGGAACTTTTTGGAAGATATTCCTTATTTGGATAAGCCACCTGTGATGATTCACTGTGATAGCCAAGTGGCTATAGGAAGGGCACAGAGCCTTGTGTATAACAGAAAGTCTCGTCATATTCGTCAAAGACATAATACTGTTAGACAATTGATCTCAAATGGTGTAATATCCACAGACTATGTAAAGTCAAATGAGACTCTTGCTGATAACTTTACAAAAGGACTTGATCAAGCTCAATTAAAATTATTGTTAGAGGGAATGGGTTTAAAATCCACAAATTTAAAGAAGGATCATAGTGGTAATCCAACCATGCTGAATGGAGATCCCATGAACTTTGTTCAATGGAATAACTAAGCTATGTGAATTCAGTAGAGCACTTGGAACAATTTGTTGTTCAAAGCTCATCCCTAGAAAGAAATCCAAGTGATGTGAATTGAGAATTGTGGTGAAGATAAGTCATAATGACTTTTAATGAATCCCAAACCTATAAGGTGGAGTATTGTAGAGTACTCTTGATGGGATGTTACCTATATAAGTCTAAAGTTAGGGCCGCTTCAATATAGACACTTATAAATCCAAAGTGTTGTCCATGGCCAAAAAGGACATAACAGAAGAACGAAAATGTGTTGAGAACTTGTTGTGTGAATATTATTGTCTCGGTATACACTATGACGGAATAGTCCACGGTATCAGGTCTACTAGGCCGTCAGTATATCCGGTAATATTTACTAAAGGAAGGTTCAAAGCCACAAACTACCTATCCTAGGTAAGAAGAACTCATGAGCACTGAGCATAAGATTCTGCATTCATGCATGCATTAGTTCACGTGGGGATTGTTGGAAAAAATCAATTTTAATTGATTTTTTAATCGCTAAAATATTTAAGTTATGTAAAATTAAATAGTTCAGGATTAATATACGTTCGGAGTATATAATCGTAGTATATCTAATTTCTCAAAACTAATTTTTAGTGAGTGAGAAATTAATGAATAAAGTTAGTCATTTGAAAGGGCATTTTGAAATGATGGGAATATGTGTAACACCCCCAAGTTATTCAAGGTATATTACAGCACCGTGAACCCTGTCGTGGGACCCACAAGGCTAATCATATGCGGAACTATAAAACTTGATCGAGGAGGTCCAAATACAATAAAACGAAGGACAAAACGAAGGGTATTCAAACCATATCCAATGTATCCAAATACATTACAACACAAATCAATACCTCGGCAATACAGTCCGGAACATCAAGGAAACTGAAACACAATACTCGAGTATTCAATAACCATTCCAGTATAATAATACTGAATGGAGGAACATAAAATATAACCGGAAATAAGACACAGTATCACGCTTGCCCATCATCTTCATGCCGACCTGATACCTGCCTGTCCGCTCTCCTGGAACCTGAAATACATAAAAAGTATTTCCCCCATAAAGGGGTTAGCCGTCGAATAGCTAGTGCAAGTATATCGAATATGAAATACAATACTCCTCGACAATAAAGTAAAAGTAACCGTCAATTCATCATTTCAAGACTAGTATTCAGGAATAACTAAATCTCATAGATCAATACATACATGATCAACCGTGGAACCTCACCAGAGGCTACGGAACCCTCAGAGGACCCGTCGGTCCGTCCCAGAGTGGTTAACCCAAATTATCCGTGGAATCGCACCAGAGGCTACGAAACCCTCAGAGGACCCGTTGGCCCATCCCAGAGTGGATATAAACAATCATGCCATTCATATATCTTACTTTGAAAGTGAGGAACGTACAATCATAAATATATATTTGCCTTTGTGACATCGAGAAATCGAACGGAAAAGAGTATAAGTTTGGTAGGTCCAAGAACGTACTTCCGGTACCTAAACGATTCGCAAGGGATATGATAATCAATAATCCATACCCATAACTCACGAAGAAACTCCCGAAACCCGCCTACGATTCACGAAACTACAAGGGTAAACAATTAAAGGTTGGAAAATCACCCAAACCTTCACAAGTCCAAACACGGCACAAACCAATCTGTAAAATCATAAAGGAATCATAGATACGGGGTAGATAAATCATAATCTCAAGGTTCTCAAGCTCCAAAATTGATAAATCAGACGAATCTAAGAAAAACCCCAAAATTCCCAAAATTAGGGTTCTATGGATTTTTACCTTGATTTGGAAGATAGAATGGATTAGATGTTGTGAAATCTTTGTTATACAACCAAAGATGTTGATATCTGAAGAAGGATCGCCCCAAACTCCCCGAATCGCCCAAAACCCGCTGCTCCCGATCGAAAATGTGAAAAGGATGAAAAGAATGACGAGTGCAGGTCAACTGTCATATATATACTATGCCCAGTCTAGTGCACACTACGCCTCAATATTAGCGTGCGCTAGCGGGGTCACCAGGTAGTCCAGTGGCTTCTGCCAGCCTCGATATCGTGCGTTAGGTATACCATTGCATGCGCTAATCGCCTACTCTTAGCACGCGCTAGCCGATAGTTAGCGTGCGCTAACTGAGAGTTGGTGTCCAGAAATTAGAGTCCAGAACCTACTCTCCTCTGCCCTGTTCGAGTCTTAGCGTGCGCTACTGTGATAGCTTAGCATGCGCTATGCAAAACTTATAGCGTGCGCTAGCCTAAGCCTAGCGTATGTTACCTGATAGTCCAGACAGCCTGAAAACCTCACTGCCTCTGCCGACCCAGCTCGTTAGCGTGCGCTACGGACGTGTTAGCGCGCGCTACTGACCACGAATAGCATGTGCTAGCTAACTCCTAGCGTGCGCTAACTGCTAGTCTAGAGAGCAGAATTAGTTACTGTCTCTGAACATCGAATTTGGGAGGCACATATACTATATACAAGGGTGAGAATATATATACATGCGTATTATGCTTAAAATCAACTTTTGGTCTTGTGACAGGAATAATAATACCATGTCTGAAACATAATATTTTGCAAATAAGGGGCGAGTCACGTTTCGCACAAAACTCGTGAATACTTTAGAAGAGGAAGTTTTATTTACATGTCGATTTTGAAATCATTTTTAATAATGCACAAAACAATTTATATTTTTAAAATATTTGAAGACGTCTATAATCCGAAATGTTTCAAAAATTTACTTGGGATTTAGATAAAATGAAGATCCTTCCTCTTTTACTAATTGTTTAAATATTTCCCACCGAATACATACTCATTTGACATAACGATCATATGTTGTCACCATTTGAAAGAGTTTCAAAAACCACTTTAAAAATACTCCCGCAGTGGTTAAAATTGATACTAAAAAATCTCATGGAATGTAGGAATCAATAACATTCCTGGTTTTCCAATATACGTTATGTAACTATTTTCACCCAGACCATATAGTATACTCATGCACATCCCAACAATCCTAATACCATGAACAACTTCCAGTCCCTCAACCAAGGGTTAATCGAATTAATACAACACACCCATCACACACATAGGAGGGAGCTTACAATCAAAAGACATACCTTCTCCCTACATCAATATGCACCAGTTCCGTATAAGGAGGAAAACAATAGACACAATTCCAATGGAACACAATTCACATGAGGAACTCAAAATCCAAGCATGTTCGGAAAGAGAAAAACAATTTGGGCAGAAGGAATTAGAATTCAGAGAGACTTACAGCGTAGGTCGCACGAGATGGCAGAAACCCAGTGATACCATAAAGAAACGACTAACTCAACTTTGACGGACCCAAAACGCCAACAGCCTAGGTATCCATAAACCAAAGCTCCGATATCAAATTCTGTAACACCTCCGTGATTTACAGAGATATTACAGCGCCGTAGATTCTTTTTGGAGAAGCTACCAGGCTTAGACCATCATAAAAGACATTAACCATCAACGAACCAAGACATTCACACATTTAAAACCAACGTTAACTTCAACGCGACATACATCACCAAAACATACCAATACATGGTCCTGTTGGATCACAGCAGATACAACAACTCACAACTGATCCAACAACATTGACAATGACTAACACCAACACATTAAACCATATACGACAGTACCCACGCGAGTACAAAACCAGAACACAACCTTGACCATGATAAAACGACCACCAACTCACAATAACACATGATATCAGTATTGCTTGTCATCCTCGTGCCCTTCCTGCGCCGGCTTGCCACTAAGACCTGTACCTGAATACACAACAAGTATATCCACCCCCAAAGGGGTCAGCAAACAGCTGGTGCAAGTACAACAATTTATGAAAATGTACCACAAGTGAATAAACAATCAAATCACAGTGCCATCACATATATTCCGGAATACCATACCAAAATCATCATCACAAAACAATCTCCCGAGCTGTACTGGACCTGTACCTCACGCAAGATACACACCCCAGAAAGTCCTCGTCAGGCCCTCCCTGGTTGTACAACCCCACCAAGTAATCCGCATATACTCGCCGTCTAATGGATCCCAGGGGACCCTCACTGGTTTTAACTCGGTTCACACACACTCAACCAGATGGCACAAACCACATTTTCTGAAATTACCACTTTTCATAAAATCACATTTTTCACATATTCACACGAAATACATCAAACGCAATCAAAGTACTTGCCTCAATTGCAATGGTACATGGGACAGTGAATGAAATGACCTGTTGCTCGAACTTTCCTCAACGATTAGGTCCTAGCACAACACAGCACTATATCAAACACAGCTCGACGGAAACTGAAAGGTTTACCCTAAGTTCTACTCTTAGGGACAATCAATCGGACACTATATGGATTATACATAACTACGGAAGAAAAATCGAAACTTAATCCGTAAACTTCAACGAAAAGCAAAGGATTATAATTACAACATCATAATACAACACAATCCCGGCTAGATCCGGAATTTTGAGGATGAAACCTCAATAAAACCCTAAAATATGAAAAATTGAGGTTTTGAATGATTTACCTTGATCCGGATGATAAAAGTTGTTAAGATCTTGTTAACTTTGCTCTAGGAACTCCTAAACATTGTTGGGTAGTGAAATCTGGCCAAAACCTGCACTTCTGTTGGGATAACAATCCCTGTATCGAAAAATCTTGACAGAATGTTTTGACAATGTGCTAATCCAGCATACAGCAAACAGCTGTACCGAAAAGCTGATCAAAGGTGTCAACCTGTATCGAAGTCTTCTCGTAGTTCCAGCATATAGTGAATCAATCATACAGCAAAGGAGTCTCATAAGACTAAGTATTGAAGCTGTCTCGAATCGACAATACAGCTATCATTCCATACAGTATCCAAACAGGACAAGAAGGAATCTTTGTTATTCGCTAAAGTCAAAGTCCCGTTTAAGAAGATATATTTAAATACTAAATGATAAAGTATTTAAATATTAAGCCGTCATAGATCTTCAATCAAGCACAAAATCCGGATCGTGTTTTGTTCAAACACATCATCCCGTTGGAATGGACTTTTGCTCAACGGATCTATCTCAACGGATATATTCAAGAAGGCTATATATATATCTCCAGACTTTGAAGATCAATGCATACAAAATCAACAACAACGAAGTTATCATCATATACATCTGAGCAAACATATCTCCCAAAGCATACTGCTATTCTGAAAGAAGAGATATACAAGTGCTCAAACCGTGAACAACACATCATAAGCTAAAAGCTCAGAAAGTCAAAGTTGTTGTTCAAACATTGTTCTATCCTTGAACAAAAGCCATTAGCCCTGTGTGGACTGAGAAACCTTGCTATTCCTAAATTGTGTGTGACGGACTTGCATTGAAGAGACAAAGCTTCGAAACTGTGTGTGAAGAAGCCAGTCAAGTGAAAGCTTAAATCAATCTGTGTGAATGGTTGAAAGCTTCAATCATTGTATCAATCTGTGTGAACGATACATTGATAGGTTTTACTATAAATACGTAGTTGTCTACGTAGTATTTATAATAAACGTTTTAACTCCTGTGTGGAGGACCAGTGGACGTAGAGGGGTTTACCTCGAACCACTTTAATTACCGTGTCATCTACCTTCTGCATTTACTGTTTTAATATCTGTGATTAATTTTAAGTATACACTTCATTTCTAGTTGCTATATTTACAGCAACTTACTTTAAAAAAGACTTCCGCTACACACTCAGATTTGAAAACCGTACAGCTTGTTGTTTAAAACACTTTCCAAGCTGTATCATGTATACATAGTGGCCAATAAGTTGTATCGGAGCGGTTGATTCTAAAAGGAATCAGTCGTATTTTTTATTGAATCAAATCCTTAAATCACTTATTTTTGAAAAACAGTATTTTTCTTCCTTATTCTCATATGGATACACCAATGATCAATAAAGTTCCTATGTTTTCTATTAACGAATTTGATGATTGGAGAATTAGGATGGAGGCTCATCTTGCAGCAATGCACGAAGAGATGATTTTTGTCATACAGGATGGCCCCATAAAGGTCATGAAGGTAAATCCGGCCCCAAGAATTGAAGGCCAGGCTCATGCAGAGATTCTCGAGAAAGAGCGCGAACAATGGACTTCTGACGAAAGAAATCGCGCCAACCTCGACAATGTCGCGAAGAATGTGCTATTTGTCACTCTTGACAAAGGCACGTTCTCTAAGGTAAAGAGATGCAAATCAGCCAAAGATATCTGGGATAAACTCAAGTTAATTTGTGAGGGAACTGAGCTCTCAAAAGAAAACAAGATTTCAAAATTAACTCAGCAATTTGAATCTTTTGAAATAAAACCAAGTGAAACACTTGAGGAACTTGACCTCAGATTCACTGGCATTATTGGTGAACTTGAAGCATTAGGTAAGATTTATACCCAAAGGGAGAAAAAACTAAAAAATTTCAGATCACTCCCTGCCTGATGGGACATTAAGACCACAACTATGCGTGTGTCGTGCAATCTTAGTGAAATATCTACTTTTGATCTCTTTTCTGACCTCAAAGCATTTGAGTACGATATAGATAGGAGAGAGAAAGCTGAAGAATCTCCCGCCAGGACTACAGCCTTAGCCGCTTTATCCAACCGAAGACACAGCATGCCGATTTCATCAAAGCCCATTCATAAGAATGCTGACAGCGACGATGACATCCTGTCGCAAGACGAAATGGCACTCCTCATGCATAAGTTCAAGAAGTTTATCAAGCAGTCGGGCAAGACCCCATACAGGTCCAAACCTATTCACAGGGTAAGTACCGAAACTTCCTCTGGTGATGCTAACCTATGTTATAATTGCAGGAAACCAGGACATTATGCAAATAAATGTCCTCATCCCAAAGTTCAAAGGTTTCCGGAAGCCGAGCAACAAGAAAATGATGAAAGAAGATGTGCTTGGAAAAACAAGCTCAAGGCCCTGATTGGTGAATCAGAAGCCTCCAACACACCATCAAAATCCGAAGAATGTCTTCAACTAGTCACTGACAGTGATTCATCTGATGATGATTTCGAAGATAAATCCTATATGTGCTTTATGGCCAAGGACATTCCGGAATATTAAGATAGCGATGATGAGGTAAGCTTAACCTCAGCTATCCCTTCCAATGCATATCATACTTTTGCAAACATGATGAATGAGTTTAAGAACATTCAAATGGCCCATGAGACATTGTAAAATGAAAATATACAGCTCCAACTTTCTAACTTAGAGCTGAAAGAAGAAAACGACTTGCTGAAAATAAATTACAAAAATATGTCTGTTGATTGTGAAAACAGTAAAGTCGAGTATGAAAAACTCATGGAGAGCAATCATCAACTTGCTCATGAACTAAGTGAGACTAAATCTCATAGTGAAAGCAATACAAATGATTTTGTTCTGCTTCAAGCCAGAGTAAAAACTCTCGAAAAATGAGAACGAGAACTTGAGACCATTCTGAAATCTTTCGAGAAATCATCTAAAAGAATGGAAGAAATTCTAAGCATTGGGCAATATGCTCATGATAAAAGTGGCTTAGGATACAACTTATTTTCCAATAAAGGGAAAACTAGTACTGTGTTCGTCAGGGGTGTGGAACCCATTCCTCTATCGGAAGAGGTTCCGAGTCATGTGAAGGAACCCGTTGCACCGCGAACAGCAAAAGCTGCCATTCCACCACAACAGTCATATTCCAGATAGCGGAATCACTAGCCATTCAGACCTGTAAGGCGTACCCAACAGCATGCTCCCCGAGCATATCAACAGCGCCAACAGCCGTTCAGAAAGAAGGCTGTATCCAAATATCAAAGGCCCGCACGTCAGTACTTTCAGTACAGCACGCCTAGATATTAGATACAGGAGCCGCGATATCCCTTGTGAAGGCAAGATGTAAGGCCGAATAAAATGGCTCCACCTCCAAGACGGCATTTGTACTGGACTAATAATAACCCTGAATTTTACATGCATAATAACTATCATGGTTATAGCAACTACGTACATGCCCCACATAGAAATCGAAATTACGGACCTAAACCATCCTACAGTAAACCTATTGCTGCCAGGAAAATCTGGGTACCTAAAGGCACTAACATCCATGGACCCAACAATCAAAGGGGACCTAAATCTACCTAATTTGTCTGCATACAGGACATTTTGGTACTTCGACAATGGATTTTCCCGGCACATGACAAGATATAAAAGCAAGCTGTCAGATTACGTAGAAGGTCGCGATCCAAAAGTGCGCTTCGGTGATAAATCTAAAGGAAGAACAAGAGGGAAGGGAACCCTACTTGTAGAAAAATTCAAAGTCACCGATGTAACTTATGTTGAAGGCTTACAGTACAATCTACTTAGTATTAGCCAGTTCTATGACAAACAGTTCTCGGTGAAGTTCTATATAGATCACTGTAGAGTCAAGAACATCCTGACCAAAGAAGTTGTGCTCACAGGAAGCAGATCAGGTAATACGTATATTGCTTACTGGATGCCTACGAGCTCCACAATTCCTTGTTTTGTTGCCAAAGGCACTGCAGATCTAAACTGGATATGGCACAAGAGGATGTCACACGTCAATTTCAAGACAATCAAAAAACTCTCCAGATAGGGAATGGTTAGAGGATTGCTAAATGTCTCATTCCAAAAAGACAGCGTATGTGGACCCTGTCAGAAAGGCAAGCAAATCAAGACCACCCTAAAAAGCAAATCCTACCTTTCCAACCACAGAGTTTTGGAAATTCTACATATGGATCTCTATGGTCCTGTAGATCCGGTAAGTTTGCGAGGTAAGAAATACTATCTCGTTATTATTGATGATTATTCCAGGTATGCTTGGACAATTTTCCTAGGCAAGAAGAAGGAAACAACATCAAAACTGCCCAAGCACCTGAGAAAGCTTCAAAATGAAAAAGGGTCGAGTATCGTGTCCATTCATTGCGACAGAGGTACGGAATTCACTAACCGCTTTATTGAGCAATACTGTTCGGAAAATAGGATACAACACGAATACTCAGCTTCCCGAACACCTCAACAAAATGGTGTTGCCGAGCGAAAGAACAGGACGCTGAAGGAAGCAACAAGGACAATGATTGCCGCAAGCAAGTTGCCACAGCATTTTTGGGGCGAAGCCACCAATACAGCGTGCTATACACAAAACCGCTGTATCATTAACAAGCATCACAACAAAACAGCATATGAGGTATGGAACAACAAAACTCCATTAGTTTCGTACTTTCACATATTTGGATGCAGGTGTTACATTTTGAACAACTGTAAGGATCAACTTAGAACCTTCGATGAGAAATCGGATGAAGGGATATTTGTTGGATATTCCTCTGTTAGCAAAGCTTACAGGATCTTCAATAAAAGGAAGCTAACAATTGAGGAATCAGTTCATGTAGTGTTCGATGAACCTCACCATAATCCTACAGGAGTAGAAGACATTTCTCAGAACATCCAACAACTGTCCATCATAGATCCACCAACTCCATTAGAACCTGTCGTTGACCTAGAAATCAACCCCGCAGCTGTAAGAACTGACGTAGATGAAGCCGATGTTGTACAAGCTAAAGCCGAAACTATAGAAACTCAAGATACAGTACGGGACCCCGAATTAGAACCCGACAGAAGATGGTTGAGAGATCACCCGCAAGAGTTGATCATAGGAAACATTGATGCTGGTGTTTCTACCCGTAAGAGAATACAGAGTACATAAGGAAATGTATTATGTGCACAAGAAGACCCCGAGTCAGAGATATCTCCATTTCCTTAATGGAAATCTCAATCCGATCTTAGAAGGCTTAATATGTGCACTATTGCTATATTCTTAGCCCAATCCGAACCTGTTTCTACCAAAAAAGCTCTCAACAACTCTCATTGGATCACATCTATGGAAGAAGAGCTTAACGGTTTCGAAAGAAACAACGTATGGTTTCTTGTACCCAGACCTACTCATCAATACGTAATTAGAACCAAATGGGTATTTAGAAACAAGAAGGATAGAATTGGACTCATTATCACGAATAAATCCCGACTAGTCGCCCAAGGCTACAGACAGGAAGAAGGCATAGACTACGATGAGACATTTGCCCCTGTAGCCAGACTAGAAGCCATTAGGATATTTTTAGCCTTTGTCGCCCATAAGAGCGTCATTGTATACCAAATGGATGTCAAAAGTGCATTCCTAAATGGGGACCTTTCTGAAGAAGTATATGTTGAACAACCACCAGGGTTTGTCACTCCAGAAGGCGAAGACCTAGTATACAGGCTAAGGAAAGCGATGTATGGACTTAAGCAAGCCCCTAGAGCATGGTATGAGACTCTGTCCCAGTATCTAACCGATAATGGATTCGAGAAAGGTGCTGGACAAGACCTTATTCAAAATACAGGAAGGTTATGACCTCTTGATGGTTCAAATATATGTAGACGATATAATATTTGGTTCAACGAACCTTGCTTTGTGTCAAAGGTTCTCTCATCTCATGCAAAGTAAATTTGAAATGAGTATGATGGGAGAACTTAGTTATTTCCTAGGATTGTAGGTAAAGCAGTTGCCCACAGGGATTTTCATCAACGAGGAAAAATACAGCAAGGAGCTTCTCAACAAGTTTGGAATGAATACATCCAAATCATCGTCAACCCCCATGAGCACTTCCGTGCAAATTAGTGCTGATGAAGCTGGAAAGCCGGTTGATCAATCACTCTACAGGAAGCCTATTGGCTCACTCCTGTACCTAACGGCTAGCAGGCCCGATATCCAGTTTGTTGTAGGAGTGTGTGCGTGATATCAAGTAGCACCTAAAGAATCACACTTCGCAACAGCCAAACGAATCCTGAAATACGTCAAAGGAACAGTCGATGTAGGACTGTGGTATCCTAAAGAAGGCGGATTCGATTTAGTTGGCTATAGCGACTCGGATCTCGGAGGTTGCAAGCTAGATAGGAAGAGTACAAGTGGAACTTGTCACTTTCTTGGACCTAGACTTGTGTCTTGGTTTAGCAAGAAATAATTGGCAAACTCGCTTTCAACAGCTGAATCAGAATACTATGGTGCTGGTAGTTGCTGTATGCAGATCCTTTAGATGCAACAACAGCCGTCAGACTATGGAATTGAAGCCAAAGAAATGCCAATTATGTGTGATAGCACGAGTGCAATTGCCATCACGCACAACCCTGTATTGCACTCGCGCACCAAGCATATTCACATGAAGCATCACTTCATTAGGAATCATGTTGAGAACAAGGATGTTTGGCTGGAAAAAGTTCATACAGATATCCAGTTAGCCGACATCTTTACCAAACCTCTCGACACAGCAGGATTCTGCATGCTTCGACATGAATTGGGATTGCTACAGCCTAACTCCCTGTAAGTTTTTAATGCTTTTACTCAACAAATTGAGGGGGAATGTTGTAAGACCCAAGAATACAGTATCCACCGTTAGTTATCTGTACACTCAGTCTATCAAAACAGCACTGTAGGAACAAAGATACATGAATTATCCTACAGCTGACGTGTGCAATAATTAAGGGGGAATACGATATGAACCAAGAATACAGCATTAATCCAAAAGCTACTGTATGGAATTGAAACCCGTATGTACTTTTTAAGGGGAACGCTCTATTTTCGCGGATACAGCACATACTATGGAAATCAATTATCATGTTATTTATTTTTTAAAACGATCTTTATGTCCACGTGCCGTGTTATAATCATGAAGTCTTTTGCATTAAATGCTTTACACGACATCTGGACATTGGTATCTTCAAAGCCGCGATGTTTCATATTATTTTATTAATTTTACACCGCCGTTTCGGGCAATAAGGGTAATTTGATAAGTCAGAAGTGGGACCCGCTCTTATTTCAAAATTAGATGGATAAGTTGTACCGGTTACACTCAGTCCATCATGGTCGTTCATTTTAAACAACGGCTCCCATCCCTTAAATCTGACCGTTCATTATTTGTAAACCCTTCATCGCCGCCCATTATAAAAAGACTGTAAATGCCATTTGAGACTCTTTACGCTTTCTATATATTGAACGAGTTCTTGAGCATACAGCCTACAACTCTCTTTGGTTTTACTGCATTTCTCTTTGAATTCCCTTTCTTTTCTTCGAGAATCGTCAATGGCATCTTCTCAGACCTCTTCCATCTCTCTCAAGAAGTCCTCCAACATCATCGACGGACGGATCTTTTCTAGATCTGTTGTGCTTGAACGTGTTCGTTCCGAAAGTGATGACGTCGAATCAATGGAGTTCGTCATTACGAGGATACATCAGCAAGGCCTTTATCACCTTGGAAGCCACACCGCTGAATGTTTTGATGTTCACCTGGTTGAGGAATTCTACCTCAATGCTGCTGTCCGTTTCTTCTCACTTGCTCAGGGAGGAAATGTTGCTGACATCACTACTGTCATTCGCAGAGTCGAGATCCGTGTTGACCAAGAGCTACTTCATAATCTCTACAGGCTTCCTGCTGATGGCCTGACAATGGAAGATCTTGAGACCTTTGGGTCCCAAGAACTCTTGACCGAATACTATGGGTTTTTCACCAGCTCAGCATCGGTTGAAACAGTTCACACCTCTTGCCACAAGAAACTCTTTTGTTTAGCTTTTGTCTATTTACACGATTTCAATTGCCGTGTTATTGAGAATAGAGCAAGTGTGTTCGATATGTGCACCAATCTAAGGTTCCGAATGATGGTTGCAATCATGACCTGTGTAAAGGTCAACTGGTGTCAAATAATCCTCAAACGGTTGCAGGAAGTAGTTTCTAAGCCTGCCTCGCAGAAGAAATCTTTTGGTTTGCTTTTGAATTACATTATGACGAAATGCGGTGTTCCGCAAGCCGAAAAAGCAAAGAAGATAACTTCTCGGATATATATGGGAAGCGTCAGACCCTCCGTTTTCAACAAAGGACCTCTGATTGCAAATAGACATTTCGTCTGAAAATTGCCCCTTTCTGCCGATCCAAGGGATGTGTCTTCGAAGTCCCAGAGCGAAGAAACTTCAAGGAAGAGAAAGAGATCTCACATCAAAACTCCCGTTGCTGTTGAGAAGCCGAAAAGGAAGCTAAGGAGACTCTCAAAAGTTAAATCTACAGAAATCTCCTAGGATGCTCCTTCAACAGCCCAACCCACTGAACCAATCCCCCAGGGCCCAACCCCTATGGAAGAGATGGCTACTATTGTCGATACAGTAGATCCTGAGCCTTTGGAAGCTATGACGGATGCTAAGACATCTGCCAACTTTCAAGACTCTGGCGAGTCGACTGCCCCTATGGAGCCTAAAGCTACTTCTCCTGTATGGGATTCGACACCCGTTAAGGATCCATCTCCCATCAGGGTACCAACCCCTGTTCGGGATCCAGCTCCGACACAGGAACCCATACCTGTCGAGGAATCCATGCATACATCAGACCCAAGCGTTGTACGCAGCCCCTCCCCAGACACCATTATCAATAAGACTTTGCTCTCTGTGCAGATAGAGCAAGCTTATGATTGCTTCGTACAATGGAAATCCTACATGCTCGCTCTATACAGCACCCTGTACAACTGGAGCGATTGGTGCGAAGAAGAACAATTTATGTTGGAAGTGACGGACTCACCAGATGTTGAAGTCCTGATCCAATTTATCTGCAAAGAGTTGATCACGAGCCACCTAATGGACAAAGCAGATGCCCATCAGAAAGGAAAAGCTAAATCCAGTGATCAAGCTCCCGAAAGTCCAAAATCAGATCACGACTCGGACGATGATGACGACGCCCTTCACGCTGGTCTAAGAATGAGTTGCGAGGAATCTGAATCTCAGATGGGCGAAGGAACTTTTAGTCAACACCAAACTCCTCCCCATCAACAAGATTATGTTCCTAACAGAGAGGATTCAGTCTCTCCTATAGCAGAGGAACAACCAGCTACCCAACAGGCACCCGAGCTTGTCGCCGCCCAAGCCGAAGAAGAACCCAATGCCATCCCGCACGAGGAATCAGTCCCTCTGCCGGAGTAGGCGGAAGATGAGAGACAGCAGGAAAAATCAGTCCCTCTTGTACCTTTGTCTTCAGAACCCATTGCCGAACAAGAGAAAACAGCAACCCCTGTCACCGAGCCAGCCTCTGATGCTCCCGAAACCTCAACTGTTTTGGAATCCGATGATGGTATAATACCTGAGGATGTTCAATTAAATTCACGTCCCAATGTGAACTTGAGACGGTTGAATGGAGTTGAAGATTTCGCCCAGCCAGATTCTCCAAGTACGGCCGCAAAGAAAGAGCGATTACATGTTATTGGCCTTCAAACAGTTTTCATCCAGGACGCCATCAACGCCCTATATTCTGTCGAAAAAGCTCTTGATTGGATGCACCAATCGGCTGTTAAAGAGATGACAGGTCAAAGGCACGAAGTTTCCCAAGTGGAAGAAGCCTTCAAAATCTTGCCATCAGTCTTCAAGCAGGCCCTAAGCCAATTGCAAGAACGACAGGAGCAGATCCTGAGAGAAGAACAATCTAAGCTACATGTGTCCGAGGCCAAGATAGCATCAGCTATGATTGAATCCGGTTCCCAGCTTTGAGCCCACGACAAGAAAATTCAAGATATGTCGCAGGTGCTCACCTCCCTAGTTGAGAAAATGACAAGTTTTGAAATGAAATATGATGCTGCTATGTAAATCCTGGAACGCCTTGATGAGAAGGTGTCATACCTTAATGACGCCAAAAAGGGGGAAGAAGCGAGGGAAGCTGCAAGGAGAACAAGGCTTGAGCAAGAGAAGGAAATGCTAGCTACTTTTGAAGACAGCATCATAGCTGATATTGCTCGTCTATCATCTCCTTCTCCCAACGTTAGGATACAGGGAGATCGCCCAGAATTCCAGGACCCTAAGTTTCCTTGGAAGAACCTCGTTCGAAAACCGTAAGCTATGAACCTCCCGGCCAACCGACAGCCTACTAAAGAAGAAATCAAAAACTGGAGGAAGAATGAACTGCTAAGATACTTTGTAGTTCTTATCAGGGAATCTTTAATATTTAACAGATGCAGGATGGTACAGGAAGCCGCTGAGGAATATAAGAAAAGGTTGGAAGAAGGAACGCTCCCACTCCAGCAGCAGATGAAGTCTAAAAGCATAGACAAGGTGACTTGGTTACCCATCCAGAAGATTGGATCCTAGTCTTCGATAAGTCGTATGAAGGACGAGCCTTATATCTGAATCGAGATAGGGACGCTCATCAGAACTGGTGGAAAAATACCAAGAATGACCCCACAAGGCCGTGGAGACACTCAGATTACAGGAGTTGAATTCCTTGTTGTATTATTTTTTTTTGTAATTTTATTTTCAAAACAGCAAAATATTGTACTCTTTGTTTCAATATCAATAAAATATTTGCCTGTCTTGAAAGATTACAACTCGTAATCTATTGTGTTCTTGTATGTTTACAAACACTTAATTTATTCTCGCTGTATACAAGTATGAAACTTGTTTTAATACATAAGCTGTAAGAACTTGTCTGCGAACAGTTCATAGTTTAAGTTGTATGTATCTAGAAAATAATGTAAGATTGTGCCTGCGTGCCAATCATAAGTTTAAAGATGTAATAATCTTTTGTTAAAAGCTGAACATGCCTGCAAGCAGTTCTTAATATTAGGCTAATTGCTGAAGGCCAGAACATTCGAACAGAAGACCAAGAAGTCTGCCCTCCTTCAAGATGCTAAGTGTCAAAGTTTTGGCATCATCAAGGATGTTTGGATAACATCAAAAGGTTTTTAAGGCAGACTTGGCAAATTATCAAAAAGGGGGAAATTGTTGGGATAACAATCCCTGAATCGAAAAATCTTAACAGAATGTTTTGACAATGTGCAAATCCAGCATACAGCAAACAGCTGTATCGAAAAGCTGATCAAAGGTGTCAACCTGTATCGAAGACTTCTCGTAGTCCCAGCATACAGTGAATCAATCATACAGCAAAAGAGTCTCATAAGACTAAGTATGGAAGCTATCTCGAATGGACAATACAGCTATCATTCCATACAGTATCCAAACAGGACAAGAATGAATCTTTTTTATTCGCTAAAGTCAAAGTCCCATTTATTGTTGTAATGTCGTTATATGCGCCATTTGTGCGGAAGCGAATTTAAAGTGCGGAAAATAAATGGCACAAGGATTTATAGAGGTTCAGCCAAATATGCCTGCATCCTCTCTCGATGTATCTTTTTCAATAGGCTAAAGATCAAAACCTCTGCACCTCTCTTCTATCGGTCGAGGGATTACCGTTACAAGCTCGTCTTTTTGTCGGTCCGAGTAAAACCATTTTCCTTTTCTATTGGACAAGGAATCAACCACTCTAGCTTTCTATCGGTACTAGATAAACCTCACTAAGATAGCGATTGCGATTCTAACAATGCCGGATCCTTGATCCTAATAACACCGAATCCAATCGTATCTTTTCTTTTTCTCACTCGTGTTTGATTTTGTGTATAACACTCAATCAGTCAATATAAGCTCAAGAACAACTATAATGTTTACAATGATATCTCAAGTGTATATGAATTGCTCAATGTTGTTGTGTGGAATGATACCAACTCATTTGGTATTTATAGCCTTCTTCCGCAAACTAGTTGTTACTGCCAGTTGTTTATTAGCGTGCGCTAGGATGACTTCCTTAGCATGCGCTATCGCATGTATTTGCCTTAGCGTACGTTATGTACTGCATGTTACGTACGTTAACGTCTTCTAATTTTAGTCCAGTGGCTTCTGTCTCTGACTGTTAACGTGCGCTAACACTTCCTTTGTAGCGTGCGCTAAACTTGCATCATTGCATGTGTCATATATCCGTTTATACTTTTTAACTTGCACCAGATTCTCCCCAACGGATTGATTGACTCAATTCAAACTTTGATATTTAGCGTGCGCTAAATATCATCCCTTGCATGCGCTAATCTTACTTCACTGCATACATCATTATGTATTTGAATCTCTTCATAACGGTAATATTGGCTCGATAGCGTGCGTTAATCCTTATGTGTAGCGTGTGTTGGTATAAAATCGGATATTTGCGCCGTTTTGTGCGGAAGTGTAAAATAAGTTGCGGAAAATAAATCACACAAGGATTTATAGAGGTTCGGCTATTAACGAAGCCTACGTCCTCTCTTGATGTATCTTTTTCTTTAGGATTAAGATCAAAACCTCTACGCCTCTCTTCTATCGGTCGAGGGATTACCGTTTACAAGCTCGTCTTCAATCGGTCCGAGTAAAACCGTTTTTCCTTTTCTATTGGATAAGAAATCAACCACTCTAACTTTCTATGGGTACTAGATAAACCTCACTCAGATATCGATTGCGATTCTAACAATGCCGGATACTTGATCCTAATAACACCGAATCCGATCGTATCTTTTCTTTTACCTCTCGTGTATAATGTTGAATGTATAAACACTCAAACTAACAATATAATCTCAGTATTACAACAACAATGTAAGTATATGAATATAAGATCAATGTCTTGAGTGCTTGGAGTTGTTGTACTCAAACAATACCATAGGAATGGTATTTATAGGCATTTTCCACAAACTAGCCGTTGCTGGCTGTTTTGACTTGCTAGCGTGCGCTAGCCTTTCTCTATTAGCGTGCTCTAATATCTTTAGCGTGCTCGTAGCATGCGCTAGACTGTTCCCAGTTTCAGTCCAGTAGCTTCGTTTCTTCTCTAGCGTACGTGATTGCATACGTCATTCTGTGTTTGAATATCTTCTCAACGGTAATAAGGCTCGATAGCATGCATTAATGATAACGTGTAGCGTGCGCTATCTCATCAGATGACTTCCCTTCAGGTAACTTCGAACTTGGCTGATATGCAGATTACTTCCCGTTAGCGTGCGCTAACATATATGTCTTAGCGTGCGCTAGACATGCATTTTGCTCAGCTTTTTGCGTCTTCGTCTGCTTCGTTGTTTTGCTTCGCCTCGATGTTGTTTTGTTGTTTAGCAACTTTAATCATTAAAATACAAATTAAATAATGTGTGGAATAAATATTCCAACAATCTCCCCCTTTTTGATGATTACAAAACAACTCTTGAATTGGATAGAATCTGTAAAAATAAAATATATGTATATATATACGAATCAAAGTTTTCGGCTTTGATCGTTTCGTTAGATTCTCCAATTATCTTTTCTTTTCGACATCTCCCTTATTTTTCAACTCCTTCGTTTTATCTCCCCCTTTTTGTATGCTTTCTTTTTCTTTTCGACTTCTTCGATTTTTATCTCAATTTCATCTCAATTCATCTCCTTCTCATTTTTATCTCAATTCATCTCCTTCTCCCCCTTTTTGTCTTCATCAAAAAGTAAAAAAAATATGCATGATTAATTTCCAAACATCGAATATAAATAATATGCATGATATGGGTAAAACCCACCTGAAATTTTTATCTCCCCTTAAAAAATTAAGTTTTGGGGATCCAACCTATAGTTGGTTTTTGTTTCGAGACGTGAACGATGTTTGTAATAATTGTTCCTTTAAGAACCCAAATTTTTTTAATTTTTATCGTCCGTCTTGGGCTTTTGCAATTTGAAATGTGATGCCCGATTTTCAAACATTTTTCGCAACGGGGTATATTAAAATTTAAGGATTCATTTTTAAAACGTGGTTTGAATCCCAACCCCTCTTTATTTAAAGTATATTTTTGTACCGAGAGCATATTTTCAAATTTCTCATTTCCGAGAGAAAATTTCTTCGTCAAATTCTTGAGCTCGGTTTGAATTTTAACAAGATCATTCTTTAAAATATTCTCGTTTTCAACGCATTTTGAATGATCGACCTCAACAAATTTTCCCTTTTCTAGAATTTTGGAATTTTCATTTTCCAAAGATTTATATTTAGTTCGAAGGGATTTTATTTCATTTAAAGCATTTTGATAGTCCGTATGTAATAACTCGAATGCTTCAAAGAGTTCGTCGTAGGAGTTACTTACTTGGCTTTCGACATCGCTATCGTCGAATGAACTTTGGGCCATGAGCGCGAGATTATTTTGGTCAAGAAAATCTTCATCGGTATCTTCATCGCTCCATGTTGCGATTAAAACCTCCTTTTGCTTTACTCGACAGTTCTTAGCAAAGTGGCCTAGTTTACCACATAGTCGACAAGTATTGTCGAACTTTTTAGATTCGCCTGCTTGGATGTCCTTCTTTCTCCGGTTTAGCAAGTGTTGAAACTTATTAATATTCTTAGCATAATATGCCGATTCTTCGTCGCTTTCGTCCACCGGAATTTCTTCTTTCTTTCTAGGCACCTTGGCCTTGAAGGCTATCGATTTTTCTTTCGATTTCGGTTTGGCATTCCGAGATTTTAGAACGATCTCGTAGTTGATAAGAGAACCAACGAGAGCACTAAAATCGAGAGTATTTAAATCTTTTGATTCCATTATTGCCGTAACTGTTAGGCGTATTTTTATACGCTTATTTATCATTATTTTGTATTCTTTTTGTGAGTAAATCTGCATAAATGAGCTTTTAATGCCCTATTCTTGTATGTTTTGCAGGAAATTGGAGTCCGGAAGCTCGAACGATGAAAAACGGGCGAAAACGGCAAATTTTGGCCTGGGGCTGCGGCACAAGGAAAGCGGACCGCGGCACACGAAGACACCTAGCTAGCCCCGAACCAACTGTACCCTAAGCCGCGGCACAAGGATGCTGAGCCGCGGCCCAGGAGGAAAATGGCGCGCCCAGGCATTGTGCTGAAGACCGTGAGCCGCGGCACAGATTAAGTGAGCCGCGGCCCACGGGGCGGTTTTGGAGTGTTCTGCGCGGTCTTGGGCAGTTTTGGAGCCTGTTCTCGACCCAATCACATGGACGCGCTTTGGAGGCTGAGTAGGGTTATAAATAAACATGCAAGGTCAGAAGAGGAGAAGGATCTTGGGGTATTATCATCGGAGGATCGGAGAATCGATTATCATCAAGGAGCAAAAGCAGAAGACACCAAGAGCAGAGAGCGGAAGCCAGAAGAACGGAGGAATCCGAACTCTTCATCTGCGTTTGATTTCAATGCTTTCATTCATTATTTCTGTATTTTTATTATTTAGCATGTCAGGCTAAAACTCCATTCTAGGATTTTGATGAAACTGAGGTTGTGACGAATTTGCTTTTGATTATTTATATAATTCCCTTTTCTGTTGAGTTTTCCCAATCAGTTTTAATGATTTCAATTATCTGGCCAATAGTTGAATTGTTCTAATCACGCAATTCGAATCGGGAGAGGAGAGTTGGTGAGGAACTATTGGTGAGAACCGTTTTATCTTGTGAGATAGGAATATTCATAGGAACTACGTGGCCTTTTGAAGATTTTGTGCTTTTGGCCTATTGTCGAATTAATTCACCTAGGGATAGAGTGCGTTATTCGCCTTTAGAAAAATCTACTGACCTCGGGAGAGGCGGTAGAGTATTTTAGAAATCTTCGCCTTCAATAAATTGGGAAAATCATTAACTTCAGATAATCGAGAGTAAATTCGGATAAACCGAGGTGGATTCACAATCCTAGACTTATTCATCATTTGATTTTCTTTCTTCAAGCGATTGTTTTTCGGTTTATTATTGGTTTTTTTTAGTTATTAATTGCAACCCAAATTTCGACTGTTCAAATAAAATTAGAATACACATAAATCGGTACTTAGTGATTCAGTCCTCGTGGGAACGATAACTCACTCATCACTTTATTACTTGTCTACGATAACGTGCACTTGCGTTCAACGAAATATCGCAACAAGTTTTTGGTGCCGTTGCCGGGGATTGATTTATTACTAATATCGATTTCAGTATTTCTAGTCTTAGTTTGGACAATTTTTTATTGTTTTCTTGTAATTTTATTTATTTGTTTTTCTTTTCAGGATTTTTCGGTTAGTGCATGAGAAAATTCGGTAACGAAGGCCTACTACCTTTGGATACCGAACTCGAGCGCACTCTTCGGAGAAACAAAAAGTAGAAACGAGAGTTACCAGCGAAAGTCACTATGGCCGATAATATCGAAAATCACGGAGGAGATAATCTTGTGCAGCATGCTCAACCGGCATTAGCACTCCGCGATTATGTTATGCCGCAAATCAACGCGAACTTTTCGGGGATTCGGCGTCCCACCATCCAGGCGAACAATTTCGAAATCAAGCCTGCAATTATTCAGATGGTGCAAGCGAGCCAGTTCTGTGGATTGCCGAACGATGACCCCAACGCACACATTGCGTCGTTTCTCGAGATTTGTGACACCTTCAAGAACAATGGTGTCACCGATGATGCTATCCGTCTACGGCTTTTCCCTTTCTCTTTGAGGGACAAAGCCAAATTTTGGTTAAATTCTTTACCGCCGGGCTCTATCACGATATGGGCGGAATTAGCGCAAGCCTTCCTTGCTAAATTCTTCCCACCTTCGAAGACAGCGAGGTTACGAAACGAAATTACTGCTTTTGGTCAATTTGATATGGAGTCGCTTCACGAAGCTTGGGAGCGGTACAAAGATTTGTTACGGAGATGCCCACACCACGGCATTCCGGACTGGCTACAAATTCAAACATTTTACAACGGATTGAGTGCTTCTACACGCACTCTTGTGGATGCAGCCGCTGGAGGAGCCTTGATGGGAAAAACGATGGCTGAAGCACACTCTTTGTTGGAAGCTATGGCCGAAAATGCGTATCAGTGGCCTTCTGAACGAGTAATCCCGAAGCGAGTTATGGAAATCTCGAATAATGATCCGATCTCTACATTGTCGGCCCAAGTCGCAACATTAACTCAGCAACTTCAGGCATTTTTGCATGCTCCTTCCCCCGTTACCATTGAATCTTGTAATTGGTGTAACGGATCTCACCCTAGCGCAGAGTGCCAAGTCGAAAACCCTTTCGAGCAGCCCCCAATTGAACAAGCTCAGTTCGTAGGAAACGAGAATCGACAAAACAATCCGTACTCCAACACGTATAATCCGGGATGGCGTAATCATCCTAACTTCTCATGGAGAAACGGACAAAACTCGAACCAGCCTCCGTTTACTCAACACCAACAGCAGCCTCCTCCCACTCCAAAAATCTCTCTAGAAGAAGCAATGGCGAAATTGGCAGCTAACACGAATCAGTTCATGGCTCGTACGGAAGCGACCTTGCAAAACCATTCCACTTCTATACGCAACTTGGAAGTCCAACTGGGCCAGATTGCTAATGTATTAACAGCCCGCCCAGAAGGTACCTTGCCAAGTACGACCGAAAAAAATCCCAGAGAGAGTGTGCCATTGGGTTGAGAAGTGGGAAAGAATTGGGTGAGTTGCCCGGGCAGAACAAAAAGAGAAATGAGGATGAGGGGAAGAAAAATTCAGCGACTGAGGAATCAAAAGATTTGAGACCCTCGATACTGTTTCCGGATAATCCCAAGGCATATGTTCCACCCGTCCCGTTTCCTCAGCCATTACAACAGAAAAAGGTGGACAAGCAATTCTCGAAGTTCCTCGACGTCTTCAAGAAACTGCATATTAACATTCCATTTGCCGACGCCTTGGAGCAAATGCCGAGTTATGTCAAATTCATGAAGGAGATCTTGTCAAATAAAAGAAAACTCGAGGAGTATGAGACAGTCTCATTGACGGAGAAGTGCAGCGCTATTCTTCAGAAAAAGCTTCCACCAAAATTGAAGGATCTGGGAAGCTTCAATATACCGTGCACCATATGGAACCTCTCTTTTGATAGGGCATTGTGCAATCTCGGCACTAGCATTAATCTGATGCCTCTGTCTATTTTCAAGAAGCTAGGAATTGGGGAGGCAAAACCGACGACAATCTCACTGCAATTAGCAGATCGATCTATCAAGTATCCGAGGGGAATAGTCGAGGACATCTTAGTAAAGGTTGATAAATTCATCTTTCCGGATGATTTCATTGTGCTCGACATGGAGGAGGATCAAGACATCCCAATTATTTTGGGAAGACCATTTTTAGCTACCGTCCGAACTCTCATAGACATGGAAAAAGGGGAACTAACTCTAAGGGTTCAAGACGAGCATGTCACTTTTCAAGTATTTAAATCCTTTCCATGTCCAGGTGGTGTTGAGAAGAGCTCGTAAATTAAAAGTGTGGATACCGTTGCGAAAGACACATACCGGAAGAATCGTCGGTCGAAAAACTCAGAATCCGTTTCAGAGGGTCCGACTTCTAAGAAAAATGTAGAACGAGTCGCATATCTCAAGCATGTGGACATGCCGTCATCATCAACCGTTCATCCACTAATGAAAAATTCTGATGCTGTCATAAGTTCGTTCGAGAAAAAGGAGAATAAGCCGGACGTAAAACAGATGCCAAATCATGTGAAAAATGGGTGCTTCGGAAAGTTGTTTGTGTCAAAACCTTTTCGCAAACAACATTGGGTGTCCAAACCGAAAATCGGATCCTTAAGGACCAATGGTCAAAATTTTAAAACACATATTAACGGTTCGATGGACTGGGCGGAGTTCAAATGGAGTTTGCGAAAAGCGAACTGACTTTTAAATAGGTCCGGCTGAAGACTATAAACTTAGCGCTTCTCGGGAGGCAACCCGAGTTTTAGTAGTAGATTTTTGTGTTTCAGTATTTTCTTGCATTTTTTAATATTTATTTTTCATCATTTTTGCTTTGATTTGCTTATCCCTCTCGTTCTTGATGTGTTCCTTTGAAAATTCTATGCAGAAAAAGTCCCAGGGGAAAAACTTATGCCTGAGCCGCGGCACAAGGCTTGTGAGCCACGGCACACACAAATCGAACCAGAAGGCTAAACTTCATGTACTATGTGCCGCGGCACAACCTTACTGAGCCGCGGAACACTTGATCCCTGAGCCGCGGCACGTTGCTGCTGAGCCGCGGCACACCAATTGCCAAATGATGAGCCCAGGACATCAGTACTGTGGCCGCGGCACAAACCAAGTGAGCCGCGGCACATCAACACTCTGAGCTGCGGCACCCGCATTCTGAGCCGCGGCACATGTCGACATAGCATACACACCCAGGCTAACTGTACTCTGGGCCGCGGCTCACTTAAGTTGTGCCGCGGCCCCCGTTCGGAATTTAAACGGCGCAGGTATTTTTATAAAACGAACTGGCCGACACACACAGGTATACTTTTCCTCCTCTTCCTCTGCACAAGCGATCGGCCGAGAATTTTTTTTTCTCATCTTCTTTTTCTTCTTGCATCCCTCATAGCTAATCAAGGTAATTCTCAATCATTTGTATTAATTGCTTCATGAATTGCGAAATGAGATGTTGTTCTTCATTTAATAGTGATTATGTTGTTGTTTTTTTTTTCAAAGTTCTATCAAAGATTGAGTTGGGAATATGATGTTTTTGATTGATTATTGATGATTATTTTTCGATTACGAATGAATTGATTACGTTTGTCATGATGATCGATGTGAGATTGTTATTTGTGGGGTTTGAATCGAGCTATTACAATGATTGTTCTTCATTTGAACTCATGCCTTCAAGGTGTTTGATGAAATGCTTGAATGAAAAATTCTTACTTGTTAAGTCAATGTTTTGAAACCATGTGCAACGAATTCGTTTCTGGATTTACAGCAACCCGAAACCTTACGTCGATGTTAAACATTAAAGCTCAATTTTATTTTTCTCTCACGGCGGTGCTAGCTCGTTAAATTCTTGATTCATGTTTGGATATCCTTAGCCGAGTAATGTTATTCTCATTATTGCTTAAGTAAGTAAACTCCAGTGTTTATCTTTTCAGGACTCGCTATGGCTAGAACCAAAAAGGTTAGCAAAAGGGCCAGGACTCAATCATCCCCCACGCGAGGGGAAACGTCTCAGAGCCGAGCCGAGTTGGAGGCGCACCAATTCTCCGACCCGGAGATTTATAAAATCTTCAATGAAAAGATCCGCCCTCGACCTCTAATCCCGGAGAGGGGATTCACCCCAGCCATCCAGGACGGGGAGCTTCTGACGATGATAGACGAGATGGGGTGGGTCCGTTTTGCTGCACCTCCCGAGCCGGCGGTGATCTCCATAGTGCAGGAGTTTTATGCTAGCACTCTGCTGAAGCATATCCGAGCGGGGCAGATGATACTGCAGTCTGATACTCGGACGCAGGTCGTTGTCCGGGGCATTACTGTAGACTTCTCTGTGGCCGCCATCCGGAGATTGTTCGAGCTGCCAGTGGTTGATGAGACAGCTTATACACGAGCTATGAGTGGCCTCACGAGGGAGGCCCTGCTAGAGACACTCACTCAGCCCGGTTCCAACTGGGAGTTGCGCGCTCCGGGCTCCTCGGCTTTCTACTTCAAGAGCTCGCGCCTCAGTCGGCTCGGGCGAGCATGGTTGTATTTTATCTGTGCTCGTGTTGATCCGACCTCGCAGATTCGATCTGTACTACTCTCTCGAGCCCGTACTTTATATGCTATCACTTCCGAGCTGCGATTTGATGTGGCTCCTCTCCTAGTCCGATCCATTCTTCTATGCATTCAGGGAGGGGCAAAGATGGGGCTGAAGCACCCCTCTCTTATCTGCGCTCTGTGTCGGCAGTCGGGGATGACGTGGTCGGACGACGAGCCGATGTTAGCCCCCCAGGGCCCGATCGACCATTGCATCATTTCACATTTCGACCAGTGGGGAGGAGCGCCGGCACATGCTCGGGGGCGAGGATTTCTACTTGATGAGGCACACGAGCAGTCCCCCGAGCCTCTTCTTCTGACGCAGGGGCAGATGGAGTCCAGCCCGCCACCCGACAGAGAGCACTTGCAGGCGATGTTCGACGGGCTGAGAGAGGAGATGAGGAGAGAGAGAGAGGAGATGAGGAGAGAGAGAGAGAGAGCCTTCTGGATGCCTTGAGAGAGGAGAGACGGACGGAGAGAGAGAGCATCATTGCTGCCGTCCGAGATGAGATGAGAGAGCAGGCCCGCCGGGCCAACCGGCGTGAGGCGAGGCGCCTGCGGCGAGAGATGCTTACCACCAGGAGCACCTTGCTGCATGGACGGCCCACATTATGCACCCGGACGGGCCATTCATTCCACCCGTTCGCCCAGCCACGCCACCCTCCTCGCCGAACGACGCCGGCACCAGTTCGTGAGCAGACTGTAGGGGAGTACTTGACCTTCTTCTATTATTGCATATTATATTTTGTCCATTGAGGTCAATGTACGTCCTAAGTTTGGGGGGGATTTACTTTCTGTTGATATACTTATTGCTGTACTTATTCATTTGCACTTTCGTTATTTTTTGTTGCTAGCCTTGCTTGTCGTGTTATTATTTGCATTCGTGAATTTTTGTGCGTCTTTTTGTGTAAAACTGATGTTACGATACTGACTTCTCTCTGAAGAAACGGTTGAGTTTTAGTCGAGGTGTAGTCAGTGAAATTTTTTCATTTTTTGTAGAAATCTTAGCAGATAAGAAAGGAGACATACGTGTTTTCAAATCGCCGTCTATAGGTTTGGTTACATTTTTCGGTTAGCTAGTTGTCCAGTAACATGAGTCGTATTGGCACTTGATTTGAGTTTAGAGTCGGACAGTTTTTTTTTCCGAATAGTCGAGATATTTTTGTCCTATGATGGGAAGTCTAGTAACCGGGGGTATTCACGTAACCCGTTGTATACTCTCGCGTAAAACGACAACCCTGATTAGACTAGTGGTTTAGAGATTTCGCATGTGCCGATGATAGGGAGCCTAGTAACTGGGGGTATTCACGTGACCCGTTGTTTACTCTCGCGTAAAACAGCGACCTTGAATCGGACATGCGGGAATAGCTATTCGAGTTGATTCTCCGCTGTGAAGGGGAACTTAGTAACTAGAAGCATCCATGTACCCCATGAGTGTCTTTTACGTCAAACGGTTTCCCAATACATGAGAATGGAATTCCACCCTAGGATTATCCCGATGAAACATCCCGAGATCCGAACCTAGTGGTCAGCTCGAATCATCTTCTTTAGCATATATAAGGGAATACTGTCCGAGGGTTATTTTTGATGAAACTCGTGAAATTTTTGCCATTAGACTGTGGAATCAAGTAGTTTGCTTGTTTATTTTAACCTTTCATATTGACGGTCGATTAAATTCATGCTTGTAAATCTTTGAGCTTGATTTTCTTCATGAACGAGTGATTAGGACTGAAATTGGTTACTTTGTGGAATCAGTGTCCTGGATGTAACTCGCTATTACGATACTTGTATTATTCAGAGAGAATTTCAGGGTAGTATTGATTAAGTTGAGCACACTGGATTTGCACGATCATTCACGATATTCTTTTATTTGTAATCAATTCTTTTTGCTTGAGGACAAGCAAAGGCTCAAGTTTGGGGGTATTTGTTAGGCGTATTTTTATACGCTTATTTATCATTATTTTGTATTCTTTTTGTGAGTAAATCTGCATAAATGAGCTTTTAATGCCCTATTCTTGTATGTTTTGCAGGAAATTGGAGTCCTAAGCTCGAACGATGAAAAGCAGGCGAACGGCAAATTTTGGCACAGGGCCGTGGCACAAGGAAAGCGGGCCGCGGCACACGAAGACACCCAGCTAGCCCCGAACCAACTGTACCCTGAGCCGCGGCACAAGGATGTTGAGCCGTGGCCCAGGAGGAAAATGGCTCGCCCAGGCATTGTGCTGAAGACCGTGAGCCGCGGCACAGATTAAGTGAGCCGCGGCCCACGGGGTGGTTTTGGAGTGTTCTGCGCGGTCTTGGGCCGTTTTGGAGCCTGTTCTTGACCCAATCACACGGACGCGTTTTGGAGGCTGAGTAGGGTTATAAATAAACATGCAAGGTCAGAAGAGGAGAAGGATCTTGGGGGATTATCATCGGAGGATCGGAGAATCGATTATCATCAAGGAGCAAAAGCAGAAGACACCAAGAGCAGAGAGTGGAAGCCAGAAGAACGGAGGAATCCGAACTCTTCATCTGCGTTTGATTTCAATGCTTTCATTCATTATTTCTGTATTTTTATTATTTAGCATGTCAGGCTAAAACCCCATTCTAGGATTTTGATGAAACTGAGGTTGTGACGAATTTGCTTTTGATTATTTATATAATTCCCTTTTCTGTTGAGTTTTCCCAATCGGTTTTAATGCTTTCAATTATCTAGCCAATAGTTGAATTGTTCTAATCACGCAATTCGAATCGGGAGAGAGTTGGTGAGGAACTATTGGTGAGAACCGCTTTATCTTGTGAGATAGGAATATACTCATAGGAACTACGTGGCCTTTTGAAGATTTTGTGCTTTTGGCCTATTGTCGAATTAATTCTCCTAGGGATAGAGTGCGTTATTCGCCTTTAGAAAAATCTACTGACCTCGGGAGAGGCGGTAGAGTATTTTAGAAATCTTCACCTTCAATAAATTGGGAAAATCATTAACTTCAGATAATCGAGAGTAAATTCAGATAAACCGAGGTGGATTCACAATCCTAGACTTATTCATCATTTGATTTTCTTTCTTCAAGCGATTGTTTTTCCGTTTATTATTGGTTTTTTTAGTTATTAATTGCAACCCAAATTTCGACTGTTCAATTAAAATTAGAATACATATAAATCGGTACTTAGTGATTCAGTCCTCGTGGAAACGATAACTCACTCATCACTTTATTACTTGTCTACGATAACGTGCACTTGCGTTCAACGAAATATCGCAACAGTAATTGTACCGTCCATTTCTCGAGGTAGTGATCAGAGAATTTTCTTTACTTTCTCACTACTCGAAAGTGGTTTTCCGAAACATGCTAATCCATTGGTGATGACCGAGAATCGGTCGAGCATAATCGAGATGGACTCGTCGTCCTTCATTTGGAATAATTCATAATCGTGAAGGATCATGTTTATCTTCGTCTCTTTGACTTGAGACGTACCTTCGTGTGTTACCTCAAGCATTTTCCAGATTTCTTTGGCACTATCACATGATGATATCAGGTTGTGTTCTTCCGGATTTAAAGCACAGTATAATAATTGCGTGGCTTTGCAATTATAATGGTCGTTTTTCAATCCGCATCATCATACTCTTCAAAGGTTTTGAGAGTTCCGTTTGAGTTTGTCGAAATTTTGGGACCAAGACATATCACCTTCCATAATTCGATATCGTAAGCTCGGATGAAAATAGACATTTTCTTCTTCCAAGTCATAAAATTCGATCCATCAAAAAATGGTGGTCGGTTAAGAGCAAGGCCTTCGACTGGAGCCATTTGAAACGCCATTTTGGATCTTCTCCTCGGATGTTAGGCCGTGTATTGGAGTACCGCTCCGATACCAATTGTTGGTATAAAATCGGATATTTGCGCCGTTTTGATCAAAATCTCTACGCCTCTCTTCTATCGATCGAGGGATTACCGTTTACAAGCTCGTCTTCTATCGGTCCGAGTAAAATCGTTTTTCCTTTTCTATTGGATAAGGAATCAACCACTCTAGCTTTATATGGGTACTAGATAAACCTCACTCCGATATCGATTGCGATTCTAACAATGCCGGATACTTGATCCTAATAACACCGAATCCAATCGTATCTTTTCTTTTACCTCTCGTGTATAATGTTGAATGTATAAACACTCAAACTAACAATATAAGCTCAATATTACAACAAAAATGTAAGTATATGAATATAAGATCAATGTCTTGAATGCTTGGAGTTGTCGTACTCAAACAATACCATAGGAATGGTATTTATAGGCATTTTCCACAAACTAGCCGTTGCTGGCTGTTTTGACTTGCTAGCGTGCGCTAGCCTTTCTCTATTAGCGTGCGCTAATATATTTAGCGTGCCTGTAGCGTGCGCTAGACTGTTCCTAGTTTGAGTCCAATAGTTTCGTTTCTTCTTTAGCGTACGTTATGCCTTCTGCCTTATGTACGTAACCATCTTGTATTAGCGTGCGTTAATAACATATTGTAGCGTGCGCTAATACAATATATCTGTTGCATGGATTGTCAAAGTATCTGTTTGATATGCTGACTTTGACCTGCTTTTCCCAACGTTCTGATTGACTTGATTCAAGCTGCTTAGCGTGCGCTATTCCTTCTTTGTAGCGTGCGCTAATGCTGATTTCATTGCATACGTAATTCTGTGTTTGAGTATCTTCTCAACGGTAACAAGGCTCGATAGCGTGCGTTAATGATAACGTGTAGCGTGCGCTATCTCATCAGATGACTTCCCTTCAGGTAACTTCGAACTTGGCTGATATGCAGATTACTTCCCGTTACCGTGCACTAACATATATATCTTAGCTTGCGCTAGACATGCATTTTGCTCAGATTTTTGCGTCTTCGTCTGCTTCGTTGTTTTGCTTCGCCTCGATGTTGTTTTGTTGTTTAGCAACTTTAATCATCAAAACACAAATTAAATAATGTTTGGAATAAATATTCCAACAGCGTGTGCTATCCTCATCAGGTGACTTCACTTCAGGTTACTTCGAACTCGTCTGATCTGTAGCCGGGACCCGTTAGCGTGCGCTAACTTATATTTCTAGCGTGCGCTAGCTTTGTATTTTGTCCAGCTTTTTGCGTCTTCGTCTGCTTCTTTGTTTTGTTTCGCCTCTTTGTTGTTTTGCTTTGTTTAGCAATTTAATCATCAAAACACTATTTATGACTATGTGGAATAAATTGTCCAACAATCTCCCCCTTTTTGATGATTACAAAACAACTCTTTGAATTGGATAAAACCTGTAAAATAAATATATATATATATATATATGTACGTTTCAAAGTTTTCTGCTTTGATCGTTTCGTTAGTTTCACCCATTCTTTTTCTTTTTCTGTCATTTTCCACTTCTTCATTTTTCATTTTTCAACTCCGTCGTTTCTCCTCCTTTTTGTATGCTTTTTTCTCCTTTTTCCTTTTTATTTTTCTCGTCATATCTTTCATGACGTTTTTTATCCGATTCAACTTTTTCTCCCCCTTTTTGTATTCAGCAACAAAGTGTAAAAAAAATATAGAGGATACCAATTTGAATATAGAAAAATATGCATGAATATATAAAATATGCAATAATAAAAAATATCTCCCCCTGAAAATATTACCTCCCCCTTTCTAAAATATCAAATATTAATTTTTGGGGATCCAACCGAAAGTAGGTTTTTCTTTCGAGACATAGACGATATTTCCTTTGGGAATCCAAATTTTCTTAGTTTTTATCGTCCGTCTTGGGCTTTTACAGTTAGAAATGTGATGCCCGATTTTCAAACATTTTTCACATCAGGGTATCTTGAAATTTACGGATTCGTTTTTAAAATATGGTTTGAATCCTAACCCTTCTTTATTTAACGTGTATTTTTGAACTGAGAGCATATTTTCAAATTTCTCGTTTCCGAGAGAAAATTTCTTCGTTAAATTTTTGAGCTCGGTTTGAACTTTAACAAGATCATTCTTTAAAATATTTTCATTTTTAACGCATTTTGAATGATCGATCTCAACAAATTTTCCCTTCTCAAGAATTTTGGAATTTTCATTTTCCAAAGATTTATATTTGGATTTGAGGGATTTAATCTCATTTAAAGCATTTTGATAATCGGTATGTAATAACTCGAATGCTTCAAAAAGTTCGTCGTAAGAATTACTTACTTGGCTTTCGACGTCTCTATCATCGAATGAATTCCGGGCCATGAGCGCGAGATTATTTTGATTCATGAAATCTTAATCAGGATCTTCGTCGCTCCATGTTGCAACTAAAACCTCCTTGGGTTTAAACCGACAATTCTTAGCAAAATCGCCTGGTTTACCACATAATCGACAAGTGTTGTCGAATTTTTTATATTCGCCCTTTTGGATGTACTGCTTCCTTCGGTCTAATAAGTGTTGGAACTTATTAATATTCTTGGCATAATATGCCGATTCTTCGTCGCTTTCTTCAATCGGGATTTCTTCCTTTCTAGATCTCGACATCTTAGCCTTCATGGCTATCGATCTTTCTTTCGGTTTTGGTTTGGCATTCCGAGATTTTAGAACTATCTCGTAGTTGATAACAGAACCAACAGGAGCACTAAATTCAAGACTATTTAAATATTTTGATTCCATTATGGCCGTAACTGTACCATCCCATTCTCGAGGTAGTGATCGGAGAATTTTCTTTACTTTCTCACTACTCGAAATCGGTTTTCCGAAACATGCTAATCCATTAGTGATGACCGAAAATCGGTCGAGCATTATAGTGATGGATTCGTCGTCCTTCATTTGAAATAATTCGTACTCGTGAAGGAGCATGTTTATCTTCGTCTCCTTAACTTGAGACGTACCTTCATGTGTTACTTCAAGCTTTTTCCAAATTTCTTTGGCATTATCTCACGATGATATCCGGTTGTGTTCTTCTCGATTTAAGGCACAATAAAGAAGTTGAGTTGCCTTACAATTGTAGTGGTCATTTTTCCAATCGGAATCGTCATATTCTTCGAAAGTTTTAAGCGTACCATTGGAATTCATTGGAATTTTCGGACCAAGACAAATCACCTTACAAAGCTCGATGACATATGCTCAGATGAATATTGACATCTTATTCTTCCACGTCATAAAATTCGAGCCATCAGAAAATGGTGGTCGGTTTAGAGCGAGGCCTTCGACAGGAGCAAGTTGAAATGCCATTTGGATCGACTCCTCGGATGTTAAGCCGTGTATTGGAGGTACTACTCTGATACCAATTGTTGTTTTAATATCAGTATATGTGCTATTTATGCGGAAGCGGATTTAAAGTGCGGAAAATAAATGGCACAAGGATTTATAGAGGTTTGGCCAAATGTGCCTACGTCCTCTCTCGATGTATCTTTTTCAATAGGCTAAAGATCAAAACCTCTGCACCTCTCTTCTATCGGTCGAGGGATTACCGTTACAAGCTCGTCTTTTTGTCGGTCCGAGTAAAACCGTTTTCCTTTTCTATTGGACAAAGAATCAACCACTCTAGCTTTGTATCGGTACTAGATAAACCTCACTAAGATAGCGATTGCGATTCTAACAATACCGGATCCTTGATCCTAATAACACCGAATCCAATCGACTTTTCTTTTCCTCACTCGTGTATGATTTTGTGTATAACACTCAATCACTCAATATAAGCTCAAGAACAATAACTATAATGTTTACAATGATATCTCAAGTATATATGAATTGCTCAATATTGTTGTGTGGAATGATACCAACTCATTTGGTATTTATAGCCTTGTTCCACAAACTAGCCGTTAATGTCAGTTGTTTATTAGCGTGCGCTAGGATGACTTCCTTATCATACGCTATCGCGTGTATTTGCCTTAGCGTACGTTATGTACTGCATGTTACGTACGTTAACGTCTTCCAGTTTTAGTCTAGTGGCTTCTGTCTCTGACTGTTAGCGTGCGCTAACACTTCCTTTGTAGCATGCGCTAAACTTGCATCATTGCATGCGTCATATATCCGTTTGTACTTTTTGACTTGCAGCGGATTCTACCCAATGGATTGATTGACTTGATTCGAACTTTGATATTTAGCGTGACCTAAACATCATCCCTTGCGTGCGCTAATCTTACTTCACTGCATACGTCATTTTGTGTTTGAATCTCTTCATAACGGTAATATTGGCTCGATAGCGTGCGTTAATCCTTATGTGTAGCGTGCGCTATACTCATCAAGTGACTTCACTTCAGGTTACTTCGAACTCGTCTGATCTGCAGCCGGGACCCGTTAGCGTGCGCTAACTTATATTTCTAGCGTGCGCTAGCTTTGTATTTTGTCCAGCTTTTTGCATCTTCGTATGCTTCTTTGTTTTGCTTCGCCTCTTTGGTGTTTTGCTTTGTTTAGCAACTTAATCATCAAAACACTATTTATGACTATGTGGAATAAATATTCCAACAATTTCCCCCTTTTTGATGATTACAAAACAACTTTTTGAATTGGATAAAACGTATATATATATATATATATATATATATATATATATGTGTTTCAAAGTTTTCGACTTTGATCGTTTCGTTAGTTTCACCCATTCTTTTTCTTTTTCTGTCATTTTCAACTTCTTCGTTTTTCATTTTTCAACTCGTCGTTTCTGCCCCTTTTTGTATGCTTTTTTCTCCTTTTTCCTTTTTATTTTTCTCGTCATATCTTTCATGACGCTTTTTATTCGATTCAACTTTTTCTCCCTCTTTTTGTATTCAGCAAAAAAGTGTAAAAAAAATATAGAGGATACCAATTTGAATATAGAAAAATATACATGAATATATAAAATATGCAATAATAGAAAATATCTCCCTAAAAATATTATCTCCCATTTGTAAAATATCAAAAATTAATTTTTGGAATCCAACCGAAAGTCGGTTTTTCTTTCGAGACATAGACGATATTTGGAATAAACGTTCCTTTGGGAATCCAAATTTTCTTAGTTTTTATCGTCCGTCTTGGGCTTTTACAGTTAGAAATGTGATGCCCGATTTTCAAACATTTTTCACACCGGGGTATCTTGAAATTTACGGATTCGTTTTTAAAACGTGGTTTGAATCCTAACCCCTCTTTATTTAACGTGTATTTTTGAACCGAGAGCATATTTTCAAATTTCTCGTTTCCGAGAGAAAATTTCTTCGTTAAATTTTTGAGCTCGGTTTGAACTTTAACAAGATCATTCTTTAAAATATTTTCATTTTTAATGCATTTTGAATGATCGATCTCAACAAATTTTCCCTTCTCAAGAATTTTGAAATTTTCATTTTCCAAAGATTTATATTTGGATTTGAGGGATTTAATCTCATTTAAAGCATTTTGATAATCGGTATGTAATAACTCGAATGCTTCAAAAAGTTCGTCGTAAGAATTACTTACTTGGCTTTCAACGTCGCTATCGTCGAATGAATTCCGGGCCATGAGCGCGAGATTTTTTTGATTCATGAAATCTTCATCAGGATCTTCGTCGCTCCATGTTGCAACTAAAACCTCCTTGGGTTTAACCCGACAATTCTTAGCAAAATCGCCTGGTTTACCACATAATCGACAAGTGTTGTCAAATTTTTTAGATTCGCTCTTTTGGATGTCATGCTTCTTTTGGTCTAATAAGTGTTGGAACTTATTAATATTCTTGGCATAATATGCCGATTCTTCGTCGCTTTCTTCAACTGGGATTTCTTCCTTTCTAGATCTCGACATCTTAGCCTTCATGGCTATTGATCTTTCTTTCGGTTTTGGTTTGGCATTCCGAGATTTTAGAACTATCTCGTAGTTGATAACAGAACCAACAGGAGCACTAAAACCAAGAGTATTTTAATATTTTGATTCCATTATGGCCGTAACTGTACCATCCCATTCTCGAGGTAGTGATCGGAGAATTTTCTTTACTTTCTCACTACTCGAAAGCGGTTTTCCGAAACATGCTACTCCATTAGTGATGACCGAAAATCGGTCGAGCATTATAGTGATGGATTCGTCGTCCTTCATTTGAAATAATTCGTACTCGTGAAGGAGCATGTTTATCTTCGTCTCCTTGACTTGAGACGTACCTTCATGTGTTACTTCAAGCTTTTTCCAAATTTCTTTGGCACTATCACACGATGATATCCGGTTGTGTTCTTCCGGATTTAAGGCACAATAAAGAAGTTGAGTTGCCTTACAATTGTAGTGGTCATTTTTCCAATCGGAATCGTCATATTCTTCTAAAGTTTTAAGCGTACCGTTGGAATTCATTGGAATTTTCGGACCAAGACAAATCACCTTACAAAGCTCGATGTCATATGCTCAGATGAATATTGACATCTTATTCTTCCACGTCATAAAATTCGAGCCATCAGAAAATGGTGGTCAGTTTAGAGCGAGGCCTTCTACTGGAGCAAGTTGAAATGCCATTTGGATCGACTCCTCGGATGTTAAGCCGTGTATTGGAGGTACTACTCTGATACCAATTGTTGTTGTAATATCGGTATATATGCCGTTTGTGCGGAAGCTGATTTAATGTGCGGAAAATAAATGGCACAAGGATTTATAGAGGTTCGGCCAAATGTGCCTACGTCCTCTCTCGATGTATCTTTTTCAATAGGCTAAAGATCAAAACCTCTGCACCTCTCTTCTATCGGTCGAGGGATTACCGTTACAAGCTCGTCTTTTTGTCGGTCCGAGTAAAACCGTTTTCCTTTTTTATTGGACAAAGAATCAACCACTCTAGCTTTGTATCGGTACTAGATAAACCTCACTAAGATAGCGATTGCGATTCTAAAAATGCCGGATCCTTGATCCTAATAACACCGAATCCAATCGACTTTTCTTTTTCTCACTCGTGTATGATTTTGTGTATAACACTCAATCACTCAATATAAGCTCAAGAACAATAACTATAATGTTTACAATTATATCTCAAGTGTATATGAATTGCTCAATATTGTTGTGTGGAATGATACCAACTCATTTGGTATTTATAGCCTTGTTCCACAAACTAGCCGTTACTGTCAGTTGTTTATTAGCGTGCGCTAGGATGACTTCCTTATCATACGCTATCGCGTGTATTTGCCTTAGCGTACGTTATCTACTGCATGTTACGTACGTTAACGTCTTCCAGTTTTAGTCTAGTGGCTTCTGTCTCTGACTGTTAGCGTGCGCTAACACTTCCTTTGTAGCATGCGCTAAACTTGCATCATTGCATGCGTCATATATCCGTTTATACTTTTTGACTTGCAGCAGATTCTCCCCAACGGATTGATTGACTTGATTCAAACTTTGATATTTAGCGTGCCCTAAATATCATCCCTTGCGTGCGCTAATCTTACTTCACTGCATACGTCATTTTGTGTTTGAATCTCTTCATAACGGTAATATTGGCTCGATAGCGTGCGTTAATCCTTATGTGTAGCGTGCGCTATACTCATCAAGTGACTTCACTTGTGTTACTTGAACTCGTCGATCTGCGTAGGGACCCGTTAGCGTGCGCTAACTTATATTTCTAGTGTGCGCTAGCTTTGTATTTTGTCCAGCTTTTTGCGTCTTCGTCTGCTTCTTTGTTTTGCTTCGCCTCTTTGTTGTTTTGCTTTGTTTAGCAACTTAATCATCAAAACACTATTTATGACTATGTGGAATAAATATTCCAACAATCTCTCCCTTTTTGATGATTACAAAACAACTCTTTGAATTGGATAAAATGTGTATATATATATATATATACGTTTCAAAGTTTTCGACTTTGATCATTTCGTTAGTTTCACCCATTCTTTTTCTTTTTCTGTCATTTTCAACTTCTTCGTTTTTCATTTTTCAACTCGTCGTTTCTCCCCCTTTTTGTATGATTTTTTCTCCTTTTTCCTTTTTATTTTTCTCGTAATATCTTTAATGACGCTTTTTATCCGATTCAACTTTTTCTCCCCCTTTTTGTATTCAGCAAAAAAGTGTAAAAAAAAATATAGAGGATACCAATTTGAATATAGAAAAATATACATGAATATATAAAATATGCGATAATAGAAAATATCTCCCCCTAAAAATATTATCTCCCCATTTGTAAAATATCAAAAATTAATTTTTGGGATCCAACCGAAGGTCTGTTTTTCTTTCGAGACATAGACGATATTTGTAATAAACGTTCCTTTGGGAATCCAAATTTTCTTAGTTTTTATCGTCCGTCTTGGGTTTTTACAGTTAGAAATGTGATGCCCGATTTTCAAACATTTTTCACACCGGGGTATCTTGAAATTTATGGATTCATTTTTAAAATGTGGTTTGAATCCTAACCCCTCTTTATTTAACGTGTATTTTTGAACCGAGAGCATATTTTCAAATTTCTCGTTTCCAAGAGAAAATTTCTTCGTTAAATTTTTGAGCTCGGTTTGAACTTTAACAGGATCATTCTTTAAAATATTTTCATTTTTAACGCATTTTGAATGATCGATCTCAACAAATTTTCCCTTCTCAAGAATTTTGGAATTTTCATTTTTCAAAGATTTATATTTAGATTTGTGGGATTTAATCTCATTTAAAGCATTTTGATAATCGGTTAATAACTCGAATGCTTCAAAAAGTTCGTCGTAAGAATTACTTACTTGGCTTTCGACGTCGCTATCGTCGAATGAACTCCAGGCCATGAGCGCGAGATTATTTTGATTCATGAAATCTTCATCAGCATCTTCATCGCTCCATGTTGCAACTAAAACCTCCTTAGGTTTAACCCGACAATTCTTAGCAAAATAGCCTTGTCACATAATCGACAAGTGTTGTCGAATTTCATAGATTCGCCCTTTTGGATGTCCTGCTTCCTCCGGTCTAATAAGTGTTGGAACTTATTAATATTCTTGGCATAATATGCTTATTCTTCGTCGCTTTCTTCAACCGGGATTTCTTCCTTTCTAGATCTCGACATCTTAGCCTTCATGGCTATCGATTTTTCTTTCGATTTTGGTTTGGAATTCTGAGATTTTAGAACTATCTCGTAGTTGATAAGAGAACCAACAGGAGCCCTAAAATCAAGAGTATTTAAATCTTTTGATTCCATTATGCCGTAACTGTACCGTCCCATTCTCGAGGTAGTGATCGGAGAATTTTCTTTACTTTCTCACTACTCGAAAGAGGTTTTCCGAAATATGCTAATCCATTAGTGATGACCGAAAATCGGTCGAGCATTATAGTGATGGATTCGTCGTCCTTCATTTGAAATAATTCATACTCGTGAAGGGGCATGTTTATCTTCGTTTCCTTGACTTGAGACGTACCTTCGTGTGTCACTTCAAGCATTTTCCAAATTTATTTGGCACTATCACACGATGATATCCGGTTGTGTTCTTCCAGATTTAAGGCACAATAAAGAAGTTGAGTTGCCTTACAATTGTAGTGGTCATTTTTCCAATCGGAATCGTCATATTCTTCGAACATTTTAAGCGTACCGTTGGAATTCGTTGAAATTTTCGGACCAAGACAAATCACCTTCCAAAGCTCGATGTCATATGCTTGGATGAATATTGACATCTTCTTTCACGTCATAAAATTCGAGCCATCAAAAAATGGTGGTCGGTTGAGAGCAAGGCCTTCGACTGGAGCAAGTTGAAATGCCATTTGGATTGACTCCTCGGATGTTAAGCCGTGTATTGGAGGTACTGCTCTGATACCAATTGTTGTTGTAATATCGGTATATGCGCCGTTTGTGCGGAATCGAATTTAAAGTGCGGAAAAAAAATGGCCCAAGGATTTATAGAGGTTCGGCTAAATGTGCCTACGTCCTCTCTCGATATATCTTTTTCAATAGGCTAAAGATCAAAACCTCTGTACCTCTCTTCTATCGGTCGAGGGATTACCATTACAAGCTCGTCTTTTTGTCGGTCCGAGTAAAACCGTTTTCCTTTTCTATTGGACAAAGAATCAACCACTCTAGCTTTCTATCGGTACTAGATAAACCTCACTAAGATAGCGATTGCGATTCTAACAATGCCGGATCCTTGATCCTAATAACACCGAATCCAATCGTCTTTTCTTTTTCTCACTCGTGTATGATTTTTTTATCACACTCAGTCACTCAATATATGCTCAAGAACAACAACTATAATGTTTACAATGATATCTCAAGTGTATATGAATTGATCAATGTTGTTTTGTGGAATGATACCAACTCATTTGGTATTTATAGCCTTCTTCCACAAACTAGCCGTTACTGCCAGTTGTTTATTAGCGTGCGCTAGGATGACTTCCTTAGCATGCGCTATCGCGTGTATTTGCCTTAGCGTACGTTATGTACAGCATGTTACGTACGTTAACGTCTTCCAGTTTTAGTCCAGTGGCTTCTGTCTCTGACTGTTAGCGTGCGCTAACACTTCTTTTGTAGCGTGCGCTAAACTTGCATCATTACATGCGTCATATATCCGTTTATACTTTTTGACTTGCAGCAGATTCTCCCCGGTGGATTGATTGACTTGATTCAAACTTTGATATTTAGCGTGCACTAAATATCATGCCTTGCGTTCGCTAAGCTTACTTCACTGCAGACGTAATTCTATGTTTGAATCTCTTCATAATGGTAATATTGGCTCGATAGCGTGCGTTAATCCTTATGTGTAGCGTGCGCTATCCTCATCAGGTGACTTCACTTCAGGTTACTTCGAACTCGTCTGATCTGCAGTTAGGACCCGTTAGCGTGCGCTAACTTATATTTCTAGCGTGCGCTAGCTTTGTATTTTGTCCAGCTTTTTGCGTCTTCGTCTGCTTCGTTTTTTTGCTCCGCATCTTTGTTGTTTTGCTTTGTTTAGAAACTTAATTATCAAAACACTATTTATGACTATGTGGAATAAATATTCCAACACCGTTTAGGAAGATATATTTAAATACTAAAGGATAAAGTATTTAAATATTAAGCCATCAGAGATCTTCAATCAAGCGCAAAATCCGGATCGTGTTTTATTCAAACACATCATCCCGTTGGAACGGACTTTTGCTCAACGGATCTATCTCAACGGATATATTCAAGAAGGCTATATATATCCCCAGACTTTGAAGATCAATGCATATAAAATCAACAACAACGGTTATCATCATATATGTCTGAGCAAACATATCTCCCAAAGCATACTGCTATTCTGAAAGAAGAGATATACAAATGCTCAAACCGTGAACAACACATCATCAGCTAAAAGCTCAGAAAGTCGAAGCTGTTGTTCAAACATTGTTCTATCCTTGAACAAAACACATCAGCCATGTGTGGACTGAGAAACCTTGCTATTCCTAAACTGTGTGTGACAGACTTGCATTGAAGAGACCAAGCTTCGGAACTGTGTGTGAAGAAGCCAGTCAAGTGAAAGCTTAAACCAATCTGTGTGAACGGTTGAAAGCTTCAATCATTGTATCAATCTGTGTGAATAATACATTGATAGGTTTTATTATAAATACGTAGTTGTGTACGTAGTATTTATAATAAACGTTTTAACTCCTGTGTGGAGGACCAGTGGACGTAGAGGGGTTTACCTCGAACCACTTTAATTACTGTATCATCTACCTTCTGCATTTACTGTTTTAATATCTGTGATTAACTTTAAGTATACACTTCATTTCTAGTTGTTGTATTTACAGCAACTTACTTTAAACAAGACTTCCGCTACGCACTCAGATTTGAAAACCATACAGCTTATTGTTTAAAACACTTTCCAAGCTGTATCCTATATACTTAGTGGCCAACAACTTCCCTACATCCAGATCGCCCAACCACGGGAGGAGGAAAAAAGGGAGAAGAAATGACGTAAACTGAACTGTGCTGTCCTATTTATATTGGACGTGATTAACGCGCGCTACGGGCAAAGTGTAGCGTGCGCTATCGGGCTAAAAGGCAGTCCACCGCCTTTGAAATGTAGTGCAGAACTTTCTACACTGGCCACGCTAGCGTGTGTTACCCGTAACGGTTAGCGAGCGCTACCTGTTAGTTTGTCCAAAGTCCATAAATCTCTGCATGTGCTAACCGGCCATAATGGCGTGCGCTATCATAGCCAATTAACGTGCGCTACAATGCATGATTAGCGCGCACTAGCAACACAATCTAGCGTGCGCTAACTGCTACTTCTCAGCATCACTACTATGAAGTTTGGTCAGAACGAACACCTCCTGATAGGCACATAACCCGAAAATCACTAACAGCCAACATACTAGTTCGAACTCCAATATACACACGATTCCAGGCATCAGTCAGTATAATATGGAACTTTCCCAGACCAACTCCCAACAGAATACGACCATTAATAAAATACATTATTAATAAAGTACATGAATCTTACAAATACATACACACAATACCACATTTAACATGAATCGAGCACGCATGTGAATATTCAGGTTGTGCAGGTGTCCTCACACAACATATATCTTAAGATAGCCTCTTTCTGGCATTATACAGTGAACCGATTTATAACATGTATCATAAATTTTAAATATGAATAGAATATCACATATACAATCCAATTAAAACAATTAAAGTGATAGTGAAAATTCCCACCTGAATAAATGATGTTGTTTGAACTTGAATAAGAAGATGCTCGACTCACAGTCTTAAACCCATAAATCCTCGATAAAGTCTACATATAATAATAATTTAATTATTATAAAAATATTATGATATAATGACTGAAATTAAAATATATATGCATAAAACAGGAGTAATTATTAATATTAATTGAAGAGTCAACATTTTAATGTCTTAGGTCAAAATAGGACTGAAATGAAAGTGTAGAAATCTGTCTGGGGTCGATTTGAAATAATTAAAAGTATCTGGATTGAAAGTCACAAGTGAGGACTAAATTGCAAAACCCTAAATCTCACGGGTATAAATACCCTAACCTATCCTCAGCCAACTCCAATTCCTCACTTCTCTTCCCCGTCCCTCATCTCTGTCCTTATCTCTCTCTCTCTAAATTTCTTCTCGGCGGGATTTAAAATGGCAGAAAGACACACACACACAAAAACTCTCCAACAAACACGCCCATCACGCGATCGGCGAAATCCGGAATAGGAGGCAGTGGCGTCGAGCGACGATATGCGACCTCAATGGAGGATTTTCAGTAGCTCGTGGCGGTGGAGATCCTGGGCCGCGATGTGCGCCTGCAGTGGTGGTGGTTCGAACGGTGGTGCACCGGCGACTGCTTCCAGATTTCAGGTGAGTTCGATTCCCCCTGGATTCCAACTCCAGAACCGCGGCGGCGTCGTTTGAACTAGTGGCGGGTCGCGATGGCGATGGTCATGGTGAGGGCTTCCAGATTCGTCTTCCTTTAATTTGAGCAGGTTGTGAATCGACCAGAAATCAAGCTTTAGGGTTTCATGTAAGATATGAACATGCTTGATTCAATTTTGGGTTTCTGGTTTGGTTTTGGGGTCGCGAATTGGAACAGAAATTGTGAAGCCCGACTCGATCCTTGCGAATTCGAGCTGAAAGGATTTGATTTTATTTTTGATGGGGTTTTAATAGTTCTGGTTTCTATTCAAAATAAGGGGTAGCACTGACCCTAGAGGTTTGGTCACGTGTTTTCCAATTTCCGAATTTGAGTCCGGGTTTCTGTGTTTGCTGATAAAAGAGTCGGAAAGCCGAGTCTGGATTCGGACTGGGCTGAGGGTGCTTAACTGAGATGGGGTTTGAAACTGGTTCAGTGTTAGAATAATGATTCCCGTTTTTGTGATTTTTGTTGGTTTCGGGTTTTTCTGAATATGGTTTGTATCTTGTTTTTCTTGAAATATAACCTCTTTTTTTTGGATTGGTGATTTCAGGACGGTCAAGTGTTGGAGGGGTTTGCGTAGCAATTAATGTTTTAAACATATATGAGATATGAATGGATCGACATCATAGCAGGAATAAGAAAATGAGAATACGATATTTGGAAAATCCGGCAGAATACCTTACAATTGAGATTCGGATGACCTGCTGTATTTGGACGAGTTGAGGTTTATAATCTGATCAGAACTCAGATGTCAGAGTTTGAACCTCCTGTCGATGGCTTGTAGTTCTTCGTTTCTCCTTAGGTTGTAAATTTTCTGGCGTGAACTTGCAGGAACTGTTTATTGTGTTTTTTTTTTCTGTTCTTAGGATGTTGATCGATGATTTGTAAAGAATTGCAGTAGGATTAATTGTATATTTATATGTATAGGTTTTTAAGTGTTTTAGTTGGATTAGGATTGTATGTTGGATATGTATCAAGAAGTTTGGTAAAGTGAAAGAACTCGATCGACTGGAAAAGGAAGAGTTCTTAATTGTGGTTAGTTTAGTTTAATCATAGTTGGTTAATTCATAACACATGATTAAATATAAATGATATAATAATAATAATAGTAATGTAAAAATAATAATTTGGTAATGTTGATAATAATATCCGAAAATGATAATGATAATAATAATAATATTAGTATTAATAAAATAGTATTATTAATATTATTAATAATAAAAATGATAATATTAATAATAGTAGTGTTAGTATTATACTTGGATGAATAATAACACTATTATAAAAATATAAATAATGACTATTTGAATATATATGACAAAATGACTCGGATAGAACTTGTGATACGTCGAAATAAATATTCATGATCCTCTAAATGAAACTAAATGAAATGAAATGCATTAATATTACATTATGAAAATGGCGGGTATACAGAGATACTATAAGACTCTTAGGGGCGGCAAAAGCTAGAAATATCCTGATGGCTCTAGTCTGGCTATAGGGGCAAAAGTCTCATCATAATCTATGCCTTCTTCTTGTCTGTAGACTTGTGTGACTAGACGGGATTTGTTCCTAATAACAAGTCAATTCTCATCCTTCTTGTTTCTAAATACCCATTTGGTTCCAATTACGGCTTGATGTTCTGGCCTAGGTACCTGACATACATTGTTTCTTTCGAAACCACTAAGCTCTTCTTCTATAGAAGTGATCCAGTGATAATTATTCAAGGCTTCATTTGTAGAAACAGGTTCCGATTGAGCTGAGAATACAGCTAGGGTGCACATATCTAGTCTCCTAAGTTCATCTTGAGATTCCCATACAGGAAACGGAGATTCCTCGGATTCGGTTTCTTCTTGCACACATAGTACAATTCCTTGTATACACCTGCATCAATGTCACATATAATCAACTCCTGTGGATGATCTCTCAACCATCTTCTGTGAGGTTCTAATTCGGCATCCCATACTGTATCTTATGGTGCTATAATTTCAGCTTCAGTTTGTACAGCACCGGCTTCGACTACTTCTGGTCTTACAGCTGTGGGATTAATCTCTAAGTCAATTACAGGCTATATTTTAGTTTGAGGGTCATCAATGGAGAGTGTTTGGATATTCTGAGTTAAGCCTTCTACTCCTGTAGGATCAAAGTGAGGTTCATCGAACACTATATGAACAGATTCCTCTATTGTCAGCTTCCTTTTGTTAAAGATCCTAAAAACTTTGCTGACAGAGAAGTATCCTACAAATATCCCCTCATCTGAATTTTTGTGACAAGTCTTGAGTTTATCTTTCCCATTATTCATAACGTAACACCTGCATCCAAAGATGTGAAAGTACGCAACTAATGAAGTTTTATTGTTCCATACCTCATAGGCTGTTTTGTTGTGATGCTTGTTGATGATACAACGGTTTTGTGTATAGCACACTGTATTTGTAGCTTCTCCCCAGAACTGATGTGGCAACTTGCTTGCAGCATCATGGTTCTTGTTGCTTTCTTGAGCGTCCTATTCTTTCGCTCGGAAATACCATTTTGTTGTAGAGTTTGGGCCGCTGAGTATGCGTGTTGTATTCCATTGTCCGAACAATATTGCTCTACAAAGTGATTTGTGAATCCAGTACCTCTATCTGAATGAATAGACACGATACTCAACCCTTTCTCATTATGTATGTTTCTCAGATGTCATGGCAACTTCTTTGTGGTTTATTTATTCTTGCTTAGAAAGATTGTCCAAGCATACTTGGAAAAATCATCAAAAATAAATAGACAATATTTCTTACCTCCTAAACTTACAGGGTCTACAGGGTCGTAGAGGCCCATGTGTAGCATATCCACCACCCTGTGGGTGGACAAGTATGATTTGCTTTTCAGGGTGGTTTTGACTTGTTTGCCTTTCTGACAGGGTCCACAGACGCTGTCTTTATCGAATGGCACATCGGGTAAACCTCTAAATATTCACTGTCTGTCGAGTTTGTTGATTGTCTTGAAGTTGATATGATACATCCTATTATGCTATAGCCAGCTTTGATCTGCAGTGTCTTTGGAAACAAACAAGGGACAATGTAGCTCGTAGGCTTCCAGTCAGCAATATAAATATTACCTGACATGTTTCCTGTGAGAACAATTTATTTGGTCTTGATGTCCTTCACTCTACAGTGGTCTACATAGAATTTGACCGAGAACTGTTTGTCACAGAACTGGATGATACTAAGTAGATTGTACTGTAGGCCTTCAACATAGGCTACGTCAGTGATCCCTTGCCTCTTGTTCTTCCTTTGGACTTATCACCGAAGTGCACCTTTGAACTGCGACCTTCTACATAATCTGAAAGCTTGCTGGTATCTCTTGTCATGTGCCGAGAACATCCGCGGTCAAAGTACATGATGTCCTTCTCTTTGATATCCTGTAGCGAGATAATTTAAGTAGATTTAGGTCCACTTTAATTGCTGGGTCCATGTGTGTTAGTGACTTTAGGTACCCATATTTAACCAACAACAATTGGTTTGTTGTAGGTTACTTTTGGTCCTATTTTGCGATGTCTACGTGGGGCATGTACATAGTCGTTGTAACCTTGATCATTATGCATGTAAAATCTAGGATTATTATTCCAGTTTGACTGCTGTCTAAAAGGTGGAGCCATTTTCTTTAACCTTACCGCTTGACTTCGGGTCTCCGGTTGGATTCCGAGAGTCGTTGATGATACATCGCGGCGACTGCTTTCTAGATGGATGACGGGGCTCTGTATCCAATATCTAGGTGCACTGTACTATTGGAAGTACTGCGGTGCTTGCCTTTGATATTTAGCTATAGCCTTCTTTCTGAATGGATGCTGGCACTTATGGTATGCTCGTGGAGCATGTTGTTGATCACGCCTTACAAGTCTGGGAGTCTGAGGCTTCCGCTGTTTGTGATATGAACTTGGTGGCGGAATCGCAACCTTCACTGTACGAGGGGCAGATGTAGCCTTTGCAGGACTTGGAATCTCTTCAGGTACAGGAATGGGTTCCACACCCCTGACAAATATCGTACTAGACTTTCCCTTATGGGAGAATGAGTCATATCCTAAGCCACATTTGTCGTGACCATGTTGTACAGTGCTTAGAATTTCTTCCATCCGTCTAGAAGATTTCTCAAATAATTTCAGGATGGTCTCTAATTGACCTTCTCGCTTCTCGAGAATTTTCGCTTAGTGTTCCGTAAAACTACCGGAGACTTTCTGCTTCTTGGATTTTGCAAACTTCTCCATTGCTGCTTCCTTGATTTCATACGCCAATGCTTTATCCTGGTATTGACGGAGAGTGGTACATTTAAAACCGGACATGTACCTCCGGATTTCTGGTTTCATTCTCATATCAAAATGGATCATCATTTCTGCATCTGTTCTGACCAGATGTCGAACAAATGCCTTAATTGCCTGAGATACTGGCACATCTGACGGCTGAGCGGAGAAAAACTCCCGAACCTTGGCTTCCCTCACAGGACGAGGGCAATACTGAGCTTCCATCATCAATTTAAATTCTGTTCAATCAGCTTCATGGTCTACAGGCCGGATGGCTTCCCACCATTCGGACGCTTCTCCTATCAGAAAGTACTGAGCAATAGAGGCTCTCCGGTCGTCAGGGCAATTAATCCCGGCAAAAATTTTCTCTAGTTCCTTCAACCAATGATCCCAGGTGGGAGTCTCAGAAATACCATCGAATTTAGGTGGTTGCATCTTCGCCACCTCTTGCAGCCATCGGTCGCCTCGATTTCCCATGTCTGGGATACCCTGTTGTCGATCTCCCTGTTGTAACCTACGCCACTGCATTCGGTCCACTACCAGGCGAACCGAGTCATGTGGTTCACCACGATGAAGGATTTCGGCACAACATTACGGTTCATTATTAATAGATCTTTGTGGCTCGCTTTGGCTGTGGCTTTGATTAGAAGGCGAAGCTTCTCTTTCGGCATTCCTTCGTCCGCATCCGCGACCACGACCACGTCCACGTCCACCTCTCAACATACTGTAAGCATAAATACTCAATATACAGGAAACAATATCGTTCAATGTTCAAGTATAAAGATACACAATATGTAAAGGACGAGATAGAGTTTAGGAACTGACAACCACTGTTCGCACGAAGACGTAGGCAGTACAGTGATGTTATTCACGGCCGGTTACCTCAAAAGACGTATACGACCCCTATTTTAACCCAATGGCCAAGATATCCATAATCTTAGCTCTGATACCATATTATTTAACACCCCCGATATATTCAGGAATATTACAATGCCGTAAATCCTTTACATAGGGATTTACAAGGCTGGAGAAATGAAAAGACAATAACAGATACCAACGTATGAAAGTAACTGAAATAAAATACAACAGTTCTGACCAATACTGAAAATACAAATGTCCAAAGGAAAAGTATTAATACATCACCAAATCCAAATCATCACAAACGACGACGTACTCAAGTACTTATTAAAATGATACAAACAACAGACAGATAAACCCGGTCGGAACATCACTCTGCACCCTCGTCGTCATGCAACTCCAGTGGTTGTTTCCCCGATCTCCTGGATCCTGAACATAAACAAATGTTCACCCCGGAAGAGGTTAGCACAACGATGCATTGGAGGTTGATATATTTCCTGGAAATCCACAAAGCAGATATGTATAGATCGATCCACCATGGAATATGAGTTTATATCTTTAGATAAAGCTGGTCAAGAGCTAAATGGATTCGGAACTTTTTGGAAGATATTCCTTATTTGGATAAGCCACCTGTGATGATTCACTGTGATAGCCAAGTGGCTATAGGAAGGGCACAGAGCCTTGTGTATAACAGAAAGTCTCGTCATATTCGTCAAAGACATAATCTTTGTTAGACAATTGATCTCAAATGGTGTAATATCCACAGACTATGTAAATTCAAATGAGACTCTTGCTGATAACTTTACAAAAGGACTTGATCAAGCTCAATTAAAATTATTGTTAGAGGGAATGGGTTTAAAATCCACAAATTTAAAGAAGGATCATAGTGGTAATCCAACCATGCTGAATGGAGATCCCATGAACTTTGTTCAATGGAATAACTAAGCTATGTGAATTCAGTAGAGCACTTGGAACAATTTGTTGTTCAAAGCTCATCCCTAGAAAGAAATCCAAGTGATGTGAATTGAGAATTGTGGTGAAGATAAGTCATAATGACTTTTAATGAATCCCAAACCTATAAGGTGGAGTATTGTAGAGTACTCTTGATGGGATGTTACCTATATAAGTCTAAAGTTAGGGCCGCTTCAATATAGACACTTATAAATCCAAAGTGTTGTCCATGGCCAAAAAGGACATAACAGAAGAACGAAAATGTGTTGAGAACTTGTTGTGTGAATATTATTGTCTCGGTATACACTATGACGGAATAGTCCACGGTATCAGGTCTACTAGGCCGTCAGTATATCCGGTAATATTTACTAAAGGAAGGTTCAAAGCCACAAACTACCTATCCTAGGTAAGAAGAACTCATGAGCACTGAGCATAAGATTACGCATTCATGCATGCATTAGTTCACGTGGGGATTGTTGGAAAAAATCAATTTTAATTGATTTTTTAATCGCTAAAATATTTAAGTTATGTAAAATTAAATAGTTCAGGATTAATATACGTTCGGAGTATATAATCGTAGTATATCTAATTTCTCAAAACTAATTTTTAGTGAGTGAGAAATTAATGAATAAAGTTAGTCATTTGAAAGGGCATTTTGAAATGATGGGAATATGTGTAACACCCCCAAGTTATTCAAGGTATATTACAGCACCGTGAACCCTGTCGTGGGACCCACAAGGCTAATCATATGCGGAACTGTAAAACTTGATCGAGGAGGTCCAAATACAATAAAACGAAGGACAAAACGAAGGGTATTCAAACCATATCCAATGTATCCAAATACATTACAACACAAATCAATACCTCGGCAATACAGTCCGGAACATCAAGGAAACTGAAACACAATACTCGAGTATTCAATAACCATTCCAGTATAATAATACTGAATGGAGGAACATAAAATATAACCGGAAATAAGACACAGTATCACGCTTGCCCATCATCTTCATGCCGACCTGATACCTGCCTGTCCGCTCTCCTGGAACCTGAAATACATAAAAAGTATTTCCCCCATAAAGGGGTTAGCCGTCGAATAGCTAGTGCAAGTATATCGAATATGAAATACAATACTCCTCGACAATAAAGTAAAAGTAACCGTCAATTCATCATTTCAAGACTAGTATTCAGGAATAACTAAATCTCATAGATCAATACATACATGATCAACCGTGGAACCTCACCAGAGGCTACGGAACCCTCAGAGGACCCGTCGGTCCGTCCCAGAGTGGTTAACCCAAATTATCCGTGGAATCGCACCAGAGGCTACGAAACCCTCAGAGGACCCGTTGGCCCATCCCAGAGTGGATATAAACAATCATGCCATTCATATATCTTACTTTCAAAGTGAGGAACGTACAATCATAAATATATATTTGCCTTTGTGACATCGAGAAATCGAACGGAAAAGAGTATAAGTTTGGTAGGTCCAAGAACGTACTTCCGGTACCTAAACGATTCGCAAGGGATATGATAATCAATAATCCATACCCATAACTCACGAAGAAACTCCCGAAACCCGCCTACGATTCACGAAACTACAAGGGTAAACAATTAAAGGTTGGAAAATCACCCAAACCTTCACAAGTCCAAACACGGCACAAACCAATCTGTAAAATCATAAAGGAATCATAGATACGGGGTAGATAAATCATAATCTCAAGGTTCTCAAGCTCCAAAATTGATAAATCAGACGAATCTAAGAAAAACCCCAAAATTCCCAAAATTAGGGTTCTATGGATTTTTACCTTGATTTGGAAGATAGAATGGATTAGATGTTGTGAAATCTTTGTTATACAACCAAAGATGTTGATATCTGAAGAAGGATCGCCCCAAACTCCCCGAATCGCCCAAAACCCGCTGCTCCCGATCGAAAATGTGAAAAGGATGAAAAGAATGACGAGTGCAAGTCAACTGTCATATATATACTATGCCCAGTCTAGTGCACACTACGCCTCAATATTAGCGTGCGCTAGCGGGGTCACCAGGTAGTCCAGTGGCTTCTGCCAGCCTCGATATCGTGCGTTAGGTATACCATTGCATGCGCTAATCGCCTACTCTTAGCACGCGCTAGCCGATAGTTAGCGTGCGCTAACTGAGAGTTGGTGTCCAGAAATTAGAGTCCAGAACCTACTCTCCTGCCTGTTCGAGTCTTAGCGTGCGCTCGTGATAGCTTAGCATGCGCTATGCAAAACTTATAGCGTGCGCTAGCCTAAGCCTAGCGTATGTTACCTGATAGTCCAGACAGCCTGAAAACCTCACTGCCTCTGCCGACCCAGCTCGTTAGCGTGCGCTACGGACGTGTTAGCGCGCGCTACTGACCACGAATAGCATGTGCTAGCTAACTCCTAGCGTGCGCTAACTGCTAGTCTAGAGAGCAGAATTAGTTACTGTCTCTGAACATCGAATTTGGGAGGCACATATACTATATACAAGGGTGAGAATATATATACATGCGTATTATGCTTAAAATCAACTTTTGGTCTTGTGACAGGAATAATAATACCATGTCTGAAACATAATATTTTGCAAATAAGGGGCGAGTCACGTTTCGCACAAAACTCGTGAATACTTTAGAAGAGGAAGTTTTATTTACATGTCGATTTTGAAATCATTTTTAATAATGCACAAAACAATTTATATTTTTAAAATATTTGAAGACGTCTATAATCCGAAATGTTTCAAAAATTTACTTGGGATTTAGATAAAATGAAGATCCTTCCTCTTTTACTAATTGTTTAAATATTTCCCACCGAATACATACTCATTTGACATAACGATCATATGTTGTCACCATTTGAAAGAGTTTCAAAAACCACTTTAAAAATACTCCCGCAGTGGTTAAAATTGATACTCAAAAATCTCATGGAATGTAGGAATCAATAACATTCCTGGTTTTCCAATATACGTTATGTAACTATTTTCACCCAGACCATATAGTATACTCATGCACATCCCAACAATCCTAATACCATGAACAACTTCCAGTCCCTCAACCAAGGGTTAATCGAATTAATACAACACACCCATCACACACATAGGAGGGAGCTTACAATCAAAAGACATACCTTCTCCCTACATCAATATGCACCAGTTCCGTATAAGGAGGAAAACAATAAACACAATTCCAATGGAACACAATTCACATGAGGAACTCAAAATCCAAGCATGTTCGGAAAGAGAAAAACAATTTGGGCAGAAGGAATTAGAATTCAGAGAGACTTACAGCGTAGGTCGCACGAGATGGCAGAAACCCAGTGATACCATAAAGAAACGACTAACTCAACTTTGACGGACCCAAAACGCCAACAGCCTAGGTATCCATAAACCAAAGCTCCGATATCAAATTCTGTAACACCTCCGTGATTTACAGAGATATTACAGCGCCGTAGATTCTTTTTGGAGAAGCTACCAGGCTTAGACCATCATAAAAGACATTAACCATCAACGAACCAAGACATTCACACATTTAAAACCAACGTTAACTTCAACGCGACATACATCACCAAAACATACCAATACATGGTCCTGTTGGATCACAGCAGATACAACAACTCACAACTGATCCAACAACATTGACAATGACTAACACCAACACATTAAACCATATACGACAGTACCCACGCGAGTACAAAACCAGAACACAACCTTGACCATGATAAAACGACCACCAACTCACAATAACACATGATATCAGTATTGCTTGTCATCCTCGTGCCCTTCCTGCGCCGGCTTGCCACTAAGACCTGTACCTGAATACACAACAAGTATATCCACCCCCAAAGGGGTCAGCAAACAGCTGGTGCAAGTACAACAATTTATGAAAATGTACCACAAGTGAATAAACAATCAAATCACAGTGCCATCACATATATTCCGGAATACCATACCAAAATCATCATCACAAAACAATCTCCCGAGCTGTACTGGACCTGTACCTCACGCAAGATACACACCCCAGAAAGTCCTCGTCAGGCCCTCCCTGGTTGTACAACCCCACCAAGTAATCCGCATATACTCGCCGTCTAATGGATCCCAGGGGACCCTCACTGGTTTTAACTCGGTTCACACACACTCAACCAGATGGCACAAACCACATTTTCTGAAATTACCACTTTTCATAAAATCACATTTTTCACATATTCACACGAAATACATCAAACGCAATCAAAGTACTTGCCTCAATTACAATGGTACATGGGACAGTGAATGAAATGACCTGTTGCTCGAACTTTCCTCAACGATTAGGTCCTAGCACAACACAGCACTATATCAAACACAGCTCGACGGAAACTGAAAGGTTTACCCTAAGTTCTACTCTTAGGGACAATCAATCGGACACTATATGGATTATACATAACTACGGAAGAAAAATCGAAACTTAATCCGTAAACTTCAACGAAAAGCAAAGGATTATAATTACAACATCATAATACAACACAATCCCGGCTAGATCCGGAATTTTGAGGATGAAACCTCAATAAAACCCTAAAATATAAAAAATTGAGGTTTTGAATGATTTACCTTGATCCGGATGATAAAAGTTGTTAAGATCTTGTTAACTTTGCTCTAGGAACTCCTAAACATTGTTGGGTAGTGAAATCTGGCCAAAACCTGCACTTCTGTTGCGATAACAATCCCTGTATCGAAAAATCTTGACAGAATGTTTTGACAATGTGCTAATCCAGCATACAGCAAACAGCTGTACCGAAAAGCTGATCAAAGGTGTCAACCTGTATCGAAGTCTTCTCGTAGTTCCAGCATATAGTGAATCAATCATACAGCAAAGGAGTCTCATAAGACTAAGTATTGAAGCTGTCTCGAATCGACAATACAGCTATCATTCCATACAGTATCCAAACAGGACAAGAAGGAATCTTTGTTATTCGCTAAAGTCAAAGTCCCGTTTAAGAAGATATATTTAAATACTAAATGATAAAGTATTTAAATATTAAGCCGTCATAGATCTTCAATCAAGCACAAAATCCGGATCGTGTTTTGTTCAAACACATCATCCCGTTGGAATGGACTTTTGCTCAACGGATCTATCTCAACGGATATATTCAAGAAGGCTATATATATATCTCCAGACTTTGAAGATCAATGCATACAAAATCAACAACAACGAAGTTATCATCATATACATCTGAGCAAACATATCTCCCAAAGCATACTGCTATTCTGAAAGAAGAGATATACAAGTGCTCAAACCGTGAACAACACATCATAAGCTAAAAGCTCAGAAAGTCAAAGTTGTTGTTCAAACATTGTTCTATCCTTGAACAAAACCCATTAGCCCTGTGTGGACTGAGAAACCTTGCTATTCCTAAATTGTGTGTGACGGACTTGCATTGAAGAGACAAAGCTTCGAAACTGTGTGTGAAGAAGCCAGTCAAGTGAAAGCTTAAATCAATCTGTGTGAATGGTTGAAAGCTTCAATCATTGTATCAATCTGTGTGAACGATACATTGATAGGTTTTACTATAAATACGTAGTTGTCTACGTAGTATTTATAATAAACGTTTTAACTCCTGTGTGGAGGACCAGTGGACGTAGAGGGGTTTACCTCGAACCACTTTAATTACCGTGTCATCTACCTTCTGCATTTCTTGTTTTAATATACGTGATTAATTTTAAGTATACACTTCATTTCTAGTTGCTATATTCTGACAACTTACTTTAAAAAGACTTCCGCTACACACTCGGTTGAAAACCGTCTGACTTGTTGTTTAAAACACTTTCCAAGCTGTATCATGTATACATAGTGGCCAATAAGTTGTATCGGAGCGGTTGATTCTAAAAGGAATCAGTCGTATTTTTTATTGAATCAAATCCTTAAATCACTTATTTTTGAAAAACAGTATTTTTCTTCCTTATTCTCATATGGATACACCAATGATCAATAAAGTTCCTATGTTTTCTATTAACGAATTTGATGATTGGAGAATTAGGATGGAGGCTCATCTTGCAGCAATGCACGAAGAGATGATTTTTGTCATACAGGATGGCCCCATAAAGATCATGAAGGTAAATCCGGCCCCAAGAATTGAAGGCCAGGCTCATGCAGAGATTCTCGAGAAAGAGCGCGAACAATGGACTTCTGACGAAAGAAAGCGCGCCAACCTCGACAATGTCGCGAAGAATGTGCTATTTGTCACTCTTGACAAAGGCACGTTCTCTAAGGTAAAGAGATGCAAATCAGCCAAAGATATCTGGGATAAACTCAAGTTAATTTGTGAGGGAACTGAGCTCTCAAAAGAAAACAAGATTTCAAAATTAACTCAGCAATTTGAATCTTTTGAAATAAAACCAAGTGAAACACTTGAGGAACTTGACCTCAGATTCACTGGCATTATTGGTGAACTTGAAGCATTAGGTAAGATTTATACCCAAAGGGAGAAAAAACTAAAAAATTTCAGATCACTCCCTGCCTGATGGGACATTAAGACCACAACTATGCGTGTGTCGTGCAATCTTAGTGAAATATCTACTTTTGATCTCTTTTCTGACCTCAAAGCATTTGAGTACGATATAGATAGGAGAGAGAAAGCTGAAGAATCTCCCGCCAGGACTACAGCCTTAGCCGCTTTATCCAACCGAAGACACAGCATGCCGATTTCATCAAAGCCCATTCATAAGAATGCTGACAGCGACGATGACATCCTGTCGCAAGACGAAATGGCACTCCTCATGCATAAGTTCAAGAAGTTTATCAAGCAGTCGGGCAAGACCCCATACAGGTCCAAACCTATTCACAGGGTAAGTACCGAAACTTCCTCTGGTGATGCTAACCTATGTTATAATTGCAGGAAACTAGGACATTATGCAAATAAATGTCCTCATCCCAAAGTTCAAAGGTTTCCGGAAGCCGAGCAACAAGAAAATGATGAAAGAAGATGTGCTTGGAAAAACAAGCTCAAGGCCCTGATTGGTGAATCAGAAGCCTCCAACACACCATCAAAATCCGAAGAATGTCTTCAACTAGTCAGCGATGTGATTCATCGATGATGATTTGAAGATAAATCCTATATGTGCTTTATGGCCAAGGACATTAGGAATATTAAGATAGCGATGATGAGGTAAGCTTAACCTCAGCTATCCCTTCCAATGCATATCATACTTTTGCAAACATGATGAATGAGTTTAAGAACATTCAAATGGCCCATGAGACATTGTAAAATGAAAATATACAGCTCCAACTTTCTAACTTAGAGCTGAAAGAAGAAAGCGACTTCTGAAAATAAATTACAAAAATATGTCATTGATTGTGAAAACAGTAAAGTCGAGTATGAAAAACTCATGGAGAGCAATCATCAACTTGCTCATGAACTAAGTGAGACTAAATCTCATAGTGAAAGCAATACAAATGATTTTGTTCGCTTCAAGCCGAGTAAAAACTCTCGAAAAATGAGAAGGAGAACTTGAGACCATTCTGAAATCTTTCGAGAAATCATCTAAAAGAATGGAAGAAATTCTAAGCATTGGGCAATATGCTCATGATAAAAGTGGCTTAGGATACAACTTATTTTCCAATAAAGGGAAAACTAGTACTGTGTTCGTCAGGGGTGTGGAACCCATTCCTCTATCGGAAGAGGTTCCGAGTCATGTGAAGGAACCCGTTGCACATGACGACAAAAGCTGCCATTCCACCACAACAGTCATATTCCAGATAGCGGAATCACTAGCCATTCAGACCTGTAAGGCGTACCCAACAGCATGCTCCCCGAGCATATCAACAGCGCCAACAGCCGTTCAGAAAGAAGGCTATATCCAAATATCAAAGGCCCGCACGTCAGTACTTTCAGTACAGCACGCCTAGATATTAGATACAGGAGCCGCGATATCCCTTGTGAAGGCAAGATGTAAGGCCGAATAAAATGGCTCCACCTCTAAGACGGCATTTGTACTGGACTAATAATAACCCTGAATTTTACATGCATAATAACTATCATGGTTATAGCAACTACGTACATGCCCCACATAGAAATCGAAATTACGGACCTAAACCATCCTACAGTAAACCTATTGCTGCCAGGAAAATCTGGGTACCTAAAGGCACTAACATCCATGGACCCAACAATCAAAGGGGACCTAAATCTACCTAATTTATGCATACGAGGACATTTTGGTACTTCGACAATGGATTTTCCCGGCACATGACAAGATATAAAAGCAAGTCATCGGATTACGTAGAAGGTCGCGGTCAAAAGTGCGCTTCGGTGATAAATCTAAAGGAAGAACAAGAGGAAGGGAACCTACTTGTAGGAAAATTCAAAGTCACCGATGTATCTTATGTTGAAGGCTTACATTACAATCTACTTAGTATTAGCCGATTCTATGACAAACGGTTCTCGGTGAAGTTCTATATAGATCCTTTGTAGAGTCAAGAACATCGACCAAAGAAGTTGTGCTCACGGGAAGCGGTCGGGTAATATGTATATTGCTTCTTTGGATGCCTACGAGCTCCACAATTCCTTGTTTTGTTGCCAAAGGCACTGCAGATCTAAGCTGGATATGGCACAAGAGGATGTCACACGTCAATTTCAAGACAATCAAAAACTCTCCAGATAGGGAATGGTTAGAGGATTGCTAAATGTCTCATTCGAAAAGGCAGTATGTGGACCTGTCGAGAAAGGCAAGCAAATCAAGACCACCACAAAAGCAAATCCTACCTTTCCAACCCACGAGTTTTGGAAATTCTACATATGGATCTCTATGGTCTGTAGATCCGGTAAGTTTGCGAGGTAAGAAATACTATCTCGTTATTATTGATGATTATTCCGGGTATGCTTGGACAATTTTCCTAGGCAAGAAGAAGGAAACAACATCAAAGCGCCCAAGCACGAGAAAGCTTCAAAATGAAAAGGGTCGAGTATCGTGTCCATTCATTGCGGCCAGTACGGAATTCACTAACCGCTTTATTGAGCAATCTTGTTCGGAAAATAGGATACAACACGAATACTCGGCTTCCCGAACACCTCAACAAAATGGTGTTGCCGAGCGAAAGAAACGGGGCCGAAGGAAGCAACAAGGACAATGATTGCCGCAAGCAAGTTGCCACACATTTTTGGGGCGAAGCCACCAATCTGACGTGCTATACACAAAACCATTGTATCATTAACAAGCATCACAACAAAGCGACATATGAGGTATGGAACAACAAAACTCCATTAGTTTCGTACTTTCACATATTTGGATGCGGGTGTTACATTTTGAACAAGCTGTAAGGATCAACTTAGAACCTTCGATGAGAAATCGGATGAAGGGATATTTGTTGGATATTCCTCTGTTAGCAAAGCTTACGGGATCTTGATAAAGAAAGCTAACAATTGAGGAATCGGTTCATGTAGTGTTCGATGAACCTCACCATAATCCTACGGGAGTAGAAGACATTTCTCGAACATCCAACAACTGTCCATCATAGATCCACCAACTCCATTAGAACTGTCGTTGACCTAGAAATCAACCCCTTGTAAGAACGCGTAGATGAAGCCGATGTTGTACAAGCTAAAGCCGAAACTATAGAAACTCAAGATACAGTACGGGACCCCGAATTAGAACCCGACAGAAGATGGTTGAGAGATCACCCGCAAGAGTTGATCATAGGAAACATTGATGCTGGTGTTTCTACCCGTAGGAGAATACAGAGTACATAAGGAAATGTATTATGTGCACAAGAAGACCCCGAGTCAGAGATATCTCCATTTCCTTAATGGAAATCTCAATCCGATCTTAGAAGGCTTAATATGTGCACTATTGCTATATTCTTAGCCCAATCCGAACCTGTTTCTACCAAAAAAGCTCTCAACAACTCTCATTGGATCACATCTATGGAAGAAGAGCTTAACGGTTTCGAAAGAAACAACGTATGGTTTCTTGTACCCAGACCTACTCATCAATCCGTAATTAGAACCAAATGGGTATTTAGAAACAAGAAGGATAGAATTGGACTCATTATCACGAATAAATCCCGACTAGTCGCCCAAGGCTACAGACAGGAAGAAGGCATAGACTACGATGAGACATTTGCCCCTGTAGCCAGACTAGAAGCCATTAGGATATTTTTAGACTTTGTCGCCCATAAGAGCGTCATTGTATACCAAATGGATGTCAAAAGTGCATTCATAAATGGGGACCTTTCTGAAGAAGTATATGTTGAACAACCACCAGGGTTTGTCACTCCAGAAGGCGAAGACCTAGTATACAGGCTAAGGAAAGCGATGTATGGACTTAAGCAAGCCCCTAGAGCATGGTATGAGACTCTGTCCCAGTATCTAACCGATAATGGATTCGAGAAAGGTGCTGGACAAGACCTTATTCAAAATACAGGAAGGTTATGACCTCTTGATGGTTCAAATATATGTAGACGATATAATATTTGGTTCAACGAACCTTGCTTTGTGTCAAAGGTTCTCTCATCTCATGCAAAGTAAATTTGAAATGAGTATGATGGGAGAACTTAGTTATTTCCTAGGATTGTAGGTAAGCGATTTGCCAGAGGATTTTCATCAACGAGGAAAAATACGGCAAGGAGCTTCTCAACAAGTTTGGAATGAATACATCCAAATCATCGTCAACCCCCATGAGCACTTCCGTGCAAATTAGTCTTGATGAAGTGGAAAGCCGGTTGATCAATCACTCTACAGAAGCTATTGGCTCACTCCTGTACCTAACGGCTAGCGAGCCCGATATCCGGTTTGTTGTAGGAGTGTGTGCGTGATATCAAGTAGCACCTAAAGAATCACACTTATAGCAGCAAACGAATCTGAAATACGTCAAAGGCAGTCGATGTAGGGTGTGGTATCTAAAGAAGGCGGATTCGATTTAGTTGGCTATAGCGACTCGGATCTCGGAGGTTGCAAGCTAGATAGGAAGAGTACAAGTGGAACTTGTCACTTTCTTGGACCTAGACTTGTGTCTTGGTTTAGCAAGAAATAATTGGCAAACTCGCTTTCAGCGGTGAATCGAGAATACTATGGTCTTTGGTAGTTCGTATGCGAGATCCTTTAGATGCAACAATTTTGTCGGACTATGGAATTGAAGCCAAAGAAATGCCAATTATGTGTGATAGCACGAGTGCAATTGCCATCACGCACAACCTGTATTGCACTCGCGCACCAAGCATATTCACATGAAGCATCACTTCATTAGGAATCATGTTGAGAACAAGGATGTTTGGGTGGAAAAAGTTCATACAGATATCGGTTAGCCGACATCTTTACCAAACCTCTCGACACGAGGATTACGCATGCTTCGACATGAATTGGGATTGCTACGGCCTAACTCCTGTAAGTTTTTAATGCTTTTACTCAACAAATTGAGGGGAATGTTGTAAGACCTAAGAATACGGTATCACCGTTAGTTATCATACACTCGGTCTATCAAAGCAACCTTTGTAGGAACAAAGATACATGAATTATCCTACGGTGACGTGTGCGATAATTAAGGGGGAATACGATATGAACCAAGAATACAGCATTAATCCAAAAGCTACTGTATGGAATTGAAACCCGTATGTACTTTTTAAGGGGAACGCTCTATTTTCGCGGATACAGCACATACTATGGAAATCAATTATCATGTTATTTATTTTTTAAAACGATCTTTATGTCCACGTGCCGTGTTATAATCATGAAGTCTTTTGCATTAAATGCTTTACACGACATCTGGACATTGGTATCTTCAAAGCCGCGATGTTTCATATTATTTTATTAATTTTACACCGCCGTTTCGGGCAATAAGGGTAATTTGATAAGTCAGAAGTGGGACCCGCTCTTATTTCAAAATTAGATGGATAAGTTGTACCGGTTACACTCAGTCCATCATGGTCGTTCATTTTAAACAACGGTTCCCATCCCTTAAATCTGACCGTTCATTATTTGTAAACCCTTCATCGCCGCCCATTATAAAAAGACTGTAAATGCCATTTGAGACTCTTTACGCTTTCTGTATATTGAACGAGTTCTTGAGCATCTGACTACAACTCTCTTTGTTTATAATGCATTTCTCTTTGAATTCCCTTTCTTTTCTTCGAGAATCGTCAATGGCATCTTCTCAGACCTCTTCCATCTCTCTCAAGAAGTCCTCCAACATCATCGACGGACGGATCTTTTCTAGATCTGTTGTGCTTGAACGTGTTCGTTCCGAAAGTGATGACGTCGAATCAATGGAGTTCGTCATTACGAGGATACATCAGCAAGGCCTTTATCACCTTGGAAGCCACACCGCTGAATGTTTTGATGTTCACCTGGTTGAGGAATTCTACCTCAATGCTGCTGTCCGTTTCTTCTCACTTGCTCAGGGAGGAAATGTTGCTGACATCACTACTGTCATTCGCAGAGTCGAGATCCGTGTTGACCAAGAGCTACTTCATAATCTCTACAGGCTTCCTGCTGATGGCCTGACAATGGAAGATCTTGAGACCTTTGGGTCCCAAGAACTCTTGACCGAATACTATGGGTTTTTCACCAGCTCAGCATCGGTTGAAACAGTTCACACCTCTTGCCACAAGAAACTCTTTTGTTTAGCTTTTGTCTATTTACACGATTTCAATTGCCGTGTTATTGAGAATAGAGCAAGTGTGTTCGATATGTGCACCAATCTAAGGTTCGAATGATGGTTGCAATCATGACATGTAAAGGTCAGCTGGTGTCAAATAATCCTCAAGCGGTTGCGAAGTAGTTTCTAAGCACGCCTCATGAAGAAATCTTTTGGTTTGCTTTTGAATTACATTATGACGAAATGCGGTGTTCCGCAAGCCGAAAAAGCAAAGAAGATCACTTCTCGGATATATATGGGAAGCGTCAGACCCTCCGTTTTCAACAAAGGACCTCTGATTGCAAATAGACATTTCATCTGAAAATTGCCCCTTTCTGCCGATCCAAGGGATGTGTCTTCGAAGTCCCAGAGCGAAGAAACTTCAAGGAAGAGAAAGAGATCTCACATCAAAACTCCCGTTGCTGTTGAGAAGCCGAAAAGGAAGCTAAGGAGACTCTCAAAAGTTAAATCTACAGAAATCTCCTAGGATGCTCCTTCAACAGCCCAACCCACTGAACCAATCCCCCAGGGCCCAACCCCTATGGAAGAGATGGCTACTATTGTCGATACAGTAGATCCTGAGCCTTTGGAAGCTATGACGGATGCTAAGACATCTGCCAACTTTCAAGACTCTAGCGAGTCGACTGCCCCTATGGAGCCTAAAGCTACTTCTCCTGTATGGGATTCGACACCCGTTAAGGATCCATCTCCCATCAGGGTACCAACCCCTGTTCGGGATCCAGCTCCGACACAGGAACCCATACCTGTCGAGGAATCCATGCATACATCAGACCCAAGCGTTGTACGCAGCCCCTCCCCAGACACCATTATCAATAAGACTTTGCTCTTTGTGCAGATAGAGCAAGCTTATGATTGATTCGTACAATGGAAATCCTACATGCTCGCTCTATACAGCACCCTGTACAACTGGAGTGATTGGTGCGAAGAAGAACAATTTATGTTGGAAGTGACGGACTCACCAGATGTTGAAGTCCTGATCCAATTTATCTGCAAAGAGTTGATCACGAGCCACCTAATGGACAAAGCAGATGCCCATCAGAAAGGAAAAGCTAAATCCAGTGATCAAGCTCCCGAAAGTCCAAAATCAGATCATGACTCGGACGATGATGACGACGCCCTTCACGCTGGTCTAAGAATGAGTTGCGAGGAATCTGAATCTCAGATGGGCGAAGGAACTTTTAGTCAACACCAAACTCCTCCCCATCAACAAGATTATGTTCCTAACAGAGAGGATTCAGTCTCTCCTATAGCAGAGGAACAACCGGCTACCCAACAGGCACCCGAGCTTGTCGCCGCCCAAGCCGAAGAAGAACCCAATGCCATCCCGCACGAGGAATCAGTCCCTCTGCCGGAGTAGGCGGAAGATGAGAGACAGCAGGAAAAATCAGTCCCTCTTGTACCTTTGTCTTCAGAACCCATTGCCGAACAAGAGAAAACAGCAACCCCTGTCACCGAGCCAGCCTCTGATGCTCCCGAAACCTCAACTGTTTTGGAATCCGATGATGGTATAATACCTGAGGATGTTCAATTAAATTCACGTCCTAATGTGAACTTGAGACGGTTGAATGGAGTTGAAGATTTCGCCCAGCCAGATTCTCCAAGTACGGCCGCAAAGAAAGAGCGATTACATGCTATTGGCCTTCAAACAGTTTTCATCCAGGACGCCATCAATGCCCTATATTCTGTCGAAAAAGCTCTTGATTGGATGCACCAATCGGCTGTTAAAGAGATGACAGGTCAAAGGCACGAAGTTTCCCAAGTGGAAGAAGCCTTCAAAATCTTGCCATCAGTCTTCAAGCAGGCCCTAAGCCAATTGCAAGAGCAGCGAGAGCAGATCCTGAGAGAAGAACAATCTAAGCTACATGTGTCCGAGGCCAAAATAGCATCAGCTATGATTGAATCCGGTTCCCAGCTTTGAGCCCACGACAAGAAAATTCAAGATATGTCGCAGGTGCTCACCTCCCTAGTTGAGAAAATGACAAGTTTTGAAATGAAATATGATGCTGCTATGTAAATCCTGGAACGCCTTGATGAGAAGGTGTCATACCTTAATGACGCCAAAAAGGGGGAAGAAGCGAGGGAAGCTGCAAGGAGAACAAGGCTTGAGCAAGAGAAGGAAATGCTAGCTACTTTTGAAGACAGCATCATAGCTGATATTGCTCGTCTATCATCTCCTTCTCCCAACGTTAGGATACAGGGAGATTGCCCAGAATTCCAGGACCCTAAGTTTCCTTGGAAGAACCTCGTTCGAAAACCGTAAGCTATGAACCTCCCGGCCAACCGACAGCCTACTAAAGAAGAAATCAAAAACTGGAGGAAGAATGAACTGCTAAGATACTTTGTAGTTCTTATCAGGGAATCTTTAATATTTAACAGATGCAGGATGGTACAGGAAGCCGTGAGGAATATAAGAAAGGTTGGAAGAAGGAACGCTCCCACTCCGGCGAGATGAAGTCTAAAAGCATAGACAAGGTGACTTGGTTACCCATCAGAAGATTGGATCCTAGTCTTGATAAGTCGTATGAAGGGCCAGCCTTATATCCGAATCGAGATAGGGACGCTCATCAGAAGCTGGTGGAAAAATACCAAGAATGACCCCACAAGGCCGTGGAGACACTCGGATTACGGGAGTTGAATTCCTTGTTGTATTTTTTTTTTTTGTAATTTTATTTTAAAAAAAGCAAAATATTTTAATCTTTTTTTAAATATAAATAAAATATTTTACTGTATTGAAAGATTTAATATCGTATTATATTGTGTTCTTGTTTGTTTACAAACACTTAATTTATTCTCATTGTATACAAGTATTAAACTTGTTTTAATACATAAGCTGTAAGAACTTGTCTGCGAACAGTTCATAGTTTAAGTTGTATGTATCTAGAAAATAATGTAAGATTGTGCCTGCGTGCCAATCATAAGTTTAAAGATGTAATAATCTTTTGTTAAAAGCTGAACATGCCTGCAAGCAGTTCTTAATATTAGGCTAATTGCTGAAGGCCAGAACATTCGAACAGAAGACCAAGAAGTCTGCCCTCCTTCAAGATGCTAAGTGTCAAAGTTTTGGCATCATCAAGGATGTTTGGATAACATCAAAAGGTTTTTAAAGCGAGACTTGGCAAATTATCAAAAGGGAAATTGTTGGGATAACAATCCACAGATCGAAAAATCTTAACGAGAATGTTTTGACAATGTGCAAATCCATACTGACAAGCAGTGTATCGAAAAGCGATCAAAGGTGTCAACCTGTATCGAAGACTTCTCGTAGTCCCAGCATACAGTGAATCAATCATACAGCAAAAGAGTCTCATAAGACTAAGTATGGAAGCTATCTCGAATGGACAATACAGCTATCATTCCATACAGTATCCAAACAGGACAAGAATGAATCTTTTTTATTCGCTAAAGTCAAAGTCCCATTTATTGTTGTAATGTCGTTATATGCGCCATTTGTGCGGAAGCGAATTTAAAGTGCGGAAAATAAATGGCACAAGGATTTATAGAGGTTCAGCCAAATATGCCTGCATCCTCTCTCGATGTATCTTTTTCAATAGGCTAAAGATCAAAACCTCTGCACCTCTCTTCTATCGGTCGAGGGATTACCGTTACAAGCTCGTCTTTTTGTCGGTCCGAGTAAAACCATTTTCCTTTTCTATTGGACAAGGAATCAACCACTCTAGCTTTCTATCGGTACTAGATAAACCTCACTAAGATAGCGATTGCGATTCTAACAATGCCGGATCCTTGATCCTAATAACACCGAATCCAATCGTATCTTTTCTTTTTCTCACTCGTGTTTGATTTTGTGTATAACACTCAATCAGTCAATATAAGCTCAAGAACAACTATAATGTTTACAATGATATCTCAAGTGTATATGAATTGCTCAATGTTGTTGTGTGGAATGATACCAACTCATTTGGTATTTATAGCCTTCTTCCGCAAACTAGTTGTTCTGCCGGTTGTTTATTAGCGTGCGCTAGGATGACTTCCTTAGCATGCGCTATCGCATGTATTTGCCTTAGCGTCGTTATGTGCTTGCATGTTACGTACGTTAACGTCTTCTAATTTTAGTCCAGTGGCTTCTGTCTCTGACTGTTAACGTGCGCTAACACTTCCTTTGTAGCGTGCGCTAAACTTGCATCATTGCATGTGTCATATATCCGTTTATACTTTTTGACTTGCACCAGATTCTCCCCAACGGATTGATTGACTCAATTCAAACTTTGATATTTAGCGTGCGCTAAATATCATCCCTTGCATGCGCTAATCTTACTTCACTGCATACATCATTATGTATTTGAATCTCTTCATAACGGTAATATTGGCTCGATAGCGTGCGTTAATCCTTATGTGTAGCGTGTGTTGGTATAAAATCGGATATTTGCGCCGTTTTGTGCGGAAGTGTAAAATAAGTTGCGGAAAATAAATCACACAAGGATTTATAGAGGTTCGGCTATTAACGAAGCCTACGTCCTCTCTTGATGTATCTTTTTCTTTAGGATTAAGATCAAAACCTCTACGCCTCTCTTCTATCGGTCGAGGGATTATCGTTTACAATCTCGTCTTCAATCGGTCCGAGTAAAACCGTTTTTCCTTTTCTATTGGATAAGAAATCAACCACTCTAACTTTCTATGGGTACTAGATAAACCTCACTCAGATATCGATTGCGATTCTAACAATGCCGGATACTTGATCCTAATAACACCGAATCCGATCATATCTTTTCTTTTACCTCTCGTGTATAATGTTGAATGTATAAACACTCAAACTAACAATATAATCTCAGTATTACAACAACAATGTAAGTATATGAATATAAGATCAATGTCTTGAGTGCTTGGAGTTGTTGTACTCAAACAATACCATAGGAATGGTATTTATAGGCATTTTCCACAAACTAGCCGTTGCTGGCTGTTTTGACTTGCTAGCGTGCGCTAGCCTTTCTCTATTAGCGTGCTCTAATATCTTTAGCGTGCTCGTAGCATGCGCTAGGCATTCGATTTGATCCGGTAACCGTTTCTTCTCTAGCGTACGTGATTGCATACGTCATTACGTGTTTGAATATCTTCTCAGCGGTAATAAGGCGCGATAGCATGCATTAATGATAACGTGTAGCGTGCGCTATCTCATCAGATGACTTCCCTTCAGGTAACTTCGAACTTGGCTGATATGCAGATTACTTCCCGTTAGCGTGCGCTAACATATATGTCTTAGCGTGCGCTAGACATGCATTTTGCTTTCGACTTTTGCGTCTTAAATGCCTTCGTTGTTTTGCTTCGCCTCGATGTTGTTTTGTTGTTTAGCAACTTTAATCATCAAAATACAAATTAAATAATGTGTGGAATAAATATTCCAACAATCTCCCCCTTTTTGATGATTACAAAACAACTCTTGAATTGGATAGAATCTGTAAAAATAAAATATATGTATATATATACGAATCAAAGTTTTCGGCTTTGATCGTTTCGTTAGATTCTCCAATTATCTTTTCTTTTCGACATCTCCCTTATTTTTCAACTCCTTCGTTTTATCTCCCCCTTTTTGTATGCTTTCTTTTTCTTTTCGACTTCTTCGATTTTTATCTCAATTTCATCTCAATTCATCTCCTTCTCATTTTTATCTCAATTCATCTCCTTCTCCCCCTTTTTGTCTTCATCAAAAAGTAAAAAAAATATGCATGATTAATTTCCAAACATCGAATATAAATAATATGCATGATATGGGTAAAACCCACCTGAAATTTTTATCTCCCCTTAAAAAATTAAGTTTTGGGGATCCAACCTATAGTTGGTTTTTGTTTCGAGACGTGAACGATGTTTGTAATAATTGTTCCTTTAAGAACCCAAATTTTTTTAATTTTTATCGTCCGTCTTGGGCTTTTGCAATTTGAAATGTGATGCCCGATTTTCAAACATTTTTCGCAACGGGGTATATTAAAATTTAAGGATTCATTTTTAAAACGTGGTTTGAATCCCAACCCCTCTTTATTTAAAGTATATTTTTGTACCGAGAGCATATTTTCAAATTTCTCATTTCCGAGAGAAAATTTCTTCGTCAAATTCTTGAGCTCGGTTTGAACTTTAACAAGATCATTCTTTAAAATATTCTCGTTTTCAACGCATTTTGAATGATCGACCTCAACAAATTTTCCCTTTTCTAGAATTTTGGAATTTTCATTTTCCAAAGATTTATATTTAGTTCGAAGGGATTTTATTTCATTTAAAGCATTTTGATAGTCCGTATGTAATAACTCGAATGCTTCAAAGAGTTCGTCGTAGGAGTTACTTACTTGGCTTTCGACATCGCTATCGTCGAATGAACTTTGGGCCATGAGCGCGAGATTATTTTGGTCAAGAAAATCTTCATCGGTATCTTCATCGCTCCATGTTGCGATTAAAACCTCCTTTTGCTTTACTCGACAGTTCTTAGCAAAGTGGCCTAGTTTACCACATAGTCGACAAGTATTGTCGAACTTTTTAGATTCGCCTGCTTGGATGTCCTTCTTTCTCCGGTTTAGCAAGTGTTGGAACTTATTAATATTCTTGGCATAATATGCCGATTCTTCGTCGCTTTCGTCCACCGGAATTTCTTCTTTCTTTCTAGGCACCTTGGCCTTGAAGGCTATCGATTTTTCTTTCGATTTCGGTTTGGCATTCCGAGATTTTAGAACGATCTCGTAGTTGATAAGAGAACCAACGAGAGCACTAAAATCGAGAGTATTTAAATCTTTTGATTCCATTATTGCCGTAACTGTTAGGCGTATTTTTATACGCTTATTTATCATTATTTTGTATTCTTTTTGTGAGTAAATCTGCATAAATGAGCTTTTAATGCCCTATTCTTGTATGTTTTGCAGGAAATTGGAGTCCGGAAGCTCGAACGATGAAAAACGGGCGAAAGCGGCAAATTTTGGCACAGGGGCTGCGGCACAAGGAAAGCGGACGCGGCACACGAAGACACCTAGCTAGCCAGAACCAAGCTGTACCCTAAGCCGCGGCACAAGGATCTTGAGCCGCGGCCCAGGAGGAAAATGGCGCGCCCAGGCATTGTGCTGAAGACCGTGAGCCGCGGCTCTGATTAAGTGAGCCGCGGCCCACGGGGCGGTTTTGGAGTGTTCTGCGCGGTCTTGGGCAGTTTTGGAGCCTGTTCTCGACCCAATCACATGGACGCGCTTTGGAGGCTGAGTAGGGTTATAAATAAACATGCAAGGTCGAGAAGAGGAGAAGGATCTTGGGGTATTATCATCGGAGGATCGGAGAATCGATTATCATCAAGGAGCAAAGCGAAGACACCAAGAGCAGAGGCGGAAGCCGGAAGAACGGATGAATCCGAACTCTTCATCTGCGTTTGATTTCAATGCTTTCATTCATTATTTCGTATTTTTATTATTTAGCATGTCGCTAAAACTCCATTCTAGGATTTTGATGAAACGGAGGTTGTGTGAATTTGCTTATGATTATTAATATCATTCCCATTTCTGTTGAGTTATCCCACTCAGTTTTACTGATTTCAATTATCGGCCAATAGTTGAATTGTTCTAATCACGCAATTCGAATCGGGAGAGGAGAGTTGGTGAGGAACTATTGGTGAGAACCGTTTTATCTTGTGAGATAGGAATATTCATAGGAACTACGTGGCCTTTTGAAGATTTTGTGCTTTTGGCCTATTGTCGAATTAATTCACCTAGGGATAGAGTGCGTTATTCGCCTTTAGAAAAATCTTGACCTCGGGAGAGGCGGTAGAGTATTTTAGAAATCTTCGCCTTGATAAATTGGGAAAATCATTAACTTCAGATAATCGAGAGTAAATTCGGATAAACCGAGGTGGATTCACAATCCTAGACTTATTCATCATTTGATTTTCTTTCTTCAAGCGATTGTTTTTCGGTTTATTATTGGTTTTTTTTAGTTATTAATTGCAACCCAAATTTCGACTGTTCAAATAAAATTAGAATACACATAAATCGGTACTTAGTGATTCACTCCTCGTGGGAACGATAACTCACTCATCACTTTATTACTTGTCTACGATAACGTGCACTTGCGTTCAACGAAATATCGCAACAAGTTTTTGGTGCCGTTGCCTGGGATTGATTTATTACTAATATCGATTTCAGTATTTCTAGTCTTAGTTTGGACAATTTTTTATTGTTTTCTTGTAATTTTATTTATTTGTTTTTCTTTTCAGGATTTTTCGGTTAGTGCATGAGAAAATTCGGTAACGAAGGCCTACTACCTTTGGATACCGAACTCGAGCGCACTCTTCGGAGAAACAAAAAGTAGAAACGAGAGTTACCAGCGAAAGTCACTATGGCCGATAATATCGAAAATCACGGAGGAGATAATCTTGTGCAGCATGCTCAACCGGCATTAGCACTCCGCGATTATGTTATGCCGCAAATCAACGCGAACTTTTCGGGGATTCGGCGTCCCACCATCCAGGCGAACAATTTCGAAATCAAGCCTGCAATTATTCAGATGGTGCAAGCGAGCCAGTTCTGTGGATTGCCGAACGATGACCCCAACGCACACATTGCGTCGTTTCTCGAGATTTGTGACACCTTCAAGAACAATGGTGTCACCGATGATGCTATCCGTCTACGGCTTTTCCCTTTCTCTTTGAGGGACAAAGCCAAATTTTAGTTAAATTCTTTACTGCGGGCTCTATCACGATATGGGCGGAATTAGCGCAAGCCTTCCTTGCTAAATTCTTCCCACCTTCGAAGACAGCGAGGTTACGAAACGAAATTACTGCTTTTGGTCAATTTGATATGGAGTCGCTTCACGAAGCTTGGGAGCGGTACAAAGATTTGTTACGGAGATGCCCACACCACGGCCTTCCGGACTGGCTACAAATTCAAACATTTTACAACGGATTGAGTGCTTCTACACGCACTCTTGTGGATGCAGCCGCTGGAGGAGCCTTGATGGGAAAAACGATGGCTGAAGCACACTCTTTGTTGGAAGCTATGGCCGCAAATGCGTATCAGTGGCCTTCTGAACGAGTAATCCCGAAGCGAGTTATGGAAATCTCGAATAATGATCCGATCTCTACATTGTCGGCCCAAGTCGCAACATTAACTCAGCAACTTCAGGCATTTTTGCATGCTCCTTCCCCCGTTACCATTGAATCTTGTAATTGGTGTAACGGATCTCACCCTAGCGCAGAGTGCCAAGTCGGAAACCCTTTCGAGCAGCCCCCAATTGAACAAGCTCAGTTCGTAGGAAACGAGAATCGACAAAACAATCCGTACTCCAACACGTATAATCCGGGATGGTGTAATCATCCTAACTTCTCATGGAGAAACGGACAAAACTCGAACCAGCCTCCGTTTACTCAACACCAACGGCCTCCTCCCACTCCAAAAATCTCTCTAGAAGAAGCAATGGCGAAATTGGCGGCTAACACGAATCGGTTCATGGCTCGTGCAGGCGACCTTGCAAAACCATTCCACTTCTATACGCAACTTGGAAGTCCAACTGGGCCAGATTGCTAATGTATTAACAGCCCGCCCAGAAGGTACCTTGCCAAGTACGACCGAAAAAAATCCCAGAGAGAGTGTGCCATTGGGTTGAGAAGTGGGAAAGAATTGGGTGAGCTGCCCGGGCAGAACAAAAAGAGAAATGAGGATGAGGGGAAGAAAAATTCAGCGACTGAGGAATCACAAGATTTGAGACCCTCGATACTGTTTCCGGATAATCCCAAGGCATATGTTCCACCCGTCCCGTTTCCTCAGCCATTACAACAGAAAAAGGTGGACAAGCAATTCTCGAAGTTCCTCGACGTCTTCAAGAAACTGCATATTAACATTCCATTTGCCGACGCCTTGGAGCAAATGCCGAGTTATGTCAAATTCATGAAGGAGATCTTGTCAAATAAAAGAAAACTCGAGGAGTATGAGACAGTCTCATTGACGGAGAAGTGCAGCGCTATTCTTCAGAAAAAGCTTCCACCAAAATTGAAGGATCTGGGAAGCTTCAATATACCGTGCACCATATGGAACCTCTCTTTTGATAGGGCATTGTGCAATCTCGGCACTAGCATTAATCTGATGCCTCTGTCTATTTTCAAGAAGCTAGGAATTGGGGAGGCAAAACCGACGACAATCTCACTGCAATTAGCAGATCGATCTATCAAGTATCCGAGGGGAATAGTCGAGGACATCTTAGTAAAGGTTGATAAATTCATCTTTCCGGATGATTTCATTGTGCTCGACATGGAGGAGGATCAAGACATCCCAATTATTTTGGGAAGACCATTTTTAGCTACCGGCCGAACTCTCATAGACATGGAAAAAGGGGAACTAACTCTAAGGGTTCAAGACGAGCATGTCACTTTTCAAGTATTTAAATCCTTTCCATGTCCAGGTGGTGTTGAGAAGAGCTCGTAAATTAAAAGTGTGGATACCGTTGCGAAAGACACATACCGGAAGAATCATCGGTCGAAAAACTCAGAATCCGTTTCAGAGGGTCCGACTTCTAAGAAAAATGTAGAACGAGTCGCATATCTCAAGCATGTGGACATGCCGTCATCATCAACCGTTCATCCACTAATGAAAAATTCTGATGCTGTCATAAGTTCGTTCGAGAAAAAGGAGAATAAGCCGGACGTAAAACAGATGCCAAATCATGTGAAAAATGGGTGCTTCGGAAAGTTGTTTGTGTCAAAACCTTTTCGCAAACAACATTGGGTGTCCAAACCGAAAATCGGATCCTTAAGGACCAATGGTCAAAATTTTAAAACACATATTAACGGTTCGATGGACTGGGCGGAGTTCAAATGGAGTTTGTGAAGCGGCCCGACTTTTAAATAGGTCAGTGAAGACTATAAACTTAGCGCTTCTCGGGAGGCAACCCGAGTTTTAGTAGTAGATTTTTGTGTTTCAGTATTTTCTTGCATTTTTTAATATTTATTTTTCATCATTTTTGCTTTGATTTGCTTATCCCTCTCGTTCTTGATGTGTTCCTTTGAAAATTCTATGCAGAAAAAGTCCCAGGGGAAAAACTTATGCCTGAGCCGCGGCACAAGGCTTGTGAGCCACGGCACACACAAATCGAACCAGGAGGCTAAACTTCCTGTACTATGTGCCGCGGCACAACCTTACTGAGCCGCGGAACACTTGATCCCTGAGCCGCGGCACGTTGCTGCTGAGCCGCGGCACACCAATTGCCAAATGATGAGCCCAGGACACTGTACTCTGTGCCGCGGCACAAACCAAGTGAGCCGCGGCACATCAACACTCTGAGCTGCGGCACCCGCATTCTGAGCCGCGGCACATGTCGACATAGCATACACACCCAGGCTAACTGTACTCTGGGCCGCGGCTCACTTAAGTTGTGCCGCGGCCCCCGTTCGGAATTTAAACGGCCCAGGTATTTTTATAAAACGAACTGGCCGACACACACAGGTATACTTTTCCTCCTCTTCCTCTGCACAAGCGATCGGCCGAGAATTTTTTTTTCTCATCTTCTTTTTCTTCTTGCATCCCTCATAGCTAATCAAGGTAAATCTCGATCATTTGTATTAATTGCTTCATGAATTGCGAAATGAGATGTTGTTCTTCATTTAATAGTGATTATGTTGTTGTTGTTGTTTTTTTTTTCAAAGTTCTATCAGAGATTGAGTTGGGAATATGATGTTTTTGATTGATTATTGATGATTATTTTTCGATTATGAATGAATTGATTACGTTTGTCATGATGATCGATGTGAGATTGTTATTTGTGGGGTTTGAATCGAGCTATTACAATGATTGTTCTTCATTTGAACTCATGCCTTCAAGGTGTTTGATGAAATGCTTGAATGAAAAATTCTTACTTGTTAAGTCAATGTTTTGAAACCATGTGCAACGAATTCGTTTATGGATTTACAACAACCCGAAACCTTACGTCGATGTTAAACATTAAAGCTCAATTTTATTTTTCTCTCACGGCGGTGCTAGCTCGTTAAATTCTTGATTCATGTTTGGATATCCTTAGCCGAGTAATGTTATTCTCATTATTGCTTAAGTAAGTAAACTCCAGTGTTTATCTTTTCAGGACTCGCTATGGCTAGAACCAAAAAGGTTAGCAAAAGGGCCAGGACTCAATCATCCCCACGCGAGAAACGTCTCGAGCCGAGCCGAGTTGGAGGCGCACCAATTCTCCGACCGGAGATTTATAAAATCTTCAATGAAAAGATCCGCCTCGACCTCTAATCCCGGAGAGGGATTCACCACCATCCAGACGGGGAGCTTCTGACGATGATAGACGAGATGGGGTGGGTCCGTTTTGCTGCACCTCCCGAGCCGGCGGTGATCTCCATAGTGCAGGAGTTTTATGCTAGCACTCTGCTGAAGCATATCCGAGCGGGGCGGATGATCTGCGATCGATACTCGGACGCAGGTCGTTGTCCGGGGCATTACTATAGACTTCTCTGTGGCCGCCATCCGGAGATTGTTCGAGCTGCCAGTGGTTGATGAGACAGCTTATACACGAGCTATGAGTGGCCTCACGAGGGAGGCCCTGCTAGAGACACTCACTCAGCCCGGTTCCAACTGGGAGTTGCGCGCTCCGGGCTCCTCGGCTTTCTACTTCAAGAGCTCGCGCCTCAGTCGGCTCGGGCGAGCATGGTTGTATTTTATCTGTGCTCGTGTTGATCCGACCTCGCAGATTCGATCTGTACTACTCTCTCGAGCCCGTACTTTATATGCTATCACTTCCGAGCTGCGATTTGATGTGGCTCCTCTCCTAGTCCGATCCATTCTTCTATGCATTCAGGGAGGGGCAAAGACGGGGCTGAAGCACCCCTCTCTTATCTGCGCTCTGTGTCGGCAGTCGGGGATGACGTGGTCGGACGACGAGCCGATGTTAGCCCCCCAGGGCCCGATCGACCATTGCATCATTTCACATTTCGACCAGTGGGGAGGAGCGCCGGCACATGCTCGGGGGCGAGGATTTCTACTTGATGAGGCACACGAGCAGTCCCAGAGCCTCTTCTTCGACGCAGGGGCAGATGGAGTCCAGCCCGCCACCCGACAGAGAGCACTTGCAGGCGATGTTCGACGGGCTGAGAGAGGAGATGAGGAGAGAGAGAGAGGAGATGAGGAGAGAGAGAGAGAGAGCCTTCTGGATGCCTTGAGAGAGGAGAGACGGACGGAGAGAGAGAGCATCATTGCTGCCGTCCGAGATGAGATGAGAGAGCAGGCCCGCCGGGCCAACCGGCGTGAGGCGAGGCGCCTGCGGCGAGAGATGCTTACCACCAGGAGCACCTTGCTGCATGGACGGCCCACATTATGCACCGGGACGGGCCTTTCATTCCACCGTTCGCCCGGCCACGCCACCCTCCTCGCCGGACGACGCCGGCACCGGTTCGTGAGCAGATCGTAGGGGAGTACTTGACCTTCTTCTATTATTGCATATTATATTTTGTCCATTGAGGTCAATGTACGTCCTAAGTTTGGGGGATTTACTTTGTTGATATACTTATTCTTTGTACTTATTCATTTGCACTTTCGTTATTTTTGTTGCTAGCCTTGCTTGTCGTGTTATTATTTGCATTCGTGAATTTTTGTGCGTCTTTTTGTGTAAAGCTGATGTTACGATCGACTTCTCTGAAGAAACGGTTGAGTTTTAGTCGAGGTGTAGTCAGTGAAATTTTTTCATTTTTTGTAGAAATCTTAGCAGATAAGAAAGGAGACATACGTGTTTTCAAATCGCCGTCTATAGGTTTGGTTACATTTTTCGGTTAGCTAGTTGTCCAGTAACATGAGTCGTATTGGCACTTGATTTGAGTTTAGAGTCGGACAGTTTTTTTTTCCGAATAGTCGAGATATTTTTGTCCTATGATGGGAAGTCTAGTAACCGGGGGTATTCACGTAACCCGTTGTATACTCTCGCGTAAAACGACAACCCTGATTAGACTAGTGGTTTAGAGATTTCGCATGTGCCGATGATAGGGAGCCTAGTAACTGGGGGTATTCACGTGACCCGTTGTTTACTCTCGCGTAAAACAGCGACCTTGAATCGGACATGCGGGAATAGCTATTCGAGTTGATTCTCCGCTGTGGAGGGGAACTTAGTAACTAGAAGCATCCATGTACCCCATGAGTGTCTTTTACGTCAAACGGTTTCCCAATACATGAGAATGGAATTCCACCCTAGGATTATCCCGATGAAACATCCCGAGATCCGAACCTAGTGGTCAGCTCGAATCATCTTCTTTAGCATATATAAGGGAATACTGTCCGAGGGTTATTTTTGATGAAACTCGTGAAATTTTTGCCATTAGACTGTGGAACTGGGCGAGTTTGCTTGTTTATTTTAACCTTTCATATTGACGGTCGATTAAATTCATGCTTGTAAATCTTTGAGCTTGATTTTCTTCATGAACGAGTGATTAGGACTGAAATTGGTTACTTTGTGGAATCAGTGTCCTGGATGTAACTCGCTATTACGATACTTGTACTATTCAGAGAGAATTTCAGGGTAGTATTGATTAAGTTGAGCACACTGGATTTGCACGATCATTCACGATATTCTTTTATTTGTAATCAATTCTTTTTGCTTGAGGACAAGCAAAGGCTCAAGTTTGGGGGTATTTGTTAGGCGTATTTTTATACGCTTATTTATCATTATTTTGTATTCTTTTTGTGAGTAAATCTGCATAAATGAGCTTTTAATGCCCTATTCTTGTATGTTTTGCAGGAAATTGGAGTCCGAAAGCTCGAACGATGAAAAACGGGCGAAAACGGCAAATTTTGGCCTGGGGCCGTGGCACAAGGAAAGCGGGCCGCGGCACACGAAGACACCCAGCTAGCCCCGAACCAACTGTACCCTGAGCCGCGGCACAAGGATGTTGAGCCGTGGCCCAGGAGGAAAATGGCTCGCCCAGGCATTGTGCTGAAGACCGTGAGCCGCGGCACAGATTAAGTGAGCCGCGGCCCACGGGGCGGTTTTGGAGTGTTCTGCGCGGTCTTGGGCCGTTTTGGAGCCTGTTCTTGACCCAATCACACGGACGCGTTTTGGAGGCTGAGTAGGGTTATAAATAAACATGCAAGGTCAGAAGAGGAGAAGGATCTTGGGGGATTATCATCGGAGGATCGGAGAATCGATTATCATCAAGGAGCAAAAGCAGAAGACACCAAGAGCAGAGAGCGGAAGCCAGAAGAACGGAGGAATCCGAACTCTTCATCTGCGTTTGATTTCAATGCTTTCATTCATTATTTCTGTATTTTTATTATTTAGCATGTCAGGCTAAAACCCCATTCTAGGATTTTGATGAAACTGAGGTTGTGACGAATTTGCTTTTGATTATTTATATAATTCCCTTTTCTGTTGAGTTTTCCCAATCGGTTTTAATGCTTTCAATTATCTAGCCAATAGTTGAATTGTTCTAATCACGCAATTCGAATCGGGAGAGAGTTGGTGAGGAACTATTGGTGAGAACCGCTTTATCTTGTGAGATAGGAATATACTCATAGGAACTACGTGGCCTTTTGAAGATTTTGTGCTTTTGGCCTATTGTCGAATTAATTCTCCTAGGGATAGAGTGCGTTATTCGCCTTTAGAAAAATCTACTGACCTCGGGAGAGGCGGTAGAGTATTTTAGAAATCTTCGCCTTCAATAAATTGGGAAAATCATTAACTTCATATAATCGAGAGTAAATTCAGATAAACCGAGGTGGATTCACAATCCTAGACTTATTCATCATTTGATTTTCTTTCTTCAAGCGATTGTTTTTCCGTTTATTATTGGTTTTTTTAGTTATTAATTGCAACCCAAATTTCTTGTTCAATTAAAATTAGAATACATATAAATCGGTACTTAGTGATTCAGTCCTCGTGGAAACGATAACTCACTCATCACTTTATTACTTGTCTACGATAACGTGCACTTGCGTTCAACGAAATATCGCAACAGTAATTGTACCGTCCATTTCTCGAGGTAGTGATCAGAGAATTTTCTTTACTTTCTCACTACTCGAAAGTGGTTTTCCGAAACATGCTAATCCATTGGTGATGACTGAGAATCGGTCGAGCATAATCGAGATGGACTCGTCGTCCTTCATTTGGAATAATTCATAATCGTGAAGGATCATGTTTATCTTCGTCTCTTTGACTTGAGACGTACCTTCGTGTGTTACCTCAAGCATTTTCCAGATTTCTTTGGCACTATCACATGATGATATCAGGTTGTGTTCTTCCGGATTTAAAGCACAGTATAATAATTGCGTGGCTTTGCAATTATAATGGTCGTTTTTCAATCCGCATCATCATACTCTTCAAAGGTTTTGAGAGTTCCGTTTGAGTTTGTCGAAATTTTGGGACCAAGACATATCACCTTCCATAATTCGATATCGTAAGCTCGGATGAAAATAGACATTTTCTTCTTCCAAGTCATAAAATTCGATCCATCAAAAAATGGTGGTCGGTTAAGAGCAAGGCCTTCGACTGGAGCCATTTGAAACGCCATTTTGGATCTTCTCCTCGGATGTTAGGCCGTGTATTGGAGTACCGCTCCGATACCAATTGTTGGTATAAAATCGGATATTTGCGCCGTTTTGATCAAAATCTCTACGCCTCTCTTCTATCGATCGAGGGATTACCGTTTACAAGCTCGTCTTCTATCGGTCCGAGTAAAATCGTTTTTCCTTTTCTATTGGATAAGGAATCAACCACTCTAGCTTTATATGGGTACTAGATAAACCTCACTCCGATATCGATTGCGATTCTAACAATGCCGATACTTGATCCTAATAACACCGAATCCAATCGTATCTTTCTTTTACCTCTCGTATAATGTTGAATGTATAAACACTCAAACTAACAATATAAGCTCAATATTACAACAAAAATGTAAGTATATGAATATAAGATCAATGTCTTGAATGCTTGGAGTTGTCGTACTCAAACAATACCATAGGAATGGTATTTATAGGCATTTTCCACAAACTAGCCGTTGCTGGCTGTTTTGACTTGCTAGCGTGCGCTAGCCTTTCTCTATTAGCGTGCGCTAATATATTTAGCGTGCCTGTAGCGTGCGCTAGACTGTTCCTAGTTTGAGTCCAATAGTTTCGTTTCTTCTTTAGCGTACGTTATGCCTTCTGCCTTATGTACGTAACCATCTTGTATTAGCGTGCGTTAATAACATATTGTAGCGTGCGCTAATACAATATATCTGTTGCATGGATTGTCAAAGTATCTGTTTGATATGCTGACTTTGACCTGCTTTTCCCAACGTTCTGATTGACTTGATTCAAGCTGCTTAGCGTGCGCTATTCCTTCTTTGTAGCGTGCGCTAATGCTGATTTCATTGCATACGTAATTCTGTGTTTGAGTATCTTCTCAACGGTAACAAGGCTCGATAGCGTGCGTTAATGATAACGTGTAGCGTGCGCTATCTCATCAGATGACTTCCCTTCAGGTAACTTCGAACTTGGCTGTATGCAGATTACTTCCTGTTACCGTGCACTAACATATATATCTTAGCTTGCGCTAGACATGCATTTTGCTCAGATTTTTGCGTCTTCGTCTGCTTCGTTGTTTTGCTTCGCCTCGATGTTGTTTTGTTGTTTAGCAACTTTAATCATCAAAACACAAATTAAATAATGTTTGGAATAAATATTCCAACAGCGTGTGCTATCCTCATCAGGTGACTTCACTTCAGGTTACTTCGAACTCGTCTGATCTGTAGCCGGGACCCGTTAGCGTGCGCTAACTTATATTTCTAGCGTGCGCTAGCTTTGTATTTTGTCCAGCTTTTTGCGTCTTCGTCTGCTTCTTTGTTTTGTTTCGCCTCTTTGTTGTTTTGCTTTGTTTAGCAACTTAATCATCAAAACACTATTTTGATGATTACAAAACAACTCTTTGAATTGGATAAAACCTGTAAAATAAATATATATATATATATATGTACGTTTCAAAGTTTTCTGCTTTGATCGTTTCGTTAGTTTCACCCATTCTTTTTCTTTTTCTGTCATTTTCCACTTCTTCATTTTTCATTTTTCAACTCCGTCGTTTCTCCTCCTTTTTGTATGCTTTTTTCTCCTTTTTCCTTTTTATTTTTCTCGTCATATCTTTCATGACGTTTTTTATCCGATTCAACTTTTTCTCCCCCTTTTTGTATTCAGCAACAAAGTGTAAAAAAAATATAGAGGATACCAATTTGAATATAGAAAAATATGCATGAATATATAAAATATGCAATAATAAAAAATATCTCCCCCTGAAAATATTACCTCCCCCTTTCTAAAATATCAAATATTAATTTTTGGGGATCCAACCGAAAGTCGGTTTTTCTTTCGAGACATAGACGATATTTCCTTTGGGAATCCAAATTTTCTTAGTTTTTATCGTCCGTCTTGGGCTTTTACAGTTAGAAATGTGATGCCCGATTTTCAAACATTTTTCACATCAGGGTATCTTGAAATTTACGGATTCGTTTTTAAAATATGGTTTGAATCCTAACCCTTATTTATTTAACGTGTATTTTTGAACTGAGAGCATATTTTCAAATTTCTTGTTTCCGAGAGAAAATTTCTTCGTTAAATTTTTGAGCTCGGTTTGAACTTTAACAAGATCATTCTTTAAAATATTTTCATTTTTAACGCATTTTGAATGATCGATCTCAACAAATTTTCCCTTCTCAAGAATTTTGGAATTTTCATTTTCCAAAGATTTATATTTGGATTTGAGGGATTTAATCTCATTTAAAGCATTTTGATAATCGGTATGTAATAACTCGAATGCTTCAAAAAGTTCGTCGTAAGAATTACTTACTTGGCTTTCGACGTCTCTATCATCGAATGAATTCCGGGCCATGAGCGCGAGATTATTTTGATTCATGAAATCTTAATCAGGATCTTCGTCGCTCCATGTTGCAACTAAAACCTCCTTGGGTTTAAACCGACAATTCTTAGCAAAATCGCCTGATTTACCACATAATCGACAAGTGTTGTCGAATTTTTTAGATTCGCCCTTTTGGATGTACTGCTTCCTTCGGTCTAATAAGTGTTGGAACTTATTAATATTCTTGGCATAATATGCCGATTCTTCGTCGCTTTCTTCAATCGGGATTTCTTCCTTTCTAGATCTCGACATCTTAGCCTTCATAGCTATCGATCTTTCTTTCGGTTTTGGTTTGGCATTCCGAGATTTTAGAACTATCTCGTAGTTGATAACAGAACCAACAGGAGCACTAAATTCAAGACTATTTAAATATTTTGATTCCATTATGGCCGTAACTGTACCATCCCATTCTCGAGGTAGTGATCGGAGAATTTTCTTTACTTTCTCACTACTCGAAATCGGTTTTCCGAAACATGCTAATCCATTAGTGATGACCGAAAATCGGTCGAGCATTATAGTGATGGATTCGTCGTCCTTCATTTGAAATAATTCGTACTCGTGAAGGAGCATGTTTATCTTCGTCTCCTTAACTTGAGACGTACCTTCATGTGTTACTTCAAGCTTTTTCTAAATTTCTTTGGCATTATCTCACGATGATATCCGGTTGTGTTCTTCTCGATTTAAGGCACAATAAAGAAGTTGAGTTGCCTTACAATTGTAGTGGTCATTTTTCCAATCGGAATCGTCATATTCTTCGAAAGTTTTAAGCGTACCATTGGAATTCATTGAAATTTTCGGACCAAGACAAATCACCTTACAAAGCTCGATGACATATGCTCAGATGAATATTGACATCTTATTCTTCCACGTCATAAAATTCGAGCCATCAGAAAATGGTGGTCGGTTTAGAGCGAGGCCTTCGACAGGAGCAAGTTGAAATGCCATTTGGATCGACTGCTCGGATGTTAAGCCGTGTATTGGAGGTACTACTCTGATACCAATTGTTGTTTTAATATCAGTATATGTGCTATTTATGCGGAAGCGGATTTAAAGTGCGGAAAATAAATGGCACAAGGATTTATAGAGGTTTGGCCAAATGTGCCTACGTCCTCTCTCGATGTATCTTTTTCAATAGGCTAAAGATCAAAACCTCTGCACCTCTCTTCTATCGGTTGAGGGATTACCGTTACAAGCTCGTCTTTTTGTCGGTCCGAGTAAAACCGTTTTCCTTTTCTATTGGACAAAGAATCAACCACTCTAGCTTTGTATCGGTACTAGATAAACCTCACTAAGATAGCGATTGCGATTCTAACAATACCGGATCCTTGATCCTAATAACACCGAATCCAATCGACTTTTCTTTTCCTCACTCGTGTATGATTTTGTGTATAACACTCAATCACTCAATATAAGCTCAAGAACAATAACTATAATGTTTACAATGATATCTCAAGTATATATGAATTGCTCAATATTGTTGTGTGGAATGATACCAACTCATTTGGTATTTATAGCCTTGTTCCATAAACTAGACGTTAATGTCAGTTGTTTATTAGCGTGCGCTAGGATGACTTCCTTATCATACGCTATCGCGTGTATTTGCCTTAGCGTACGTTATGTACTGCATGTTACGTACGTTAACGTCTTCCAGTTTTAGTCTAGTGGCTTCTGTCTCTGACTGTTAGCGTGCGCTAACACTTCCTTTGTAGCATGCGCTAAACTTGCATCATTGCATGCGTCATATATCCGTTTGTACTTTTTGACTTGCAGCGGATTCTACCCAATGGATTGATTGACTTGATTCGAACTTTGATATTTAGCGTGACCTAAACATCATCCCTTGCGTGCGCTAATCTTACTTCACTGCATACGTCATTTTGTGTTTGAATCTCTTCATAACGGTAATATTGGCTCGATAGCATGCGTTAATCCTTATGTGTAGCGTGCGCTATACTCATCAAGTGACTTCACTTCAGGTTACTTCGAACTCGTCGATCTGCAATGGGACCCGTTAGCGTGCGCTAACTTATATTTCTAGCGTGCGCTAGCTTTGTATTTTGTCCAGCTTTTTGCATCTTCGTATGCTTCTTTGTTTTGCTTCGCCTCTTTGTTGTTTTGCTTTGTTTAGCAACTTAATCATCAAAACACTATTTATGACTATGTGGAATAAATATTCCAACAATTTCCCCCTTTTTGATGATTACAAAACAACTTTTTGAATTGGATAAAACGTATATATATATATATATATATATATATATATATATATATATATGTGTGTTTCAAAGTTTTCGACTTTGATCGTTTCGTTAGTTTCACCCATTCTTTTTCTTTTTCTGTCATTTTCAACTTCTTCGTTTTTCATTTTTCAACTCGTCGTTTCTGCCCCTTTTTGTATGCTTTTTTCTCCTTTTTCCTTTTTATTTTTCTCGTCATATCTTTCATGACGCTTTTTATTCGATTCAACTTTTTCTCCCTCTTTTTGTATTCAGCAAAAAAGTGTAAAAAAAATATAGAGGATACCAATTTGAATATAGAAAAATATACATGAATATATAAAATATGCAATAATAGAAAATATCTCCCCCTAAAAATATTATCTCCCCATTTGTAAAATATCAAAAATTAATTTTTGGAATCCAACCGAAAGTCGGTTTTTCTTTCGAGACATAGACGATATTTGGAATAAACGTTCCTTTGGGAATCCAAATTTTCTTAGTTTTTATCGTCCGTCTTGGGCTTTTACAGTTAGAAATGTGATGCCCGATTTTCAAACATTTTTCACACCGGGGTATCTTGAAATTTACGGATTCGTTTTTAAAACGTGGTTTGAATCCTAACCCCTCTTTATTTAACGTGTATTTTTGAACCGAGAGCATATTTTCAAATTTCTCGTTTCCGAGAGAAAATTTCTTCGTTAAATTTTTGAGCTCGGTTTGAACTTTAACAAGATCATTCTTTAAAATATTTTCATTTTTAATGCATTTTGAATGATCGATCTCAACAAATTTTCCCTTCTCAAGAATTTTGAAATTTTCATTTTCCAAAGATTTATATTTGGATTTGAGGGATTTAATCTCATTTAAAGCATTTTGATAATCGGTATGTAATAACTCGAATGCTTCAAAAAGTTCGTCGTAAGAATTACTTACTTGGCTTTCGACGTCGCTATCGTCGAATGAATTCCGGGCCATGAGCGCGAGATTTTTTTGATTCATGAAATCTTCATCAGGATCTTCGTCGCTCCATGTTGCAACTAAAACCTCCTTGGGTTTAACCCGACAATTCTTAGCAAAATCGCCTGGTTTACCACATAATCGACAAGTGTTGTCAAATTTTTTAGATTCGCTCTTTTGGATGTCATGCTTCTTTTGGTCTAATAAGTGTTGGAACTTATTAATATTCTTGGCATAATATGCCGATTCTTCGTCGCTTTCTTCAACTGGGATTTCTTCCTTTCTAGATCTCGACATCTTAGCCTTCATGGCTATTGATCTTTCTTTCGGTTTTGGTTTGGCATTCCGAGATTTTAGAACTATCTCGTAGTTGATAACAGAACCAACAGGAGCACTAAAACCAAGAGTATTTTAATATTTTGATTCCATTATGGCCGTAACTGTACCATCCCATTCTCGAGGTAGTGATCGGAGAATTTTCTTTACTTTCTCACTACTCAAAGCGGTTTTCCAAACATGCTACTCCATTAGTGATGACCGAAAATCGGTCGAGCATTATAGTGATGGATTCGCTGTCCTTCATTTGAAATAATTCGTACTCGTGAAGGAGCATGTTTATCTTCGTCTCCTTGACTTGAGACGTACCTTCATGTGTTACTTCAAGCTTTTTCCAAATTTCTTTGGCACTATCACACGATGATATCCGGTTGTGTTCTTCCGGATTTAAGGCACAATAAAGAAGTTGAGTTGCCTTACAATTGTAGTGGTCATTTTTCCAATCGGAATCGTCATATTCTTCTAAAGTTTTAAGCGCATCGTTGGAATTCATTGGAATTTTCGACCAAGACAAATCACCTTACAAAGCTCGATGTCATATGCTCGATGAATATTGACATCTTATTCTTCCACGTCATAAAATTCGAGCCATCGTAAAATGGTGGTCGCTTAGAGCGAGGCCTTCTACTGGAGCAAGTTGAAATGCCATTTGGATCGACTCCTCGGATGTTAAGCCGTGTATTGGAGGTACTACTCTGATACCAATTGTTGTTGTAATATCGGTATATGTGCCGTTTGTGCGGAAGCTGATTTAATGTGCGGAAAATAAATGGCACAAGGATTTATAGAGGTTCGGCCAAATGTGCCTACGTCCTCTCTCGATGTATCTTTTTCAATAGGCTAAAGATCAAAACCTCTGCACCTCTCTTCTATCGGTCGAGGGATTACCGTTACAAGCTCGTCTTTTTGTCGGTCCGAGTAAAACCGTTTTCCTTTTTTATCGACAAAGAATCAACCACTCTAGCTTTGTATCGGTACTAGATAAACCTCACTAAGATAGCGATTGCGATTCTAAAAATGCCGGATCCTTGATCCTAATAACACCGAATCCAATCGACTTTTCTTTTTCTCACTCGTGTATGATTTTGTGTATAACACTCAATCACTCAATATAAGCTCAAGAACAATAACTATAATGTTTACAATTATATCTCAAGTGTATATGAATTGCTCAATATTGTTGTGTGGAATGATACCAACTCATTTGGTATTTATAGCCTTGTTCCACAAACTAGCCGTTACTGTCAGTTGTTTATTAGCGTGCGCTAGGATGACTTCCTTATCATACGCTATCGCGTGTATTTGCCTTAGCGTACGTTATCTACTGCATGTTACGTACGTTAACGTCTTCCAGTTTTAGTCTAGTGGCTTCTGTCTCTGACTGTTAGCGTGCGCTAACACTTCCTTTGTAGCATGCGCTAAACTTGCATCATTGCATGCGTCATATATCCGTTTATACTTTTTGACTTGCAGCAGATTCTCCCCAACGGATTGATTGACTTGATTCAAACTTTGATATTTAGCGTGCCCTAAATATCATCCCTTGCGTGCGCTAATCTTACTTCACTGCATACGTCATTTTGTGTTTGAATCTCTTCATAACGGTAATATTGGCTCGATAGCGTGCGTTAATCCTTATGTGTAGCGTGCGCTATACTCATCAAGTGACTTCACTTCAGGTTACTTCGAACTCGTCTGATCTGCAGCCGGGACCCGTTAGCGTGCGCTAACTTATATTTCTAGTGTGCGCTAGCTTTGTATTTTGTCCAGCTTTTTGCGTCTTCGTCTGCTTCTTTGTTTTGCTTCGCCTCTTTGTTGTTTTGCTTTGTTTAGCAACTTAATCATCAAAACACTATTTATGACTATGTGGAATAAATATTCCAACAATCTCCCCCTTTTTGATGATTACAAAACAACTCTTTGAATTGGATAAAATGTGTATATATATATATATATACGTTTCAAAGTTTTCGACTTTGATCATTTCGTTAGTTTCACCCATTCTTTTTCTTTTTTTGTCATTTTCAACTTCTTCGTTTTTCATTTTTCAACTCGTCGTTTCTCCCCCTTTTTGTATGCTTTTTTCTCCTTTTTCCTTTTTATTTTTCTCGTAATATCTTTAATGACGCTTTTTATCCGATTCAACTTTTTCTCCCCCTTTTTGTATTCAGCAAAAAAGTGTAAAAAAAAATATAGAGGATACCAATTTGAATATAGAAAAATATACATGAATATATAAAATATGCGATAATAGAAAATATCTCCCCCTAAAAATATTATCTCCCCATTTGTAAAATATCAAAAATTAATTTTTGGGATCCAACCGAAGGTCTGTTTTTCTTTCGAGACATAGACGATATTTGTAATAAACGTTCCTTTGGGAATCCAAATTTTCTTAGTTTTTATCGTCCGTCTTGGGTTTTTACAGTTAGAAATGTGATGCCCGATTTTCAAACATTTTTCACACCGGGGTATCTTGAAATTTATGGATTCATTTTTAAAATGTGGTTTGAATCCTAACCCCTCTTTATTTAACGTGTATTTTTGAACCGAGAGCATATTTTCAAATTTCTCGCTTCCAAGAGAAAATTTCTTCGTTAAATTTTTGAGCTCGGTTTGAACTTTAACAAGATCATTCTTTAAAATATTTTCATTTTTAACGCATTTTGAATGATCGATCTCAACAAATTTTCCCTTCTCAAGAATTTTGGAATTTTCATTTTTCAAAGATTTATATTTAGATTTGTGGGATTTAATCTCATTTAAAGCATTTTGATAATCGGTTAATAACTCGAATGCTTCAAAAAGTTCGTCGTAAGAATTACTTACTTGGCTTTCGACGTCGCTATCGTCGAATGAACTCCAGGCCATGAGCGCGAGATTATTTTGATTCATGAAATCTTCATCAGCATCTTCGTCGCTCCATGTTGCAACTAAAACCTCCTTAGGTTTAACCCGACAATTCTTAGCAAAATAGCCTTGTCACATAATCGACAAGTGTTGTCGAATTTCATAGATTCGCCCTTTTGGATGTCCTGCTTCCTCCGGTCTAATAAGTGTTGGAACTTATTAATATTCTTGGCATAATATGCTGATTCTTCGTCGCTTTCTTCAACCGGGATTTCTTCCTTTCTAGATCTCGACATCTTAGCCTTCATGGCTATCGATTTTTCTTTCGATTTTGGTTTGGAATTCTGAGATTTTAGAACTATCTCGTAGTTGATAAGAGAACCAACAGGAGCCCTAAATTCAAGAGTATTTAAATCTTTTGATTCCATTATGCCGTAACTGTACCGTCCCATTCTCGAGGTAGTGATCGGAGAATTTTCTTTACTTTCTCACTACTCAAAAGAGGTTTTCCGAAATATGCTAATCCATTAGTGATGACCGAAAATCGGTCGAGCATTATAGTGATGGATTCGTCGTCCTTCATTTGAAATAATTCATACTCGTGAAGGGGCATGTTTATCTTCGTCTCCTTGACTTGAGACGTACCTTCGTGTGTCACTTCAAGCATTTTCCAAATTTATTTGGCACTATCACACGATGATATCCGGTTGTGTTCTTCCAGATTTAAGGCACAATAAAGAAGTTGAGTTGCCTTACAATTGTAGTGGTCATTTTTCCAATCGGAATCGTCATATTCTTCGAACATTTTAAGCGTACCGTTGGAATTCGTTGGAATTTTCGGATCAAGACAAATCACCTTCCAAAGCTCGATGTCATATGCTTGGATGAATATTGACATCTTCTTTCACGTCATAAAATTCGAGCCATCAAAAAATGGTGGTCGGTTGAGAGCGAGGTGTAATATCCTAGAATTTCACTATGAATTTTTCGCATTATTTTATCTGGGATGTACTGTACAGAGTGGGACCGACACGATATGACTGGATAATTTTGGAAACCGTGACAGTCGTGCCAGTATGTCTATCGAGGGTATTTTGATTCTAGGATATTACATGCTTGTTGTGTTTTCGATGTCGGATATACCGTGCGAGTATTTGTTTGATTGCCGTACTTGGTCGACAGTTGTAATTGAGGATATCGTGCATCAGATGTATCGTATGGAAATGTTATCGAGACAAGTATATGTATTCGGTACGTCGCGTGTATATGTTCGGTTTATTGAGACGACAGACAGGGGCGGAAATGGCTAAGTATGGGAGCCATTACGTACGTTATGTGTTGAAGCTTACGTACGTTAAATTGGTAGAGTTACGTACGTTATGGCAGACATTACGACGTAACATAGAATCGACGATCGAGTCGTGGTCGGCGGTGGGACCCCGTGTCGGCAACTTTCGGCGGAGGATGTTGACAGTGAGTCAACGACGTGTTACGACGTTATACGGACGTGTTACGACGTAACACGACCATTATCTTGAGCAAGTCAACGCACGATTACGACGCAACGGAACAAGTGTTACGTACGTTACGGGGCGACTGGCCGAGTCGTGGCCGAGATGACCTGGATGGCCGAGCATGGCCGGACGTGACCCGTTGGGATGGCCGAGTATGGCCGGACGTGACTCGTTGGGATGGCCGAGCATGGTCGGCAGTGACTCGCTGGGGGCTAGGACTGGCCGATTACGTACGTAAGGCAGTGGCCGGTTACGGCCGTAAGGGCCAGTTACGTACGTAAGCCATCTGCCGGTTACGTACGTAAGGGTGCCGAACAAACTGGACAGAAGGTAGGCCGCTGCCGGTTACGTACGTAAGCTACGGCCGGTTACGTACGTAACTGGCCGGCAGGTCTCGGCCTATATAAGGCCTGGACCGAGTCATCTGCTCATTTCTTCGTTTTTCTTCGTTCCTTCCGCGATTTCTTCAGCAAATATGATGGTTTTGAGTAGAATCAAGTTATAACAACATGTTTTGGAAGTTGGAATCATGGATTAACATCATCCTCCACCCGGATCGAAGGTAAGAACACATGAACTCTTGATTTTTGGATGTTCTTGAGGTTTCTTGGTGTTTTGGCCGATTTGCTCCATTTTGATTCGGATTATTGATAGAACTTGATTGTATACTCGTAATCATTCAATACTCTTGAAGTTTTGTGGAACAAATTCGAGTATTTCTTCGTTAAAACGATTAAATTGGATTATGCCTTCAAAGTGTTCGATGAAATGCCTCAATGAGTTGAACTTGGAAAATTCTATACGTTTTCGCACGGATGGTGATTGAATTGATATTATTGTGATTTAGGAATGAACTTTTGAAGGAAGTTGAATCGGTACCCTTCCCTTTTGTCGATTTCTTCGCACCGTGCTATTCAAAACAAGTGATTACTTGTGTATGTCATCTTCTAGAGGTATGTTGATAATCCTCTCATTGAATTCGGATTTTGATGTTATCGTTGAAGAAGGATTCGTATGAAGATGATTATGGTTTTGTTGTTACGATTCTTGCGGTTATATGAACTATATGTTGAAGACATTGTTTGGATTATTGAACACCGAATTTCGACTTGTGTCCGTATTGTTAAGAGTTGATATGGGTTGGTTTCATATGATCGAGATATCATGGAACCATCGAGTTTGATTAGTTGGTCATTTCGGTTGTTGATTGTTATTGAACGTATCGTTAATCGATTATTGCATTAGGTTGCGTTCAGTGATCGTTGAAGTTAACCGTTGTGCTGCGGAGCTTGTAGACGAAGACGGCGGGATTGATGGTGGCTTCATCGTACGGGTATCCAGGCAAGTTATGCTTGCTCAGTTCATAATGTTAATAAATGATTTCGTTTTCATTCCATTTATGATTCATATAGCAATGGTATTATGGAATATATGAATTGTCGGAATGGTGGTATGTAAGATAAATCATAATGTATATGATTTTAAGGATGTCTAGTGGAAATGGGAACGGGAATTATAATTTGGTCTATTGCATGAGAAGTTGGATATCAAGGTTAGTTATCGCGTCGATGTTGAACCCGGGACGGTGGTTTGGTATTAGTTATGGACTGTACATCATTTTGGATTGTCGGATAAACCGTGTATTCGTTCAGGGCGGTTGGTCGTGGAAAGGTTAGCGTCTCCAGCTTGAGGTAAATTAATATTGTTAGAATATGATAATCATCATGTTGCATTTTTGCATGTGTGTGTTGATATTTCATACGGTGAATGTGCACCATTGTTTGTTACGTTTTGTGAAGTGCTCTTTCTTGAGCCGTAATCTGTGGGGCCGATGTGTTGGGGATAAAACCTGTACGGTACCCGAATGGAAATGTGTTAGGGGATAAGACCTAAATGGCACCTATGTCCGGAGTATTCCTGAGTAGATGCTTCCGTGACCCTTGGCTGCTGCCTTGGGAGTTTATATGATATTGTCCGGAGTATTCCTGAGTAGATGCTTCCGTGACCCTTGGCTGCTGCCTTGGGAGTTTATGTGTTATTATTATATGCATTGTTGGGCATGCTGTGGACTATTGTCTGACGGAATACGACATTGTGGTCGTGTCGGTCTTTCATGATCGAGTCATCGTTGCCCTCTTGGAAAATCTTCTGATCCTTGTTGGACATGCGTTTCTTCGAGATCTGTTGTCATGTTGTATCGTGGCATATCTGGATTCAGATACGTTATGATCGTTCATGTGTAGGATTTTCGGGACGGGCACGTGTAGCATGTGTTGGTTTCGACCTCATATTGAACCGTGCACACGAGACGTACTTCGTGAGGCTGATTAGGTGCGAGACCAGGCGTGTATTGATCAATACCCGTGGTTGGCTTGTACACGGACACATGTCCGGATCGAGCGTATCGTGACGTCCATCTTGAGTCTTATTGATTGGTCGTTCACAGTCCATGTATAATTGGATCTGTTCGATATTCGGGTTGTCTTTGAAACCCCGTATATATGATTTGTATATGGTTGACGATTTTATTCTCTCGTGTATCCGTCACCATTGAACCTTTATAAATCTCGTTTGGAGTTCACCCTGTCATTGGTAATCTCATTCATTATTGATCCTTATTGATTCCATTTGGGAGTTGCCTCACCGTTGGTATTCTTGGTTATTAGTCCTTGATTGATGTTATTGGAGTTACCGTGTCGTCGGTATTCTCAGTTGTTGATCCCTTATTATTCCTATTGAGTATACCGTGTCGGTACTTAGGTCGTTGGTCCTTATTGATCTTGCTAGAGTTTACTATGTCGTCGGTATTCTCGGTTGTTGAACTTTATTGATCTTATTGGGGTTTATCGCATCGTTGGTATTTCAGTTGTCAACTCTTTTGATCTTGTTAGAGTTTACCATGTCGTTGGTATTCTCGATTATTGATTCTTCATTGATCCTTACCGTGTCGTCGGTATTCTCGGTTGTCGACCTTTTATTGATCTTGTTGGGATTTGCCGTATTGTCGGTATTCTCGGTTATGGATTCTTCCTTGATCTTGTTGGAGTTACCATACCATGGCATTCTCGTCGTGGTTGACCCTTTGTCGATCTTGTGTGGAAATATCATGTCATTGATATTTCCGTTGTGATGCATTAATTGTTTATCATTATTATCGTGTCAACATTCGCGTTTTGCATTGATATTCGGGACTTGCTATTGTCTCGGAGCAGTTGGATTACTGGTGTGCCATGTGGTATCGGTTTTATCAGATTGGGATTCGATTGTGCGACCCAGCCGGCAGAGTTAGTCTTGGCCAGATCATTCTAATCGAGATATGTTTCTGTTTGGAAATCTTGGTAGTGTTTCGGATACAGTACAGGTGATTACATTTGAATTCGTTCATTACTTAAGGACACGAGGCGTGGAATATGGTAAGATTTGATTGTTATGGTTGTGACAGGTTGGTAAGGTTACTTCGGTGAGATCATATTGGAATTATTCTTATCTTGTAATTACATTGATATGTATTGTTTTTGTGATGTGATCGTTATCATTGTTGAGTATTATGGCTGACCCCGTCGTGGGCTTTATCTTTTAGGTACTCGGAGTTCGAGCTAGTAGCGGTCGTGAAGGGATGAGCTTTCCGGTGATACTGGCTATGGCGTAGTTGTTGAGATTCGAGTGTTCTTTCTGGTTTTTATAATTCCGCTGCAAATGTAATTAATTGTGTTTTATCCGATGTGTGTGTATATTTAAAATGGCTTTCGATATTCTTGAAACTGAGTTTTTATCCGCTGTGCGTGTGTGTTCTTTCAAAGGGCTTTTTGACATTTTTAAACGTTTGCGAAAATGATTTTAGCCTTGTGGGTTCCAATATGGGGCCCACGGCGCCGTAATATTCGGTCGGTTTTGGGGGTGTTACAGAAAATGGTATCGGAGCTTGGGTTTCGTAAAACCCGGGCGTGTGTGTTATGTGGCTCTACCGGTGCGGTAGTAGCGTGACTTTTGAAAATGATTTTCTGACTTTTGAGTCAAACCGATTTTGGAGGTTTCAAAATTTTTGAAATATTTTCAAATTATTGTATTTGCGTTGCCGGTGTGTTGAGACTTTTATGGGAGTCGTATGCTGGTATCACGGAAGATCATCGACTTCACGGACCTGTAAGTATGTTCTTTCAGTTATTTCAGTCTTGATGATGATTATTTGAGTACGGTGTCGTGATTTTGAGATATTTCGGGATTGATATACTGATTATGACAGGTGTTGAGTTTCGAGGACGAAACTTATTTAAGTGGGTGTATATGTAATATCCTAGAATTTCACTATGAATTATTCGCATTATTTTATCCGGGATGTACTGCATGCAGTGGGACCGACACGATATGACTGGATAATTTTGGAAACCGTGACAGTCGTGCCAGTATGTCTATCGAGGGTATTTTGATTCTAGGATATTACATGCTTGTTGTGTTTTCGTTGTCGGATATACCGTGCGAGTATTTGTTTGATTGCCGTACTTGGTCGACAGTTGTAATTGAGGATATCGTGCATCAGATGTATCGTATGGAAATGTTATCGAGACAAGTATATGTATTGATGCGTCGCGTGTATATGTTCGGTTTATTGAGACGGCAGACAGGCGGAAATGGCTAAGTATGGGAGCCATTACGACGTTATGTGTTGAAGCTTACGACGTTAAATTGGTAGAGTTAAATGCGTTATGGCGAGACATTACGTACGTAACATAGAATCGGACGATCGAGTCGTGGTCGGCAGTGGGACCCCGTGTCGGCAACTTTCGCGGAGGATGTTGACAGTGAGTCAACGCACGTGTGTTACGACGTTATACAGACGTGTTACGACGTAATACCGACCATCAGATCAGAGCAAGTCAACGTACGTATTACGTACGCAACGGAACAAGTGTTACGTACGTTACGGGGCGACTGGCCGAGTCGTGGCCGAGATGACCTGGATGGCCGAGCATGGCCGGACGTGACCCGTTGGGATGGCCGAGTATGGCCGGACGTGACTCGTTGGGATGGCCGAGCATGGTCGGCAGTGACTCGATGGGGGCTAGGACTGGCCGATTACGTACGTAAGGCAGTGGCCGGTTACGGCCGTAAGGGCCAGTTACGTACGTAAGCCATCTGCCGGTTACGTACGTAAGGGTGCCGAACAACCGATGAAGGTAGGCCGCTGCCGGTTACGTACGTAAGCTACGGCCGGTTACGTACGTAACTGGCCGGCAGGTCTCGGCCTATATAAGGCCTGGACCGAGTCATCTGCTCATTTCTTCGTTTTTCTTCGTTCCTTCCGCGATTTCTTCAGCAAATATGATGGTTTTGAGTAGAATCAAGTTATAACAACATGTTTTGGAAGTTGGAATCATGGATTAACATCATCCTCCACCCGGATCGAAGGTAAGAACACATGAACTCTTGATTTTTGGATGTTCTTGAGGTTTCTTGGTGTTTTGGCCGATTTGCTCCATTTTGATTCGGATTATTGATAGAACTTGATTGTATACTCGTAATCATTCAATACTCTTGAAGTTTTGTGGAACAAATTCGAGTATTTCTTCGTTAAAACGATTAAATTGGATTATGCCTTCAAAGTGTTCGATGAAATGCCTCAATGAGTTGAACTTGGAAAATTCTATACGTTTTCGCACGGATGGTGATTGAATTGATATTATTGTGATTTAGGAATGAACTTTTGAAGGAAGTTGAATCGGTACCCTTCCCTTTTGTCGATTTCTTCGCACCGTGCTATTCAAAACAAGTGATTACTTGTGTATGTCATCTTCTAGAGGTATGTTGATAATCCTCTCATTGAATTCGGATTTTGATGTTATCGTTGAAGAAGGATTCGTATGAAGATGATTATGGTTTTGTTGTTACGATTCTTGCGGTTATATGAACTATATGTTGAAGACATTGTTTGGATTATTGAACACCGAATTTCGACTTGTGTCCGTATTGTTAAGAGTTGATATGGGTTGGTTTCATATGATCGAGATATCATGGAACCATCGAGTTTGATTAGTTGGTCATTTCGGTTGTTGATTGTTATTGAACGTATCGTTAATCGATTATTGCATTAGGTTGCGTTCAGTGATCGTTGAAGTTAACCGTTGTGCTGCGGAGCTTGTAGACGAAGACGGCGGGATTGATGGTGGCTTCATCGTACGGGTATCCAGGCAAGTTATGCTTGCTCAGTTCATAATGTTAATAAATGATTTCGTTTTCATTCCATTTATGATTCATATAGCAATGGTATTATGGAATATATGAATTGTCGGAATGGTGGTATGTAAGATAAATCATAATGTATATGATTTTAAGGATGTCTAGTGGAAATGGGAACGGGAATTATAATTTGGTCTATTGCATGAGAAGTTGGATATCAAGGTTAGTTATCGCGTCGATGTTGAACCCGGGACGGTGGTTTGGTATTAGTTATGGACTGTACATCATTTTGGATTGTCGGATAAACCGTGTATTCGTTCAGGGCGGTTGGTCGTGGAAAGGTTAGCGTCTCCAGCTTGAGGTAAATTAATATTGTTAGAATATGATAATCATCATGTTGCATTTTTGCATGTGTGTGTTGATATTTCATACGGTGAATGTGCACCATTGTTTGTTACGTTTTGTGAAGTGCTCTTTCTTGAGCCGTAATCTGTGGGGCCGATGTGTTGGGGATAAAACACATGACGGTACCCGAATGGAAATGTGTTAGGGGATAAGACCTAAATGGCACCTATGTCGGAGTATTCCCGAGTAGATGCTTCCGTGACCCTTCGCCGCCTTGGGAGTTTATATGATATTGTCAGGAGTATTCTGAGTAGATGCTTCCGTGACCCTTGGCCTTGCCTTGGGAGTTTATGTGTTATTATTATATGCATTGTTGGGCATCTTTGTGGACTATTGTTCGACGGAATACGACATTGTGGTCGTGTCGGTCTTTCATGATCGAGTCATCGTTGCCCTCTTGGAAAATCTTGATCCTTGTTGGACATGCGTTTCTTCGAGATCCGTTGTCATGTTGTATCGTGGCATATCCGGATTCGAATACGTTATGATCGTTCATGTGTAGGATTTTCGGGACGGCACGTGTAGCATGTGTTGGTTTCGACCTCATATTGAACCGCACACGAGGCGACTTCGTGAGGCTGATTAGGTGCGAGACCAGGCGTGTATTGATCAATACCCGTGGTTGGCTTGTACACGGACACATGTCCGGATCGAGCGTATCGTGACGTCCATCTTGAGTCTTATTGATTGGTCGTTCACAGTCCATGTATAATTGGATCTGTTCGATATTCGGGTTGTCTTTGAAACCCCGTATATATGATTTGTATATGGTTGACGATTTTATTCTCTCGTGTATCCGTCACCATTGAACCTTTATAAATCTCGTTTGGAGTTCACCCTGTCATTGGTAATCTCATTCATTATTGATCCTTATTGATTCCATTTGGGAGTTGCCTCACCGTTGGTATTCTTGGTTATTAGTCCTTGATTGATGTTATTGGAGTTACCGTGTCGTCGGTATTCTCAGTTGTTGATCCCTTATTATTCCTATTGGAGTATACCGTGTCGTCGGTACTTCCGGTCGTTGGTCCTTATTGATCTTGCTAGAGTTTACTATGTCGTCAGTATTCTCGGTTGTTGAACTTTATTGATCTTATTGGGGTTTATCGTACCGTTGGTATTTCTGGTTGTCAACTCTTTTGATCTTGTTAGAGTTTACCATGTCGTTGGTATTCTCGATTATTGATTCTTCATTGATCCTTACCGTGTCGTCGGTATTCTCGGTTGTCGACCTTTTATTGATCTTGTTGGGATTTGCCGTATTGTCGGTATTCTCGGTTATGGATTCTTCCTTGATCTTGTTGGAGTTACCATACCATGGCATTCTCGTTCGTGGTTGACCCTTTGTCGATCTTGTGTGGAAATATCATGTCATTGATATTTCCGTTGTGATGCATTAATTGTTTATCATTATTGACTGTGTCAACATTCGCGTTTTGCATTGATATTCGGGACTTGCTATTGTCTCGGAACAGTTGGATTACAGGTGTGCCATGTGGTATCGGTTTTATCAGGATTGGGATTCGATTGTGCGACCCAGCCGGCAGAGTTAGTCTTGGCCAGATCATTCTAATCGAGATATGTTTCTGTTTGGAAATCTTGGTAGTGTTTCGGATACAGTACAGGTGATTACATTTGAATTCGTTCATTACTTAAGGACACGAGGCGTGGAATATGGTAAGATTTGATTGTTATGGTTGTGACAGGTTGGTAAGGTTACTTCGGTGAGATCATATTGGAATTATTCTTATCTTGTAATTACATTGATATGTATTGTTTTTGTGATGTGATCGTTATCATTGTTGAGTATTATGGCTGACCCCGTCGTGGGCTTTATCTTTTAGGTACTCGGAGTTCGAGCTAGTAGCGGTCGTGAAGGGATGAGCTTTCCGGTGATACTGGCTATGGCGTAGTTGTTGAGATTCGAGTGTTCTTTCTGGTTTTTATAATTCCGCTGCAAATGTAATTAATTGTGTTTTATCCGATGTGTGTGTATATTTAAAATGGCTTTCGATATTCTTGAAACTGAGTTTTTATCCGCTGTGCGTGTGTGTTCTTTCAAAGGGCTTTTTGACATTTTTAAACGTTTGCGAAAATGATTTTAGCCTTGTGGGTTCCAATATGGGGCCCACGGCGCTGTAATATTCCCGGTCGGTTTTGGGGGTGTTACACGAGGCCTTCGACTGGAGCAAGTTGAAATGCCATTTGGATTGACTCCTCGGATGTTAAGCCGTGTATTGGAGCTACTGCTCTGATACCAATTGTTGTTGTAATATCGGTATATGCGCCGTTTGTGCGGAATCGAATTTAAAGTGCGGAAAATAAATGGCCCAAGGATTTATAGAGGTTCGGCTAAATGTGCCTACGTCCTCTCTCGATATATCTTTTTCAATAGGCTAAAGATCAAAACCTCTGTACCTCTCTTCTATCGGTCGAGGGATTACCATTACAAGCTCGTCCTTTTGTCGGTCCGAGTAAAACCGTTTTCCTTTTCTATTGGACAAAGAATCAACCACTCTAGCTTTCTATCGGTACTAGATAAACCTCACTAAGATAGCGATTGCGATTCTAACAATGCCGGATCCTTGATCCTAATAACACCGAATCCAATCGTCTTTTCTTTTTCTCACTCGTGTATGATTTTTTTATCACACTCAGTCACTCAATATATGCTCAAGAACAACAACTATAATGTTTACAATGATATCTCAAGTGTATATGAATTGATCAATGTTGTTTTGTGGAATGATACCAACTCATTTGGTATTTATAGCCTTCTTCCACAAACTAGCCGTTACTGCCAGTTGTTTATTAGCGTGCGCTAGGATGACTTCCTTAGCATGCGCTATCGCGTGTATTTGCCTTAGCGTCGTTATGTCTCGCATGTTACGACGTTAACGTCTTCGATTTTAGTCCGGTGGCTTCGATCGTTAGCGTGCGCTAACACTTCTTTTGTAGCGTCGCTAAACTTGCATCATTACATGCGTCATATATCCGTTTATACTTTTTGACTTGCAGCAGATTCTCCCCGGTGGATTGATTGACTTGATTCAAACTTTGATATTTAGCGTGCACTAAATATCATGCCTTGCGTTCGCTAAGCTTACTTCACTGCAGACGTAATTCTATGTTTGAATCTCTTCATAATGGTAATATTGGCTCGATAGCGTGCGTTAATCCTTATGTGTAGCGTGCGCTATCCTCATCAGGTGACTTCACTTCAGGTTACTTCGAACTCGTCTGATCTGCAGTTAGGACCCGTTAGCGTGCGCTAACTTATATTTCTAGCGTGCGCTAGCTTTGTATTTTGTCCAGCTTTTTGCCTCTTCGTCTGCTTCGTTTTTTTGCTCCGCATCTTTGTTGTTTTGCTTTGTTTAGAAACTTAATTATCAAAACACTATTTATGACTATGTGGAATAAATATTCCAACACCGTTTAGGAAGATATATTTAAATACTAAAGGATAAAGTATTTAAATATTAAGCCATCAGAGATCTTCAATCAAGCGCAAAATCCGGATCGTGTTTTATTCAAACACATCATCCCGTTGGAACGGACTTTTGCTCAACGGATCTATCTCAACGGATATATTCAAGAAGGCTATATATATCCCCAGACTTTGAAGATCAATGCATATAAAATCAACAACAACGAAGTTATCATCATATATGTCTGAGCAAACATATCTCCCAAAGCATACTGCTATTCTGAAAGAAGAGATATACAAATGCTCAAACCGTGAACAACACATCATCAGCTAAAAGCTCAGAAAGTCGAAGCTGTTGTTCAAACATTGTTCTATCCTTGAACAAAACACATCAGCCCTGTGTGGACTGAGAAACCTTGCTATTCCTAAACTGTGTGTGACAGACTTGCATTGAAGAGACCAAGCTTCGGAACTGTGTGTGAAGAAGCCAGTCAAGTGAAAGCTTAAACCAATCTGTGTGAACGGTTGAAAGCTTCAATCATTGTATCAATCTGTGTGAATAATACATTGATAGGTTTTATTATAAATACGTAGTTGTGTACGTAGTATTTATAATAAACGTTTTAACTCCTGTGTGGAGGACCAGTGGACGTAGAGGGGTTTACCTCGAACCACTTTAATTACTGTGTCATCTACCTTCTGCATTTACTGTTTTAATATCTGTGATTAATTTTAAGTATACACTTCATTTCTAGTTGTTGTATTTACAGCAACTTACTTTAAACAAGACTTCCGCTACGCACTCAGATTTGAAAACCATACAGCTTATTGTTTAAAACACTTTCCAAGCTGTATCCTATATACTTAGTGGCCAACAACTTCCCTACATCCAGATCGCCCAACCACGGGAGGAGGAAAAAAGGGAGAAGAAATGACGTAAACTGAACTGTGCTGTCCTATTTATATTGGACGTGATTAACGCGCGCTACGGGCAAAGTGTAGCGTGCGCTAAATGTAGTGCAGAACTTTCTACACTGGCCACGCTAGCGTGTGTTACCCGTAACGGTTAGCGAGCGCTACCTGTTAGTTTGTCCAAAGTCCATAAATCTCTGCATGTGCTAACCGGCCATAATGGCGTGCGCTATCATAGCCAATTAACGTGCGCTACAATGCATGATTAGCGCGCACTAGCAACACAATCTAGCGTGCGCTAACTGCTACTTCTCAGCATCACTATTATGAAGTTTGGTCAGAACGAACACCTCCTGATAGGCACATAACCCGAAAATCACTAACAGCCAACATACTAGTTCGAACTCCAATATACACACGATTCCAGGCATCAGACAGTATAATATGGAACTTTCCCAGACCAACTCCCAACAGAATACGACCATTAATAAAATACATTATTAATAAAGTACATGAATCTTACAAATACATACACACAATACCACATTTAACATGAATCGAGCACGCATGTGAATATTCAGGTTGTGCAGGTGTCCTCACACAACATATATCTTAAGATAGCCTCTTTACACGTATACAGGTGAACCTGATTTATAACATGTATCATAAATTTTAAATATGAATAGAATATCACATATACAATCCAATTAAAACAATTAAAGTGATAGTGAAAATTCCCACCTGAATAAATGATGTTGTTTGAACTTGAATAAGAAGATGCTCGACTCACAGTCTTAAACCCATAAATCCTCGATAAAGTCTACATATAATAATAATTTAATTATTATAAAAATATTATGATATAATGACTGAAATTAAAATATATATGCATAAAACAGGAGTAATTATTAATATTAATTGAAGAGTCAACATTTTAATGTCTTAGGTCAAAATAGGACTGAAATGAAAGTGTAGAAATCTGTCTGGGGTCGATTTGAAATAATTAAAAGTATCTGGATTGAAAGTCACATGTGAGGACTAAATTGCAAAACCCTAAATCTCAGGTATAAATACCCTAACCTATCCTCAGCCAACTCCAATTCCTCACTTCTCTTCCCCGTCCCTCATCTCTGTCCTTATCTCTCTCTCTCTAAATTTCTTCTCGGCGGGATTTAAAATGGCAGAAAGACACACACACACAAAAACTCTCCAACAAACACGCCCATCACGCGATCGGCGAAATCCGGAATAGGAGGCAGTGGCGTCGAGCGACGATATGCGACCTCAATGGAGGATTTTCAGTAGCTCGTGGCGGTGGAGATCCTGGGCCGCGATGTGCGCCTGCAGTGGTGGTGGTTCGAACGGTGGTGCACCGGCGACTGCTTCCAGATTTCAGGTGAGTTCGATTCCCCCTGGATTCCAACTCCAGAACCGCGGCGTCGTTTGAACTAGTGGCGGGTCGCGATGGCGATGGTCATGGTGAGGGCTTCCAGATTCGTCTTCCTTTAATTTGAGCAGGTTGTGAATCGACCAGAAATCAAGCTTTAGGGTTTCATGTAAGATATGAACATGCTTGATTCAATTTTGGGTTTCTGGTTTGGTTTTGGGGTCGCGAATTGGAACAGAAATTGTGAAGCCCGACTCGATCCTTGCGAATTCGAGCTGAAAGGATTTGATTTTATTTTTGATGGGGTTTTAATAGTTCTGGTTTCTATTCAAAATAAGGGGTAGCACTGACCCTAGAGGTTTGGTCACGTGTTTTCCAATTTCCGAATTTGAGTCCGGGTTTCTGTGTTTGCTGATAAAAGAGTCGGAAAGCCGAGTCTGGATTCGGACTGGGCTGAGGGTGCTTAACTGAGATGGGGTTTGAAACTGGTTCAGTGTTAGAATAATGATTCCCGTTTTTGTGATTTTTGTTGGTTTCGGGTTTTTCTGAATATGGTTTGTATCTTGTTTTTCTTGAAATATAACCTCTTTTTTTTGGATTGGTGATTTCAGGACGGTCAAGTGTTGGAGGGGTTTGCGTAGCAATTAATGTTTTAAACATATATGAGATATGAATGGATCGACATCATAGCAGGAATAAGAAAATGAGAATACGATATTTGGAAAATCCGGCAGAATACCTTACAATTGAGATTCGGATGACCTGCTGTATTTGGACGAGTTGAGGTTTATAATCTGATCAGAACTCAGATGTCAGAGTTTGAACCTCCTGTCGATGGCTTGTAGTTCTTCGTTTCTCCTTAGGTTGTAAATTTTCTGGCGTGAACTTGCAGGAACTGTTTATTGTGTTTTTTTTTTCTGTTCTTAGGATGTTGATCGATGATTTGTAAAGAATTGCAGTAGGATTAATTGTATATTTATATGTATAGGTTTTTAAGTGTTTTAGTTGGATTAGGATTGTATGTTGGATATGTATCAAGAAGTTTGGTAAAGTGAAAGAACTCGATCGACTGGAAAAGGAAGAGTTCTTAATTGTGGTTAGTTTAGTTTAATCATAGTTGGTTAATTCATAACACATGATTAAATATAAATGATATAATAATAATAATAGTAATGTAAAAATAATAATTTGGTAATGTTGATAATAATATCCGAAAATGATAATGATAATAATAATAATATTAGTATTAATAAAATAGTATTATTAATATTATTAATAATAAAAATGATAATATTAATAATAGTAGTGTTAGTATTATACTTGGATGAATAATAACACTATTATAAAAATATAAATAATGACTATTTGAATATATATGACAAAATGACTCGGATAGAACTTGTGATACGTCGAAATAAATATTCATGATCCTCTAAATGAAACTAAATGAAATGAAATGCATTATAATATTATTATAAATAATAATATTACATTATGAAAATGGCGGGTATACAGAGATACTATAAGACTCTTAGGGGCGGCAAAAGCTAGAAATATCCTGATGGCTCTAGTCTGGCTATAGGGGCAAAAGTCTCATCATAATCTATGCCTTCTTCTTGTCTGTAGACTTGTGTGACTAGACGGGATTTGTTCCTAATAACAAGTCAATTCTCATCCTTCTTGTTTCTAAATACCCATTTGGTTCCAATTACGGCTTGATGTTCTGGCCTAGGTACCTGACATACATTGTTTCTTTCGAAACCACTAAGCTCTTCTTCTATAGAAGTGATCCAGTGATAATTATTCAAGGCTTCATTTGTAGAAACAGGTTCCGATTGAGCTGAGAATACAGCTAGGGTGCACATATCTAGTCTCCTAAGTTCATCTTGAGATTCCCATACAGGAAACGGAGATTCCTCGGATTCGGTTTCTTCTTGCACACATAGTACAATTCCTTGTATACTCTGTACTCTTCTTTGGGTAGATACACCTGCATCAATGTCACATATAATCAACTCCTGTGGATGATCTCTCAACCATCTTCTGTGAGGTTCTAATTCGGCATCCCATACTGTATCTTATGGTGCTATAATTTCAGCTTCAGTTTGTACAGCACCGGCTTCGACTACTTCTGGTCTTACAGCTGTGGGATTAATCTCTAAGTCAATTACAGGCTATATTTTAGTTTGAGGGTCATCAATGGAGAGTGTTTGGATATTCTGAGTTAAGCCTTCTACTCCTGTAGGATCAAAGTGAGGTTCATCGAACACTATATGAACAGATTCCTCTATTGTCAGCTTCCTTTTGTTAAAGATCCTAAAAACTTTGCTGACAGAGAAGTATCCTACAAATATCCCCTCATCTGAATTTTTGTGACAAGTCTTGAGTTTATCTTTCCCATTATTCATAACGTAACACCCGCATCCAAAGATGTGAAAGTACGCAACTAATGAAGTTTTATTGTTCCATACCTCATAGTTTGTTTTGTTGTGATGCTTGTTGATGATACAACGGTTTTGTGTATAGCACACTGTATTTGTAGCTTCTCCCAGAATCGATGTGGCAACTTGCTTGCGGCATCATGGTTCTTGTTGCTTTCTTGAGCGTCCTATTCTTTCGCTCGGAAATACCATTTTGTTGTAGAGTTTGGGCCGCTGAGTATGCGTGTTGTATTCCATTGTCCGAACAATATTGCTCTACAAAGTGATTTGTGAATCCAGTACCTCTATCTGAATGAATGGACACGATACTCAACCCTTTCTCATTATGTATGTTTCTCAGATGTCATGGCAACTTCTTTGTGGTTTATTTATTCTTGCTTAGAAAGATTGTCCAAGCATACTTGGAAAAATCATCAAAAATAAATAGACAATATTTCTTACCTCCTAAACTTACAGGGTCTACAGGGTCGTAGAGGCCCATGTGTAGCATATCCACCACCCTATGGGTGGACAAGTATGATTTGCTTTTCAGGGTGGTTTTGACTTGTTTGCCTTTCTGACAGGGTCCACAGACGCTGTCTTTATCGAATGGCACATCGGGTAAACCTCTAAATATTCACTGTCTGTCGAGTTTGTTGATTGTCTTGAAGTTGATATGATACATCCTATTATGCTATAGCCAGCTTTGATCTGCAGTGTCTTTGGAAACAAACAAGGGACAATGTAGCTCGTAGGCTTCCAGTCAGCAATATAAATATTACCTGACATGTTTCCTGTGAGAACAATTTATTTGGTCTTGATGTCCTTCACTCTACAGTGGTCTACATAGAATTTGACCGAGAACTGTTTGTCACAGAAGTGGATGATACTAAGTAGATTGTACTGTAGGCCTTCAACATAGGCTACGTCAGTGATCCCTTGCCTCTTGTTCTTCCTTTGGACTTATCACCGAAGTGCACCTTTGAACTGCGACCTTCTACATAATCTGAAAGCTTGCTGGTATCTCTTGTCATGTGCCGAGAACATCCGCGGTCAAAGTACATGATGTCCTTCTCTTTGATATCCTGTAAGCAGATAATTTAAGTAGATTTAGGTCCACTTTAATTGCTGGGTCCATGTGTGTTAGTGACTTTAGGTACCCATATTTAACCAACAACAATTGGTTTGTTGTAGGTTACTTTTGGTCCTATTTTGCGATGTCTACGTGGGGCATGTACATAGTCGTTGTAACCTTGATCATTATGCATGTAAAATCTAGGATTATTATTCCAGTTTGACTGCTGTCTAAAAGGTGGAGCCATTTTCTTTAACCTTACCGCTTGACTTCTGGGTCTCCAGTTGGATTCCGAGAGCTGTTGATGATACATCGCGGCGACCTGCTTTCTAGATGGATGACGGGGCTCCTGTATCCAATATCTAGGTGCACTGTACTATTGGAAGTACTGCGGTGCTTGCCTTTGATATTTAGCTATAGCCTTCTTTCTGAATGGATGCTGGCACTTATGGTATGCTCGTGGAGCATGTTGTTGATCACGCCTTACAAGTCTGGGAGTCTGAGGCTTCCGCTGTTTGTGATATGAACTTGGTGGCGGAATCGCAACCTTCACTGTACGAGGGGCAGATGTAGCCTTTGCAGGACTTGGAATCTCTTCAGGTACAGGAATGGGTTCCACACCCCTGACAAATATCGTACTAGACTTTCCCTTATGGGAGAATGAGTCATATCCTAAGCCACATTTGTCGTGACCATGTTGTACAGTGCTTAGAATTTCTTCCATCCGTCTAGAAGATTTCTCAAATAATTTCAGGATGGTCTCTAATTGACCTTCTCGCTTCTCGAGAATTTTCGCTTTGGCTTCGAGTAAAGCAAAATCATTTGTCTTGGTCTCATTATGAGACTTAGCCTCATTTAGATCATTGGCAAGTTGATGATTGCTTTCCATGAGTTTTTCAAAAGTAGCCTTGCTGTTTCGCAATCAATAGATATATTTTCATAGTTATTTTTCAGCAAGTTATTTTCATCTTTCAGCTCTAAGTTTGAAATTTCGAGCTGTATGTTTTCTCATTTTAACGTCTCATGGGCCTTTTGAATGTTTTTTAATTCATTCATCATATTTTCAAAAGTATGTGAGCAATTATAGGATTAGTTGAACTTGAACTTACTTCATCATTGATGTCCTCATCATCCTGTATTTCTTTAGCCATAAAGCACATATATGCTTTATCCTCAATCTCATCGTCTGAGGAGTCACTGTCCGTGATTGCCTGAAGGCACTCCTCGGTCTTGTTTGACACGGTCTGGGCTTCTAATTCGCCAATCAGGGCCTTGAGCTTGTTTTTCCAGACACATCTTCTTTTGTCCTTTTCTTGTTGCTCAGCTTCTAGCAACTTTTGCACTTTCGGATGTGGACACTTATTTGCATAATATCCGGGTTTCCTAAATGTCCGTGTTTTCTACAGTTGTATCATAAGTTAGAATCGCCAGATGAAGGAGTTTCAGAACTTACCTTGTGAAAAGGCTTAGGCCTCTATGGAGTCTTTCCAGAATGTTTGATGAACTTTTTGAACTTATGCATAAGCAGCCCATTTCATCTTGTGACAGGATATCATCATCGTTGTCTGTAGTCTTGTGAGCTGATTTGGATGTGCTAGGTGCAGAGCTGTGTCTCTTGTCAGATACAGCAACCAGTATTGTAGTTTTGGCAGGTGACTCTTCTGTCTTTTTTCTCCTGTCAATATCATACTCAAAAGCTTTGAGGTCAGAGAAGAGGTCAAAAGTAGAAATATCATTAAGATTACAGGACACACGCATAGCTGTAGTCTTAATGTCCCATCGGTCAAGGAGTGGTCTAAATATTTTTAAATTTTTCTCCTTTTGGGTATACACTTTATCCAATGCTTCAAGTTCACCGACAATGCCAGTGAATCTGAGGTCAAGCTCCTCAAGCATTTCAGAAGATTTCATTTCAAAAGATTCGAACTGCTGAGTAAGTTTAGAAATTTTATTTTCTATCGAGATCTCAGTTCCCTCGCAAATAATCTTGAGTTTCTCCCAGATTTCCTTTGATTTCTTACAGCTCTTTACCTTTGAGAATGTGCTTTTGCCGAGAGTGACAAATAGAGCATTCTTAGCAACATTATCGAGGTTCGCACACTTGCGATTGTCCGTTGTCCATTGCTCGCACTCCTTCTCGAGCATTTCAGCATGAGGCTGTCCTTCTATCCTTGGACAGGATTGACGTTCGTGATCTTTTTTGGGCCTTCCTGGATGACGAATATGATCTCCTCGTGCGTAGCTGCAAGATGAGCCTTCATCCTAATCCTCTAGTCATCAAACTAATTAATGGAGAACATAGGAACTTTGTGTATCATAGAGGTATCCATTTCAACAAATAGGAAATATGATGAAAAATATGGTAGAGTTTTCAAAAGTTGGTGATTCGTGGATTTGATTCAGTTAAAAATTGACTGATTCTTATTAGAATCAACCGCTCCAATACCACTTGTTAGCCACACAGTATACAGTAAACAGCTTATATGGTAATATACAATTGTACGATTTTCGAAGTTAATTGCATAGCAGAAGTCTGTTTAGGGAGTTGCTGTGAATACAGCAACTAAGTGTTCTCCTGTTTGCTCGATGCGTACAGGGTTTAACAATATATACTTAATAAATCACAGTAGAATGAAAAGAGTAAAGACAGAAGGTAAATAATACACAGTTTAAAGTTGTTCGAGGTAAACCCCTCTACGTCCACTAGTCCTCCACACAGGAGTAAAGAGTTTATTAAAATCACTACGTACACAACTACGTGACTTTAACTAAACCTGTCTCGGTATCATTCACACAGATTGATACAAGGACGTCACCTTTGGGCCATTCACACAGATTGGCTTGAGCTCTTTCCACTTGCTTCTGCTCACACAGATCGAATCTTCGTCTTCAATGATATTCTTCTCACACAGGTCGGAATACGCAAGGATCTTTAGTCCACACAGGGTTAGTGATAATCTCTACGGTAAGGGTAGAACAATTCCTAACAGCAGCTTTATCTATGATGAACAATCGCTGTATGCTGGGCTGTTTACGTTGAGGACTTAATATATTTTTTCGCTTGAATACTACTGTATGCTCACGAAATATACTGCTTTTGTTGTAGCTAGAATGTCAGAGTAATTTGTCAGAGTATGCGCGATAATGAAGAACTTCTGTGTTTAAGTCCTCTGGCTTGGGGGTACTTATTACCTTAAAAATATATCCGTTATAAATGTAGCCATTGCTGGTTGGTGAGATGTTGATGTCTCTGATTGGCGGCTGCTGAATGTTTGAATTAAATAAGATCGCATTTAATGCTTCAGACATCCTTTCAGTCTCTGCATTAAATGCTCTTCAGAGCGTTCAAACTTGTCTCTCTCCAGCCGCATTAAATACTGTCCTATCAACAATAAATGCTGCTTTTAACCGTGAATACTTTATGAATAAACAATGTTTATCTCAACGATTTAAAGCTATATTCTATCAGTCCTGTTGTATGTGTTTTACTTTTCCTAAGTAAAACACCTACAGCGTTACTGCTATATTCAACGTACTCTCTTATTGCTGTATGAAGTATGCTCCGTAGGATGGACTCTCTAGAAGATATCTTTGTTGTATGGATGGGCTATATGACGAATCCTAACAGCTTCCATATTTAACGAAATTATGACTTCTTTAAGACTTCTTTGGTGTATGTTGTCATTTATCAAAACAGGAATATTTGTCCCAACAATGCCTCTCCCAAGTCCTTCATTGAGAAACACTTACTAAGCCAAGTCTTCATGGACTGTAGCATAGGAATGTCGTTTCCAGTCAAAAGAATGTTATTGACATATAGGACTAGGATCACAATTTCACCCCCACTAACTTTCTTATATACATAATATTCCTCCATGTTTCTTATGAAGCCGAATTTCTGAATCGCTTCATCGAACCGAAGATTCCAACTCTGAGATGCTTGCTTCAAATCATAAATGTATCTTAGAAGTTTACTTTCCAGCATGTTTTCGATCCTCAAATCCTTCTGGTTATGTCATATACATATCTTCTTCCCAAATACCATATAGGAAGGCGGTTTTGACATCCATTTACGAAATCTCATAATCGTAATGAGCTGCAATAGCTAGGATAATCCTAATGGAATTATCGTAGCGACTGGAGAGAATGTTTAATCATAATCCACCCCCTGAATTTGTTTCTAACCTTTTGCTACTAATCTAGCTTTGAAAACTTCCAAGTTTCTATCCATGTCAGCTTTTATCTTAAAAACTCATTTCTGACCTATAAGTTTTACCTCATCAGGTAAATCAACCAAGATCCATACTTGTTAGGGTAAATATTCCGGATTTGATAATTGCCAACATACAGAAAATAAGTCTTAAGAATTCAGAATGCTGCTAAGTACGAAAGCTGTTAGGAAAACTCCGTACAACCCGTCCATACAGCAAGAGATCTTCTATAAGAGTCCAATCCTACAGAACCTACTTCATACAACATAAGTTAAAGTACGTTGGATACAACAGTCAGACTGTAGGTGTTTTACTTAGGACTGAAGAAAAAGCTTTAACCTTTGTGAGATAAACATTATTTATTCATAAAGTATTCACTGTTAAAGTAGCATTTATTGCTGATGGGAAAGTATTTAAAGCGGATGAAAATAGACAAGTCTGAACGCGCTGAAGAGCATTTAACGCAAAGTTAAAAAGAATGTCTGAAGCATTAAATGTGGCCTTTTTAATTCAAACATTCAGCAGCCGCCAATTAGAGACGTCAACATCTCACCAACCAGCCAATGGCTACATTTATAACGGATCTATTTCCAAGGTTATAAATAACCCCAAGCAAGAGGACATGGCCAACTCAGATCATTCATTCTCGCGTATACATCTGACAGATAGCTCTGACAATTTAACCATTAAGAACAGTATAGTTCAGCATAAAACACTATCTAACAAAGAAATATAATGCGTCCTCAACGCAAACAGCACAACATATAGCGAAAGCTTTTAAAACATATAGATGCTATTTGGAATCATTCTATCACCATCTACTATTGAGATCAACATTAGCCCTATGTGGACTAAGTTCCTTGCGTATCATACCTATGTGGGAAGAATAGCAATGAAGACGAAGCTTCGATTGGTGTTAGAATAATCAAGTCAAAAGAGATGAAGCCAATATGTGTGAATGGCCCAAAGCTGCAGTCCCTGTATCAATATGTGTGAACGATACAGAGATAGGTTTAGTTAAAGTCACGTAGTTGTATACGTGGTGATTTTAATAATATCTTTACTCCTGTGGGTAGGACCAGTGGACGTAGAGGGGTTTACGTCGAACCACTTAATTCTGTGTTATCCTTACTATTTTCATTTAACTGTGATTTATAAGTATACATTGTGAAAACCCTGTATGCATCAAGCAAACAGGAGAGTACCCAGTTGTTGTGTTTACACCAACTCACTATCAGACTTCTGCTATGCAAAACTTCTAAAATCATACAACTTAATGTTTGTTTACCTTCTAAGTTGTTTACTGTATACTCTGTGGCCAACAATTGGTATCGGAGCGGCTGATTCTAAAAAGAATTAGTCAATTTTTAACAGAATCAGATCCACAAATCACTAGACTTTGAAAACTTTGTTTTATACTTTCAGCATTTCTCCTATGTATAAGATCGACTCATCTATAATAAATAAGGTTCTTATATTTTTCACTAACGAATTTGATGACTGGAGAATTAGGATGGAAGCCCATCTTGCAGCCATGCATGAAGAAATGATTTATGTCATCCAAGAAGGACCTATCAAGATCATGAAGGCCAACACAGCCCCAAGGAAGGGCAACCTTATACTGAGATGCTCGAAAAAGAGCACGATCAGTGGACGACTGATGAGCGCAAGCGTGCAAACCTGGACAGTGTCGCCAAGAATGGGCTATTTATCAGTCTCGATAAAGGCACATTCTCGAAGGTAAAAAGCTATCAAATAGCCATGCAAATCTGGGAAAAACTCAAGCTTATTTGCGAGGGTACTGAGCTCTCAAAAGAAAAGAAAATTTATAAACTTACTCAGCAGTTTGAGTCTTTCGAAATGAAACCAACAGAAGCGCTTGAGGAGCTTGACCTCAGATGTACTGGCATTGTCGGTGAGCATTAAACATTGGGTAAAGTGTATACCCAAAAACAGAAAAATTTGAAAATATTTCGATCACCCCCTGCCCGATGGGACACAAAAACAACAGCTATGCGTGTGTCCTGTAATTTAAACGATATTTCTACCTTGGATCTCTTCTCGGACCTAAAGGCATTTGAATATGACATAGACTGGAGAGAAAAATCTGAAGAGTCACCTGTCAAATCTACAGCACTGGCTGCTGTATCTGACAGGAGATATAGTTCAGCACCAAGCACATCCAAATCCACACACAAGGTAGCAGACAACGACGATGACATCCTGTCGCAAGATGGAATGGCCCTGCTCATGCACAAGTTCAAGAAGTTCATCAAACAGTATGGAAATACTCCCTCCAGGCCCAAGCCTTTCAATAAGGTAAGGTCTGAATCCCCTTCATCTGGCGATTCTGACCTATGCTTTAACTGTAGGAAACTTGGACATTATGCAAATAAGTGTCCACATCCAAAAGTACAAAAGTTTCCAGAAGCTGAGCAATAGTAAAACAATGAGAAAAGACGAGTCTGGAGAAACAATCCTAAGGCCCTCATTGGTGAATCAAAAGCCTAGCCCGCATCAAACAAGACTATAGGCAGTCACTGACAGTGACTCCTCCAATGATGAAATCAAGGATAAAGCATAAATGTGCTTTATGGCCAAAGAAATACACGATGATGACAGCGATGATGAAGTAAGTTCAAATTTAACTATTCCTATCAATGCATCGCATACATTTGAAAATATGATGAATGAATTTAAAAATATTGAAAAAGTCCATGAGACACTCAAACGAGAAAACATACAGCTCGAAATTCCAAACTTGGAGCTGAAAGATAAAAATGACTTGCTTAAGAATAACTATGAAAATATGTCTCTTGATTGGGAAAACAACAAAGTCACCTTCGAAAAACTCATGGAAAGCAATCATCAACTTGCCAAAGATATAAATGAGGCTAAGTCTCATAATGAGGGCAAGACAAATGATTATTCTTTACTCGAAGCTAAAGTAAAAAATCTTGAGAAACGAGAAGGAGAACTAGAGACCATCCTGGAATCATTTGAGAAATCTTCCAGACGGATGGAAGAAATTGTAAGCACTGAGCATCATGCCTACGATAAATGTTGCTTAGGATATGGCTCGTTCTCCCATAAGGGAAAGTATAGTACAGTGTTCGTCAGGGGAGTGGAACCCATTCCTGTACCTGAAGAGACCCCAAGTCCCGAAAAGGTTACAGTTGCCGCTCTTTTTACCGTGAAGGTTACGATTACGCCCCCAAGTTCATATCACAGACAGCGGAAACCTCAGCCTTCAAGAATTATAAGATGCAAACAATATGCTCCCCGAGCATATCAACAGTGCCAGCAGTCATTCAGAAGGAAGGTTGTATTTAAATATCAAAGGCACGTACCGCAGTACTACCAACAGTACAGTGCGCCTAGATATTGGATACAGGAGCCCCGTTATCCATCTAGAAAACAGGCTGCCGCGCAATATCAACAACAGCTCTGGGAATCCAACTAGAGACCTAGAAGGCAAGCTGTAAGGCCGAAGAAAATGGTTCCCCCTCCAAGACGGCAATTCTACTGGAATAATAACCCTAGATTTTACATGCATAATAATCAAGGTTACAGCGACTACGTGCATTCGCCATGTAGACATCGCAAGTTTAGACCAAAAGTAACCTACATCAAATCAATTGCTGTCAGGCAAATTTGGGTACAAAAAGGCACTAACATTCATGGACCCAACAATCAAAGGGGACCTTAATCTACTTAAATTCTTTGCTTACGGGATATCAAAGATAATGGTATCTGATTGTTTGACAGTGCATGTTCTCGGCACATGAGAGGAGATATAAGCAAGCTGTCAGATTATGTAGAAGATCGCTGTCCAAAGGTGCAATTCGGTGACAAGTCCAAAGGAAGAACAAGACGGAAGGGAACGGAACCCTACTTGTAGGAAAGTTCAAAGTCACTGAAATGGCCTATGTTGAAGTCTTACAGTATAATCTACTTAGTATTAGCCAGTTTTGTGACAAACAGTTTTCAGTCAAATTCTATGTAGATAGCTGTTGGGTGAAGGACATCAAAACCAAAGAAATCATATCACAGGAAACAGACCAGGTAATATGTATATTGCTGACTGGAAGCCTACGAGCTCCACTATTCCATGGTTTGTTGCCAAAGGCACTACAGATCAAAGCTGGCTATGCCACAAGAGGATATCTCATATCAACTCAAGACGATCAACAAACTCGCTAGATGGAGAATGGTCAGAGGTTTGACGGATGTGTCATTTCATAAAGACAGTTTCTGTGGACCCTGTCAGAAAGGCAAACAAGTCAAAACCACCCTAAAAAGCAAGTCATACCTATCGACCCACAGGGTTCTAGATTTGCTACACATGGACCACTATGGCCCTGTAGACCCTGTAAATTTGGGAGGTAAGAAATATTGTCTCATTATTGTTGACGATTTTTCTAGGTATGCTTGGACAATATTTCTAAGCAAGAAGAAAGAATCCACCATGAAGTTGCCAGAGCACCTGAGGAAGCTACAAAATGAGAAAGGGTCGAGTGTCGTGTCCATTCGCTCCGACAGAGGTACTGAATTCACAAATTACTTTATAGAGCAATACTGTTTGGAAAATGGAATACAACACGAATACTCAGTAGCCCAGACTCCTCAACAAAATGGCGTTTCCTAGCGAAAGAATAGGACACTCAAAGAAGCAACTGTAATACCCGAGATCTTCGTTTCGGTTTCGTTGAATTTTTCTTCGGTCGAGTAGTTTGTTGTTGTTCACGTCTTTGGAATCGTATGCTTGTACTATGGTACGTTGGATTTCGTAGCCTGCTCGTTATCGTTTTGGATCATAGTCGGTGTGTTTGCGTGATCGAGACATCTTCGAGTAGCGAGCCGGACGGTCGGGTGTTGGCTGAGTCGAGTTACGGCCGTAAGGCCTGGCCGATTACGGTCGTAAGACTCCCACACACCTTAGCCTGGGTACACTCGATTACAGCCGTAAGGATCGTCAGGTTACGGTCGTAATGCTTCACTGCGGCCGCAAGGCATGGGCCGGTTACGGCCGTAATGCATCGGCAGATTCTGGGCAGTAGCCCTGGGAGCTTGGTTACGGCCGTAAGATTATGCCGAGTACGGTCGTAATTTGTGCCTGTTACGTACGTAAGGATGCGTTTGTTACGTACGTAAGTCGCGTTGACCGAGTTACGGCCGTATATAGGCCTGGCGACGGGCCAGACCTCATTTGTTTCATTTTCTCACATCTAGTGGCGGCTGCGGACAGAAGTATTCGAGGAGAGGAGTCCTTGGTCAGTTCAAATCAATTCCAAGGTGTTCCGGAAGATTCTTGTCGATTATATCTCCATCGAATCCTTGTTCT